>JALJVW010000197.1:4395000-6795000 GCA_024865655.1 Emberiza elegans
TGATCAGTTGAACAATAACCATCAATAAAGTTTCACAAGATTTGAAAACGAAGTTTCTGTAGCATTTATATCTAAGGATGATAAATAAATTATCTTTAAAATTGAAACAGAGAGAGAAAGAGACTATATTAATCGATGAAAAATGGGGCAGTAACATATATTTATATTGGTGAGGGAATGAACCAAAATTTATTAAGAGTTCGATCCCCACATTTATTATGTAAGATATGCAAAACAAGCCTCCTATTATTAAAAAGAAAAAGTAAATTTTGTTTAAACACCGTGATGAAAGCAAATTGAAAAATGTTTACCAAATGTTAGGCTTCCAATTTAAAGTGTGGATGAGACATCTTTTTTGGAATTGCACACACAAAATGTCTAATGTAGAGAATAACAGAATTTATTTGCAATTTTAATTTTCCTGAGATGGCTTTACAGCTCCCACTCTCCAAATGATTATATGGCGTTTTAGTCTATTAAAATTATTCTGAAAGGTTGAGGGTGCAGCCCATATTAGAAAATATTTTGTTTATAAAACTCCTACAGTACTCCTAGTAGTCATTTTAAAATGTATGTCTGAAATAGTTATGTAAGAAAAGCATTTGAAATTTTTTTACAATATATATTGGGAATGTTTTCACTTATATAAATAACTACTGATAATATGACTTATGAAAAAATTATTACTACCATATGTGGAATATAGTGACTTCTAAACAGATTTAAAAAAAAAAAAACCCTACAAACCCAGAAAATGTGTATATCTGTCTTTAGAAATTAGTGTTTATATCACAACCGTGATTTGTGAATAAAGAAAAATGGTTTGTAATATCAAAATAAAAGCTTAGTCTGAAAAGGTACAAATCCGTTGGTGTTCCAAGTCATTTTGCTTTCCCTGCTCGCAGTGCGGGTGCCCGGGCTGTGCCCACGGTGTGCCCCCATGGCCCTGTGCCCACGGTGTGCCCCAGTGCTCTGCCTGTGGGGCACGGGGCTGTTCCTGCTGGGGCTGGTCCCCCCCGGTGCCAGCCCAGCCTCTGGGGAGTGTGGGGGCCGCTGTCCGTGTGTCTGTCCCCGTGTCCGTGCCCAGTGTGGGACAGCCAGCAGGGCACTGGCTCACGGTTTGCTGCCAAGGATGGCAACTGCCACCCCCAGCATCAGCTGTGTTTTCCAGGCAGCACTGCATGATGCATGGGGAATAACAACTGGGGTTTGTTCACAGGGGTGGAAAAGGTCTTGTCCCTTTTGGGAACAGGGTTTTGAGGATGAAGAGGAGACGAGAATCTTGACTCCATAATTAGAAGACTTGATTTATTATATTATATATATATTACATTAAGAACATACTACAAAGAGATAGAAGGAAGAAGTTTTCAGAAGGCTAGCTAAGAATAGAATAGAATAGCAAGAATGATAACAAAGCAGCTGTCCTGGGCTCTGTCCAGGACAGCTGAAGTCCTTGATTGGCCACCAACTATAAACATCAGAGATGGGCCAATCACAGGTGCACCTGTTGCATTCCACAGCAGCAGATAACCATTGTTTACACCTTGTCTCTGAGGCCTCTCGGTTTCTCAGGAGGGAAAAATCCTAAAGGAAGGATTTTTCACAAAAGATGTCTGCAACAAAAGGAATCTTCCACACTTCCAGATGCCAGTGAGCCTCCCACCGAGCTGTCCCTTTCGTGGCCAGAGCCTGCTTCTGTGCACACCAGGGGCAGGGAAGCAAGCAGAGATTGCTGTTCAAGAGGGTCCTCCTGGCACTGCCAGGCTTGTTGCCCAAGCCACAAGAAAGGTGTCCACATGCTGCAGTTCTGTGCCCATTAGCCCAGCAGGTCCAGAGGAGGCTGGTGAGGGTACCTTGTGCCATGTCACGTGCATGCAAACAGATTTATGCCACTCTTCTACCTGGGTTCCCATTTTACTCTAATTTTGCAGAGGAAGACAAGACAGAGAGAAGGGATTAAATATTTCTTGGGTTGCAGTTTAGCAGGAAGTTTTATTCTACCAAGTGCCTGAATCCTTTCAGGAAGCCAAAGAGAAGAAACCTTGATATTTGCCAGGAGTGGTGGGGAGATACTATGCTGTGCTTAATTTAAATCTTTATATGACATCGAAGCACTAAATATCCAAGTGCACTTTCCTGCATATCAGGCGTGATGGATGCATTGCACTGCTTCCCTCGGTGGCTGGATGAATGACTGAGGTGGAAATACTGGGTAAGATTTGGGCTGAAGGCAGGCAAGAAGCATCTTGGCAGATAAACGCCAGTGGGACACACAGACACACATGGAGAACCTGAAATGCCACACAGTTTTTACGTGGTTGGATTAATCTGCTTTTGTCTGGTATCATTACCTATGTCTAATGCAGTAGTGCTTCCTTTCTTGGCCAGCACATGCTAAAATAATCAAAACTTTGTTGAATAATTGGCCAGAGAATGAGGAAGGTCCTACAGGTAACCAAAAGACAAAAGGCAGTCATCTTTGCAGGATATTTTTATTCCAATTGTTTAAAGTTCCTATACAGCTTTAATTGTCTAGCCAAAATTAAATTAAAGCTTCATAGAAGATCTTGGATCTGCCCCTGTGAAGGATGTTCTGTACTACTCTGTCCTTGGTCATCCTTTTGGGCATTCAAGTTGTTTAGCTTCTAATTTGGGTAAAATTGTAGTGTTGTTTTTTTTTTTTTTTTTTTTTTTTAAACTAGAATTTAATTTTCTTTAACTTTCTGGGAACCTTGTCTTCAGTTTCAGTTGCTGTCATGTCATATTGCTGTTTCTTGCCTCAAGTGATTTTTTTGCAAGTTTGACATGTTCCTCTTGCCACATTTTTTCAGTTTTACAGTACAGATGCACGAGGAAAAAAAGGCTGTGCAAATCATTTCCTCCCTAAAAGTAGAGCTGAAATATCATCATTTTGGTAGGTGTAAGGGAGAGAAGAAAGAAGAAGGAAAAAAGTAAAATAAAAAGTAACCTTGTTTCAGTGGGAAGAGAAGATTCGAGTGGGAGGTGAGATCAGAAGGGAGACAATGGTTTTGGGAGGTCTTTGAAGAATTTATGAAAGTGTCATCAAAAAGAGTCATTTTCCAGTATTATAAAAGTTTATCTTGATGCTTCATTTATACCTAAAGGGCATATGCTTCACCTCTCACTGTAACAGGAGCTTTATGCTGAGTCTTTCCAGACTTTCCAGGCAGCTTTCATGCCTCTCCAGCACGTCCCCAGTGCTCTGCATACCAATAATTGTCTCACAGCACTTCACAAAAAGCACAATGGACCTGGACTAGGATCAGAGGAATAAATGGGCAGTATATGCCAGTACACCATCAACTTGAGTCTTTTCCTGAGGTAAGACAGAGATGAGCACAGGGAGGAAAAATATTAGAAGTACTTTCAGATCCAAGAGGTCTTCCTTATTTTCTCACGTGGAAAAGAAAGGCTTTTATTTCATGCTGTATTTAATTCTCTGGGTGTATTTTCTGTATCCACACAGAGGATGAGTGCCATGCCATGGCAGTGTAGTTGTGGCAGGGATGTGACTCCCTGGCTGGGACACAGCTCCTGCTGCCAGCAGGGCAGTGGAACACACAGGGTGCCCACTTGTGAAGGGCAGATACTCAGAATTATATCCATGAAGGGACCTGGAAATAACAGAATTATATCCATGAAGGGACCTGGAAATAACAATGTCATTTGAGGTGTCCAGGCAGGCAGCATTCAGGGCCAGGAGCTCCTGCTCAGCTGTTTAGCTCTCTACAGGAGATGCTGTTATCTTCAGGTTCCTACATTATATCCTGCCAGGGCACTCAGGGTAGGTGACCTTGCTTTGTGTGCTTTGCAGTGCCTGGCAGGGCACAGAGAATGAGTTTTGGGTGGAAGGGAGGTGATCCATGCCCACTGATATCATGTTCAAGGCGTTCACAAATGGATGTGGGAGACTTTTAGAAATCTTTTATACAGGATTGTTTTTCCACAAGTAGTTGCCATGAGTATACTGGGTTAGGTTGCTCTCAATTCCTCTGCTAATGACCCTCCATTTCACTTAAATAATTAGTCATTGAGAAACACTTCTAGAGTAGTCTGCTGGCTGGGACTCTGCCCTGGATCCCAGTCCCTGCTCCACATCCCAGTGAATCAATCCTGCCTCCATGGCCCTACTGCTGGGTTAAAGGGGATCAGGTGACAGTGGTGTCCCTTCTCCATCCCATGGGACACACCAGCTCCTCATAGCTCCTGTTCCAAAAGGGATTTACAGCTGAAAATCCAAACTGGAGGAAAGCTTGTTGTTAAGGTGCTTTGGAGCCCCACAGTTTGCTCTGTGAGCTGTGATTTACTCTCCACTGCCTGGGCAGCCTCTGTGCCTGGCCAATTTAATGATTTCACTCTTTAGCAACAGGTCTGTGAGTCAGGAGTTCAGCATGTAGGAAAACTGTTAAATAAAACATAAGTGAATGCAAAAATAATCATTTAATGGACATTATGAAAGGAGCGTAAACCAAACAGTTCCGTCCAATGGATGATGTATAACATCTAAACAAATATGACAACTAATTAAGGATTAGGTTCTGTGTTTTGGATGACAGGCCTTATAAAAATGAACAGCTAGGTTATGTTGGGGGAAAAAAAAAAGCTGCATTTTGCAAATGTCAGACAGACAGCTCAGTAAGCAGAAAAGCTCAGTTATCCAATTAAAATAAATGTGCAGTGTTCTCAATATAAAGAGCTAAAGCATCCTTATGTCGAGGAGTTAAGATGCTGAAATATAAGTGGAACAAAAAGTGCTCTCTATAAAGAATAATGTAATCTATCAAGATTAACATTTTGCATGCTGGCAAAGGCAGATAGTAATGTGTTTCAATTCCTGAAATTGGAAACATTAGACTAAGATCAGTACCAATTTAAACCCCAGGTAACCCCAAATATTGAATTGAATTAATTATTTACAACCACAAAGGGCTAATAACTTGCCCTGCTGCCTTCTATGGGAAATAGATATTTACAGTAGGTGCTCTCCTATTCCCCATAATCCTCCCTGGTACTTCATGTGAAATGTAATTACAAGTTGCATAAATGCAATTTAGGAAAAAGTCTTCCACTAGAAATAATTCTGATTTATTCAGGAGTTTGATTCCTGTCCTGAGAAAGAATAAGGCTGGTTTGAACATTGTCATGTGCATGGGGTATCAGGGGGAGGCCATAAAGTTTCAAGGCCACCAGTAGGGGACATAGTTAAACCTAATTTTTTGTTGCTTTCTAACAAAAGGAGGTTATTGTGTAACTGTGGAAAGCAAGCAGTGGGGAGGGACCACAATAACAATTAAAGTAGGTTGCACTTGATTTGTAGGAAGAAAAAAAGATTCCACTATCTACACTTCCAGCAGAGCTATATTTTTTTTAAGCTAAGATTTAAACCTGTCCTTTGATGCAGGTCTTCAAAATAAGAATTTCTAAGGCTGGAAACGTGTAACAAAATTTCTTAAAGGATATTCAGTTCAAGGTATTTGCAACAGAATTAACATGAAACAGATGGATTTTCTGGTGGTTTATAAAGCAGAAAGCAGAACATTATTACTAGGAGGGAGGCTTTACCACAGTATTAAAACGAAATTCAACTTTGTGAGGTGCCTGACATATAAAATAAAATCTGTCAAATGTTGAAGTGAGAGGTGATATCTTAGCTCTGCAGTGCTTGAGAAAACATGGAAGAGCATGGCTCTAGCACTCCCACCTCTGTTTGATTTCGCCACCCACAGATTTGCCACCTTTTTAATGAAGTGAGCAGTTGCACTTGCAGCTCTGAGTGCCTCTGCTGTCCTCACCTTTATTCTTCTAGAAGCAATGTTTCACATCTCCTTGGCCACAACTTTTGATGTTCACCCAGAAGGGCAGCGATCCAGTCCCTATTATTTGAGAAGAATGATGGCCCGGGGATACAGACATTGTTAATTCACAAACTCAGCTGATGAGCTCTGCAACTGAGGTTTCATCACAGACTTGAAATTTCTGGGACCCCGTTGCTCTACAGTTAAAAAGCAAACAAAGTTCTTTCAGGAAAAATAGCAAGCAAGAGAAAAAATAGTTTTATCTGTGAAGCTGAGAAGCAGCTTTTATTGGCAGTTGTCTTACACTAAGAATAGAGAGAGAAATATGCATGTTGCTACAGCTGGTAAATTCTGCCAGAGAGACAAGAAATTCCTATGGGATGTCTCTAGATTCTAGTACATATCTTTTGGGTTTTTTTTAATTTTTAGTTTTATTTTTAAACATGACCCTCTGCTAGGCCATACAATAAAATTTGAACATTTCCCCCTGTATTCCCCAGGATTGGGCCCCTAATCCCTAATTCCCCTGGCAAGAACCATCCATAACCCTTGGACATGGTTTGTGCCCTGGGATTAAGAGGAAGGCATGCATCAGCAGAGCATGCTGCACCAGTCCTCCACTCTGAATCCACTCTGAAATCACCTCTGGAAAATAAGAAGTGGCAGCATGAATATGATAAGCAGAGCAACATGGCCTACTTTCTGATAATCTCCTTTTATAGCTTTATTCTCGGTGGCTTTGAGGGGAAGTCAGTGCAGAAATTGTTTTGCCCAGTGCCAAAATAATGGAAATCCATGCAGATGTGTGCTTTCCTCCAGTTCTCTTTGTCATTCAGCCAGCCTGGTCCTGCCACCACTCTACAGAATTTCATACCTGTGTGGAGCCCAGCATAGGACTGGGGACAGGAAAATAGGGTATCATTACTGGAACACCCTAAGAAACAAATCCCCAGTAAAATGAATTATTGTAAGGCAACTGGAGTTCTGGGAAAGTGAAAACCAACTAAGTGAAAGGGAAAGTGAAAACCAACCTCCTGTTGAAGGTCCGAAGGGACTTGGTGCCAGCAGACACCATGGTTAGCACTGACCTGCCCAAACTGAGGGGGGATCTCCAGAACATTGTCACCTCACACCAAAGCACAGAGTGGATTGTTTGAAAGCCCCCAAATGCCACTTGCCTTATTTTGATGAGGTGTTTTCAAGTTGTTGTAGACAAAGCACTCCCAGGGTTTTCAGAGACTGAAGTCACCTGAAGAGAGAGGTGTGGTCCAATTTCTTGTTTGCCTAGAACTTTCACAAAGGACAGTTCCAACTTCTTTTTTTTTTTTTTTAATTGTGAGAATCCTTCACTTTTTCTACAAATATGAAAGTTCTTTTCCCTTCTAATTTCATTCCTAAATTTAAATTAATTTTTTCTCCACATTGTCAGGATTTCTTTTGAAGATTAAAATAAATAAATAAATAAATAGGAAAGAAAAAAAGGAAAAAGATGTGTTGGCAATGCTGCAGGTCTGAAAAGGAGCACAGCACTGAGGTAAAGGAAGGCAGGTTGCTGAGTGAGTAGGTCCTAGGAATTTTAAAGAACCATCCATAACCCTTGGACATGGTTTCTGCCCTGGGATTAAGAGGAAGGCATGATCAGCAGAGCATGCTGCACCAGTCCTCCAGTTTGAATTCTCTGTTCTGAAATCACCTCTGGAAAATAAGAAGTGGCAGCATGAATATTTTAATCAGAGCAACATGGCCTAACTTTCTGATAATTTCCATTTTATAGCTTTATTCTCGGTGGCTTTGAGGGGAAGTCAGTGCAGAAATGGTTTTGCCAAAAAAGTGCCAAAATAATGAAATCCATGCAGATGTTTAAGTTTCCTCCAGTTCTCTTTGTCATTCAGCCAGCCTGGTCCTGCCTGCCACCATTTCTACAGAATTAATGAAAATACCTGGTTTGGGGAGCCCAGCATAGGACTGGGGACAGGAAAATGTATTATCATTACTTGAACACCCTAAGAAACAAATCCCCAGGAAAAAAAAATGAATTATTTTAAGGCAACTGGAGTTCTGGGAAAGTGAAAACCAACTAAGTGAAAGGAAAGTGAAAACCAACCTCCTGTTGAAGGTCCAGAAGGGACTTGGTGCCAGCAGACACCATGGTTAGCACTGACCTGCCCAAACTGAGGGGGATCTCAGAACATTGTCACCTCACACCAAAGCACAGAGTGGATTGTTTGAAAGCCCCCAAATGCCACTTGCCTTATTTTGATGAGGTGTTTTCAAGTTGTTGTAGACAAAGCACTCCCAGGGTTTTAAGGGATTGAAGTCACCTGAAGAGAGGTGTGGTCCAATTTCAGGAGACTTGTTTGCCTAGAACTTTCACAAAGGACAGTTCCAACTTCTTTTTTTTTTTTTTTTAATTGTGAGAATCCTTCACTTTTTCTACAAATATGAAAGTTCTTTTCCCTTCTAATTTCATTCCTAAATTTAAATTAATTTTTTCTCCACATTGTCAGGATTTCTTTTGAAGATTAAAATAAATAAATAAATAAATAGGAAAGAAAAAAAGGAAAAAGATGTGTTGGCAATGCTGCAGGTCTGAAAAGGAGCACAGCACTGAGGTAAAGGAAGGCAGGTTGCTGAGTGAGTAGGTCCTAGGAATTTTAAATAACCTTAAGGCTGCTAAAAGGAAGAGTCATGAGGTCTCTGGCCATTTGTGAACATGCTGCAGAAAAGCAGACACATTAAAAGTGAAAGTTTTCCATTCTCTGTTGTGTAAGCACAACAGGCAAAAACACCAACAGTGTATTTTAATCAGAAAAGAGCTAACAGTTTAAATTTGCTCATTTGCAGGGTTCAGCCCAGAGCACATAAGCACTTCAGGTGATTTCTGTAAATTCAGGAATGGATGTCCAAAAACAAATTAATACTTTTTTTTTATTTATTTATTTTAAGTTAGGTCTAAAAATCTTTTACCTGGAAGATAGAATTTCAGGATTTTAGAAAGAACTAATGAAAAGCCTGGTTTGGGGCAGCTGTGTATATTTTACATGAGTCACAGGCTAGCTGTATTTTCATCCTTGCCCATTGTAGTTCATTCAATGTGTAGTTTCTTAGGAAAAAAAAAAAAAAGAGTTTTGAACACACTGAAAGCATTTCACTCTTTTGTTGAAAACTCTACCAAAGCAGGAGAATTCCCAACTGTCCAGCCCCTGCTGGGCACACAACAGGAGGGAGCCCTTAGAGCAGATGGGCCTGGGCTGCTGCAGATGGGAGCCACCAAACCCAGCCCTGAGGGGCTCCAGCCTTCCCCTGCTTAAACTGGGGACAAGACACATCCCACAGAGCTGGGGTGCATCAAACAGCTAACACTACTGAATAATCATAAATGCACACTGAAGCACATCAATGCACTCACCCCAGGGTCAGTAAGATCTCACAGGGTGGGGAGCTCCAAGCTGAGCTCTCCAGCCCTGCCCGCAGGGTGGGGAGGGACAGCCAGGCTGGGATGTCACAGCAGACACATCAGACACCCCTGAACCCCTCCAGGTACGCAGCCTGTGACATCCCAGCCTGGCTGTCCCTCCCCACCCTGCAGGCAGAGCTGGAGAGCTCAGCTTGGAGATCCTCATCCAGACAACTCCCTGTGATGTCTAACTGACCCTGGGGTGGTTGCATTGGTGTGCTTCAGCGTGCATTTATGATGTGTAGGAACATAATTCCAATATGTATGGATGGGATGTGCCCAGGCTCGTCTGGTCCCTGCTTCTTGGCCAGGAGCAGCAGCTGCGGTTCTGCCACCACAGAGCTACTTCAGGCTGGCAGGAGACAGCAGATAGGCACTAGACATGCCCGGGACTTTACTGAAATACTGCAAAAGTTTTAAAGATTGCTTCTGAAAGAGAGCAACTGTGATTGCACTGTTTCCAGTAGTAATTGCATTCCTATGGTGCAGCTTATGAAGGTTTTCTGAGATCTTACTTTTGTGTTTGATCCAGGAGAAGCAGTTTGCCTAAATAACTCAACTCAGTGGGATTTTTTTGTTGCTGTATTTCCTCTTAAAGCTTTTTTTTTCCTTTCCTTTTTTTTTTTTTTTTTTACAATTCCTAATATGAAACAAGAGCCTGAGAAGATCAAACAGCAAGTAAAGACTTAAAGAGCGTAACACAGGTTCTGGAACTGGGGAAAAGACCCCAACAAAACAAATAAAAGACCAAAGAACCCCCTAGAGTAGATTGTTACTCTCTCTGTATATTAACCTAACTTTAAATGGCAGGAGTTCCTTTGGGCTCATTTTTAAGTGGTTATAACAGCTATCTTTCAAGAGAAACCTGGAAAAAGGGATGGACAGGCAGAGGGGAGATTCCCGACATCCTTGCAGAGCCATTCTTCCCAGGGAGTGCCTCCACCAGTGCTGGGGAGCTCTATGCAAAGTCAAAGTCATTCTTTGTGGAATAAAGACCTGTCTGTAACCATCTTCTCTCCCACAGGCTCTGCCTTGTGAAGGGCACAAAGGCACTTGCATTTCCCTCTTCCTATTGTATTTGCTGGGAATGTCCCGACAAAGGGAGGAAATTATGAATCTGACTCCATGTTCTCAGAAGGCTAATTTATTACTTTATAATACTATATTATATTAAAGAATACTATACTGAACTATTCTAAAGGATACAGAAAGGATACTTACTGAATGCTAAAAAGATAATAATGAAAACTCCTGAATCTTTCCAGAGTTCCCACACAATAAGCCACAATAAGCCAATGGGTGAAAAAACTCACACCAGAATCCAACTAAACAATCACCTGTGGGTAAACACTCTCCAAACACATTCCAGACAAGCAAAAACCAGGAGAAGCAAATGAGATAAGAATTGTTTTCCTTTTCTCTGAGGCTCTCAGCTTCCCAGGAGAAAAATCCTGGGTGAAGGGATTTTTCCAGAGAATGTGAATGCCACCCTTTGGAGCCAAGCCATGTGGCAAACACAGCCATTTGGGTTTCAAAGCCTTTGTTCTTCACCCCTGACTGATATACAGCACTGTGACAGGCATAAGTTTTCCCCTTATTCAGCATGAAATTAACTTGACGTGTTCAAAGCAACAGAGCTATCAAGCCTGGATCATAATCAGCATTGGCTTCTTGGGGGAACCTTCCCAGCCCAGCACTACCGTGGGATGTGTGCACACCACGAGCCCCATGGGCAGCTCCAGCACCTTCCACATGTGCTCTGCAAAGGGCCAAAGAAGGGATGGATGCTCCCCCTGTGCAGCCACATTTCTCCTCACAGAGAAAAGCAAGGCTTTTATCTTCCCAATAATATTTCTGAGATTCACATTCTCCAAACCTCAGAGAAAGGAAAAACAGTTTTTATCTCATTTGCTGTGCCTGTGTTTGTGCAAAAGTAGAATGCAATATGGAGATTGTTTACCCACAGTGATGGGGTTTTGTTCCCTTGGCCTGTCAGGGACTGTCACTGAGAGTCACGAGATTCTGGGCAGGGTGTGCAGAGTTGCATGCTTGGCAGATTCACTTTAGATGTAGTGTGATATAGTCTAATATAGTATAGAACAGTATAAAGTAAATTAATAAATTATAAAGTAATTAATTAGCCTTCTGATAAGATGGAGTAAGATGCACCATTCTCTCCCCTTGTCAGGAATGAAAACATCCACTATACCCCTGCCCTCTCTCTGCTTCCCTCTGCAGCCCCAAATCCAAAGAAGGGATGGATGTTCCCCATGGCCTCTCCCTGCCCTCTGCAGCCCCAAAGCCACAGAAGAGATGGATGATCCCCTTTGTTCCCCCTGCCCTCTCCAGCCTCCCTCTGCAGCCCCAAAGCCACAGAAGGGATGCTCCCCCTTCCTTTTCCCTTCTCCCTCTGCAGCAAAGAAGGGATGGATGCTCCCCCTGCCCTCTCCAGCCTCCCTCTGCAGCCCCAAAGAAGGGATGGATGCTCCCCCTGCCCTCTCCAGCCTCCCCTGCAGCCCCAAAGAAGGGATGGATGCTCCCCCTGCCCTCTCCAGCCTTCCCCTGCAGCCCCAAAGGCGTCACCAGCCAGCCCAGATGCGTTGTTTTAAACATGCTCGTAATGAGTAAATGCACCCGCAGCCCTTCAGAGCTGCTGTTTCCAATGTTTAAGTGCCTTTTGGGAAGCTTTTAGGCTGAAATGTTGCTGTTAAGACACTGAAATATGAGTAAATCTTGCAAACGACACAAGTTCTAATGTTCCTCGTTTCTGTGGCGCTGCACGCTGTGCTAATGACCCGGTGACTGGATTTGCTGCTTTGGAAAGCAGAGCTCTGTGCTGTAAAACTTTCATCTAACTCGAGATGCCTCTCTCTAACGAATTTTTTATTTGTTTACTTGTTGTTTCAGTAGAATTTAAAAGTAGCAATTAAAAAAGTCCAGTCAACCAAACCCTCGTCCCCTAACGAGGAAGTTGCCTTAATTTAAGATCTAATATAATGATGAGGAAAACATTGTGCTCTGTCCAGTAAAGTGATAAGAAGTTAAGGAAGATGCATAAATATGCTGGTATTTTACATGAACAGGACTGCATAATTCATGTGAAGGTTTACACTCACACCAGCCATCACAGCTGTATTTTCCACTGACCTCCATCTGGGCCTGACTCCTGTTTCTTGGAGAGAAATTCCTGATGTGCGTTGAACCCAGGTTCTCCTGTTGCCCTGTACTTTGCTACAGGGTGGAGGAGCTCCTGAGTGTGGCTGAGCCAGGCAGGGAGGCTGACCTGGCACACTCAGCATCTCCACAGTGGTTTAGAGCAGAACCTCTGTGCCCAGCTTTCCCCCTGAGCCTTGGAAAAGAGGCCAGGAATGAAGAAGAAGCCAGCAGGAGTAGACAGGGAGAGGAGGAGAGCCCTTGAATGAAAGGAGGAGAAAGTGCAGGTCTCACCTAGGGACATGGGTGTCTCCCCTGGATTAGGGAGGGGAACTGTGGGAACCAAGCTGTGTCCCATGGCAGCTGCCAGTGAGAAGAGCTGTGTGATCCTGGAGGACAACAGGCATGGGGAAAAAGAATAAAATTGCAATTCCTACAGCCAAGGTCAGCACTGTCATCTCTGCTCGTTCTGGTGGAGCTCACAGGAGGAGCATGGGGACACAGGGATGCTCCTGGCACTCCCACCTGCCCTTCCTGCATGGAGCCCTGGGGCACAGCCACCCCTTTGTTCCCTGGGTTTGCTTTGCTTAAGAGTAGAAAAAAAATACTTTGCATACACAAATAAATAAACCCCTGACCCTTCTGTTTAAAAAGCAGAGACCAATATTTACTTTGTGTTTATTTACAGTACTGCTGGTGAAAATAAAGTTATTAGAAAAAAAAATGGTTCAAAATATGATGATTTTTGCCTTATTTCTGAGCCAACTGAAAAGATGAATGATAAAAGGTGATAAAAGCTGTCTGTAGTGAAATCCCTGACTGCTGCCCCCTGTCCTTCCTCAGAGCAGGGGCTGTCACAATCCTCCAAGGGCTGGCCAGGAAATGTGTCCCTGTGGCCACCATTCTGACTGTGACCGTGCTGTGCTCACTGGCAGGGGTAGGGGGGTTTCATCTCCATCCTTTGGGATGTCCTGTGCCACCAGCCCCTGGAACCGGCCCAGCACAGCTTGTGAGAGAGAGGGGACATGGCAAACACAGCCCTGAGTGCAGAGATGTGAAAGAGAAGGAGCCGTGGGGGTTTGGCTGTGGGCAAAGAGCAGAGCAGTGCCAGCACTCACTGATCACACAGGAGGGGTGAACTTCACTGGTCCCCATCCTTCCAGTGCCAGGGCTCCTCCTCAGAGCAGGGGCTGTCACAGTCCTCCAAGGGCTGGCCAGGAAATGTGTCCCCGTGGCCACCAGTCTGACTGTGGCCGTGCTGTGCTCACTGGCAGGGGTAGGGGGGTTTCATCTCCATCCTTTGGGATGTCCTGTGCCACCAGCCCCTGGAACAAGCCCAGCACAGCTTGTGAGAGAGAGGGGACATGGCAAACACAGCCCTGAGTGCAGAGATGTGAAAGAGAAGGAGCCGTGGGGGTTTGGCTGTGGGCAAAGAGCAGAGCAGTGCCAGCACTCACTGATCACACAGGAGAGGTGAATTTCACTGGTCCCCATCCTTCCAGCTCAGCCTCCACGCTGTCAGGCACTGGTGGGGACTGGGATGATGCCCTGCAGGACCAAAATGAGCCGTGGGAGGGGAGGGCACAGAAGGACAGGAGGTTTGGCAGAGCTGTGAACAGAGGCAGTGTGGACCAGCACCTCCTGTGACCTCAGTGGCCTCAAAACCACACAGAAACCTCCTCCTCCCCATTACTGCTTTTTTAAAGCTACTCTCAATTCCAAAACTTTCTATTAGAGCTCCAAAAGCAGACAGAATAGTGTGTTTTGAGAGCTGTAGGTCTTTATTATGGTAAAATCATAACATCTAAAATCCAATTCAGCCCTTGCTATAAATAAGTATAATGAAGAATTTAATGATATTTCCACTAAAATTAGTCAGAAGGCAAACTTTAAAAAATGACACAGATCATTAACTGGGAACATTTCTCAGAAGAGATTTGTTATATTAAAAAGGCACTGAAATTACTAGCGTTAATCAACTGTATTGTATTAAAAACTCTGTATAGATTAATTAAGTACTTTAAATATGAAGAAATAAAAAAGTGGGGATATAGAGGAGGAATCACAGGCTTGAATCTGGGTCTCCTGACATGCTACTTCCCTTGAACTTCTTAAGCACCTAATTTAGTAAGAATTCAAATTAAATACTTATTCTTGGCTGGTCTAAGCTGTTTTTAATACCCTATTACATAAGTAACAAGATTCCTGGCATGACTTTTCATTTACTTTCCTCAAACACACATACTGGGCTCTTGTCCCCGCCACACCCTGGGCTCAGTTGAATCAGTAAGGGCCTAAGACAGTCAGCAAAATACATTTTATACCATTTTTGAGATATTTAGCTGTTGTTCTTTGCCTTCAGGACCTGGCACTTTTAGGTGATCTCCCGCTGGAACAAATCTGGGATTGTTTAGCCACAGACTGCAGAGAAGAAGAGCATTCAGCTCATACACCTTAATTTGTTTTTGCCAATGAGGGCAATCTGCCTCTGCACCGCTGCTCCCGTGGGTACCAGACACTTAAAACAACCTCAGTTCAAAGTACCAACTTTAAAAAAAAAAAAAAAACAAAAACAAAACTGTGAAATAGGTAAGCTGCATTTTATCTTCCTCCTTGTGGGAGCCATGGAGCATCATCTCTGTCATGCAGGCTGAGCCAGCCCTGCACAGGTTGGAAAGTGAGATTATTCTGTGGGTGGAAAGCAGCAGCATCAGGCCTTCAGTGCCCTTGTTAGCACAGCCAGCAGCTCCAGGAGTGCTTGTTCCTCTCTTGTAGAAGCACACCCCATTGGCAGAGATGTTATACACACAATTAGAATATCCACTGTCAGCTCCTGCAGAAAAATGTATTTTACTCTTATGGCACGGGAAGAGCAAACTTGTATTTTCCTGCTTGGGTGTTGCTGTGTTTCTGCCAGGTCCATTTGTACCAGGGGTATTTCAAGGACTGGAAAAAAGAGGTGCTCCCTCAATCTGCAGCACTTGGACAACAAAGAAGAGTCTGTAAGAGAGGTCAGCAAAGCTGTCCTCACCCTACCTGCAAAATAACCAGTCTTTTCTTATGGACAGACATCCCATTGCATTTCTACATGAAGAAAACTTTAGCCAATCTTCTTCCCATCCTTCCCATGCGAAGTCCCAGCCAGGCCCCTGAACAGGTTGGGGGCTGACCAACAGAAACCTGAACCAGCTGTACACTCTTCCCAATCCTGTGTGCACTACAAAGGAAATTTCACCTTGGATCCTCTGCTTTGGAAACTGCTATTGAAAAAGCAGCACAGAAAGTAGAACCTTTTAACTGGTTTAAACTAAACATTCACACTTGAAAGCTGGGAGACTTAGATTTTTATTTTTTAATGGATTTAGTATTAACAAAATAAAATAAAAAAATATATTTCTGGTGCAGTTTGACTGGCTCAGTAGCAGGTATTATCATATATCCTTGTCTCCCAGTTTCTTATTTCAATTGTGTGGTGCTTTAAATGACTCTGGATAATACAGCAGAGTGTGTGTCAGAAACAGGTCACCAGCTGATTTTCTGCAGCTGCTTTATAGAAAAATATATTCCTTAAAACTCAAAAGCTCTTCAGCCAAGGCCCCAATACTTGAGGAGCTGTTGTATATACCAGGTTTGTTATAGGGCAGCTCACATTCTGGGCACACTCTTTAGTTGTGTGATAAAAAACACTGACACAGATTCATGTAAAATGCAATAACCTAAAATGTTTGTAACCACATACACAGAATGAACTATATTTTTATTTTATTTTATTTAATTTTTTTTATTTTATTGAGACATAAAATCAGAGATTGTCTTCACCTGTGCAATTCAACTCAATTGACACACTTGTAATTATAATAATTAGAAACATCTGGACACTGCCTCATTGCTTTATACTACATGCAAAATATATTTTTCACAATTATTTTAAAAAAGTAGGTATTTTTTAAACTTGGATTTTCTCTTTTTCCTGATGTTTATTTCTATTTTTTTTCTCCTTAACACAGTTTATTTTGCTATTGGTCAGGGATTAAGATAAAAACCCGAAAGGAGCTACACCTGAAGGTAAAACCTGAAACAAGCTACACCTGTGTTTTATCTCCCAGGCACATTGCAGGGTTGATTCCTAATGAAGAAAAGCTGCTTGTGAGGAGCTAGGCATTGAGGAGAGGTTTTGTGGTGCATCAGTTTGTGCTCCTGTGGGTACCATGGTGGCTGTGTGGTGGTCTGTTTGGCATAGGGGAATTATGAGTTTCAAAATGTGCTTTATGTTTTGGGAGAAAAGCATTTTGTGTGTGAAGATAGTTGGGCATCAAGAAGTAATGGTCTGGGTGAGTGTTACTTGGTGCAAGCCCCTGTTTGTTCTACTTTGCAACTTTGCTGAGAGACAAGGAAAAAAAATATCTCAATCTTGGAGATGATTTTGAGCAGGGAGGAGGTGGATGAAGGATTGATGTTGAGCTGGTGGAAAGGGGAGTGTGGGGGGCAAAGCATTTTAGGTTTTGTCTTTGTTTCTCACGCTCCAAGTTTTTCCATGAGTTAAATCAATCTCATCCATTCTTCAAGTCAACTTTTCTTTGTCTGGGATGGTGATTGGTGACTGCCTTTGCTTCATCTTTACTCAGAAACTTTTTGTTTTTCCATCCCCTTGTCCTGCTGGGAGGGTTTCTGCCAGTGACCAAGGCTTGTGATGCTGGAGGGAGCACTTGGAGGAGAGTCAGTATCTTGGAATTGGGCAGATTCACCTGAAGAAAGAGGGAAAAGGGTTTTGGGGACAGGAACAGGGAGGCTTATCTAAGCAAGAGGGAGAAAAAGGTGTTTGGCTGAGAAGGGTGAAGTAATTTGGGGATGTTGGTTTCTAAGTAGCCTGATCAGCTAAGACTAATGCCACACATGGCTTACAGAGGCCAAAAGTTAAATGCAAGCAATGAGTTTGGAAGAATGCTTGGAACAGAGGGATATGATGCTCTAAAGTACCTTTAGGCCTGACTTAGGGGTGCTGTTTATCCACAGTCAGCTGAGAGTAAAACTTAACGTAAAGCCTAGTGCTGCACATAACCATCCACAGCCCAGGGCACAGGAGAGCTCCCAGCCATGGCTGAGCTGGGTTTGAGGGGCTCTGGGGTCTGTGCCCCATGCAGTGGCACTGAGCAGGGTGCCTGGTCAGCAGCTCCTGTTAGAGGATGCTGCTGGGATCAGCTTTGATGGTTTTTTTTTTGCTCAGGTCCTTTGCTGGAAATGCAGCAGAGCTGCAGTGCTCAGCAGGCCACCAGCACTTCATCTTACTCTTAATATCTGCCTCTTGCAGTATTTGTGCTACTCAGATAGAGCTGTAGCCCAGAAGTTTCAGTGAGTTAATAACTCAGACTCTGCCTATTTGTGTTGCAGGCTCATCCAGGAGAAATGAACAAATGTTGTTGCCCCAAAATCTGCTCCAAGAGTCAGTAGGGTTACATCACTTGGTTACAATACATGTCATTGAGACACTTGGCTAGAAATTCATAGTGATTTAAGTTTAATTTTGGCTCAAGAATCTGCATAAACTGGAGCACAAACATCATCTTGGCTTTTTTTGCTTTAGCTGGAAGGTGCCAATGAAGTTCTGTAAGAGGGCAGCAAGGCCAGAACCAAAGAGCTGTGAACCTGGAGGGAGGAGAAGGCATTAAAATGGGTCAGCTGTGTCCCTGCACTAGGATAAAAGTTCTTAAATTGTGAAGCAGACTCTTACAGCCAGCAAGAGAAGTGAGCTTGCCAAGGAAATAACCCTGGAGGAGTTCCTGCCCTGCCTTAGAAGGAAGAGAGGAGGATCATGCATGGGTGTAGCCCACACCTCACAATGGATGAACAGGTTTGAAAACTCCATCCAAAATGCCTGTTTGCTTTCTCTATTTGTACTGGGGGCTTTTAGTCTCTCTTCTAGTTCAGCAGCAGTAGCTGGGGTTTTTCATGTGCTGTTGGTGTCCTCTAGGTGATACCTGGTCCCTGGTGTTACTGAAAGTTGTGCTAGCAGCAGAAACAGAAGTGTCTGTGCTATAATAGAGAAGTCCATAAGTTTCACTTCCACAGAAACATTTCTCTCCAGGCTGAATGATCTGAGCATAAGTGTGCTCCAGCAAAGCTTTGTGTTTCCCTCACTGCTGATCACTGAGCCCAGCCTCCCTTTCCCTGCTGATGGAAGGTGATCATGGCTTGTAGGCAGGAGGCAGAGGAAGCCTGGATGGGAAACATGCTGCAATCACACAGAGATGTGATTTCAGTGTGAGCCATCACAGGGGAAGTGCCTCACATTCAGACAGAACTGCAAGTGCAGCATGGAAATAAATGGGTCTGGAAGTTCCTGCGTCTCAGTGATGACTGAGGACCAGGTACAGGCAGGGTGTCCTCATGGCTATTCATACTGTGTTTAGAAGAGAAAAATAATAGGCAATCTCAGGGTTGCTGAGGTTTTCAATTGTCTGAAGTGGTGCAAGGAGCCAGCACTTCTTAATGAGGTTTTGTGGTTTCACTGCACGTGTTTCATTTGAAGGTAAAGACTATTTGCACAGGCACTAAAATAGAGTGGAGAAGAACTGTACAGAATTTATGCTGCCCCTGGGGTTAAGAGTGTCCATATCTGACGGTTTATGTCCACCTTTTCTTGCAGAAATGATTGCAGGGTGAATTTTAAGTACTTTATCATGTGCAGGATTTGTAAATGCACAGGAGCTGGGTTAGGGCTCTTGTGCTTTGAGGGAGGCTGCTGTAAGCCTGGTGCTCTCAGAAATCACGCCTACCTATGCAGCAGGCTTAGTTTCAAGAGCAACATGCACTTGGGCTTCCTAATTCTGAAACAGCCCCAAAATTAGTCTTAATATGTAGAAACTGTGAGTCTGCACGTTGGAATTGGAGTTTCCAGAAACAGGAAATAGATTCCTGTGAGCACAGAACCAGATAGTTTTTATTTTCTTTCTGTTGCTTGGAATGTCAGTGATAGCTGTAGACATAAATAATTTTGAAAAATACAATAACTTCTATCTTGGAACTTTGAATAAAAAAAAATAATAATTTTGTGTAGGGAAACTTAATGGAGGCTGTGACCAGGAACTTTAATGGAATGTTTCAGGTGCTTATCCAACCAGTGAGTGCTCAGAAATACAGCACTTGAGCAGCAGTTTGTGCTAGTGGTAAACAGCCATCATGATGTTCTCTCTTGTTACATTACAGTTTGAATGTTCTGCCATGCAGAACTGCTGGTTCTGCTTGTGTGCAGCTATTGCCTCAGAGTGAGTGAGCCATGGAGGAGAATGCCTTTGTGAGGAATCCCTTTGGATCCCCACAGCCTAAGGATGGAACCCCCTATGCTGCAAGAGGAGTTCAGCACTCTGAGTTTGGGAGCAAGACTTCACCCTGTCCCTCTTTAAAAATGGGTGTGCATCTCCTCTGCTCCTACCCCTTCCCCCTTTTGATTTAATATTTAGGTCAAAATGGCACAGACATCTTTTATGAAAATCCTTTCCTTAGGGTTTTTCCTCCTGGGAAGCTGAGAGGCCTCAGAAACAAAGTGTAAACAATGGTTATCTGCTGCTGTGGAATGCAACAGGTGCATCTGTGATTGGTCTCATGTGCTTGTTACTAATTAATGGCCAATCACAGTCAGCTGGCTCAGACAGAGTCTGAGCCACAAGCCTTTGTCATCATTCTTTCTGTTTCTATTCTTAGCCAGCCTTCTGATGAAATCCTTTCTTCTATTCTTTTAGTATAGTTTTAATATAATATATATCATAAAATAATAGATCAAGCCTTGTGAAACATGGAGTCAGATCCTCCTCTCTTCTCTCATCCTGGGACCCCTGTGAACACTGTCATATCAAAATTAGAGTTGCACACAAATGGAAAGTTGGAATGAGAAGGGATCATTGCCAGCACCATGTTTGAAACAAATTATAAACCAGAGCAGGTCAAGCCCCCTTGAATCACAGTGGCTTCTTCCCACTCAGGCATTACCAGGACGTGCATTCAGTCCCTGTAAATGGGCCTCAACGTTTCTGAGCTGCAGAAGAAAGCTGGATTAACATCTCTGTGCATTTTGCCATTTTCTGACAGAGCTGTAAGCTGCAGGCTGGGGACTGGATTCCCACACAGGGTAGACACTTGGAACAAAAGTACAGCGCTAAGATCATCATTGTTTTGACCTTTCTTCTCCTTTTCTGCTCAATTCCTACTGTGATCAATCAATAGCTGCTGTGGGAACCCTGGGTCAATATAATTTAAACTGGTTAGTATGTCAGGATGATGCCACTTCAAATACTGTAGCAGTCAAACCTTGCTGTATAAATAAAAAAATCCCATGCAGTAGAAAGAAGGCAGGCATTTATTTTTCTTTGAAACATTTCTGAGCTGACAAGTCTGGATTTATGCTGATATAAATTATTCTTGTAAAAACAGAAACAGACAAAAATCCTTGGGAGAGCTGCTTCCCTAATCTCAAGCAGATCTGAGGGGAAAACCAGAAGATGGGTTTGAGCATGTGAGAAGCTGGCTTTGTGTCTCCCTTACAGCTTAGGCTCAAGTGCTCTGCTTCATTAAACCTAAACATAAAGCAGTTGTACCCAGCCTTCTGCCTTAAGAAAGCAGCAAGAGTTTGTTATAAAACTCCTTACTTGACCAAGTTTTGTTTTCTTTTGTGAAAAAATATGTCTTAGCTTGGTGGTGGAGCTCTGGAGCACCTGTAGGTGTTGAGAGGTGCTCAGGCTGCCCTTCCCAATTGGGGTAGGGTTCCCTTCTGTGGGATTTATCCAGGTAGTTACTATTTTTTTTTTGGTAAACAAAGGAAATCTTAGCTTGCAGACTTAATGGAAAACATGAACCATCTGTGAATGTTACTTGCAGCTCATTTACTTCATTGGCAAATATTAAACGGTGTTGTAAAGAGCCACTGAAATTATGGAAATGGGTTTTAACATTAAAATCAAAGTGCAATTAGAACATTTCACTGCATAATTGTTTGGCAGACTAAGCTAGCAAGCAGAAGATACCCAGCTTTCTGATTTATTGGCCACAGGTTGTTTCTTTAGAACTACAGAAGCCGAGATACATTTTTGTATTTATATATTTTTAATGATCTGCACAATTATGAAAAGGCAGTGCTCACACATCTTGGGCTTTATTTTGTATGACTGTGTTTTACATTTCCAAACTGTTATGTCTGTTTTCCCTAACCAGCATAAATTGGAACCTGCAGGATTTAGAGGCAGAGGTACAGACAGCAGCAGCTTGTTTTCCCCCTGTGTACAACCTCCTCTGGAACACATAGCTTGTTTGGTTTTAAATATTATTCAGACAAAAGAAAAAAAAAAAAGTTCATCACCAGCATGGCCCAGAGTGTTTTCTAAGTAGACACCACATTACAACAGATTTACAATCAATCCCAAAGCATACTAGTTTTTACATCTGCAGAAAAAAAGACCTCCGATTTAGTGTTGGAATACCTAAAAATATTATATATATTTGTAAAATACAGTGTTAACATGCTTTGGGCAAATAAATTTTACAAATAGTCTGTGCTTTGCTGTTTCATAGGGAACAATGAGGCATTATGATAGGTAAGAGCTAGCCAGTGATGCATAGAGTCCTTGTGCTTTTAATTTATGTGTGGGGTGCTCAGAGTAAGAATATATTTACTGTCTCATGCAGCTGAGCACTAGGGGCTCAGCCCTGGGAATGAAATAACATGCAGTTGAAATTACTGCACAATTCTTTTTAGTCTAAAAGCTTTTCGGAGACCATCTCTTTCTGTTCAGTGTTTGTACGATAGGGTCCTATTTGTGCCTGGGATCCCAGGTGCTATTATAATGCAAATAATTGTATTTTTTTAAATGCACACTGTGAGCTTCACTGTTGCTTCAGGAGTAAACATTTAAGTACCTTTAATATTGAACATTTGCTGCATGCCTTGGTACTGCTGCTATAACTGTTGAGTTTATTTATTTGTGGAATAATGTTAGTCTTGGGGGGGGAAAAAGTGTCAGCTCTTGAGATCATGTTTGGGGTCCTCTGTACTATTCTGGGTAGGTTGAACAAGAATTACAGCAGGTGAATTTAAGAACTAAGGTGAAATTGTATTGGAATATAGCTCCTGTGGGGGCAGAGGTGTTCTGCCAATCAGTATTAAGGTGACTTCTTCTCAGGGAGCACTGCTGCTCTGTGGAAATGCACTTTACTGCTCTCTCTGAGCTGTGCAGTCTCTGGGCACTGCAAATTACTGAACAAGTAGAAGAGCAACTCTTGTAGCTTGTAGCATTACAGGTGGTGCAGACATGAAGCACGTTCCCATAAGCACACAAGGATAATGCTAAAATGTGGGTATTTCTGTGCTGTTTGGCTCAAAGGCCACATGCCCTGTGGCTCCTGCAGCAGTCAGGGTCCTCCAGCTGCACAGTGATGCTGGTGCTGGGCGTCTCTGGCTCTTGTTGCAGCTCAGCCACTGCTCACCTGGGCAAGAACAGGGATTTATTAGCAAATGCTTTAAAACCAGAAAGATATAGATATGCTCTTTGATTGCTTCCACTTGTTCTTTTTAATATGAGTGGGATGGATTTCAGTCTGGTTTGGGCATGAAAAGCAATGTTGTTTTGGTTTTTTTCTGATGTTGGTTTTACATTCAAAACTCCCATGGGTTGAGGCTGTTACCAGCATACTGTTCTTCTGTAGTTGAAAAACTCCCAAAGCAAGAAGAAACTGGCCCTTGTGGATTGGTTATCTGCTGGCAGCTGCAAATCCAGCCCTTCAGCAGGCCCTTCCCAGCCACCATGGCACTGGGTGCCCTTGCTCTGGGCTCTGTGTCTCAGCTGAAAGCTGCCCCTGCTGCTGGTGGGTGCAGCCTCCATGAGAGATGGGCAGGTGGTGGTGGCAAGGCAGAGGTTTGGAGGCATGGTCTGTGCTCAGGATCTGGAGGCCAGGGTGGTACCTGCAGGCCAGGAAGCCAATTTCTACCCTGGTGCTGGGAGAGCAGCTGACATGGGGTCTTTAATCACCTCTGAGAGCTGAGCTCCCATCTGTGAGCTGCTCTGTCAAGCAGAGCCCTCCCTTTGTGGCTTTAGGTAGGGGTCTCTGCCACAGCTGAGTGAGTTGAGACATCTGGGAGCCAAGGCCAAGGGGTTGTTTTGTGCATTCTGGGCCATTCCCCTGCATTAACGTGCTGCAGGGTTTACTGTGCAGAGGCTGGCAGGTTCCTTGCCTCACCACCAGTAAATACATGGATCAAACACAACATTTCTTTAAAGGTAAAGAGCTAAAAAAAAAAATCTCAGCAAGCCTCATGCAAATGAGCCTGCCTTTTCAATACAATTTCCCTGAAACACCAACACAGTGCAGGTCTTTGTAATGTGATAAATCAGCTGAAGCAGCAGGAATTTAATGTAGTTGCTAAGGAATAGCAACTTTTTTTGAGCACCTCTGGAGGTTAATTGATGAAAGGATTTTGAGTTGATAAACACAACAGGAGGATTTCGATGTTTTCTCTCAGATGAAAACCTGTATAGTCTGTGCTGCGAGATATTTATTTAACAAGAACTGTAAGTATGAAGCTCTAAGACAATAATTTCCCCTCCTGAAAAAAAAAAGGCCTTTATTTCAGTCTGACATATCCCACGATCACTGTGACATTCCAGATAATTTCAGATCCCTTCAGGGGTTTGGTACTTAGATACATGTACATGCTAATCCACAAAGTAGATGGAGCAGGAAGATGACCTCCGAGCTGTGAATCCCCACGGATGGGAAGCAAACAAAAAGGAATGGACTAAGGCAACTCTGCAATATGAGGCTGGCACATGGTGATGATAAACAGTCAACACTGGCACAACGCTGTTGTTTAGCTTTCAACTGAGTTAGTCTTGCTGCTACCACTGGGAAAACTAATAACATAACAAATGAAACTATTGTTCAGTTTCATTAAAAAGAAATCTGATAAGATGGGGAAAATTGAATTAGCCAATCTCAATAGAGTTGCTGCTTGTTGGAGCAAAAGCAATATCATCTCTAATAGAATATGTCCCAGATAGTTTTGGCTGGCCCATGCAGCCATGCAGTGTGAATTCTGTGTGCAGATCTGGCACAGCCCTGCAGCAGGCTAATGGGAGCATTAGTGGGTCAGCACTCTGCATCTCCAGCAGCGGCTCCACGGCCAAGGCTGGCAGTGCTACCTGTTAGATCAATGAGATGAATTGATTTCTCTTGGCAGAGCAGGCTGAGGCCTTCCTTCCAGGGAGGCTGTGGTGCCCTGCTCTGCGTGTCAGGTGGGCCCTCCCCTGAAACCCCCAGCCTGAATGCTCTGCTCTGGCCATGCCTGTAGCCACTCTGCCAGGCTCTGGGACCACTTGGATTCCTATTTTAAAAACTCAGCTTTGGAATCCACGTTGAAAGACTTTTATGCCCAGGCCTCTTCATGCTCTAGGCCGGTGTTTGTTTTTGTTGTGGCTCTGTGAATCCCCTGGGAGAGCCCCTGCAGGACAGGGCTGCCCAGAACTGGGCACTCTGTAACAGTGCCAGCGTGGCTGCAGGGGCTGAAACCTCTGCATCACTTAGAGCTGACTCACAAACTTCATACCTGAAATAATCAGTGCTTGCTCATTTTGTTGGAAAACAGAGATGTGATGGTGTTTGCAGGGGTCTTAGGATGAGGGAAGAGATGAGACTGTTTCAGAAGGCTTGATTTATTATTTTATGACATATATTACATTAAAACTATACTAAAAGAATGGAGAAAGGATTTCATCAGAAGGCTGGCTAAGAATAGAAAAGAAATGACAACAAAGGCTTGTGACTGACCAAGACAGTCAAACAGCTGACTGTGATTGGCCATGAATTAGAAACAAGCACATGAGACCAATTGCAGACCCACCTGTTGCATTCCACAGCAGCAGACAACCATTGTTTACACTTTGTTTCTGAGGCTTCTCAGCTTCTCAGGAGAAAAAAATCCTAAGGAAAGCATTTTTCAGAAAATATCTTGGCTACACAGAGATATTGTGATAACACAATTACCACAATAGCCTTGTGGGAGATTTTGGAGTTCCTCAGCTACCTCTGGCACAGCCCAGTGCTCTGCCCTGTCCCTTGCCACTGCAAGGTGGGCTGGCATGCCATAGTTCATGTTTGTAGAGCTCATAAGATCCAAGAGGTTGCAGAAATGTCCTGTGCACCTTTGGTTCCTCTGTGAATGCAGTTAAGCTGTGGGATGTGGATCATCTCATTTGCTCAAGTGTAAGAATTCAGTCGTTTAATTGTTGGTAGAAGTTGAGGGGAAAGGGGACCAAGTGAGACTTTTTGTTTGTTTCTCCATAATTTAGAAGGACAGAGAGGTGCTGGGTTACAAGAAGGGAGTAATAATGTATGGGAAGATGCTTGGGGTTTTTTTAACAAACATGCTAAGTGCAGGCTTTGAGGCACTGTGGATAGGGGGACACAGAATTCAGTGATAATATGCATTGTGTAGGATCAAAATATTTGATATGTAGCATATACACCTGCATAGTCTGTTTGGCCCCAAACATGATATTTGAAGAGATTAATCTGAATACTTTCAGAGAATTACCTAGATAGTGTTAAATTCCTTTGACATCTCAGTATCAGAATGTCTCAGAATTCAGTTCAGTTTCTTTATTTCTTCTTAAATTAAGTTTAACTCTGAATTAGAAAATTACAAATGTTGATTTTTACACCTTTATTCTGCAAGAATTAATTTCCCAGAGTTGTTTTTTCTTGTTGCTGTTTTAGTAGGCTTCTGGCTGGCTTCTACCTATCAAAACAGGGTTGCTATAAAGATGTTTTCTTTTTCCTTGACATAGTTTTCTGGGGACTTTAAAGCACTGCAGTGGCTGTTTGGTAATGCTCTATTACTTGTAGCACCTTCTAAAATATCTCTTATGTCATCTCATTCTCACAAAAGTGGTGCACTCTGTTCAGGTTTAAATAATATGTTATCAGATTCAAAAGCTTACTGTCCTTAGATGATCAGAGTGAACTACTTCATTTTCAGTATGTGGGGAAATGAAACATTTTGTAATAGAAACTTAAATCTCCTGCCTGTGGAATGAAATGACCTTGTGTGGTACAAGATTTACATTTAAGCCAATGGGCACTAAAACCTGCTCTGCACAGCTGTGTATTTCCAACTAGCTGTAACTCCATTTTGTAAAATCAAAATGGAAATTGTATTCCGAACATTTTTATTTTAGTGGATTTAAATGCAGCCTTGTAAATAAAACTATTAGATGACAGAGAAAAAGAGATTTGAAGAGTAATGTGCTGGAGAGAGCGAGGATGTGTGGAGATTTTAAGAGAGAAAAGGTTCTTGAGCTGCCAGTGGGATGTTCCACTGAAATGTGAGGCAGCAACAGGCAGATGGGGATGAGAGGAAGTTTGTGAAATTAGAAAACAGCTGGAAAAGGTTCCCAAGAGGCTGTTCCATGGCAGCCTGTGGCCCTCACAGCAGCTGCAGGGCTCTGCAGAGCACACATGTGCAAGGACTTAAAAAAAAAAAAAAAGTATATCTAGATGATAACCTTTGACAGGGTTATTAACTCTTCTTGCATGTGTTATAGGGCAAACAGGCCCTTCTTCTGCATATTTTCTGACTTGCTGTGTCTGTGAAGCTGTGACTGACATCTAAAAGTGATGAGAAATTTGGTGTGTAACTTTCATGGTGTTGCTAGTGAGGATGGGGAGGATGAGCCGCTGCGATTCAGACTTCAGCTCTGTATTCAGGAAAGTGGCTGTTTGGAACACCAAGTCCAATAAAATGCTGCTGTATCAAGGCAGATTTTGTTAGAAGAGAGGGAAAAAAGGGTTTTCTTTTGGGATTTTGTCCTGCAAGCCCCATCTCAGCAGCTCCAGCAGCTTTCCCCCACTGCTGGGAAACAGCAGCATGCTGTGGGTGCTGCAGATGGATCTGCTGTCTTTGGGCTTCTTCAGGGCTGGCTGGAATTGCCATCCTTGGAGGGGAGGAGGATGAATAACAGGAAACACAATGTTAATTTACGTCCATTTTCTCTGCCCAGCATGAGCAGTGTACAAATGGCACACGCTTGGGAGGTAAATTGATGTTTCCATCAAACTTGGAGAGGTTTTTTTAAGTTATTGGAGGTACAAGGGCACATGTGGATGGGCAGGGCTTGTGAATGTCATGACTGAGGCCCTTTCTTATTTTTAGTGTTGATGTGGAGTCCAATATTCACTTTAATTGTAGTGCTGCAGCTTTTGTAACATTGGAGAAACTGCTCTGATGGGAGAAAAAATAAAGCAAATTGAGGGGTTTTAGACATACCTTACTTACTTCAGCTTTTACTTTTATGTATGGTTTGCCAGTAAGACTTCATGAACATCAGAGTTTTTCAAATGTTTTTTTTTCCATGATGTTGAAATATTTTAACCTGAAGCAATCTAATCTTGATATCCTTGTCTCCTATCAACATTCTTGGCATGACTTTTTATTAATTGGGCCTATGACACGTTTAAAGAACATTCTCTAGTTTAAAATGTGCTCAACTGCAGATGGAGGCAGCTTTTGTGAAAGGGAGTTATTGTTAATATGTGATTATGAAGTTATGTTAGTATTTGATGATATGTTAATTTATTAATAAGTAATGATGTTGAAGAGCTTTGTCTCAGCTGAGACTAGGAGGAAATTCACTTTTTCCTCTTCTTTCTTCTGTATTTGTTACATCTTTTCCATTCCCAGTTTGCTCTTTCTGCAATACCATTTTAGAAGCTTTTAGAAAAAATGGCTGCATTCACATCAAATTGTGATTTTAAAGGTTGATAGAAACTGCTCCCTCAGCTTACTTGGGAATCTCAGGAAATCCAGCTGCTGTTGGGAGATGCTTTGTATGCTGTGAGAGACCCCATCCTTCTGATGGGGAGCAAACAATAGATCCTGGCAGTGCATGACTGCTAAAACATTACTGAGCTAGCAAAATTCTGACTAACATCCTGGGCTCCACTTCAGCATTTTCCTTTATTGAAACCTGCAGCACAGGTAACCAATTTTGCTGTACAGTCACATTGGATTTCCTGCCTAAACCACAAACTTTTAAGAAACAGACTTTGCCAGAGCTGGTAATTATGAAACCAACCAAACAAAAAGTGCATGTGTACTTATTTTATGGACAAAATTTTTTTAATTGTGTATAAGTTCGAATACAAAGAATAATAATTTTTGATAGCTCTCTTGGCTGGCATTGCTACTTGTTAGCCTAAATTTGAGCTGTGTTTAAGCAGGGCTCATTTCCCTCCCATGATGGTGTTGTCCCTGCTGTGGTGCTGTTGCCAGCATCTCTGACCAGGTGTTCTGTTACCTGTCTGGAGGGGCAGCAGTGCCCTAAAAAGGCATTTTTGGGCTCAGAGACCAGGCTGCCTTGTGCAGCTATCCCTTCTTGACCTGAGCAAGAAAACAGCATCAATTTCCTGTGCACTGGTTACACCAGAGGACCCAGTCCTGTTTCTGCTTGTCACTGTAGAAATTCTGGCAGAGCAGAGGACCTGAGAAGCCTCTCCTGTAGCTCCTGGCCAGTGGAAGCACAAAAAGAATTCTTTCTTTAAATGTGAACATATGTACCTTTGGGTTAAAGAGGTTATGAGGTAGAGGTTAAAGCACAGAGTCCTACCCAGACAGTTATTTGTATCCTATTTTTTATTCTTGATGTTTGGGAATAGTCATGGCACCTCTCCTGGTTAAGGAAGGACTGCTGACTTCCATTCTTAAATACCTTTTTGCATTAGCTGGCAACTCTTTCTCATCTTGCTGTTTGGACTTTTGGACTTAAATGGATTAATTTCCTTTGTTCCTATTGTTTATGGAAATGATGGAGTTTTTTATTTTTCTCCTTTTTTTTAACAGTCTTTTACCCCAAGTCTCTTTAATCTCTGAGAGAAATGTAACCTGCCTGGCTCTTGGGGTCTATCCAGTGCTTTTCCTATCATTGGTTCTGCTAAGATTTCTTTGCAGAATTCTGCTATTTCACTGTACACACATTCCTGGTCTGTTTTAGCTCTGAACCACTTCTTACACAGGCACTCTGAGCACCCTGAGTGTTTGGGAAGAAATAGTAAATAGGAGTTGGGTAACACTGTGTACCAATTCTGTCTGTGTGGCTAAAGCCTTTCCATGGACAATGCATACATATTAAGAGGAGGAGAGGCCTCTGCTGCTTTAAAATTAAAAACTGGTTTGTAGCAGAGTAAATAAGCTCCCGTGGTTGTTACCTCGATGATGATGCACTAATTGGGAATGAAAGCACTGTGTGGAATTAATAACACAAAGGCATCTTGATAACACCTATCTGGTGGTGCATCAGGCTGTTGTGCTGGGAGGGCTTTAAGAAACAGGGCACACAACTTTTCACAGCTACACTTTGTACTCCAGGTAAGTCTAATGCAAATGAGGGGGAAATTGGTGACATTAGACTAATAGCACTGCTTAGTCTGTAATAGTCTCTACTTAATAATGACTCCGTAGTTAAAATTTTCAGATGAAGGCTGAAAACAATTTGCTCCACAGGAGGCCTCGTGGCTTTGTGTCTTCTGTTTTCCTAAAATGAATATTCAAAGAAAAATCAGGGAGTACAATGAAATGAGATAAGCATCTGATGCTTCCAGGGGAAAGATCACTCTCTGGCATAAACAGCAGTTGCACACAGAGGGTTCTTGAAATTCCAGCATGTTGATGTGTCTGTGTAAAACAAATATAGGCAGATTTAAGTCCAATGCCTTCTGCAACATGAGATTTATATCTAGAGTTCTTCTCCCATAGATATTCTTCCAATCATCTTATGAGGAAATTTAGGCCACAACAGGGACTGATTCCTTTTGCCAACATGTCCAGCTCCCACCTCAATGCTATAAGGAAAGCCAAGAGACAGGTCTATATTTATCTTTTATTGCAATCCCAAGTCAGGCATTGTAGTAGTAATCAACAGTGGAGAACAGAACATAGCCCAGTTGGCTTCTAATTGATAATCCAGATTCAAGTAAAACAAATTTCTAAACTGGATCAACTCCTGTTGAATAAATGACTAAGGCTCCAACATATATCCTGCCTGAGCAGTGACAAAATGGCAACACTGCTGGTTGCCTTTCCATTTGTGATTTGTCCATACTGATGACAAACTCTTTTTAGCTGAGTGCACTGCTTATGGTGCAGGTTCCTGTCAAGGTGAATTTGATTCATTTTACCTTATTGCACCAAAGTTTAAATCATGTCATTTCTATCCGTGGCTACATGTGGTTGATTTGTGGTACATGTCCAACTGGAGAATACATAACAGAAGATTGATTACAATAGCATTTCTAAGAGTGTAATGATAACTTTTTATGGCTTTCAACTCTGTCATTGTGCTGGTGTCACAGTGTTCTGAAAGGAGTTTGGGATCTCACACGTCACACTGTGCAGGAAAATAAGGTGGGGAGAGAAGCAATATTCACAAGGGCTGGGAGGAAATCACATTTCTTCATTAGGTTTGTCTGCAACATAAAATCTGTCAAAAAAATGTTTCACCACACCCCACAGAAAAGAACATATTCAAGGTAGCTCCATAAATGGCTGCCAAGGAAGAAAATGAAACCTGCATTATTTGAGTGTCAATGAAATGTTAAAGATATATGGAGATTTGAAGTATCTGCATTTTGGAAGGCTGGTTTTCATGTTGGCTTTGATGTGACTGCATGAGGTGTGATTTTTGCCTGTGACCATCTTTCCAGATACATGGTGGTTCCACTTTTGAAAGTTGTGAGTGATTTGGGTGCACATTTAAAGGCATCAGAATTGCCAGGATTCTTCCGAACGTCTTAGCTGTGTGGGCCTATGTGGGTTTCTTATATTGACAAAAGAGCTCACTGACACTTTTAAAGCTGCTTAAAGCCTGTGTCAGCCAGCAGACAGAAGAAATACCAAGTAGATGGAAATTAAAAGATATCACAGAAATTCAGTAGCAGCTCTGGGAATGTCTTTAATATTCTGGGTTTCTTGATTCCTTCTCTTCAGGGGCAAAGAAATTTATGGTATCCTTGACTTCTCCTTGGCTATGTGATTCCATGAAATGCAGGTGCTGTGGTTGATGGGAACTGTGGTTTTCCAATGTCCCCTGTAAGGAGCAGGTGCCACTTGGGCAGAATCCTCTACTGCTCTGTTTCTGATCAGCTCATGGCTCCAAATACCAGCAAACCACAGAGGGTAACAAGATCCATCTTGTCAAGGATCATTCAAATACATTGATCTTGTTTATACTCAGTGTTAACTGGGCCTTCCTGTTTGTATAGCAGTGTTTGCAAGTACTACTTGTAAGCTGGATAAGTTAATTAAGCTCTTGAAATGATGTGTACAATGCTCCAAATTAAAAGCAGATTTGATTTGTCCTAACCACTGTACAAAGGCATCAGGGACTGGATTGTCATATCCTTTGAAGATACAATGATCAGAAAGCCACACTGACCATTAATTGAGTGCTAATGGTAGATATTACTGTTGGGAACTAATTGCTGGTTGGTATATAAATTCATGTGTGTATATATATATATACATATATATAAAACTATGCACCCCTGGCATTTAAATAAAGTGTTTAGTTTCATGAATACAGATATAGTTTCAAAGATACCTTTCCTAGCTGTTTTCTAAAGTTCTATAAAATATTCCCTGAGAGCTGCTCCCTGCTGTTGATGGGGTTTCCTAACCAGGAATGGTTAAAAGAGCTGTTCTTGTTGAATTTTCAGTTTGTGTGCATTTGAACTGCTGCTCCAGTCAGCATATAGATGCTGGTTCAATTTAGTAGAAATTTGTTTCCTGAAAGAGGAGGGAATGAGTAAAAATCTATTTTCACTGGCTTAGTTCTTGCTGATAAGCAAATTAAATCATTTTCTGTCCTGAACATAGATAGGAAGAAGATTGAGTATTCTTTGTACATCGTGGCCAAATAATCCAAAAGTAAGCATCCAGCTGAAAAGAAAAATCACTGTTTGAAAGAACTGACCTAATTCATGTCTACTTGGTACCTCCCACCTTCTACCAAGGACTTTCTGAGCCTGGTTAGGGTGGGCTGAGTGCCCACTTGGGAAAGTGTCACCTTTGCATGGCAGAGCATGAAGTGCCTGGGAAGGAGTCAGAGACCTGCAAACCGCTTTGTATTACTGGGAACTGCAGCCGAGGAGTCTTCTGAAACTGCAGAAAAGCACTTTTTGACAGTTGATGCTGTTTGAAAGCTAAGTGCAGCACCAAATGGGAAGGTTGGGCAGGAAGGGCTGGATTATGGACAATAATATTGTTCCAGGGAGATCTGGGGATTGATGCTTGGTTTTGATTAAATCTGTTCACTGTTCAAGGAAAATTAAGTTCTACTTGCCCAAATTATTTATGGTATGGACCACGTGCCTTGCATCATGTACCCTCTCTAGTCACTGAGAGATAAATCCATGTGATAGAGCTCTCCAAAATGCATTAGAGTTGCAGTAGGGAGTGAAAAAAGGTAAGAGAAGGAATAGGGCAGAAAGTCAGACTTGACAAGAGGTTTTTTGTTTGAATGCCTTGAGGAAATAATCTGAGGATTGTCCCATGCAGCAAAAAAATTCCAAGGCCAGTTTCACAAATATCTCTGTGATTTTGTAGCATTTTTTTTTAGTGTTTGCATACCAGGGACCTTCAGGAGGCTGCTGTAATTGTCCCCTTGGGGACTGGGAGTGTGCAGTCCTCTCCAGAATCGCTTCATTGGGCACTCACATGACTTCAGCTGCTCTTCTCTAATTACTGATGGAGACTGGGGTGGGCTCTGAACTTCAGCTGAAGAGCTGATCTCTTTCAAGCTAAGCATCATTGCATAGTAAACTTGGTTACTTTTGTTTTGTTTTGCTTGTCTTTAAAGAGAGAAGAGGAAAATAGTGGTATAACTTTCCCTTACTAAAGGCAACACTTTTTGGTCCTATTTTCACTGTGCAAGTTGGTAGGAAATTGAGTTCAGAGTACTGAGGACACAGTTCAGGTGTTTTGAACCCTAATGTACCTGATTTACTGAGGGAGAATAATGAAGCAGAATAGCCTCAACTGCTGGAATAGTTTCACTCTATTGAATTGCATCAGTTTTAGACAACTAGGTCTGAACTGTGACATGTGAGATGGGATGTGGTAAATAGCACGGCTGTGTGCCCAGCACAGCCCCCCTCTTCATCCTGCCTTTTCCTCTAAGCCTTTCCAGCTTAGAATTCAACACAAGCTGCTTTCTCACCAGTGAGAGTGAATTTTGATAATCCTGAGATGTCTAGACATCTGAACTCCAAGCTGCCCAAGCCTGAGGTGCAACTTTTTGGAATTTCCATAATCTACATCTTACGTGACCTATGCAGTTCATGTAGTAGTTTGTTTCCAATTAAAAATTTAAGTTGTAAAAAAGGTACCAGAGAATTTGCAGTGATTCTACTAGGAATAGGAGAACTAGTTCAGGCAAAATAAGATTCAATTCAAGCGTGGGTAGGTTTATGGGATTGTAGGGTTTTAGTTTTATTCTCACACTCCTCTGTAATTCCTAATTTTGGACAGAACAGATGGACTGAAATTCTCTCTCTTCCCTTGTTTCCCTTCTGGGAGAAAACATGTTTGCAGGGACAGATTCGCTGGTATAATTGAAGTAGAGAACAGGTCTGCTGCATTTCTGACCAACTGAAATCCAGAATAAAACAAGAAAAGGAGGTTTAGATATTTTAGCCAAAGGAAAAAAAAATCCTATTAAAGAATACAGCCAACATAGGTATAAGGATCAAGTCATTGAGCAAAAGGGAATGATAGAGATGTGTTGAACAATGCTGGATAACACAAAGACGAGTTCTCCAAGGTGCATTGGAAATTCTGTGCTGGTGCTGTGCCTGTGTCCCCCATCAGATGTAAGTGGTGTCTGGGTTTACCTGAGCTCTGAGTGCAGGGCAGCCCACACTGATCCAAGAACCCTCCAGCACACCTTCTGCACCCCACAGAGACTCCAGTTCAGGCTCAGGTGGGCCCAGAAACTCCTGCCTCCAACACAGGTGAACTTCTCTGGTCAGATGAAGGTGTGACTGTGCCACACACAGTTAAAAACAGAACCAAGGAAAATCAGTTCATCCCTGACCAGAACCCTGCCAGGTGAAGGTGCAGAGCTGCTGTGTCAGAACTCCCAAAGGAGTTGGGGTGTAGCACAGGGCAGGGCTGCAGGTGCTTCTCCTGAGTTGAATATATGATGCTTTTATCCCCAATTGTCTGTTCTTTTTATGCTGAATAATAAGTTTTGCACCTTTAAGACTTGTTCCAGAGAGTGAAGGGGGGAGAGAAGAAGCAGCAGTTTGTTTTCAGACACTGCACTCACTCCTCCACATTCCTGCTCCTGGCCTGTGTTGTCTGCGGATGGACAGACAGGGGGACAGAGCTCTCCTTTGCTTTTAGTTAGTTTAGCTAGCTGAGGCAAAGAAGTTCCCTGGACTGTGGTGTGTTTTTTTCCCTTTTCTTTGGAGCTGTTCAAACCTGCTCTGGCCTGAACACCAGAGGAGCACCGGCAGCTCCACCTGAGGCCCACCAGGCCGGGCCTGGGCCGTGGCATCTCCAGCACCGCAGGGACTGATAAGGGACTGAGTGAGCTGAGGGGACTCACTGAGTTTCCCATCTCTTCTGGAGCAGCAAGAGGATTTATTGTTTAATATTGTTTTGGTTTTATTGTTTAATAAACAGATTTTTTCCACTTTTCTCCAAGGAGGTATTTTCTCCTGGAGCGGTTGCGGGGAGAGGGCCCGAGTGAATCTGCTTTTCTAGAGGAGACACTTTGGGGGTTCTCTCACATTTGCCCTGAACCAGGACAATGTTCATCAGCCCCACAGAGGTCCCTGATTTGGTGCCTTGGCTGCACTGCCAATGATAACATCTGGGATTGATTCAGGCTGGGGACAACAAACCCTGCCAACCCCAGCATGCTCTTAGCACAGCCACCCCCTTTCTGTGAGAATCCCTGTCGCAGACAGCTTTTATGAAAAACCCTTTCCTTAGGATTTTTCCTCCTCAGAAGCTGAGAGGCCTCAGGAACAAAATGTAAACATTGATTATCTGCTGCTGTGGAATGCAACAGGTGGATCTGTGATTGGCCCATGTTGGTTGTTTTAATTAATGGCCAATCATAGCCCACCTGGCTTGGACAGAGTCTGAGACAGCTGCCTTTGTTGTCATTCTTTCCTGTTCTATTCTTAGCTAGCCTTCTGATGAAATCCTTTCTTCTATTCTTTTAGTATAGTTTTAATGTAATACATATATATCATAAAATAATAAACCAAGCCTTCTGAAACATTGAGACAGATCCTCATCTCTTCCCTCATCCTGAGACCCCTATGAACATGGTCACAAATTCCCTTGCTCACAAGAGACTCAGCCAGAGTTAAGAGCTTTTAGCTTTTATAATGCTCTTCTGCAAACTCTTGGGAGTGAAATCTTTGGGAGGGCCTCTAAACAAACCAAGCTGGGCTCAGTAGCTCTCTGGAGCTCAGTAAAGTTGGAGACTGAGAAAGGGCTCGAAGAAAGTGCCAGACAGGCTGACAGTGCTCCTGTTTGTGCCTGGCTGTCTGCTTACAGCTGGCACTGGAGGCAGCAGGCTGGGCTTGATGAACCCTTGCCTGAACCAGCATGATAAATATATCTGTGCTCATTGCATAGCACAAAATGCTCTACAAGGTTGAAATCCTGAAAGGCAAACTCCATCCAACTACTGGATTTAAATTCTAGTAAATGCCTGTGTACAGCAGAGAAGGGAATAATTATTATATAGCAACTCTACTAGGTAAGAAAATTATTTCATAATCCCTTTAATGTCTGTGCTTCCACGCCAGCCAGCTGGCTTGGTTACTGCAGGTAAGAGAGGCTACTCTATTCCTTTAACAACTTGTTTTCAATCAAGCAAGCTAGATTTTTTGCAAGATCAATATGAGATGAACAGAAAATATTTGATTACCTCAGGAGCTGTCAGTGTCTGACTTTTTTCTAAGCTGACATAAATAACATCTGGGGCAGCAAATGTACATGCTTCTGCTTTCTATTTCTGAACATTATTCATGGATTGAAACTTAGCTTGAAATTGAAACAATAAGAGTTAGAATTCTGGAAAAGCACTACTTCAATTTGCAGCAGAGAAACAACAAGCTGCCAGCTGGAATGAAGATTCCCAGCACACAGAAGGCAGAGAGCATGTGTAGCATGATGCAAAGTACAGTGAAACTTGCTTGTAAATCACACTGCCTTTTAAAATTCAAGTCCTTCTCTCTGGCAGAGTAGAAGGCTGCTGAAGTATTGCCCCATGCCTGAAATTATAGCACCTAAAAATATTGCTGTTTGTTCATGCTGTGAGAAAGGTGAACCAGGAAAATTGTCTGAGAATAAATTGTGCTGTACCTTTGTGGTGGGTGCTGCAGTCGCTTCTGCACCTTGCTTGTGCCCCATCTAGACAAGAATTCTAAAATGCCCAGGTTGTTTAAATATCAGATGTTATTACTAAATCTGAAATGGCCTTATGGAAGGTTACTATCTTTACACCTGCTATACAGGTGGTTATACTTCTGCTTGGCGAGTCCTCAAGAGCAGGAACAACAAGAATACAATCCTACAATTTCTATTCTGTGCTCTGAGAGTGCCTTTAAAATGCAGCAGTGTTTCCTACCCAGCAATCGTCCCCAGCAAGCTCTCGAGATCTGAGCTATTAACTACCAGTGAATGAGTACATGTGCTGTGGCCTTTAACCTCATCTTTGGGTTATCATTTCTGATGTTTCTTTCAATAACTTTGCCAGTTTTCTTTCTTTTTTTTTTTTTTTAGCTGCCACTGAGAGATTTTTTTTCCAGAGCTATGTTGCACACTTTTGGGCTGTATCCCCAGGATAGAAATACTTACCTTTTCTTTCATATCTCATGTGCAATTTGTTGCCTCTGACAATTCCTTTCATTCTGAAAAATATTGCTTTAGAGAAATCAGTTCTAAAACCCAGCAGCAACTCAGACTATTTTTGTCTGTAGCCATTCCAAAGAAATACCAGTTGCCAGCTTGTCTCCACAGCAATCAGCACCTCCAGGTAATGGCTCCTGACACACTTTGGTATAAAATGTTGCTGAAAACTCACAATCTGGCTCTTCTTTTTAGGCTAACAAAGAAAAATGCTGGAGGAGAGAAAAGAATGGAAGAGTTTACTTTCTCCCCCTTGGAATAAGTGCTGTGAAAGGGATGAGGAGATGTCAGTGTGGGATCCTGAACTGGCTGGGGACGAGCACAGGACACGGCTGTCGTGTCTCTCTGAAGGAGCTGTCACCTTGAGTTAGGCTGCTGGGCCATGGCACAGTGCCACCCACACTCGGGTGTACTCTGAAGTGAGCAGAAGTGCTTCAACTTCCCTGGCACACCAGCTTGGATAATGTCAAGGAGGGGGGAAAAAGGGGAAAGAAGCTTGCTTGTCAATGTTAAGAGAATAAATAAGAAATTAACTAAACCTTTCCCATCTGCTGTGCCAACAAATTTAAAACTGACCCAGCGGTTTTTAACCACCACTTTTTTTTTTTTTTCAGGGTTTTGATGGTTTTAAAAAGTCCTTTAAAATTCAACTTGTGCAGGTTGGGGAGGCAGGGATGCAATCAATTTTTCTCCCTTCTTGCCCAGCTGAGGGAGGGCGAGCACATGCACAGTACGTGCAGTGACCTGGGGAGAAGCTTGGACCACTGAGCCCACACAGCCCAGCTTCCCTACCTGTGGGGTTGGGGGGATGCTTCATCTTGGCGCTCATGGGACAAGGTTTTGGCCCCAAGAGTCTCACAGCCTGAAGTTGAAGGCACTTCACCTCTACAGCAATGCCTGGCACAAGGAGGGCCCTCATTTTTTGTCTATTATTCCAGGCATAATTAGTAATCAACTAAAAGCTATGATTGAAGTGTTGTCGTGATGATGACTTGTCTGAGCTGAACTGGGCACGTTCTCCCTTTGCATGTGGATGGAAAGTTACAGGCTTTTAAATTTTTTAAAAAAAAAAAATCTATTTAACTTGGGCAATTTCACAGAAAGCCTCTGAACTTTTTAAGCCAGTTTGGAGGGGTGGTGAGGGAAATATTGGGTGCAGGGATCTTGGGGGACAGCTTGCCCCAGGCAAGAAGAGGCCATGAGCTGCTGCCCCTTTGCATAGAAAAGGACAAGGGGATCTCTGGTCCCATGTGAGGGACACTGAGGTGGGAGTCAATGACCCCCACATTTCTGCACATCTGGGCTGTGAGGGTATAAAATCCCAGGATGTGCTTTGTTCAGGGTCCCCCCTTGGAGGCACCAGCTTGAGCTCTAATTTTGTTATTTAGTTATTGCACCAAGATTAAATTATTGTAATGATCAGGACATCTGAGACTCTGCTGTGGGGTTGAGCAGGTGGGGAAGCACCTGGTCTGACTGTGTGGGGTGTGTGAAGGGCCTTTGGTGAAGTTAGACTGTGTAAACTGACGTTTCACCTGCTTTTAATAGCTCATGATTTTCAGGTGAACTTGTAATTCAGAGTTTTGCTATGTTATAAAACTTCCCTGAGACATTAGGTAAACCAGGTTTCCAGGGGAACATGCACAAGAAAACCTTTACAGCCACCAAAATAAACTGTTAGAAAAAACGGAACCTATTTAGCAGCTTGCTTGGTAACAATTGATCAAACTCATAATGTTCATTATATGCCAGTCCTTGCAAGCAATTTTGCAGACAAACCAATGCCTTCCTTGTGTTTGGACAAATCTCAGGCTCGAGCATAACACAAAATTCAGCTGCCAAAGAGCCATACCTGGATCTAGCGCTGCCAGAAGAGCTGCACTTTTTCAGCCTGTTCTGGGTTTCTTTTGGGGTGGAGAAGGCTGCCTCTGAGGTGACAACATTTGGTTTATACGGGAAGTATGAAAATAATTTACCCTTCCTTTCCTAGAGTCTATACATGTTGGTTTTGTTTGGTTTTTTTTCTGTGCTTGTAGCACAGCTGTGAGTCTTTTTGCATCTTTGCAGCCTTCCATTGATTCCTTAGTGTGGTAGTTTTTGGGGTTTTTTTTGGTTTAGCTGTAGCCTGGTCCTCACTACTTTCCTATAGTCTGAAATCCATATGAACATGCAGTTTGTTACTGTTGCTGGAAACTCAATTGCTATTTTTATGTCTCATACCAATGTTCAAGTATTAGATGAGTCTGGTTGTTTAAAACTGAGTATAAGTTTAATAATATAAGCTTGTAAGTGTTGGGGAATGGGTGGGAAATACCATACACAGCAGCAATGGGATTTGTCTCATCTGTTTACCAGAAATGCATTAATATCAGGGGCAAATCATGGCATGTGTTTAAACTAAATCTCCTTTCTTCCTAATTATTTAATAATTATTTAATTTTCTTTGATTCTATCTCTTTCTTTTCCAAGTTAAAGAACCAACCAGGCTCTGGCCAAATCTCAACCAAGCCAAGCAAACTCCTCCTTTTTATCCTTCTTTGATGCTATAATGCTTCAACAGGACCAGTCTAAAATCCTCTGTGCTACTCTTGCCACCTGACATCTTAGAAACAGGATTTATCTCTGAATGTTTATTCTCCTCTGTTCTCCATTTGAACAGTGTAAATATTTGACTTTGCAGTTGTGGTGTTAGTATAAACTTCACAGTAAAAACTTGGCTTAATTAAGACCATCAAAATACCCGTCAGCTTTGTGTATGTACAAGAGGCTGGGTCAGAATTAGCTACCTGCAGGTGATGCTGCACATATTTCAAGGGCTTTTTATTCCTTATGGCAAAATGTCTTTAGAAGGTGAATTTTGCAGCAGGTACTTAGGAAAAATTAAATAACAGGAAACAAAGTTTATATACCTCTAAATACAGAAAGACAGGTTTTACCCTAAAACTTCTTTAAATGTAGTTTCTTCGAATATGCTGTCACATGTGGGGTGGTATACACCAGAGCAAGTATGTCATAAATACAACTGAATTTTACATATCCTCTTGTTTTTATGCCTGCATTACTTTCAAAGCACACAGAAACTCCTAGAGGTCAATCTAAATGAAATAGGAATACAATCAATTAGCTTCTTCATTTGCAGTACTAATTGCTTAAAGATGCAAAAGAGATCATCCTGAAAACTTGCTGGAAGTGGAAAATAAATGTATGGAGAGAATGTATGGATTACTGTGATCTTTCACAGTTGTGTTTGATATTATGGCTAAATTTAACAGTTGTCTTTGACCTTTTTTTTTTTTTAATTAAAGACTTTATAGAATAATTTTTGAGGGGTTGAAAGTTCCAGCATAGGCTGAGGCAGCCAGTGGTACTGGGATCAGGGTGAACAGAGAGCTGGATTGCAAACAGCAGCACTTGAGGTTTTGTACAATGCAATGCCAGGTGCAGCTTGATTTCATAAAACAATAACCCCTGGCTGATGGAGTGTAATATGGCACATCTTCAAAAATAAATGAGACAAAATATTCCAATTACAGACTAATCTTACTTCTTTCTATCCTGAGCCAAGCGTTTGCCTCAATTGTTCAGCAACAAATTACCCCAGGAGCAGAGAACTACCACGGAGGATAACAAAGTGGTGTCTGCTCAGGGAGATTAACTCCTGATCAGATTCTCATATTAAGAGTTCTTGAAGGAAAAGAAGCAAACTAATTCACAGCAGATGAGACACTGATGTCTTGTTCTTTGTCTTCAGAGGAGCCTTCTGTGCTGTGTTCACCAGGATTTTTTTTTTTTTTGGAAGCTGCTTTTTGAGGATTTGTGTGTGCCTTCTGCACAACACATGCTGCAATGAAAAAATAATCAAACTTACAGGAACAGTTTCGTGGGGGCTGGGAAAATTTTGGAAGTGTTGAGTTGTGCCAAATAATGCCTGTATTCAGCATCTCTGAGATTAAACTAATGATCCGTCATTAACTCTTTCATGTATCTGTGTCATAAGAATGTGTCACTTTTTCTCTTCTTTTGGATTGTTTTAAGACTGAGGCTGATTTTGCTCTGCAGAGGGGAATTCATAAAGAGGCCAAACTGAGATGCAGAGAGACAAGCAATGTAGAGGTGCTAGTTCCAGCCATACTGTGAATGTGCATTATTACTGTGTTGAAGGAGTTTTAGGGGAGAATGCTGATTTATGTGCTGCAGTTGGATTTACTCCTTTTCACTGTATTTTCCTCTCCACACCCCCAGTAAACATCTTTATGTAGCTGCTCTAATGCCAGCCTTTGGGTGTGCTCTGCAGTCAGAGCTGGGGGTTCTTCTGCAGTCACCCACAGCCTTCCCTGGGGCTTGGATGGATATGGAATTCCTCCCTTGCTTCCAGCTGGATGTTGTTGATCCACACAGACCCTCTGCAGAGTTTCAAGTGCTTCACAGTCAAGTACAAGTTACTGCAGTGATTAATTAGTTTATAAATATTTTCTACAGCTTAACAAAATGTATCATTGCTGCGTTGGAAAGAGCCACTTGACACCCTGTGTGTATTTTAGGCTATGAAGATCAGCTGCAATTTTAAATGTGCAAAACCACTCCACTGGAATATCTCTATGCAGATGGGAGACAAAACTCAGCCAAATTTTTCAGTGAGTGGTTCATGGTCATTGTTTTGAGAAATTCAGGGTTTAACCTAGCATGGTATCTAAGTGTAACACTTCACCTGTGTCTCCTTTATTATTAATCACCCTGATTTAGGTTAATTGAGCTGCTTTGCAAGCACAGACATTTAAAGACAGTTCCTGACATCAGCTCTTTCCTTGCTCTGTGGAAAATATTCTCTTGAGAGGACCAAGCAGGAATTTCAAACAAAGCCCAGCAACCTTACATGGTCCTGACTTATTCCTGGGACAGCCCAAACAATGACTCCTGATGATTTTTTTTTTTTTGCCCTGAGTTAAAAAATACAGGTTTTGTTGACTTAGTTTCAGGTTGAACTGAGCAGCACCCTTTGAATCCCTTTGGTTTACAGTTGCTTCCACAGCAACATTATGGAACACTGGAAAGCACTTGAAAAAGTAATTTTCAGAATATTGAAAGAAGCTCAGAGTGAAGGGCCTTTGATGAAATGTGGCAAGTCAGTGTGTTTAGGAGATGGGTGTTAAGTGTGGATGTGTGGAGCAGAAGGGGTTAATGAGGGGGGCTTCTGTTTGTTTTGGAGGGTGGGATTATTGGTTTGCAGCTGCTTAGGCTGTGGATAGCTCTGGATAGAGACAAGAAAGCACTGGTAAGATGCAAACCAGATGTGCTGATGGAAATCTTTGGAGAGCCGCTTGATCAAGTGCTCCTTGGGAGGGTGGTTCAGCTGCAGGAGCTGCCTTCAGCTGCAAACACTGATAGAAGAGCCCTGGTTCCCCCAAACAGCCACCCAAGGAATGCCTTTGCTGTTCTTTCCCCCTGCCCTGTGAGTCACTGGCTGTGCTCACCTTGGCTCCAGCCAGGCTGTGCTCCAGTGCACTGCAGCTCCACTGCTGGCAGTGCAGATTGCCTGCGATGCTATAAACCAGATTATGAAGGTGTTTGCCAATGTTTTGGCTTCTCAAAATGCCTGTCTATCCTTGAGACCTCTGCAGTCAGCCAACTGCTCCAGGCTTGGCCAGCCACACTGCTTGGCAAATGGAAAGGCATCTCATTATGGGTAATTTGATTTAACATACCTGCTCACAAAGCAGGTGACTCTTCATTTAGCTAGTGAGATGTTAAGGCTAATATTTCAACAGCTTTGGAATTATGACATGATATTTTTTTCCCCTGTATTAATATAAAGTAAAATTGAGCATTTTTGTAGTTTAGTTGTTGCAAAACTCCATGTACTCACTTTGCAAAGTGGTTCAACAATCCACATTCATGTGAATAACTCTTACATTAACACTGTCTAAAAGGCTCCTTCTTGCTTTCTCTTTTCACTTAAATAAAAACCTGAGGAGAGGGAGGGGAAAACCACCAAAAAAAAAAAAAAAACCAAACCCCCAGATCAAAAGAAAACAAAAATAGCGATCCATTTCTTTCCCTGCTTTCTGACAGGAAATTGTTTCAAGTTTGAGTTTTCCATAAATTTCCAGAGTTCAGGTGTTCCTCTACTTGGTAATTCTTACTGGGAAGGTATTGTAATGATGGCTCCAATTTCTATATGGTAGAAATTTAGCCTGGATCTTCCAAGTCTTTCCACCACAACTGTGAGAGCCAGACCCTAAATCCAAGAGATTGCTCTGACCAGATCTAGAAATGTTCTGTGATGCTTGTCTTTGTTTCCTAATGGCAAGACTATAAAAACCATTCCCCCAGCCTCCTGTAATCCCATAAGAAATTGGGACAGAACAGGTATGCAACTCATTACTTTGTACCTCACTGGAGTGCAGATTTTAATGCATCATGTGAGTTTTTGTTTGTTTTTTTAAAGTCACTTATTCATGAAGTGCCTTTTTTACTTTTTAGGTATTTCAATCATAAAATTGTATTAATGCAACACAGATTATCCTGTTGGATTACAGGGTGTGTCCTCAAATTCCTATCAGAAGTCTAAAAAACAAATTCCTTGTATATTTAGAGTACAGGAGAAGCCTTGCTGCTGATGCCCTGAAATGTGTGCCAGGTCTTCAGGGCATGCTACATAACATGGCCCCAAGAAGAAATGCCCTACTTTCAAACTAGAGAAGCTAAAACAATGAATTATAGAATTAGATGGTGAGGCAACACTAAAGGAGGCACAAGAACTAATTGCAGGGAGACATGTTGCAGAAGGGTTTTTAATCCTTTACACTAGGGCAAAAGAAGTGGTACCAAGCTCATTTGCACATGCACATTAAATGTATTAACCATCTTCTCACCTTATGTAACATATCTAAATAATTTAAATGTGCTCTTTATGTAACTAAAAGAACATATTGCTTGAAGCAAAGTGTAAGGGGTAGGGGGAAGGGTTTTGATAAAAAGATTTCCTACCCTTTTAGCTGTAGAAATGATAGCCCAAGTACTGTTTTTCCACAACTGTTTGGGCTAAATTTGAGTGAGATGTGCATTGGAAAAGGCCTAAGAAATTAATGAGAGTTCCTTTGCTTCTTCCAACTTTAATTTGAGGTATGGCCATTATTAGTTTTGAGGAAAACTGCCCTCAATATGTTGGATTCAGGGCACCCACTGTGTACAGTGGAAATCCTCCTTTCAGTGGCAGAAAACAGATCTTTGTTCAGATGCTGTTAAATATATGTATTTTTAAATCATATCTTTGTTCAGCTTTTTGAATGTCATTTGATCTTCCTTATTCTTTGCCATGACTTTGGGGATAGGTTAGCAATCAAGTCTGGTCAGGTCACACCTGAAAATGATTGAGGTGGCCCCGGGATAAAAAATTGGCTCAGATGAAATTGAGGTGTGGGCAATTAAGTGTTGGGGCAATTAAATACAGCTGGGAAAGTTCCCACCCTTCAGTTCTCTGTGGGCTGTTGAGAAGGAAGCATGAAGCATCCAGAGTAGGTTTTGTTGGTTTTTTTCATACTTTGTTTCATGTTTGTATACAGTTGTGTTGTTGTTTCTGCTGTGTGGACTTTATGGTGGAAATCATCATGAGATTTTTATGGGGTCTTTAATTTTTTTTTCCTAATTGTTTCCTTTTTTTGTGCTAAAATGAGCTGAGTAGTTGAAAGCAGCAGGCTTATCTGTAATAGCCAAGCAGAGGCACTGAAGATCTCATGGTCTTGAGGGCTAATAGATCATCATTGTGGAAGAGAATGTGATTTGTTATTATTTGTTCTAACTAAAAACAACTTGAATAACCAATCTAATGTCCTTTATTTGTTGGGTTTGGGTTTTTTGCTCTGAGTCTTTATTTTGGGTTTTCAAGTTCCTCATTTGTGACCTTAAAAGTGGAATGACGTTCTGAAGACATTTTCCAATTGCAGAAGCCCTTTTCTGTTTGCAGCTGTTCAATGTGATGTGTCGAAGTGCTTTTTCTCCCTTCTGTGGCAAACCTTGATTTTATTTAGCACACAGTAAACATTTATTTTTGTGCTCCTATACAGCGGTTCGGCTTGGATGAGATTCGCCCAGGCTAGCTGGCCAGCAACCACTAGCAGCACTGGGGGCACTTGTCCCGATAGTCGAGCTTTGGGACAGCGCCTCAGGCAGTCGCCCACCATTACAGCTGCAGGCACTGCCAGGTGCAGACGAGACTGAATGTGAGCTGCGGCGGACCGGAACGAAAAGAGCGCTCTCTGTTTGGGGCAAGTTCAGGCTTTAATGGAGCCTAGAGGAGCCAGCGAACGAAGAGAACTGGAGAGGGGCAACAGGAGCTTATAAATGCAGTGGGAGGTAGGGGTGGATCCAGCAAAGGGACGAATGGGAATCCAGGGGGGAGTGGGGTACACAAGATTGACATAGAGGAAAAACCAATGGATACAACTTAAAGGAGGGGCCCTGGTCCCTAAGCCAATCACTCCAAGCCCTGGAGAGAAGTTTCTGGACAAAAAGGTGGGGGCAGGGAGTGACTGGCAGGACTCTGGGGTGGAGTTGAGGGAAGGATGCATTGGGTTGCTGGGGTAACTGGGGAGGGGTGTGAGTGGATACATCAGTTGTTATGGGGACCAGGGTAGAACGATTGTAACATAGGGGGAATGGAACAATCCAACTTGAACAGGGGAGAGCAGAACAAACACAACACTTCTAGAGATAAAGAATTTGCATGACAGGTTTTTGAGTTGTTCTAAAACAATTTTGTCTTGATAATTGGATGCATTTATCCAGTTTTGTGGATTTTTTTTTTTTTAAAAAAATAGGTTGTTGTTCTTCAGTGAGGTCAGTCCATTAAAAACCTGTTTATTGAAACTAGCTTCTTAGTCAAAAATATATTAGTCTTGGCAATATAAGCTGTGTGAAAGGAAAACTACAATATTATTATTCCATCTACACTGTTAAATCCTTACCTAAACATGTTGGGGGTTATTTGTTCCCTTTTTAAAGCTATTTCAACACCTGGTATTTACTCAGGAAGCCTGGAGGACTCATGTGGTTCTCAAATTGCTGCTGTTCTCCAAAGCTCCCTCTGTTGCTCTTTGGCTGAGTGTGATGGACTGCTTTGCATGCCTGGGAAGGTTCATTTCTCACCAGGCAGAACCACGTGCTGACATCTCTCAGGGAGTCCCATATGCCAGGACACCTGAGCCAGCCTTTAATGCCTCCCAGCTACGTGGCAGGCCTGGAAGAACCTCTCTCAAACTTTCTCTCCTGTCACTCTGCTGCTTTTGAGAGCTGTCTTAGCAGCATGCAGAGATGAACAGGCTACAGGAGTGGGGGCTCTTAGGTATTCCTTTCAAGTAATACATAAATAATGCATTCCAGGCTGTGCCACCCAGCAGATGTTCCTTGTTCCAACTTTATGGTTCTAGAGATAGTTAGAAGCAAGTTCAAAAGTAGTTTTATAGCATTTCTGGGGAAAACAACAACAAAGAAAGACACTGAGAACTGCTGCAGGTTTCAGTTCCTGATAGGCAACTTCAAATATTTGCATTTTTTATGTTAGGAAAAGAAAGGGGAGTTAAAATTCTGAAGTCATGGCTTGGCTTTCATAATGAGTAGGCTTCAGCCTCAATGGCTCTCTAGAAGATGGATTCTAGTCATTAATAAGCAGCATGTCTGTCTATTATGGTGTGCATGGATTTGTTTGGCCTTTCTTTGATGAGCTGAAGGTTATTGTTGACTGACTTTTCTTCAGTGTCTGTATCCTCTGACTGCTTCAGTGCAATTTGTAATTCTCATGTACAAAAGGAAGAAGGATAGGATGCCCAGGATCACAATCTTTTGATTGGGGTTCAGGAGGGTGTTTTAGTAATTGGAAAGAGATGAAGGTGTGCTCAGGTAGTGAACAGATATTGCACTGATCTGGTAGAGGACAGCATATTGTCCTTCTAGGGGTGCCTACAGGCCTGTGGGGAGACAAGCCACAGGGTTACACACAGAGTAAGTTAATTCCATCCCAATTAATGCCTGTCTGGTAATTTGAAGTGTGGTAAACATCTTTAAAAATAATTATTGGGTAACTTTTGCTAGTTTAATAGTGATTGTAATTTTGATTGAAATTTTCATTTAACTGGCTGTGAAGGAAGGAAAAAAAATGGTTTTGGTTATCTGAATACTAGAGGGTTTACCTCTAAGTGCTTTTAATTCCAGTAGATTTGTTTTCTTGGGTTGGGAAATAATGGCCTGGCTAAGTGCACTGTGCTGGGTGTATGGGCACAAACACTCCCAGAGTTATTATTGAATACTTTCAGCAGATATTGACCACTATTTATACACATAAAATAAAGGGATAATAAATACTTAAAGGCATTCTGCTACACCCTTCTCTCTGCCACATCAGAGAGCCATCATTGGGATTACACAGCAATATAACAAATTCGAGATAAATTCTAGAAATGATGTAGAAATTCTAGAAATTGTGTTGAGGAATGAAGGGGTTTCTGTGTGAGGCACTGTGAGGTACCCAGGACAGTGGCCTTTGCAGAGCTCCCAGCTGGGACATGGGGAAGGGACAGCAGGACCCTCTGTGCTGTCAGCCAAGGCTACACCTGACCTTCAGTGAATCCCTCTGATGGGAAGGGAGAGGAGGAAGGGCTGAAAGCAAACTTTGGTTTTTTTTGTTGGATATTTTAAGATTCACTCTCACTTTGCACTTCCCTGCTTTCCCAAGTCAGGAAGATTGTGTGAGAATTGAATACCTGCTCCCTTCCAGTGCTTCTGCTTTCTCAGTTTTTGTGCCAAAGCGTGACAATTCCTGTGATGATGTTACCATTTTGCTAATGGTTCATGCCCTCGTGGATACCCTCCATTGCCCTAAAATATGCAATCATTTAATTGTCATTGCAATCCTATTATATTGCCATTATGGAACGTCTGGTGGGGAAAGCTATGAACATGTTATTAGTGCTGAAAGGGACAATTTACTGAATCTCGCTAAATGCCATCACTTTTCAAAAATGAAACAAAATTACTTTATTATGCATGTCTTACTTTAATATTCTGCTCAGATAATGATTGGGAGCCATTGATCTTTTTCTGAGTGGAGATTTTTTTGTACAATTTTGAGTTTGTTGCAGTGGTAGGAATGCTAACAACTTCTTGGCTTCTTCCAGCATCCTTCTTTATATTAAAAAAAGGAAGGGATAAAAGGCAGCTGTTGTTGAACTGGAGTTGTGAGTACAGTTTTTGAAGTGTTTTGTCTTTAGTGACTCAAGAAATGTTCATACAAGTGAATCAGATACCTTCCTCCTGGCACTCCCTCTCCCTTTTGGCTCCTCTTTTCCTTCTTTTTTTTTAAGCTGTTTTGTGAACTCTTTGGGGCACAGGGTACATCTGAAAGAGTCTTTGAAATAAGATTATTCTCTGCTCTGTACAACGTCACTTGAGGTCTCCACTTACAGCCCAAGTACAGATAATTAACTCCCTGTGTGTGACCCTGGTGCTGGAGAAGGGTTGGTTGTATTTGGAGCACATGCAACTTGTTGTCAGTGTGGGAGCTTAAAATGGCAGGCTATTCCCAGAGATGGTGCAGTGAATTGGAGAATTTGAAATTCTTCTTTCCTGATTCTGGAAATTGCATTTCCTTCTGTGGTTGGCAAGTGAGGCTGAGTGAATCATTGCCTCATCTTTGAAATTACCTCCAAAGAGCTGCAAGAAATCCAAGGAAAATGTCGTTGTGGAACAATATGGAGACCAAGAGGGACTCCTCCAATGTGTTATAAATTCCAGAGGAAAAGCTATTTTAACCATAAGGAAAGAAAGTATCATGGAAGTCCTTTAATATCTTTATGGTTTGATGTCTTTGTAAGTGCACATAAAACAAACTGAAGAGCGCTACATGCAAATTATGATTAATAATTTGAGCTTGGGGGCCATTAAAAATTCTAAGGTATGGTAAATGCAAAATGGATCAGGATTAAGAATGCAGATATATATTTACATTGCAAGTGTGTCACCAAGCAAAGCAAGAATAGTCTGTTGTCACTTTTTCCTCTTTTTTAATTCATGTGATATGTTTAGCTATTTCATATAGGTTCTACAAATATATAATTTTTTTTTTAATCCTAGATTTCTTCCTGGTAATTTTGAATTTCTAGTTCTGGGCCAGCTGATACAACACAAATAGGATTATTACTATACAACTTAGTTTGGAAAAGGGTTTTTGAAAAGCAGTTTTGAATTGCCTTGTGGCAATTCTCTTGTACATAAACTCATTTTAACTGCATAAAACCTACTATATTGCATCTAGAAACTGCAGTGAATGTGCATTTAGATGTTATGAATAACTGCAGTTAAGTAGAAATGAAACTGAAATAAATCTGAATTTTATTTGCACTTTCCCTTCATTTTAATGCCACTCAAGCTGCTGCTACCTTTTATTCTCAGAGTAACATAGCTGTTAAGGATAAAGAGAGAGAGTGTGTGTGTGTGTTTATCTGTGAAATGCTCAAGCACTGTTGGCCTACATGTAGCATGGTTTATAACCACAGAGGCTGTGCAATGAAATTTTGACTGCTGGACATTATTTTAAAGCCGTTTGCTCCTGTCATGGTAATGCATTACACAACTAACACGGGGTATGGCTGAGAAAACTGAATAACCACTTCAAAATTTAGGGTTTCTGTGGGTGATAAGGGCTGGTTATGCCTTGGCAATCGAGATGCTGTTAAAAGGTGTTGGGAATGTGCACGAAGGGCTGTTCCTGCAGACCCCGAGTGGCTTTGCAGCAGCCAGGACTTGGCACTGCCCCTGGCACCGTGTGGGGGACCATAATCCCTCTGCTCTGCAGCCACAGCTGACCTGGAGGAGCCCGAGTGACTGTGGGGGAAATGCTCAGAAGCACTTGGATGGCTTGGTCAGCTTTGTGTCGTTTCTGAGCATGACTCACCTGCTCAGGAACTGCAGCCCACAGAAAGATAATGTGCTTTGTCTGCCAGTGTGGCCAACAGCCTCTGAAAACTTTACCATCAAAATCCTGGTTGACGAAGGTTTGCTTGATTTATCAGGCTGTGATGGCTTTTATTTGCCTTCCTGCTGTTCTTTTTGCTGCCAACTCATTGAAATCTAAACTTTTGGACCATTTCTCTTCTGTTAGCTCTCAACTTTTGTCATGCAAGCCACCCCGCACAATTAGTGTCAGAGTGTAATTAAAATGCTAAAACGAGGTAGTAGGAGCCTGTGCATTGCCTGGTGGGCTCCTGCCAGCAGCTAATGAACAAGCCCTCTGTCCTGAGCACATGGATGTGCTGGAAAAACAGCCTGGATGCTGAACACAAAATCTCTCAGCAAAGCCATCATGGAGTGGAGCATTTTGAGAAGCACGCTGCTCCTCCAGAGTGTGAGCACCCTCTTGGAGAGCTGGGACACAGCCTGGGCTGGCCCTGCTCCATGCAGTGACAGTGCTGTGGCTGCGCCTCTCTCCCCTTCACTGTGGGTGCCTTCCCTCAGCACATTCTGTGGGTCTCTGATGATCAAGACTGTTTCTGAAATAGGTCTCTCTCTTTTTTTTCCCCCATTTTCTAATGTTTAAATCTGGACTAATAATGATTCTTTGATTAGGCTGTTAATATTTCAATTATGGTACTGGGAAGCCAATGACTGGACATGGAAGGTGCCTTTCTTTTTGCCCATAGCAACATTTTGAGCCTGATTTCTTTGATCTCTTTTGAATTCACAATAGCACATATAAGGAAAAAAAAAAACCAAAATAACCATGGAGTAGACTGCTGGCCTGGAGAACTGACCAGGCTCAGGAGTTACTGCAGACTGCAATGCTGCTCTGCTTCTTCTTTTCTTAACTTTAAACTTATTTTATCACACCCACCTCTCCTTTCCCTTCTTAAAGGAGTTATCTCAAAAACTGAGAATTAGTCTGGCCTGGAAAATTTTTAATTCGAGATCTAATTAATGAATATAATGTAATGTACACCTGTGGTGATAATACCTTTATTAGCATTGAAGCTGTTAGACATCAAAGCTTTGTATCAGGCAAAACCATCTATTTCTCATTTAATGGAGTCACAATTCAAGTGTGTTTTGTTAGAATGAAATCTCATCCTAAATGGAGCCCTGCACAGTGAGCAGAAACCCTTCCATGCCAGACTGCAGGTCAATAATAGGGTAGGATGTTATGTTAGGTCACAATCCACGTTTAACATCTCTGAAAGTTTTATGAATTCACTCATTTTAACACTTGACAAGTGTCTTAAGAGGTAGATGCATTAACGTTATTTTTGCTTCATAAATAAGGGTGAAACAGTGTTCTCACCTCAATGTGAATGGTTTGAATAAATAGAAAATGCCTCAGACTTTTGCAGCAATAATTCATTTCCTGTGTGGATAAACTAAGGCTGAAGGCAAAATAGTTTGTCTCTATCTAGTATTGTAAGTACATTACTTTTCCCCTTTTAAATTGAAACCCCTCCTATTAGACCACAAGCAATGCTCAGGTTTCTTTCCCACAGCTTCTTTTGTTTCTTTTCCCAGTTCCTCTGCTGTTAAATCATATTGTACAACATTTTGTTAAAGGCTTTTTGTTTGTTTCTGATTTCTCATCTCTCTAAAATGGGAAGTTTGTTCTGGCTGAAAAAAAGATCTTGGAGATTTATTGTAGAAAAGCCTGGATGTGCTTACTTTGGCAAAATTCTCCATGATTTCATTGTTCTTTTTAAGAACCATGAAGAAATCTGGTCATGTTCAATATTGCCTGCCCAGGCAGTGTCTTGTAGGCATGACAACAAGCATATGTTGTTGGGGAGGCAAATGCAACTGGCTTTGGAACTCATCCATCTCTTGAGACAGGGGTGGGAGGAGAGGGAAAGGTAACAAGGGATTTGTTATAAGACAAATATAAGATGAACGTTCCCCTGAGAAAACAGTAAAGAAATTCCCAATATGAAGGGTTTGATTTTCATATTCTCTGGATCATGGTTGTATTTATCTTCTGCCAGGAAGGATGAAGGGGCCAATAATGGTGTTTTCCCACTCCCCAACCTTCTTTTCTTTTTTTTTCTCCATGGATTCTTAGATTTATTTTTATCTTGGAGCAGCTGCAGTTTACTGGTGCAGTAGGTTAGCTTTTATAGTTATAAAATTTAGGGGAGAGTGATATCCTTTCCATACAACTTCCAGAGTGCTTTTGAAAGCCTTTATTGCTGTAATCTTTCAGATTCAGTAAGAATCCTTGACCTTTGCTGCCTCCATTATTTTAGAGATGTTGCATGACTCTGGTTCCTCTGTACTCCCACATCACAAGGGAAAATCTTTCCTTATGGAAATGGCATAGCTGCATCAAATAAACAAGTCTTGCACTCTTCACATTAAGTGCTATAGAGATCTGCCTGCACTTAAGTAGAAAAGTAACTATTACTGCACTGCATAACAGGTAAAAGGGAAATGGAGCATATTCCTAATGTACAGTGATTATTTATACAAACATTTAGTCTATAATTTAAAAAATGTGAAAATAATTTATTTGAAAACATGAAAATGAAACTGCCTGTTTTTCTTCAAATTTTGCAAAGATTATTTTCTCTCTGTTGTATTTTGGGGCTTTATTTAACAATCAAGGAATTCAGTCTGGGTGCCAGAACCAGCTCTTGCCACCTTCAAGGTAGGGATGTGGGTGTGGTTGTGAAGAGTCAAAGGTGATGTTCTCACTTTTGTGCTGACACAATAACCAGTGTCAGAAAGCAGACCACATTAATGAGTTCCATTTAAAAATTTATTAAAATATGCATGTGTAACATTTCCAATTACACTGTAAGTATGAAGGGACATGGTCTCATGGGAATGTATTCAAGTCTCTGAGAAAAAAACCATTCTAAAACACACGTAAAAGGGCACTGCAAGCCAGATTAACATATGAAACTCTCAGCAGTGGAGTTCCTTGAAGAAAATGAAGAAAAATGTTGGGAAGAATATTTAGAGTTTACTGTTTTACACTGCTCAACAGCTCTGTGTTCATTAACTGGCACATCCCTTCTAATTTGTGATCTCATTTGTACTGTGTCAACAGCTTTTAGCAGTGCCTCTTCACATTCTGTTTGCTTTAAAACACAGTTTCTGTAATCAGGGAGAAAACTGGGAGCAAAATCACCATTTCAAAACCTGCAGTCATCCTCATTCCTGCCTCCTCTGCAACCTGGCTGAACTCTGGGTTGTTCCCCTGTGAGCTGGGCAGGTTCTGTGGGTGAGGCTTTGCACATCTGATAGAACTGATCAGGGCTTTTAGTGAATCACTGCAGGCTTTGTGACATTCTAAAAGCGTTCAAGAATTAACCTTTTCTTTCCTTTATGCTGCATTACCAAAATAATCCCTCCTTTCATGTTTTGTCATGTGATAAAAACAGGACTGGTGTGATTTATAGAGGGAAATTTTGCAATCCTCCCTATTTGCTTGGACTGGGTGGTAGATGTCAAATTTGTGCCTGTCCCAATGAAGATGTTACCTGAAAAAGGAGACAGTGTTAGTGGGTCAGATGTAGATTAAGGTATTGCTGTTGTAAGAGTGTGAGCCAGGTATGATTTCCAGATTAAGCTGGTTTCCTCTATTGAGTTTAGTTTGCATTTTTCTCTTTATTATTTGTGTTGTAGTTCAGTTATTTTGTAATAATTTATCTACCTAAACACAAAAGAACCCTAAACAATGACAGAAAATATTTTCCATACATTTAAGCATGTTTCCTTGTTATGATACAAAATACTTTTCCATCCATTGCCATTTTATTTTTCCTCTTGTAGTAAAATGTCATTTTAAAATATTTTGGAGTGTTCCAATGCTCATTGTAATTTTTCATTACCTAAATCATCCCAAATCCTTTTACAACACACTCCAGTCCAACTAGAGACTTTGTCTTTGTCTCCTTTTTATCCCAAACTCTGTCTCAGTTACATCAGAAGCTCCAGCCCTATGAAATACACTCTTGTCCTGCTTCTCAACAAATTTTGGAAAGTGTAATTTGCCTGCCTGAGGATTGCATTATAAGGTTTGCTGTCACCTTATTAGTGCTCCTTCCTTTGCTGGGTTCATCTCTAATAAGTCAGAGTTCATTTATTATAGAAACTCACAGATATGCAGAAGAAGAAATTGTGAAGAGACTTTAATAGTTTCTATTCCTTACAAGAGGGGTGTCTTTAAATTGTAAAGCTTTATAAAGAACTTTTGCTATTAGCCTTCATTTTCTTAGGCTCTCAATCCCTTTGACAAGGGGAATAAGAAGCAGGGGTATCACCTGGAGCAGGGAGGGAGGGAGAGAGCCATCCAACCCCATCTTTCTTTGGCTGATTGATGTTTGCAAGTTTACAGGAGTTAATCTAAACCTTCTTGCTTAGCTCACCATCTGATTTGGTGCTATGATAAACATTGAGAAATAATTCAGGCCTTTTGTCCCACGTTTTTTTTTTTATGTGATGCATCTTCTGGAGATGTCTTGCAGTCATTCAGGTGGTGTGGGACCTTTCAGAATGAAAAACAACAGGGAAAAGAAACGAGTAGGATAGAAAGTGTTTTGTTCTGTAGTTAGCTGAAGGATTGGATAGGAAAGTTGGAGATATTAGTAACCTTCAAGAAATAATTAAAATTGAGCAGGAGGGTCTGGAAGAAGCTGTATGTAATGTTGCAGCTCACACAGCTCTGTAGCTGTCCAAATAGCACTGTATACACTTGGTTAAATATTTTGGTTTTAGACTTCACTGCAGCCATCTATTTCCATAGCTCCTTGGGGCACAGTGTACATCTCTGTGGGCTTTTTCCAGGTGCTGATGGAAAGACAAGCTTGTGCAGATGTGGAAAGAAGGGGAAGCTGAGCTGTTCCCCCAAAGCACAGCCTCAGCTCCACGGTGTTTTTCACCACAGTGCCCTTATTGAAATTTGTGTGGGTGATGTCAGTTTAATAGGCTCAGCACTTTTAGGGGACATTGACAGAAACTAAATTGGAAAAATGCAACAAATGTTAGGTTTTAGCAGAATATCAACTTAATACAGATTGAACAGGGAAGAAAAATATTGCATGGTGTGCAACTTGAACTTCACATTGTCTCATTAAAGACTCCGCAATGGATAACACTGTCTGCCTGCCTTGCCCTCAGCTGTAGACCCAGCAGATCATTCATGTAAGGAGTAATAATATACCACTCCATGGCACCTGACTGCAACTGCCACGAGGTATTCTGAAGATCTGGTTTTATTACTTACTAAAATCTGCACTCCATTTATTTCTCTGTAACTGGTTTTTTTTTTTCCTCCCTCCCCACTTTTCTGTGGCCCCACATCTATTTCTTATTCATTTGTTTGACCCAAATTTGTTCCTTCTGTACAGCAGTCAATCCCTTGATGCCCTCAGGTCCCCAGACCTGAGTGTGTATTTAGATGCCTTTCCCCCCCCTTTTAAATAGTGTACCTACAAAAAATGAGTCAGAAGAAATATTAGTTTCTGTCAATGAGAGGATTTTGCCTCCTGTCTAGAATAAGTGGATTGACTGAAAAATTGAAAACTGGGGCAATCAACTTAATTTTCACAAGGAAAAAAAACCACAAATTCTCAAAATATGAGCTCAACAGTCAATTTGATTTTTCCATCTTGACATGTTTTATGTCATCAACTACCAGTATCTGTTTTAGAAACATAAACTGTGGGTTGAGGGCACATAAACTGCACCATTAATGTGAATTAAAGGCCATTGAATCTGATACCAGATGAATTAAAACACCAGTTAAGCAGATAGTAGCCAAGGAGGGTTTGTCAGATGGGCAGCTGATGCCTTGGGTGGTCACTGATGAGATGGCCAAGTCTGTGCATGTTCCCTTGGCTGGGGGGCTGCAGGGATAAGGAAGTTATTCAGGAACAATTAGTTCATTGTAAGTTTGTGAGGGGTTTTTTGGCTTTGTTTGTTTTCCCCCAAAAATGAATTGCTTAATATAATCCTATTGTTTACTCACCAGAGGATAAAAAGAGATGGAATTTGCCAACTGTGCAAAGAGTGGGATTTTGGTGGGAGGGGCTTGTGATGTATTTGTGGCCTGAGTCCCAAAGTGACTGTGACTGTGCAATACTGATATTTAGTGCTTTCCATTTCTTAAGCAGTAATTCTACACAACTCATTATTTATGTTCAGTAAATGCCAAAAGCTTTTTTGTTTTTTTTTTAAGGAAAAAGGACCCATCATAAGTGTGTTCAATAGCCTCTGGAATACTGAGTTTTGTCCCTTGAGTGCAGGAAAAGCTGTTTGTTTCCTTCAGAAACCATCCAGGTTTGACCCTTCATGGCCAAACTGTAATGTGAATGTGAAATTCCACAAAACTCAGAGAAAATATTAATATTTCTCTCCATGTTTCTCTTTTCATGATTGCAACACAAGCACTGAATGTGATTTTGCTGTCTTGAAACAAACACACCAATAAGTCTATCTGGTCTGCCAAGAAAAGATGCAACATCCAGACAGTTCTTTGTACTGTCAGATGAAATGAGGCTATTTTGACTAGTGTTTAGGATATACAACATATGGCACACTGCTGATTTTTGCTTCCAAGGGATCATATTGGATTCACGTATCTGATGATATAATTCTAACTGCACCCTACAAAATACTGAAATGGCAACTCAGCATGTTTTTTTTGAAGGTGTCAGAACCATAAAAAGTTGTTGCTGGCTCTGTTCCAGCACTTCTTTCTTTTATTAAAGCTATTTTCTTGGCTTTTAACTAATCACAGCTGTCCTTGAGGACAACAAAATACAAGTTAGGCAGACTGGGAGATGGTTTTGTGTTTTTGCCTTTCTGCTCCCCCATAGCAGACATTGACGGTGGTTTCAGTTTTCTGATACCTGAACTCCAACCTGAAAGCCCACCAGGAGAGCAGTGTCCAGCACTCCCTGAGTGTTAGGGAAAATTCTGCTTTGGGACTTGCTGCAGAGGAGACTTTTGTGCGGTGATGCTGAAGCTTTGATTCCCAATTGCTCTGGTGTTCAAGGGGCTCAGGAGAGCAGCAATCCCTCTCTGCTGCAGCTCTGTCCATGTCACCTCTTCATTAACCTCTCCGTGCCCATCAGAAGCCGCCACTCCTGGGTTTGTGCAGCACAGAGATCATGGCTGGTTTATGGCTTTGATAAGGCATAGGATCATAGAATGGATGGGGTTGGAAGGGGCAAAGCTCATCCCATTCCACCCCTGCCATGGGCGGCGACAACTTCCATCAGACCAGGCTGCTCCAAGCTCCTGGCCTTGGGCACCTCCAGGGATGAAGCCACAGCCTCTCTGGGCAGCCTGTGCCAGGGCCTCACCACCTTCATGGGGGAGAATTTCTTCTTAGATTTAATTTAAATCTCTCCTCTTTCCATTTAAGGCGATTTCCCCTTGTTCTGTCACTACGTGGTTACACATTGTGATGCTTTACTAAGATAGGTTATTTTCTAGGCTCAGAAAGAAAACAAAAGTGACCTATATTCATTGTATCTGCATGATTTTCTAGCTAGTTCTGTCTTGGTCAGTTTACCTTCTTTGGCACATGAGCAATAGGATTGAAGTTATGGTTTAGTCTAAACCTGGACTGTGAAGCATGGCTTTGTGGTTGGATAAACTCCAGGCTGTGCTGTATCCTTTGATCCTCCTGTACCTGTGGACTTTACGTGACAAAATATTCAGGGGGCTTGATCAGCTCTCTGCTGGCTGGGAAAGTTTCACAGGATTCATTTTCTTTACCTCAGGAAAACAAACAAAAATGAGCAGCAGCTGAGCTGTGTGAATTTTGTTGGAGGGACAGTGGGCACCAGCTTAATGCACATATTTGGACTTTTGGGTTGATCCAATGCTCTCTGAAGAGCATTGTACTGCAGCCTGAACTCACCCAGCAGATAAAAATCTGGTTTATATAATGCTCTTGTAAAAAACAGATTAATCACTTTAATTAGGTGGCCCTTTCTTTTATTTTTAAATGCAATTTTGGGGTACCAGGTATTACACTTAGGAACACTTCCCCTGTGCCCTGGTGTTGATGGTCACAAAAAATAAATGCTCTTTTCAAGTCAGCTGTGTGATCCAATAAACATACTGTGATCCTGCCCATCTCTTTACTTGTCTTATACAAATTTGATATTCCTGCTACAGTATTTTCTTGCAGTCTCATTTTCTGTTAACTTTCAATTTTTATAGGCTGAAAAGTACCTCAGGGAAAGAGCTTGCTGATTGGTTTTTTGGGCCTTTTTTTTTCTCTTGTAAAAAGCTATTTTTATAACCCCTACAGTTTCTTCTCTTTTTTTCAGTCCTTGCTTTTTCAAAAAGAATAGCAAATTGACTGTATCTGAGAGCTGATATGCCTATTTTGCTCATAACTTTTAGCTGCTATTTCCTTGGAAATTTCCTGATGATACATATGGTGTGTATGAACAAGCTGCCCTCTCTGTATTTCCTTTTATTTCTTTTCACCCAAAGGCTTCTTATTCCTAAAATTTTAACGTAAAACTATTTTTTTTTTGTTTAAAACCTGCCTTATTCTCAGATGATCCCTAACTCTGTTTTATTCAATCATTAAATTATAAGGCAATAAATTATAAGGTGCCACCTTGTTATTTCTGCCATTTCCTCACTGATCCACAAGCACACGACCTGAAAGCGAACTTTCCCTTTACAGTCTTCTAAAAATATTCCATTCTGGGATCTGCTGCTGCAGCTGGTGGCTGCCATGAGCTGCTGCTGTGATTCTTTTGCTCCATTTCAATGTGACTGCAGGAGCAGAACCCACCTGGATGGGCAAGAGCTGCACCAATTCCAACCCTTGGCTGGAGCGAGGTTGAGATTTTTAACAGATGCTCACACCTTTGCAACACCACTGCTGCTTTCTCGAGGAGGTTTGCTGTCCCAAATCATAAGGGATGTGTGCAGGTTAAAAACATTTTAAGGGAGAATTGAAAATACTGTGTGCATATGTATAAATTTATACACACTATATGTATGTAAATATATATATATATAATATCTTTGTATGTATGTATGTAAAAGCATAATTTTGCAGGAGCTTTCTCAAAATCAGTCCTAGAAAATGAGAATGTTCCATATGCTGGAATTTTCTGGGGAAAGCAATAAGACTTGCAGTGAGATATATGAATTTAGGCCCATCCTGTAGTACCAGGACTCTGTAATTCAGCTGGCTCACAGGAATTAGATAATTCAGACTGAACTGGTGACAAGCATGGAGCAGTCTGGATTGTTGATTGTCTCTGCAGCTCTGCCCAAGAAATGCCACAAATTGAGACAGAGATGTCCCAAATTAAAACACAGGCTGAGCTGTGCTTGCTGCAATTTTGAGTTGGGTTGCTTGACAAAATTTGAAGAGAATATTTGGTTTTGGGTGTTTTAGTGTTTTCCTAGTAGATTTTCCCTGGTGTGGTTTCCACACATATTGCCAAGATGTTTTTAAAGTAGCTAAATTGAATGAGATATACAGAAATTATTCTGAATCAAGAAAATTCAGTGAGCTGGGCTGTATATTTCTGACAAATTTATCTCCATGGAATGTGAGTGTTGGTGACAAGGCAGACAGGTTGTTTGCTCATAATCTGTGCATCTTTAATCTGACCTTTCAGTTTTGAAGCTGCATGTCTGCTGTGTCTTAAGAGTTAAAGAATTTTAAAAAGTTTTTTTTTTTAGTGGTGACAGCTGTGACTTGAACACCTTAAACTGGAAAGGTGAGGTCATTAAAAAAAAAACAATGTCCTTATGTCTGCATGTTGGCCCTTTGTGCATAGAGTCTGGGAGCCTGATGGTAATACATAAAAATAATGGTTATATGTGACAGTCTATTTTGAGGAATTTCCTATATTTAGTGACCATTAGACAGTACATGAATTATTGTTAGACTTTTCTTGTTTGTGCTTAAATAGGATTTGCAGAACTGCTTAATGGCCATTGACTCTTACAGCTCTAAAACAGCCACTGCAAATCTATTTTTTCTCTTTTTGACTTCTGCCTCTGCTGGCTCCCTTTGGTTTTGATGTTATCTATTTAAAACCAAATCTGATACGGGATAATGGCTGCATTAGAGTTGAACAACTGCTTTGCTTGATCTGTCTCCAGTGGCTCTGGAGCAAGGTCTAGGGACTATCCTTTCTGATGAACATGGCCAGACAAGCCCTAATTTCTCAATCAATTCCCCAGTAAGGTGAATGTCGACAGCTTCAGCATTGCCTGGACCAAATACAAGTCTGAGGATGTGTGGATTGTGAAAAGAGACACAAAGAGCTTAAGGGAGCAAACGACCAGGATCAGTGAGGAGAGGCTCAGTGGGAGCTGATCCTTGCCAGGGAGGGAGAAGCAGCCCTGCAGATGGGAGGGAAAGAGGAGGAGGAGGAGGAAAGATGCCATTCAGGCTTCTCCTACAGGTCCTGCAGCAGGAGATCTCACTGCTTTAGCAGCGCTGCACCTGTGTGCCATAAATGTGGTGTCTCCTTCACTTACTGACAAATAACTGCATTATTTCCTGATATATTTCATAGTTATTTACATATGTGTATATATACACTTATCTATGTTTGCACATGGGTATATGTATGTAAAACTGATCATAAAATAAAATACAAAAATTCTATGTATAAATAGATATATACCTATTTATAAAAATAATAGTTCTGCCTCCTCTTAGCAAACTAGGGAAAACAAATGTGTATGTCCAATATTTATTGCTGGGAATAATGGCCTAAATTATTTTCTTGTTAGAGTTCAGATAGCTTCATTATTATACGGTTTTTTCAGAGCAACTCTGAAGAGTTTTTCTGTATAAAATGCATTTATTTATCATAGGACTTGTTATCTGTGCTGTAATTACAGTATGCATACTGATTTTAGAGAGCAAGAGAACTAAAGCTGTTAAAACAGTAAGGATAAGTTAAAAAAAAATACTTTAGTAATTCTTCTCTTAAATCGTGAGGTTCCTAACTCACAAGTTCTCTGTTTCATAAATCACAACTTAGGAACAAACCAGTTAGTTAATGCATGGGGAGAGGGCTCATCCCTCCCTCTCCACCACAGTGCGGGGCTCTCCTGCGTCGCTGGGGAGTGGGACAGCCTCAGCAGTCACAGAGGATTTGCTTCAGGAAGCTTTTTGGGCAAACTGCAATGGAAACGTGACCTGTACCATGGCCGTGGGGCGGCAGATGCCCTGTGCAGGGTGGCAGCTGCAGGGGACAGCCAGGCTGTGGGGTGCACTGTGACCTCCAGCCCCTCCTGGCCATCGTCTCCTTCCCCTGCCTGCCCCTTGCCCTCACCTGGGCCTGGTGCTGCTGATCCCAGCAGGGGCAGGCACCACCCTCAGCTGAATTCTGGCTCATTAAGCAACAGTCACAACGTGGTCTTTGTTGTTGTCCTCTGAGAATTATCCATAGACTGTTATAAGATGTCTAAGAGAGTTTTTGTAGGCCTAAAGATTTATTTGGTACAATTTCAGGGTTTTTTTGAAACCCTGAGGTTCACCTGTAGTAATTAGCTGATGAAATTAATCTAAACTGATGCTTGATGTTGTATGGTACTGAAGAATTTAGCCTTTATTTATTCCATAAGAACTTTAGGAAGAATGCCATGCCAACGGATCTAATTAAGGAGAGCTGCTTTATGCTGTGACATTACAAGATGGAAAAAGAATGGAGTATGTGGTAATTAAGGTGCTGATGAGTTTTCCTAAACAAATTTGTGTCTATGGTGAACTTTGAATATAGTCCAGCCTTATTGTTTGATGGAACTTTAAATATACAGCTGTGGCATGATGGCATTAAGCTTGGATGTGACAGTGTACAAAATATTGACTCTTGTATTAATGCTGTGCTGAAGTCTACTTTGCACCAGAACTGTTTGAAATGAGTTCAGTTTGCCAGCCCACTGTAACATATGACATTTTTCTAATTAGGGCAATGTTTAATTTACTGTCTCATGGCTTTTTGAATAAATATAAATTGTCATACTAAAGTGACAGGTGTAAAACCCTGGGTAGCTGTGTTAGAGAGGTTAATTTGCTCTTAATCAAATCAGTTCTGCTTCACTTTCTCACGGGGAGTGAGAGATAATAGGCCTGTTTAACTGGAGATTAGGCAGCCTTTTCCCTGGAATTCCCAATGGGTTCACCTGAGACTTATTGTGTCATATTCTCTATAAAGATATTTGAATACATCAACATTTAAAGATGTGCTAGATCTACTCACAAGGGTATTTTGTTGCCTGCATTTGACTCAGCAACACTGAAAGGAGACCTAGGACTAGAGGAGCTGTAGGAATGTGGTCCTGTGGAGAGCTGCAATGTGCCACCCAAGAGAGGACCCATCCCCTTCCCAGGTTTGGAAAAGAAAGAGGGTCAGATTTCTTTAATGTTTTGTTTTGTTTTTTTTTTCTTCTTTTCCCTTATTGAACTGAAAAGAGAGAAAAATCCTCCCCCCATGTCATATTTTTCAGTGAGAAAGTTGTCAATATGTACTGCTTGAGAGCTGATAAAAGAGCTAAGAAGCACAAATGGAAATGCCTGCTAGTTTGTAGGCAGCGAGAGCAACGTGGGAATCCACTGGAGGGGTGTGCGAGCAGGAGAAGCCTGGTTTGTGGGATCAGTAGGTGAAGGCTGGTGCCAGAAGGCCAATTGCTGCAGTGCCTGCCAGGATTTGGGAAAGGGGCAGTCCCCAGTGAGGCAATATCAGCATCCTGCTGAGGGCGGTGAAGGAGGAGCTGAAAAACATCCAGCAAACAAGCTTGGGGTGTGTTAGGAGAGAAATCCAGTGTGTTACAGAATATTCAAGGCTAGGGCTGAGAGCAGTGCCAGCTTTGATTGCCTGCTGCATCTGGGATAAGAGGCTTTAGCTTTCAGGGGCACACTGGCATCTCATTTTGTGACCTGCAGTGTAAATAACTCCACTTAGAGAATGGGAACGAGGTAGTCTTTAGAATAAAGTTGTGACGCTTGCTCATCACAACATTTTTAAGCAGCCCCATCTTGTATTTTGCTAGCAGTCAGGAGAATGAAGTACCCACCCTTGCATGGCAATCGGTGTGCAGAGGAGAAGCCAAAAGCACCAACTTTCACAGCTCCTCGTGCCTGGTAAGAACAGGTAAGGTTCTCGCTGGTTTGCCATGGCAGCATGGGGGGATACAACACAAGGAATGGTCTTGGTCCTCACTCTGCTTCAACCTCAGGGAAAACCATCCTGAATAACAATGAATAACATTATGCTGGAAAGATAAACATGCAACGGGGCTGGGTCTGGAATTGCTCCATTGGGAGACAAAGCAATGTCTTGACCAAATGATTGCATCAAGGAGAAGCAGGAAAAGGTGACACACTTCATCTGGAGCTCTGAGCAAATCCCTCCCTACATTATTCCACACGAAGAAGAGCCATCTTCTCCTTAATAATTTAGGAGGTAGGGAATTAATCTTTTGTAGTCCCTGGCCATAGATGAATGATGCAGTAGATTGAGACTGATTTTTGCTTGTGTGCATCTTTTGTTCCTGAATTATCACGTGCACCTGTGACTTCTTTTCTATTTATTTGAATGGGCTTTGTGTAAGCCAAGTACTGAGAGAAATGTAGCTTTTTTTATTTTTTCCATAACCTATATTGTATGTAAAACAAGCAGATCCTCTGACATGTTTAGAGCCCTATATTCTGGATGTGCTGGGCAAAATAAGAAGGATAGATACTATCACTCTTCTATTATTTATGGACTATAAAGTCTTTACAGTGGCATTGACAAAGGGTTTATAGTCAGTACACAAGCTGGTTATACCATAAATTGTAATGTTATATGATAAACTGGAAGTTTATAGCAGTAGTAGATATCAAAGAAAAAATGAATTTTGGTTTGAAATGATCTATCATGGGATGGAGTTGCTACACGTTTAAATATTCAACCATTTTTGTCTTCATTTATTTTGAAGCTACTGATAATTCATGTGCTACAGAACAAGGATTTATAGGTTTATTTAGAGACTGCTGTGGGGGGAGGTAGGAACAGACCCTTTAAACTCAAGAACAACACATTCTGGCGTGGTAGCTGAGAAACACTGATGCAATTAAATTGATTCAAGTCTTTGGTTTCCAGCCCTAGAGATGGCAAACAGACCTGTTGCTAAATATTTGGTCTGTTGCTACAGGGCTCCCAACAATGCAATAAAATAGTTGGATTACTATTTCTAGGAATGTAAATGAAGACTACTTACAGCAAAAATGTCTTAAACATAATTTAATTGCTTTGAGTTTACATAAAAACTAAAAGCAGGAAAATGTCAACAAATGTTAGCTTCCCTTCCTTTGTGAGTTACATTCCTTTCTTTAGCTAATGATTCTGTAAACAAGAACCAAAATATTCTTAGTGTTTACTTACAACACTTTAATTTAAAAAATCTCATTGCAGTTTTTCCTGTTGCAAGGAATTACTATGTATTAAATTCTTACTCTTTATTAAATTCATAGTTTCTCACTGCTCTTTTCTCTTTTCAGACTATGCCAAGGCCATGGGTTTGTTTCCTCTGTGGGCCATTGGTGTAAGGGTTGGACTTGGTTTTTGTAAGTCCCTTCTAACTGAGACTATTCTGTGAAATATTGTGTGCTATAGAAGCCAGCAAACTTTGAAAACCATTCTGCTGTCTTAATTTGTGATGTGCTTAACATCCAGGTACAGCCAGGATTTTGGCAATCTTAAGATTAGACACAAAACTGGAGGATAACAGCTTTTTCTCTAAAAATGAGTGTTGCTGACTTGTCCTTGGTGGTGACTGGCATGCTGGTAAAACAGAGATTTGCCTAATTAAATAAAGATTGCTGTGCTGGGCAGTGAGCAGGCTCGAGAGGGGCGATTCAGGTGAGAGTGCAAGCAGAACAGGAGGGATGGGATGAAGCAGGCAGCAGGTTGTGAGCTCAGAGCTTAAGGGTGCAGAGCCAAGCCAGCCCCTGGTGACCTCCTGAACGTCACTGTGTCCCCTCCAGGAGGGGTTCCCTCCCCTTTCCCCTTTCCCCTCTTTTCCCTTTCCCCTTTTCCTTTCCCCTCTTTTCCCTTTCCCCTTTTTCCCTTTTCCTTTCCTTTTTGTTTCCCCCTTCTTTCCTTTTGTTTCCCATTTCCCCTTTCCCTTTCCCCTTTTCCTTTCTTTCCTTTTGTTTCCCATTTCCCCTTTCCCTTTCCCCTTTTCCTTTTCCTTTCTTTCCTTTTGTTTCCCATTTCCCATTTCCCATTTCCCATTTCCCATTTCCCATTTCCCTTCCCTTCCCTTCCCTTCCCTTCCCGGTTGTTCAGGATTTGGAGTGTGCGTGTTATGGAGGGAGAGAGGCTTGAAAACCTCTTCACCAGTCAGCAGAATGGCATGAGAAATTACGTTCAGGCACTGAAATATGAGCAATATTTGTCTGTCCCTACTGCCAGGGGCCCAGGTAATGTCTGAGTGTATGCACGGCACATCCGTGGCTTCTTTCCAAGCTCTGCTCCAGTCTGGCTGGATAATGAATATGCATGAAGGGGAAAGGTGTGGGGGGGGTTGTTTGTTAGTTTGTTTTGGTGATTTTTTTTTTTTCTCTAAAGAAATATTTTTGTTTCTGGGGGGAGAAAACCCAACTGCTGTTTTCCCCTGAAGTACAAGTTTTGCACTGTGTATGCTGTTAAAGTACAATGCTAAGGATGAAAAGATGTATCTCCCCAAGCGATTTCTTGAGTTGTTTTTCATGCAACATAACAGTTTTCAATTGTACCATGTAGCAGTCAAGTGGTCTTGTTTACTTTAGTTATGCCTGAGGAATTCTTTGAAGAAATTAAACAAAAAAAAAAAAACCAGCAAGCCATTTTGGGGTTAGACTCTCTGCTTGTTTTCAGCCTCCTCTGATCTTTGACACCCCTGCTAAGAGATGGAAAAATTGGGATTGGTAACATTTCCCCTTTTGCAGTGGTGTAAACAAGCACATATTGTAAGACCCTGTCTGAGTTTTGACATCTGCTTCTTTATCACTGATGTTTTAAATATGAAATAGTTCCACAGGAATTTCAAACAGCACAGCTTTATGGGAGCTTTGGCCACTGTTGTACCCCTTAAATGCTAATAAAGTTGGCATGAGTGTCTCCAGGATGGGTTCTTGCAAGCTGGGCATGTGTTTTAGTCTTTATGGTTGCCCCTGTGAATCAGCACTGAATGTTCACATGGGGTAAAATGTTTGTGTCCCAGAGCTGGTGGGGAATTGTGGGCAGCTTTGTGTGCTGGGGACACTGAGGGGACAACAGCCCTGCATGGATCCACTCCTCCCTGAGGCAGCCACGAGGGCTGACCCATCACAGCCTTTCTGGGCGCCTGCTCAAACCTTGTCCCTAAATTTGGGACAACAGCCCTGCATGGATCTGCTCCTCCCTGAGGCGGCCACGAGGGCTGACCCATCACAGCCTTTCTGGGGGCCTGCTCAAACCTTGTCCCTAAATTTGGGACAACACTGCATGGATGTCCCCAAATTTGGGACAACATTTGGGACAACAGCCCTGCATGGATCCGCTCCTCCCTGAGGCGGCCACGAGGGCTGACCCATCACAGCCTTTCTGGGCGCCTGCTCAAACCTTGTCCCTAAATTTGGGACAACAGCCCTGCATGGATCCGCTCCTCCCTGCGAGGGCTGACCCATCCAGCCTTTCTGGGCGCCTGCTCAAACCTTGTCCCTAAATTTGGGACAACAGCCCTGCATGGATCTGCTCCTCCTTGAGGCGGCCACGAGGGCTGACCCATCACAGCCTTTCTGGGGGCCTGCTCAAACCTTGTCCCTAAATTTGGGAGAACAGCCCTGCATGGATCTGCTCCTCCTTGAGGCGGCCACGAGGGCTGACCCATCACAGCCTTTCTGGAGGCCTGCTCAAACCTTATCCCTAAATTTGGGACAACAGCCCTGCATGGATCCGCTCCTCCCTGAGGCGGCCATGAGGGCTGACCCATCACAGCCTTTCTGGGCGCCTGCTCAAACCTTGTCCCTAAATTTTCCTCAAGACCCAGAGAGCTCTGATGAGCCTTAATTGCTCCCAGCAGCCTCCCCTGCCCTTGTCCCATGGCCCAGGAGAGGTGTTATGGGACAGAGTTTGTTCCTTCCTGTCCTCTGCCCTGCTGCATCCCCCTTGCTCAGCTATCTCTAGGGTGTGGGGTGGCCTATGGGACTGGTCCCACAATTGTCACAGGAATTGCACAGGTCTTGTGCAGCTTCCCAGATTTGCCTCCTCCCTGTTCAGTAATGGAGGTTTCCAGGCAGCTTTGTAGAGTAGGGGTATTTTTTTTGTTGTTGTTTTGTTTTGTCTTAGTTTTTTTTTGTTTTGTTTTTTTTTTTTGTTGTTGTTTTTTGGGGTTTTTTTTGTTGTTGTTTTTTGTTATTTATCTGTTTTCTACTGAAGTTTGTGCCTGATTTGTCTAAGAAGTTGCATAATTTATCTGCAGCTGAAAAAACTGCTCCCTTTGTACAGCACAGAGAATGACATTTTCAGTTTACTAAAATAAAAAATAGGGGAGGGGAGTGGGGGAGTCAGGGACATGTTGATGGGCCAGTGGCTCTTGTTTGTGCCTGGCAGGTAAAAAGTGAGTGAACTGTTAAATTACTGTTGTGCTCCTGTATGAGGTCGTCATTGATTTCTATGAAATTCTTTAATGTTGTTGCTAACTCTTAAAATCTATAGTAAATACTCATTGGAGCATGTATATTTCTGAGGATTTATGAGCTGCTCGTGATTCATTCAATCACAAATATGATCTATACTACGGAAATATGAAAAATTCTTTGTGTGGTAATTTTTTTCCTTTTATGTTTCCTGAGCAGAGCGTACCCTTGTAAGCACAATACCTGTTTCAATCTATCACTATTTACAGCAAAAAAAAAAAAAAACTAATTTAAGTTTTCAGCCTCTTATGCAAACTAAGATAACCTAAGCCTTTGGGTATCTTCCCTGTATATGTTTGCTAAAATGCCAGTTTTAATACAGATACTTTTAGCTCTGGGCAATGCTTTGGTATCTCAAACAAACACTTATACTTTCTGGATAAATAAAGCTACCTCCATGTCTGGACTACTAAAAGCCACCTGGTGCCTTTTCCTAGCCATGAATATTTCTCCTAATAAATACAATAGAGTTCAAATGAGTTTGTTAGTTTTGGGGATTGCCAAAATGGAAGTGCATAATAAATAGATCTCCATGTGAGGTGTACAGATGTTTTGTGCTCTCATTCTGTGTGAGGCTTGCCTTCTGCATGGGCTCTTTGGAAGGATGAGAAGGGGTTGATGATCTGCTTGTGCAAGGGTGGAGATCACACCTGAATTTACTGCCCTGGAGTGCAGCATCCCAAACCACACTGCAGTGACACCTCTCAGCTGTGCACAGCAAGCAGGAGGAGCCTTTGCAGAATCACTTACAGAGATTCTCCCACTTCTCACCCCTCACTTTCCAAGAGCTGTCTTGACTCACTGCTTGAGCTATGCAGTTATGCTGTCAAAAAGAAATAGGGATTGTGATCCACATCAGAGCTGTTTACATTTTATTTACAAAATAGCATATTTTTTATTCAAGTCTAAACACATAAGCACTTAGTAGAGTGTAAGCAGAACTTAGCCCTGAAAAGGCATGATTTTAGCTTACATTTCAGAATGAGAGTAAATGTTTGCCAAAGATATGTGCATGCTATACCTTGAGTGTGTGTAGTCCCTCTTAAGCCTTCTCGTAGTGATTGTGGCTTACATAGCTCAGAGCTAATTTTGCAACAAAACTTACAAGCGTAGTACTTGGAAAACCAAACCATGCTTACAGGCAGAAATCAATCCTGCCTGTGGAAGGTCCTTGATACAACTTAGGCTTTGCATCAACAGCTCAAGTGGGGCTCCTTCTTGGAGGTAATTTCATACCAGTGTAGGGGAATTGCAGTGGGAGAAGCCTAACCAGTACAAAAAGGGGTACCTGAGCAGCCAACTGGTGCTGATCACTGCAAGAACATTGTGGCAAAGCCCATCACAAAGAATCCAACAGTAATTTCAAGACATTTTTATTTAAACAATTTCTCTTTTTATTTAATTTTTTTCCCACTGTCCCTTATTGTCTACAGTGTTCCTCCTTCCTTTCTGAGGTCCTAAATGAATCCATGATTCATTTTACCAAATAAGTTATTTAACCAAATAAGTTGTTCCAAAATGGAAGCACACTCGTTTTTGTAGAACTATGGCATGCACAGAGAAATTTATTTGTAAGGAAGAAATTTGGCACCAGGTTTGTCAACACGCAGTTCTTGCTCAGACTCTTTGTAGAAATGATTTGTCAAAATAAATTGATGAACACCAGCTTGTTTCATAGCATAGATAAGGTAATTATAGGTGGCTTCTGAACGTTTGTCTGTGTACAAAATAGGTAAGAAGTGAAGAGATCCAGCTGCATCTTTAGGAATCAATGGTAGGGAGAGTATGAGGTTCTGCACCAGCTCTGAGCAGCAGAGCAGGAATGATCACACAGCCCAGAGAACAGGTGGCATCTGGACCTTAAGTCATCTCACTGAATTAGACTGCTGAATTCCATCTAATTCTGCATTATATATAGCATGCTCTTGAGATGTCATCTTGGTTTTGTGGCATATTGAGTTAATGAATTATTTTTCTGAGCAAATCAGGCTGTTGAGGAATGCTTGTAGCACTGATGTGTGGTGGTCAGGCTACTGTAATAATCCTTTGAGTTCCAGTAGTTGTTTGACCCACAATTACATTTCTAGTGTGTTTGATAAGAAATAGCTGAGAGCATGAGATTGCAGATGTGTATGTTGTTGGCATTATCATAATTGAGACATACTGGCTTGTTTAAAAAAATGTAGTGAATGTGCTGAAGCTTTCAACTGGCATAACACAAACGCCTGTGTTTACTTGAAATGTCTGCATTTGCATCTTATGAAACCTTGACTAAAAAATCCTACAGTCTTCTTGTTCTTGGATTCTTAGAAATGTGTCTCTTCATCTCTGCTAACCTGCTGCCTGAGGCAGAAAGCAGATTTTGATTCTGTCTGTATTTACTCATTAGCAGAGGAGGTAAGATCCAAGCCCCTCTTGAGCTGATACCTGAACACGTGTCTGGCCTTAGACTGTGATGAAGGCCCCCTGAACCAGCATGAGGAATAGATCAGGGTTCCATTTACCCTTCAGGTGAGGGTGGGAGCAGTGCAGAGGTCTCTGTGCTGTCCCAGGGCTGGAGGGAAGCACACAGGCAGCCCCAGAGGCTGAAGCCAGGAAAAGGGATCATCTCCTGCCTGTATGGCAACATCTGACTTTGAGCCTATTCATAGGGAAAAGAGGCTTGTAAGGTTCTGTTGCTGTTTATCTCCCTGTTTGTCTCCTAGATTTGGTCTTTTGACCACACGAAATACATGTAAAAGAAAAATTTCAAAGAGAAACAGCAGCCTGTGACTTGGGGTGAGCATGTGGTGGAGGATGAGGAAAGAATGATGAACACCAGCTTGTTTTAGCATAGATAAGGTAATTATAGGTGGCTTCTGAATGTTTGTCTGTGTACAAAATAGGTAAGAAGTGAAGAGATCCAGCTGCATCTTTAAGAATCAATGGCAGGAGAGTATGAGGTTCTGCACCAGCTCTGAGCAGCAGAGCAGGAATGATCACACAGCCCAGAGAACAGGTGGCATCTGGACCTTAAGTCATCTCACTGAATTAGACTGCTGAATTCCATCTAGTTCTGCATTATATATAGCATGCTCTTGAGATGTCATCTTGTTTTTGTGGCATATTGAGTTAACGAATTATTTTTCTGAGCAAATCAGGCTGTTGAGGAATGCTTGTAGCACTGATGTGTGGTGGTCAGGCTACTGTAATAATCCTTTAAGCTCCAGTAGTTGTTTGACCCACAATTACATTTCTAGTGTGTTTGATAAGAAATAGCTGAGAGCATGAGATTGCAGATGTGTATGTTGCTGGCATTATCATAATTGAGACATACTGGCTTGTTTAAAAAAATGTAGTGAATGTGCTGAAGCTTTCAACTGGCATAACACAAACGCCCTGTGTTTACTTGAAATGTCTGCATTTGCATCTTATGCAACCTTGACTAAAAAATCCTACAGTCTTCTTGTTCTTGGATTCTTAGAAATGTGTCTCTTCATCTCTGCTAACCTGCTGCCTGAGGCAGAAAGCAGATTTTGATTCTGTCTGTATTTGCTCATTAGCAGAGGAGGTAAGATCCAAGCCCCTCTTGAGCTGATACCTCAACACGTGTCTGGCCTTAGACTGTGATGAAGGCCCCCTGAACCAGCATGAGGAATAGATCAGGGTTCCATTTACCCTTCAGGTGAGGGTGGGAGCAGTGCAGAGGTCTCTGTGCTGTCCCAGGGCTGGAGGGAAGCACACAGGCAGCCCTGGAGGCTGAAGCCAGGAAAAGGGATCATCTCCTGCCTGTATGGCAACATCTGACTTTGAGCCTATTCATAGGGAAGAGAGGCTTGTAAGGTTCTGTGGCTGTTTATCTCCCTGTTTGTCTCCTAGATTTGGTCTTTTGACCACACGAAATACATGTAAAAGAAAAATTTCAAAGAGAAACAGCAGCCTGTGACTTGGGGTGAGCATGTGGTGGAGGAGACCCAGGGAAAGAATAACCACACCAGCTTGTTTCTGGCTGGGATCAGCAAAACCACATGTGAGAGGAATACTAGAAGTAGCCAAAATAGCAGGATGCTGTTCCATCAAAAGTGACAATCAGCTTCCAAAACATGTCAATCAGGCTTCATTACTCCTGTAGTTTTGCTGTCTCAGTATCTTCAATAGTTTAGAAATCCAACCCAAAATATTGCTCCTTGTGGTTTTGTCCCTTATTTCTGTAGCTTTTGTACCACTTTGGAGTTGTTCAGTCACTCACACCACCTACATGTTGGAAGCTTTGCCTTGTTTGGGTATTTTCCAGCTATCACCCTCTTCCTACCTTTTCCAGCAATATAAAAAAAATGGTTGTGTGATTTTATTTTACTGCTTTGTGCTATGCTTAATAGCCTGTATGAATACAGAACCTGATGTGAGGTAAAATAGAGAATATTTCTCCACAATAAGTAAACAAGTTTAGCTCATTATCTATTTTGTAATCATTCCCTACTCAGCATGTACGCATAATTTTTGTTGCCCAAATTATCCAGAGGTTAAACTAAAGCTTACATATAAATAGGAAATAGTTCCCATATTCAGCTGTGCAACTCCCTGCTAGGCAGAGGAACACATATGTGCATATTTTACAGCAGCACTGAGCACACATTTTTGATTCTTTTTAAGTCTCTGTTGGTTTCTGTGGCGGTGACCGTGGGCCTTTGATCAGGCTGGCTGTTTGAAATCTCAGAGTGGCTAATAGCTCCTTGTTAGTGAGGGGGAGGAGATGAGCACTGCAGCTCACAATCACAGCCAGTCGCTCGGTGAACTCCTGAACTGGAGTGGTTTGGAGTGGTTTTTAAAGCAGGGGCTTGAATTGGCAGCGTTTGAAGCTTGCACCAATATCAGTGCCTGGGCACGGAGGTGACACGAGGCTTCTCCATGGGGTGGAACTCGAGAAGTGCTCGGGACAGATGTGTGCAGCTGTTCAGGCACACCAGGAAAAAATGGATGTGTTGATCTCTGCAAGGGGGGTCTTTATTTGAAATATTGATATTGAGGATGGGAAGAACCTTTTCTAACTGTCCCTAAGCCATGGAACTGCCCACTCAAACCAAGGTTGGGGCTGCACTCAGCCACAAAGGAGAGGGTAAGGGATGTGCTTGTTAGCACTGTTCTGCAGTGTGGGGTAACTTGGAGAAACACAAGTAAATGCTGGACGGATGAAGAAATCCAAGTAATGTTTTTAAGTATCTTTTTTTTAAGATATCCAAATGAAATGTGACAAGTTGTGAATGTAAAACTCCTGTGTGCTGCTGGTTTTGAGGGTTGATGCTGGTCTTCTGGGGAAAAGAAAAGGTATTGTTCAGATAGCCTATACATCAATAAAGAAGACTAGTGAAAACTAGCTACAGAAGAGGAAAAGTGACAGAAAATTAATACTTATTTTGAGTAAAATCATTGATAATAATAATAAAAAGGCAGGACTTACAGAAATTAAATTATTGTATACCTTGTATCCCATTATTAAAGGCTGGTTCTTAGAGACCTAAAGTCTGTTGCTGAAACAGGTGACATGATTTACATGTCTGAAATGTTAGAAATCAATAGTTATGACTTATTTAGGAGGGATTTGCTGGCCATAGAGGTAAACAACTATTGTAAAAAATCATATTTCCAAGTAAGAGATACTGAAACAGAGTTATGCTGAATGGATATGAATCAGCTTCTGCTCAGATGATGCACTACCCACAGTTTGTTGAACAATGGCTGAATTCCAAATGAGAACTGGATAATTCCCTTCCTACATTTACTTGCAATCCTCACAGTGGAATAATTTGTGGAATAATTATAGTGGCTAATTTGTCAAATTTCAGTTTAGACACCGCTGCTGGAAAACAGTGCTGGAAAATGGATACTGCTGCAGGTTGTACGTGATTAGGTCTATCCTACATCTAAACATGAATTATCTTGCCCAGGCTGAAAGCATGAAGTTGTTTGAGAAGTCCAGCTTGCCTTCCTGGGCAAGCTTGGTTTTCCAGCTTTTCAAAAAGGGTGCTGAATCAAAGGGAAAAAGTAGAAAATAATCACCTTTCTCTGAAGGCTTTTTCTACATTTTCCCCTGAGATCTGTATCAGCAAAAAGGTGTTTTGTTCTTGGCCTGAAGCAGTGTTTTCAGTTAATTTTTTAATTATGATGTAATCTTAATAAAACCTCAGAAAGTTCAATATCATTAAAACTGGTTTGCCAAAGATACTCTAGAAAATTTGTTTTAAGACCTCAATTTAATACTAAAGGTATGGGAAACCAGTAAATAGATGCAAGAAATGCTTTAGAGACCAGTGTTTTTTGCAGCTTGGAAGTTATCTCCCCTTTAGCAATGCATCCCATCCATGACTGTCATGAATTGCATCTTGCATCCCACAAGACATTACCTCCCATTGGGAAAAAAAAAATGTTCAGGAGGCATCCAAGAGTACTCTGAGAACAAGAGCATCATTTAAGCAATGAGTAGCTGCTGACTCACCAGAAAAAAAAGATCCTGCAGAGGCAACTAATTTCCCTGGAGCGATGCTGAGCGTTTATAACCGGGGCCGTGCGTCTCCCAAGCTGTGCAAACATCACAGACCGCTTATACACGAAACATCTCATCACAGATCACTTACACACAGGTCCTGGACTCCTCCCTTCCCCCAGAACATCACCTAATCCCTACTCTCAATTTCCCTTGTTTGTCTTTCCTTGTGGAAGTCGTTCAGAGCAGGAAAAGGGAAGGAAAAGCGCCAGGTTTTTCCATGTTGCTCGGGAGAGTTGGGATCCAACTCCTACTGGACAGCAGAGCAGCTGATGTTCTAATTGCCTTTGAAAGTCACTCAATTTACATTAAACATTCATCTCACAGTAAATAATGGAAGAAATGTCTGTATTTCTGACATGTAACACGTGTTTGCCACTATGAGATGCATCCAATAAAGAGTGGGTGGGAGAAGGGAGACAGAGGTTGAGGGACAGCTGAGGGGAAAAAGACATTTGCTCTGGATTTAACTGACATTGCTCTGTAGATTTAATACTTGACTTTTCAACCTTTTGCTAAATGATTCCATGTTATAGATGGATGAATTAAATAGAGTCAGAACTTTCTAGACCTTTTCATTATATTTAATGTCATCTTAGACCAATGAGCCTGGAAAGGTGCAAAATAAGAGCAAGAGCTGAGTACTTTTTATGTAGTTATCTTGATGCTTAACTCAAACTGAACTAAAAATAAAAAGACTATTTTAAGGTAATCTGCCCCAGATTTGGGGAGGCCATTAACATGCCATAGCTGGCAAATTAATTATTAAATTAATTTTAAAATTAAATCATTAAATTAATTTACATATCCAACATAAATATAAACCGAGATGAGGAATTGGTATTCTTCAAAGTGTGTGTCTATATATAAATTTATTTATAATGTGTGTCAATCTGTATGATGCTACAACCACTGCTTCTTCCCTTCTAATACCAAAATCAAATTCACCAACAGTGTACATAAAACACAACATTTTGGCTTCTAATCATTCTCAGTGTGTTCTGCCTTCAAATTTGATGTATTTTTTTAGCAGCTTCAATGAACTGGGCATTGGATTAAATGTCAGAGGTTCTGGGTTAGATTTCTGCTTCAACCATCATCTTTCATACATTATTGTTTGTTATTAAATGATGGTTAAATTCAATGCTGTATATTCCTGAAAATAAAACCTTAGCAACTAATTAATACATCTAAGACTATAAGTGGACATGGGTATTTAAAATTAAAAACTCTATAGTGTGGAACAATAAAAATGGAAGGGTCACAAGGAAATAGATTAACAGAAAAGTAGTGTGTAGCAGCTTGTAGTAGGTAGCAAAAAGACTTTATTCCATTTTCTTCTTCATGAGCAGAAATTGGTAACAGACTATTTTAATACTTTTTCAAAAGCTGCCTAGGAGCCCTAGCTACTAAGCCATAAAGGGAATGGGTAAGTCCCCAGAAGGCTTCCTTTCTTTTCTTTTATAAATGTGTAGGGGGGAAAAAAGCAAAATAATAAGAAAAAAAAAAGACACCCAGCTTCAAAGTTAGATGTAAAATAATTTTCCTTTATCCTTTATCTATTATCTTGCCTAATGCAATGTACTAAAGCAGTTTTCTGAATGTTATGGAATTTAACGTTAAACAAAAATAAGCAGAAACAAAAATCTGTTTTAATTTCCCTCTAATTACTTCCTCAGAACCAATCAAGCTGCCAGTCAGGGCAATTGAAGACAGCAAACAGATCAACATTTTAACATCTTTGTTTTTACATTCAAAACTTAGTTACTTTGTTAATGGACATAAAAGAAGTTGCTGAATTTGTTTTCCAGTGTAGGTAGCTGATTATTTCTTGAAATAATATTCACATTATTGTGTTTCAAGTTAATTTGGAGATTGCTTTTTTCCAGCACAATCAATTAAAAAAAACTGCCTGCCAAATCTCAGGGAGGTTCTTTTGAAGACACTGAACAAAATCCTAAATTAAAGTAACACTGATAACACATTTATACAAAGGATGCTGAGTTAAAGTGCCTTTAGAACAAATACATTTCTAAGGATCAGAAATCAGTTTGAAACTGATTTCTCTTGCATCTGCACTTGTGTAGTCATGTACACATCACTAAAACTCCCACAATTTCTCCTTCTCATGTAACAGAAACACGGGTTTAGGGTTTTCAAAGTGTTACCTGCACCCATAGGAAAAGTACAATATATACTTGGATTATTGTATTTCTTTATGCTATTGTATTTCTTTATGCTGGATCTGGAAAGCATGTGATTTGTTTTCAGAGGAAACTGTACTCCTAAATTCCTTTGAAAAATCTCCCTTGCTAAATCTGTTATCACTCTAATTCTTTATACAGATAACAAAAGGCATCTGTGCTGTCTTTTCTTTGTATGCTTAACAAAAATAGTTTGATTAATTCTAAATGACAGGCATGGCAAAAGAAAGTGATATAATGAACCTGTAAATTGAGAGACTTTTGCTTGGGGTTCTTTTTTATTTTGCATTTTTTTTCCTTGAGTTTGTTTGGGGAATTTTGAGGACTGGTTTTGTTTCCTGCAGATTTATTGAAGTAGTGTGCAGGTAAGGATGGGAGGGATTTGTGTTTAAGGTATCAGTCTCGAAGGCAGAAGGAGTTTACATCTTTCCCTGCCTGAGATGTTTGAGCTGTATACCTATTGTTTCCTAGGTTGGAATATTTCTGCAAAATACTGATAGCATAGCATTTGTGAAAGTCTCAGAAATGAAGATGTAGGAAGGAAAGCAATGCCCACACAGCACTTCAGGTTTTGTTTGTTTCCTTGCAAAATAATGTTTCAGTTATTTTTATTAAGAACAACAAACAAAAAAAAGCAAAGAAGAGAAAAACTACAAAATTCAGAAACCTCAGCTTCAGCCCCTTTCCATTCCCTAAATTTCAAACCCTTATGTAAGGAAGGATGCACTTGACTTGCAGAATGATGCCTGAGGCAGGGAGCTTCTGGGAGAAGTGGGAGAAGAGGGAAGGCCCTCTGGTATTTAGTGTGGGTTAACTTACACATGGACTGTAGCCAAGTAATTATTATTTTTGGTTTTGTTCTTCTTACTCTTTGATTATTTGAGCATAGCCTCTTTTTTTTTTTTTCTTGGACAGCATTTATTCATTAAGTTGAATTTAGTTAAACATTTTAAATAAGTTTTTTGCAGTGTATGATTTTTTTTTTTAATGAAAACCTAATTTTCTTAGCTTACCCTCTCTTTGGATGTGGTTATTTAACTTACTCAGTGATGAGTTCTGCTTACAGACAGAATTACCGAGACATCTGTGGAAAGGAGATTTTCAAATGACAGCACAAAAGTTCTCCTTGTAAACTTGAGAATATTTGCATGGCCATGAGAGGTTTCTGAGGGCCCAGAAGGTAAAGCTTTGTTGTGCAAGCTCATGGAATAGACAAAAACTTTCTTTTTCTGCAGCGCTGTAGTTTTGTTTCACTGCTTCAAACTGCTATTTTTCTTGGTTTCCAGGTCCTGAGCAAGAACTATAAATGTCACAATATGCTGAGTTAATGAGGGAGCACCAGCCTGGGCTCTCTGCAAGACTTTGCTTTGCAGTTTTAAATCAGAAAATCAGAGCCTTAAATTTATCCGAACATAGCCTCCTTTTTGCCTGTGTGGTTTAATGTGGCTTAATTAACTAATGTCTTAAGTGAGGATTCAAGTACCCATGTAGATTAAATGAGCCAATTTAGGATCCTGCAGGAGCTGAGTCCCTCTGAAAATACATCTCTTCTTCCACAAAGGAACACAGAAAACACTTTGGGGGCTGAATTAGTTTTGTGTGGCAAGGTTTTGGTGGCAGCGGTTGCAGGGGTGGTTTCTTTGAGAAGCTGCCAGAAGCTCCCCAATGTCCAGCAGCTCCGGGACAGAGTCACCACCGGCCAAGGCAGGGCAGGGCAGCACCTCTGGGATGGCAGATTTGGGATGGGGGAAGAGCAGCTGTGCAAGGACAAACAGCAGCCTGAGAGAGGAGTGAGAGCTGAGAGAGGAGCAGCTCTGCAGAGCCCAGGGCAGGAGGGGCTCAGGGGCAGAGCTGAGGTTCCCTGGCTGTGCCCAGGGAGGAGCTCTGGGATGCAGAGACCCACCAGGAGCTGTGGAGGAGCCCACACTGGAGAGGGTGCATGGCCAGAGGGGCTGGGATCTCCTGGGCAGCCCCTGCTGGAGCAGGGTCCTGGCAGCACCCACAGAGAGAGGAGCCCAGGCTGGAGCAGGGTCCTGGCAGCACCCACAGAGAGAGGAGCCCCTGCTGGAGCAGGGTCCTGGCAGCACCCACAGAGAGAGGAGCCCAGGCTGGAGCAGGGTCCTGGCAGCACCCACAGAGAGAGGAGCCCAGGCTGGAGCAGGGTCCTGGCAGCACCCACAGAGAGAGGAGCCCAGGCTGGAGCAGGGTCCTGGCAGCACCCACAGAGAGAGAGGAGCCCAGGCTGGAGCAGGGTCCTGGCAGCACCCACAGAGAGAGGAGCCCAGGCTGGAGCAGGGTCCTGGCAGCACCCACAGAGAGAGGAGCCCAGGCTGGAGCAGGGTCCTGGCAGCACCCAGAGGGAGAGGAGCCCAGGCTGGAGCAGGGTCCTGGCAGCACCCACAGAGAGAGGAGCCCGTGCTGGAGCAGGGTCCTGGCAGCACCCACAGAGAGAGGAGCCCAGACTGGAGCAGGGTCCTGGCAGCACCCACAGAGAGAGGAGCCTGTGCTGGAGCAGGGTCCTGGCAGCGCCCACAGAGAGAGGAGCCCAGGCTGGAGCAGGGTCCTGGCAGCACCCACAGAGAGAGGAGCCTGTGCTGGAGCAGGGTCCTGGCAGCGCCCACAGAGAGAGGAGCCCAGGCTGGAGCAGGGTCCTGGCAGGACTTGTGACCTCACAGAGCACCCACACTGCAGAGCCCCTTCCTGGGAGGGTCCCTGTGCTGCAGCAGGACAAGAGGGTGAGGGGCGATCACTGCCTCATCTGGTCTCAACCCATGAACCTTCCATTACACTGTGATGTTTTCTCTCCCCTGGGGAGGGGAATGGCAGAGCAGATTTGGGGGCACCTTCATCCAGCCCAGGGCTGCTCCCTGTGAGGGCTCCATGAGGAGAAGGCTGTCCTGAGTGTGGCAGGTGCTGGGCAGCTCCAGGAGTGTCCCTCACAGGACCCAGGTACAGCCCCAGACCTGGGCAGGAGCTCCCACAGGCAGCCAAGAACTTCTGGAGAGGGCTGGGCCTTTCCTGTCCCCCACCCTCCAGCCCAAATGTCACCTGCGCATCCCTTGAGGAGTGAGAAGCAGAGCTGAGGTCATGGGTAGAAGCCAGCGATGCTTTTGTACATCAGTTTGAAGAGTGTTAACCCCATGAACACCAAATATGGGTTAGAGATTGCTCTGACTCTGAAAACCTTGGCTGGGCAGGGAGCCTCTCAGTTCCTGTCTGCCCACCCATGCCATGAACTGTCTTTCCCTGGACCCAGCCTTTGCCACACTGTGCCCACGCTGTCTGCAGGGTCAGGTGCTGGTCATTGTTTGACAGCAGGGGAAGTTCACATTTATTTTCTCATATGTGTTTGTTTTTATATGATGGAATATTTACTGCAACAGCAAAACAATCTGTTGTGCTAAGAAGACAAGTTCTGCACAAATGAGGATGCTGCAGAGTCAGACTTAAGTAGAAATTCATTAAACAGCTAATTCAAAGGAAATATCTTGATTCCCAAAGCTGTATCACACAAGACAAAGGAGGAGACTGATGTGCTTCTTAACAGTCACCATAAACAGTCATAGCAGACACTGGGTTTAGAATAATTGAATCATTAGAATTAAACATTTCCAAATCAGAATCAAAATACTTTTCTGGATTTAGCAATTCAGACAATATTACTGTTGAAATAGGAAAAGCATTGCATTATAGGAGCTAAATGGCAAGCTCCTACGCACAGAACAATTAGAAGTTATTCAAAACCCTTCCTGCACAAGGGCATTTATAAAAATGCAGAAGCTCATCACACCTTGTATAGACTGTGAGGCAATTAATGGTGAAGGCTTCTGGAAACAGAAATGAGACTTGATAAGTAATTGCTAGATAAACATTATAGAAATGCTGAGGTCCTGGGTTTAGAAGTGAGAAAGGCTTCTAAATGCCTCAGATGCTCCTGTGAATGTCTCTATTTGTTATTTCTCTGCAGCATTTCAGTGTCTAAGTGCCCATTTTAAGATACTTTGGGTCTGATTAAAAAATAATAATGGCTGAGCAGTTGAGATACCGATGTAACTCAGTCAAACTGATGTGAGGCTGAGTTGTGTTATGATCAGACTGTCAGTAATCACTTTGCCAACTGGTATTTTAACATATAAATAATAATTATAAAAGCTATTTTTCTGTTTTTTTTCTGAGTGCTGGTTGTTCTGTCTCATTAGAAATGGGCATCCCAATGCAACCTGGCCTCTGGAGCTGGGCTGGACAGCAAGGGGTTAATTCCTAGCTGAGAAGTGCTTCTTGCTGTTCTTTGAAGGATATGGATGTGATATTTGGTTTCTCTTAAAAACTCTTCTCCCTGATGAGGACTGGAAAAATATTTTAAATTTTAGTACTGTTTATGAAAGAAGAAACTATTTCTTGCTCTGCTTCATTTACAGCAGTAAGAAAATAATAAAATATTTTGGTGGAAAAGAATGGGCGCCCTTAAAATATTTTTAGAAAAATATTTTTCCAGACCATTAATACAAAGAATCTGCTTACATGGATGTTTATTGGGAATGTTTTTGCATGTAGTTGTTTTTATGAAGCTATTTTGATGTTCTCGAATGCTCTTGCACAAAAGAAAATATTCTCATTTTGTTAGTTACTACTTATGAGAATGACTTTATACAACTTATTTATAACCTAAATGTAGGGTCGTGACTTTATCTTGAATGTTCTGCCCTATTGGAGTAAAAATACAGTTATATACAGTTCTACTAAAGCACCAGCAGAGGAAAAAAGCCTGTGCTTTCTGTAGGTTGCTATTGCACTCTCTATTTTCCTGAGTTGGCTTACAAGACAAAAATGTTCATTCTTTATTTGTGTGAACAGCCAACTGTAGCAGCACCAATGTCTGTAACTGGATTTCATTATGGAAATTCAGCTAAAAAGGGCCACAGGCACAAAAATCCATTAAAATGTTTCTATTGCTTTACATATTCTTCTGTGATAAAAATAGCCCTATATTTGAATTTAAGAAGCTTTAGCCTAAAGGGTAGCAGATGGATATTAAGGAGATTATAATAAAGAAGGGTATTATAAAAAAAAAAAAAAAAGGCGAATGGGAGAGAACCATTCTTTCATATTTAGGGAAACCATTTGTAATAGCAAAGGTGTTCAGAAAATGTCATCTGTTCCTAGGTAATCAATAATGACTTGTTGATTCTTTTGGTTTCTCTATGAAGTCCTGACATAAAAATAGGCTCATTTTGTAATAAATTGATTTTGTAATTTTGTAATAAATTGATACAAACGACAGCTAAAAAAAAATAGTTCTATCTAGGACACTTGCATTATCACTGTAACAATGTGAAATGTGATGAGTGGATGCCGTCTGAGCATATTTTGAAATAAACAAAATGCTCTTTGGTTTAGTAAGAGTCTCACAAAGCAGCCCTCAGAAGTTTCTGGGACCATGCAGCTTTTGCCAGTTCTAGACCTGATTTCCCTTCCCATAAATCTGCTTTATATCTGAACACTTTTCCCTATCTCTGCAAATTTGTCCTGGCAGATTTAAAGGGTTTTTTTTTCAAGTTTCTTGAAAATTTCTGGTCCCTTTGGAGTCCAGACAGAGCCTTCCAGCAGCCAGATCAGATTTTCTGCTCCAGTCACAGAAGTCCCTCCCTCCTTTGGGCACACAGATCACTTGCACTGACCAGCTCAATACCTGTGTCTTAACTTTGAGACAAACCAGGCTTAACTGTCATTTTTGCATAAGGGAGGAGCAAATCCATGACACATCTGGCAGTTCCTAGGGCTGTGGGACTGAAACGTGAATGATGCACAGGGGCAAGGCCAAACCGCCCAGCAGCATTGGACGGTACAGCAGAGCGGCTTTTCCTCCTCTTGGAGGCTGGACAGGCCGTGTCCTGCATCCCCTGCCCTTTGGAAAGGGGTGATTCTTGGCTTGCCAGGGTTGCTGCATCACTGGGTGTCTGGGGAAAGGTGGAGGAGCGGACAGGAGGGGGAAAAGGCCCCACGTGTGTCTCCTGTCAAGCTCTCTGGTGTGCTGGCTGGAGGGGGCCCACTTAAATCTGATGGGATTAGCTGGCTTCAGTGGGCTTGGCATCTGTGAGAGTAAAGTTAGAGTTCTCCTTCACTTTAGCTGGCCTTAATAACATTTCAGTGATCGCATTCCCTTTGTTATACTTTCCCTGTCTTGGCTCAATATTGTGAGGTGTGCTGTAAGGATGGGTTTGTTGGATACTCCTCTTGCTCTTTGAGTGAACCCTGGGACTTTTCCAGCAAAAGACATGGGAAGAAAGGAAGGGGGGGAAAAGGAAACAATTGCAGGCCTTAATAACTAAGAAGGGTTAAACAAAGAGATAACTGCTGCAATGCCTAAATGTTTTTGGCATCTCTTTAATGTGAAACCTTTTCATCTGTTACACCTTCAGAAGTCAGATCTCGCTACACTCCCTTTGAGTTTTGTGCTTCCATTTCTTTCTTAATTACCTCTCTCAGAGTGAGATGGCTCTTCTGCCTTAGAGGAGGGGGATTTTCTAATGCAATATTGTATTTTTTATTTATAAACATATACGCGTATATATGTCTAGAGAAAGTCGGATTCAAATCTTTTGTTCTTGGCACTCACCATATGCTACTGTTTAATATTTAATCAGCCCCACCTCATCAGAAATACTGCTGGCCTCATTAGATAATTAATGGCTGCCTGAGTCTCATTTGCTTCAGTTGATACATCTGCAGTCAGTAATTAGAGCAGGAGTTTATTAGTTGCACTGGCTCAGTTTATTCGTGAGACAATCTCGGCTTTGATTGAAGCCGTTGGGATTGGCATATGTGGACAGCCTGCCTCCCTGTTCAGTGGGGCTCTTTTGTTTACATTTTTGCTACAGTTTTGCAACACTGCACATCCTGGCAGTCCTAGGAACAGTTGGTGGTGAAGATTTGCCTTTTATAATTTAGAAGATAATTGGGTAATTCAATGCAGTAAAGCTACTGCAAAGCAATTCTGTAACTTTGGGGGAGGGGTGAGGAGGGAAATCTGGTAGACAATTTGTTCTCTTATAGTTTTCAGTTTTATATTATTATTTTCCAGACATCTTAATACAAATCCTCTCTGGCTGAAGGATATATGGGTATAGCACAATGTGTTTGGAAAGCTTTCAGACCACAATTTTTTTATCTTGATATATTAGCTAAGAAAAATCTAGTATTCTTAAATATTGGTGAGAGATCGCATGCCAGTGTCAGTAACCATCCTCCTTAATGAATTCCCATCTTAAGCATCTCTCCTTGGTCTGTCAACTCATTTGCAAGTGTGTGAAATGTAGTGTGGTATTTTCTTCTGGCCCTATGAATTTTTGACAAGTCTCTCACTGAGTAGACTGAAGGAAAACCTTTATACAACTGACCATATTAAAATAATGAGATGAATTGTTCTGCCTCTGAGAGAAAACACCACATCTCATCAGGATTGCCTCTGAAAGGCCCTTTCCTATTATTATACTTTTAATCCTGATTAAGTGGGCTTGGTTTGTTTTGTTGGTTTTTTTTTTTCCAGAGAAATAAGTCTCTAGAGCTCTTTCTCTTCCTCCTAACAAGGTTCTTGTACCAATGATCATTCAGCCAGGCAGAAGTTTGAATGGGGAGTTCTCCCTCCTCATTGTCTATTTTTGTCTCTCAGTTTGCTGAGCACCTTGCCTTGGCACAGCCTTTGTGTGCAGAGATTGTGCAGAAATCCACTCTGGAATAACAGGTGTGTGTTTGACAGCCTCTGGCAACACGATGCAAGAGTTAACTCTTAATGCAGGGAAGAAATCTAAGTCAGATTACATCACCTTTACCACCAGAAAAGCAAACTGAAAATTGTTTTATTTTTTGTGTATTTATTTTCCAAAGGGCCAGGTTATTCATCCAGGACTGATTTTTTTTTTTTTTTTTCAGTGTGGGAAAAGGTGTTTTGGGCTGTTGCCTCTGACTCTTCTTTTGTCCTCAGCGAGGATTCTCCTGCAGTGAACATTTCTGGATAGGTCTTGTTCCAAGATGAGCACATCAGCTGTGTTTGCCCATGTGCAAGGATTCCTGCAATTAATCCTAATTTCTCTTATAGTACCTCTTTTATCTACCACCATGAGTGTTCCTGAAAGCATATCCTAAATCTTCTGGATTCTGGGATGCTCTTTCCTCATAAAACCCAGGGAAGGAAATTGTCAATGGTTTTTGACTTCAGCCTTCCTGCAAAAGAGACAGGTTATAGTCAAAATTAAGCTACACCTTCTTTTAACCTCCTAAAACCAGGTGGAAGGTTGAAATTGCCTCAATGGGTTAAAAGTGATCCTGGCTGGGTTGTTATTGTGTGCATCTGGGTGTGTTCTTTATTGCCTTTTTTTTTTTGCATCTGGGTGTGTTCTTTATTGGTGTTTTTTTTCCTGTTATGCAAGCCACGCTTTGTATTTGAGCCCAACTACCTCTCTCACATAGCTGGTTTGTTTCCCTGATGCTGTTGAGAGATTTAACCCTGGTGAGGAGCTAGAATTTGTGATAACCGTGTCTTTAAAAGACTGGTGTACCAGGCAGCCTGGCTGCACAATTGGAAGGGGTGTCAGCCAGCAATAGTTTTGCTATAGCTTCAAGCAATGGTTTCCTTATCAGTCTTCAAAACATTAAAAAGTCCTTTCTTCTACTAGATAATCCTTTATCATCCCTCTGTAGCTCCACTTAGCCTACACTGGCAGATTCAGTGTGTTTTGACAGTTCTGACCTGATGAAAAAGCTTGTGCTGTGTTTGTAATTGATTGTAGCCATAAATGGCTCACGGACTCTATTTTGTTTCTGTTGTTCACCGTGTCACTTGAGCTTTTTGTTTGTGTTTCTCTGGTTCGATTTCTCCACAGCGAGAAGAGCTTTGCAGAAACAAGTTTAGCCTCTCATTCATGAGGTGGTGCTGGGCTGCCTCTGGGAAGAGGGCAGGAAGGAGAGACAGCCTTCAGTGTTTTCTGACGCCGGCCAAGAGGGAAATGATGGGTTCTGTATTCCAGGGGGATGCACAGGCTGCCTGGACACTTGGATCAGACCGGTTGGTTAATAAGCACTCCTTCCTTCAGACTTTGCTGTCACTGCTTTTGATCAGTTTAACTCCCCATTCTAGTAATGGTTAACTTTTGCTTTCCCGTATTACTGGCACTGGGGAATCTACCAAACCACATTTGCGTTAAATTCCTAACTGGCAGCACTAGATGTACCTATACAACTAATTTTAACTTGCATTTGGCTAGAACAGGAGGATCTGTGTGCATTGCCTGCACTGCTGCATGGTTATTATATAACCAAGTTAGTTGTGTGCTTGCAACATTTTCCAAACACCATTTTTTTTCTCTGAATCCTCCCAACACGAAGGGTGTTTTAAATGGCTGTTTTCTGAAAGCTGATTGTTTAATGGTGTTTTATTCAAAACAGCATTTGGGTATTTAACTTCTTAAGTTGCCCTCAGAAATCACAGTTCTATGTTTTGAGTGCTAAACCTGAAGTTTGTTTTGAATTTGTGTCCATGATGTTTTATAAGCTCAGAGGAGGGATTGCTGCCCATGTGTTCTGCTATATTGTGACTCTTTTTTTCACCTTTGCATGGTGAAGTACTGAACTTAAAGGCAAGGACATTTGTTAACTGAGTCTTCAGAGAGCCAAATGTCTTTTTTTTTTTAAATTTCTCTCCACTACTGGTGCTTTATGGCAGCTTACCCTTGCACACCCTCTCTTCAGGTCTGGAAAGTGTTATTCAACCATTTAATACAGAATTTACAAGGCTGGAAAGCAGTTCTTTAAAAAATCATTAGAAAATGAAAATTTTGCAGACTACCACAGTCTGTTAGACAAGTCATTTAAAGTAATAAATAGGTGAAACCTATTCTCACAAGCTGAATTGTAAGAGAAATTTATCTGAGATATATATATAATGGTGAAAGAGACACTGGCACCCACGCTACTTTGCAAGATGATGAAAAGTTACAATAAATCTCCCTGTATATGCCTTTTCTTTCCCCTTTAAATGTTTTAATGTCATTGTTGTCAGGTTTCTATATTCAGAGTCTATCTCCTTTCAGTAATCTCGGGCTCGCCTGCTCTCCAAGGGACACAATTATGTTAGTTCCAAATAAGGGCTCTTTGATCTCTTTTTATTCCTCCTTTGTTTCTGCACAATGAAAGCGAGAGGAACTCAATTAAAGTGACTTAGTCTGGTCTCTTGACAGAAATAGTTACAAGTAAAGGGTTTGATTCTCTCCTCAGTTAAACTGCTGTTTTGCCAGTGTAGCTACATTGACACTATCAGAGCTGCATTGATGGAGAGCTGCTGCAATGGAAGAAAGGATCAATCCTCAAGTTTTTCCAAATAGGCCATTTGAAGGAACGACCACTTTCTTTTTTTCTCAGCTGAATTGAAAGCAATTTAATTGGCTTTCAAAGCAGGCTGTTCAGTGAAAGAAACCCAGACTGAAGGTGACCATGATGGCAACGTGAAGGGGAGACACGTCTTGTGATGAAACTGTGATTTGCATTAAAGTCTGGTAATCCTTTAAAAGCCAATTTTAAGAATAATGTGCCCATGGCTGGCACTGTTGTCAGACTTTAAACAGGGGTGTTACTCAGTATTTTCTCAGAGTAAATTCATGTCTTAAACTCCCTTACCCCACAACACATGTTTATCATTTCTTTTTTTGAGAAAGGCATAAATTTCAGGTGGCATGCACGCAGCTTGTCTTTCAATCCAAATAATATTTGCCATCCTCAATCTGTGTTTTAGGTCTTAAGTCAGTCTGTCTCTTGAAAGATCCAGAGATTTGCTAGAGCCTGCAGGGATTATGAGCACTTGGTAATTGCTACAAAATGAGATGCTTCTATTGATAAAATGGAAACCTTAAACATTACTGTGTGTGTTGCTGTTCAGAAAACAAGTTCAGGACAGCAAAACATCATTGGAAACTTGAAATATTCCATTGAAAACAGGATACATGGGCTCTTTACCCTTTGTGAAATATAGTCATCAGTGTTTTGTATAACTCTGGGGTTTTTTGGCATAATATTTGTCTTTCTTTATATTTGAATAGATCATTGTGGTTATAAGAGATCTGTTAAAACCATAACCAATATTGAGTACTGCTTCTCCTTTGCTCCTTTTATTCTGAGAAATGGTTTCCTAGATAAATCCTGTGAAGGGTTTCAAGTTTTTCCAAATAGGCCATTTGAAGGAACGACCACTTTCTTTTTTTCTCAGCTGAATTGAAAGCAATTTAATTGGCTTTCAAAGCAGGCTGTTCAGTGAAGAAAACCCAGACTGAAGGTGACCATGATGGCAACGTGAAGGGGAGACACGTCTTGTGATGAAACTGTGATTTGCATTAAAGTCTGGTAATCCTTTAAAAGCCAATTTTAAGAATAATGTGCCCATGGCTGGCACTGTTGTCAGACTTTAAACAGGGGTGTTACTCAGTATTTTCTCAGAGTAAATTCATGTCTTAAACTCCCTTACCCCACAACACATGTTTATCATTTCTTTTTTTGAGAAAGGCATAAATTTCAGGTGGCATGCACTCAGCTTGTCTTTCAATCCAAATAATATTTGCCATCCTCAATCTGTGTTTTAGGTCTTAAGTCAGTCTGTCTCTTGAAAGATCCAGAGATTTGCTAGAGCCTGCAGGGATTATGAGTACTTGGTAATTGCTACAAAATGAGATTCTTCTATTGATAAAATGGAAACCTTAAACATTACTGTGTGTGTTGCTGTTCAGAAAACAAGTTCAGGACAGCAAAACATCATTGGAAACTTGAAATATTCCATTGAAAACAGGATACATGGGCTCTTTACCATTTGTGAAATATAGTCATCAGTGTTTTGTATAACTCTGGGTTTTTTTGGCATAATATTTGTCTTTCTTTATATTTGAATCGATCATTGTGGTTATAAGAGATCTGTTAAAACCATAACCAATATTGAATACTGCTTCTCCTTTGCTCCTTTTATTTTGAGAAATGGTTTCCTAGATAAATCCTGTGAAGGGTTTATTTGATTCAGTGGAGTTATTCCATGCTCAGCTGTGCACCAGCCTTATTCATCCTCTAATGCTGCTGTGAAGTTTGTGGTCCTTGGGTCCTTCAGCTTGTTAGAGGATCCTTGTCGAGCTCTATTTGGGAAACCATCTGATTTGGCTTCCTTTTCACTTTTGTCAGGATTCACTTATTCCCAGCATGCAAACTGTTTAAAGCTGCTTTTCCCATTAGCCCTCAAGAGGTATGAGAAATGCAGTTCGTATATCAGGTTAGTTGCTGTCTCTGAAGCCTCTCTTCTCCTCTGCACCTCTTTCCCACTCCTGGGTTAACCCTTTTCTCAGCAAATCTTGTCCTGCTGCAAAGTCCCGTGACACTGCTTTGTGAGGTTCCTGTCTCAACAGGACTAAGGGCGCATTTTCTGACACAGAATATTGTGGCAGCAGCAGTGGAGATTGCTGCCAAAACAAGGTCTCAGAGACATATTCTTTGTTTTTCCGAAATAATTCTTCACCGGTTCTCGTGCTTCTAAGCAAAAAGAATGGAAACAAAGGCAAATGTTTGTTACTCAGAGGATGGAAATTACAGGCAAGCAAGAGATGAAGGGTGAGCATGGGAGGTATCACTTTGCTCTCCAGTGTCACAGACAATTTGGACTTGTCTAGAATGGATCTAATGATCTCTGGGATATTTGATCAATTCCTATTTAAGCAAATTCTCTCCTTGAATTTCGAGGTGATTCAGTGATTAGGGAATGCTTTAGACATCTCTATTTCCTTTGTGCTTTTTTTTCACAGCAGGAAATTTTTTAATGCCAAAGAAGAATGATGATCTGCTGAGAGATGTTATTTAGACAGTAAAATAGGGAGACAGCAAAATTTGAAGTTTTCCAAATGCTATTTTGCAATGATGATCCACTGCTGGATCTAGCTGCTGATCCATGATGTACCTCATATTCTCAGGGGAAAAAAAGAACTAAAGAAAACACAGAATACAAGAGCTCATGAAAAAAATGATACATACAAAACCCTGACTGCCATATAACAAGACTATTAGATTTTGAGTATATGGAAAAAATAGAAACAAATCAGTCAGTGATATTTTTTCTGTCCACAGTTGAAGAAGAGTAGACCAGACAATGAAATTCAAGAGAAGGAAATCTTGTAGTGGGAAGAAAGGAGTGTTATATGAGTTATCTGCATGCAGAGCATCCTATATTAAAATATACCTCTGACTGAAATAAAGGTTAGAGGGCAGAGCTATTTCTTAATTAAAAAACACTATCATTCAAAATCTGAATATTTGGGAGGGTCAGGAAAGCTCTCTGAATTCTTGTTAATTCTCTTGCTGGATTTTCCTGCCCAGGTTTTTGCACTCTTAGGGCTGGGGCACACGAGTCCCACATTTGAGCAAGGCTCTTAGGAACTGGACTTCCATCATAAGAACTAAGAATTTGTACCACAGCTTGGGTTGTGCTGATGGTTTCAGCCTGCTCACCACTCAGAGACATTCAAACTTCCTTTTTTGTTTTACACAAAGAAAGTGAAATACTTTATTTATTTTTCTCCCTACTTTTGGAAAAAATACTTTCAAGTCCTCTTTTTTCTATGAGAAATACTTTTATATAGAGTGAAAATCTTTTGATATCACTCTTTTAGGTGAGTGCACACTGAGCTTTGACTATCTGTTTGCTTATTAGTAGAACCTAGAATCCTGCATTTTCAGTAGGGCAGAAAAGTCCCTTGATTGCCAGGATCTGAATCTGATATATAACACTGGAGTGACAGACACGTGTGCAGTAGAAGCATTGCTCTGTGCTAATTCTGCTCCACTGATTTCAATGGAAAATACCATCCTAAAAATGACTACAAGGAAAAAGATGAGTTATTACTCAGTCCTGCATATGTTCTGCCTTATGCTACCAAGGTGCAATTAGGTTGAGGTGAAGGCAAGGCATGATTTTGTATCCATCTGATTCTGCTTCTGGCCATTCACCTGAGCAGGGTGGGGATTTGCTCTGTCCTTTCTCTTTATCTGCTGCACACAATGTAGGTGCTGCTACAGGAAAAAACACAAATCTTTTTAGTCATGTGCAGCCTCCCATGTATTTGGGTCTTACTGTACTACGGTTTTATCCCCTCCACACATACCTTTGGTTTTATCAGGCTCTCAGGAGGAGGTTTATCTTAAGCTTGGTGTGAAGTGGAGGTCTAAATTCTGAGCTGTCTCTAAATCAATTCACTCCTCCCTGGTAGGAAGAGTGCAATTCATGCCTGGAGTGGAGATAGCAGTCTTTTCAATATCAGCTAAATGTTTTATCCTTATTTATCTTATTTTAATTCAACCGTTCTAAAGTACTTTTCAAAGTAATCAGGTATGACAGTGCTGGGGTTAATTAACAGTTGGTGTGCTGCCAGCAGCTTCCCTGTGATGGTATTGATGATGATACTGATCTTATCTGATATGCTTTGCTGGGGGAAAAAAATGAGAAAGAAGCAAAGCCATTATGATATGAATATATAAGGACAGTAGGTGTCCTTCCTGCCATTTTATGGAAGTGTCTGAAGGATTTCCTTTGTGAGAGAACAGAAGCTCAGCCCGACCCTTATCTGTATTACACCACAAAAATCTATCTTCAAGTGACATCAAACACTTGTCTTAAAACCACAAAGCAAAGTATAGAGAAGTGCCTGAAAACTCCCCTTGCTGATGGTGCTGAAGTAGCACCATCCATGTGGTTCTGAAGGTCAGACAATGTGTGTAGACACGAGTAGCTCCTATCCATGGGCTATGAACTTGCCATGATTCAAGTTTCCAAGTGCCAGCTACACACACATAAAAACACAGAGACATACCAAGGCCTTTGTTTTGTGAATCAGGGAATTTTGCAATGTGTGTTTGAGCTGCAGCTGTCTGAGAGGCACTTTTTTGCTTTTGCAGTGTAAGGCATTGTTTGTTTTTGCTTGACTGCCACAAATGAAATAGAAAATATGATGCCAATAAATCCTCTAAGAAATTTAAAAATGAACAGCAGAGAAGTCTCAGAGAAATACATCACTGTGATAAATGCTTGTCATGCCTTTGGGAGAGACAGGAAAAACTAAAGTCCCACAGGTGATCTTGGAGGAATACCAGATGGCCCAGTTAAGACCATGCTCTTAAAACCAGTGGTGATTAGATTTGCCAAAAGCCAAATGTAAACTCATGTTTCTTTACCAATGCTCAAAGTCCCTCTCCAATATTGTCCAGCTGTGCATAAAGCAAGCAGTCTGAAAATCCACACACTTTTGCACAGTGTATAAGTACTGAGGGGTTCTCAGGTAGTCATCAATCAAATTTGTGTGCTGGGCTCTGTGTGTTTGCAGAACCAGGTGAAGGAGGAGTCCCTCCAGACTCCTGCAGCATTGTCACTTGGGAGAACCAGGAGGATGAAAAGTCAGTGTAAAAAAGGCAGGTGAATACACAAGATGTGAACCTGGCAAATCTTGTCATCATTTTCAGGCACTGACTAGTGATTATTCTTTGAGAGTATAGTAAGAATTGGTATCAATCTGATTTTGCTCCTTAAGATTGCAGTAAAATGAATTATATGGTTTGCAGAGTAAATAACTTATACTTTATAACTTTAATTTCTTTTTCTTTTTAAATCCAGTCATGGTAAAGCTGCAATTGAGAAACATTGATTGAGTTAGAGGATGAGGAAAATGGATAAAAAAATACTTCATTCAAGAAGGCAGAAAATTTTTGGTAGCTCTGCTATCTCCGCAGATACAGTCTTTATATCTGCCAAAACCCATTCTTGTGTTGTTCCTCTCACTTTGCAAGACATGGTGAAAATCTTGCAGGTAAGAATTCCAAATTCCTCACAGTGAGATGACTCCTTAAATTGGCAGTGATGCTGGGGAAGCAGTTGGACTGAGTACCTCTAGCAGCCTCCTGGCTCCTGCCATCCAGCCCTGTGAGAGCCCTTAGGAGCCCTGGATTCCCAGGCCTCTCTCCTAGCTGGGAATTACTCTTTTTGCTGAGTTGCTGTTGCTCAGATATTGTGGAAATTCTTGGTGTGCTCCAAGGGGACCCAAGGTGTGTCTTGAGCTGGCTGAGGGGTATGGGAAGGTTCATCACCCTTAATGGGTTAGCATTGCTTAGGGAATCCCTTCAAACAGGAGTGCTGTGTACCATGTAATTGGTCTTTGAGAGAGTATTATCAAGAAATTTAATGCGCCCAATTAAAAATAGGAAAATAGAAGGTATTTATAAGACCTACAGAATTACCTTTAAATCACTGTAATGAAGTTTTTTTTCTTACTATATAAGTGATAATGTCTGACCACAGGTCAATGCCTCTGCTCTGTTCCTAGTGATTTTGTTGCCAGCAGTGATCCAGGTAGCTGATGATCTCAATTAGGAAGTTCTTTGATGTTATGGAGACCTTCACCCCTCCTGCTCTTTGTTTTAAAAAAAAAAAAAAAATCTGGTGGTGGTTTGTGCTTCAGTATTTCCATGGGTACGTGCCTGCATATTTGGGCAGAGTGTGACCTTCCAGAGCTCCTTGGGTCATGCTGTGATTTTGCAGAAATCAGATTTTTCCAGTTCGTGTTTCTGTGTTGATAAGCAAAGACTTTCATATTTGTTTGAGCAGAGGATCATTACAAAGAAGAGGTGGGTTCATATGCAGCTATCTCCTTTGTTTAGGTTTCGGTGGTAGTATTCACATTAACATCTTTTTTGTCTTCCTGAACAGCTCTGCAAGCTCTGAGTTTTTAGAGAGCTGTGCTGAAGTTACATTTTACTGTGATTTTGTTGCGGCAAACCAACCAAATAATACAACTGCTTTGAAGCAGTTTCTCAGACTTCATTAGCAAAACAAGCATTCATCTTTGGAGTTGCAAAACTCTGTTGCAGGACCAGTAAAAAAGGAATTTGTTTGATAGTCTCTTGTCACAAGGGTTTTTTTTGTTTCTTGGGGGCATTTTCAAGAAAATGTACGAAAACACTGGCTTGCCTGAAAGCTTAGTTCTAGAGAACAAGTGATAAACAGACTAAATAAAACATATCTTGAATTCACTTGTGCAAAGTTTTGGTAGTAGCTTGCTCTATGATTTCTCGGACTCTAAATTTCTCGGAAGCCATTGCACCAAGGATTTTGTTGTTTCCAGGTTTCAGGATGCTGCAGGGCAATTTTATGTAGTGATGACCTTGGTGCCAGCATGAACTAGGGGAGGAAAAGAGGAGAGATGAGCCAACATCTAAATGAATTAGATTTGAGTAATGTTTTTAATATTTTATTTGCACTGGCTTGTTTTGTGGTATTGGTTTAAACCATCTCCATTTGGGTGGAACAAGCTGCATGAAACAAACAAAACCTTGACAATAAGATATATGATATATATAGTTTCAGAAATTTAGTTTAAAAGAAATGTACTTCAGCTTTAAAGGAACCTTTTCTTTTAAAACACCCTTTTCTCTAATTTTCTTGAAGTGTAAGAAAATGATCTCACTTTTTGCTCAAATGTATGGTACTTTATCAAACTTGTATATAAATTACTTGATTCTTCATACTGCTGATATTCTTACAATTGTTTTAATAGACCATAAAAATGGTAATACTGTGGTAAACCATTAAATGCTTTAGCCCAGCAGTATTCCTGGTTTAATAGTTTTACTCATTTAACACTTACGATTTGTAACCGAGTAAATCTAATTTTAAAGTAGGTTGAGGAAGTTAAACCACCTCTGGGGGATAAATCTACACTCCCTTACCTGGAGGGCAATACTAATTGCTATCCAGACCCAGAGCAGGCTCAAATGAAGTCAAGCTCCAAGGATTACTAATGAGTGAGGCTTACATTGTATGAGCTAAAAGTCTTTGAATGCTATTTTTTACTTGAGAAACTGGCTGAACAAAAGTCTGAGAAAATCCATGCAATCAGTAAGACTGCTGGTGCTTTTAAGCATTAGTAATTATCAGCCTTCCTCCTTGGGATGTTAATGATAGTGGTTTGACCTTACCCCAGTGTCTCTATCTAAATGTGTAACTTAGCCATCAGTTTGCTTTAAATCAGGCACTAAATCTGTCTGAGAGCCATCTCATAGAGATATTAAAAAAGCATCAGGGTCTACTCGGCTTCTTTTGTCAGCTAAATCTCAGACAATTGTGTGAATAAATTAATGGATGAAACTGACCTTTTTAAAGTTTTTCTCTAAGTTCTGTGTTGGTGGGGATGAGGAGCACATCTCAGTATTTATTTCAGGGCAGGGGAGGTATTTGCAGGCACTACTATTAAGCTGCATAATCATAGTGGTGGTAAGACAAGAGAGTTGTAATTTTTGTAGAGATCTTTAGCCTTTCTATCAGTTTTCCACCTTGGTCATAAATCTTGACTGAGTTCTTTTATGAGATTGTCCTGTTATTTTCCTCCTTCCCTTTCATTCCCTTTGTTCTGCTGATATATGGCAATGGAAACATCAAGGTTTGTTTAAAACACTAGCAGGCTACATTTAGACCCTTTTAAAACAAAGTGTGAAAATGTTTGCAATGATTAGCTAGAAAAACGTTAGCATGAATAAATTGTAATGTGAAACAATTTGCAGGGCATAAAAGCATGGGAGGGAAAAAGATTAGGTCTCTGTTCCCTAATTTAAATCCTGTTTGAGCCCAGAGGGTTTAATAGGTACCTAAGCTGTGCCTCAGAGAGTGAGACTGGGACTTAGGAGGTGCAAATACCTTCATCTGACTTTCTGCTGCCGCTGAATTTTGCCCCCAATGGCCAACCTTAGTAAAATCCAGCTATTTTCTTTGAATAATGAAGCTGTGGAGAATCCAGCAAGTACGTGGAAATCAGAAGTGGGAACAGGCCCTAGAGGATTTTTAACCTAAATAGAAGAGGCTGTATCACCAGCTTTGAAAGCTGTTACTGTTTCACTCTTCTTTCTTTTTTGCCTCTGGGATATTCCTGAAAAGTGTGCATCTTCTGTTTTATGAGATGTACTCGCTTCCCTTAGATGTAGAGAGAAACAGGAGGAGGTGGACGGTGGCATGGCCTCCAGCACTTTGTTTATGAGAACATCCTTCCAGCAATTTTATGTCTGCACGAGGCACAAGAACCATTTCCAATGTGCCCTTGAGCTGTGGATCAAGCATTTTACTTCTTACTGTTTTCTGCTTTAAAACTTGGTATTCCTTTCCCAGAGTCCTTAGGTGGAGGAGGTTTTTTTGTTATTTGCAATGGCCAAAGCACTTTCGGCTCCCTCTCTTTTTCCCCAGCTGATTGAGCTTACGTGGTGCATTTCTCTCCCTGCCAAACAGCTCTCCTGGGAGCAGGCCTGGCATGCTGTCTGCTTCAGGATACCTGCAGGACAGTGTTACGGTGCAATCAGCACCGCAAACTTTTTATTATAGCTCAGGCTGATGAAATGGGGCTGTTTGGTCTGTTGGCCAGGGCTGTGTTCAGGGCTTTGTGTACAGAGGGCTCAGAGAAATGAGCTGGGCACCGGCTGGCTCCCTCCTGGGAGGAAAGCTGTATTTACTTGATCATTCTCCAGTCCTCCTGCTGATAATGCTTGCAAAATCCTCCGTTTCTCCCCCAAAAACCTCTGACAAACTGACAACAAAACCCAACCGAACGCCTAGAATTATTTATTTCTTTTTCCCCCCCTGTCGCAGACATCTTTTATGGAAAAGCCTTTCCTTAGGATTTTTCCTCCTGAGAAGCTGAGAGGCCTCAGGAACAACATGTAAACAATGGTTATCTGCTGCTGTGGAATGCAACAGGTGCATCTGTGATTGGTCTCATGTGGTTGTTTCTAATTAATGGCCAATCACAGCCCAGCTGGCTTGAACAGAGACTTAAAGACACAAGCCTTTGTTATCATTCCTTCTTTTCCTATTCTTAGCCAGCCTTCTGATGAAATCCTTTCTTCTCTTCTTTTAGTATAGTTTTAATGTAATATATATAATAAAATAATAAATCAGCCTTCTGAAACATGGAGTCAGATCCTCATCTCTTCCCTCATCCAAAAACCCCTGCAAACACCATCACACACCCCAAACGAAAGTAATCTGAAAAGAAATCCCAACACTGGGGATCATTTGGTCCTAAGAAATGTGTAGGGCTGGGACACCTCCAGGGCGGCAACACTGCTTGATGCTGATCTCATTTTCTGGCTTTAGATCCAGAGTGCCACAGACAAAAGCTGTATTTGCTCTTGGAAACTAGCCATTGTCCTTTGCAAAGCTGGCACAATTATGTGTGAATAAAAATAGATTTTTATTCTTAGTAGATTTGCATCCTCTCTGTGTGGTGAGGGGATTTTCTGAGTGCCATACTCTTAAGGGCTGCTCTGCTGTAGCTGCTGATGCTGGGTTTAATTCATTTAACAAGGCAAAGGAAAACCTATTGCTCAAACTGCAATGTGTCATCATCTGGCAGTGCTGGTCATGTCTATATAGCAAACAGCCTTGTTTATCCTATGGCTAATTTACAGAAATAAATTTCTTTCCCCATTGAGTGTTGATGCACACATGTGCAATTCACCAGTTGTAACTTGCGTTATTAGCTCTTATCCCTCCACAACAATTTGCCAAAATAATTGCCTCAGCCACAATGACCTTGTTATGTGATGTTTCTGAGTAAGATGTGCAACAATTTATTTCTTACTGGAGCTTTCTTGTTTAAATTAGCATAATTTCTTCTTAAAAACAAACAGATCTGACTCGTCCATTCAGCAGAAGTGCAGAGGGAAATTGTTTATGCTGGTTTTATTTTGTTTTTCTTTTGGGCTGAGTTTTTTATTGTCTTGTGGAAGAGAGCTAATGACAGATTAGGAGGTAAACAGCTGCTTTCCTGGAGCCATGTGTCAGCATGTAGGTTGCTTCTGCAAGGATTGCCTTCAAATACCAGTGTCAGAGTGAAATTGATAATGAGGAACACTTTACTTTGGGTTTGCTTTTATAAATCCTATCTGAAAATCTGTGTCAGTAATAGCATACACAGAAGGGCATTTCCTAGCCTTAATTTTCTATCTTTTTACCAGTTATTAACTGGTAAAAAGAGAGAACTTTTCTTGCTATTCCATGGAAGTTTTCCATGAAGGATTTTGTCACGAGTTTTTGGCTGGGTCAGCAGCTGTGCACTGTGTTTGTGGACTGCTCCTTTTGTCACTGATTCCACTGGGAGCTCACGTTCCCTGCAAGGGGTTGACTGTTTCTTTGATCAATGAGGTAAACATCATTAAACTTTCTACCAATATTCCCATTCCAGAAGTCTGAGTCCCTGGGCTCTCCATACTGTGCTTATTATCTTTTGTTCTACTCATGTTCACTCTAATTTAAAATGTAGGCTGCAAACCACAATTAAATAATCACACATTTTATATCTGAGATGCCTTGAAACCACTGGGTACGTATTTTGTGTTTCTATTCATTTTGTCCACTTATTCTGAGAACTCCTGCACAGGTCAGTTTGAGGATGTATTTTGTACTTCTCCTATAGAGACAATCTCTTCAGTCCCAAGCACCAGGAAGGCTCTCTGTAGGAAATGTGGATGTTTGGGATTCATTCCTTCCTTCCATGTCCCTCATACACCCTGTGCTCAAAGGCTGGCTGCTTCTAACGGGGATTTGAAAACTTAGTATTTTTAATCTCTAGCAAGTCACTTCCTGAAATCCTCTGGTGGTTTGTTTTATTTCTTTTACTCCCCCCAGTTCTGATTTGATGTTAATTTTGTCAGTTTGTTATTTTCAGTTTGCTCAGGTGTGTGCGACTTCTGCTTTTGGGAGGATGTCTTTTCATGTCTAATAGCCTCTTTTACCCAGCTCTTTGAGTACACTGATACTTTTTGGAAACCCATTTAAAATTATTCTTGAAAGGTATTATACATGTACTCTGAGCTTTTACAGTGGTGCCTTTAAAGCCTCTCTATGCCAGTTTATATAAAAAGAAAGCTTTAAAATATTTATATGAATATTTTAAAATTTTAGCTGACCCTTTTTAATTTATTTTTAACTAGCTTTTTCATATTTGTATCATTCTTCTTTTTCAAGTTAAGCAAGTTAACCTTTCAAGTTAAACCTCTTGTGGGTTTGCTTTTGGGCTTCCTTTTGGCTTTTTTCCCCTCTCATACAAGTGGTTTGGTATTGAGTGTGGAGTAATGTCTTTTCTAGAGTTTTTCTTGGATAACTTCATTTTAAGTCTTGAGCTGATCCAAACATTGCTTCTCATCTTCTGAATTTTTTTCACTAGCTGCTCCAAAAAGGGCTTCTTTAGGGTTTAGGCTGTCTGCCAAACATGTCACCATAGTTTACTGTATAGGGGCAAAATTAAATCCATCACTGCTATTTTGCTTTGTCTTCACAGCTCTTCCCTCTGCCTGGAGATTTGTAACTGTTGTGATCCTCACGTATTTTAGATATATTTACTATTTCTGTTAAAGTAGATCTTGCTTAGGTCTCCAAGCTTTGTAGGGAAATAGGAGAAATTTCTCTCACTCCAGTGACAGCGTGTCTTTCCTTTCCCTTCAACTCTGAATTGAACAATCTCTTGAGTAATTCTGATGCTTTCCAGTTGTGTTTTGTTCTCTCAATACCCTTTCATCTAATTATACCAATTATATTGGTGTTTGGTTTATCCTGTTGTGTGTTGGTGCCACCTTTTAGACCTTCTCTAGCAAATCCTTGTAATCCAATTGTGCTGCTCACCCCTTGAAACCAGGGCAGTGGGGATTGTCAGGGCTGTGTCTCCCAGGGGAATACCATGCAGGTCTTCGGGAGTTTTCCTAATCAATGAGAGAAATTCTTCCGTTCAGGTGTTTCCTACCATCACTTTTAATCAGACAGACACTCCTGTGGGTTTGTCCATGTCAAGTTCTTGTAAGCTGTGATGGTTTCTCTTGATCTCTCTCTCACTTTCTGGACTACTTTAAACACCTTCTCCTTTCCAGCAGTTTGTTTTCTCCCCTTAATCAATCAAAGCATTTTCTCAAACCTACTAGGAGTTCATTCTTTGCTTTTAATCCTTGTGTTCCCAACTATGCTTCCTCTTTCTGAACTTCTCAGTTCCAATTTTATATGGCAATTGCTGTCACTCTAATCCACTATGGATTCCCTCACCCATTGTGTGTGTGACTCTCGACTAATCTGAGTTAATTGCAAGTTAATTACTGTTTAAGAGATTTGGTTTTCTTTATTATTTGGTGAGATACATATTAAATTACTCTGTCTTTATGAGGAAACAGCTTTCCACCACTCCAGATCTCTGCCCTGCTCCAACCATTTGGCACCATCAGACATGGCCACAACAATTTTGCTTATATTGTTCTTTTGTTTATTAGAACAGCACAATTCTGGAATATTGATTGCTTTTTCACTCTGGTGTTGCTGCTGCTGCTATGTCCAACAGTACAAAAGGTTTTCCTTCAATAGAAACTTCATTATAGACATGAGAATTTGGGAGGAGTGTAAGGTGTTTTCTTCTTCCTTGTGTTTTCATCTAATGGCATTATTTGCATTGTGACCAAATAAACTTTTTAGTAAAACTGTGCAACATTGAAAAAAAATAAAATTGATACAGACTACCCAGCATATGTAGCAAAGAACAATGTTTTACTTCAGCTTTTAGAGGATTCCTGCTTGATAATGTGATTCCTTCAAAATGTGCATCACTGAAAATATTGATTAAAAACAGAGACATCTTTTTGAAATACATTTTGTAACTGAAAATTATTTCATCTTTAAGTACACAGTGAGTGTTAGGTCAGCACTTTTAGTTGTTGCCTTATGCAAAAAAAAATTATGGAAAAAGATTTAAAATATTTTCATAGAGGACCCACATCTCTAGATGCTGAAAACAAAAAAATAAACTTGATGCGATTACTCCAAAATTTTTGTTTAAATCCCTACTTCCTAAAAAAAAATGAGGTTTTCTTGTTGGTTTACGTTTTTTTTGTTTGTTTTTTTTCCTCTCCTGCAATGAAAACTTGCCCATTAACCTTGTCTCCTTTTTGTTTTTCATTTAACTTGAGTGTGTGAGGTAGTGTTAATGGCTCAGCTACACTTTGATGGAGCTGCAGTACTTTTGTTATGTAAGTTTATGACTACAAAAATGCAAGGGTTTTCAGTTAATTACTTTTCTCCTGAAAATCCCTACATTCATTCCTAGATAGAGAAGTTCAAAACCCATCCATCTTCTCCTTGACTGCACCCTGCCTCTTGTCATCTAACATTTCTGCCCATTAAATATATAAATTCTATGAAAATTCGGTTCGTGGACCTATCCAGTCCACTTTTATCACTCAGGGTTTTCCCCATATGCTTTTATTTAGTGACATCTGCAACTTATAAACAGCCCTGAATTTTGGTCTGCATTTAATTACAGAATTAACTTTATGATGTGATTTTGAATCACTGGCTGAAGAGGCACTCATATATTTGTGCTTTTGAAGCAATGAGGATTTCGAAGACTTCTACTGTTTTATTGAGTCCCCCCCACTCCATTTAATGCCTGAATGAAATCTAGGTAGGGAAGCTTTCCCAGGTGCACAGTCATCTTCTGTGTTACTGAAATTAAAAAGATGTAATTTGGAAAGAAGAAAGTTTGCCTGTGGTAGCCTGTGTATTTTAATTCCTCCTGATTGTCTTTTGCATCCTGAAAAAGGGAAAGTAGTTTTTTTCTGTGCTGTGAGCTCAAACTGTGTCTTGATCTCTGCATGAGAGGTGAATGTTTATGGTAAATGTGGCTTTCTTAATGAGGACCTGCTGTTCTGCATGAAACACTGTCACAAATAATAATAAACAGCGCCCAATTTCTGCCTCTGCAGTAGGAATAAAAACTGGGTAGTGAATCTTCTCTCCACAACTGTGTCAACAGCAGGTCCTCATTACCTGTCCGTGGCTGCTGAAAACTGATTTATCCCCTCGTGGTCAGAAAGCTCCTTTTTTTTTTGGCAAGATTTTTTGAAAGGCAAAAATAAATATTTTTCCTCTTTTTCAACAGGATTTCGTTGACACTCCCTGAAACTGCTTTTGCCACTTCCAATCCATTGGATTGTTACTGGGCTTTGTGGACACAGGAAGGTCTTTGTGGAGCTTTGTGAGCTGTAGGAGTTGCAGACACACAGATCCAGCCCAGCTCCTGAACTGACAGGTGATCATCTCACGAGGAGCTGGGAGATCACATGGTGATTTCTGCCAAGGATTTGCCTTCTTGCTCCTGCTTTTGCAGTAAATGCACAAGAGCCTATTTGCTTTGTGGAGAATAAGAGAAGCTCTGTAATTTAATTATGAATAATATCACTTCGCTCAGTTTCTTCATTTTTCTGTGTGCTGTTTTCCTCTGGAGCAATCTACAGTTCCTCTGGGCTGCAGGAAGGAAGCACAGGAAAAACACTGCAAGAGCCTTTGACTTAAGAGAAATGAGCAAATCAGGATCTGGAGAGGGCAACCACTTGAAGAAGGTTACCTTGGTAAAGGGAATAGAGATCTCTATTATTGAATGTTTGGTTTTGATGATGTCAAAGAAACAGAGAACCCAGATGGGAGGAAAATGTCTTTAATTTATCTCACAGTTTAATGTAGAGAGCCACAGGTCTTCCCCCAGGCGCGAGGTGAGACAGCTCGGAAGAGTGTCTGGGCATGTTCTTGTTGATCTGAGGGATCCTCCTGGCTCCCAGAGCAGACAAGCAGTAAGGACAGACCCGTGTGGCAGAGGGGATTCCATGTCACGTTTATTTATTGCCCTTTGCACTTCTCTAGTGTGGTCATGATCTCTAAACGGAGTCGGAGCTGCTGCTGAGGCCCTTGGGGCTCCTCCATCCAAGGCTTTGGCTTTAAGTTGAAAGATTTATATCCTTTATCTGACTCATGGCTGCTGCAGGCCTCGCGATGTACTCGGCATCAGAAACCCCTTCAAGGCCCAAACTTCATAAATCTTAAATCCTATAAACATCCTAGTTCCTGGAGCACTGATTTCAGGAAACACTGTGTTACAAAAATAGTGAGTCCAGTAGTCCTGGATTCTAGCGAGGAAATTTAATTAAAAGAGGAGATAATTAGATGAGAAACCTCTGCTGGGAGTAATTAGAAATATTTCTGAATGGATTGAGTTAGATGAGTAATCCACTAAAGCTATGCAAAGCCACGGCTGTCCAGCTTCCAGCAAACTGAGTGAGAGAGCGAGTGAGAGACTCTCCCCAGAGGTGATTCCTTCTGGAACAGGAGGGAAAACTTCATGGCTGATGGAGCCTGTTTTGTGCCATTCCTCCTCTGAAAGGAGTTGGTACCCGACTGTGGTTAAAAATCACCACTTTTCTGCAGCACATAGCCGAGGCAGCCCACCCTAGAAGGGGGGAAAGGATCTAATTCTGTGCCAGCCATAAGATTTGAGCTCAGTCTTCTCTACCACCAAACCCAAACTGAGGCACTGCCATATGCTGGAGTGAACACAGACTCAGGAGAAGATAAACTTAGTCCTTTTTTTTTTTTTTTCTCCTTTTAACTTGAATTCCAGAGAGAAACAAAGAGCCTTTATGAGAAGATATTCCTGTTTTTCCTCCTCACCTTTTTCAAGAAATCAAAAAGAAAAGTTTCTAGAGATAAATCTTAGGACTTGGAAAAGTCTCAGTTCAAAATGAAATTAGGTTTATGATGTCTGCTTCTTTTCTTCTGGGCTGTTTTGGGATGACACTTGTGGCTAATAACTTTTTTTTTGATGCTGCATGTGAGATGGTTGTAGGTGCTTAGTGTGAGAGTCAGGACAATTAATTCCTCCAATTCACTGACAGTGACTCAGTTCATGGATTTTTACACAATGTCCTAAATGTTGTTAAGGCTCGTCCTCTGTTCATCTTTCATGGCATCTTAATTTCTTAAAGGCATCTCAGCTGAAAACAGGTTTTATTTTTATATGTTCCGTGATTAGAGAACTATCTGATGGGAACTCAGACTTCCTGTGATCTCTACTGACTATATTCAGAGAGGGTTTAATATGATTATTTTATCTTTAGGGGGATTTGGGTAAGCATGAACTGTTCAAATGAACTGAAGTTCAGAAGAGCTGTTGATACTTTGCTACTGAATTTTTCAGGGAAGTGGACTCCTGTCATTTAACGTTTCTGCTTCAGGAGGTCTTGCTGCTTTTCCACGAGCAGCATCTAAATGGAACAGCCAAGACTTTTGGGGGCTCACATCCAAGACTTACAAGTCTGAATAGAGGTGTCACAAATCCTCAACTGCAGCTCTTCACAACATTATCCAAACTTCTCTGAAGCACTGAACACCTTGTGCTGAAGCCAAGTGCTGGTGTACAAATATTCTTCTCTTTCTCTCATGCTTTCCAGTTTGGATTTCTCAATGTCCTGGAGAGCTTACAGTTCTCCACAAAACTTCAATTCTGTTTATGTCACCATAAACAATTATGGTTATGCCTTTATATATGCATGTAACAGTGGTTTTGTTTCTTTTATTTTTAAAAACTTAAGTGTCAAAGTCCAGGAGTTGAAACAGCTACACAAGATGAGCAGCTCTTTATCTGATATTCTGCATATGTGGATTTCTATAATTTAATTCACCTGTAAGATTTTTCTGTGGCTTTCAGTAACCTACAAAGTGTGTACAGACACTTGAGCTTGCTTCTCTACTTTCTGCACAAATTGAATATCATTTCTGTATTAAAATAAAAGGCAATTCAACCAGTCTGGAAAACTCTGTTGAAAGCTCGGTATGTTTTATCAATGTTGTTGGAGAAAGACAATTATTTTCATTTATTTTAATATCTTAATTATCCACCTTATCTTTGCAATATTGTGTACAACAGTGTTACCTGTGTGGAGTCTCAGGGGGTTTTACTTTGAGCACCTGTACAGGAGTTTTTCAGGAGCTGGAGGAGATGGTTCCTTTGTGAGGCATCAGAGAAAACTCGAGCTGTAGGGTTTGCTTTTCCAATCCTGCAAACCTTTAGGCCTGTGCCTAATTTCTGCAGATTTTAGTGCATTTCATTACATGTGCAGCTTGCATATGTAACTGGCAGAAGTTACAGACAGAAAGTTTTTATTAAATATGTTAATCACCTAACATCATTTGGCTTGCAGCTCCAACTTTAAAGAAGCAAATAAGAGGGGAACAAAAGTTTCATGTGTGAAATATGGCACACAAAGTAAATGGAAAAATGCAAAGATGAAAGATCAGTTGCTCTCTCTAGTCCTTTAAATTCTAATAATTTGCTTAACACCTCAGAAAAAGAAATTGAGTCTTGAAATGTCATTTTTATCTGGATTCTGACCGTAAATCACTTCTGGTGTTTGAGAAATTCCCAATAAATGTATTTATTAAAATGACAGTATATTTCCACAGTCTATTGTGGTTTGGATTCTGTTGGCTGGACTGTTCTTGTGCAGCATCCAGTAAGTGTTTTTGTGTTTCTGCACCAGTGTATGGGATTTGCAATAATGGATGTCATAACCCTCTGCTGAAGCTTTGGAAAGAGCTGGCCATCAATCACCACATACAGTCTTTTCAATTGTAGCTCCCAGTAAATGTGTTTTCTTCATTTATTTGGAAGCTATTATGCTGTCATTTAAAAGCCCCGGAGAAAGGGGGAAAAGCCCTTTTAATGAGACTCTGTGCACTCTGTTTTTTTAATAATAATGGCTTGTTTCATGTTAAATTTAAAGCATGTATCTCCTTGGCAAATAGGTTTTTAGTTGGTTCACATAATCAAAAGCAGTACAACTGGCATATGAGCGTGTGCTCTGATCCCAGCTTTCAAACACAGCCCAGAGAACAAACATCCACGCTGTCCCTAGCTCCGACTTTGAAAAGTCAAAACTTTCTTCCTGGTGTAATTGCCCTAACAGATCTCATCAGCGCTGGTTCACATGCTGTGTTTCACAGATCACAGGCGTTTCAAAGCTTGCTTGCTGATGAGGAAGAGGTTCTGAAGCCATCCAGCACCAAGCCAGCCTGGCTTCCCGCTCCCCTCCAGCTCTCACTTTATTGCTTTATCTCCTTTGCTGCTGCTTAACTCGCCAGGTTAGGGGTTTGTGCTGCCACACAAGGCCTGGGCACAGAGCAGAAACCTTGTTGTTTGCCTTTGCTCCTTGCTCTCCCATTCCCAGATGGATGCACAAGTCTTTGGGGTTGTGTTTGCAGTGCAACAGTTTAAAATTGGTTTGAAGAAATAATTCTTTTAGGCCTAAATGTGTCCATATTACCAATTTCCTTAATGAGAAAATCAAGTTGGAATACTATGAGAGTGTGTAATCTTTCAGAGGTTTCTAGTTATTTTGTCTCTAGATTTATGCTGTGTAGAAAAAATAACTTAAGACATTAAAAAATGCCACCTTCATAAATGCAACCACATTCCTGTCAAGTGTGCGGCTTTCATGAATTGAAATGCTAGCATCTGACAATTTTTCCACAGTTCTCATGTATTGAAACAGGTTTTATCAATAGTAGTAAAAAATAATTCAAAGTAATCAAGAATACTTCGTAGTAGTCGAGAAACTTCATAGTATAGTTCATAGTATAATGATATACTTCATAGTATTCAAGAAACTTCAGTGGAAAATTAGGATAATTTCAGAAGTATTGTACCTCATGGTACAATCAACAAATCACCATTTGCTTCTACTAATTTTACCTCAGGTTCATTAAAAAGTGGTTCTATGGTTTAATATCTGATTCTTGTTTAGGAAACAGCCATGAAAAATCTCATTTAAAAAAAAACCTATCTTTTAAAACATATTATAAAACTGTAGAGCTGCAATTACAGCAATGTTCAAGAAGTTCCTTCCATCATGTTTTTCTTAGCCTTGAATTTCTGAAAAACAAGTGAAGAATTCAGTGCTTTGTGAAAATAATTAACTACAAATGCAAGTACAGATACCCATCACTTTACCTGCAAACAAAAGAAAGCAAATTGTAGAACACTTTTTTTAAAGTAGGTTTTCCTTCTGATAATGCTGAAAAGAATTATATTAATAGTGGCTTGTTTCTTTCTTTATCTTGAGTGCAAGTTTTCCTTGCCTTGTGATATAAAGGTAGCCATGGCAACTTAACATTTTAATCACTCCTTTGCAGTGCATTTCTTAGGTAAAGATTATGTAGAACCTGCACTTGATATCTGAACTAATTAATTCTTCTTTCCTTTAGATAATATTTCAAGATAACTGTTCTTATTTAAAAAATAAATAACTGAAACAAAAAATGCCCAGTTGTAAAGGAGTCAACAAATTTGCACTTGAGATTTTGTTGCTGAATCCACTGATGGAAAGACAGGGATTTGCTGTGTTTTTAAAATCCTCACCCCTCCTGGAGAACGAGGGAATTCCCAGGACTCTAAGGAAGTGCTCATATTTCATTTAATTATATGTCAGAAGCAGTTCTGCAGGCACTGGCCTTTCAGCAGTGTCCCGGAGAATGTTAAAAGAACACTTTGGTTATTTGTTTCTGGCTCTGCAACGAGGTATGGCAGGCTTTTCTCAGTGCCCTCACAGGTTTGGTTTTTTTTTCAGGACAGAACAAAAACAAGTGTTGAACTCTTTCCCTAATCCATAAGCAATTTTTGATAGCTGTATTTATGTGGAAAACAGGCACCTGTTTGTGGTAACGCTGTTGGTAGTTCCGTGCTAGGAGAAGCTTGTCAAGTCTGCAAATGAACCTTTTCCCTTTGGGTTTCAGACTTGTGCGTGCTCCAAAGCATTATAGAGAGCAAAGGGCTTTGATAATGGGCTTTATCATTAAGTGGTACTTTGGGTTTCTACTTTGTCTGTGCTCCTTGCCAGGTGATAACTTATTTAGCTGCGCATTTGGATATCATTCCTGAAACTCACTACTATGAATATTGAACGCAATCTGTGGTCCTCTAATCACTTGAGCTGCAATCCTTTCAGCAAACTCTTTGCTCAGAGCTATGGCCCACATGCTTCTCATTCTGTGACTGCAGTACACCAGTGTGATTGCCTCCCTCATAAAAATGTCATTATTTTTTTCTTTAGGGTAAAATTTTAATTTGCCTCCCTTTTTTTTTTTCAAGTCCTAAATCAGAAGCCAGGAGCTGGTGATATCAATGAATAGATGAGGATTTTGAGTTGTGCTCACCTCTTGGATGGTGAAGTCAACACGTACTCAGCTGGTTTCCAGAAGAGAACAATGCAGTTTCTTTGTGTCAGATTGGTGCTAAATTTTTTTTTTTTTCTGAACAGCTGGAAACCTCTAGTAATAAATTTCCTTGCAAATTATTGGGATGTTCTCAGGAATTCCCTTGCCTGATTCTTTTGGGTTCCATTGGAGCCATGATAGGCTTCTATGTGTGTTTGTGAAACAGTTGTAACACCCAGTTATTTCACAGTAGTTATTAAGAGTTGAGAGCCTATATATATATTTTTTTTTTTTTTTTTAGAATCTGATTAATGTTAATTAAGTGAAAAATCACATGGAGCATGGAGAGAGCTTGTTATACAGGAGTCACAGACCTGAAGAAAAGTGTTTTGGTGACACATTGGTGCTTAATTCATCTTTGAGCCATGTGATTGTTGGATCTCTGCCTCAAGCAGAGGAACAAATTTCCAGTTCCCCTTCCTGGGTCTGGCCAGTCTCTCTGGTGGAGTAGCTGCTTAAGCAAGAAAAACATTTGGAGCGAATGCACCTCTGCAGTAATTCCAGATGTTGCTGTAATGTGGTCCTTCAGCCTCTTACCAGTGCTGGCTGCTGTGGGAGGGTTAGAGAACCATGAGGATTCTGCTCAGGAGATGTTGTCAATAGGCAACAATTTAGCCAGGGGGTGTCATTGGCCTGCTGCAGGTGATGGAAACTGCCTGGAATGTATGGAGCAGCCCTGGGCATTTGGTGTGTGCAGCCTGGGTGCACAGCTCTCCTTCTCTTTGTGCTCATGCTTCACAGGGGTCACCCAGCCACCCAGAGAAGTGGAAGGATGGGTGACTTCAGAGGGGCACAGCTTGCTGCAAATGTCAAGACAGAGATGTTATTTCAATGGCAGGCATTTGGGAAGCTGGGAAATATGGCTCAGGGCATTAAGTACGGAGACTCAGAGTAGCGAAAGTCCTGGATGAGGGTTGGAGTGCAGGAACTGGGGAAGCAAACACGGGTTTTATGTACCTTTTGTGTCTCTTTCTGTGGTCTTACATGTGGAATAAGCCAGCATTTTTAGGTGTTCCTTGTATGTTATCTCTCTGGCAAGAACTTGGTTCTTTACTGGCAATTGTGCCCGTGCAAGGAAACCTGGATTTAAACAGGGCAGGAAACACAGCAGCACAGGCACTTGATTTCCTTAATATAGGAAACCAGTCGAAATGAATTTGGTCAGAGCCTTCCCCAGGCTCTCTGGACAGCCTGGCGGGGAATTCCTGTGAGCCCTGAGCAGAGTGTCAGGCTCCAAGCTTCCCAAGCTAGCAGAGCAGCTGAGCAATTTGACTGTGCTTTTTGCAGCCCGGCTGCCTGGGACAGAGCCAAATCAGACAGCCAGTTTCTCAGTCTTGGTATGTAAATAAAAGAGGGTTGTGTCCCTAAGTATCAACCCCTTAGACTGGAGGGAAAACAACTAAGAGGGGTTAATGAATGAATTCCCTAAACCACAGTGTGCTAGAAGAGGGGGCAGGAGAGAAAAGAATAAGTTGCCTTTTTAATTTTGTTTTTTAAGGAGAGCAGGCACTCATTGCACTTAATCAAGTGGAGACTAATCTGGGAGTCAAAGGCCCTTAATTATGTTTTCATTTGGTATGATTTTTGTTTGTCTGACAGATCTCTTTGGCAGCCATGCAAAGAGGTTCCGCTATGTTTAGAGCAGTTTGTATTCCGTATATGAACTATTCCCCACATCTTTAGGCAAAGAGGAATGGAAATTCCCCTGCACTTCTCTAAGGTGATGGAGTCAATCCCCAAATGGCTGCAAACTGTGTGTGTGTAGGAGAACTTGGGGTTGCAGAACACAGTGGTAAACGCTGAATGTGCAGAATGGCTTAATTTCCTCTGTGCAGGGCTGAGCAAGGTTATTAAGAAGCCCTTTCAAGTTTAAGGTTTTCCCCGGGGAAACTCCAGAAACACAGCTGCTTGAAAGGAGAGAAACAGAGGGAGGAAGAAAGCAAGAATCAAAAGGAACTGAAATGTGAAGAGGCTGGCTGTGTGCTGCAGAGAAGCTGGAGGCAATGCTTTGCACAAACCTGAGACGAGGCAGGAGAGCAGCAGCAGGAGCAGGAGGAGGGACAGGGCTCTCGGTGATGCTCGGGCTCCTTGTGCCTTACCTGGACACGTGGCAGGTGCAGAGCTGCTGACACACGGTGGAATGAATTCACTGAGTGCTGAGCGAGGCTGGAATCAACTCTGATTGATGGGTTGAGAAAAGCTATGGGTGAGAAAAGGAAGAGAGAAGAAAGTATGGGTTTGTTCTGGCTGGGTGTGTTTTGGAGAACTGTCCGTGAAACTGATTTGCTGTATCATTGGAAATATCCATGGGGGTGGAACCCAGTGGCTGCCCACTGGTGCAGGGATACAGTTCTGGAGAGACAGGAGCATTCCTGGAGAAAGCAGCAGCCAAAATCAAAGAAAAGCATGTGGGATAGACAAATCCCTTAAAAACATAGGATTTCTGAGGGGCTTTCTAGAATTTTTCCAAAACAACTCAGGAGGAAAACCTTAAAATGATGTGGAAATTGAGGAGAAAGCAGCCCAGGGGTGGGGATGAGTGCAATTTTTGAGCTGCCAGAAGCGAAACAAACGGATTCCCTGACACTTTGCAGAGTAAACATTTGCTTTCAGCAGTGTCATGTGTATCCCTAAATAAGCCCCATCTCCTGCCACCCTTGCTGTGGTGTTTTGGGGAAGATGGAGAGCATGTCCCACACACTGCTACGATGGGAGTAAGAATGGTTCTGCTGTGCCTGGATCAGCATGGGAGCACTAACACACTCCAAATCCCCCAAGCTTGTTTTTAACCAAGGTGTGAAGCCTTCCTACAGTGGGGTGCTCTTAGAGGAAGGCTCCAGCATGAGGAATATTTTCATGTAACTGCATTATGTCAAAGTCTTGGCTGACTTCGTTCCTTGGCCAACTTAATTATTTTTATGAAGAATGCCACGCAGTGTCAGAAGCAATGAGATGCTGGAATTCTGTATCTAAAATAAGTTTAAACTTAGTTATTGCTGTAGTGCCAGTCCAAAAGAAAAAAAAAAAAGTCCCAATGTCAGCAAGTACCTGAGAAAAGAAAGTGTAAAATAACTAAATATATTTGTATAGTACAGTTTGCCAGTTTCAGCTTCCACAAGTGACTGATTTTATTTGGAAAGGGTAGGAGTATTTTAGGGTAGACTCTTTTTCACATTCTAGAACTGGAAGATTTCATAACCCACGCTGTATTTTGAAATGTGTATCAGATGGTATAATTAAAAAATGAAAAAAGATCCTCTTGTCTTCTCATACAAAGAATACAGGCAAAGAGACTATAGAATAGAGTTACTTCAGAAGGGTTCCAATGCATTTCCTACTGAAAATGTAGAACAGACATACCAACACCATCTCAGTGCCTTTGTGCAGATCATGGAATTAGATGATATTTGTATTAAGTCACTTTACTGCTGGTGCTTTAGTGCTGACAGCAGAGGATGACACCTTCTTTAGTGTAATTCTCTTCTTTAAATCATCTCTATGCATTGTGAATTATATTGCAGGTACCTGTATTTTGACATGCATTTCACTCAGCTTAGGTTGTGTATATGGGAAATATTTTTCTTTCTCCATTAGTATTCAGAATCATATTTATTCTTATTTAAACTTTGTTGAATTCTTTATCAGCTCTAAGTAGACTGAAAGGCAAGTGCACAGCCTGCAATGGGATAAATTTTGTGCCTGATTTTTTGGGTATTCAGTTAGAAATGTCATGAAAATATAAAGTTTTTTTTAAAATATTGCATTAGTCATAATGAAGTATTTTCATTATTGGGTTCATTAGCTTATAGTTTTTTAGCAGAATAATTAGCTGAGCTTCAGTTAAGCCTAGAAAAGCCTAGCACTTCTGGAAATAAATCATTCTTTCTGAGACTTCCAAACTTCAGGCTGAAGTTTTCTGGAGTAAGAGCTTAGGTCTCTAATGTGTTTAGAAATAAATATGTTTTCAGCCTCCAGTTTCACACAGGCAGTGTGCTGTGGTTACAGCCTGTAGAACCACGAGAAATATTCCTTGTTCTGCTCAAAGACATGCCTGTGTACCATGGAAAGGGGTTTTTGACCCGGAAGGAGGGTGTGATGAAGGCAAAATTGTTCATCCAAGTGCTGTTGTAGGGCACGAGGTCGGTGTTTGAAGGTGCAAAACTCTTCCTGGCAAAGGGAAATTCCATCCCAGTGGGCTGCTCCGTTTCTGGTTGCCGGATCTCAAGACAGACGTGGCAAATGGCATTGAGGAATCAGGAGCAGCAGAGAGGAACAAACAGGAGCTGATGCAGAGTGAGGAGTTACCTGCCACAGCAGTGACCTTCAGCTTAATATGGGCTTGTCTGTATTGATTTTATCTTACAGCATGTTATCGAACACAAAAGCAAGATGAGCCAAATCCCCCTTATTGTTCTTGAATGCTGCAAGACTCCTCATATGAATAAGGGGACTGGGAGGTGACTCTATAAAAAGAATATTTAGCTGGGTTTTTAGATCATCTGCCAGATTCTAATCTCTGTAGGCATAGAAACAGGGTTTTTTTCTTTGACAGCCACGCATCTGAAATTAGAGTTTAACTCCTACAGTTGTCAAAATAGATTTTCTGTGGTTTCAGAGCTTTTTCTAGCATCAAAAGAATATTCAGTTTAAGTTTCATCCCTGTCTTATGAGGACTTAGGTTAGATTTTTCTGTGGGCTGATTGCTTGTCCTTAGTTACAAGACATAAAAGTTACAACTTTTATGTCCCCAAATCTTATAATTTCTCCTAAAGGAGGGAGAGTTTTAAACCAGGCGGTTTGGATGATGAGGGCCATTGGAGGTTATCTGTACAGTTGTTTTCAAACAATGCCTGGAACCCTACAAATCTTTTTTACCATATTTCAACCTAAGGACCACCAAGGCAGTTGAAAACTTCCAGGCTAATGTAGATCAGAATGAATATTTTTATAACAGGGGGATCAGGAGGATCTACTGCTCAGCCAGGAGAAATTTCCAGAGGTGACTTTAAGACCTGACTATGGCAGAAACTTTGCCTACTTTTTCTTTATAGTCCCTTTACTAGTTCCAGCTTCTTAACAGAATACAGCTCAGAAATATACATGGGGTTTATTGAACAAAAAAATTCAATCAGCTCAGCTATGATGATGCAAACCACTTTATTCTCAGCACAAATTGTAACCTGCAAAAACAAAAAGCAGCAGCTTTGTAGATTGCTGTTTTGGACTGTGCTATAGGTTTGGTAGGCAGAGAGAGAAAAAATCATATCGGAATACTAAAAGAAAGAATACTCTTGATCTGAAATTAAAATTTTTGACAATAATGACCTTGTGAAAAAGTGAGCAATATACAGTGCATGAAACATTGTACAGCTACAAGTGTGAAAATAATTTAGGCAAAATAAGAAGACCTTTTAATGCCTGTAGGCAAATCTAGGAGATTGTTCCATTTGTTTAAAAATTCCTGGACACCTGATCTTTCCCACAGTAAATCTTTGTGCTATTAGATCTTACTCCCTTCACTAGGTAGCTGAAATTTATGCATGGAATTAAAACCACCTCCCACTCTGGGATTCTGTCCGTTTGAGATCCTACTGAGGAAATTAATTTTCTGTTTCAGAGGCAGAGGAGCAGGTAAGGATCTCAGTCATGTCCTCTGTCACCCCTTCAGAGCAGAATCAGCTGTGCTCTGTTCACCCCTGGCCGATGAGGACACAACTGCTCCTAAAATCTCCAGTTATGAAGTCCCTGCAGCATCCTTAGGGAAACCTATCCTGAGCTTAAGTGTCCTTACAATTAGAAAGATTTGCCTAATATCTAACCTAAATCTCCTTAGCTTGCAGGTTAAGCTCATTAATTCCTGTGCTATCCCAAGTCACAATGGTGAATGGATTCTTTCCTTTTAGTACATTAAGACTTATCAAATCTCCTCTCTCTGCTTTTCTGTAGCCCAAAAATCAACAGTTTATTAAAGATCTTCTTGTTGGACAAACTTAATGTGAATTTTTTTTGTTTTTAATTTTTTAAAATTGCTTTTGCAAATGATTTAGTTTTTTCTTGGACAGCAGTGAGATACAGGATTTCAGGTGATACCTAGATGAACTGGTATTTCTGGAAGACAGAATGTTTTTATGCCTCTGAGGAAATTGTTCCTGTTCTTGTGAGGCCATGACATTTACTGAGTCATAAACAACTTATGATCTCACAGCCTTCTGATCAGGTCTTCAGGGTTCCTAGTTAGCTGACTACTCACTATATATATATTTTTTTTTCTCTACATTTCTCTTTTCTTTTTGAACTGCCTTCACTTTTCTAGATTACTTCTCCAATTAGTCATATTTTTCTGGGGGCGTTTGTTTTGTTCAAGCTACTTTTGTGTTCTTGCAGAACCCTTGCACTCCTCTGTTTTCTTCACAAAAAGATGCGTGCTCTCCAATCCTGCTACTGAAACCATCAAACAGGAACAACCAAGGCAGCCACTGAAGGAACTTGATGTTCCCTCTCTAATGGTGGGCACCTAACGAGTGCAGAAAATTGTTTTCCATCCTTATTAGTACTGCCTCAGCAGTAGATTAATTAAGTCCATGAGGGTTTAAGTTTGGTGACTGTTTTGTTGCCTTGTTTTTATTTTCCTTTTTTTTTCCAAGCTTGCTCAAAAGAATGTACACAAACTTACAAATAGCAGGAGATTTAACATTTATCTTTTTCTTCTTCTTTCCCTATTTTTTTTTTTTTTCCCTTGGCTTTCATGCGTCCATTACCTTGTTACAGAAAGAAATTAAATGTATTTCTGGCAACTAACTTTTTGCCAAATCTCATCTAGAAGTTGACAACTAGTTGGATTATTTATCTCAGTACTTTTCCAGGAAAGTAATCCCACTTTTCTACAGCTGACTCTTATTTTTGCCTCCTGATTTTTAAATGCAGATACACACATTTTTCCCTTTTCTGCCTGTCCAGCACTCCACCATTGCCATGAGTTGCAATTGGTAATTGATTTTGACATTGCCTCAATCAGATCTGTAATGAAGTAAATCCACCCTAGCTGTTTTGAAATTAAATTTAATTTATCTAAAAACTCCTAGATTGTTTTCCCTATGTTTTTGCCCTGATTCACTGGTAATAACTGTGCTGGTAGCCTGCTTGCCATTATATCACTAGTGCAGTCTGAAGCAAAATTATATTAAATTTTTGGCTTTCTTGATTTTCCTCTTACTAGATTCTTCACCATGTAGTAGCAAATTAGTTTTATTATTATTTATTTTTATCTCCCTTTGCAAATATAGGCCCTTCTCATATTACTAATACACTTTCAGAATTACTTCAGTCAGCCTCTTGTGTCTGTTTGCTCTCAGGTTTTACATTTTGTGTATACACTTGTGCTATTCCTTTCTACTTATCCCTGGTAATTAAAAACCTTTTTAAATTCCTGGCCTTTGAAGTGAATAAATAAATTTGTGCCATAGTGAAGTGACTATGATGATGATCATCTGTTTCACACTCAGATAATCTGTCTTTAACTGTCCTATTTTAGTAAAGAAACTTTTGGTTCTCCTTTATCTTTACATTTTTCTCTCACCCTAAACAAATTCAAAGCATTTTGAATTCTGCTTTCATGGTTTCTTTGGTTTCATTTGGTATTATTCTCTTTTCATTTCAACGTGACTGTCAACTATCTTTTTTAGTGACTTATGGGTAAATAGGAAGATTATTACTAATAAAAATGTTATTAATAATTTTCTCTGTCTGAAGCAACTGGAGGCGTGTGGACTTGAGGGAAAAGTGTAAGGAGAGTGATTTCTGTAGAAATGGAAAAGGGTTCAGGAGGGAAGGATCCTACAGAAAAATTTAGGCAGTGCTCATGATGTGACAGTTTAAAAACTGAGATCTGTTTGTATCACCAAATCAGAAATAGATGTAAGTTTTATATTGAGTTTCTCTTGGGAGATTCCTTCTTTTCCCTGGAAGTTTATAACATTTCATTTGTGTGTGTTTTCCCTCTTTGAGAAACATGATTTTTCTGTAGAAAGGACTGAGTTGGCATTGTATCATAGAGGAATCTGTAAAGGAAGGGTTGAAGGGAAAATATCAAAATATTACCCATTTCTATGGGAAAAACTATGAAGTTGTGACTGTTAATTGTGTGGCTGATCTGAACACGTTTTAATGTGGAATTGGATTTTTTCAAGGTATTCTTTTGATGATTGCTGCTACATCTCACCTAACACCTAACAGCATATTACATAATGGAACTCATATCCCACACTGCAGAGAAACTTCTTCTGGAAAGTCTGGAGGCAAAAAGCAGGACTGATATTTTCACTTTAAGAAGCCCTTTCATTTCAGGATCCTGCTAAAAAAAGATTACACACACTGATTTTTCCATTTATAAGTGCATAATTTAAATTTTCTTGCCTCAGAACAATTCCATTCCCCTTCCCACTGAAGTTTCTGTTAGATATGTTAAATTAGATGGGTAAATGAGTTGGCAAAATTACTATAGAAAGGCCACTGAGAACACACCAATTTTGACATTACTCATAGTATTTAGGAGTTTTAGGATAAAACAGTAGATGTTCTCCATAAAAGATGAAGATTTATGTCACAGGAGTACAGGGGGTTTTGAATGTTTTAGGTGAAGTAGATATCTTGATATTTTTTGTATGAAATATAGTTTTAAAAGTATCAGTTGGAGATTGTCCCTTTGTTCCTCACTCTTATTTCTTGCCTGCATCTGAAGAGGGTTATGAATTTATTTCAAGAATAGAAAATTCCAGAAAGGACTAATTCTGTCATTGCTTATCATTTGCTTATAGTAAAAGCAATTAGCAAACTCAGGGAGGTTGATGGATATTGCAGGTACTTCATAGACCTCCTTCACATAGGGAGTAGGAGGGAATTTTTTCTTTATTTTTTATCAACTACAAAACTGAAAGAGATCTCATATTTTAATTTCACAGTGATATCTAGCTTGTCATGTTTGTCTGTGCACTCTGTCCTGTATAATCTTTAAATCAATGAATTTTCTGTTGTGTCCTAAAGTGCTACGTGCATCAAAGAAGTGACAAAAATGGGTTTTATGCATATTTTAGATGTCTGCAATACCTTTCATAGCAAAGGAGACGATAAACATCTGAAAAAAGTCAGTGCCCATAACTGGGAAGATCAGCTGTAATGGAAATGCACCATCTTGAGTGGTTTTAGAGGCATGAAATATTAACAAACCACTTGTATCAAATAAGTTAATAACACCTCTTGGTAAATGCTCTGATACTTTTGTTTGCTGCAGCCACTTTGTGCTTATATAAAATAGTTTGGATATGGATCTTCATCCATTGAAAAATACTTTTAGCATCCACAGTAGGAGTTTTATTTCTTGTTTGTGGCCAAGACACGTTCAAGATGCATCAAGATAAGCTTGCAATGTACTCAGCACTCTGCACTGGATCCTTCTATTGACAGTAATTTATGCTAGTTTCAAAAAATAAGCAACTTTTCACATACTAATTTGTTAAAAATGTGAATGCAAAAAATCCTGAGGTGACATTTCTTTAGGTAGTTATCCCATACTTTGGAAATTTGTTAAATTAGCTGCATTATTCTGATAGAACAAGCCTGTGTTAGGTGTTTCTGCTCCTTCAAAAAAGCTCTTTTACCTGTTTGTTCTCTGTAAGGATCATTTTTCTCTCGGAGAATTCAAGGAAAGTTTTTCCTCAGTTGTGATGAGGAAAGTTGTGGCATTCTATAAAGAAATTGCATTGCAGAGGCCAGGCAGCAGCAAAAAAAAAAAAAAAAAAGAGAGATTTTACTTGCCTTGATATACTTACATGACTGGAGGGACAACAATCTTTTAACAACAATCTTTTAAAAGAATTTATATTTTTGGAGAAGCAAAGTTTAAAAAAAAATAAAACAGAAAGAAAAACTTTTGATTGAAAAATCTCTTCTAGAAATGGCAGCTAAATTGCACATCCAGAACAATAATGTACTGAAAAAAATCTCAAAATTTTCTGTGTATTTTCACCAGAGATGGATTTGTGTCGGTCATTAATTCAAATAACCTTTAACTTGATATGGATGTAGCAGGAAGTCAGACTTAGCTGGGAGTTCTGGGCATGTCCTGGTGGAACTGGACTGGGTGTGCAGCAACAGGGCCAGAGGTGGGAATATGGCAAATTCCAGCTGAATGCAAGGAAAAAAAGAATCACTGTAGGAGGGATGAGTTTTGGGATGAGGCTCACTCACAGAAGAATGGAGATGTCTAAAACATCTCCTGGATGGAGACTTTGGCAACCTGCACTTGCTTTGCAGGGGGTTTGGAGTGCAGACCTCAGGAGATCCCTTCTGCCTTTCTGTGGTTCTGGGTGTCACAGTCCAACACAATTAATTCAGTTTGGTCCCATCTTTGCCTTGGTAAATTCAGCTGGCACTGGAAAGAGCAGTGCATCCCCAAAAACCTTGGGAATGAAATATCCAGGAAGGTTTCTCAGTCAAGAGCCCGAAGAATTTCAGATAGGCTGTGGCCGACCGGGGTCTATGTACAAATCCCCAGCGGGACGGGGCTGCTGTGGAACTTGAGCTGCTTCATTTCCCAGCATCAGTCTCATTCCATGGCTATGACAATGGCAGGATGCCAGCTGCTCACATCCCAGGCAGCAGACCAAGAATTTAATGTTACAACTCACTTTATAAGTTTTTTGACCAATCACACAAAGCAAAAGCACATTGACAGCAGTTCTGTCCAACCACTATAAGCACACGTACCTTTGGTTAAACAAAGCTTGCTTATTTCAAATACAATACCTGCTTGTGAGCCTTAAAACACAATGCACAGAGCTCCATTATTAAGTTTCAACCTTCCTGATACCTTGCTAGATAAACTTTTCTGTAGCTTAAGAGATTTATTCTAGCCAAGCATTAATACACAGACCATTGTTCTATTTGTCCTTGCTTTTCTACAGTTTAAATAATTTTCCTGCTGACCAATCTCACGGCTGCTGCTTAGCTCCAATCACAGTTTTACTGTCTCTGAAGCCTGCCTTTTGCAGCTTTCCCAAACCCCTCTAATATTGTGGATTCCCACAATAGGCAAGCTTTTTAATTCTTCTAAAACCCAAACAAACTTCACTCAGCTCCTTCACTTTCGCAGTGTGTCTAAGTGTTCCTGAACTCACCTTTTAGATGGCCCACCAGCTCATAAAATGAATTTTAAATGGTATACCTGACTTCTAAGCTCAGAAATACAAAATGAGCCATACTGTGCTCATAACAATATTAGTAGATGCATTTGTTACATGGTGATGAGTCCCAAAAGGAGCTGCATCTTGAAAATTGTGTTGTCTAACTTCTGGATATTCACTTTTTCCCTTTATGTGCTTGATTAATATCTGCACAGCTACTTGTATGGATGTATTTTTTTTTTTGTAAAATGCTATAAAATATGAAAGTAGCATTGTACAATTTCTGCAAGGTTACATACCTTTCTATTATTTTTTCTAATCCATTGCAGACTGAAAAGAGGGCGGTTTTCCCCCCTCCAAAGTTAAATAAACTTTTAATTAAATAAAGATTTTCTCTTCAAAATGGAGTCTACAAATATCTAATCCCAGAGCTACAATTTCTCAACCTTCCTCCTCTTCTATGAGATGTTGCTATGGTTATTACCCTGCTGGGTAGTGAAATGCAGTAATTTGTTTAGCAATTCCTTTCTTCCACAATACTGTACACACATAGAGGAGGTTTGCATTTACCAAGTGCATCAGTGTGACAAGTCTGCTGTTTTTCACAAATCCTTCTAATTTAAGTCATGGTTTATAAAGCACATATATTTTGGGTTAGGAGCTGAAATTCTTATCCAGCAAAAATAAATTTCTCTGGTAGCAAAAATAAGTTTATAGGAAGCTGCTTCAATCTTTCTCTCTGCAGAAAATGTGAGGACCCTAGAAAGGGCAGCAGATGTTATGTATGATCTTTTTGAATTTGTCAGGCATTACTATTTAGATGACTAAATAATCAGATGCTTGAAAGAAACTTAAGTCATAAATCAGGTTTCATTAGGAGCAGGGGATTTGCGCTAAGATCTGTTTAAGACAAGTGGTGAGAATAAGAATAGTTTTGTTGCATCTGTTCTGTTTCAGTATGATCTGACTTGCTTCAAATCTTAAAGCACGACTGTAATATAAGGGGTAAGCAATGATAATATTTACAAGGGTTTCTTTGAGCGAGGCTTGGATCTTCCCAGTTGCTGAATATCTACAAGCCATTTAGTTTCTAAGCTTTTTCAAACAGTTGGGCTGCTTTGGACATTAGATAGTTGAAAATTTAGAAGGTTCTGTCACGACAAACAAAGAATTTTGGGGTTACCTGCTTGGTGATGCTGCTTCAGCTCCAGAGAACTGTGATCATTGTGCGCAGTGAAGGTGCTGCATTGCAAGGTTTGAAACATCAAAGAGCAAGGGAGTGGCAGTCAATAAAAAGCTGCATGGAAATAAGCTGCAGGTTGAGCAAGAGTGGGTTTTATTTGGGCAGAAAACACAGTATGTTGATGTGTGGAAATGTCTCCTGTTCTGCTTTACCAAGCCGTGACGTGGCTGTTCTGCTGTGCATTCTCCTCACTTGCATTCAATCTTTTCCTGAAGTTTCAAATGATGAAAACCTTAGTTCTTCCTTTGGGAGACATTGTTCTGTACTCTAATTAATCCCACAATCACTTTGTTTTTTCCTAATAATCAAAACATATATTCTTAATTAAGCCCTGGCCCTTCTTGCCTTGCACGCTCAGCAGAACACTTTAGAATTGATGGCCTATGGTCATTTTTGCTGCTTTTTGGATGTTATAGCAGCTGCCTCTTCAAATGATGTCAGGTGTACCCTTCCTTTTTCTATATCCTGTTTCTTTTCCCTGCTCACTGATATTTGCAGGATGGGAAAAAAACAACTCTGAAGTCCATTTTCTGGCAGGAAAAAGTGAGGAATGGCCAAAAAATAATTAGGTTGTTGGGGTTTTTTGGATTTTGTTTGTTTTATTGTTGTTGTTTTTTTTTTAAGTAAGTAATTAAGGTCTTACACGCAGTTTATGAAAGCCTGTGGGCTGATTCTATCAGGCAGAAGTCAGGCAGCTAGCTGGATTTAGAGCCCTGGCTAGTTTAATGTAATTTGGGAAAGAAACCCAAGGCAAACACAACTCTGTGACTGAGGGAGGTCATGTCCATGCCCTGTCCTGTAAACCTGCACCCTCACTGGATTGTGCAGGGAAAACAACACTCCGACCACCCCTGAGCAGTGAAGGAAGGAATGGTCATTGATCAGCTCAGATAAAATGATTGCATTTTGTTTCAGTGCAAGAAGATCAGGTGAAGGTTTCAGTAGCATTTCCAGTCTTCTCTCCTTTCAGCTGTTTACATGTTTTAGTGCTATCTTGCAGCTCTCTGTGTTGCTAGGGTTTCAACACACTCCTCTGCTCAGTTCTGGAGGATGAAATGAGTGTTTTATTGCAATCGTCTGGAATTTTCTTCATTCAGTCTTGCAGAAAAAGTACATCTGTCAAATGCACCTGTCTTCCTGCACTGAACTGTCAAGGATTGATGCATAACTCCCAGAAGTATAGAGGAGTTGTTCTCAGCACCTTGACTTTTCATTTCTAAATCACCCAAGGTTCTCCTAACCTTTTATTTGCCTCACAATCATACAGTAAATTTGCAGTAGACTGACTTCTCACTCAGCCTTCCAGACTGTTTCCTCCATTGAGGTGTTTCTATTTTTCCACTTCATCTGCACCAGCTTAATCCTATGGGATTTTCCTCCAGGTTTGTGGATATTTACTTTAACGTGCAGAATATCATAGAATTTGAGGGTTTGTGGCAGCTGGGCTAGTATGAAATGTTTTGAAATGGCTTTGGTTTCACTTATTTAATTTCTCTGAAACTCTTTCACTGCCATCTTCTGTGCCTTTCCAAACTCCTCCTCTTTGTGGATCATCCAAACAAGGCCAGTAAAACTTGAACATAGATGTGTCCTTAAAGGTAAGGAGTTCAGGGAATAAGTTTGAGAATGACAGACCTCAGAATACAGTCTCCAAATTTTAGATTTTATGCAAAGTAGGAAAAGTACTAGAGATTCCTTCTTGTTAGGTTTTAATAGCAACTGTCATATAGAGAAAAAAAAAGCTGACAGTCCTCCTCAACCAGTTATAATTATGTTGATGTTGTGTGTTCTTTTTGAAATCCCAATCAGGTTGATTGTTACAATCAATAGACTATAGTTGTCTTGATATTGTTTTATGAGGTCACATGCGGACAATGAAAGCAATGTCATGTTGATGCTTCAAATCAACAAGTTGTAATTATGTTGTTTGAAAATTGAAAGGGTTTTTTATGGCCTTGAAGATGAGTATGGAATATCTCCAAGGGTAGAGATTCTCCTTTTCCACTCACTTCAGCCTGGCTTTGGCATCTTTACCTCTCCTAGCAGGCAGTTATACAAAGCAGAGGTCCCTTCCTGCCCTTTTCCCTCTGAGCCTTGTGTGTTTTCTCAAGAAAGAAGAAAACAGCTCTCAGCCCCTCTCTAAGGTTATGTGCAGCAGTCCCTGCCTGTGCTGGCAGCTCTCCACTGGGCTTTACTGGTTTGACAAAGTCTTTGGTGTACCCAAGGTCTTGGATCTGTTCTGTCTCACTGCATGAACTTGTGTGTGTGTCCAGTTTGCTCAAATATGGCTCAGTCATCAACTGTGATGGGCAGTTCTGGTGTGCCCCAGGAGTTCTGTGAGCAAGCCTTGGCACATTTATTTCCCTGAGCCCTTCCTGTATCCCTCAGCACTGCATCCTTCACCTTATCGAGCAGCGGGCCCACATTTCACTTGGTTTTCCTTTTGCTGCTGCTGTACCTTCCTCACCACCTTCCCATCCCTTGCCAGTCACATTTCTCCAAGCTCTGTGTATGTTTGCCCTAGGAGCAGCACAGCTGGGAGCATGGCACAATGTGATTTGGGGTGTGTTTCCTCTAGGAACGGGGCACAATGTGATTTTTGGGGTGTGTTTCCTCTAGGAGCAGAGCACAATGTGATTTTTGGGGTGTGTTTCCTCTAGGAACAGGGCACAATGTGATTTTTGGGGTGTGTTTCCTCTAGGAACAGGGCACAATGTGATTTGGGGTGTGTTGCCCCTAGGAGCAGAGCACAATGTGATTTGGGGTGTGTTTGCCCTAGGAGCAGAGGACAATGAGATTTGGGATGTATTTCCTCTAAGAGCATAACACAATGTGATTTTTGGGGGTGTATTTCCCTTAGGAGCAGGGCACAATGAGCTTTGAAATGTATTTCCTCTAGGAGCATAGCACAATGTGATTTTGGGGTGTATTTCCCTTAGAAGCAGGGCACAATGTGATTTTTGGGGTGTATTTCCCTTAGAAGCAGTGCACAATATGATTTTTGGGGTGTGTTTGCCCTGGGAGTGTAGGACAATGAGATTTGCTCCATTTATTGTGGGTCAGAGCAGCTTCCCTGGGACTCCTTGTGGTCAGCCTTGGTGGTGAGCAGCTCCTGGTGCAGAGGAAGCAGTGCGTGCATTAAAGAAAGGGATCATATCAGATAATGCAGCAATGTAAGATCTGCCATCAAAATCCAGAAAACTCTGCATTGTGTTCTCCAAAATGAATTTCACCCTCAGCATGCAGCTTCAGAGGGGGTGTGTGTGAGCTAAAATACAGCTTTGCAGCTGTAAACCCTGGATGCTGAGGCTGAGCAACTCCTTCAAACTCTTATTCAGCAATAAAGCATTAAGAGCTTGTTTCATCTATTCTTTTGACAACCATGTCTTAATGACCCAGAAAAGAGGTATCCAAGCAAAAACATAGTAGGACTCTAAAACCCTAAAGGAATTCAGTCACTAAATTGTCTACAATTATGTGACACCCACACATGCTGGCTTAATGTATTACACTGAGAATGTGTTGACGACTTCACCGGCAGTTTCACATTAAAATCACTGAGCAGTGCATGGAGATTTTATTTTTCACTCTTTATGTGGAGAAGTAAATTTAATAAATATTTTTGTGGCTATAATTATTTTATGTTAACTATATTTACATTGGTATATATCATTTTAAAAGGAACTATTAAACTCAGCAGTAAGGGGAGAGAATATGTATATATACAGTTCTGCTCGTTAAGTAGGGCTGTGAACTGACTTCATCATCAAACTTGAGGTACATAAATGGAAAGGATATGCCTGTGAAATATTTTACAATTTCACTGTTCTCATTTCTCTTAGCTGAGCAAATCTGATTTTTTCCCCTTGGTGAAAATGAGGATAAAATTATTTTTTTTGTGCAGATTGAATTCTTTAGCTTTAGTTAAAATGATAGTGGTTAATAGAAGAAGGGTATCTTATGAATTTGAAACATTTCAGATTTAAACTGAGGGTGTTTTCCCTTTATAATTTTAAGTGATAACCCCTAGATTAAGCAAACTTTGGTTAGGGTGGCCTTGTATCATTATTAAATCTTTTTGTATAAACAAAAAAAGTTTTAGAGCAGAAGGAAGGTAAAAATTATTGGAGAGACTGTGCATAGTATTTCTGGTGTCTCAACATTTCTGCAAATAAAGTCAAGACACCTGTTTTAAGTTGTCACAGATTTTTAGTATAATAGTTCAGGAACTCAGGTGGAAATGGGTAGGTCTTGAAGAAAACAGACATGCTGAACACTGTGGAAAACTATCAGTTGCTTGAGGGAAATCTTGCTGGAGATCACAGAAACATATTAATATTCATTGAAATTAAAACTTTTTTTTTCTTTGACTATCTTTATGCATTAGAGGAAGAACAATTCCAGGGTTTTGCCAGAAATCTAAGGTATAAAACATTTCTGCTATTTAATGTTGAGCAAGTTAATGTTATGCCTCAGTTTCCCTGGCCATAAATGGGAATAATGATACTTATCTCCTGTAAATTGCTTTGGGAACTTTTGATTATGAAAGTTGAATATGATTATTCATTATGTTTGCTTCCTATGAATATTCTAGTGAATGTGTTTCGCAAGGGGATGATTAATTTTCAACAAATATCGGAGACTTGAGAAAACGAGTTTATATCCTCATAAATATAAATGTTCTGTTTCAGATACTGAGGAAATGTGACATATTTGTATTCCATACAAATGAAGGCAGTATTCTCAAATGAGGAACATTGAGCCCACACGTGTTAATCACATGTTCTCTCATGCCAAGAGCTATCAAGCTTCCCCCATGCCAAGAGAGAACGGTTCTAAGAAATACATAGAGATACTTTTAGACAAAATAGGAAAGAGATGTAGATGCAGAGTGGACTGAGATATGGTTATTTCCACATGTTGCAGAGGTAAAACACACGGGGTGTTTTCTCTGGCAGGTTTGAAATATGCAGTGTCATTCTGTGACTCGGATGGTGTGGTGTGACGTGGGTTATGAATGTCACGCCACAGGTGTAACTGTGGGGAGATCTCTGTTTAATAAGTATGTATTTCAGAAAGCCTTCAATGAAAAGAGATGGGACAATCTATGAGACAGGTTTGAAATATGCAGTGTCATTCTGTACCTCGGATAGTGTGGTTATTCATGGGTTATGAATGTCACGCCGCAAGTGTAACTGTGGGCAGATCTCTGTTTAATAAGTATGTACTTCAGAAAGCCTTCAATGCCAAGAGATGGGATAATCTGTGATTGTTCTTCGTAGATTTGTGTAGTGGTCAGTCACCCTCCATGCCAGCAAGGTTTGCCTCACAGCTGAGGTTCTCTGTCTTGCTGTCTTTGCTCTGTGGAGATGCTTAGGTGCTGGAATTACACAGCACTGGAGATCCCTTTCAGGTAGGCTGAAGAGATCAAGTCTTTGTCTACCAATAATAAGACACATTTTTCTAACCTTGAAGCCCTGCTTGCTGTATATTTACACTTTTCCTCTAATTTCTCAGTTCTCTTTGATTACCAGACACTGTGTAGTCACATGGTCTGTAACATTGTCTTGTTCTTACACTTTGCCCATTCTTTGTCAGATTCTGAACTGGGGTTTGTTTTGGTTTACACCCAGCATCATGACAGAGTATCTGAATTACCTTTCCATTTAATTTGTACTTGTCAGAATTGCAACTTTTTTGACTTCAAACTGTTGTTCCCTTGGCAGGACCTGTACTCTGTGCTCCCTGGTGTGTACCTCTGCTCAGTACTTGTTTCAACACAACTTTCTCAAGAGTTAAAGCCTTTCCATATATTTTTTGTCACTGTGTCATCTACAGATTCTAATAAGAGTATTTTTATGGGCATTCAATTGTGTGATCAAAATGAATCTCCTTCTGGTGATTCTTTTATTTCTGCTTCTTGCTCTTTCACAATTTCACTACAACCCACCAGTCATCTTTTACCAAATAACTCTGTGTGTGTGTGTGTTTAAAAAAAAATCTTAATGTAGGGTTATTCATAATTAAAAACCCACCAAACAGTTTGTAGTTGAAAGGCTTAAATCTAATGAACAAAACAAAAGAGTATGAGAATGAGTATCAGGACTGTTGTCTTCATCTTACTCTTGAAAAACGCCATGTAGGAAATATCTATTTAATTATTTAATATACATACTTGCCTAGTTTTAGATGAACACAATTGTGTTTCCTTTGAGGACCAGGAGGTAAAAACAATGTAAGAGCAAGTGGGACCCATTTCCATTCTTGCTAAAGAAAAACCCTTAAAGCTTTTTTACAACTTTAATCTCTATGTCCACAAAACAAGGAGCAGAACAGGACTGCTCAAGAATGAGCACAGAGGTGGGTTTGGGGCTGGCCCTGAATTTAGTTTCTGTTATTACCAAATAACTCTTTTCATCAACACTGGCATCTCAACCCTCCATTGAAAGACATAGGCAAAGCAGCCATGCAAGGAATAATTTCCATTTCTAAAGACAAAACTCCCAGAAACATCACTGGAATATGGGGACCAGGAGACAAAGAAAATTTTCAGGTAGCTTGAAAAAAAAAGGTAGTAACTGAAGAGAGTGTTTGTCCAAGATTTCTGTAGGATAGCTTAAAGAAAAGTTATTTTCACTTACAAGAGCTTAATTTAATAATTTTTGCCCTTTGTGTAGAGCACAAGTCAGCTAACACCCACTCCAGCCCTTTCTAACAATGTGAAGATTACTTGGGACATTTAAAAAACCTAAATAAAAACCCCATCGAAGGCAAACCAACAGGCCAGAGCTTTATAATTTTGTCAACTTTTATTTTATTTCATTTTTTCCAGAGGTGTGAATAGATATTGAATTGTGCCTGAAAAGTGTGATTGTTTTGTCACTCCCGCTGCACCAGGGGATTTTTATTTTGGCAGTTATCGTTAAGTAAAAACTGCCAGTGAAAGAGTTGAGCTAGAAGAACATATTTGAAAGATTCCTGCACCAGTCAAACTCGCTTAGCCCCTTAATCCCTTACATTGGCAGTTGAATCCAAGAAAAAATGTAGCAGTGCACAGAGGAGCTATAAACAAACAAAGCTTGAAGCTCTTGGCACCTTAAAAAATTGCCTGTTTCTTGTAAATACATTGCAATAAAACAATAGCTACTGAACATTAGTGGAGAAAGAAATCAGCCATGAGGAACCCAAAGTAGGTGGCCTTCCAATTGTGGGGAAAAAACAGCCAGAAAGCGGCTGAGATAAATCCTGCAAATACCACGCAAGGTTTTTGAGGACGAATTAATAAAACACACCCGTAGAACACATGCAGAAAATGAAGTTAGTTGATCATTTGAGTGGTGGAATATTTGTCTAAGGCACTGAGGCACTCCATTCCCTGCAATTTAAACAGCTTTTTTTTGACAACCCACTGTAAGCCCTGACTTACCACCCCTTCTTAGTCCTAATCACTCACATTCAATACAATTTTTGCTACAGAATGTGGGAAAGAAATAAAATCAATTGTCCCATTTGTGAAGCAGTGCTGAGAACAAGGATTCATTCTCATAATCTGCTTCACTGTGAATTATTTCAGTATCCTGTTAAAAAAATGTAACAGGAAGAATTTTTGTGGTGACTTAATGATGCAGGTGCCTACAATTGAAAAAAACAATATTTGAAATTGTAAAGTTTGTATTGAAATTCTGTTAATATCACAGTTCTGTAAAATACAGACTGAGGTAGAAATGCTGCACCAAATAAATGGCAAATGGACAAAATAAAGTTCTTTAGTTGGCCACCTCCTATATACAGAAGGTTTTTATTGTTGGCAATAACTATATAGTTCTATAACTGTTCTTTTTTGGTAGGTGGAGAGGACAGGTAAGGAAACAAGAGAAAACTGTAGAAGGAGATGAAACACATTTCAGTTATTTAAAACTGCATGTGATTGTTATCTTTTGTTCTGTAGTTTGTCTTTCTTTTGATTTTGCATCCTATCCATTGCCCCTTCTGCCATTTAGGTTTACTCAAGCTACTTTTACACCATTTTCCAGATCTCATGCTGATAAATCAGCTGATGGACACACTGCAAAGATAGATTATGAATTGTGTCTGGATGTGAAATCTAATTCTGAATGCCTGGGATAGATGTTTGTCAGCCTTAAACTTTGATCATGATGGGAATTCTAGTTTTGTGCTCTCACTTTTGAATGGGACTGGGATGAGTCAGGGAGGGCCATAAAGATGAAGTGGGGTTTAGCCAAGTGTTTTCAGTAAGGAGACAAGGGCTTGCCTCAAGAAGTAGACCAGATGCCACATCAGAGAGGAGGATTATTACTTGTAGTTTTAACAAGTAGCAGAGGGAAAGCCTCTAGAGGATAAGATGGATATATCTGGGAGTGTTGCAGCATCTTAAATCTCAAGTTATTCCCTATGTATAATCAACTCTGTGTGGGAATAGCATGAGGGGCTGTGCTTGTGCATCTCTCTTCATTTGTATGAAGCTCCTCCTTGGAGTGGTTAGTAAAACATCTGCCGGTATGCCTGTGAGGTGAGCATCGCAAAATCACATCCCTTGAGAGTGTGTACTACACACAGCCTGGTTAGCAATGGAATTTAATAAATCCCACATCTCTGGGCTGCCCCAGGTGAGCTTGCATGCCGAGCTGCACTGTTTCCAGAGCACGCTGCATGCCCCAGCACAGCCTGCAGGGCAGGGCAGAGGCTCCCTTGGCACAGCCTCCTCTCCCAGCCTCCCGAGGGACAGCTGGAGGGTGGGAAGGCAGCAACTTTGGACATTTGTCCACCTTTATAAAATTTCCCTGCTAAATCTGAGCACTCTGTGGGCTCACTGAAGCCTGGAAGTAGCGCAGACAGCAGCACTGGTTCTAAATGTGTGTAACTCTGCACTGTGGGAACAAAGCAGGGCAGGCTCTCATACCCCAGGATTTCTGGCGTGGTGATGGTGCTCAATATCCAATAATGCCATTTGGTGTCGCCCTTCAAGACAGAGGGTTTAATTTTGTTGTTTTCCTGAGAATGACCCCCGCAGAAGTCAGTAGTGCCAGGGAGGTGTTGGGTTGGTGCTGCGGGAGACTGAAACCCTCCCAGGTAATTCTTGTGCAGTGCAGGCACACCACCATTGGGGATTAATGTACCATAATGTAGCAATCGTGTGTCCCGGTGCTATCATCTCTGGAGATCAGCGAACATGCGATTTGTTGTTTAAGTGTGATCTAAATAGATCATCCCTATTTACTTTGCAATACTTGGAAAGCCCTTAAGTCAGAATGATATTTTAATTGTATGGTTTCCATCAGCATCCAAGTTTTGTTCACTGTTTTGCATTCACTACGTCATAATTCCTTCCTGGAATTCGCAGGGGACTTCTTTTCACTTACATGAAGATCTCTTCATGCTGTTCTGTCAGTGAAAAGGAGACTTAAAGTGGGAGTAAATTACACTAATATACAGTGCTGTTATATTGTCAAAGAGATGTAAAGCAGTGTTATTGCAGTAGAATATGATGTCCATCTGCTCACTTCAGTTCTCAACAAAAAGAAATTCTCTCCTTAACTGAGAAGGAAGTGGTGAGGAAACCGACTTAGATTAATAGAAATGGCAGTAGCCCCTTTTTCACATCTCATTTCAACCCAGCAGAAAGGAACCAGGTGCTGTCACCATTTTCTAGGTGATGATGTTCCCTAGGATGACTGTGTTGCTACTTCAGTTTTGGTAAAATCCTAAAGAATAAGAATTGCAGATGCTCTCCTTGCTGGTGTTTTAGGGTAGAGAATCTTTGTGTCTGTATGGGCTGACAGTACGTGAAAAAATGAATTATTACCAGTGAGCAATGAGAGTTTATTAAAAAGAGAAGTGCTTATCTTCAGAGAGAGATAATCACCACACATTTCCAGTTGGATTTCTTAAAAACAAACAACCAACTCCCCAAAACCACAGCCCATCATGAAAAAACTTAATGGGAGAGACCTGTAATGCATTTTTTAAAAAGTGTGGTTTGGCGTTTCAGCACTACATGAAAACACTTTGGACATTTGTCCACCTTTATAAAATTTCCCTGCTAAATCTGAGCACTCTGTGGGCTCACTGAAGCCTGGAAGTAGCGCAGACAGCAGCACTGGTTCTAAATGTGTGTAACTCTGCACTGTGGGAACAAAGCAGGGCAGGCTCTCATACCCCAGGATTTCTGGCGTGGTGATGGTGCTCAATATCCAATAATGCCATTTGGTGTCGCCCTTCAAGACAGAGGGTTTAATTTTGTTGTTTTCCTGAGAATGACCCCCGCAGAAGTCAGTAGTGCCAGGGAGGTGTTGGGTTGGTGCTGCAGGAGACTGAAACCCTCCCAGGTAATTCTTGTGCAGTGCAGGCACACCCCCATTGGGGATTAATGTACCATAATGTAGCAATCGTGTGTCCCGGTGCTATCATCTCTGGAGATCAGCGAACATGCGATTTGTTGTTTAAGTGTGATCTAAATAGATCATCCCTATTTACTTTGCAATACTTGGAAAGCCCTTAAGTCAGAATGATATTTTAATTGTATGGTTTCCATCAGCATCCAAGTTTTGTTCACTGTTTTGCATTCACTACGTCATAATTCCTTCCTGGAATTCGCAGGGGACTTCTTTTCACTTACATGAAGATCTCTTCATGCTGTTCTGTCAGTGAAAAGGAGACTTAAAGTGGGAGTAAATTACACTAATATACAGTGCTGTTATATTGTCAAAGAGATGTAAAGCAGTGTTATTGCAGTAGAATATGATGTCCATCTGCTCACTTCAGTTCTCAACAAAAAGAAATTCTCTCCTTAACTGAGAAGGAAGTGGTGAGGGAACTGACTTAGATTAATAGAAATGGCAGTAGCCCCTTTTTCACATCTCATTTCAACCCAGCAGAAGGGAACCAGGTGCTGTCACCATTTTCTAGGTGATGACGTTCCCTAGGATGACTGTGTTGCTACTTCAGTTTAGGTAAAATCCTAAAGAATAAGAATTGCAGATGCTCTCCTTGCTGGTGTTTTAGGGTAGAGAATCTTTGTGTCTGCATGGGCTGACAGTATGTGAAAAAAATGAATTATTACCAGTGAGCAATGAGAGTTTATTAAAAAGAGAAGTGCTTATCTTCAGAGAGAGATAATCACCACACATTTCCAGTTGGATTTCTTAAAAACAAACAACCAACTCCCCAAAACCACAGCCAATCATGAAAAAACTTAATGGGAGAGACCTGTAATGCATTTTAAAAAGTGTGGTTTGGCGTTTCAGCACTACATGAAAACAGGAGCGCTCTTTAAATCCACTTAAGGTCTTCCTACCTCCTGGGTTGCATTTTAGAATTCAGTGTCACCACTAAAGCACAAGGACACTGTTCATCGTGGCTTTAATCTGTATATTCCACTGAGTTGGTTCTCATTTAAACCAGCCATATCTTTCCTTTCATGAAGGATTCCTTTATGAGGCACTCTTAAAATTTTTGATCTAGATTTTTGGTACTGCTAACTGATAATCTTTGTTTTATGAATAACATCTTTCAATATGAATATTTTAATTGAATTTAGCAGGAATTATTATGAATAATATATTTTACCATCAAAAGCAATGACTAATACTGTAATATTTGATGTTCTGGATTTCCTTTACCATATAAAAGCCTTCTCTCTGCATGTTAAGTTACATTAGCTGTTTAAAAATACAAATACATAAATTATGTTTCTAAATATTTCCCTTTGTCTTTTGTCCTACAGATAAGTTCAGGCACATTGCAAAGTGAACATGTGGTTTTTACAAATTCAAAACAAATTCTTGGAGTGTGTGATGTAGCTATCAGCAGTGCTAGAAATTTCCAAAGCCAGCTTCACAAATGAGTCTGACAACAGTGGTGTGAACTCAGAAATCAGTGGTTCTTGCTGTTTTGAGGCTGGCAGATATGCAGTGTTGGATTAAAATATCATTTTTAGCTGCTTTTTTGGTGAAGGGCTCCCAAAACAAAAGATTGAGTGCTGGTGAGATAAGCTGGGCTCTTTAGATGAGTGTCAAGCCCCAAAAAGGTCCCAAGGGCAGAGGAGCCCTGGCCACAGGAGCTCAGCTGGGCTCTCTGCTCTCTTTGGCTCTTGGGCTTTGTCTCTCTGGAGCTGTGGCCAAATAGGAATAAAAGGGAAATTGCAGGTCCTGGATGGACAGCACAGCAACTCCTTCTGGTCCATGCCTTTTGTTGGTGTCAGCTTGAAATTAGGATCTCAAACTCAGCATATAGCAGGGAAAGAACAACTCCAGTTATTATTTTATTCACTAATTGGCCTTAATTTCCAGCATAGCTATTTTGGTCCATTAATTCTGGCTTCATGCTCCCCTTGTTTATCTGAAATTATCTCAACACAGCTGTTTGGTTTTGTGAGTAGGCATTTTTTGGTGTGTGCTTTTAACTTTGGTGCAATGGTTTTATGCATCAGTCTGAACTTTTGATTCCTTGGATAACTAGATTTGTCTGTGGTACAGAAAACTGTACCTCTGTAGTGTTTATTTTTTCTGTCAGGTACTTGCTGTTTTAATTTGTGCTTTTTGCTGCTGATTTCTTGGTGAACTTCAGGAAACTGCAGCAAAAACAATATAAAAAGAAAAGCCAGTTCAGGAATATATGAACCTTTACTTTATGTTCCAACACAAATTTTAGCACTCTGCTCAAAAAAAAAAAAAAATGTGGAGGAAGATTAAATTTACTATGTATTCCTAAACATCCCACCCTTCCTGAGGCAGGCAGGGGTGCTGAGAGCTGGGTTCTTTGGGAAGCAGCATTTGCCTGCCTGCAAAGTGAGGGGCGGTGCAGGGAACACCCTGCGTGTGGATCTCAGGCAGAAATGAAAAGGGGCTGAGAACAGAGACAACTTGGTGCAGTCTAAAAGCAGCAAGAAGGCTAAAGCTCTCTGGAATCAATAATCGTTTGCTAGACATTTACATTGTTTTTAATAGAAAGCCTTGAAATACATTTTTGTAACATAAAACTCAGTGGTTGGGTGAAACGGTGTTATGTCATTGTCCACACATTCCACTTGAAGCAGTAGGGGAAATAGAGAGCTCTACAAATCTATGTTTTACCCTGTATAATGTTCTCTAAAGCTTTACAGCAGGCTTAATCAGTTGGACATGAATTAATGATGGTTATCAAACAAAAAATAATGAATTCCAAATAAATACTTATTGCATAATTGAAGTCACAAGAATTTTCTATGAATAAAATATATTTGTATTTACAATGCATAAATTCAGTTGTGACACTGTTGGCCATAAACAGCTTTCTGATGGAAGTATTGATGAGCTATGTTAAATTAGTAATAGCTTGAATACATTTCTTAATTATGTCACCAGCTTCATGTGCAGGAATGTTGTTTGAAGTGAATTGGTTGCCATTTATTTTGTCTGTACTAGGGGAACAAAATGGTGGGATTTTGATTTTTTTTTTTAATTTTTACATTCTAACAAATACTCAAGAGCCTCAGTTGACGGGAGAATGTTTTGGATTTGTCTTTTTTGTTTATGTATGCAGTGGATATGATGTGGTTTACTTCTGCTTTGCCAAAGACATTTCAGATAATTTTTTCATTGATGCAATGATTAGCACAGTTTCACATGTATTGGAGAAAACATAAATATGTTACTCTGGGCCTTCTCAAAGAGCAAGGCAGAAAATACCAGACAGCTGCATGCATGTTGCAGCATTAACAGAAGCTCTTTACATTTCAAAAACAAACAAACAAAGGTAAAATACAATTTGGGATACTCAGGGGTAAGTCTTGAGTCATCGGAGTAATCCTGTGCAACAGACTGTTGGTATTTAGCACGAAAAGAGGAAGGCTCAGAGGAGTGGCGCCTTTGCTGTGCCCAGGGTTCTGTGGGTTCATTCTGGGCGTGGTGACCAGGCAGAGAAATCCCTTCTCTCGGTGATTCCCAGACCCAGATGCAGTTTGCTACTGGTGGGTTAGCACAGGAGCTTTGCAAACCCCATCATCTCTTTGCACACCAGTCCCCCGCTCATCGATCGAGAACAACTCTCACCTACACAGCTGAGTTCTGAAGTTTGTGTAACATTTTTAATCCATCAAGCTGAGCCATCCTCAGTCATTGCAGTGTTAGTTTTTGAAAGATGATGTGAGTGCTTCCAGTTGAATTAGCATCACACATTTCAATGGATGTGAAATTTGGTTTTTAATGAGCAGAAACCACCCCCTGCTTTGGAAGCAGTGTTATCACTATTGCTCTCTTATCTGAGAGCACTGGTTGTGGCCCATAGAAAAATCCTTCTTGCAAAGAGCTCTGAAAGAGAAATAGATAAATAGAAAAGCAAGGAAGTGCAAGTGCATGATAGGCAGAAGCCTTAATGTGTCAGCAATCTTACTGCATTTCACTCTTTCTCCTCAGCAAATGGGAAGTTTTAGGAGATAATTACAGAACAAATAATGAGCCTTGTCAGCATTAGGCACCCCTAAGAGAGAAACACAAAATGGTGAGTGTTCCAAGGTGCTTGTTTAAAAGTGTTAGTGAAATGGGTAAAACAAGGTTGGAGGAGTGTGAGGAAAAGCACAATGGATAGGAAATGAAGAGAGGCTGGGATAATGGGAGGAAGTGTCAGAGTTAGAGCAGAAGTGTAAAGGAACTGGAATCTCAGACAGAGACTTAAGAGGGCAATAAGACAGTTAACACTGAGGGAAAAAATTCTGAAGCATCAAACCATGTTGGGGAAGAAAAAAAAGAATGAATGAAGGGCAGAATGCAAAATTGTTCCATGAATAAAATCACTGTTTGCTATTAAAGGGCAAATCCTCTAGCAGAGTGGGGTTTGATGCTCCCTGGGGCTTCTCTTACCAACCTCAAGTCAATTCACTGCACTTTCACTAAAATCCAAATGGGTTCACTTGTGATTTCTGAGAATTGTGAGCCTCCCTCTTGAAAAGCTGAAGCTGTAGAGCACCCTCTGTAGAAATGGTGAAATGCTTCAAGTCACAGCCCTGCCTTTGGTCTACCAAAGAATTTTTAGATCAGGTTTCAGGAATAAATCCTATTGAGAAGTGATAAAATTCTTTATCCTGCACATATTTTAAATATAGCAAGATAAAGAAACATACCATGAAAGGTAGTAATGTATTAGCACTGGTTCTCCATGGTTTTCCTTTCTTTTTTGTATTTTATAAATGTTTTTTAAAGGCATGAATACACTCAACTACTTCATCTTTATTGATGTTCTGCTATTAAGAAAAGTTCAGAAAGATAAAATTGAGTGTTTTGTTTTGGCTGTTTCCTTGGAATAATGAGAAATTAGAATGAGATTTACAGTGCAATTTATACTCCATATCCACTTAGTCTTGGATGCTTTTTCTGACAGAGGCCAGCACTGGGGAGAGTCTGAGAGCCTCCCACTTAACAGTTCTAGTAAAATCTGTTTTCCAAATAAATACTTTCAGCAATAGAAACTAACATACAGAAAATGGCTAACAGCGAAGCATACAGAAATGCCTTCATTTTTTTGTCATAAGATTTGCAACATTTAGGTCATACTCAGACCAAGGACAAAGAAACAGTAAGATTTTCACTTTATGGCCCCTATTTCATCAGTAGCAGGAGCAGGTCAGAACAATTACAGTACATCTCATAAAACTGTCTGCCTCCCTACTCTGCAACTTGATTATTCTGTATAAATTTTCAACTGAAACTGTAAAATCTGCAATATTTATACCATGACATGAATCTGTAATGATGTGAAACCTCTCCATTCACACATGTCCATCTACAAAAGTGAGATTTTGAGTAAATTTTGCTCTTTAGAGTCTGCAAGAAAATAACACAGACTTTATCCCTTGGAGATCTGTTTTACTGTACCCTGGTATTTCAAAGTTATAAAATTTTTGTCATACCCACTTGAAAGAAAAATTAAAACAAATTCCAGCAAGATCTGTGGGTTAGACTTTGAAGAGAAAAATGACACCACTCAAAATATTCTTTAGAACATAACAAGAACACAACTATTTTACAACTTAAAAAGAGCAAACTTTTACATCCTTGTGGCAGCGCCAATTGTGTTCTCTTTTTCAAATGTTGTCAAAAATTATAACGCATAAAAGCTTTCAAGCACTGAAGATTAATCCTCCCTCCCAGAAAGATAAAGATTGTAGTCAAATTCTATAAACCTCATTTTGCTTCTAGCTACATATTTTTAAGTATAATTCTGAAGCAATATCAAAGCAGATGGTGCAACAGCAGCATTGAAAAAGCATTTGGTGTATTGTAAGTGTCAGGTTAGAATTCACAACCTGATGAATTGCCCACAAGTTCAGTGCTAAAATGGTGCCATTTCTGTTTTAAAATAACTAAGTTAGAAACTATTTTCAGAACTAGAATTAAAAATAAAAAAGAGAATAAATAACCCATATGTCCCTTGTTGGTTTTAAATATTTAAGTGTCAACTGGAATTGTGAAAGCAAGGGTTATGTGTATAGAATTGCTATAAAACTTTCCATTTGCTCCGAATTTTCATGCTGTGTGAGCAGTGTTTTCAAAGACCTTTGCAGCTGGTATTGTCAGCATATGCAGTAGATTGGAGTTTTACATAATACTTCAGCAGCAAACACTCTTGGCTTTGAAGGAAACTTTGTTTTAAAGGTAGCAGATTCTCAACAATATCACTGGCTGGAAGCAGAGCAATCTTCCTCAGGTGATGGATAAAAATTGACCTTTCTAACTATGAATAATGTCAAGTGCTGAAGCCATTAAAGTTCGGTTTCCTCACAACTATAAGACTACATGATGCTATTTTATATTTCTATTCAGGAGGAAAAAAAAAAAAGAGGCTAGGATTTCTTTCATACTATAGATAAGAGGAGACAGCTCCCATTTAGCTGGCAATTCCCACAAAGAAATTTGAGGTTTTATTCCCCCATTTCAGTGCCAGAGGATTCACGGACCTTCATTTAGGAGCTGAGAAGACAGAGGGCTGTGAGAACCTCTGGAATAAGAAGTTTCCAGGGAATAAGAAGGTGTTTATTCCCAAGTTTCTCTACTCCCCTCGTTAGGCAGAGGATCCCCGCGCTGGTGCTGGGTGGCAGAAGCCCCGTGTGGATTTGTCACCTGGCAGGCTGTGGCAGCAGCAGGTACCTTGTCGATGGTACCGCGGCCAGGAATCGTCTTTGGGAGGAGAGCCAGGCATTGATTTGTTTCTGCAGCTCTGCTGGTTCCTTGGCAGCCCTGTGGGCTTTGGGAAACGGGGAGAAGCAGGGTGTAGCTTGTTTCTGAGTGTGCTGCCTTGCTGGAGCAGATGCTTTGGTAATGGGGACCAGCGCTGTGACAAGCACTGTGACACTGGGGCTGTGGATGCTGCTGGTCCTGGGGGGTGATGGGGCCACGTGGGGCCTGAGCCTGCATTTTCTGAGTTATTTCCGTATTTCATTGTGCCTCTGCTTCTCCACTGTGCAGAGAGCTCTTGTATTGCATTTGCGGGGTGCCCCAGATGAGGAAGGAATGATGAGCCTGACTCCATGTTCTCAGGAGGATAATTTATTATTGTAAGATGCTATAGTATATTAAAGAATACTAAACTAAACTATACTAAAGAATACAGAAAGGATTCTTACAGAAGGCTAAAAAGATAATAATGAAAACTCCTGACTCCTCCAGAGTCCCGACACAGCTTGATTGTGATTGGCCATTAAGTCAAAACAACTCACATGAAACCAATAAAACAATCACCTGTTGGTAAACAATGTCCAAACACATTCCAAAGCAGCAAAACACAGAAGCAAATCAGATAATTCTTTTTTTTTCTCTGAGGCTTCACAGCCTCCCAGGAGAAGAATCTTGGGCAAAGTGATTTTCCCAGAAAATGTGACTGCCACATTCTTGGAGCTCTGTCTTAGCTGTATGAATTAGCTTTCATTATTCAGATTCTGGTTTGCAGATGGTCTTTAAGAGGGGAGGACCACTGCCTTTTTGGACAGAGGTAGCAGTAATATCTGGGGCATCACTCACACAAAGGCACCTGCAGTAATTGAATTTGCCAGGCCGTGCTGAGAGTTTGGTGCTCCTGCAGTGTAAGTGGAAAGACAGTGGCAGTGCAAGTCACCGGGTTTATCCAGATCTGAGACTGGCTCGTTCTGCTGTAAGGATGAGAAACCTCCTCCTGCTTGGTTGGGGATGGTTTCCAATATATTGATCCATGGAGAAGGCAGCTGCCTCTCCAGAAACTATAATAATGAGATGCCTAGCTAGAACCCCAGTGAATAACAGGCTTGTGGCTATGAAACATGAGGCATATTGTTTTAAAGATATCCAAAATGCCATACTGAAAAAAAAAATCATGAGATTCTGAGGTGAGGAAAAGACAAAAGGGGGGGCTCTTTGTACATGAGTGAGTTTTTTCCCTTCTGCTATGAAGCAGAGCTGATGTTTAATCAAAACTTCAGTGAATTTAATATACACTGCAGGTGTTTTAGTACCTATAACCTTATTTCTTGCTTGGTTTCTTGAAAGGAAAATAACCTCTCCCAGGATTTGTTTTTAATGAAATGTAGGTAATGTGCTTTTTGAGCTTACAAGAGTGATGCCATGGGCCTGCTCTGGGAGGAAGCTGGGGGAGTCCTTTCCCATCTGTCCTTTAAGGACACTGGCCTTGGAAATCACCCTGCAAGCAGGTGTCTGTGCTGCTGGTGGCTCTCAGGTGGGGACAATGGTGTGTGTTACCTCCAAAACTGCTAACCAGGGGGTACAGAGCTGTTGTTTCTGCTCTTTCCTCTGGGATAAGTCAGTGCTTTTCTAATTAATTAAACGTAGCCTTACAGTTAAAGCAGAAATGTGCATTGTTAACTCCTGTGCAGCTGTGAGCTCAGGAGAGGGCGGTCTGCATATTTGTGCAGGAAAGACAACTTTGTTTTCTGCAGAGAGTTGGCCTGGGAATACCAAGGAAAGTTATTCTTAAGGTTTGTCCTGTTATGGCATGAATGCTCAAGTAGTCTAATGCAGGATTTATTTACTCCTAACTTAAAGAGCCATATTTTTCAATGCAATCTTGGTGTTCTGCCTTTCCTGGCTTTCTAAGGTTAATGTTGTAAACAAACTTGGTGTTTACAAAAAACCTGAAAATTTCCAAATGAACAAAGTGATTCTTCAGCTGGCATGAAAATGGATAATGGTTTGGGCATGTTTTAGGAGGCCCATAGTTATTACTTTAGATATGTTTGGGAAAGTTGCAGCCTAAGAGCCGACAGGCAGATGAGAAGGCAGAGCTGACCCCATACTTGGGAGGATATTGCTGGTGTTATCAGCAGCATGAGCAGGATCAAAGGGTGAGCAAACCAAATACCTGATACTCTTCTGCTACCTGAAGGTCCAGGAAGGGGGACATGGCTGCTTGGTGGTCCTCATTCATGTGCTGCATTCCTTTTGAACTGTTAAACAGTGAAGCAAGAAGTGAGGAATACACCCTGAGCCCTCTGAGCTCTGACACACTGTGTTATGCCTTTGATTGCACTATGTGTTCAGATGATGCCAATAGCTGACACCTAAACCCGGGCTGACTCTGTCATGCAAGACCAAGGAAAAGCAACGCTTCCTGACACTCTGGCCCTATGGCAAAGTGAAAATGCTGGGAAGGCTTTGCCCAACTTCCCTGCACAAGCATCTGACAGGGCCTCTGCGCTCGGGTTAGTTTCCTTGGAAACCCGTGGCTGTGCACATGGGCAGGAGCAGGGCTGCAGTTGGTGGACGTGGCCCTTGGGGGCCCCATTACTGAATTTCTTATGTTTAGAAATACTTTGTAATAAGGCCTCTGGTGTCACTTATTAGCAGTAAAGTGTAGGGCAGCCTTCATCAGCATCAACTGCCAATTTGTTTCTTATGGAAATGAATCCACATTGATGGCGTGTAAGACTTTTTGGAGATTTTCTGCTGGAACAGAATTCTCACTTGTTCTTTTTATGCTGCCACTTGACACACACTTCTCTAATTTGAGTGCTTTTCTACTCATTATATTGATTTCAGCCTTCTCACTGAAATGAAGTAACAACTTGCAAGGGGAAGATGGGCAGAGAGAGAGGAAATAAACTTATAGAGAAGCATTTTATCTGACCATGTTCTGCCTTAAATTACAGTACTGGAGTCAAAGCAATTTTAATCTTCACTGACTAATCTGCCTTTTTTTTTTTTTTTTTGCAAAGTTTTGTATCTTCATCTTTGTAAATGGTGTTGTGATTCTCTTTAAAATGCAGACTAAAATATTAACATTTAAGGGAATGTCATAGAAATGAATATATGCCTATCTCATTTTTTCCTATTACCTATTTCATTCCTTCTATTACCTCTTAGGAAGTACAGAGATGAGTAAGATATTTAAAAGGCTGTAAGCTAGCCAGATATCTGGTGTAAAAGCAATTTCAGTTACAAGGCAAGTTCCAGATGAAAAGTTAGGGTCTGGGGCTGTGCAAGACCTTTATTTGTAGGTTTTGTGGGGTTTTTGTGGATTTGGATTGGTTTATTCCACTATTACGGCTTCATTTTCCTGCAAATGTTGCAAAACTGCCTGTATTGTGTGAGAATGTCCCAGAGGACCCACAGCCTCTGTTGAGGTGATCAATCCGTGACACAACAGGTCCCCATCCCCTCCACTATGGAAATGCATAAATTCCTCTTCAGATCTGACATCCTGGTGTGCTGGTGAAAGAAAGAGAGGAGAGGGAGGCAGAGAAAGGCATTTCACTCTTCCTGCTGAGTACATTGGTGTCTTTCACCGACAGTCGAGAGAGATTCGATGGGAAAGGCTAAACACTTCTGGAGGAAGCAGGCAAATACGAGAATTTAATTTAAAACCCGAAGATCTTTTGGTATTATCTTTTAATTAAAATCCCAGAAAATACAAGCCTGAAAAGCTGAGAGAAATGAGAAGGATATACTCAATAAATGGCCTTTTCATGCCATCACATTTTGGGGTCTTTAAGAACCTCTTTGCTTCGTGGTTGAATTCCTATAATCTAAGCCATGCATACACTCCTATACACAAAGATCAGTATCTTTGGAGTAAACTCCTTTCTTGTCATTAAGACTTGACATTTCTGTTCATTGTGGCTGCCTGGCTGCAATAAACTTTCCTCAGAGGATATACAAACTCTATTTTCAGTGAATGCCAGGAAGAGGCTGCATATGAAACAGGGAGGAGGAGTTGTTCTTGTTCAGAGAGGCTGACTGCAGAGGCACATGAGTTACTGACATATCCTACACATTTCAGACAAGAGGGGACATAGAAATCAGAGGAACATGGTGGATTGTTAGATTTCTGGTCTCATGTCATCTCTCACCAAGGCAAGTTTGTTTCCCCATGGAAAATTGTTGTTGATTTTCTACAGTCAAGTTTTAAATCTCTTTGGTGTTAAGGCATTTGATACTTTCCTTGTGAGGTTGTACCAGAGCCAGGACATTTCATTGGTAGGCTGTCTCCTAATATTCCATTAAAATAAAATAAAAAGTTTCTTTACAGAGAATGAAATACTGCCACTGAAAAACCCGAGTCTATAAAGATCCTGCAAGAAAAATGAATGGTGAAACTCCCTAGACAGAAAAAAAGAAAGATTAAATTTAAAATGGCAAACAATGGAAGAGAATCCTTTAACAAGAACAAATCTAAATTGCTTGAACTTCATTGTGCAAGAGGTCTCAATTTCTGAAGGCTGCTTTTCTTTCACCATCATCTCTTAATTACAGTGAAAACATCTCTTGAATGCCTGACATCATTTATAATTGGATCTCATTCATTGTTGCTCATGATGCTCTCATTGTTAAAATTTTTATTTATACATATATGCAAATTATTAATATTTAAAACCCCTTTGAGTTGTGAGCTATAAGTTGTAAATTACTTTTTTGCTTCCAGTTGGATGAGAATATACCTAATTATCACTCAGAATTGTTGTCCCCCCCCAAAAAAATAACCCACCCTAAGACCAGTAAACAAGATCATCAAAAATCCTTTAAGTTGCATCTCTTAAAGAGTGAGGTGAGGTATCACTGTGATTTCACACTGCCCTCTAACCTTTCCTGTTTTATTCTAATTCCCTCTAAGTTGCAGTTATACTTTTATCTATTCCCTGTGGTTGTCAGGGATGTTGGAGCAATATTTGCTTTCCCAAAGCTGCATCCTAAAGGATAAATCCTGGCCACTGGGGACAGAAAGTGGGTATTTGCTGCTCTGCCCAGCAGAGATGACTTTGGCATGAGAGGAAGCAAAATAATCAAGTTTCCTCCTTTTTATGCTTGAATCTTCCACACAGTATCTCAGGGCATTCCCTTTCAGAGTTATTTAGATTGAAGCAGACTGTTGCTAGTCTAGTAAAAACCAGAACAATTTTTCTTCTTGCTTTTCCTTTTTACAAGTCTTGGATGCCTGGAGCTCCGATTAATTTTCCTCACGTGATAGGTTCAAACTAATGTTAATGATTTCATTTAATTTTGTATTGATATTTTGCTAAATAAGTAAAAGCTGAAGTGGTTGCAATCTCTAAGTTATTTGAAATACTTTTCTGTGAATGTTCATTACTTGGAAGGACTAAAAGTGTTCAGGGGAAGGTTGAGCTCAGAAGTTGCAGAAATTGCTCACTCTGTGTGCAATATTTTTGAACCACCAACCTCGTAAGTTTTCATCTAGCACAGAATATCATATTAATGGAGAGGACCATCCCATGAACCACTCACATACCCTGAACCTTTGTGATGTGTTCTTCTGCATTAATTGTTTCTCTCAGTGGGGGCTGAAACCTGCTCAGCTGAAAATGTCAAATAAAGGTGTAAAGGGGAATGTTGTGGACTCAAGTGTGTCAAAGTGGGAATCCTGACACTTCCCAGTGACTGCTGAATGTTTTGCTTTTTTACACACAGAAATCCTTGCACAGGGCTGAGTGTTTTGGAGACTGAGGCGGTCGGATCTGACTGGAGCAGGCATTTATCCAGCTGAGCTCCCAAAGGGCTCCTCCTGGGTGGGATCCTCAGTGTAATGTCTGCTCTCCTCATCACCTACTGCTCAAAACCAAATAAAAATTCAGGCTACTGTGTTTAAAACCTTGGTAAGGGATGTCTTGAATGGCTCCTTTTTCACTGTCTGTAGCATTAAAATAAATTTGCCCTCAGCATTGGACGTCTGAAAATTTACATTTATGAAAATTCCCAGGCTTTCATAATCAGCATAGTCTTCCAGCCCAAAGCATGTTGAGATTCAAAGTTTATGTGATGTCCTTCGCAAGTGAATGACACTGTCCAGCAAAATTAGAGCAGGCACAACACCCTGCCAAACCTCCCTGGCTTCTGGGAGTGCAATGAGATGAAAAGGGCTGGGGATGTGTCTGATACCAAACTGCTCTTCTTGAGAAAAGCTTTTGTTAGTGGAGATAAAAAGAAGCAAATAAACAAAGGTTTTTTTCCCACATACTCCAGATATCTGTGGTGGAACTGTGAAGGCTCAGAAGGGGTGTCTGAAGGCAGAGCAGTGTGATTTAGTGAGAACTGCCAGCTTGGTAATTGAGGACTGACTGTTCCCACTCTCCCTGCTTCCATTCAGGCTCTGCTCAGAACCAGCTGCAGCTGCTGTTTGTACTGGGGTGCAGTGATCTCTCTTTGGAAATAATTCCTTCTTCTTTCCCAAGACTCTAAGCAAGCAGCACTGGCTGTTTCAGGCATGAGAAGGAGTTATATATAAAAGCAGGGATGGATGCTTCAGTTAACAGCTTCCTTGGAGGGCTGTACTTCAGAATAAGCATTGTCCCTCTAGTCTGTCTGCTGTCACAGGAGTCCTGACCCAGCTTTGTTGTTGGGAGGAATAATATGCCATCAACACTGCCTTTGCTTACCTGATTCTTCCCCTCCATTTCTCCTGAACAGAACAGGTGTGGGACAGAGGGGCAGTGATCCCAGGGCAGCTCCAGGTTTGGGACACAGGCAGTGATCCCAGTGCAGCTCCAGGTGTGGGACAGGGGCAGTGATCCCAGGGCAGCTCCAGGTGTGGGACAGGGGGGACACAGGCAGGTTGGGATCCCAGGATCCCAGCTCCAGGTTTGGGAAAGGCAGGGCAGTGATCCCAGGGACAGGGGCAGTGATCCCAGTGCAGCTCCAGGTGTGGGACACAGGCAGTGATCCCAGTGCAGCTCCAGGTTTGGGACAGGGGCAGTGATCCCAGTGCAGCTCCAGGTGTGGGACACAGGCAGTGATCCCAGTGCAGCTCCAGGTTTGGGACAGGGGCAGTGACCCCAGGGCAGCTCCAGGTTTGGGACACAGGCAGTGATCCCAGTGCAGCTCCAGGTTTGGGAAAGAGGGGCAGTGATCCCAGTGAAGCTCCAGGTTTGGACAGGGGCAGTGATCCCAGGGCAGCTCCAGGTTTGGGACAGAGGGGCAGTGATCCCAGTGAAGCTCCAGGTTTGGACAGGGGCAGTGATCCCAGTGCAGCTCCAGGTTTGGGACACAGGCAGTGATCCCAGTGCAGCTCCAGGTGTGGGACAGGGGCAGTGATCCCAGTGCAGCTCCAGGTGTGGGACAGGGGCAGTGATCCCAGTGCAGATCCAGGTTTGGGACAGAGGGGCAGTGATCCCAGGGCAGCTCCAGGTTTGGGACAGAGGGGCAGTGATGCCAGTGCAGCTCCAGGTTTGGGACACAGGCAATGATCCCAGTGCAGCTCCAGGTTTGGGACACAGGCAGTGATCCCAGTGCAGCTCCAGGTGTGGGACAGGGGCAGTGATCCCAGTGCAGCTCCAGGTGTGGGACAGGGGCAGTGATCCCAGTGCAGCTCCAGGTTTGGGACAGGGGCAGTGATCCCAGTGCAGCTCCAGGTGTGGGACAGGGGCAGTGATCCCAGTGCAGCTCCAGGTGTGGGACAGAGAGGCAGTGACCCCAGAACAGCCCCAGGTGTGGGACAGAAAGGCAGTGACTCCAGGGCAGTGATCACAGAAGAGCTGCAGCTCTGGGAGAAGGGACAATGATCCCGTTACAGCTCCAGGTTTGGAGAAGGGCTGCACTGCCAGGTCTGAGGTGCAGCTCTGCAGCTCCTCCCTGGGTTGGACACAACTTCTTCTGCTTCTGGCTGCACCTGCCAAACAAATCAGAGCAAGGAGAAGGGAAATCAAGATCAGCAAACAGATGGGGAAGGGAAAAGGAGAGTTTCATGCCCTGGTGGCTCATCTGACTGTCTGCACTTTGAGCCACTCTTTGGTACCCTGTGTTTCCCCACTCCTGGCCTGAAGCACACATATTCAATGCGAATTCCAATTTAAAAAGGGAGTTAGGGGAAAGAAAGGAGGGGAAAATTAACCACTATAAAGAAATTCAACATTTGAAACTGTAAAACTCTGAACACCGACCAAGTGTTGCTTGCAATATTCGATGGTTCCTTTATGCAGTGATATTTTAGATTTCCTGGTTTTATTTTTATTTGGCTCCCTTCCACTTGAAACTGTAATCCTTTAGGAATTCTCTCTAGTAAACTCCCATTCAAACCACTGGGGATTTCAGCAATCTGTTGGCACAGTCTTTCACCATGTTTTTGAGTTATTTATAGATATGGTCTTGCATCACTGAAATATTTCTGCATATTGTTCCAGACAAAGCCAGTAAATTCAATATGTCACTATGTATCCCCTGACTTGCCTCCAAGGCCTTGTTTTCACAGGGTAAAAAAAAACTTTATAGAAGAGTGGGAGCTGTCTGACTGCGAAATGGGCTTGAATAATAACACCAGGCTCTCAGATGAAATCTTATACTCTAGATGAATCATCAAGTGCTCATTAAACATCTATCTACTCTAGGAAGAGATAAAAAATCTTCCTCTTGATGTTACCCTCAGGACCTGGACAAAAAAAATAATTTTATATTGGAACATGAAAACAGCAAACTTGACCAAACCATCAGCTGTAGAAGTTTCCCTTCCATTTGATTCCAGGCTGAGAAACCCTTCCCTCTTACAGTTATAATAACACCAGCACAAGAACACTCATCATTCTTGGAAGGCCTTGTATTGAAGCATGGAAAGGGCTGTGTCCCATCCCATCCCCTTTGGAGAAATTATCCTGTGGCTCAGATATCAAAACAACATCCTTTCACATGAACGTGGCAAAGGGCACCAGGGCACACCACAAAACCCAAGACATCAGGCAGCCTTCCTAAAGCACTGGTTTAGTTTGCATCTTTCTCCTGTAAACTCAGTTTTGTGGCAGGAAGGTCGCATTTTGAATAAGAAATAGATGCAAGGACTGTGGTGAGGAATCAGATTTTGTCTTCTTCACCCCCATTGCAGGAATGGCATCTGTGGATCATGCTAATAATTTGATTTGTCTCTTCACTACATTCTTTATTTGGCATCAGGTTGCTGTGCAAGCAGCAGTTTTCCTGGGCTGTGCAGTGACAGTGTCTGCTGCCACAGTGGCAGCTCTGCCATGCTATCACTGAATTTAATTCCCTCTTCCCAGTGTTGTATGACCCCTTATTTGCCCTGTGCTCAAAACGTGCTTGGCAATGGCTACAGCAGTTCTGTTCATCCTGCAAGCTCGTTGCATTTCAATCCCATTTTATTTCAACCCAGGTTTAACTTGAGTTGCAAGGCTACAGACTGCTTCCTATAATAAATTTTCAATGTTGTGTTTACATAAATATAATTTTTATTTTTTTCCTAGCCTAGTATCTCCAGTCTCAGCAAATAAAACTTTCAGATCTGGAAAATCATGCCCTGTAACTGTCATGTGTGTGATTTGCTTTGCTTTTTTCATTCTCCATTTAATTGAGAAGCCACCAGGAACAGTTTTTAGCCTTCTCATTACTTAATTGCAATATCTATTAATTTATATTGTGTTAGTACTTTAGTGATATGAGAGCCAGTAAGTGGCTATTGTTCATTAGCCATATAAATGCTGTGTATTTGAGGTTTGGGTTGTTTTTTTTTGTTTTCTTTTTTTCTCCTTTTTAAAATCTTCCTAATGTCAGCTTTTTTGCATATAGGATACTGTAAGGGTGAATAAGGCAAAGATATTTTCATTCATACCAAGCTAAAATACCTCCAAAGCAATCTCAGTGGAATCATTAATTAGCTATGAACAAATGTCTCAATTAAAGCTGCTTTTACATTTTCTCATCAGTCTCTGATTAACTATTAAAAAGGTGAGCTTAGTTTTAAGTCCCTTTGGCAGTTCATGTTCTGTTTACTGGAGAAAACTTCCCGTCAACTTTGCATCATTTTTGGATAAAAAAGCCAATTCTGGGTGGCGAAGGCAACAAAAACCTGGATAACAAATGACTTGTCCTGTGCTGTGTCTGGCATTTGCAGTCTGGGATCTTTTCTGTGAGGGTGAAGCTCTTCTGGGGCAGAAGAGCTGTGAAGGCACAGGAGGTGTGTGAGTACGTGGATTTGTGCCTTGAATTTGGGAGAGCTGTGGTTTGCCTGTGTCACGTTAGAGGGAGAGCAGAGCAGCAATGATGGAGGAGGGACTGGCATTGTGTGGCTGCAAATAAAAGTTACAAACCCTCAGCTTTTCCACACTGGCTGGTGGGTCTCTCCACACAAGGCTCTGAATTTGATCTCCTGCTAACATGATGTTAATTTTGCTCCAAAAAATTTAATATGTGAATCTAGAAAGTATCAGTAACCCCGAAGCTTGCTTAACATTGTAAAATATTCAAGAGGCGTTGGATGAAAATTGGGCAGTAGGCATTTTTTATTAAACTGTGTGGATTTCAAATATTCGAGAAAGAGTTCTGCTTCAATGTCAAAAATGTGAAGAATTAGCAGCAGAAGGCTACATTTTGTGTGAACAATGGTGTTTTACTGCCAGCTTACTTCTGTAGAATACAAGGCCACAGAAGGAAGCAGAGGAGGAGGAGTTTGGCTGCAGGGAGTGATGACAGTTGTGAGATGTTCAAATGCAGAGTGTATGGACAGCCCCACTGCCTTCCCGCTTGTGCATCATCCTAGAAGAAGTGCTAAAGCTTATCTTTATTTAATGCTGCTCAGTCCTGTGTGTAATTTGCAAGAGCACAGGGTGGTGAGGAAAAGAGAACTCGAGAGAGTTTTCTGTGGGGAGAGGGGGTGGAGGCATCTTGCTTTACCATGCTTGGTTTGTGCAAGCAAGGAGGAATCACAAAGAGCAGCTCTGAATCACAGAGGATGTCCCATTCCTGTTTGGTCCTCCTGACCTACAAAAGAGCCATAAATGGCTTTGTACAACCTTCTGTTTGGTGTCTGGAAGGAAAATCAGACTGAAAGGTAACTTAAGGTTGATGTTGCTTGAATTTTTAAGATGGGATTTCTTGTGTTGTGCTGAGGAGACCTGTTAGACTGGTGCTCTGTAAAATTTCAGGCTGTATGCAGATAGAATCACGGAACAGAATCACGGAATCATAAAGGTTGGAATAAACCTGCAATATCATTGAGTCCAAATTGTGCCCTATCCCCAGCTTGTCAGCAAGCCCAGAGCACTGAGTGCCACATCCAGCCATTCCTTGGGCATCACCACCTCCCTGGCCAGCCCCTGCCAGTGTTTGAGAACCATTGCAGGGAAAGAATTTTTCCTGATATCCAACCTTCACCTCCCCTGGCACAGCCTGAGTTTCCAATAATTCTTATCCTGCCTCTTATTCCCTGGGAAAAGGGAGCAGCCCCCACTTCTCTCTGACCCTCTTTGAGGCAGCTGTAGAGACACCCCCAGTCCCTCAGGTGCCAAGGAGGCTGCAGGGTCATCATCAGGTGTTTTGGGCTACCCCAGGTTTGTTGTGAGTTGTTAAGTTCTCCCATACCCGTCTGCTCATAATTGTTTTTATGCAAAATTTATCCTTAACTTCCGCCAGCCTGATTGCTCAACTTGACATCGGCCATCTCGTGCTTGTTTACCATTGCCATCAAACCTCAAACCAGAAGGGATCCCATCCTTTCCTTTGAGAACATGCAGAGAAACTTTTTCGCATGGATCTTTCCAGTGGCTGAGACTTCCAGAGGATGTGTTTGCACTTGTTGGATGTAAGAGCTCCTTGCTCTGAGCCCTCATTCTGGATAATTCCTTCTGCTCACAGCTGGCTCTTTCCTGTTAAATTCTGTGTAAACCAATTGAGAAAATGAAGCATCCTTGGCTACAAACAGTGGGCCCCCATGCAGGCTGATAGCTCCTCCTGCAAGGGGAGCACAACTGCAGCAAAACAAAGGAGCAGAGGACACAGATAATAAACCCAGAGCAGTTAATCACCTTCAGCGTGCCCTTCACCGAAGGCAAAGAGCTGCCCTCCACCTCTGTGTACTGCCATCCACCACACAAACAAACCCTACAAAAATCTAATTATCCGAACTGATGCTGAGTATTTGCAGTGCCACAGTCGCAGGAATGCTCAGTTGAAGCAGTCCTTTCCCTGGCAGGTTCATTTGTCAAAACCGGAACGTGCTGTAAAACATTTTGTTAGGTTCCTGGTGAAATGAGGGTAGGTCTCTCAAAAATCCATTCAGCAGGTACCAGGTGAGATGCTCTGCAGACCCCTCAGCTGGTGCAGGGGGGCAGAGAAGTGTTTGGGGGATGTAGCATTCCTAAATGTGGGCTAGGGAAGGACAAAGCATAAATTATGGATTGTGTCTTTGTCTGCACGAGCAGGTTGGATGCCTGAAAATACTTAGCTGGAAGTGTTTGGGTGGCTTGCTGCCAAATATAACAGTTCCTTAAGCAGTTTCAAACTTTTCTTTCACAGAAAATTCTTAAATGTAATTCTTTCTCTTACAAAGCTCAGCTTAAAAGAGGAAGAACAACTCCTGAGAATTGGAAAATGTGTGTTGATGAGCACAGCTCTTTGTTACAATATGTTGCAGAATTTTAGATGTTTGTAATGCTACATTTTGGAGGTAATTCCCTTATTCAAAACACCTGTTTGTACCAGAATGTGTTTTGGGTTTTTTTTTTTTTAACCATCCTGGCTTTTCTGAGATGAAAAGAATGTGTCTGGTGTGTAAAATGCTTTGATTTATCAGAGGTAAGCCCTGCTGTTAGCAGAGATAAAGGGCCTTGTTTACAAGGTGTCTATATCCTTAGAAAAAAAGGAGTTTCCAATAATTGAATAAGGTGCTGTGAATGTATAGATTAAACTAGAAGGCCAACAGCAAGCATGATGAACTTCAAAAGAACAGCTTCTCATCTCTCTGGGGACCTTCATTAACGAGTCACCAGATAGGCAATTACTGTACAGTTCTTATAATGACCGGGATCAGACACAAGCAATCAGCACAGTAGGCAGCAAGAAAGCAAGCAGAAAAAACCTGTGAAAATATGCCATTAAATCTTAATTATTCTTCAAAAGAAAACAAGCACGACTAGGGGGCAAATAACTGTAAGGAATATACAGAACTGTATCCAAACCTGCTGGCTCAGGGCAATGATATTTAGTTATTAGCAGCATCAACGTTTATTTAAAGCTAAGCATTGTGTTCACAGAGCAGTCTGAGGTGTATTTTCCACCTGTTTGTTGTAAGCCTGAGGAAGAGCTACTGTTTGCTGCCACAGGATAGCTCTCCAAATCAGATCACATACCCCTATTATTTCAGTCTCTGTTCCACTCCTCTCTAGAAACAGCAGCAAAGCCTGGGGCCCCAGGTGGACACGGAGAAAATGAGAGACAGCTTTTCCCAGAAGAATGGCTCAAATTGATAAGGCAGGACAGGCCATTATGGGAGAGTAAAGAGGTCATGGGGGCTGCACAGCAGCTCCAGCTCTGAGGGAGTCTCAGCCCAAGAGCCCTGCAGGATTTGTATGCAGCAGCTTCACCCTGGGTCCGTGGGGTTTATTTACCAGGGCCTGGGTTGCATAAGTGGCTCCTTTGCAGCTAAGTGGGGCTGTTTAGCTCACTGGAATTCTCTGGGGAAATCTTTTAATGATTATGAGACTGTGAGTTTCTTGACTCATCCTTCTTTGTAAGAAATAATTATGAACTTATAAATAATATAGGCCCCATGCACTCAGTGCTATTGGGGAGGAGGAGCACTCAGAAATGGCATGGTAGCTACAAAGTTCCAGGTCTTTTATCTCCCCTGAATTGCCTTTTAAAAAACAATCTTATGCAGTGGGCCACAAAGGTCATCCTCATCACTTGCCTTGCAGCAAATAACATCATTTATTTTTTTGTTTATGTACTCCAAATTGTCATTATACAAATAAACTCAATTTGGTCTTAGAAGATGGGCATAATCCCGTACAATGTGGATCTATTACTTCACCATGTTTGTGAACCACCCATGTGTCTTTTTCTTGATGTGTGTAAATCGCTTCAGTCTTTCAAGAATTAAAATTATTTAGGATCAAGAGGATGAAAAAGCAAAGCCCAAAGTTGTCGTGCTGTTAGTATAATGCTCATTTGTCTGAAGTCCAAAGCACTCCAAGGCTGAGGTCTGAGAAATGGGCTTGGGATTCTTTCCTATTTCTTGAGAAGAATATTAGCAGGAAAGATAGTAGAAAGAGAGAAAAAAACTCCTAACAAAAAGTTATGCTGTTTGTAATGGCAATGCAAAATTGAACTGTAAATCCTATGAAATTTATTGTCCCCTCAATAGCTAGGGAGATTTGAGTTTAAAATTGATAACTCAGGATAACCTTCCTTCACAGGAGCACATGGAGGGAGTTACTGATCCACAGTTGTGTGGATTTAGCTCCAGAGTATTGTATGACTAATTGTGTAATGACTTTTCCAGAGTGTTTTTCATAGTGCTCCATACTTTCCCTGCAGAAAGAATAATTATGTAAATAAGTATTATCAGAACATGCGTGCAGCTAAAAAGTGTAAGGTGTGTTGTATGATCACATATTTGTATAAGAAGTCTGGTTCTGTGGAAGATAAAAGTGAATATTGGAGCTGTGGAAGTTTATTTGTATCCATTTCTGTGCACTCACCTCCTAAGGTAGTTTAACAATTTAAAGATTTGTTCTGTCTGATAGGGGCTATTCAATGTGGGAAACCCTCAAAGGAAATAATAACATTTTGCATTCAGATCTCTCAACGATGGGGGCTGAAACTGGTGATACATCAGAGCTTTTGATTTTGGTGTTGGCTGTCTCAATGATAATCCCTCTGTAAGGATTAATTTCATTTTCTTTGGAAATCAAACAAGATAACAGCAATAATTAATCTGTTGTTCTTTTCAGTGTTACTGATCCCTGAAACATAACAAAAATATTGTCCTAATCTTTCATCTCTGTATGTTCTAAAGCACTGTTTAATTGGTCCTTGAAAACAATATTTAGTTATCAGTCTAAAGTGTGTGATATATCCTCAAGTTAGTTGGGAGGGAGAAGGATGCATTTGAGAGTGCTCTGCTTTCACCAGCAACTAATATTAAACAAAAAGTTGATCTAACATGTGACAATAGAACAATTCAGCCAATTCGCAAAACATCAAGATACCTTGCCAGGCATAAATCAAACTTCTTCCTATAAAATTTTAATTAATTGGAACAGTTTTAGGATGTCTGGGTTTATTTTCCATGAAACTAGATTACAAAATAAGAAATTTAATTTAGTAACTACATCTTGATAGCATTTATTTTGAGTGTAATTATCGAGCCAAATAGATGTTGTGGACTAAATCTCAATTCCCAACATTAAGTTTTCTAAATAGGAACTCATGGTAGTTTCACAGATTCTGAACTTTTATGATTTGCTATTATAATTATGAAGTATTGACTGATTTTCTTCTCCTCCCTTTTTGCCTCCCTAGCAAGCATTTAGAAAATCTTTTAAAGCAGCCAAAAATGGGATCACTGTCCCCTGATTCAGGGTGAGCCTGGTGACTGCAGTGCCCCTGTGCTCTCCATGAGCTCTGTCCTCTGCTCATCCCACATTCATGAGCCAGAGCCCTGCAAGTTCCCATCTGCTTTTTGCCAGGGATTCCTGATCCTTCCTGAGTGACCCCACCCTTGTGAGAATTGGGAATAATGGTTCATATGAATCCTTACTTGGTTATGATCTAATACAGGGATTTATGAGCTGCACTTGTACAGCAGTGGACAGAGGATCAGCTGCACACTGCTGTGTACCCAAATCTGTAAATATTACTTACTCCCAATGTCTGTGTGCATCTGTGGAGCCATCAGGGACAAGTGACTGGCCAAGGTCCCCTAAACAACTCTCACAACTGATGTTAAAATTCAGGAGCCCATGGCTCCCCACATCTCTATACAGTTTATCATCAGTGGTATCATTTAATTGTTGTACAGTCTTTAGTTTTGCATTGGAATGTTGTTGCATTTCAGCAATTCATATTGACTATCCTGTTTGTTTCATTTCTGTATGAGGTTAACAGATAGTTATTGCCAGTTTTATTGAGGATGTGACGTGTTCATGACCTGAGCAGAAAGATCCTCTATGGCAAGACTTTTTTTTTTTTTTATTTTCAGGCTTTCCATTTTGTTATTTTGTTTCATATAGGTAAAGCCTTATAAAATAAGGGCCTTGTTACCATTATAAAATTGTGGCCCAAGCCTGTTACTTTGGCTAAATAGAGCAGGACTATGGGAAAGTTACTCAGATGAATTATAGGTAGAAAAACAAGTTATAGAACCATTACATATTCACATGGTGGTATATGATGGTTGGTTGGATTATATTTGTTATGATTTAAAAGTTTTAAATCATAAAAGGCCTGACTGCTTAAAAAGGCCTGGTTTTTGCAATGAGGTGGCTCTCCTTTGCACCTGCCTGGGGACTCTGCATTGCTTTGCTTCATACATTACCTCACATTTTTTCATTGCTCTCCTCTCCACCCTCTTCTGTTTTTCTTGATACCTTTGATGTCAGTAGGGCTGGCAGGTCAAAGTGAGCAATTGCCTTTCTGAGTCTTCAGGTGACACAGATCACCTCTGTGATGATCTTAGATGCTGCTGTGACCCAGGGCAAACCTGAGTTCCCTGCTAAATGCAGATCCTTGGGGTTGGGCTAGAACTGATCCAAAAGTTTGTTCTGCAGTCTGTGTTATTCAGAATATGGTTTCTGGCATTTAACTGCAATGACTTGATTTGTTTTATTAGTAATGGTAACTTCCTACCTGTTTCTGTCAGATTCCCTTTTGAGGTTTGCTCTCTGCTTTTGTGTCAGCACCTGAGTTCTGACAGGGTTCTGATCATGGTCAAGGAATGGAGCTTTTGTTATTGTTTGGTGAGGTCTTTTTGACTGAGGATTTTGTCCAGGGCAAGATGCGTGACAAAGATGCACGTTGCAGAAGTCAGACTGTGCACAGACATTTTGTAAAGTAATTGAATTACCAAGCTGTACCAAACTTCAAGATAAATCCAGTAGGGAAAAGGAGGAAATGTGCAAGGCTCAATAGGGTTGCTTTGTTTATGAAGTCGCAGTTTAAATGTAAAACTACTAGGTACCCTTCAGATGGATATTTACTAAAAGCCAAGGCCTTTAAAAATACCTATAGACTTGTAAATATCTAACTTTAAGTGCTTATCTAACTTTTATCTTAAATGAGTTTTATTTCCACTGGGATATATTCTCAGCAAATCAAGTCCTTCACAGTGTTCTGGCAGTAGGGTTTGGAGGTTTTGGGGCTTGGGTTTGGGGTTTAGCAGCTCTCCTGCCCTTGGAGGGAGTCTGGGGCTGGCCAGGTTTTCACAGCTGTGTGTGATGGTGTCTGCAGGAGGGGGATCCTTCAGAAGTAAGAACCAGCAGGACGTACAGGCTGAATGCTTAAATAATATCAAATCGCACTGCTGATTTTCCCCTAGAAGTTAGTGGGAGTTTGGTGAGGTCTGTGCACACAAACTGTGTGTGTGTGTTGTTTTTGGGAGGCAGTGAAGGCTGGGCTGGCTGGCTCCCCAAAGGACTTCATGGGTTTCTTCCATTCCCCCTGGTTTCACTCTGCTCTGCCAACTGCCTTAACTTTACCACAATTAATGGGATAAATACTGTTTTTAAAACTTGCTTACCAGTGGATTTTTAAATCTAAGTTCATCTAAGTTGTTGTCTTTTACTGCCTTTTTCCAAACCAACCCATAGAGCAAATGAAGTTTTTTATTGTAAATATTCCCATGACCTGGTCTAACCACAAAGTATTATTGGATTAATGAGGATCATTCCCATGTCCTTCAGTTCTGTTTACATCATTAAAAGTATATAAGTAGAAGATGAAGTAAAAAAATCTAGGTCATTCTATCTGGAAGTATTTAAATTTAATTTAGAAGATTAAGTATACCTGTTTCAACAACAGAAAGCATTTTTTAGAAGTAAATTGTTAGCAACAGCCAGAGAAAGACCAAAGAAAACATTTTTACTTGATTCACAATGAATAATTTTGCCTTGCTGCTAGTTTTCTTCTTGAAATATAAGCCAGAGATATATTTCATCATTAACCTTTTGAACCAGGCCAAGCATAATTGGCAATTCTCCTGCCATGTCTATTTGTCTGTATTATGCTGTTCCTTTTATAGAAGAAATAATTGTCATTTTTTCCTGTGTACAGCTTTTTTATCCCAGCCAACCTTTGCAAGGATCAGAAGTATTAAGCCACCTAATGATATCCTATTCCAGCTAGGTTTACCCAACAACAATTTGTGGCTGTACATAAAAGCATTTCAATATATTCAATACCAAAGAGGAGTGCAACGGAGAAATTCTGTCGAGCAGAGTGGGTTATTACCCTTGCCTCTGTTTAAGCCTGGCAACAGTGTTCTTGGAGATGATTTTGCTGTCTCCTGACATGCCACAGCACACAGCAGAGGCTCACAAGCCGTGCCATGACACAGACCTATCTTGTCTGAAATCACCCACTGTCAGTAATAATGCCCTTTGTTTACTGAAGAGCTAATCAAAAATTTGCCCAGCTGTAGCTGGAATTGCCTTTTAATATCTTAGCTGTCAACCTGCAAGGATGTCTTTTTGACATGATATTTGCAGGAATATATATTACATAGTAGCAGATAACAGAATAGCCTTAACATCTGGAGAAGAGTCTACCTTCAATCAAAATAAAGGATGATCTTTTTCAGTACTTCCCTGACAAGTGGGAGATTTCAGAGAAGGGCTACACTCAGATTTTTTAATGGTCTTTACTTACTGAATCAGTATACTTTTTTCCCTGTTGGTTCCTTGCTGATTGCTGAATATTTGCCCTTTGCCCCTAATCATTATTTAATACATTAAAAAATACACCATCAGGGACATAATTTTTATTTCTCCTATTAGTTATGCTTCTGCTGAGTGCACTGTTCACCAGTGAGCACTGGCATGCTGTTTTACAGTAGAAATGACACAAAAGGGGCACACATTTTCATTAGAAAGGCAATTATCAGGCTGGTGGTTGGTGGTTTACTGCTCCTTTGGCCCACAATTTATTATGTACAACAGAAACTGGAGTAATATGTTTTGATACATCTGCCTCAGCCCAGCAAACTTTTAAAGACCATGGGTGTTCTGCCCTTGACCTCCTCCTGAGCTGAATGCAGAGTTCTTGGCTGGTGGAATATCAGTAGCATCTTGAGATGTACAAATAAAAGCCATTAGAGAGGAATTGGATATTATCACTTTTGGCTCTGATTTTATGACACTGTGAAATACTCTTTTGCTGGTTTATCTGCCCAGTTTTGACTTCTCAGGTCTCTGAATTAAATCCAGGCTAAATTATCAGTCCTGGAAAGCAGCTGTTATCAAGACACTGGATCAGACTCTCTGAACTTTACAATTTTATATTAAAAGCCTTCAGTGAAGTGATTTAGTGGCCCATAAATCTATCAGTTCCAGAAGCCTAAATCTTTGTACAGTTTCTTTTGAGGTTTGGGATTGCTTCCAAAAAGAGAATATATGCATCCAAAAGATGAAATGTTTTGTCATCCCAGACCTTGAGTGACTGCATCAACAGGCACAGGGTGTATGGGATGGGAGGAGTTTTCTTAATCCATTCAATTATGTTTTTTTTTTCTTTAAAGCTGTAACTCAAATCTGTTAGGAATTAATTTCTTACATTAATAGATGTAGACTCACAGCATTTTTATGACCCTCTTTCTGGATGACTTTGTGTTTTGTAAATCACATTATTTCTGTCTAGTTTTATTAGAGAAACCAGAGCACTAAGACTTAATAAAAATTTTAAAACTGAGATTAGGAATTTTAGATTCTTTAACTTTTGATGGCTCATTGCAATAAATTTCCATTCTCCTGCCTTGTCTAATTCCAAACTTCTATCATGTCTGTAAATTAAACTTCTAGAGGCTAAAGCATTGATTAGGCCAATGTTGTTGAGAAAGTCAAGGGACAGACTGAGAAGGGAAATTATAATCTCATTTGTCTTCAAACCACTTCAGTATTGTTAGAAAACAGTTTTGTTTAAAACCTATTGTGTCGAATTCCTGACACATGAAAACTGAGAAAAGCAGACAGTGTCTTAATACCTTCAATTATGGGGACACAGGTGATTTTTTTTTCCTAGAATTTCATTTTGTGTTGCTATTGAGTTCATCTATCTGTACAAGAACGATACAGCTCCATCGAGATTATTAATCCAGGAGGCATTTTGCAAACAATTGAGATATTTTATTCAAATGTAACCCTGCAGGCTGAGTGCTCCTGTGCCTCCTGGGACAGCCCTGTGCCCCTCAGCTGGGACACCTCTCTAAAGTGCTGTGACAATTTCTCATTGTGTGACTTGACAAGGGCAGAATGAATAATTTCCAAAAACACTTTAGAAGGCCTTTTTCAATATCTTTAGTTCTGAGACAGCATTAACTCTGCTGAATAGTGAAAGTAATAGGGATCACTCAGCCTGCCTTAAGGCCATGACAAAACTCTAATCTGTTTGCTGATAGTTCTGCAGCCCTGTGAAGTGTTCTCATTTGCTCCACAAATTGTGCTGAAGAACAGCTTTTTTTGGAATAACAATGTAGAAATTTCTCTATGTTTACATAGGGTATAAGTAGTTAAAATGGAAAACAGCCAAAATCCAATACCTTCTTAAGATATTGCACACCCATCAAAGTAAACTGGAACCCAACAGATCAATAGTTAAATACCATTAAAAACAGTTTTGAGAAAAAATCATAATTGACTTTGCCATATGCTTCATTTTCTTAGTACACTATCTTCAGAGTGAAACACAATCACCGTTCATAGAGAAGCTAATTATCCACTGTCAATTAAGCCCTCAATAACTGATCTCTTGACAGCTGGTAATAAGTCCCAAACCCCATTGCAAATTGCATTAAAATACATGTTTATCCACTGGAGAAAGATGGGGAGCACAGCTCACATGTTCACAAAATTCTACAGCCAGAAACCATTGCCTCTCCAAGACAGCTTTCCTTGCACTTCAGCTTTGGATTTTCCCCTTTTCTGACTTCTTAAGGCTTTCAAACAAGTTTTTGCATTCCCTCTTCAGTGAGCATACAAATCTGTGCTCAGACAACATGGCAGTTTTGCCTAAATGTTTGCTTAGAGAGGCCTTTTTTTGTATGACTTCACTGAGAAAGTGCAGCATTGACTGAATTTCGCATTTGTTAAAAGAGGTAACAAGGGATGTGGGAAATGGGAGAAGAACTGATACCTCACTGGTATCAATAAACTGTCCCATCTTAAAGGCTGAGACCACAAAGAACCAATCTTTCTCAGATGAGCTCTATTTCACTTCCCATCTTTGTTCCTTCATGCTTTGATGTGCCCTGAGGGCCAGTATGTGCTGTCCTTAAAGCTTTTTGCTATATAACTACTCTAAGAACTACTTTGTAGACCAAGATTTGAAAGTTGAAACTCATTTAGCTTTGTCCCATTACCAAAAACCCCAAACAACATAGTGGGAGTTAGAGGAAAACAGAAATATGACAACAAAAGCCTTATGGCTGTTCTTAAATATAAAAAAAATATATAGTAGAGGTGCTTGGTGTTGTATTTATCATATTTCAAGAGTCCCGTACCTTCTTGGTGTTTTCTTGTGAGCAGCAGATCTTCACAGCTTCAGACCCAGGGTCTTCTTATTCAGGGCTCCTCCTCCGAGGCTCTCCCTGACTGGCCAACCCAACCCACCCCCTTTTATCCCAGTTACCTTGACTACCAGGGCAAGGCCAATACACAGATATCCAAATACAATACAGATATTTTACTGGGTCTTCAGGGCCACTTATACAATACATATATTTGCAAATGCCACCTACATTTCCCCCTTTTTCTTTTACTTTACAGAAACATATTATTCAATTACAATACTTCAAATACAACACATTTTCCCATGACTCAAAGGCCACGTACAACACACACAGCTCCTTGCTCAAAGGCCGTATTCTTTCCACAGCTCCTTGATCCAAAGGCCATGTTCTTTCACAGCTCACAGCTGTCTTATCTGAAATACAATTCATACATTCTCACAGCTCTTGGCTGTCCTATCCCTACAGTTCCTGGCTCAAAGGCCATCCACAGCTCTCGTCTGTCTTATCGCTGCTATCACATCGGGGTCACCAGTTGTTGTATTTATCATAGTTCAAGAGTCCTGTACATTCTTGGTGTTTTCCTGTGAGCAGCAGATCTTCACATCTCCAGAGTCTTCTCAGTCAGAGCTCCTCCAAGGCTCTCCCTGACTGGCCAGCCCACCCCCTTTTATCCCAGTTACCTTGACTGGCCACAGCTGCTGCCCACTGAAGGACATCACAGCTGCAGCCCATCAAGAATAACTGGGACCTACCAGGGTAAGGCCTGTACACAGATATCCAAATACAATACAGATATTTCACTGGGACTCAAGGGCCACTTATACAACACATATATTTGCAAAGGCCACCTATAGCCTGGTTTGGAAGGGCAACTAGTACAAAATTGTGTTCTTTTCATTTCACAGAATCATGTGATAAAACTAAAGGAATGGGATAAATTCTATTTATGCAAGTTTTAAATGTCAGGAGAATGTGGCAAATTTTTGGCCAACTTTCTGTTGATTATTTGTATCTCTTCCTGAAGTAATGCATTCAATCAATAAGTATCAGCTGCTCCAAGGGTTCCTCACTACGTGATCTAAAAACCAGTCTATTGCCCAATTCTGCAACAGCTCAGTGGAAAACTTACCTTTCAACTTTAAAGGCTGAAGAATCTAAATTTCTTTATGCCCTAATTTGTTCTTTTAAAGATTTGTTCTAATATTTTCACAGGGAATGGTGTGAATTGATTAATTAATAGGTACAAAATATATTTGTATCTTTGCATTAAAAAATCTGCTCAGTATCTGCCTATCTCGTTCTCCATCTCAGAAGTACTTAAGGTCTTATTTTATAAGGATATTATTATTCACAAAGGAGGACATTAAAATGTTTCTAGGGATTGTTCCTCCTTGTTAGGCATCCACATTTTTCAGTGCTTTTGGTTGCTGATAAAGCCTGTTGTGGAGCAGTGAATCAATAGATGACTGGTGTAGTCTTTTCTTTTAATTGTCACCATCTCCTCTATAGAGATTGAATCTTTTTTTTTTTTTTTTTTTGATTTTTTTTTCTTTCTTGGCACTTGAGAAAGGAATTGCCATGAAAATGGAACAGTTTTCAGTTCACTTCCTTTTTTTCCTCATCACACTGGCACACAAATCCATCTATCACCATTGTAATGTGCTTTTGAGGTGTAAAAGGCTATTTAGTACATCTTATTAACTACCTCTGCATAATGGCAGCATCAGAATTGAGAGTACTTTTCATTCTCTGAACAACTGGGGTACTTCTAAGTAGAGAAATAAATGAGTTCTGTAAGCAAGAACATTGGGAGACCCAGATAAGATAATGATATTATAAGAACCTTGAAAATAATTCTCTTCATGCTCCTTTTATATTTCTCTAATTAAACTTTATATTCTGATAACTCTAAATATTCAAGATCTTTTTTAAAGACCTGCTTTCATTTTTTATACATACCCCAAAATCCCACACTTTACTTGTCTTTGTATCAAGTAATGTGCTGGAGAGCAGATTGTAGATAGCAGCAATGTAATTCCTGCCATCTTAAAAGGTAATAGAAAAATAACTCTGTCAGTTAAGTACTGGCTTAACAGTTTTGTCCTTAAGATCCAGATAGATTCTAATAATTCCTCTGGAGCAGCATATGCTTCCATATGAGATCAAGTGGACTATCTAATCTTTTCCTTGTCCGATTCAAAACCAATTTTACAGTATTTTAATGTATTTATTATGTAGTTATTTATGTGTTATGTACTTTTATGTATTTATTTTACAGTATTTTTACAACATTTTTATGGGGTGCTGTGCATGTACAAGTGGCAGACCTGTGCTCTCTCTGTAAAAATGACAGACTGAACCCAAATGTTGTTGGGGAAGTTGTCAATCTTCTGTTCTGGGGCAGGAGTAAACAATTGCTCCCCTCTCAGAACAAGATCCCCTTAGGATCAATGTAAGATTAATTTTATGTATAGAAGGAAACACCTTGAACTTCTGTTCTCAGGAATTAAGCCTTACAGTCATATGTGCTCTTAATTTTTAAATTTAGTGCGCTTTTCCGAAATTTGGGACGTTACAAAGAGAAGTTCCAGGCAAAGCAAAGATTCTTTAAAAATACTCATTTCTGTGAGACCGTCCTTCCACAACTACATGCTTTCCCTTTCTAGGCAGATTGCTTTAGTCTATTTTAGTGGTTGGTGGAGCCTCTACTGCTGTTTAACCAAAACGATCATCCCTTTCTGGGAGGTGAGACTTGCTCAGCCCAGAGGAGAGCCTGTCTGCTCCCTGCCCAGCTCTGCCTGGGCTCTGCCTGTGCTTGGCTACAGAAGGAAAAGGACCAAATTTAGGGAGCCTGGAGCTGCCCAGGTGCACTGGAGAATTTAGTGTAGGATGTGACTGCTGCTGCCAAACAGAGCCATCTTCAACCTCAGCACATCCTGCAGCCTCCCAGCCCTAATCCAGAAATCCCACCCGGATCTGTTTGCTCAGCCACAAAGGAAAATTGCTCTGCTTTAATCTCAGTCCCACGCACTCGAGTGCAGAGAGGCTGAACCCCCCTGCCAGTGAAAGATGCACTTGGTTCAAATTCTGTAACCAATGTTTGGGTAGTAATATCTTATATTTTATCAAACTGCTTTCATCTGGGGGGTTTTATAAGCAGCCACCATCATGAAGGCTGCAAATTATTTGTAAACAAGACCTTACTACTTGAAAACTTCGATTTTTTTTTTTTTTTTTTTGTAAACTAAGATATATTGAATTATTACAGTCAAATCCTTAATGTTACTCTTGTTTACAGCACACTTCCCTTCACAATAAATCTCCAAGCCCGTGGGCACTTTCAATTACTGCATCTTCCTTGCTTAGCAAAGGCACTCATAAACCTTTCCCTCTGTCATACCACTCTGAAAGATCTCTCTGTAACAAAACTGTGCTGTCTGACAATGCTTAGATTAAGAAAGACTTATTAAAAGCATAACTTGTGTGGTTCCCTGTGACCAGGGGAGAGAAGGAATACACAGATTACTGCCGGTAATGTGTACTTTCCTTTAAAATTTATTCCTAAGGCTGCGAAAAATGGGTAGGAAATATGACGGAAGTAAATCTTTAAGTTTTATTTAAGTTTTTTTTTGCCATGTATAAAAGAATTATTCTTGGTATAAACTCTTACAAATGTACAGCACCAGACTTCTCAGTATTTCAAGTTTTATGAATTTTAGAGAAACCAGAAGATGCAGCTGTAAAGGCAGAGATATTTCTCCTACGGAGGGTTTTATGGCATTATTTGAAAAGGTGTCACGTTTACACAGCTTCTTGACCTACACAGAGGGCAGAGGAAGACTCACTCGGATTTTAGAGATGGAAAAATGAGGTGTGAGAAGAAAATAAAATTGAAATTTTCCAGCTACCCTTCTTTTCTATTCACATGTAGTGAAAGTATGGAAAATGTAGGAATCACAGCTGAAAACTACTTACAGTTCATCCTCATAATCTGTGTGTGTTTTCAGTATAGATGAAAATTGTAAGAGAGGTGTTTTTAATGGAAATCATTATCTACTCACCACCAGTGAGTTAACAGAAAAAAAAAATATGTGTGGGGGCAGGAGAACCACAAAACCTAAATACTGAGCAACATCATATCCAAGTTTTGTGAACACAGATAGCTAAAAGTAATTTCTGAAATTTGTGCTTAGAAGTACACACTGCTACAGCAAATAGACTGAGTTGCTAGTGGAAACTGGAGATGTTCATCATTTCTGAAAATTGGTCCAGATACCCAAATGTCTGCAAGAAAACTAATTTTAGGAATGATGGTAGGGAAATGTTGATGAATATTGCCAGTGTCATATTTAACTGTTAAACAAGTAATAGCATATAATCTTTTATGCCTCAGTGTAAAAATATTCCTTAAAATAAATAACAATAAAAATATATGAAGCATACAACTCCATCCCGAATAACTGTAATCCCATTTTGTAACAGTAATGAATACACTGCAGCAAGCTTCACTGATTAAAAACTTTTCGTGCCACGTTTGTTTGCAGTTTATCAAACGGGATGTAAAATGCAGACTACCTTCCTGTACGGCTTTACTTGTGGAAGGCAGTTCCTTCATCAGTTTGAGCCTCAGGTTTGGCTGAGGTTTAATTTGGCTCTGGCTGCTGTGGGGTAAAAAATGTAGGAATCACAGCTGAAAACTACTTACAGTTCATCCTCATAATCTGTGTGTGTTTTCAGTATAGATGAAAATTGTAAGAGAGGTGTTTTAATGGAAATCATTATCTACTCACCACCAGTGAGTTTACAGAAAAAAAAATATGGCAGGAGAACCACAAAACCTAAATACTGAGCAACATCATATCCAAGTTTTGTGAACACAGATAGCTAAAAGTAATTTCTGAAATTTGTGCTTAGAAGTACACACTGCTACAGCAAATAGACTGAGTTGCTAGTGGAAACTGGAGATGTTCATCATTTCTGAAAATTGGTCCAGATACCCAAATGTCTGCAAGAAAACTAATTTTAGGAATGATGGTAGGGAAATGTTGATGAATATTGCCAGTGTCATATTTAACTGTTAAACAAGTAATAGCATATAATCTTTTATGCCTCAGTGTAAAAATATTCCTTAAAATAAATAACAATAAAAATATATGAAGCATACAACTCCATCCCGAATAACTGTAATCCCATTTTGTAACAGTAATGAATACACTGCAGCAAGCTTCACTGATTAAAAACTTTTCGTGCCACGTTTGTTTGCAGTTTATCAAACGGGATGTAAAATGCAGACTACCTTCCTGTATGGCTTTACTTGTGGAAGGCAGTTCCTTTATCAGTTTGAGCCTCAGGTTTGGCTGAGGTTTAATTTGGCTCTGGCTGCTGTGGGTAGCAGAAACCAGAGCAAAAGGCAGGAGGTTGCTGTGCCCCACCATGCACTCCCTGGAAGGGTGAGCAAGCTCTGCCACGGAATGCTGGGCATGGAAAATGGGGCTCAGGAGGCCACAGAGTCCATTCCCCAGAGGGCACAGGGTGTCAGTTGCTGAATCTGTTCTCTTCTTTGCCATCCCAGTTTCAATGCTGCTGATGAAAAGCTTTTGGTTTCCACGAGGCTCACTTTGGGACATGGTTGTATTTTCCCAAAATGTAACATGATGTGGGGTTTGCTGTGTGCATTTCCTCCCCTGAACCCTAATACACTGCAGGTGTTCAGTGTCACAGGAGGTATTACAAAGAAATGACACATTAAAGAATTAATGTTCTGTCGTCGCTGAGGAAGGAATGATCTTTGTTTGGCTGAGATAAAAAAAATAGAAAAATTAATATTGAATGCCTGGAATCTGTGGAAATAGCAATGTTTAGAGTTATTCCTTGCTCATAGGAAAATCAGGCTACTTGGTTTGCCATTTGGCAGTAATGCATCTGCACATCTGCCATGTGGAACTCTAGGACTTTCCTGTGCACAAGGCTTCTTTTAACATTTGATTAATTTCAGTGCTTCATTTTCTGTCTTTTAGGTTCTTTGCCATTGAATTATAAGGACAGAGAGCCTGTCCTGGTATATACAGACTTCACAGAATCCCAGAGAATCTCAGGGTGGAAGGGACTCACAAAGATCATTTGATACCTGGAAATCTGACCCAGACACTCCAAGTAAACTGTGTTGAAACTTTATTCAGATCTCCCAAACCATTTGTGAACTATTTGAGGATATAGAGGAGATAATTTGAGAATTAGTGTGGCTCCAGGGACAAAGAATTTAGAAACACAAGAGGCCAGGCCCTGCAATTAGCTGTGTTTGAAGGTGGACCAGGGCGGCAAAGTTTCCAATGTAAGAATTTGAGGGAGATGAAGACCTGAAGAGGCGTTTGCCTTGCTCATAGGAAAATCAGACTGCCTGGTTTGCCATGGCTGCTCTGCTGTGCACAGCCTGTTTGTGTATTTGTGTTCCTGCCCTGCCTTGCTCTGCTCCTCTGCGGCTCTGACAATTATCATCTGACATCAGGACAAATTCTGGAAGTACTGGGCCGCAGTCCTTTCGTCACTTATTATCTGTATCAGTGTTCCAGCAAGCTGAAATGAAGAAAAAATATTCTCACCTTGTAAACAAAGGTGTCACACATCCAGGGAGCCCCAGTGAGGGCTCCTTATGGAAATCCATCTCAGAGGGAAAATGTTCATACACTCACTGCCACCCTAGGTGCTGCACATCCAGTAGGACAATGATTAATTTGGTCCTTTCCCTCTTATTTAAGAAAACTGATTTTGTGTGTAACTAAAGGTGTTTCATGGAATTATTCTTGGTCAACAGAATTGCAATACATTTCATAGAGTCCTGAAGCAAATTACCAGCCTGGAGGATAAAGAGGGAATGATAAAAAACTAAATCTGGTTTTACCAGATAAATTAAAATTAAGAAATATCTGAAAAAACTATATAATCCAGATACCCTGCAAGATTCATGTTTGTATTTGCCCACAGCTTGCAGCTGTTAGGACAACTGAGAGACACATGACAAGAGTTCCAGCTGTAGAAAGCTGAAGTTAAGCCTTCATGAAATCAAATCTTAGCCATTTCTTCCTCTTAATACCCTTCCAAGGAACAGCAAGACATTTGCCTTTTAAAATAACACTCAGATCCAATTATTTAATAGTAAGAGATGAAAAAGCACTAACAAATCTAATAACTGCCAAATTAATGTAATTTCCTGCACTTGTGTTTGGTAGCTGAAGACAAGCTAAATGCCTAAATAGCTGTCCAACCTAAGGAGCAGGAAAAAAATAGTGAGCAAAAACACCCTTCAGAGAAAATATCTGCCACCAACATCAGAGCTTGCAGCAGGTATCAAAACTGAAGGAACTAATTTAAAATACATACCAATTTATTCATATTAGGAAGTGAAATGTTCTTGGATTTCAGGGCTGAGGAGCACCTGAGCGAACGTGTGGTCAAAAGCAATTTGCTGTTGAAGTTGCTGGATCAAGGCACTTTTTGAAGTCACATTGCATCTCCTTTTCCCTGCTCCAGATACCCTGCTAATGACCAGCTATAAAGAGCGCTGTGGAATTAGTTTTATTTTTTATTATACAGAAAAAAGTCAACTCTTCCACGCTGAACCTGGAGGGCTGAAATAGCTGCAGTTGGATTTAGCCATGTGAAATCAGGAAACCTGTCAGGGTAGAGGGTTGTAGAAAGGCTGTGCAGTATTTTGCCAGCATCCCTTTTCTGTTGGAGGAGCTTTACATAATTCTGGCCACTCTGAGATTCACACCCTTATTGATCATCTTTCTCAATATTTATAGCTGGAAGTTAAAATTTTCTTTTATTTTTTTTCCCCCCACATGCCCTGTCAGCCTTTGAAAATGGAGTAGCTGTATTTGACGGCATTTCTGAAACGAAAACAAAATCTTGCTGATTTCTCACACTTGGTTTCTAATTTTTTGTGATTCGACTGCAATTCCTGAGCTAAAGAGGTGTGGGTCTGGATCATCATCAGTGATCTGAACAATGCTCTCTCTGATTTTTCTCTAAAATATGGTAATGCTACACATGGGCTCTTCCACTTCAAACTTCTAGTGAGATATGGAACAATGCACTGGGCAAGGAATTCTTCTTGAACAATAACATCAAAACATCCCTCTCCTCCAGTGAACAGATGCCACATAGGCAAATAACCAAAATTTGAAATACAGCCTCTTTTTCTGTGGAATACTCTAGGTTGTGTTATCTTCACAGTGCACTACTGCTGATAATAGAGTAAAATCAGCTTATTTTTCCCCCAAACTGGAATTCTGATAGCTTCATTTGCCTAATTCTTTTGGGGGGGAAAGAGTTTTAATCTTTAATCTAGTACACATCCAGTCCATTTAACTTATTGGGGTAGTGCACAACTAGAATAAGACATTAATATGGTTATGCCACATCAGTGTTTTATTGCATTGTGTATATTTTGACTTAGATCAGTAAATACTGCTGTAAATATAATAGCCATAAAGCCTTCAACAGGTTCCCAGTGTTATAATGAACTTATTTAATATAAAATCAAAACTAAAGCTCAGTGAACCACTCATCCAGCAAGAAGATCATTTCCATGGGCAGTAAGATACAGATGATTAGCTCTTTGATGTCCATTAGGTAAAGGATCTGTTTTCATTTTTGATCTTAAATCTCTTCTCAGCCTCCTCAGAGAGAGAACATGGCGGAAGTATGTAAAGGGTCTTGCTGGATTTTTGACAGTTTTTTGGCCCCAAAATTCCCCTGGGTGGATGCTATCTAAAAATCTAAATAACTGAAAGCATGAATTTAATCAGTCACTCTTTGTTGCTTGATCTTTGTGTCTGCTGTAACATGAACCTGGACACTGCCAGTTCCTCCAGTTCACAAATTCACACTCGTCCCCAGTTTGCCCAACGACCTGTGGATTGCTCTTTTGCCTTTGGCTGAAAACTTGCACACTGAAATAAAAAATGAGGCCACCAAAGAAACCAAAAATCGGAGAATTTCCTACACTGACTTCCTGAGCTGCACAGGAACCTCTCAGCTTCTCTTAACCAAGTAATAAAACTGGAAAAACCACCTGACCTTTCTGTGTTATCCCCAGGCAAAGGCTCACACGTGCATTCAATTAGCTTTTGCAGCTCACTAATTTGAGTTTATGAAGCATGCTGTCCCCACAGCAAAGAAATGCTGCAGGGCTATTGTAGGGGAGTGTGCACCTCAGCCTTACATGATTAATGAGTTTTTATTATTATTGCCAGCCTACACAAGCAGATTTACAAATTATCCAGATTCAAGGTCTAGGTGGCCAGTTTCTCATGTGCTTTGTGTCAACACTCGAATTTTCCTTTATCTGAAATATGAAGATTATTTGAATAGAAATCAGCATGGGCATTTAGGGACAAAGGAAAACATAAAAGAGCTTGGTGTAAAACTTGAGAATGCACAATATGTTCAATGAAAAAGATTCTACAAAAATCAGAAGGTTTTTAATCAGAAGAAATAGTGTAATTTTCATTACACAATTCTGTATGATGAGATTAATCCTGAGGGAAAAAACTCTCACTATTTGTTGTATCTGTTTCCAAGTGAAAATTCTTAAAATGCTGTGGGGCTTCAGGATTTATTTTTGAGCATTTAATACTCACAAAATCTGTATTAGCAACATATTTCTCTTTTACTTTCCATTGAAAATATAAGTTTGAGATACAATATTTTCAGGCATTTTTAAGCAAGTGAAGCTAATTTCTGTTCCCTTAGTCCTGCTCCTGAAGCTTTTCTTATTGTCGATACACAAAAGTTTTCTTGGCCCACCACAAGATGAGTCCATGCCCTTTCTGTTTGACATAGAAGGCAGAATTTCCTGCACTCTTGCACCTGCTGATCAATATGCTCTTGGTACTACTATGGACCAACTCGGCATCCTCCTCCTAAAATCAGAGCTCTCTCTGGCTCAGGCTATGGTACTTTAAGTAAAATATGAAGTATTAAAGAATAAATAAAATAAGAGCTGGTGAAGTTCAACAGTCAACGAAATATGCACAGCATCTCCAGAAATTACATTTTATTGTATGCAGGCCAGGTATGACAAACTCAAAGAATAACTCAAGGAAGATCTCAAATTCTGCAGTTGTATCACCAGCTCTACAAATGCTGCCTTTGCTTTTATCATCCCCTTTTCTTGCCTATTGATGTGAAACTAAAGCTAGACACAGAGAGTAATGTTAGTTTCTTAATTATTTTTCTCTTCAGCTAATGAGAAGAAGGTAAAGTGGTGTTGAAATATAGTTAAATATATTGGTATAATTTAAAAGTAATATATGCATAATGTAAATTGAAGTGTAATGTAGAAATGTGTTATGCTAAATGTAGTTTAAAAGTAGACAAGGCTGAGGTGGACTGGGTGATAAAGAGCTCTATTGTTCCAGGGAATTCAGTCAAAAGGGGTTTTTGGTGCCCACCCAGGGTCACCCTGGGATCCTTTCCAAGGATTTCCTTGTCCTTGATGGGGAAATGTTGATTTCCCATGTATAGTTAATTTACAGGGTCTGAGAGATTGGTTTCCTTCACTGACAACTTTAAATCACCCGAAAGTCTGATCCTTTGTCTTTTGAAGTCTTGCCATTGATTTTAGGACAGCAGTGTCAGGTCCTCAGCAGACATCTCACTGACATAGTTCCTCTCACATTTATTTCTTCTGGCTACGTTTTAGATCCAAGTAAAAAGCCAATCTTGAACACAAAAGGAAAAAAAAGAGGAAGAGAATGATAAAGCCTCCATGGTCCAGCAAAGACAGGATCCTGGCTTTGAGGCTCAGCCACTCTGGGAAAAGGAAAAAAGCCAAGGACTGGCCCATGTTTACAGGATGTACATCCCAGAGTGCCTTTCTCATGCTGACTGCACAGAGGAAGCAGCTCATCAGCAAAAAGCCTCCTAATAAATCTATAAGGGCCTCGCAGCCCTTTCTGGTTGGTTTCAGGGGTTTTTCAAGCTGTAGGAGCTGCGTGAAGCCTCTCCCCCTCCCCTCTGGTACAGCAGTGTGCAGCAAGGGGGATGCTATTTGGTTTGCAGCCTTCTCACTGAGATGTGAGTGGACTAAAACAGAATTCCCACTGCATTTGTCCCAAATGTTGCTAGAGCAGGCTGGCAAATCCATATCTTGGATTAGGTAATTCCATTCCAGAACATTTTGTCCTCTATTATAGCCTTAGTCTTTCTGGTTTATAGACTATTGTTCCTTTCTTTTTCCCTCCTTTCCTCAAATCTTTCACATTTAACTGGTTACACAGCTATGAATATAATGTTTCAAAGATATAAATAATAATGAGCTCCTTTAATAAAATCAGACATAAGTTATGCAGCAGACGTCAATTATAATGGATTTTAAAGGTTTTGATCTAGAACCTGGGTGGCATTACATTTAGACTAATAACTGTAACTATGATTTATGTGTTTGCAACTGAAATGGTTTCAGTGCTTCGATATATGTCCAAAGTGAAATTTATAGTCTGCTACAGAATGTATAAATAATGAACAGCCATATGTCATATTGCATTTAAAAATTTGACTTCTTCCACAGCCAGCATAAGGTAAAATGAATTAAAATTTTAAGTTCATTTGGGATCAAGTTACTTTAATACCTTAAAGCAGCTCCACAAATATAACATTGATTTAATTATTTTTGCTGCAGTAAAAAATAAAATGCTTTTAAATTTGCGGTTGTATTCAAATTAAACCATGACAAAGGGCAAAGCATGTGCTAATAAGAAGAAAAAATGATTCACTTTTCTTCCAGAAATTATTATAAGTAATTATTTGTTAGATAGCCAAAGCAGGATAACTGATATTGACAAAGAGATGCTGCACGTTCATTACAACTTTTAAATTAACCCCCTCCTCCAAATGCCCATTTCATGATGGAAAAAAATCTGTAATCTATTTTTAGTGATATGAGCTGCATGTGAGTACACGAATGCACAGGGCAATTTTCCACTTGGCTGTTTGGAAAGTAAAAATGCACCTGACTAATATTTGTGGTCTGTTTGCAGCAGAAAGTGCCCCCAGCCCTCCCTTAGAGCAGAGGCTGTTTTCCAGACTGTACCTACCCTTTCTAAATCTTGGTTTAAACATTTTAAATCTTGCTGGCTAAACGAGGTTTGGGTTTTTTTCCCTTCTTAGCTATCTGTTGAAATTTGTCATTGTCATGGGCAGACTGTGGACAGAAATGGGATGACAACTACTATTTTGTTAGTAGCTTATAAGGTGCTTTCCATTTTGCCCACAACAAGAGGCAAAGCATAACAGGATTTCAATCCTATAGGAAATCCAGGAGCTTGTTCCCTTTATGTCATCAGATCAATTTTGCACCAGTAAATATTTCTCAAAGGTTTTAGGTAATTTTTCTGGTATTTACAGCAATGGAAGCGTTGAGTGTTCAGCATTGCCCATGGCTTGAAGCTTCCCTTTCTTTTTACACAGGGATACTATTTTCTTTTATTCCCTGGTGTGCTGGTACCAGGACTGAACTTAGTGAGCTTTTCAAGAAGCAGAAATAAATAAATGGAAAATTTGCAGTTAAGCCATCAACAGAAATGACATCTATCCCTCAGCAGACCCTTGTTTTGTACTATTGGGAAGTTATCTAACTTCCCATAGAAAATGCTATTGATTTTTAGCCTGTTTTGTCAACTAGTCAATAGCCACACACAGAGGCTACTTGTGAGACTCTTTTTTATTTTTTTTCCCCCTCTTACTAAAAGTGCTCCTGTATGTTGGGTTCCCAACACGGCCAGCCCAGCTTGGTGTTTTTTTTCTCTTGAACTTCAGCATTAATACAAATGTTTGGTTCATAAATGCCAAAGCCTGTTTTGTCATCCCTCTAAAAATTTGTCTTAGCTGAGACAGATGATTTTGCTAAGAAATACTTGGGGTGTCTTAGAGCCTTTGGGCTCTGCCAGAACTTGGCAGCAGAGTGAAAAGAGGGTGTGTGAAATTGTTACTGCTCTCACCTTGTCTGCCACAGATTCAGTTTGTCTTTGCTACCCCAGACTGAAGCCATGAAAATGGCAACATCTGCCAGAGAAGGGGAGGAAATGAGGAATGAAGGCACAAGGAGTTTCAAAATTCTGGATGAATTCTTAATTATTTTTTTTTAATAATGTAATTGGACAAGTGAGAACATTATTTGTTTTAATTCCAAGTGAAAAGACTCTTTTGGAATATTGAAATATCCTTTCACTTCAGCTCTCAGATGTTTAGTCCCAGGGAGCATGGCATCCTGAGATCAGATTGCCTATAGTTATTGAATATTGGGTAAAAAGGTGGGTTTGCTCTTTGCAATGGGAGAAATTTAATTCATATTTTAAGAGGGAAACAGAGGACTGTTTAATTGCTGGATGAAATCATGGAATATGATCATGGAAATGGATACTGCTCTTCATAAAATATTCGTGATTAAAAGCATTTGAGAATCTTCCTTCCAAGACTGAAGTAACATCAAATACTTAGTGAAATGTTTTTATCCAAGACATGAAATTTTGTATCATTTTGACTAGCCCAGCTTTCCCTCTGTCCCATTTTCTCTTACTTTACTACTCATATTCTACCCTGCCACAATTTATTCAAGAGCAAAACGCGATTTTGTTGTGCTTTGGGAAAGTCCTAGTGGAAAAGATACCCCAAGTATCAAAATTTAAGGTTAACTTGTGGATCTCTGTGTGTGTGGGCATCCATTTCTCCTGATATCCAACAATGAGAGACACTTGCCAGTTTTCTGTCTGTGGGAAACAGCTTTTGGAAGAGATTATACTTGCAAAGAGATAAGGCTGCATTCAGGTGTGGCTTATCAGAAGAGGCTGCTGCCATTGTCTGATGATAATCGAGAGCTTATTTGTCTCCTGCTCCTTCTGAACTCTTGCCCCAGCTCTTCAGAGAAATGGCTGCTTTTATCTTTGTACAGTTTCTCAGAGATTTGTTACTAGATATTAATTTCAGCACAAGGTTGTTTAGGAAGTCAGGTGAGTTTAAGGAAAGGTCAGCAGAAGGAGCACTGAAGACTTGGGGAAATTCAATAGCAGGCAAGATCTCCTCTTCTGCTTTATTCAGTTTAATGGAAGTGTAAATACTGGACTGACCTCCTCCAGTCCAGACTTTTTATGACCTAAAACTAAACTGGTAAATTTTTACTTGTTTTTTTTTTTAATTTTTTTTTTCCTTCAAGGGTATAGCTCTTGCTTTATTTCTGTGGTACAGTGTCCTTAAATAAACATGGAAAGAGAACTACAATTAGTAGATATGGTGTTAGAGAGAAACCTTTTGGTAAATCGTGTAGCTCTACCTGCATTTTCTAACCTATTTTTAGGTTTGTTATCCTTCAATAACTTCACCTTGAAATCAGCCGTTATCATTGAGGTGAACTTGCACATTCTGTAGATCTGAGTCTGGAGATGTGCCATTCAACAGTTTCACTGTTCTTCTTTTGGTGCTTAGAAAAGGGGTAAAAAAAGAGATATCTGAGGCTCTTTGAGTAATTTGTAGATTTTGTAGATAAAATATTATCTCTTTTCACCTCTGGTTGCTACTCAAACAATACCAGGTTTTTAAAATTTTTTGGTTTGTTTCTTTTTTTTTTTTTTTTTGTTTTTTTTTTTCCTGCCAGATATACCCTTGCAAGTTCAATCAGTTATTAATTAGTAGTTTACAAACAATTAAAAGATTCTTTTGTGTTTTGTTGTTTTTGTTTTTTTTTTTGTGGTTAAAACTAAGATGACTGGACTTAAACTTGTCATAGAAAAAGAGTATTGCACTACTTTATTTAGCCTCTGCCTTTTTTTTTTCCCCTATTACCATTCAAGTTGAAAAGTTTGGAGTTTTTTCTCTTCCTTTTAGTAAAGTAAGTAAGGGTCTTCAGCTCAAGAATATCTTTGAAGTTGCTTTTCAGATCCTTGATTGGGCTCAGGAGACAAATTTCTGTATCTCATTGGACTGGAGTTGCTGGTTTATATCATGACCTTGTGAGAGCAGAGAGATGAATATCAAATTATTTCACTCTGTTCCACTAATTTTTGAACACTTCAATGCTTTTCATATTAAAAAAACCCACTCAACCAACCCTCAACCTTCCATATTATCAGGTATCTAAAGAAACTGAGAGAATGGTAGTTTATAGAAATTGGCTTTTAATAATTATGGTGCTACTTTGAGTATGTTGTCATCAATTGTCATTATTGTATTACCTAAGCTATGGGCTTCAAGTTTTATTATGAAATTTATTATTTTTTTTTCTTTTACACCAGCATTGTTGAAGCTAGCAGAGGGAGAACAAGCCCTTGGGAGTTTTATTGCTGGTGTGGGGAAAGTGAGACTTCAAATAAGATAGAGAAAGGAACGACTAAAAAGCGACCACACATTTTGGTTAGAATTCAAGTCCTCAGTGAAAGATTGTCTTGAGAATGTCATTTATATGACAAATTAATGCTTCATTAGGACATTACATTGAGAAGAAATTACCATAAGCAAAGGCTTGTGGTTTTCTTAATTTCCCCTCTTGGTCAGTGTTGCTTACAGATACCTTCTTCCGTGCAATTATCATCAATCTTGTCCTTAATTAAAAAGCTAATTTTATCATTTTTATAATGTTTCGTAGGACAGGCAAACAAAATCTTTATTTTACTCTTACTTCTCCATAAGTTTCCCTTGTGTGGTGTAAGACGGCCGCCAGCAGAGGATCTGAGATGTGATCTGGTACCTGCGTGGTTCTGTGAGCACTCAGAGGGATTCTGGGACTTGAAGCTGTTTAAATCCAGCTAATCACATGCAGTGTCTGCAGGAGCCTGGTGGCTTCACAAACGTGTGAATCCAAGTCAAAGCTGCCACCAAGTTACAGGGGTTTCAGAGCAGTAATTCTTATTCAGGCTCATCTCAGGAACAGAGATGTGCGTTTCCAAGAGAGAGAAGGGGAGGTGTTGATTTTTTTGTCTCCTCATAATATTAAAGTTCCGAGATGTATTTGCAAAGTTTTTTTTACTTCTGTTTTGTTTATAAAATATTTTCTCTCGTTGTGTTTATCCTTGAAAATAGTAACATTTAAAGAACAGATAAGACTGAGATATCAGTAACTAAAAACTAAATCTTGTGGTGCTGTTTGAGAGGGAGATTTTTCCAGTAAGATTAAAAAGTCGGAACCTATGGTTTGTTTTTTCCTTCCCCCAATAAGCCTTTTAAAATGATATGGTATAGAGCCACTTTCCAGGTTATGTTATGCTGTTTTAAAACTTGGTAAAGATAAGGGAATTTTCTTAAATCTCCTAGATTTAAGTCCTCCTAAGTGTCTCCAGCAAAAACCATGAAAAAAAGCATAATGACTTGACATTTCTAAATTAAGGTGTGCATAGATGGTTACATGAAAAGAAAGATTTTTCATGAAAGGATTTTCAGGACGCTTTTGACCTCCTGAAGAAATGATGACCAAAATTTTCTATCAGCTTCTCATGCCACCTTAAATTAGCGTTTGCTAAATTTGAATAGGACATTAAAAGTAATATTTTAGTGCCTCTGAGTGACTCAACCCTCCGGGGGTGAATGTGACTCGCTGAATAAACCCAGCCAAGGAAGGAGGGGGTGAGGTGCCCGTAGATCTTGGAGAACAAGGCAGGGTGTGACTGACCATAGCTGTCACACAGGAGCTGCCAAAATGTGGTTTTTCCTTTAGCTCTGCACATCTGGGTGGGAGCAGGAGCTGCCAAAATGTGGTTTTTCCTTTAGCTCTGCACAGCTGGGTGGGAGCAGGAACTGTGGCTGTTCCACCCTGGGCTGGCCAGACCAATGTGGGGAGAGTGAATCAGGAGCTCAGGCCAGCAGAGAGGATAAAACCTCAACATTTAATGAGGATTTAGGAGGGTTTTGAGCTGGCTGCAAGCCAAGTCCTGTGTGACATCAGGAGAGTACAGCTGATTTTGAACATTGCACCTTCCATGTGTGGAACAGCTTAACAGAGCCTGGTCAGGGAGTGCTGGACTCAAACCTTGCCCCAGCATCACACCTGAAAGAGGGGAAACTCACAGACACAGCTTTTCAAAGGCATGGAAGAACATCAGCTCAGATTCAGTTAAAACATGGTAATTCTGCTTGGATCAGCAGTGCCTCTCTAGGAGCCAACTTGGCATTAGTCATAGAGCAAAAAAAAAAAAAAAAATTAAATCAGCATTTCAGCTTCTATGTGGAGGGGCTGCAAGTTATTCTGGTGGTGTGGTTGCCTTAGGAAGGTCTGAAATGCCATGTTATTTAAAGGCTCCTGTGCCACAGATTATGGCTGGTTTACAGCCTGAAATATTGTTTTTCATCCTCAGGTCAGATCCTTCAGTGACTCACAGTCCTTAGGGTGAACCTTTGACTTCAATGAGATTATTTGAGTAAGAAGGACATGCCAGGAAATACAATGGGGTTTTTTAATGGACTTTTTTGTAGACTTATTATGAATTCAATTACCAAATTGAAATAAATATCTTAATGAAATTGTGAATAGTTTTCAAGTGTAGTTCATTATGTTAATTTGCTTTAAAATTAAAATGGTGCTGAAGGATTATTAATACAATATTAGTGGAATAGATGGAAATAGATTTTGCCCAAATGAGTAGAAAATAATAAATGCTGAAAAAGGGATTCATACAAAAAAGATATGATAATATGGAGTATATTTATGGACAATTGGTTTGGACACTCATTAGTACAGCTGTGGATTCTGATTTTATTGAATGTTTCTATCCAGGCCATTTGCCATGGGTGGGCAATTCTCACTGTGTGATCTTACTGGGATTTGTGGCACAATCACCATGTGAAACACTGAACCCAGAGGTGGCCAAGCAGCTGTTTTATTCATTTACTCCATGAGAGATATCTCCCCACACATTTGGTGCTGCAGTACAAAAACTGAGCTCCTTGGATAAGCTGGCGTGGCTTGAGTTGGGAGATCCAACAGTCTAAAAGGCTAGGTGGTTATTTAATAAATGTGCCTCTCCAGAGCATGGAATTTTAATTGTTTTTAAGTGATTTTGCCATCATTTAAGGGCAGAGGATGTTTCCAGCACTTCCTAGGGAGTTACCAGGGGTTTAGGTGACCAGTTCAAATGTCCCTGTAAGCTTTGGCTCCCTCTCAGTTTAGGGGGTGTCCTCACCAGACAGATGGTGATGGCTTCACCATCAGGGAATTTTACTTCCACAGTCTGCTTAAAACTTGGAAGTTGTCCTAAATCAGATGCAGAGCAAAATTTGTTGCTGCTCTTGCATTTCCTGGCAGTGTGGCTGGAGGTCTGGCCCCACACTGTTGCATGGGTATTATTGAGTTTTCCCATGCTTGGCTTGTCCCAGGGAGACAGGCAGACAATGCAGTGCTCCTTGCACAAGCAAGCCACTCCTAGTGTAGCTGTAGGTTATTGGTTTTGCTCCTTAAAAAATGGCTTTTGGAAAACATTGGGATTGTGTGCTGATGGTAGATAATCAAGAAAATCCACAGTTTAGGGAAAACGTGCCATATGTCTGGTAATTCCAGCACACAATGGGGGTCTCTCCTTAATGACTTCCTCGGTGCCCCCAGTTGGATCTTGGTGTTAGGAGACATATGGAGCCTTTTCCCCTTAACTGTGAATTTTCTTCCTGCCACTGCTTTTTCTTACAACCTTAATCTGCTTTTAATGCACTGCAGTTGTCTTTTCCTGCCAATAATCTTTTATCCCTTGTTAGGCAACTTCATTACAAATGACAGAACTAGAACTTTTACACTTGGAGTGAGATGAATGCTTAAATTCAACTTTATTCCTCAATAACTGAGCAACATGAGGTCCTTGAGTTAAACTTGGTGTCCTGTGTTAGGCTCCACACTGTAAGACCTGTCCTTGCCTGATTGCAGAAATGTTTGGTGGCATTTGCTGCTCTGCAGCCTCTGTATGTCTGTGTATTACACCTCTGGTGTGGTGCTAGCTGTTCTTTCTGAATGGTTTGTGAAGCCCTGTGTATAGAAATGCACTTATTTTGCAGTCTGATATGTTTTGATAAGTTTTAATAATTTTGACAGTTTCCCAGGACATAGTTTGGCTCTGGCTGTTTAAGAAATGACACAAGACACAGTCCCAGTTTAAAGGCCATCTTTGTTTTCTAAATCTTTTATAGTTAACAGCAGTGATGTACAGATTTCTTTCTGAATGCAAGTGCAGCAAACTATGTGGAAAATGCAGAAAGATCAGAAAAGAATTTTCACTCTTTTTTTTCAAATTATGGAGAACATGCTTCATATCCTACATTCATAAATTTATGAAGGCTACTCTTACTGATCTGATACTTTTACTTGAAATATTTTAGACAGAAATATTTATAACTGGATATCCTTGCTTGATTCAAAGCCTGAAGAGATCAACAACGCTTTCTGTAAGGCTTTGAACGAAGATTTCAAACGCCACGTAGGAGAGGAAAGATGGAAGACGATTCACATTCTGCCATTGAGAACTCTTGTGGTTCACGAGGGCACAGAGAGGCAGTGCAGCCATTTGCTCCTCAGAGCAGAAATCAGTGTCCTTCCCCCAGGTGGGGCAGGGCTGGCCTGGACTCCCCTTCCCGCAGATGTTTATTAAACCAAGGTGACCTGAGCTCAATGCACAGCAGAGAAGAAGCAGAGCTGGCTTAGGTTGCTTTTCTACTAGCTAGACCAGCACTGGAAATAAAATTATGGCACTGATTCACGGCCCAGTGTTCTCCTGAGACAAAGCAGGCTTTGGTGTTGCACAGTGATGCTGCCAGAGATACAGTTTTACTCTCAAAATTCACAGAAATACTTATTGATTAAACATGGGGAAATACCTGTTGGTTGTTCAAGGTTTTGACTGCTTTGCAGGGAGTATATTCTCAGAGAGAGAGCATGGTAAGATTTATTTTTTGACCTAAGTTTGAATGTTATGGTGGAGTTGGAAGTTTTTCAAAGCAAATCTGAGATTCACTGTGGATGGAGTTTGTAGGAAAATTTTATGATCGTCTAGTTTTTATCATTTACCAATGATGGATGGAGGCTTGTTGTGATCCTGTGGTGGTGGAATACACTGAGGGACACTTCATTTGCAGTAAAGGTTTATCAGTAACTGTAGGGTTGCTTTCAGGCTTGGAAACGAGCTAATTTTTCAGTCGGTGGAACTTGCAGAAGAGAATCCCCCCCCACCTTTGGCTTTTTGCATAGAATTGTCTGATTTCCAGGCACAGCACAGAAAAAATCCTGATCTCCTGAATTGTGTGAGGTTTCAACATGCAGCAGATGAGGGAGGGCTGGTTGTTATCCAACTGTGGAGTTTGGAAGGCTTCCTAGTGGTCTGCTGATTGCAACATTTTTAGATCAAAGCTGGGGAGGGGTTGGCAGGGGGAGGTGATGGTCCATGAAAGTGGTGAGCAGAACTGTCTCATAACCTTCCCCCCTATTGCCAATAGACTATTTGGATGAAAACAAAGAACTGAGCAAATTCTACAGATGCTTGGAAAAAACCTTCCTAAAAGTGTATCATTTATGAGAGCTCATAAATGAAAGCTTGAGTTTATCATATTTGTTGTGCAAGGAAATATTTCATTTTGTGTGTTAATAAAATCTCTGTGGGTTGGATGGTGGTTTTTATTTTTTTTTTCCTTTCCTCCTGCCTTTTTATGTTTCTTTCTTCAGTGTGACATTTTTAAATGGGGGTGATCAGTTGCTTGTTGTTCACTGAAGTAATGTTTACTGAAGAAAATATATTTTCCTCCTCTCTCAGTTTCTGGCTGGACATCACAATTACCAGATGCCAAGCTATAGAACACACTTTTCCAGCAAATGGCATCTGGCTTCCTGGCAGAGTCCACAGGCACTTGTGCTGATGGCTTTGGAGATGCAGCTGGGTCTGGGTGGCTGCTGGGGGACTCCATGGTCCACCCTGTCATTCTAGATGCAGTTTACCTTTGGCTCACCTTTGATTCAGAACCATTTAAGCATTTGTGCCTTTCTCGGTCTTTGGAATGGCTTTGTGTGGATGTGCTCACAGTCAGGAGGAAGAGAGCCAGTTCCCAGCATCCCTGGTTCTGTGTGTGTCCATGCAAAGGACAAACCTGCTTGTGCACCAGCAGGAGTTTGTTTGTGAGCTGCCAGCAGGGGAATGGAGCCCTTCATTTCCAGGGAAAGAGAGGGAATCCAATAATCTGTGACTGCAGACGTGTGATCACAGCTGGTTATTGCACAGCAAAGGTGCAGGAGCATTGCGTGGAAGCCCTGCTGGTGCCACTGTGTGCCATGGAGGCACAGCCCTCCATCTGGGAGCACCTGCACCCTTGGACCTGACAGGCACCATGGCAGGGCTGGCTGAGGGCTTGGCCAGGGTTTTACAGCTTCCCGGGATGCCAAATGCCCTCCAGGATGATCCAAAGCACAAGCAGCTCGGCAGTGGTCAATAAAATGAGTTTCTGGCTGCAGCTGCCAACCTCCTGTGCTGTGTTAGGGGAATGACCAGCTCATCCTCTGTGTTTTGCTTCCCTTTTGGTCTGCATCTTATCACACATCTTGGAGGCACTTTACAGTAGCACTGGTAGCTGTAAACAGTGTTTGTAGAGAGCAGACACAAATTCTGGAGCCTTCTCCTGCTGGTAGAGGCCTCTCTCTGGCTGGAATAGTAGGACTGAATTTCTGCCCTGATGCTGCTGCAGAAACTCAGCTGCACACGGCTGACAGCACTCCACTCGACTTTTCTTTTTCAGACTTGGGACTACCAAGTTTGTTCTCAAGCTCCATCCCTCCTGTAAGATCCAACTTTATGGCTCTTACATTGAAAAATGCTCTTGATTAAGTTTGAATCGTGTTGCTTGTTCTGAAAGTGAAGTCAGTTAAAATCCTGTCTGCCTTTCTCCCTGATTTCCCTTTGAAGTTCACCACTGCAACCCCATTCACTTCAGCAGATTTTCTTCTGATATACTGCTCTGCAAGGGGGAAGTGGATCTCTGCATGACTGGTGCCAGGAAGGCACCCCCACAGTGCTGAGGATGTGTGACAGTGTGCAAACAGCCCTTGCTCTGGTTTTAATGACAGCAGCTCAGATGCAGAACCATTGCTGTTACATCTAATTGCCAGTCCACGCTGTGGCATTTAAAATGGAGTGGTGGCGAGGATTCAATGTACAAATCTATTTATTTATAGCTGAGTGACCTTCTGTTCAATGATATTATGGATTGCAGCTAGGGAGAAGGATCCAGCCCGCCTGCAAATGTCTGGCTCAGTGTTGACTAGAACATGGCTTTTGCTCCCCTGCTAGTAGTGACAAAGCCTTTGACAGCATCCTGGGGGAGCTGGTGCATGCCCAAATTCAATTTGCTTGATGTCCTTTGACCAAGCTGCAATTCATTGGCTTGGTATAATTTTTGATAGGCAATGGCTGGGGATAAAATCCCATGTGGCCTTTTACAGCGTTCACTTTGGTACCTGGGAAAGCAGAAGACTATATCAGTAAAAGAACCTGAAATGTCCTGAAGAACATGAAAAACATCAGAAATGCCACACAGTGGGAAACCTTGCAGTGAACTTAACAATATTACATTCAATTTTATTTTTCTTTGCCTTCCATACATACATGATCTCATTAAGTTTCTAAACATAAACATATTCCTTTTCAAATACATCTTCAAAGTATACTTGAATCCCAGCCCTATAGGGACTTGACATATCAAAAGAAATTTGCTGACATAAACTGGTATGTAGAGCTTGATCTATTCTAATATATGATTTTAATGTTTCTCATTTTCTTGCCTTGCCAACTCACATCTATCACACACTGTCACATTTAAGTTTCCTAAATTACTGCTTTTAACTTTTTGTCACTTATTCAGCGAAGAGATATATTCTAAAGCTCAGCTCAGCCTTTTTTTTTTTCTTTCTTGTGATTGTATCTTAATATTAATAGTTTGAGGGGAAAATGGAAATTTTTGCTCAGTTAAGGAGACAGCACTTTTTGATAGATTTGGGATTCAATATTGTCCTGGTTTCAAATTCAAGACCTGATTTAATTTCCAAGCAAAGCACAGAATTCAGTGAGGCAAATGGAATAATGGCATGTGCAAAAGGGGAGGATGTTCTGAGCATTGTAATTACGAGCAAGACAAAATAGATCTGCACTACATCTGTTTATCAGTGATGGATAGATAGATTCATTTCCTATTGTTTGTAGTACATGTGTTGATGACAAAGTGCTCTGGTAAATTCTGTTGTTTGCAGGATAACAGGAAATAATAATTGCACTCCTTAATCAAACTGCTTTGACCTCCAGCTGACAATTTCAAAGTTGCTTCTTTCTGTGCTTACAGCTGATTTTAGGCACCCCATCCTTTAACCAATGAGTGTATTTCAGGAGCTACACACCTTGCAGGATTCAGGAAATGCAAAGATTTCTGTGCCACAGTGAGAGCTGCTGCTATAAACACCTTACACAGAAAATGGCAAAGGTGATCAGCCCAACCCTTGGCTGTCTTCAGGATAAACTGGGGCAGTTCAGTTTTTTAATCCTCTGATCACCATATATTGTTTCCATTTTTCTAATTCTAACTGCACTTTTCAGCTTCTCATCAGCTTAAGCTAAAAGCCAGCCCAAAAAAAGTGCTTATCTTCAGTTTGGAGGAAAGCTCAGTAGAAATAGGTTAGGTTTTTGTAAGGTACAAAGAAAACCAAAATTAAGTAGATGGGTGGGAAGATGAAGAACAAAGTAATTCAAGTTTGCCATTTGTCTGACTGGAAGAAGATTGAATTTATTTCTGGGCTCTGTGTCTGGACTATTTAAAGGTGTATTTTAAAGAGGCAAAGGAGGCATTTGTATGAATATTGATTTGAAGCCTTTTGGTATTCTTGGAGCAAGATGTGAATTGTCAGCAATGCTCACTGTACTCATAGGGATTATAAGGTTTTTTTATTGCTAACTTCACATATATCCCTACCTGTATTAATGTGTAAGGAATAGCAATATTTGCAATACACATATGGGAGGTTGCCTGTTTTGCTTTACAACAGATATGTAGATGTCAGAGGTCCGTCATTTGTAATCAGTTTTACACTGTCAAAATAGAAAAGGTACCTGTGATAGACAGGAAATACATCAGAAAAATGGATGCCTGAGCTTCTGAAAAATTCTTTGTCATAAGAAGTGAGAAAATACATTGTTAAAAATTGTGCGAGATATCTCAGTTTCCTTTTTAAAATGAATTTTTGCTGCCAAGCAACTGTTCTTTTAACTGTATTTAGAGGGAACGGCACTTAACATTCAGCATACTTAGTTCAGTTGGATATCCTCTGCTGCAGTTTTCTTTTCAAGGGTATCATTCGATCACCCAGAATGTGAAGTGTTTGTACTTGTGTTCTTTAAGGGGAACAACACATCTATATTACCCAGAAGTCACACTCCGGTGATTTATTTTCCTCTGCAGAAGTGTGTACGCAGCACCAGATTAGTTTGCAATAGGATGGTCTCATCTTCCTCTGGTCACACAGGGCAAATGCATATGCATCTGCTAGGAGAGGAATAGAAATGGTAATAGAACTAATCTCCATTTAAACCAACTGTCCAGGCGGGCAGCAGGACTGGGCAGGGCTGAGCTGTGACAGGGAGCTGGGCCTGCTTTGCCTTTCTCTCCTCTGAAGCCCTGGCTATGAATAATTCCTGTGGCACTCCTGGCCCCCAGGTGCTCTCTGCCAGGTGGGTCAGCAGCTTTTTCTGTGCCATTGGCCAAAGAGAATCCAGGATGGAGCATTTAACTCATTTAGCTTGGTGACTGCTGTCCAGAGGTGAAGGTGATGCTGTTTGTTCATCACTGGGGTAGGAAGGGAGAGATCAAATGTGAGTAAGATGCTCCATGGCTCCCATGCCCTGTCCTTTTCTCTCACATGATTCATTGTGATTTTGGGCAAGCCCTCATGTATTTCAACTCTTTTTGTAGAACCTGTAGAACTCAAGGACTGAAAGATCAGGCAATAAATGAGGCTGTATAAGTACACTTAGTACTGTCCAAAATGATTTTGTCCTAAACTTTATGGATCTTACATTGGAAAATGTTCTTGATTAAGTTTGGATTGTGTTGTTTTTTTCTGAAAGTGAAGTCAGCTAAAATCCTGTCTGCCTTTCTCCCTGATTTCCTTTTGAAGTTCACCACTGCAACCCCATTCACTTCAGCAGATTTTCTTCTGATAATACTCCTCTGCGAGGGGGGAAGTGGATCTCTGCATTTGTTTCTGGTCTTTGAAAGAAATTTCAAGTTATCCACTGAGGATGTCATCCTACCAGCTTCAGTGAAAAACTTGAAATGAGAGGGCAAACCTGCATGACTTTTAGAAATTTTGAGGGACAAGAATTCTCAAACCTCTGAATTAAGAATCACACTTGAAACAAGATTATTGCTTTGTGACATTTTGGGGGGAACAGAATTTAGATTAAATGAGCTAAAAATGTAGTAAAACCACCAGCAGGGAAGGGGCAGCAATCAGAGGTGCTGGCCAATGAATACTGAGTGTGGGGGGAATGTTCTGGTGGCTGCCAGTGGAGCTCCCTGTTCAGGGCTGGAGCAGAAAAAAGCGTTGGTAAGATGCAGTCCTGCATGTGGACAGAAATCTCCAGGTCCTGTGGGTTGGAGTTGTCTTTGAAATAATTACAGTTTTGCTCATTTTCCCTCTGTTCCTTGATATGATACACTCATGCCTCGTATCAGATATTGTTGGGTTTTTGCCACCTGATTACTTTTCTTCCTCTTATAATATTTTCTTCCATGGAACTATCCACAATGGATATTTCTTAGTTTTGTGGGAATGCAAATACCTGAGGAGTTTTCTGTGGTTTGTACTAACAAGCAGAAAACAAGCAGATTTAGTAGATGGAGCTGTCTTGTGAGGCTTTGGATTCAATCTCCTTGACCCTTTACCTGAGCCTACCTAATCTACTAAATTTCTTACTGGTATTTCATTGAGCAAATAACCATGTTTGTGTCAACCAGGAATTAAGGCCTAACTCTTTTTGTCACATGAACTTTACCATGCCTTCTGTGATTAAAACCTCCTACTTATTACCACATATTTCTTCATCTTTATTAACAGTAGAATATGATGTAATATGGTTCAAGTTCAGTCCAGAGTTCCTTGATGAATTTTATGGAACATGCCACAAAGTAATTAATTTTAACTTTTCCTTCTAAGAGCTAATTTAATTTTGACTTAATTAATATGATGCATTTAATTAATATAAAATTATCATAGAAAAGTGCAAATTAATTTGTAAACCGTCTCTTGAAAGTTTGTCTCAATTAGTAATGCATTTACAGTTTCATGCAGATGGAATGGCAGTGGACCTCTTAGTAGGAAACCTCTTTGAGAGAAGGATTGGGGTGAAATTTACAGCAAAAAAAGGGTGTTGAAAAATAACAGAACTTTCACCAGTTCATACCGAAAGCCTTTTTTGTTTGTTCTGTGCCAAAAAATGAGTGGTGCTTTTTTCTCTCTTTAATTTTATGAACATAGAGCTATATATAACAAAAGCTTCAAATTTAATACTTTTAATGTAATGATTGTCTGGTAACACTGCAAACAAAGCATTTTCATTTTAGTTAAGTGCCGTGGTGTTTGTTTTCCATTGCTACCTGTGGCCAACGTGTTTTGTGGAAGACTGAAAGCTTTTTAATATGATAGAACAGAACAGAAATAGAATAGAACAGAAATCCTGTTCTACCAGGATTTGGGGCCAAAGGGCAGGGGAAATAAGGCAGTGTGCTGCAGTGCCCATATTCTAAATCAGAAGATTTTTCTGGAGCTCAGTGGACAATTTGTCTCCTATAGGAAGAAAGAGCCCGATGTTGAGGCAAAGACATTTAGCAAAGGGATATTTATTTTCTGATAAATTAGAAAATTTATTTTCTGATTTGGAGAGACATTTACATAAGAAGATGTTAATTGACAATTCACAAAGAAATGACTTCTTATTGCTACCACTAAGTTGGATAAAGGCATTTGTTTGTCTTTAACCCTAAAAAGAGGAGATCTGATTTCCCCTAATAATGAAGTCTGATCCTCCATCAGCTCAGGAAGAAATGCTCATCAGTTAAATTTTGGCAGTATTAGTCCTTAAGGGTTTGAGGCTGTGGGGAGCACCCCCATATGGCATGCCTGACCCAGTTACCTGAGTCTCACATGTTTTTTCCAAGGTGCTTTCAACAGCGTTTCTCCCCTTTGATTCATTGCTTTCATGACATCTTTTGGAAGGTAATTACAGATCTGTCAATGAAGTCATAAAATCGTCATGAAAATTCTCCTGTGCAACTCCAAATAAATACCATGACCTCCTTGTGCATTCAGTTCTCTGATCAGTTATATGGTCAAACAGATCTGTGTGTAGGCCAGGTAATGGTTTGAGTGAACTCTGCTTCAAACCAGCATTTAAAGCCTCCATAATTAGTTGAGAGATATATATATCTGTCAAAATTCCTCACAGGGTTTTTTTTTCCCTCCTCTTTCATTTTTTTTCCAGCTATACACTACTTTATGCATTTAAAGCTGCTGCTTTTGAAAAACATGCCAGTCACCTTTGTAGATTTAGGAACAGACCTAATTAAGGTGATGTGTGTTCCCTGCTGATTCCATTCTGCCAAAAGGTGCAGAAAAAACCAGAAATGAACTCTGAGAGATCAGATGAACAGATTTCTCTTGAGTTTCTTTTCTATCAATGATATTCTTGTAGTTTTATCAAGCAGGCCTTAAAAAGACCTCTGGTATTTTGGCTGAGAAAGTAAGAGATCATTGTATTGCATCATTTATTCATGTGGCATCTGAGCAAATGAGGATAAGTGATTTTTTTTTTTTTTTACTTTGTATTTTAATTTCCAGGGATGATAGACTTTGTTTTAAAATAGTTGCCTTTCAAGATAAGCATCTTGGTGGCAATGTGCTTTTGATACACAGCGTGATACTTTCACTTTTTAATTAAATTAATCTGGGTTGTGATTGAGTTGTGAAACTATTATTCAGATGGGAATTAAAGAGATGAAGTAAAACAAAGCTAAAATGCCATGCAAGATAAATACAGTGCAGTGTGATTTCCTGCCACTTGTAAACCTGGGATTCCAGGTGAATTCTTTGGAAGTCCAGGGCTGGGGTTTGGAAGCCCAGACGTGGCAGTGCTGCCCATTTGATGGCAGAAGGGGACACAGCACAGCCTGCACTGGGCCAACATCAGATTTTAAAACATTCCCTGCTTCTGTTGCAATGCCTGAATGCTTTCTTCTTCCTCTTATCAGTAGAGCTGGAGCCCAGATACTGAGTGCAATTTTTCTTCAGTTAACAATATCAATTTCTTTAGTTCCCCAATATCAGAATTGCTCAAGGCTAAATGATTCATTTTTGTAAAGGGTCATGTCAGTAACTCTATGAGATTAAACAATTTAGCTAATTCTTCAGAACTTTGCTCTTTTAAAAAAAGATATCTTTTCACTTACACAGTAGAAAAGGGTGGCTCATTCACCAGCTTTTACTTGGGAAATGTTTTAAAGCTGTAAACAGTTCCTCTCAGTGTCAGTTTAACGAAGCAGATGACAAGAAAAGAGTTTGAGAGTTTGAGTTTTGGGATCACTTCCATGCAAATGGAGTGATGTTACACTCAGATGGCTCTTTGCAACACAAGAGCAGCTAAAGGTTCATTGCAACTCAGAGTGGTTCAGACTCTACAGAACAAAAGGATGACTCTGCTCTTTAAATCTATGTACAATAAACAAAAAATTTGTTTTGTAGCCTTGGTGTTTAAATGTTACTCTGTGACAACTTTTGCACCTGGTTACAAAACAATAACTTGGAAACTTGAGAAGTTTTGGCACCATTTGAATAGCTGTCAATAGACCAGCCAGAAAGAAAAAAATGTGTATTAGAACACATCTCAGGCTGTAACAGGAGACACTAAAAATGCTTTTGACAGAATTTGACACTTAAAATATAAAGAATAAAAAATCCAAGGTTTTTAAACTAATCCAGAAAATATGGAGAGAAAGAGTCCCCATTTCTTATCTAAAGAAGAAGATCCAGACTGGATCTTCTGGGGCTAGAGGAAACCCCATGGTTTTCTGTCATTTTTGAGATGTCCTTAGGACAGGTCAGGCTGTGCTTCTAAGTGTTTCTATAAAGGATGCTTAGCTGCCCGCATTGGAAAGAAGCTGTGCAGTCTGGAGAGCTCAGTGGTCCTGCAGTCACACCTGCCTTAGATTGAGCCTTTCCAGGTGCATCCCAGCATTCTTGCTGTGAGCCACTTGGATGTTTTGGAAATTGGTGCTAGGTAATGAATGGATTTATTCATATCGCCTCAAGATATCAACCTATTGTTATTTTATTTTTGAGCAAGAAGACAAGCTAAAGAAAGAACTTTCTGTCAGCAAAAGCCTGGTAATAAATATTAACTTTTACAAGAAAAAGAAAAATCACAGCTCTTTGTTTTGGAACATCATTCTTCTACCCCTTGGAAAGATGCCCTGGGCACTGCAGGAAGAGACATTATGGAAGTTATCTCCTACTAGATGCAAACTGAAGTTTTATGGCTATTCCTTTACAGATTCTATTTCTTCTTCTATCAGTCAATAGTTAAAAATCGTTTAACATCTTCAACTTAATCAGTAATTGCATTTTTTTTTTTTTTTCCTTTGAGGTCTAGGAGAAAGCCAAGCTGCCATCTCAGCAGCACTGCTAGATTATTCTGTAGTAAGGATCAGGAATTTAAATGTCTGGGTTGCTGTGCAATGTCCAGGTTAAAGTGAAGTCATGCTCTCTGGAAGAGCATCACTTTTTGACCATGGAATTTAAAGAGGGATTTTAGTTATGCAAGCATCTACACTAATATATAAAGAGCAATACAGAAATATTTCAGGCTCTGTACAGAACTAGGGTGTTTTTACGTTTGATGTGACTACAAAACATTTGTTCTTAGTCAAGTCCTATCCCTCTGTCTGCAGAACTAAAGTGCAGAACTTGAGCTGGATGGAATAAGGGCACTCCTTCTCCTGCTACCCTGATGTCTTAATGTGACAGAAAATGGAAACCAATTATCCTCCTGATCTCTGAGTCTTACAGAAATTGTGGTTCAGGACTGCAGTTTCAAATTGTTAGAACCTGCATACAGCATGAACTGTATGAATAATGCTATCACATCACCAGTTCTCACTTTCCAAACCTTGTGAAAGTTATCGGCATGCTGAAGATGGGGAATCTTGGACACTTGTAGGAAAAAGAGAACCCCAGACAAACTGATGGCCATGACTTAATTTCGTGTGGCCATCCATACATGCCAGGAGTGTATCTTTACGTCAGGTGTGAGGTAGAGCTAAATTTGAGGGAAATGGAGCAGCTCCCAGCAGGACCTTTGCAGCAGGCTGCAGAGGAGCAGCTGTGAGGGTGATCTCACCCCTGAGTGTGATCCTGGCAGCTCCTCCCATGGCCTTTGCACTGGGGTACAGCCTGGTACAGGAGAGCTGAGAGGTGCATTGCATCATTCTGCAGGAAAGGAGAGAATTGTACCTTGCTGCCTTTGTAGTCTGGAAATTGAAAGAAGTTTCTTAGGGAAAAAAATAAATCATGTGTTCATTTTCAGACCAGAAATATGGCCCAGATAGTGCCAGAAGATGCAGGTGGCATCTTGGGCATGGAGAAGGACAATGTTAGGTCTCATTGCTGCGCAGTGCTGAACCCCCATGGCCTTGCTGGTTTTGTCTTGTGTTTGCACTCTGCAACTTTCCAGTGATTTCTCATATAAATATGTTCTCACTCTGAGAACCTCTCTTCTGTGGGGGAACTTGACCATGAGAGAATGATAATATGGTGTCTTTAGAAAGTGCTGTAGCTTTTTTATCGGTTTTAAATTTTTTCCTGGGCTTCCAAAAGCAATGCAGTAGAGGACAGGCTGCCCACAGGTATCTTGCAGTACTGAAGTGATCTTAACTCATTTTTCATCTTCACCAAACTGCAGCACCAACTGTAGACAGCACAAAAACTGTAGGGACAGGCTGCCCACAGGTATCTTGCAGTACTGAAGTGATCTTAACTCATTTTTCATCTTCACCAAACTGCAGCACCAACTGTAGACAGCACAAAATGTTTCCACTGGGTGGTGGAAAACTCATGACAGCAGAGACACCTCCTTGTGCGACTTAATGATGAACTAAATATGGGAAAGCTGACAATTCACCAAGTTTCAAAACTGAAAGGAGCCCTTTTTATTTCTTAGCCACTCTGATGCAGTAGGTAACCATTTTGTTTGAGTAATAGATGAGATTATTATAGTCTTATGCAGCCACTCAGTTTTAATCAGCTGAGTGGGAAATCTTGGCTTTCTTATCAAAGGGCACTAGATAAAAAGTGGCACCTTTATAGGTTGTTGAAAAGGGACCATTCACCTGCTCTCTTTGGAACTGGAACTGCTTCTGAGGGAGTTATGTACTGGGTGAAAATGCCTTGATTAAAATAGACTGAAATCTAAACACAGATATTGGGGGATGCAGAAATGGTTTCTATTCATTGGCTTTCATAGGAAGTGCGTAAAGTGAAACAAGAACAGTAGGAAAAAAGCTGAAATTCCTGATGAATAGTTAAAAATGACAAAACAAATATGTTTTTAAAGGCATGCATGGAAACTTTGTGGTTCTGGATGTCCAAACAGTCCATGCAATTACAAAATCACCCTGTTAATGCAATCTGTGCACTTGTTCCAGTAGGGAATGATTTTTTTTTTCTTACTAGGAGATCAAATATTTAATTGATGAAGGAAGAGAGAGATCTTTAAAATGAGAACTTTGTCTTTTCATAGGCATAAACTGTATTGCAGAACTGCTGCCTGTGGCTGTTCTGTTCCAACACAAATCTGAACATTGGCATCACATCTTTGCTGTTAGAATTGGACGTCCAGCCCTCTGCAAACTCTGGTGTCTGCAATTCAACTAATGTTGGGATAAAACATTGATTTGGAGAGGAGACAGCATTTTGGGCTGTATAGATGAGAATATGTGCATTTTTGTGGTGGGGGAAGAGGCACAGCCTAAATCCTGCAAGTGTAGTGGGTTTAGGGGAAACCTAAACTACTTATTTAGCAGGGAAGATGGTCTCTGGCCATTCTCCCTGCTAAATAATGACAGTTACCAACAGCAAGCTCTGTACCAAATGTTCCTGTTCAGCTTCTCAGGGATGTGGTGGGATGACTTGAGCTCTGTGCCAGCTGCCCACACAGCCCTGCTCTCCATTCCCCTCAGCAGAGTGGGGGAGACAGGAACATGGGGAGGCTGCTGGGCCTGGGCAGGGTCTGTCCCTTCTGGGCAGTGCCCAGCCTGGCAGGGGCTCAGGGGTGAGCAGGGTGGGCTGTGCCAGGCGCAGGGCAGCCCCAGGATCCCCTCACAGAGCCCCCAGCCCTGCTGCTGCTGCTGGCATTTAATGTTGCTGTGGCTTGTGCAGAGCTTGTCAGCAAGCTTTGTAGGTCTGTTCTTGAATGCCAGAGGAGTCACCAACCTTAACTGCAGAGCCCACCAACTTCAAAAACTATTCTGAAACCAAATCTGACTCTTTTCTTTGTGCTGAATTAGAGCAATTTATTGTGCTTTATTGCTACAAAGATGCTTTTTACTGCTTGCCTGTTAGAATAGCTACACCACCTTCAGAGGGATGACAGAAATAACTGTTCCAGGCGTTAATTGGGTGGGTTAATGCAGAAATTGAAAGGTGCTGCCCCATAATGCAGGCACAAGAGCAGGCTGCAGAGAACTGCCCCAGTCCTGCAGGGTCTGAGGGGCTGCATCCTGCTCACTGTTTATGGGCTCTGATTCATGCCCTGCCAGGTCTCCATGCAGAATCATTCCCCTTAATGGGCAGAGATGGATGGCAGGCTTTTGGGGCTGGGGTGGGAGACTGCTATTATGTAGTTTACCAACAGATGCACCCTTCTCACTGGTGGTAATTGCTGAATGTTTCTGCAGCCTCAGAGTGTAGTCATTCTGCTGCTACAATAGGGTGTCATTTCTCTGTAAGTGGCAGGGTGAATCATGATAAGTACAGCATATCCTGCAGAACAAGTAATTTGCTGACTTAGTGCTATCTGTATCTCATGATATGCAGGTAAGTAAGGCAATTTTTCCTAAAAGAAGGAGTAAAAAGCTAAAATTGCTTTTTCTTTATTCCCCTTCTCTCTGTCTTCCCTCCCCCTGCTCCCCATGATGATTAGACAAAAGCCAACTAAAGGCAAAAAAAAAAAAAAAAAAGAATCATTTGTGGTAGACTTAGCACTGCCTGAGTCATCAATCCTTCACAAAGACCTAGGGCCCACTTCCTTTTCATTTTATTCCTTTGGCTTTTAGATTTATAATGTTGTTAGGAAAAAGAGATTCAGCCTCTTGGTCTATAAGAACCTGTTTAAACATAAAGAGGCATTTACTTACAAATAGCACCGTATTGCCTATGCATTTATCTTGACAGTCCAGTTTAATTTATAAAGCATAATGTGCTTGTAACTCAGCCTGAGAAATGTAGTTTAGCAAGCACTATTGACTTACTAAATCTCCCTTCTCCTTCTTATTGTAAATCTGATAAACCTAAAGAAGCATTCTGGGTACTAGAGAATCTAAATAGTAAAGTGGGGTTCTTCAAGATGATCTTGATAATACTTCACTTAAAACTGCAAGTTGAAGCAATAGTTTATCCTATTGTGAAGTGGTTTAATCTTTCCTTGATCATTTCTCAAAGATGTGGATGTGCTGTACAGTAAAATTGCCAGATTTGTGCTGAATTGCAGCTTTAGAAGCCATTATTCTGAAAAGGTTATCTAAATTGAATGGCTTTAAGATGACTTGTAAAGTCATTAGAAGGCTTCTAGCCCTTTATGTGTTTGACTGCACAACCTGCTGTGATTCATTTGGACTTTGAGATGCAGCTTTAAATCTGTTTGCTCCCTGATTTGCAAAGGGAAGTGTGTGTTCTCCCATTTCTGACAAAGGCAGTGCAACATTTTATTTCAGCTTGCTGCTCATACACGGATCAGTTATGTAAATCCCATAACAATGATCTATTTGCCATATAAACAGTGCCAGGAAGATAGAAGGTTGAATCACAGGTTATAAGCTTGAACACAGACTTCTCACTTCCAGTGCCTGAATCCTCTCACCCTAATGCTTTAACTGCTTGCCAATTCTCAGGGAAACATCTAAGTTCCACATTTCAAAGAAATATGGCTTTATTAAAAAATATGTATTTTCTGCATTTGTTGTATTACTTGTGGCAACTTAACACCTGTTTCAGCAATAGAGTTATATTTTGTTATGTTTGTTTTTTGTTTCATGTTTTAAAAATATGCTTAGAAGTAGTTTGCCATTGCTGCCTTCTCTTATTCTGCTTTGTGACATGGCAGTGGCTGATGACAGTTTTTTAACCAGTGTTTCTGGCAAATAATGTACTCAGCTTTTCTTATCAGGTCTTATTATTTATGCTTTGCTAAATTTTCAAAATTGTATACTGTATTTTCATTTGAGGTTTATTTTTAATATTTTGCCCATTGGTTAACCAATAAGAGATAAATTACTTTTTTCTGTGGTCAAAGCAAAACTTCCAGCTGCACTGTCTCATATAAACATGTTCTCACTCTGAGCATGCAAGAGATTAGGGATGAACCATTTGTATCTGTCTCTACATCCTCAGAATTGTAATATTCTCTCATGTGAGTGTTTTCTCTATTAAGATTTTCTCTTAATAACGTTCCCCAACCTACCTTTTTTATTCAGTTCTTCCAGTCAGTTTTTCACTACCAACCTTGATCTAGCACGATGTCTCAGGGAGATTATTCCAGCACAAAAGGGAGAGGATGCTATCTGCTCATGGACAGATGGCTCAGCAGTCCCCTGCACTAAATAACAGAGTCCCAAGCCTCTCCTTTCTCCAACTGTGCACCTTCCACTAGAACAGAGGACGAATTTATTTATTATCTGTATTTACAATGGCAGTATCTTTTTCATGTTCAGGTAAAGCTTTTTTCATCACTGTGATCATAGAGAGAAATGGCCTCGCTGTTGTGCACAGGTTTTTATTCAAACTCTGGAGCCCACAACTTTAAAGGAAGGAAACAATTAAAGTGCTGTGATTTTCTGGTGTTATTTTTGGTTAGATTGATGTAAATTCTGAAAGAGTTGGAAGTTCTTACGTGTGTTATTCATACTTGGACAAATGGCAGTGAGGATGAGGCTGGATCTTGTGCGCTTGACCACAAAAGCAAGCCAAGTTCTCATCTCTGCTATTGATTTCAAGCCACATAGCAGCCAGATAATTTTAAATATTTTTCTTTTAGGAGGTCCTGCAAGTCCACAGCTTTTTTCCTGAATCAAGTAAACTGTGGTCTAATTCTCACATATATCCTGTACTGTGAATAAGTAGGAAAAAAAAATAATCACAAGATATTCAACATTATTCAACATTATTGGGTGTCCATACCTTTTTAGGGGAATGGAATTTTTCTGTTGACTGTAATAGAAGGAATGCTTTGCAGTATAGAAAGGATAGTTGCAGGCAATAAGAATGCCATGTACAAAGCAGGACTTCTGTGAAAAGTGATAAACCCTAAGGTGTCTAAGAACTTGAACAAAAGTGGTTTGTCATCTCAGTATGGAAAGCAATAGTTCTTATTTTCTTTCTTGGAGCCAGTCGGGCAGAAAAAGAAAGGTAATGAGGAAGTGATTATTCAATTAAAAGTTGTCTTGGAGGAAAAAAAATCAGCACTTTGAAAAGCCTTGTAATTTCTGAATTCCAGATTCAATAAAATCTCAGACAACTTCATTATCAGTAAAGTAAGGTTTAATGATTGCAAACAAAAAACAGTTTAAACTCAAACACTGCAAAGCATAGACTGGAACTCTGATCCAACATAACCTGAGGTGTCCATAGAGATGGACTTTTGCAAAGGGTTAAATTGTGACTTGGATCACATCCCAGCCTGCTAGGATGGTTTGCATGTACATCTCCTCTCCTCTCCAGCTGTCAATAACAGATGAGCTTGAGAAGAAGTGGCTGTGAAGAGTTGCATGTTAGGCCAGCTTCAGGCTGGTGTCACCCTGACCCAGCCCCTCAAAGAAATCTCCTTTCAAGCAGAGCAGTTCCCTTGTATTTCTCCATCAGCCTCTGCAGGGAAAGAAACAATTAACTCTGAGGTATAACCATGATTTCCCAATTCAGGTACACAGTGGTGTGAGAGTCTGTCCGAAATACCCTCCGTTTCTGCCTCACGATTGCCATGGAGAAAAGATTGAAGGCCGTTGAGCCAGTGGGGGAGGAAAAAGATCATCTGCTTCTCAGTCCACGGTTTCCACAGGTGTTATTTGCTAACACGCCACGCTGAACTCGGAGGGAGCGTCCTGCCCTTTCTGAACAATGGACTGGGAATTTCTCCCCACCTCCTGGCCTGGCTGGTTTGAGCTCTGGTGTGGTCCCTCCTCCAAAAGAAGGCCCCTCTCGCCTGCCTCCCACCATCGTGACAGACAAGCAAAGGTGCAAGCCTCTTCATCAAGGAACTAGGACAAGACGATCCTGTGCAAAGGACGCCCCTTGCACCTTCTTCCTAGAGACTGGGACTGAAACCCCCCTCCCAGCTCGGGGGAGGTGTGCAGTGAGGGCAGGGGGGAGAAGGCTGCCCAGAGGCCCAGAGCAAGCACAGGTGCGAGCGCTGAGCCATGAAAACAATGGTGCCTGTTGCCTGGCTTGAGTTTGTGTATCCCCCATTGCTTTACTCCCCCCTCAAGCCTTTTGTTTCGGCTGAGAAACTCATCCCCTTCCCCCAATGAGAAAGAGTATAACTGGAGAGCAGTTCAGCTGTGCCTGTGAGATCTCCCTGGATGTGGCCTGGTGAGCTTCGATGGCTCAACCCTCGGAGAACAGAGCAACACCGCATTTCAGTAGCTATAACCCATCCCATCCCTCCTTCTCCTCCCTCCTTTCCTTGTCTTCTCCTCCTTTCCCCGGATCCCCCAACACCAACGTTTTTCTGTTGTGTTTCAATAAAACTGCATTTGTTGATTTGTTACTGTAAATCCCCTGTGCCTTTGGTGGTTATTTTGCACCTTAGAATCACCGCGTTACCCGTCACTAGGACGGATCGTGACAAGTGGGTAACTGGTGCTCTGTGCTGGGGTCAGGGGTAGAGCAGAGCTGAAGTTCTGGCTGGGTTTTTACACAAGGGTTGGTCCCTGGAGGCTCTGCCAGGCCACACAGCCTGGGCAGGCTTTGGGAAGCAATCCCTGATGCTTAGGGGGCTGCACATGGAGCAGAGATAAGATTGACCAGAATTAGCTCTCAGTAAAGGAGTTCAGGTGCTTGGCTCTGCGTGGGCTGGTTGGACACGTGAACAGCTATTGCTTGTGCAGCCCCTGGAAGCTCAGGTGCTGCTGCGTGGCACTGTACCCTGCAGACACCTGACCAAAATCAATGTGTTCCCAACAGAGCTCAGGGGCCAGAGCTGCTGAGTGCTGAGCACTTAGGGAAATGTGGTCATTTCATTTTAATGTGATTTATTGGACTTAAGATCAAGATATAAAATTAATCACTTTCATGTTTCCTCAGCAGTACAGCTGGAATCTACTCGTGCATGTTATCTGTGGCTGCTTTCTGACGTTTGTGTGTTTATTATGCACAGCAATTAAACACCCCTTTTTCCTAGACAAATTAGAGCTGTGCAAGTTTGTGATTCTGCTGGCAGGCTTACAAATCTTGCTGTGCAGAGCTCACAGTGTTTTCTAATTTTTCTGTGTCATGATGTGTCTTGTATGACTAGGGTTGTTTCATTTTCATAGCAAAGCTATAATGATTTCATACTGATTAAGGGGAAATAATGCCAAATTCTGGAGCTTCTTTGCTTAGATTTCATGATGCTGTGCTAAAAATGCCTCATCTTATGTAAGAGAGGATGAAATGTGTTCTTTAAATTAATAAGCATGCATATGTGTGTATTGGCACATGTTTTGAGCAGTATTTGCACACACACATGCAGGCTGGAGTGCTCAGGTAATCACTGTGAGCTGCTGATGGTAATTAGTGATGTGATCTGCTGCACCCTGAGCATGAGCACCCCTTTGTGGACAGCATTCTATCCCAGGCCATCCCATAGTGAGAGGTGAGGCATATAAAATAAGACAAATTTGTGTAGTCCCTGTGTTGGTTGTTTGGCTCTTGAGCAGTTCCTCCTAGCAGAAGTGCTCACCTCTGGTTTCTTAGTTTAGGTGCCTTCTTGCTGCGTCACAATCTGTGTTGTTTTCAACTCTGTCTGTGTCCAGCTCTTTTTTTCAGGGTGGCACTCCATCATCTCACCCCTTTTGTTCTCAGATTTCTCTTATCCAGCACGACATGCCAAGGAACAAAAATTACAATTCCCAGCTGCAGAATGGGCTGTGCAAGTGCTCAGCACAGTGCCTGGAGCAGAGCAGGGCAGGTCTGAGCGCTGTGCCCAGCCAGGACAGGGAGGAACAGCGTGTTCTGTTCCCCTGGGGGTGAGGAGTCCCAGTGCTGCTGGCTCCCCACACACCCTGCAGGCTCTGGAAGGCCACCAGGTAGACAGCTGTTGGGCTTGCACAACAGACAGCCAGGCTGGCAGTACATCAGAGAGGAATTGGGCACATTTACAGGAGAAACCCATCAAAAATACATTGAAATCAACACATTCCCACCAAATGTTTTGATTTTTACATGTGGAGTGTTTTTCCATCAGAAAACCCACTGGAAGGTTTCCAGGTTTTTTTTTTTTTTTTTTTTTTTTTTTTTTTCCCACTCAGATTCTCTAGCAGAACCAAAGTGAAAGTAATCATCATTTAGTGAGCCTTTTCTGTGATAAAGTGTGAGATGCCTCAGAGGGAAATTCTGTGAGCTGCAGAACAATGATGCTGTTTGGCATCTCTGATAATCAATCCCCTTGCAAGATTTCAGTATCTCTCAGTGGCCACTTTGCATGCTCAGATGCAGAACTTTACCCCATAACTGAATAAACCTGTTCTGATCAAGCTGGATGTGCATCTCACACTGCATAGGTGACTTAACAAGAAGAAATTCCATGTGTCACAGCAAGAAAACAGGTTCTCCAGCCCTCAGCATACCACAAGATATTTTCAGAATTTAAATTTAATTGGTGTGATGTGGATGTTTATGGGGGCTATCTTCATCTTAGAATATAAGTGAGGAAGACTGGAAGGAAAAAGCTGCCAACAATTTACTGCAAATATGTGAAAGTCAAGGGAAAAAAGACATGATGAAAAGGACATTTTCCAGAGTAAAAGTGTGAATGTATTTATCTCCTTGTCCCCACTTCAGGTGGACTTGAATTAGAAAGTTTTACGGAAGGATGAGCATAAAGAGGAGGGGTTCTTGCAAGATGAAAACAAACACTAAAGGACAGATGAAAAGGGGCAGGAACTGAACCACCACCACCACCCACAACTGCATCCAGGAACCAACTTCATCTTAGTTTGAAATTCCAGGAGGCAAACTGGGAGTGGGGAGCAGTGGAAACAGCTGTGGAAGGGCCAGAGCCCCTGTGGGTAAAGGCTTGTGAGGAGCACCACAGAATGCAGAAGCATCAGCAGGGTTTCTCCTTTCTTTTCTCTCCCAAATATAAAAGCCAGCAGCAGAGGGAGCAGAAAATCTTCCCCAGGCTCAGTGCTCTGGAGGAAAGTATTATTTTCCTCCCTGTAATGCACCAGCTGAAAAGCTGTTTTTCTTCTCTAAGTTGTAATTATGCATGCCAGTGTTACAGCACACACCAGAGCCTGACTGAAATGCTTTGGCACCAAGCAGTGTGACAGGATGGCACTTTGGCAGGCTCTGTGCTCCTCCCAACCAGGCTGGGGCCACAGCTGAGGGGCTGGGGCACTCCTGGTGGGCACAGAGGGCTGGGATGGGGCCACCCCACTGCTCAGCACCTGCCTTGTGCTGAATGGGGATGGGTGGGTGTTGCACACGTGTGTCAGAGAAATGGGAGTTCAGTCAATGGCCAGCACACACCAGAATGCCCAGAGTAACTCAGGGGTGCCTGCTCCTGACAGAGAAATTAAAGGCCCAGAGCAGAGATGTCTGCCCTGCTCAGAGGAAAGAGCTTTCTCTAATTCTGGAAGATCAGAGTTTGGCAGAAATTGGTTGAACCAGGAAGGTCCAACCTTCTGGGATGGGCTGGGATGGGGCCACCCCACTGCTCAGCACCTGCCCTGTGCTGAATGGGGATGGGTGGGTGTTGCACACGTGTGTCAGAGAAATGGGAGTTCAGTCAATGGCCAACACACACCAGAATGCCCAGAGTAACCCATGGGTGCCTGCTCCTGACAGAGAAATGAAAGGCCCAGAGCAGAGATCTCTGCCCTGCTCAGAACAAAGAACTTTCTCTCCTTCTGGAGCATCAGCCTTTGGCAGAAATTGGTTAAACCAGGAAGGTCCAACCTTCTGGGATGGGGCCACCCCACTGCTCAGCACCTGCCCTGTGCTGACTACACATGTGTCAGAGAAATGGGAGCTCAGTCAATGGCCAACACACACCAGAATACCCAGAGTAACTCAGGGGTGCCTGCTCCTGACAGAGAAATGAAAGGCCCAGAGCAGAGGACCTTTCATTTCTCTGTCAGAGGAATGGAAATCAGTATGAATTCCTCTGCCCTGCTCGGAGGAAAGAGCTTTCTCTCCTTCTGGAAGATCAGCCTTTGGCAGAAATTGGTTGAGCCATGATGGTCCAGCCTCCTTGCTGCTTCCCTGCCTTTGGCCCATGGAGAATTGCTGCTGCCCTTGCTGTGGCACCATTTTGCTGGCAAAACCACACCAGAAAAGTACAAAGGGAAGGGGCAGGAATTGCTTAAAAATTTGTCTTCACTTAGGGACTAGTGTTAGCCCTCCAAATTCCCTGTGATAATCTGATTTTTAGGTAAAATTTATGGTTTGGCATCAATATAAATTCCTAAAATTAAATTGTCTGTTTCTGTCCAGCTTTTATTTATGGAATTAAGTGAAAATCCAGAATAAAATAATGTAGTGTGCCACAGAAGTCCCAAGTACAGTTATATCTGAGGTGACTGTGAAGTTTATAAAAGTACTTGCTTACTTCAATACTTAAGGTTTGATTAAGGTTCACTGCAGTCAGAACCACAGTTTGGGTGTGGGGCAGTGGGGTTACAGTGTGGCTTTTCCAGAGAGAAAAGGCAAAGGCTGTAATTTTTATTGACATGATTCCTTGAATCCCTGTGCCTCAAGCCCCACAGATGTCTAAATTGGAGATTTCCAGTTTGCAATTTCTGCAATCAGATGAGAGTGAGCTGCAGTGGACTTCAAATCCAATGAACAAATATTTTGACGTGAATTCAGCAAGTGTGAGGGTTATGTTTAACCCAGAATGTTTTTTCCCTTCACTTTTTCCCAGTGTTGTTTTGAGGTTTGGCTTTTAGTTCTGAGATGTTTTTGGTACAAAGGCAGTAGAAAGTGAGCTTTTTTTTCCCCCCTTCTTGGAAAAAGTGTTTTATTTCAGAAGAAACATTTAAGCTTTCAGCTAATTCCCAGGGATACAGGGGATATTCTGCAATAAGCTTCCCTCCAAAAGGAGGTTGGCTGCTGCCCTGACATTAAGAGCTGCAGGATTCCTTGGCTGTGGGGAAAATGAGATGGTCCAGCTGATGGAGGTTATGGCTGAGCCAAGATGAGTCAATTACCTCCATGTGCTGAGCAGCCATCCAGGGGCCAGCGGGGAGGAGAAGTGCCAGGGCTCCTGCTCTGTGCTCTGACAGAAAACAGCTGCACAGGGCTGGGGACGGGGCTGGGGACAGAGCTGGGGACAGAGCTGCCACCGCCACCCACGTGCGGCAGCGCGCGCTCTGGTTCGCTCTGCCAGCCTGGAGCTGCTGCCCTTGGAGCTGCTCTGTTTTCAGCTCTGGTGGTGAAAATTTGCAGGAGGCATTTGCAAGGCATCTGTTTTCCCAGTGCCTTCTCCAGTGTGTGTCAGGCCGGGCAGGAATGGCGGAGGTTTGCTGATGGGAGGTGACACAGGTGCAGGTGGCATTTGGCACTCACCAGCAGCAGCAAACCCGGGGAGCTCGTGCCAAACATTAATGGTTCCCCTGCAGAAGGGATTTTAGCTGCCCTGTCCCTGGGATGGTTTCTCTCTCTGTGGCATGGACTTGAGGCAGGCTGTACCACCCTGGCTCTGACTCACATCTGTGGGACTCAGGGCTCACCCAGAGCCATCTGCTGCCTGCAGCTCGCAGTGGTTCCATTCTCTGCAGGATTTCACCTCCTTTGGTTTGTTTTCTGAGCAAGATACAGGCATCTCCACAGTCCCTTTTATCTCTTTGTACTCGCCCTTGTAGTCATTAATGAACATTTCTTCTGACTTCTTGTGCAACCTGAACTGTTTGCATCTTTTGTCTCATAAATTTAGCAGAAAAAAAAATCCCTCTCATCCCCTGTACATAGCTCTTGGCTAAAGAGCTTTTTTGCCCAACTACTGTAGAAGAAAAATAACAAGTGGGTGATCCTAATTAGTCCTGAGCTAATTACATGAAGTGGTATTTTCATTTTTACCTGTATGTTTCAACAACTGATTGCTTAACCATAAAGCCATCAAATCTGGTTTAGGGTGAAAAATTGCTTAACTAAACTCTGGAATTATAAAAAGAAAAAAAAAAAAGAAACAGTAATCTCACAGTTCTACCTCACTTCCATGGCAATTATGAATTTTCCTTTAAAAAACAATTCATAATTACAGGTGGAAAACAAAGAGTAAAGCATTGCAGTTCACTAAGCTGAAAAAAGCTTGAAAATTAAGTTATAATTTGATACTTTTAAAAATTTAGATCTATATGACTAAACAGCACAGGGGTACTTTTTTCACCAGCTTATATTTTCTTAGCCATTTTTGAAAGTTAATCTTGACTTCCCCCTACCAGCTTTGCAAAGCCTGACATTCTGTCCAGCAAAGTATCCCTGTGGCTTGGTGTATTCGTGGTCAGAAAGAAAGGACCTTTTCCTTCCACCCCATCTGATGCCAAACCAGTGTTCATATTTTCAGATTTCTAGTCCATCAATCTAGCCCAGCCGTTGTTAGCTCCTCCCTTAGTTTCAGATATTCAAATAGTGTTCAGCTAAACTTTGAGCAAGTGAGATTTTCCCAGTGCTCTGCCATCCTTCTCCCTAGCCTTGCCTCCCAAGCAGGTCTTTCAGAGGCCAGTCTGAAAAGGCCTTTGTGAAACTGATAACAGCATTCAGGTTTGCCTTTGGTGGGCTGCAAGGCCTGAAAGATGGCTCTCAGTGTGAGAGAGAAACTTTTGTGTGTCAAATCATTTTGGATCCATGCTCCTGCAATGGCTTTAGGATAGTATTTGTCTCTGCAGTGTCTAACTTTCTTCTGCAGTCAATAGATGCCAAGTTTAGCAGCAAGCTGCATTTGTCTCTACATTCTCATTAACGTGATGGATGTTACATAGGTGTATTTATGCAATTCTTCTTGATCTTGTTTTTGTAGTAGTCTGTAGAGTATGGTATCATTACTCTAGGCTTTCACGTAGACACCTTTGCCAAGAAGATAAATACTGGCCTTAATCCTGAGCACAAACATCTTTTTCAGCTGCCACTGTGCTCCTTTTGCATACAGGGCTATTGAGCAGGTTTGCAGACCTGCCTATAAGCTCCAGGAGTAGCACATGAATCCCACCTGACAGAGATCTTCCACAGTAAAAGGAGGTTTGTATAGATTTAGAATGGCCAAATCCTTTTCCACTTTTCCTTGGCATCATCTGCATCTTTGCAAGTGCCTGCTGGTTTAAATTTTCACAGTCTAACATAAACAAGGCACAGGTGTCAAGAATTTTATTCCACTGCAAACAGCGAGAGAGAGATTAGGCATTCATTATTTACAAATGTTTGCAATGTGCTTGCATCCTTTGGTACTTTCCTGCTAGTGGAGGAATAAATAGTCTTGGTGAAGTGGATCAGTATAGAACCCTGCATTAACCTGTGCTTGAGTGGCTTGACAAGATTCACCATTCTCTCTCTTTGTGATGGCAATAAAATCAGTACTTTAGTAAAATTACATAATTGTACAACGAAATGTTTTCCATCAGTGGACATAAATACATAAAAGTTTTTCTTTCTACTGTTGAAGAGTTGCCCCATTATGCAGGAGAATTGCTGGGTCTCAGTGATGAGTGGAAGAGCCTCATTTGTGGGAGGGTAAAAGGCTCTGACACCTCAACCCAGAGCAAAGGGGTGATGCCAGTCCTTCATGGGCCAGGTGAAAATCTATTTCCTTCTCTCCCTGGATCTTTAGGTTGTATTGCTCCAGTGGAAGCTGCTTTTGGCTACCTTTAGACTTGAGATGCTGCCAAAAATGCCTTTTGCTAAAATAATGTTAATTACTAAGAGAATCAAAAGGCTTTGGAGAACCACTTCCCCATTTTGTTGCAAGCTTGTCAATCCAGTCTGGCTTTTAAAATTTTATTTGTTTTTCTATTCTGGAATATTTCCCTGTGTATAAAACAGTGCCGTTTTTAAGGAGTTCTTTTCCAATAATCTTGTTTTCAAATAAAAACATCAATTATTAAAAATCAGTTCTGAAATTAAACAGATACTTGTGTGATTTATGGCTGTGCATGTAAACATCACCACTGGGGCTGTATACTTACACTGAATCTTACATAAATATTTGCAACCTGCATTTGTGCAATACAGGATAACTTCATAGCAAATTTCAAACATTCAAACAAAAATCATTAGATGGATACAGAAACAACAAAGCTTAGCAAAAATAAAGAAGCAGATGTTATTTTCTGTATATTTTGGAGTGGTTTAATCATATTGTCATGCTCTGAGAACTGGCACTTTTTAATGAAAGTTCAGAATTGTGCAGTATCTAACTTTCAAGTGAAACCCAACTGTTGTGAAAATTGCCATAATGATGACAGATGACAAATGTGGATATTTCACATATCACACATTCTATGTTGAGCATTTTTATTTAAATTTTGATACTAGAGGAATTAATGATCAGTTAATACTTTAGATTTTTAAATGAAAAATGAAAAGATGAAAGGTCATATCACTTCTAGCAGATTAGGAGATGAGAAAGAGGGGAAGAACCTCAGGTCCCCTGTAAAATCCAAATGTAGAAAGCTGGGAGAAAACTCAAAAAGTTGAACACGTCTTGCTTTCTATTTGTAGGTATAACAATGGCATATGAGATTTCTATTGAAGTCATGAAAAGTGTGGAAGAGATGGTGACCTAAGCTTAGTTTTTTTAAAATCTGATTTGACTTTTTGCCGCCTGCACTGGCTGTGCCTGCCTGGCACAGCACAGGGAAATGTCACCCGTGGTGTTCCCTGGCAGTTCCTGCAGCAAAACCCACCAATGCTTTCTCGGCTGCTTCAGCACAGCAGGACTGCTCCCCTTGCTGAGGGTCCCCTTGCCTTGTGAAGGCTGCAAAGCTCCATATTTGTGCTGCTTCTGGGTCTAAAATGTCCTTTTTTGGTGCTGTCTGTGCTGCGCTCCATTGTACCCAGCAGAAATGCCCCAAGTCTTCATGACTGCAGTACTTGGAAAGAGAGGGCAGGGGGAAGGAGAGATTTTGGTGCTCAGATTGCAGCCCACCTCTCAGACAGCTTTCAGCATATCCATGAATCTACAGCCATCTATGGAAGGTGTTACAATTTATTGACCAGTACTTCACGCTGAAATACAAATACCAGCAAAACAGCATTTCTCAGATTTGGGAAAGCATCCATTGAGTTTAATTTGGGATAGTGCACAGTTGAGAAAATAATGTATAAACCTGGGCTTTTCATAACTGTTCCTGTGTGACCAAGTAAAAATGACAATGATTTCCTTCAAGTCAGGGCTATGCAAACATGAAACACTTGTGCTGCTTCCTTTACTGGAGCCTCAGGAAGCAGATGGTGCAGACCTGCCAGTGAGTGCTACCCATCCCAGGTGATATTTCAGCAAGAAAGATCTGTTAGTCAAGAACATTCTCTCTGCAGTCTGTGGGGAAGAGATTTATAGAGCAGTGTGTTATGGGACTGCTGATTTCTGAAACAGAAGATGGCCTTTTTATTTATTCGTTTGGGATTTTGCTTTTATAGCTTTGCTCGCTGGCTCATCTTGGTGCCTTTCAGTGGAGCTGAGGCTCTGGAACAGATACACTTTCTGAATAAGACTGTCTGGTTAGGGTTTTTTTTATTTTTATTTTTAATACTTATGATGGCACTGAAATTTTTCTTCTCAGAAAAACACACGTATTCCTTTTTGCTGATTTATTTCCGACTTCTGCTGTCATAAGGATTTTCCCAGGACATTTGTTGTTCACTCAGTAATTTAAACTTTGAGAATTTCTTTAAACTTTGTTTAAGTTAAATCCCAGTGTATTTTCCTCTGAATAATTTTTTGCACTCAATCCCTGAAAAACATTTGGGGTTTTATTTATTTATTTGCTGCTATCTGCTTAGTTCCACTGACAGTTTCCCAGCTCTTGCTAACAGCCCCCTGGTCAAGTGTCCTTGGAGAAAAGCAGACAAGGTATTCTGCACTAGAATATTTTTGAATCTGGAAGCACACAAATAGGTTTGAAAATTTAGCATTCCAGGGAATGACTCCTGCAGAAGTTATTTGAACATGCTCTGTTCTCAATACCATTTCCCAAGTCCTTGATGCTGCAGAGTCTCCATTTAGTGCACCTCCACTGGTGGGAAATACTGTGGGAATGCTCTGTTAGCATTTTGGTCACGTAGGTGAGAGACAATTTTGCAAGCAGGAGGAAGACTTCAGTGGAGAAAGAGCTCCTCTAATGTATAACTTATTTGAAACCCAGCAGTCAGGACAGCTCCATTCTCCCTGCTGTAAAAAAATTCTGCATGTGTTTGGCCCTGAGTCTGCTTTGATGCAGGTGTGCCAACAGTGAACTTGACGGGGAGTCTTAATACCGTTATTAGAAAATGTTATTAATAATCAAATTTGGCTACTGAATTATGTCCCAGTTGCTAAAACCTTGCAGCCAGTATGGCACAGCCTGATGTGTGTTGAATGTCAGTGGACAGGCTCCAGTCAAATTTGCTCACTTGGAACTTGGTCTCCTCTTATTTCTCCCTGGATTGCCCCATTCAGGGATGCAGAGGCAGATCATCCCCTGTGTGCTCCCAGCTCTCCCAGTCAGCATGGACCACTGGGCTGTGGGACTGCAGGACTGCAGGGGTGCATTGCTTGTGTGGAGAGAAAAGGAATTCCATCCTTCTGGGACTTACACAGTTGGTGTAAGTTTATGCTAAACCTTACACTGGGTGCTATCTTTGACAAACCAATAGAATGAAGGCAATGAGAGAAAACATTCTGTAGGAATTAGTAAAGTTTATGAAACCCACTCACCTTTGCATCCTCATAGCTCTTTTATGGAGGTAACCCAAGGTCTTCCTCCAAGTTGCGGAAATAATGTTTCCTCAAAGCTTGGCAGAGCTGGGGAAAGCTATGAAGAACTCAAGGCAGGGCAGGTGGTCACAGGACAGTGCTGGTTTCACACTCAGCTTTCCTAACATGGGTGCAAACAGAGCACAGGAGCAAAAAAACTTGCAGAGTTCAGGACTGTGTTGATGAGAAGAGGCAGATAATGGTAATGGAGATGAGACCTAAGTTTTTTAGAATGGGAACATTTAAAGGTTTGGTTTTTTGAGTTTCTTTTCTTTCCTGTGTGTACGGGAAGACAGAGGTTAGGTGTTAGGTATTTTAGGAAATAATGAGTGGTGCTGTGATAGGGTTTGGGCATATTGCCTTCTGAAAATGCTGACTTTGGAAATGATGTGGTAGAGATGGTTTCAATGGTATAAGAAAAGATTAAAAAATCTCTAGTTAAAGTAATTTTCAGGAACTCTACCACTCAGTATAATTGCATAGTCTTAAGTAGAAATTACTATAAATGGATGTTAATATTAAATCATACTTTTTTTTTTTTTTTTTCAGTTGAGCACACTCACAAATTTAAAAGCCACCCAGGACTGCTTGAGTTATCTTTTGGTTTTGTGATCACAAGTGAAATACCTGTCTGCTTCCAAAGCTTGTGAACTGGATGCACTGAGATGTGCAGGGTCACTGTCCCTGTAATTCCAAATAGGTTTCATTCTATAGATGTACAATGAAGTTGGTGGGGGTACAATAGTTAGAACAGCCCTGAAACACATGACTGTAAGTGAGAACACAGGTGACCCCGGAGCTCAGGGCTGTGGTAGGAAGCCAGCAATGACTCCTCCTGCTGCAGAGGCGCCTCTGTTCAGAAAGCAGAAGGTGGCTGGAGTTGGTATCTCCAGAAATAGAATTGTCAAAGCCTAAAGGTACCAGAAAGGTGTGTTTGACATAAACTGAGATCACTATCTGACCCTTCCCATCAATAAAAGTGTGGCACAAAGCCACACTCCATAACCACATTTTTCACAAGTCTTCTTTGCTGTGCCATCTGTGCTGCCAACTGTTCTTCTACTGTATATCGTCTGCCTGAAGAAGCACTAAGCAGGTGTGGCACATGTTTGGCTCCTTCCTGCTTTGCATGTGTAATGTAATTATGTTTGACAGACTTGGTTTGATTGAGAGAAAACTATGAATTGGATTAAATGTTTTTTGTTTAGACTTTATTAGCTAAAGATGCCATTGCATAATTAATTTGTGAATAAGCAGCAATCTTGCAAATGAGGCAGTGAATCAAAAGCACAGGCAGACATTATAGCCTCTTCTCAGGATGAGTTTACACATTTCTTATTTGTAGTATTCATTAAAAATACATAAAGGAAGGTTAACAAAACATTGCAACAAAGAACCACAAGCAAACTAGTTAGCCACAGAAGCCTTCATAAATGCATAAGTCAAAAAACTGAAAGCAAGCCAAGTCAAAAACATGAGCCTGAACTAGACAGTAAATGCTTCAACAATATTTGAATTCTATTTTCCAAGTCCTTTCTGTTTCAATCCAGTGCTTTGGAGTAAGGATGTCAGTAGAACCATATAGTTTTAGCCTCAATGTGGAGAATTTAAGACTATTTTCTTAACAGTAGGGAAATCTTTAGAGTGAACCTCTGAATTTTTACTTAGAGAAGATGCTACTCTTTACATGCTGCTCTTGGAGAATGGAAAGTGGCTGTTTTAATTTCTGTGCCTCAAAACATTTACGTCTGTTTCTACTTTGAGTTCAGGTCATACAAACCACACTACTCGGGGAGAAAGTGAAGGAAATCTGTGGGATGCAGTGGTTTGGCTTAGAGCACCCTTTGTAAGTTGTTTCTCTCTCGAAGCCCTGCCTACAGCGTGTCCCAAGCAAGGCTGGGACACAGCCTGAGCTCAGCTGTTCTTGCTCGTGGGCAGGGGCTGTGGTGACATGCTCAGGGACAGGGCGATCTCTTGGTGCCAGAGCCCCACTAGCTGGTTGGGTTATTGGTGAAAAATCTACGTTTCTCATCAATTTCTCTGCCTGCTTTCTCTTCAGCCAATGCTCATCTTTGAGCGTGGGCTCCTTGTCCTTTTCTGTGTCCCAGTGATGTTTCCCTCTCAGCCCTGTCACTGTCACACGTGCTTCACACCTTCCCTTTGTGCACAGTGCATCTCAGTTCACCAGAAATCAATACACCTAGCGCAGATATGAGAGGACAATTCCACTCCAGAGTACCCAAATTTCAGGCTTTACTTGAGCCACTCTCTGTAGGTTAAAATGAAGGTGTCCTAAGCTGCTTCTTAAAATAGGAAAGCTGAATTTTGAGCTTCCTTCTATTAATCTTTTTGTTTTCCTTTCTGTTTCTCAGTAGTAGGAGCAAACTTAGTAAAGGCAATTTTCATGTATTTATTTATTGTACTGTAATAGTATAAATATTGATTTATAGCTACTGGTAATGTTGAGGTACTTGGTCCTAACAGCAATCTGCAAATGCTCCCATAAGTCAAATATAAAAACTGGTCCTCTGAAAGGGTGGCTTAGGAAGCAGATTAATTTACCAAGAATAGCACACCAGCCTTAAAATGATTTATGTTTATTGTTTGCATTATTTTAGTTGAACTTATTCCTTTATGGCAGCACGTGAGAGCAAATTCACCAATGCTGGGTGAGAGGGCAAGGAGATTTTTCCAGAACAATCATCCTCAAATGCATCTTCTGGGGTAAAGGAGCGAAGGAAGTAGGTTGGAGATTTTTTGATGGATTTAGCAATGTCAGTTCCTCCTGCTGCCTCCTTTTCAGTTCTGTGTGAAGCACTGTGCTGCTCCTGCTTCCCAGCAGTGCCGTGTTTCTTCTCTCAGGAGCAGCAACCGCAATCTGGCAGGACAGAAGATCGATGCAGGGTTGTTTAGGAAAATTTTCTCTTTTTTTTCCAAATGAAGTTACTTCCTATCCTTTGCCAAAGGGTTTATGGAGTTTGTAAGATAGCTGATTTTTATTCTAATTCTTTGGCCACTGCTCAAACCCTGCCTTTGGTCCAGCTCTCTATGATTATTTTCTTCCTATGCAGCACTTTGAGACTTGAACATTCATGCAGATGTATTACTTTTGTTACTCCAGATAATGGGTTTTTCTTGAATATGTCTCCTTTGGATTTTCCCATTAATTTCCATCCATCTTGGATCTTTTAGAGAAGATCCTCAGAACATTAAATGCTATGACTAGGCTGTTGATTTTTCCCAATACTTTAATCTGCTTTCAGGAGCTCCATAATTCTTAAACACAGTTTTTTCTCCTTTGTGATTTTTATATATTTTTATTGCAGAAATCCTCTCTTTGTTGTTTGAGTTTCAACTGACTCCATTGCTTTCCAAATCCCTCCAGCCTTCCCTCAATTTTGATTTACCTTAGTCTCAAAGGAAGCTGTGGAAACTTGAAGGTTATCGATTTTTAAATGAAGAGATTGAAGACGTTCTTTTACTGAGGCATCTTGTAAAGTGTTTGAAGGTGGAGAGGCTGCTCTGGGTGTGGGAGATGATCTTGTGTCTGCAGGATGAGGTCACTGAGGTTTAATTCTGTCCCTGTGCTTGTCCTAAAAATCTGATTTTTTGGGGTTGTCTGTGTCAAACAGTGCTGTGCTACTTGAGGAGACTGTTATCTCGGGGTTTCAGACAGCTGTGGGTTTTTAAGCTGGTGAGTGTGTGCTAACAAACCCCACAAACAAGGGTGTTGGTGCTGCCCAAAGCCTCTGCACAGCCTCTCACCTCCTCAGCTGGTCCAGAAATGAAGTGGGAGGAGGAGGTAGAGAATCACCAAATAACAGTTGGGAGCGCAGAAAATGCCTTTGATAAAAAAGGGAATTTATCCCCCTGTTCACCAAGCTGAAAAAAGTGTGCTGGAATCACAGTCCATTCATTTAACAAGCTGTTATTTTCTGCCCTTTGCTTCTTTCTCTTAGGCTCTGAGCTTGAATCAGGATCCTCTGAGTCACAAATTACCCAGTGACTTTCCCTGTCTCTTACCTTAGTTTTGCATCTTTCTTTCAGTAATGAAAAGTCACTATTCCAATGAAACCATAAAGCCCCTGGCCTTTAGCCATCAGATCTGGCAGTTCAGTAAATCATAAATGCCCAGCATCCCTCTGAACAGCTCCATTTCTGCCATGTTCTTGGGGGATTTAATCCCCACTGGAGATTGTATGCTGGCGTTGGTAATGGATTTTCTGATAGTAATGGGGGAGGTTGGGGAGATGTGAAATGTTTTGTGGTGGAGCCAGGGTGCACTGAAAGGGCACCAAACCTTTTCCAAAACATTGCAATTTGACTGATGGGCAAACTTTTAGGTTGGATGTGCATTATTCTGCTTTCTTTGTGTTTTTTGAGGAAGATCATTAATATTTCCAGCCCTGCTATGTAGATTACTTCTCCTTTAGAAGGGCAGTTTTTGTGACACACTGACCCCTCTCTGACCACTGTTGGCTCTGACAGGTGAATGAGGGGTTTCCATCAGAGAAACTGAGCAAACCTCCCAAACAGGGGGCTGCTATAGAAGTTTGGATTTGGTAACAAATATTATATTATGGGAATATTTCTATTTAATATAAATATATCAGTGATGCACAGAGGTGAGACTGTTTAAAGAGCAGTTTAGAGAAGTGTTCTGTGTTAGGAAGTTCTGGCTGTTCTCTGGAAGGAGAAAAAACACACATTAAAAAGTGATCCTGATTGCTTGAACATTGATACAAAAATCTTCCTAGACGCCAACCTCTTAATTTTCATTTTTACTCTTATTTTTATTCAATGCTGCAGCCACGTTGGAGCTTCAAAACAATGTGTTTTAAATTTCCTAAGAAATGATGAATCTACAGCAGAACCCTCTTGTAATGAATTGTTTTCTTTCATGCTTCTAGTCTCTTTAATGTTCTTTAAATAATTTTATCTACTTCTGTTCCCAACCAAAACTTTTGGATCCAAATAGAATTGATTACTTCTGAAAGGATTGTAGTTATTCACCTGTGTGTTTTACAATAGGTGTTGTCTTCTAAAGTTCTTTGATTCTGCAAATTTTGTGTCACTTAAGACACTAAGGAGAGTCTCTTCCATCTGGCACAGTTTGAAAATAGCCCCACTGAGTTCAGCATGCAGCATTTTCCTCATGTATAATGTTCTCAAGATTTAGACCATGCTGATTAGTAAAGTATTAAATGCAACACTTGTGACTTATATAACATGTGGCAAAAAAAAAAAAAAAAAAAAAAACCCAACCAAAAAACCCAAACAAACAAACCAGCTATGAAAATTAAATATCTAGTTTATTTACTGACAAAATAACACTGAGAGCCTCCTGAAGCTGTTAAATTCTAGAATATGAGGACATTTTTATTTTGAAGTAACTTATTCGAGGCATGTTTGTAATGCTGTAGGCTGGAATTTTCAAAGCAGAACAGAGAAGTCAGACAGCAGGCTCTCATTGCATTTCAGTAGGGTGATCTAAAGAAATGAGTTTGAGAATATCTCTGGAAAATGGAGATTCACTAGGTCTAGAGGGAATCATTCTGGCAGTGTCTGAACATCCTTTTAACAGGGAAGAAGAACCAGGGCACTTGCAATTTGGAAATTCCTCTGTCAGCACTGGCTGCTGGTTTCCTGCACCTCTTCTGGTCACTGACAGGAGGGCACTGACTTCATCTTTTATTTCCCCCACATTTTTAATGTGTTTTATTCCAGAGGAAGTGACCCACAACAGCAGTCAGGGTTACCTTGGTTATTTGTCGCTTGGACTGAGATGCTGCGTGGTATTTTTAGAGGAATTAGTGGATAAACAGAAGAGGAGGGTGGAGGTGGAGTTTGTTTTGTACAACAGATATACAGATGAGAGAAAGTTATCTGGAAAGAGATTGTATTTGCTTCCCTGCTCATCTTAGGACTCCCTGTCTGGATGTAGTTTTCTGTCTCTTCTCCCATTAACGGGAAGTTAGCAGAGGTTTCAGGTGGGGCTGAAGAGCAGTGGTGCATTTTCCCCATAGAGAAAAGGGTTATGCTGTGTTCTGACTAAACACTGCTGGCTTTTTTAGACAAGAAATCAGTAGATATGGAATAATAAGAAACTTCTGTTTTGATGTGCAGCAGTTAAAGTTTTCCCCCCTCAAAGTGTGCTTTTGCTGTTGGTCATAGTATCCAATGAAACTCTGACTATAGCGTTCAGTTATGATCTTCTGGGGCATTAAAACCTACAGAAATCTTCTAGACAGTTAAAGTGCATTTCCTCATTTAAAAAACCCACCAAAACTTATCTGTGCATCTGTTTCAAAGAAGTTTTCTAGCTAATAAAATGTGTGTAAAAAGTAGAATGAATGTTTTTGCTCAACAGTTTGTTATTTTGCTTTGTGAAGCCAACCTTGTCCCGTTCTGCTGCTCCACATAAATACAATGGGTCAAGGTGCTTCTCCTGGGTAGGCTGGACATTATATATTCCATGGAGATTATTTTTTGGTTTGTTTTTTTTTTTCTGGTGGCTGAATGAAAGCCAGGATGTTATTGTATCACTTCATATCAAATTACATTGTCACATAATGATATAATTGCAGAACGCAAGCAGATGCAAATGTTATAGTGCAATAAAATGTCACAACTGAGAACGCTGTTTATAATTTCATTTAAAAGTTTGTGTTTGAGACTTGGTAACACAGTTGGAATATGAGTTTCAGGATGTCTGCACTTGTCTTCCATCAGTGTATTTTTAGAAAATAATTTTAGATATCAGTGCCCCAAGTGTCAAAAATACTGCAGAGGTCTCCACTCCAAGAGTTGGAGTGAGTTCCTCGGTGAAGACTGGTTTGGGCTGGGGGAATTTCCCAGTGGGAATGAGAGATGTCATTGAGTAACTTTCAAAATGCACTTTGTGTCCAGCAAATCACTGCACCATAAACTGCACTTTCATCTGTCAAATTGACCGTTGTTGGAAAAGAAAAATGTGGTGCATTAAGAAAAGTTAAATGTGAAATGCAAAGCTATAAAGAGAATTTATAGTTTTATTTTTTTCTTGAAAGTCTGTAGAAAGAAAATTGCAAAACCAAATTTTCTTTCAAAAAAGAGGCCCCAAGTTCCTTTTTACAGTTTCTTTTAAGTGTTAAGACTTAAACTAATATTTCCTTTCAATTGTTCTTCCAAATGGCTTGTTTTAATTGATGTGACTGCAAGTGAAAAACCTTTGAATTTACAGATATCTTAAAGGATATGATCTCTTTAAATTTTTCTCTCACCATCCTGCCTGCATTCATTACAGACAAATCAATGAAAATTGATAAACCCATGATGGAAAAAAGGAATGTATTTGTATTCATTACAGGGGATCGGAGATAATAATAAAATGAAATGTTGTTATAGTGAGATATAAACCCAACCTAAGGAATTGTTCAATATGTGAATAGCAAGATACATTTCATTACTGTGATATGGGGCTTGATGACAATAATTTAAAAACAATCCAGTTCAATACGTTAATTGACAATAAATCCTGCTTGCCTATAAAAAGCACTTGACTAGTCATTTTCAAGATGGTCATGATTTTTTATGATGCGGAACTTTTAATTTACAGGGATGATAAAAATAGATTTACTTTCAGCCACTTGTATTTGATTTAATTACCTAATCAACTATAAATCATCTACTATTGAAAAAGTAATTTAACAGAGATGATATTTTGTCGTCATTTTTTTCTTAAGTAGAAGAGAGTCTTTTGTAAAGGAAGGTGAAATAGGCTTTAGAGGAATTAAAAAAAAATTTGTCTTTTTGGGGAAGGGTTAGAAGTTCAGAGTCGAGAAGTTTTGATTTAATGAGTTTTGGAAAGACTTGTTTGTGGTTGCCTAATGTCCTGTTAAGAAAGCAGAGAGTAAAAAGCTCTCTGACAAAACCTGACAGATTACATGAAGAAATCTAAGCAACTAAATGAACATGGAGATTAAGAAAAGCCCACAGTGATATTTTGAAGGGAGAAGTGCGAGATTTTAGAGAGAAAAAGTAACTATTTGGTTTTCCATGTGCGGACACTTAAATTAAAGAGGCCAACTATGTCCTGGGGAGAAAATATTTCCTCCAAATATTTCATATTTACTTCTAAAGCTTATCATGAAAAATATTGTGGATGTCATAAATGCCATTAACCAGAAAGTGGTTATGACATCCCCAAAAACATGTTTACATAGTGCTGATAGTGCTTGAGATGAAAAGCTGTCCAGATAAGAAGTTTTTGGAGGATATTCAGAGAGGATTTTTGGTCAAATGAATAACAGGTGTCACGCAGGGACTCAGAGATTTAAAAGTAAGAATTTTTTTACTGTTTGGTGTTCTTGTTTGAGGTTATTTTAAAAACAGATAAGAACCCAAATTCCCACAAACATATCTTCAAAATGTGTAAGGGGTGGTGAGAGGAAAGTGAAATGCACAAACGGGGAAAAAATAGTGTAGTAGTGTGGGAATATAAAAATAATAAAAGTTAAGAAAGTAGAGGAAGTAAAGATAGGAGCAGTCATGCCATTAACATTATGGACGAAGAAAAATCAATGCTAGAAAATATCTCTTGGAAAATTCGGGTCACTTTATGAGATGGGAATAAAGCCAGCTACTGTAATAAGGGTAAAAGAATAATGTGAAATAATGAAAACCAAGCTGGAAAGTGGAGATTTGAGACTGAATTACCCTGATAGCTAGAAGGCTTTATTAAATTTAAGGAAATAAACAGAAAGAAAAGTATGTATGTTAATAAAAATGTGTGTTTTCCTTATGGGTAACTACAGATTTTAAACAAACTGAAGAGAAGGATACATTATAAATCCTATAGCTCTTTCCAAAGAGAGCTTGGGAACTTTGCATTTTAATTTTCAGAAAGTTTTATTCTGGGAAGTCCACACAGCCTATGCAAAATTAAGTCTGCCTTCACAAAATTGCTCAGTATTACTGTAGGTAAATGAAAATTGCCATATTGAGTTAGACTGGAATACTTTACCTGAGGTGAGGTGCTTGGAAGGCAATATAAGGAACCCTGAATAGGATAATTAGGATATAACTTGCCTACACAAAAATGTTGTTCTTTCCTACTCAGTGAGAGGTTGGGTTACAGAGATGGGAAGATTATGCTCTCTCCAATTGTTCAGGACTCCTTTTCAACCACCCCTTTTATTCAGCTGAGTGTTAGAATTCATGAGATTTTAGAACATTGATTTATTACATCTACTTCTGTATTCAGCCAGGGATGAGCTTGTGGATTACCAGGTTTGTTTCAGCTCCCATCAACCTATTTTTGGTTTGGCTCTGGATATTAATGTTCTGAGAGCAGACTGATGACTTGAGGGCCCGTGTTAGCTTCCCCATCCCACAGAGCCAGTGCCAGCAGCTCCAGGATGGATGTGCCACTGGCCAGGACAGTAAAGGTGGTAATGCCACTGGGATAAGAGGTTTGAGAAGTGACACAAAAACCCTGGCAACTGCAGCTGGAAAGAGAAAGATGAGAGCAGAAGGAGGAGGAGGATGTGCAGCCCATGGTGAAGTCCCTGGTCCAGCCAGGATCAAGCCACCACCCTCAAGGAGACACTGGGCTTGTAAAACCACAAGTGATGTTGCTAAGTATGTCTGAAGGGTCTACTCTAGAATTCACTGGCGGACAGGAAGGGACAATGTGGCCTCTTTTGGTGGTTCAGACTCTTTCCTGTATTCATTGCCTGGTTTATCCTTTACTTCCCCGACAGCTCTTGACAAAAACCCAATTGATCTTACACAAATTGTCCTTAGTGCATAAAAAACCCATTCATGTTAATTAGGATAGAATCTCTGAAAGGGGAAGGATACAAAAGTGGAGTTCACAGAAGGAAGCAGGAATGGGGTTGCCATGGGAGGAGAGCAGAAGTTTTTCATGTCCACACTACTCTGAGCGAGAGAGAGTTTGATGCTCTCACAGGCAAGTTTTAATCAACAACCTTTAGAATTCATGTCCATGAATATTTCTGAAAGCTTTGCTAAGTTTCCCTTTTCCTGACCCCAGAGCTGGGAGCAGCTGCTGCCTGTCCAGGAGCAGGGACATGGCCAGGGCCTGGGAAGAGCAGCACCAGCATCCCCATGGCAACAGGAACTCCATGAACACTCTCAGAAGTTCCTTCCCTTTCAATATTTATTTTGAATGCCTCTACTTTATCAGGATTAGTTATTTTAAAGACAAAACTTTGGCTAAATTAATCCTGCTTGAATGACTTTGGAAAGGAAGAATAGTAGAAAAGAGCAGAAGAGAGAACAGGGCATCTGTAATAACTTTGGTGATTGCTTGTTTTGATGTATCCATGGGGAAACCTGCTTGTATTTGTATTTTTTGTGTAAAATTCAGCCTTAAAGTAGTCCCTTTCTCCCCAAATGTGCTTTGATACATGCCATTGAAGTGAGTTTTATAGCCTATAAAACTGATGTTGGTGGGGCGAAATGGTGTAATGTCTAATAGCATAGCTGAGTCCTCAATTTTTGAGGTATTTCCACTAAGAATTCAATTTCTTCCCAATGTTTGAGGATCACTACTCAAAGTTACACCAGAGCTATGATAATCATTTACATTTAACCTCATTTCTACCATTTTCCCATCACAATCTTAACACAGGTATCCCCATCACACATCACCAGGCAGAAGTACTACAGAGGGATTGAGTTTCCTTGAATAAGTGTAGGTCACAATATTTTCATCTTTTTAACTATTTGTTTCCAGGTATTTGGTCCTCAAAGGGCATTTTGCTCCGAGACAAGGGCTGTGAATTAAGCTGTGCTGCAGCTGCTGCCATAGAATTTTGCTAAGAGTTTTCCTGAGAAAGAATGATTCTGTTCCAAATACCTGATTTTAGATGGAACTAGGTGTGAAATAAGATGAGATAACTGGTATTTGTTCTAACATAATAAATAACAGAGCTGTTTTTTTTTTTTTTTTTTTTTTTTTTTTTTTTTTTTTTTAAACAGAGAAGAAAGAAGAAACTGTCAGAATTATTTAGGAGCTTTTGGTACTAACAGCAGGGTAGAAAGAAAGGTCCTGTTCATTATTGTAAAAAGACACTGACTGCCTTTAAATAAACTCAGTCCTTCCTAAAGGCACTAAAGGCTATAACTTCTTTCTGTTATTACTGCAACTCCAAGTATAAATTGGGAATTGACCCAGACAGCAATTCCTTTTGTTTTAACCTTTTAGACCCTAAAAGGGTCTATCTTTTTCCTTACGCTGTGTTTGCCAAAAGTAGAGATTTATTATTTTTCACATAACGATCAGGACACTCTCTGAACAATCATTTAGGTTCCTTAGATTCCCTAATTCCCTCTCCCAGAGCAAGTCTGTGTGTCACATCTGTAGTGCTCCTAATGAGTTGCTAATGAGGTTTGCAAATGAGGAGGCGCAGACAATGAGGTGGTGTCGATGGGAGGCTGATCTGGAGTAGATTTGGGGAGCCAGGATTTGGCACTTGTAGGAGTTTAGTGATTGCCTCACCCCTTGCCCTTCTCCCCCTGCAGCTCCAGTGCCCAGAGGTTTGGGGGAATGAGGAACATCCCTGGCTCTGAGTGCTGGGATCCCCCAGCGCTGCTTTGGGGACCCTACAGAGAGCAGGAGTCCTGCAGGTCACATCCCTTCGTTCTGCAGCTGAAAACAGAAAACAAAATCCTCACCCAAGAGTATGAGAATGCCTGATTTAACAAAATTAGTCTCACATTCAAAATTGATGAGGATCACATTTTGAATTGGGAACAGATGGAGCAGTGCTGAGCTTTGTCTTAGTGTCTATAATGCTTCTTATGCAAGAATGTGTTTTTATTTCTTATCATAGTTCACTTGAGTCTTATAATTCTGGTAAGATCCCCATAAACAAAACAAGGCAATTCTAGAGTTTACAGTGTCTACTGATACCCTCCTCTGAAAAACAGCAAGTCTGACTCTGTTCAAATGAAATATGACCTAATTAAGATGAAAGTATTTCATGCTTTTCATTACTTATTTTGGTTAGTCAAACTAATTTAACCCACTAAATCTGAGTTATCCTTCACACTAAAATTGCGAAAGGTAGTGCATAGAGTTGGTTAGCTGGTGAATTCCCCACTTCTCAAGAAAAGAGCAAACCTGAAGGGCTGAGAGTGTAAGGAGCTGGTGCACTTGTGCTAATTACCTGGTTTGTATTGCCATAATGGATCAAATTAACCTTTTGGTGTGTGTCTCCTATGTAAAATGTGGAAGCTACATTACTGTGGGAACAGTGCACAGTCTGTAGTCATTACAGAACATGGCCATGGACCATTATTCAACATTTCTGCAAGTTAAGAAATAATTTTAATGTGCTTTTCCTTACTGCTTAAGCTGCTTACTTACCAAGTTCAATCTTCTTTCTAAAAAAGAGTCTTTATTTGTGAAAGTATTTATACAAAGAATACCAGCATTATTTTATAGTGACTTTCTAAAGAACTAGACAAGTCTCTTTGAAGCTTTTCTTTGGTATTAACTAGATATTTTATCATAAGTGAGCAAGGCGTTTCTGGTTCACTAGTCTTTTTGGCTTTCCTGAATGCACTTCAACCTCATTCACAGTTCAAGTCTATATAATCCTTATGGCTTTCATACTTTTAAATCCTTCACAGTGTTTTTTGTATATCTGACTCTGCTAATATCCACAGCATTCGGGTCTTAAAGCGCTCCCATGAGCTTGTATAATTCTGCTCTGAGGGTGAAATACTCATTTTCACCAATCCCTTTCTTGCTTATAAGTAAGGGCAATGTTTTTGTTAATGCCAAGGCCCCCTGACTTCAATTTTGCCCTCTGAATCCCCAAATCCATTCCTTACCATTAAAATATGAACTGTAGCCTGGCCATTCATTCATTCTGAACACCAGTTATGAACTTGCTACCCAATTTTCTGGATCTAAGTCTGATGTCACTTTGTTGTTTGCTGCTTTCTTCCTTCCAATATTTCCTCCTTGAACTTTAAATGAAAAGATGATTTTTTGCAGTGTAAATATGCAAACAAACATGATAAAGGCCAGTCAGGTTTATAACTTTGGTTCTGGATAGGTAAAAGCATATCTCTCACTGCTCCAGGATAATATTTCACATTACACAGCTGTGCCATGCTGGATTTGTTGGGAATGATGGAGTAATCTCTTCCCTGGTGCTTGGTGTATATATTGACTGTGATAAAGCATGATTGTAGCTAAAGTCTTCTATAGCTGAATACCCATTTTGGACAAATTATGGATGTTTATCAAGTCCCCATCTTCACGTGCTAGTTTGCAATTTTTCATGCAGTGCAGGATAACGCATTAGGAAGGCCATGGGGCACAAATGTTTGATTAAAAAATGTACTGCAGGGCGCTTTGCAAGGGTTTGGGCTGCTACAGAGCAGCCTTGTGGTGCATCAGCTGCTTTGCAGCCATTGCAAATGAACACAGGAGTTGAGGATGATCTGCAGTGGGCTGCTAAAGCAATTGCAGAACAAAGCCTTGAGCTCTGCTCTGCTCTCACAGCTCAAGGTCCCTGCCTGCTCTGTCAGCTCCCTTTGCCATTTATTTTCACAGAAACCTGTTCAGCTTCAGGGAGCACCCTCTGAAAGCAGCCAGGTCTCCTCTTTTGCTATGCAGAATGTTCAGCAAATCTGTTACCCTCCATCTCTCACCCAAATACAAAATTCCCTCTCTGAGGTTAGAACGTTGTGTCAAAGCAGGAAAGCCTCAACTAGATGGATTTATAAAGCTAAAAAGAAGACATCTTCTGCCCAGGCTCTGAGCAGCAGCTGTGTTCCTGGGGCTATGCTATTCCAACCCTGAAAGCACAGGGAGCTTTACATTCATAAATTCTTCAGTGTTATCTGCACATCGCCTTTCCAACCAAGGAACCAGAATATTTTAGCATGTTCTCAAGGCCATTATGTTTAAAGAATTTTTTTGTAATTTTTCTCTGCTTAGTTAGGGAGTTTCTTTTTATTTTGGTGTCTTCAGTATGGCCCTGACTATGCTGGTGGAACTCTGTGCTGGAATATACCTGATTACCTCTGCTGTCTAATTCCTCTTTCTTTGAAATTACTTTTGCTGATTTTCTTATATTTGTTTAAAGAACTTTAAAGTTTCAGGCTTATTTGACTTGTAAGTGTACCCCAGGTCTTTTCCTTGAGCTTCCCTCAGCAAAGATTGATGGTTAAGCTCATCAGGCTGCAGTTTTGTGGAATTATTTTGTTTTCACATAGAGTGTGTGGGATAGTGAATTTTCTAGACTTGCTTAGTATCAGGAGTAAAATCGTGTTGATTGTTAATTTAAAAAAATCAAGAAATATTCAAGTTATGCAGACCTTGAAGCTGTTGTGCTACATGAGTCAGATGGGAAGCATCAGACACTGGGTCAGTCTGGGTTTGGATTTCAAGATGGGAAGGCCCTGTAATCTTGTAAGGTCCAAGGTGCTTTAAGGGACCATGATCTCAAACCCCACAACTGAATACAGAATTCTGGAGCATTTGCAAGAATGGAACCAACTTAGACAGCAGTTCTGAGAGTCAGTGGCATGTTTAGTCATCTATCACTGCATAGATTTTGCCATCACCTTTCCATCAATTTTTTAAGTCTTTGTCAAAATACAGGAATTTTTTCTTGTACTTATATCTGTATACAACAGTAGAGAGAAGTGGGAAAAAAAAAACCAGAAATATCATACAATTATTCAAAAACTTGCCAAAAATCTCTTTTTATTGCAAAGTACTTGAAAAAAAAAATTAATCTTTCTGCTGTGATTGGTTTTGTCATTAAGTAAATGAAACTGTTTTGGCTTTTTAAAAGGTTTTAAAACTAAAACAGGCATACTTTTTTCTCCTCTCCCACATAGCAACTGAAATCAATATGAATGTTTCTAACCAAACTTCCTTGACTCATTCTTGCCCTTACCCCTTCAGCCTTTCCTGCAGGTACCTTCAGTTAGCTGAAAGGCAAGAAATGACTAGAGAGAACAGAATAAACAGTCACACAGCCTTTTTCTTCTGTCTATTCCTATATGCTGTGTTCTTGTGATAGTATTTTTACATTTACTTATCTGAAGATTGCCCTCTGCTGCATTAACCATTCAGTGAAAATTGAAATATTGAGCTGGCTATTGTTACTTTATGAAAACGTTGGGTTTAGTTAGTTTATTTTTCAGGCCATTGAAAGGAATCAGTGAAGAACACACTTTTATTCAGGTGAGCAGAACGCTAATTTTGTTTCACGCTTTAGGGAACTTCAGATTATAACTTTGTAACTATACTGGAATGGAGCTAAGAAGGGCATGCAATAAAATATCTTAATTGCCCCACATTTTCAGGCAGCAGCCTTGATCATGTGTTTGTGTATTTCCAGCTCTTTAACAGCCACTTGCTGGAGGAGAGACACATTTGTTTTATAAGCCACCTGTACAAATGCAAGGCTATTAAATTGCCTTCTGTGGAGAGTATGTCATGTTTAGATTCCAAAAACAGGGAGTGGGGTTTGAAATGGATTCTTCATCCATAACTCTGTTTTTTTTGCATGTGACGCTCTCACCACACACCCTGGTGCGACAAAGGGAGAGCAGCGGCTCCTCATCCCTCCTGTCCCAGCTTTGGAGCCAGGGAGGGCTTCCATGGAGCTGGAATTCATGGTGGGGAGGGTAGGGGAGGCAGAATCCTCTTTTGGCCCTGCTCTGCCTTGCAGGAGCGTGGTGGCAGGAAAAATCAGCTCTCCCTGATTATAGAGGAAAATTCAGGGCATGGATTATTAACAGAGACTGCTCCTGAAATTAAAGCAGGTGTGTTTCTGGGTCTGGCTGGAGTCCTAATTGAGCTGAAAGTCAGCAGCAATATATGGGTGCAGCTACCTGCCTGATCCCTCAACTGCAACAGTCAAGCCTTTGGGTTTTCCTTAAAATATCTCAAGAAAATATCTTTGGTACTGATCAAATTAATCTGCAGTTAGCTTTCTCCTGTGGTCTTGTAAATCCTGAATCTGCCATTCTCTATCATAAAGTATTGCAGAAAGTCTGGGAAGATGAGGAATTTTTCTTTGAGAGAAACAGTGTATATATTCTCTTATTATTTTTTAATATATACCATTATTTGTAATTATATACATAAAGAATGCTATAAAGAAGTGTCAGTATGGAGCACATTCTTTTATGGTTATTACAGTTATATTTTCTGCTGAAAATCAGCCATCTATGGAGTGATGCAAATGCTTTTGCAAGGCTCAGTGCTGGTAATCAATGAGGAAAAAGAAAGTAATCATTGAATGCTTTCACTTGGGCCAGGTCTTGCTGTGGTTTCCAGCCTTTAAAGGCAGCCAGATTTAACCAGTGGCTTGGATGATGACCATGGGCTAACTGGGGTGGGGAATATCATCAGTGCCATGACTGGTGTGCACTGAGGCCAATATTAGCTTTTTATGTGTAGTCTGATAGCAGACACAGCATCAGAGCAGCTACAGAAGTGGGGAGTTCAAGGAGGAGAATGTGCTGGATTCTAGATCACTGCAAAACAGCTCACACAGAAATGAGGGAGCTGAAGCAAATCAAGCACATTAAAGTACTTCAACTAAGGAGTAACTAAAGTGTCCATCAGGATTTCAGTGTGCTTCTTGAATAAGACAGGGTGAATTTAATGAGTAACTTCAAGGAGTAATAGGATAGTTACGTCCTGAAAGTGAATGGAGATTAATTCAGAATCTGGAATTACAAGAGTTGTAGGAATTAACAATCAGCTGCATAAAAAAGAATCATCTGCAGCAGATGAAGAGACCATTAGTTCTTTGAAAATGTCTGGTATCTGAGAAGACTGTTAACAAGGAGACCTTATTAGAAATTATTTTTTTTCTTGTGAACAGCAGAAAATGAAGTCTGACTTCCTACATTATTTTTTTTTTTTTTGCATCTTAAATCCCTTGCATGTCTCTATTACAAACACTTGTCACGTGTGCACTTGCCTTGTGTTGCAATCTCCTTTTCCAGCTCCTTCCAGCAGTGCCCTGTCCACCCTCTGCTTCCCTCAGGGACCCTCTTGTGTTCCTGTGGGAATCCACAAAATCAGAGGGTTTGGGGAAGGCTGCAAAGGCAGGCCTCAGAGACAATAAAACTGTGATTAGAGCTAAGCAGCAGCCATGAGATTGGTCAGCAGAAAAATTATTTAAACTTTAGAAAAGCAAGGACAAATAGAACAATGGTCTGTGTATTGATGATTGTCTAGAATAACTCTCTAAGATACAGAAAAGTTTATCTAGTGAGATATTAGGAAGTTTGAAGCTTAATAATGGAGCTCTGTGCATTGTGTTTTAAGGCTTACAAGCAGTTATTGTATTCAAAATAAGCAAGCATTGTTTAACCAAAGGTACCTGTGCTTACAGTGGTTGGGTAGAACTGCTGTCAGTGTGCTTTTCCTTTGTGTGATTGGTCAGAAAACTTATAAAGTAAGTTGTAACATTAAATTCTTGGTCTGCTGCCTGGGATGAGCTGCTGGCATCTTCCCATTGTCATAATCATGGAATGAGACTGATGCTGGAAAATCAAACAGCTCAAGGCACGTTCCTCAGCAGTCCCATCCCATTGGTGATTTGTGCATATAACCCTGGCCAGCGTCAGCTCCCTGTGTTTCCCCTCCAAGTCTGTCCCTGTCTGTGGTCCTGCCATCCCCCTGCCTCCCCCAGAGTTGTGCCCAGTGTTTGGGGAAGAGCTGCCTGGGTATTGATTGGGAGCCAGCTGCTCCTGACAGAGATGAACTGTCCTGTCTCTGCTCTGACAGGAGGTAACAAGGTCTCTGTTCTCTGCCCGGATGACAGGCCTGGCTGAAGCTCATCAGGGAGGTGCTAGAAGTACAGAGAGTGTCTGAGAAGCACAGCTCAGGGACACACAGTGTCACTGGATCAAGTAGTGGCCTCTACCCTTTGCATGGGAAGCCCTGCTCCAGGTCCTGGGGCTGGGCAGCCTCTCAAACCTACAAACAAAACGTGGGTACCCAGGGCCTGCTGCTGCAGCATCTCACTTGGCAGCCCTGTCAGCAGGGCCACAGTGCCAGGCAGCTCCCTGGGGCTCACACAGCCACAGGAGACACCCAGCACTGTTGTACCCTCTCCAGCTAAAACCTGTTATAGACTGATGCTTTCAAACACATCTGCAACAGCACTTGGTGTGAGGCATTCTCTGGGAAGACAACAAAAACCTTTCTGTCTTCTCCCTTCCTTGGATTAGGCTGCTGTGTGAGCACAGGGTGGCTCATCTGATGTGGACTGAGGTGGATTTGAAACAATGGAACACGACAAAGCTGCTCCCTCAACCCCCTTTCTCTTCCCCCTGGCCGCGGTGCAATGGGGAGGAGAATCAATGTAAAACTTGTATGTTGAGGTAAGAACAGTTTAACAGTTGAAAAGAAAGTAAAATGCAACAATAAGAGTAAATAGCAATAATAATGTTAAAAAGGAAAAAAAGCAAAACAAACAGATGATGCACAATGCAGTTTCTCACTACCTGGTGACCAGTGCCAGACTCTCCCTTCCTAAACTCTGGTCAGACTTGTCAGGTAGGTCCCACCAGTTTGTATACTGGGCATGATGGTATCCTGGGCTCTGTGGTGTGGAATGACCAGTTTGGGTCCTTTGGCCAGTTTGGGTCACCTGTCCCAGCTGTCCTTCCTCCCAGTTTTGAGGTTTTTTTGGCAAACCTCAGGGCAGAGCATGAGATAAAGGAAACAAAGTCCCTGCCTTAGGATAAACACGACTTTGTCAAACCCCAGAACCTCACTGTGTTATCAACACTGTTCCCATTCCAAATCCAAAACACAGCATTGCAGCAATTACTGAGAAGAAATTAAATCTACCTGAGCTGGAGCCAGGACACGTGATGAAAGGATTATGGCCACATTGTGTGTGTTTGTCACAGCTCAGCACTTTTCCCCTCTAATTATTTTGCAGAGGGAATTTGGGGTGCATGACAGCCCTTGGGACCTGCCATGGCCACTCATAGGTGACTGAGCAGATCCACAGGTGCCAGTAGAAAGGTGCTCCATGGGTAAGCTGAATCCTAGCAACAGAGCAATCCTGAATTTCCAAAGGTTTTGTGAAAAGAGGTGTTTCTGAGAGGGGCAAGTTCATTCTGTGAACTAACAGCTGGTTAAAAGAGAGAAACAAAGGATGGACATAAATGATAAATTTTCATGCTGTAAGGAGGTTATTAAAGTGGTCTCACAGGGCTCTGTGCTAAACTTTGTGCTGTGTATTTAAAGAGAGTTTCTCAGAGAAAGTTTGCTTGGTGTAAATTTATGTAGGACAGTTTAATCTATAGCAGACATGGAAAAGTTACAGAAGGATCACTTACTATTGAGTTATTGGGCAATTAATTCAAAGTATTGTTTATAGAAAGGAAAGTAATTCTAACTTTTCTTATGTCATTATGGGCTCCAAATTAAGTATTGCCACTCACAAAAGACATTTTAAAGTCATTGTAAATTGTTCTCTTAAGACATCAGGTTAGTGCTGATTTGCTGCCAAAACACTAAGTAGGACATTAGAAATTGCTAGGAAATCAAAAGAGAATACAACAGAAAATAGCCACATGAGGAAAGATTAGGTAAGCAAGGACAGCTCCACTGCTCTGTGAAATTGTTTGGGGGGAAAAACAAATTCTTCACTGGGGTGCATTAATGCTCGGATATAGGGATTTTATGCACTACCTATAATCAGGCAGACATCTTAAAATGTTCCCATAAATGAAAAATAAGTTCAAATGCTTCAGTGTGGGATGGCAAGACGAGAAACAGAAACCCCATCTCAATTCAGCCATCAACTAGCTTCTGATTCTGCGTGAACAGCTACAAATGTTTTAGTTTCTGAAGTGAACTAAGCCCTCTGACAGCCAACATTTGCAGTCTCCAGACTGAAAACAGACTTGTTATCCTCTGAGAGCTAGATTTACACCAATTCTTGTTTTCTTGATGTGAGTATCCTTTGGCATTTCTCACTGGTTTAAACTGGTATTGCTTTTCTATCTCTAAGTATTGCAAAAATTTAAAATTTCATATCATGGGCATATGAATACCATGCTGTGTTCCTCCTAGGTACCTAGATGCCCTTAATTCCTTTAAATTTGGGGAAAAAATTGGTTTTAATTGTAAATTGATATTTACAAAATAAGTGAGTTTAGAAATTTCTGTTTTTCCAGTGCCAGGAGTTAAATAATGAGAAAAGATCCAGGTTTTTCAAGTATAGAGTCTTTGACCCACTTACTTCCATGGCAAGCAATCACCTCTAGAAAAACTTCTAACCTCCCTTTAAAGTTGTAGGAAAAAAGGGTAAGTGGTTTAAAGCATTTGATGTATAAAGTAAAACATTCATTGTAGCAAGGTCCCTTATTCCCTTTCCCTTTTAGCAGCAGATTTTGTTTTAAAAAAAACACACACCTTTTTTACTCATCTTTTTCAGTCGCGTCAGGGATGGCATTATCTGCTCTTTTCTGGGAAAAAAATGAAAAAAATAACTTAATAGTGGCCCACATCTGCTGCTCCTGATAGAACTGGGTGTTGTTTTCTTGAGGAGAAGATGGGTAATGTTGGGAGGGGTGGGGAGAGGAGCAGGACAGACAGACAGACAGACGGAGGGCAGGTGCTGCTGCTGCTCTGGGTGCTCGCTGCTCCTGGCACCATCTGGAAAGGGGCAGCTGCTCTGTTTGCCAGCAGGAATTCCTCCTGGCACTGCTGGGGCCTGCCCTGGATTTTCCAGCAGAATCAGGGTGCTGATGCTGTCAGCTTTGCCTGTGTGCCGGTGAAAGCCTCGCTCCTCACCTGGAATCACTGCGCTGGCACACGCAGTTAAACTGCAAAATGTCATCATTGCCAGGCTGTGGTTCTTGCAGGCTGGTTTTATGCTCTGTCTTCATTTGGAAAATGCTTTGCTGGCAGATATATATTTCTCTCCGCAAAGCATTCCCAGCAATCTGAGAAATAACAGTTTGATCCATGGTGCTGTGTTAGCTGACAGCGCAAAGAGGAGATTCTGCCACGTGTTCATGCACTATGCATGAAATGCAATTACTCAGCCCTGAATGTGATCAGGGCATTAGGCTCCTCGTGTGAAATATTCCCTTGTATCCCCAGTGATCCCCAGGGTCTTGTTTGATAACTTAGAAAGCAAGAGGAAGGAAGGAGAGCATCTTTAAAACAGGTTCATCACAAAGGGTTAAACAAAAAGCTGATTTGCCAAGCTGCAAATGGGTGAAGGGATTTACAGTAATATTTAAAGGCAGCAAAGAAAATTTAGGGAAATGTGAAATCATGTAAAACCAGAACAACCCTAGAGGAATAATAATATTCAGAAAGTCACAGTGAGTACAAAACACTGGTTTGGGGTTTTTTCCCTTTTCAAAGCTGAGAAAACTGGCTGGGAACTGGGTACCCCAAAGGCTCATTTCTACTGCATAATCATTCAGATAAGAGTTTGAAAAAGTCCCACCTATAATCCCCACACGAGAGCTCACTGTTCAACAGCTGCACCAAGAGAAGCTAGAGGATGTCTGGTGTCCCTCACTCCTGTTGGGTCTGATTTCAGGTTAATGGAACTGGTCTGTTCCATTCCACTGGAATGGAATGGTCTGCTCCCAGATTAATGGAACAAATACAAATCAGAGCAGAGCCCTGCCCTTCCTGCAGGATCTGTTCTGTTTTATCCTGTCCTGCTGACATCCTCAGCTCCTCACTCACACCCAGCCAGAGCTGCCTCTTTGCCCATGGCATGGTCACTGTGGCCATTCTCTACCAGCACATCTTTTGGAATTTAAAAGGCAGATAAATTTAAAAGCAAACTCTTAGGCCAGCATCATAACACAGTTTTCTCCTCTTATAAATATTGAGTTCATCTAAAAGTACTCTTTTCAGCAATTCTGAAATAAAATCAGAGAGGAGTCTCTTTCTGTGCCAGGTAGATTAAAATGTCAGCCAAATGGAATGCTTAGTAATAGCAGCAGAAAATGCACATGGGTGAAGCAAATCATGGCAAAACCAACCAAATTATGCTCTGTAAACTAATTTTTGGATCCTAGATGCTGGAAAAAATTTAATTTTAGCAGTATGATAAATTTCAGGCTTAAGAAGAAATATGTCAGTATTGTTATTGTCAGTTTTAATATGTTAACCAATAGGTTCTTCAAGTCCAGGTCAATAAATGAACTGTAATAAAACCATGGTGTGCATGCCAATTGGAGCATTAAGGATAGTGACTGCAAATCCTTGAAAACAGTGCCTGCCCAACTAAAATATGATCAGTAGCTCAACATCAGCAGTAGGTCAGACTGAAGAGTTATCCATCATATTCTGATAACAAAAAATTATCAGATTAATACACATTTTAACCTCACATGCAGCAACATATCGGATTTATATTGTTTGGGCTGACTCCTGTGAATATTCAGGCAAGTAAATTTAATGGCAGTAATGCTGCTGAAACTGTAAATTTTTAGTGACTATTAGAGAATGTTCATCAGAAAGTTAATGTGGAACTTGGAAGCCTGAGTGCTCACAGTGGAAACTGGCTGCCAAGAACTCTCCTCACCCAGAGGAGAACCAGAAAACAATAGGATAGCAGATACTCATAATGTACACTGTTGGTGCTCAATTAATAGACTAAAAATTGGAGGGAGTTTGGCAGATAAAGCAGGGGTGAATAAATTACAGAATTGTAACCTGCCAACAGACAAAGATGCAGAATTTGTTAAATAGTTTGCCACTCCCAAACAGTCACACAGCATGTTCAATAGCCCCATCCTGCCCAGGAACAGCTCCTACCCCTGAGAGCCTTCCCACCCAGCTGCAGCACCCAAAGCTGAACTTTGGAACGAAACTGGCTTAAACTAAAGGCCCAGACTGAACCCAGAATCTCCCATCTGCAAAAGGAGGTTTTGTAGGTCACAGTGCTCTTGGTCAGGTTCTCAGAGGACAGTTGTCAGCCAGCACCAAGTGGCTTGCACAGTTATTCATGCTGGCAGCCTCAGCAAAAGGACTGATGAATATGCAGACACAAGGCCTCCTTTAATTGTCCTTCCTGAGGTACATTGGAAATGAGGCGGCAGAGCAAGAGTTCTCACCTTTGTTTGATTTATGTTGTAATGGAAATCATCATCTCTGCAGCTTTTAATCCATAAACCCCTGAGTGCCCTGGCTGTGGTGAGCTTTGAGTGCTTGCGCGTGTGCTGCCTGTGCGTGCCAGCTCAGGGCCTGGGAGCTCCTGCCCAGAGCCTTTGGCATGCACGGACCTGCTCCATCTGGGAACAGGACAGTGTGGAAAGTTTGGTTCTATTTTCTGTTTTGTGAGTGTATTTAAGATCTGTGAAGGCTGGTGTATAAACAATTTGGGAGATGTGGGTTTTAGCGGTTTTGTCTCTCTGATTCCCAGCTGCGGGAGTGCAATGGCATGGCCTTACCTCACACTTGTGCTGCTCTCCAAGGGGGTGCATGGATATCCAGGGATTATCTGTGGGGATGAGTGGTAGCAGATCCATGGAAGAAGCTCATAAAGAGAAAAAGTGAATCATGTCTTGTTGTCAGAATGACATATTGGATTTCTCTATGTGTGGGTATTTATTCATGCAAAGAAGGAAACCACTCCTCTGTTTTGAGAGTCTAAGATGAGTGTCAGGCACCTTTGATCATTCCAACAGAAATTTAAATAGAACACACAACTGGACATTTCTGAACATTTCCAAATGTGGAAAAAGCCCAGAGCAGCCCTCAATAGGCCTTAGTGGACAGGACCTTGACTTCCCATGCCCTGCAGAAGCCAGTGACCAGCACACTGCTGGTGCTGACTGCAAAGCAGCGCCCTGGGCAAGTGGAGCCTGCAAGCAAAGAGCTGCGTTATTATTGTACAGTGTCAAAAATGACTGTGCAGTCTGGGATGATAACCAAAAATTCTGTAATGGGTTTTCACTCTGTTTCCAGGGGTCAGAAATCTTACCCTCTCTTCTTTTTTAATGCAATTTGTAAATGGCTCCATCCACTACTGCTGACATGCCACTTGTCCCTGCAGCACTAATGCTGCCATGCTGATAGTTCAAATTTTCTGGAAGTGGCCTTAACTCTTAGTGATTGACAGGAATCGCTGAGTTCCAGGAATGCCAGTTCAGCCTGGAAAGATGTAGAAAGAAAGAAAGAGAAGCTAAGGAAACTTCTGAGAGATGGTAAAACAAAACAAACAAACAAAAACCAAACAAACAAAACCAAAATTGTAATTAGGGAAAGGATGCTGTGCTGCTCAAATCTCACGTTAGAACTGAAATCCAGGTGCAGAGATGTTTGTAATTAAAAATAAACCCATGGAATCCATCAATTAAACCCATGGATAAATGAAACCCATGGAATCCATCAAGCAGTGTGAGGCACTCATCTGTAATATATTGAGATATATCTTACATTGTGCTTCTCAAAGTAAAAATGTTTTCTGGAAATAAAAGCACCTAAAAAGAAATTGAAATCTTGGTATTTGTATTCTGAGACTCACCAGATTAGCAGCATTTCATACCCACTGGACATGGAGTCTTTAAAATGCTAGTGATCACAGGAGATATAAGGGAAGACAAGACCAGACCTAAATGATTTAGACTCCAAACCTAGTTTAATTCATGTCAATAGGAAAACTTACTCACACTTCAATGCACACTCAACCAAACTGAGCTTCTCACATGGTATTAGATTTGTATTCACAAGATGTGCAGTTCTCTTTCATCTGTCAGAAATTTTGAGTATCTACAGTCTAAAGACTCAGCATATGTGATATTTCTGTCTTCATATGGGTCAATGTAATCTTAATTTATTAAGATTAGTACAGGTTTAGCTCAAATGACATGTGTGAATCTGATCTATTTAATAGATTCATATGCATTTATTTAAGCAGGTTTATGACTCTCCGAAACGAAGGCCAGAGTTCAAGAAAATGATGAAACAGAAATGTTGCACTTTGTGAGCAGTGACGTTTGTACACATGGGGTTGTGGCGCATGTCAGAGATCATCTGTGAAAAACTTCATTTGGGGGTGAGGCTGTTAGAGCTCCTTGTGCATGGCAGGGTTTATTGCCTCCATCAACCCCCACACAGGTTGTGTGCTGGTTTGCAGCCCTGTGGGTTAGAGAACGGCTGGCAGGGCAGCTCTGAGTTAATTGTCACTGTGGGGTTGTCTCAGAAACATAGTCCTACTTTCCCCCTTCTCTGCTATGCTTAATTGTTTGTTACTCAGAGGAACACTTCTATCTAACTTAGGCACTAAACATTTTAATATGCTGAAGGTTAAACACTGAAAAAGTGAAGTTTCTTTTTTAATGAAAAAGGAAACCCATATCTGCTCCTCAGGAGGGCTTCTCTCCAACAGCTAACATGTATTAGCAATTATCCTTCAGAGGAAAAGCTGTCTAATTACTCTATTACCTCAAGTGCAGAGCACTCACCTGGGAAGCCACCAGATCAAGGTTCAGGTCCCATCACTGACTTTAATATTAATTTATGACTTGGCATGTGTGTCTGATAATCAAATAATGATCTGTTTTAGGGAGCTAAGATGGATGTAGATTGGATTTTGGAGACTCTTCCATCTGAAATAGCATTTCACAGTTTTCCAGACTGTCATCTTAGGGTTTGTGGTAGCAAAAAGCGTTATTCTAGTGCTCTAATAAAGGTAAGCATAACATAATTTCAGAAAACATAAGCAAGAAAAAGCTTGGAGTTTCTACAGCTATTTGCATAAAATTTAGACAAGTGGTCTGGAAATTTGAGGTAATTATTTTTTTTTAAATCAGTCTCTATCTTATTAAAACCAGTCCTATTTTCCTGCTCCATTTACAATGAAAGTTATTATGTGAAAATGTTATCCTGGCATTTGTTATTAGTTTACTTGGGAGTTCTGATTTACCTGAAGAAATAGAGCTTACAGATTTTTCAAAGATAATTTAGCTTGCGCGTGGACAACCTTATTGCTTAATTTATTTTTCCCCAAAAAAAGATCCATTAGCCCTTGGAGTCTTTCTTCCTTGCGGCTCCAGAGCTCCTGTGAGTGTGTCAGACAAACTATTTTCTCCAGAGAGAAATGGGTCTGTCTTCCCCCAGTGAGTCACTTCCTCTCCTGCTGCTCCCATTGTGTTCATCTGTTAACTTCACATCCTGGAACCAAGCTGCCATTCAGCTTTCTGGGGTGTGATGTGTGCTTGGAGGAAACAGGGGGAACGATCCATTTGCTCAGAAATGTCCTTAGAAACATGCAGTTTCTATATTTATCCATGAGAAATATTTGAGGAGCGTGCAGGGTGAAGAATTTAGATTGTAACTCCTTTGGTGGTAGGACTTTGGGGCAGTTCTGGGTGTTAGTGTTGTTTTTGAGGGGTAAATCTCCTGGACACTAACAGAATACAAATATAACATCAATAATCAATATAGAATACATCCAGCTCCAAAGGGACTGTCCTTTCTTTCCTGTACAGAGTTAGATTTCACCTGGATGTCTTCTACATCCTATTATCAAAATAAGTAAAGATGAATAAACGGGCTGCACTGGTGGTATCTAAAGTTTGATATTTTTAAAGCAGCTCAGGCAGGTACCCTCCTCTTTAAATGGAAGGCATATGTTCAGCAAAATGTTTGACAACTGACATTTGAAAGGCAAAACTCTCGTTTATGATATTTAAACCACGGGCAATATCCAAACGTTCCCTCCCTTTTTATAGTTACAACGTTTAATTATTAAAAAATGATTTTCAGTAAGTTTATTAAAACATGAGAAGGTCAGGTATTAAAAGAGAATTACATCTTGCAGAACCATAAGAAGTTATTTTGTTATTTATACAGTCATTAATATTACTGAACAGAGCCTCTGCACAAAGAATAATTTGATAGCCCAAGCAAAATTCTTCCTGTTGCTACTGACTGCTGTGGGCAAAGCAGGGCTGAAGCTGAAGGGAAGGCTTGAAATGGCACATGGGGTGGCTGGAGAGAAGCAGAGGCTGTGTGAGTGTGGGGTGCAGGGGCTGGAGCAGGGAGGTGACCACACACCCCACGGCTCTGGCTGGGGGGAGCAGGAGCAGGCTGCCCCTTCCCCTGAGCTCAGGGACCCAGCAAAAGGGGCCCCAGAAAAAGCCACGTGTCCTGCTGGGTCACTGACAGGGACCTGGATGTGCGCCCAATTGGGAGGCATTATGTCAATTAGCAATTATTATTAGCAATTATGTGTCGTCAAGTAGTACACACACAAAAAAAACGAGACTAAAATAAAAAAATTCCTGCAGCTGATGGAGGAATGTGCTGAGATGGCGCATGGTGAGCTGAGTAATTGTATGGAGAGCAAGATCCTGAATATTCATCTTTAGATTTATGTTACCAAGCAGTTAGAGCTTTCTCTTTGGCTGAAAATGTACTTTTTGAAAAATGCAGATGAGGCCAACAGGCTTTGGACTATGCTTACTGATTTAATCATCTGAAACAGCATTTTTAAGTACTGTCATAATACTTTTTTTTTTTTTTTTTAAATCTGGTTTTGTTCATCTGGATGTCACAATACATGTTTACAGGTAACAGCAGTTTGCAGGAAGAATATGCAAAGCTTTCATGAACCATCTTAGGAGTGCCAAATCACACGTAAGTGAAAAACAGGCAAACAGACCTCAAACTCAGGAATTCAAATTAGGCATTCAGTAAATCTTTAGGTAAATAATATCTATTCTACAGCAGGTAAACAGTTTGATCTATTCAAAGGGGAGCTGTAATACTTGGGGTCCATTCTACCCAAGCCTATAGTGATTATTAACCAATTTTTGCCAGAGGTTGCATAAGAAAAATACATAAAACTTACAGTAGGAGGCACAGTGATTCATTGGTTATTTCAGGAAGAATGATGTTATTTCCACATAGTTATGACAAAATTAATTTTAGATTAATGCTTTCTATAAATAAATGGTATTTTAAATTAATATTGTTCACCCAGAAGCAATTTCTGCTTTGCTGGCACTCCTGTGAAGGACTGTCAACCAGCTGTGGCAGATCTCATCACATGTCTCAACCACAGAGGATTATAAAACACAGACAATTTTTAAAAAGAACATGCATCTCGACCATCCTGCCCTCTTATCTGCATTCAGTCAACTTTAAAGTCTCCCACCAGCTACAGAAGAAAGCTTAAATCAGAAAAAGCAGAAAGGTGAGGCACAGAGATTTTCAGATACCTTCGGCCTCCTCCACAAAGCAAACACTCCTTTTTCTTCAGTCAGAATGAATTACGAATTACACTCCAGGAGAAAAGCTAATTATTGTCTTCCTTCAAATTTATCTTGTCCCCCTCAAAGTTTAGCAGTGGTTTCTGTGAGGAGCTGAAGGGTGTTTTATTCTCATCTTCTGTCTTGTTCCAGCTCAATCAGGTGCTCACAACACACTGCCTGCCTCCCCAGCTAATCCGATCCTGGGTCAGCTCCTCTACTTTGTCAAAGCTGCTGATCTGTAAAGTCACTCCTCTGTTGTGCCTTGAAGGATCTTCTGGGTCACCTTCTTTTATTTCACAATGTGTTTGACAAGACAAGTTTGTTTAAGGGGACTTTTCCAGTGCGAACCACATGGCTAAGGTTAAATCCAGCTACTCAGGGCTGTGTTTTATGCCTTGGGAAGGAGTTGTGCTTGTGTTATCTCAAATATTTTTTTATCTTTTGTACTGGGAATGGCAGAAAATACTGAAGGCTTTTGATAACTCTTTGATCTTTTATGATCCATAGGTAAGGATTTTGACTGCAGCTTCCAGTACCACCAGTGTTTTGCTATCACAGAGGGGTGGCAGTACTTTTCCTGACTGTCTAAACCACTTCAGCACAAATTAACTCCCTTGTAAAATGTTCCCTAAATTCTGCAGTTTGCACGGGTTTTACTTTCAGAATGATAGAACCATTCAGAGTTAAGCTGATTTTCACAACTTTTGTTTTTCACCTCTAAGACTCATTTGTTTGGTGGCTCTGGCTGGACTGTTGATTCACTGCTGAGGTTTGGTTATCGATGAGAAATTTCCTTTTGCAAACACACATGACAAAAGTGTGGCACATTAAATGTCTCCATTATTGGCAGTCCTCTGAAAAAGAGAGATTTTTAGACCCAGCTAATAAACAGCATTGTGAATTTATGGAAGTTTCTAGTTCCAGCTTTATGGTGAGAAGCTTAGGTGCAAACTGAAAAAATAGACTTACCAAAAATTCCCCTGGATGGCCACCTAAAATATTTAAACACTGTTATGTGATTATCTTTAAACATTTAGGTGTATGTGCTGGAAACTCATGCTGTGTCACAGGTCTGTTTCTGTGTTGGTAATTATTGGCTGATTACATATACACTCTCCTAAACGCTCCCCTGTGTTAATTCTGTCCTCCTAATTACTAATTAATTGAACTTTAAATGGCTCATAGGTTGGTTTAGGTTTGGCAAAGTTTCAAAAAGATTGCCTGCAAAGTTCATTTTTAACTAAAAAAAAAAAAAAAAGTTAAAATGAAAGATCAGCTGCTGACAAGCTCAGTTAAGGATCTTCCTGGGACTGGCAGGACCCAGAAATGTCGCAAATAGATTTTTTTTCCCCACCTTGTTTCAATTTCCATTTCTCACACAGAGACCACCCTGAAGCTAAAGAGAGTGTTATTAAATTTTATTACATTTAAATTCTTTCCTTCTTGTCTAAGATGCTGCTTTGGCAGCAGCAGGAAATTATTTTGCCTCTTTATCGCTGAGTACCGCGCCCACTCTGAGCAGACGTGGGATCAGTGTCCAAGCTGGGGACATCCTTCCCCTCCATCCCAGTTTGCCTCTTTTGTGCTGGGGAGTGCAGCTGCAGGGTGCTGGTGCTCATCTAGAGCCTCAGGAGACAAACCCAGGAGCATTACATGGTGAACATGGGATGGATTTGATGAGGATATCCAGAATGGATGCGCTGGTGGGGGCTCTGAGCAGCCTGCCAGGCCCAACATTCATTCTCTAATCTGAGATTTGCTGTTCCCACTTCTTAGCAGGCCCCACGAGCGAGTGCCAATGGATCAGCAGAGGCTACACATTCAAACCTTCTCAAATCATTTTAAATAGCCTTGCTGGAGTTTCATGTTGACAGCAAGCCAGGTGGAATTTTCCATTTTCTTTCTATCCTTCCAAATAGGAACAGTCCTACTTTCTTTTGACTCTGGTTTTATATAACTAACAAAAATGACAGATAGCCTTGGATTTGGAAGATTGCATTGGCCTGTTCTGAGCTGCAATGTTCTGTTATCATTGACGTATGTGTTTAAGTGAGCACTGAAGTGTGAATGGCCATCTGTCCGGGAAGTACGAGAGATCCTGATTACTAAAATGAAACCACAAAAAAGCTTCGTGCTTAGCAGCAGCACTAAAACACAGAGGGGGAGAGAGCCTTTCTCACACTGAGGGTGTTTATAGTAGGCTGGTGATTATAACTCAGCATTTGCCTGGACTCCCTGCCCCATATTTTTCTAAATATGTTCACTCTCAATTTCTTTTTTTGCAAACATCGAGCTTTCTGTATTTCCATATTTTGTACAAGCAAGCAAAGAGAAGTACTGGGTATTTTCCCTGTCAAAAGTAGCTGTTTATTGAGGGGATGTGCATTTTCTCATGAAGAGTTGTTCTCTTTACAAGGCTTTCAGCTAGAACGTGCTCTGATTACATTTGAATGAAGATTTCAACCTACATTCCCACATGGTTGCTCTACAGCAAAGGTGAAGGCTGTTCCTGGGTGCAGCTTTTCCTCTGGAAACCTGAAAAGCTTCCTAAGGAAAGGTTTTGGGAAAAAAAAATCTATAGAAATTGTGATCTTTAGAAGGTTGCTGTATCTGATTCAGCTCAATTTTTGGCCATAAGTGACACAGGTTCTGGCAACAGCCACGGGAGCTGGGTCAGGGTTCCACACTAATTTCAGTGTTTCAATCAAAAGCTCCTTACTGATGATATTTTTGTAAATGACTGATGTGAAAACTGCTAGTTTATGAAACAATATTTTTTAAAGACATTCTCCCATTACATTTAATCTTATAAATTCATGACCATGTTGGCTGCTCTGGTTGGTTTTTGTGGTGCTGAGCAAGTCACCTGTCACTCCCTGCTCAAACACAGTCTGCCTGTCTTTTTTAGAGCCCTCGTATTCCTGATTTGAATCAAAGCAATTTTTCTCCATTTCTGCATTTGCATTTTTAATTGTTTCTTGTAATTACTTTTTCGTTATGAATATAGTTATGAAGATACATAAAGGATCTGTTTTTAAGCAAAGCGGTTGATTTCCAAAGACTTCATGCGCAGTTTTTCTGTTTTAAATTTAAGTCACGAAATAGAAACATTTAAAGCAGCAGATAGAGATACATCACGTTTGTAGGTAATTCTCTGCATTTTCACTCTGGTTGGAGCATCCTTCCTCATAGCAGGGCTCTCTCTAAGTTACCAAGTCTCTGTGGAAATCTGAAGAGATAATTAGACAGTGGAATATAACTGCAATCTACTTTATTTTTTTACTTTACAGTTTAAAAAGCACCTAAGACAGAGAAATATGTAGGAAGCCAATTAAAATAAGAATGCTTTTTCCCTTTCTTTTTGTTGGGTAGACGGTTCAGAGAACACAGCAGCTTTGTACTCTTATTTATTTATTTATTTTGAGTGTAATCTGAGGAAATGAACTGTGGAACACAATTAATGAAATAGCTGCGCTGAATCACATAAACTGGTGTCTGCACAGCTGCCACTCATGTCACAAATGCATCTCTGCCCTAATGTCCACCCGGAGAGCCATTAGCCAGCCGCTTCTGTGGAGGGCCTCCTGTGCTCCCATTTCGGGCTGTAATGGAGCAGGGAGCTGCCTCTGAGGCCTTAGGATGATTTTCCCAGCAAATAGAATGTACAGCAGGAATGGCTGGCACAGGAGGAATGGCTGCTGCGGGAGGGAACACTTTTCCCAGCAAATAGAACGTACAGGAGGCATGGCTGGTAGGATGGAGGCTGCAGGTAATGAACAGGAGGCCTGCTACAGGAGGAGAATGATTTTCCCAGGAAATAGAATGTACAGGAGGAATGGCTGGCACAGGAGGGATGGCTGCTGCAGGAGGGAACACTTTTCCCAAGAAATGTAATGTGCAGGAGGAATGGCTGCTACAGGAAGGAACACCTTTCCCAAGAAATGTAATGTACAGCAGGAATGGCTGCTACAGGAGAGAACACTTTGCCCAGGAAATAGAATGTACAGCAGGAATGGCTGGCACAGGAGGAATGGCTGCTACAGGAGAGGAGGCTATTCCCAGGAAATAGAATGTACAGCAGGAATGCTGGTACAGGAGAGGAGGTTGTTCCCAGGAAATGTAATGTACAGGAGGAATGGCTGCTACAGTAGGGGACACACTTCCCAGGAAATACAAGGTACAGGAGGAACGGCTAGTATAGGAGGAATGGTTGGTACAGGAGAGGAGGCTGTGCCCAGGAAATAGAATGTACATGAGGGATGGCTGCTACAGGAGGGAACACTTTTCCCAGCAAACAGAATGTACAGCAGGAATGGCTGGCACAGGAGGAATGGTACAGGAGAGGAGGCTGTTCCAAGGAAATAGAATGTACAGGAGGAATGGCCGCTGCAGGAGAGGAGGCTGTTCCCAGTAAATGTAATGAACAGGAGGAATGGCTGCTACAGGAGGGAACACTTTCCCCAGGAAATAGAATGTACAGCAGGAATGGCTGGCACAGGAGGAATGGTACAGGAGAGGAGGCTGTTCCAAGGAAATAGAATGTACAGGAGGAATGGCTGGCACAGGAGGAATGGTACAGGAGAGGAGGCTGTTCCAAGGAAATAGAATGTACAGGAGGAATGGCTGGCACAGGAGGAATGGTACAGGAGAGGAGGCTGTTCCCAAGGAAATAGAATGTACAGGAGGAATGGCTGCTGCAGGAGGAATGGTACAGGAGAGGAGGCTGTACCCAGTAAATGTAATGAACAGGAGGAATGGCTGCTACAGGAGGGAACACTTTCCCCAGGAAATAGAACGTACAGCAGGAATGGCTGGAACAGGAGAGGAGGCTGTTCCCAGGAAAATAGAATGTACAGGAGGGATGGCTATTACAGAGGGAACACTTTTCCCAGGAAACAGAATGTACAGGAGGAATGGCTGGTACAGGAGAGGATGCTTTTTCCCAGGAAATGGAATGTACACGTTCCAGGTGCCACAGTGGCTGGCCCAGCAGCAGCATGCTGGGGCAGGGAGGGAGCGTGGGCAGGGTGCAGCAGCTGGAACAGAGCAGAGCCCAGGTACAAATATCCAGAGCAGTGTCAGTGGCTCAGCCTGAGATGTAAAATGACTGCCTGCAGTTTCTTGATATCCATCAACACTCCAAACACTAAAGCTTTTGCTGCTGTGTTTATCCTTAGCTTACTTTTATTTCATTTAATGGGTGTGTGTTCCATGCCAGTGAGAGCACCAGGGAGGCAGAGCCAGATGTGCTGTGAGGGCTCGTCTCAGGAGGCTGACCCAGGTCATCCCTGCTGAAGTGGCACAAAGCCAAAAGCCTCCAGAGCCCCAGGATCCAAAATCTTTTAGCTTGCTGAGGAATTAAGGGGTGGGAGAGGTTGAAGGACACCTCTTCTCTCAGAGTTTGCCAAGCTGAACACTCAGAGCTGTGTTACTGTGTCACTGCTGATAGCGGTTTTATCAAGCTGAATCTAGTCTTGCTCAGGAGGATATTAATAAATTATCTGGTAATGAAAAATGTGAGGGGAACCACACTCTTACATCAAGGCCTGATGATTACTTTGATAGATGCAGTGGCAAGATTTTCCTGACAAGGCAGAAATGAAAAACATGACACATGGACCTTTAAGGGTGACCCCAGAGGAAAACGCATGTTGCTGAATGATACAAAAATAGAACAGGAAAACAGAGGCTCCAAGGGGCTCGATGTCAGCAGCCAGACAGATGGACTGCACTGATCCACTGATCACTGAGAGCAGTGCAGGGAGACAGGAGCCCTGCACTGGCCAGGGCCAGAAACACAGCACAGGCAGCTCTGGAGAAGCACCAAGTGTTAAAAATTTTAAAAGTAAAGAGGGGAAGTTGAAGGGAAACACAAAAGGAACCATTATAGGCAGTGAGCTAATTGGGAAATAAAACCAGAGAGTGTCACTAATAAAACTGCCCACTTCTTCTGCAGGTATTTTAGAAACTATCTTAAAAATAACTAATGTAATTGAAGATGTCCCTGCATCAGTTTAAGATTTGCTTAGATGGGTAAGAGATTAGACCACTTTTAGAAGCACAGATTGTTAAAAATAAGGACTATCAGAGCACAGATTTTAGCTAAAACTCTGCAGAAAAGTTGGATGGTATTGGGGTGTGACACTTGATGGATCTGGGAGTTTATGTAGCCTTGAATTCTGCTGGAGTTCCTGTGGAAAAACACATGAACCACTCTTATTTTTTTCTTCCTTGTAATCCTGGTGTTACTGATGCTGTGTGACTGATGTTCAGAATGTTCCAGTGTAAACTGGAAAGAACACTAACCCTGCAAAAACACGTACTAGAACTTACCATGATGGCAAACTGATGAAAAATAGTGGCCAAGTGGGACAAAGTTTCCTGTACTAATTCTACTAAATGTTTGCACTTAAGACTCATTTCCATGTGTGTGTCTCATTTCCATCTGTAGAGTCTAAAAAGAGAGAATTTGGATGTCCACCTGTCCCTGGGTATTTAGCAGGTCTACTTGGAATTTGCATTTTAAAAAAAATGTAGTTTGTAAACTCTGGTTTTGTAGAAATGCTCACCTTCTCAGAGAAGTGACCCCTTAAGACCACAAATAGACAAATCAATAGAAGATATGCAGTGAAAGGTGAAGGTGCTGCTGTGATATTTAAGGGCATGTGTGGATTAGAAGACATTTATAAGTGTTTTTGAAAGGTAAAAGCTCAGTGAGCATATGTGTGTGTGTGTGGTGTGTGTGAGGAGGTGTTTGGGGTTTCTTTTCACTTTGCACTGCTGTAACTACAGGGCAATTTCTCGCCAGATGTCAGGGAGGTTCAACATCTGATTTTGAAGTGGAACATAATAGATGATCTACCAGGGAGTTCAGCAAACACCACACATAGCTTTAAACTGTCATTACAGGAAAAAATCCAGGAAGGTGACATTTGGTGACATACTGGGTGACATTTGAAATGACAGCACTTGCTTTAAGATGTAGCATTCCCTCCTGCTGTGAATCAAGGGAGTCTGCACTGTGGCTATGACTTGTTTTATTGATGACCCTAATTCCTGCCAAATGTAGCCAAAGAGACTGCACAGAGCCCTGTCTGTAGCATCCAGGGAGAATTGGTGCAGTGGGAGAGGGCAGCCACAGAGCATTTGATATGCACAGCAGGCTCAGAATGACTTGGCTCTGAAAAGGAGTTACAGCCTCTCCTGCACTCCTTCGAAAGAGTTCTGTGAGGAGAGAATGAAGAGCAGCTAAAAAAAAAAAAATAATCTCCCACTGGAGGAGTGTGTGTGCTGGCCTCCATAAACTTCCCTGCAATTGCAAAGTTTGGTGAGCAATAAAAGAGCAAGTTTGGTGCTTGGGTTGTACCAACACCTGCTGCTTTCAGGAGCCACCACTGAGTGCTCACCTTCTAGCACATGTAAACAGCAGAATCCTCACTTCTGAAGGCTCCTGGAGATAGGGCAAAACTGTCACTGTCATGTTTTCTGAAAAATCCCTTCGCCAGGATTTCTTCTCCTGGGAAGTTGAAAAGCTTCAGAGAAAAATGTAAATAATAATTGTGTGATCTGCTTCTCCAGTGCTTGGCTGCTTTGGAATGTGGTCTGGACATTGTTTACCAATAGGTGCATGTTTGATTGGTTTCTTGTGAATTGTTTTGACTTAATGACCAACCATGGCCAGGCTGTGTCAGGACTCTGGAAGCAGCCACAGGTTTTTATTATTAATTCTTGTTAAGCCTTCTGTCTGTATCCTTTCTCTTTCTTTAGTATAGTTTCAGTATAGCATTCTTTTTATATTATATATTATCATAAAATAATAGATCAGCCTTCTGAGAACATGGAGTCAGATTCTCATCTCTCACCTCATCCTGGGGACCTCACAAACCCCACAGAAAACCTGGCTAATAAACAATGACCTGGGTTCTTCTTGCTTTCTTCCTTTCTTTTTGAGAGCCAGAGTTTCCTTTGGTTGCTCCCCACTCTGCCCATCAGGGTTGGCAGCACCCTTGCAGCCCTGTGGTGGGAATGGGGACATCTTTGTGTGTGCTTGGAGTGGAGTTCATTGAAAACCCCTGTAAATGTGAAAAGCCTGTCGAGTTTGGGGTCAGATTTGGTGTTCCCTGTTGTATTGTTAGAGCTTCAGGGAAAACCAGCTGGTTTCAGACACTCTTTTAGACCTACTTTGATTTCATGTGGAGTTTACTTTCCTGAGCTTTCTGTGGAAGTTTATGGAAAACTCTAATGTAGAACTTGCAGAAAATTGTCAACAACTGGGATGTATTATTCCCATTATATATTGTATCATTACTCAAGCCAGTACAGGAAACAATTTTATGAATCAGAATTAGACTTCTGGGAAGATATTCTGCGACATTTGTTATCAATATTATTTGAGATGCCATTAACTGGCAATAAAATTTGGATGCAAGTAATTTTAATTGTTGAATGTTATATTAGCACATAATCCTCTAATCACAAATATATTTTTTTTCTGGTGTTAAAATGAAACTGCTGTACTTTAACAATTTTGTTGTATTCAAGAAGTGTTTGATTTGCAGTCTCTGAGGTAGAGGAAGGGACATGAAGAAGTGGATAGAGGTAGCACTGCACCCCTGTGAACAGCAAATTACATGCCTGAACTTAGTTTTAAAATTCCTATTAGTAGAAAACATCCTGTAGGATTTTTACCTGTGTAGGTGAAACAAGTGTTATTTTTCTTTCTTTCTTCTTGTAACCTGCTCTAGAGTCTATTTAATGACTGAAAAAAATCCTGAAGCCGCTGCTCACTAATGTGAACAGGTTAAAGATATATCTGTGCTGCACAACAGCTGTAGGGCTGGGAAATGCCACAGAAGCCTCATATTAGTTCTCTCCACAGGGAATGAATTTTAACTTCATGAGTTCAACTCTCCAAGAACTGGTCTCCATGAGGAATACAAGAAACACCTTAACAGATTAGCCAGTGGTCTATCTAATTTGGTGTCCCATTTCTCAGGGCTTAGGGAAGAAAAAAATAATTCTGGTTTATGAAGCAAGTGAAGAAAGGATAGATATTGGTTGTGGGGGAAGGGAGGAACACTGTGGCTGCTGATCCCTGTGGTGGGGTTTTTGCATGGAAAGGAGCAAACCTGCATTCCTAACACTGCTGTTTGGAAAACAATAGTTGGTTTGGATAAGGTCTGTGACAGCATCCACAGGGGTCCCAGGATGAGGGAAGAGACGAGGATCTGACTCCATGTTTCAGAAGGCTTGATGTATTATTTTATGATATATATTACATGAAAACTATACTAAAAGAATAGAAGAAAGGATTTCACCAGAAGGCTGGCTAAGCTAAGAATAGAATCAGAAAGAATGATAACAAAGCTTCTGTCTTTGACAGAGAGTCCGAGCCAGCTGGGCTGTGATCAGCCATTAATTAAAAACAACCCAACATGAGCCAATCACAGATGCACCTGTTGCATTCCACAGCAGCAGATTATCAATGTTTTCATTTTGTCCCTGAGGCTTCTCAGCTTCTCAGGAGGAGAAATCCTAAAGAAAGGATTTTTCATGAAAAGATGTCTGTGACAAAGGTCTCCCTCACCTTCCCTCTTTTACCTCCCTGATTCCACATCAGGAGGCTTTTCATGAAGAGAAAACACAAGCAAACCTTATATAAGTACTTTTGAATTTTTAACAAATTTCTTTCTCACAAGACAACTCCTGGTAGCCACATTTAACACTCCTAATAGCTGTTTTGGTTTTGCTAGAAATGAATTTGTGTAGTGTCTTTCAGAGTTTTCTCTGGTGTTTCCATCTCCCCATGGAAACCACAGAGGGCCTCGCTGGTGTGAGCATTAAGAAAATTTTTTTAGGTTTTCTGTAGCTTTTGGCCTTAATAACATATTGTGTCAAAGAATCACAGAGGTTGTTACAGATTAGAGATCACCACTGGATGCAAAGAGTGATATGCATGAAGTGGCTGAAAGCTGATTTTCTTTAGTCCACAGATAACTCCAGGACTTTCCTATCAGGTATTTGTTGGTTTTGCCCCTCCTGGAAGGTGATGCTCCTTTTGCTTTGCAAGTTGTGGCCTGTAACTGTTGTAGCTGCAGTAAGATAATAAGAGTAGAGACTGTACTTTTTGCATCTCTCTGAAGATCCAGTGTGGCCAGTCTGAGAAAGGAACCAGTAAAACCAGTTCTCTTGAGAACCTGGGCTCACAATCACTCATGGCTGCTGTGTTTGCCATGCTTGCCTTCCAGTTGTTCTGATATTTCAGCTGATGGGTTAGGAGTGAGGCCTAATTTCTAACTGAATGATGCATCAACAGCTCTCTCTTCCTTTTTTTTTTTATTAAAATGTTTATCAGGTGTCCTCAATTACAGAGGCATTAACTAACTCAACATTTTATCTGTGTGTAATACTGAGGCTGTTTAATTTTTTTAAGTTGTGATCAGAGGATGTGCTAGGGGGGAGGTTTGTTAAACTTGCAGATGTTACCAGCTTGGAGGAACCTGAATGCTGGATGGAGATTGAGGATGACTGGATATATGGTTTTCTCTTATAGATATGTAGCATTATTCCAGATACATGGGTCTAATAAACAGAGACAAGAGAAAAGTACTGGGCTTACACAGGAATCACCAAGTGCTTAAACCTGGGATGGAAAACAGCTGGGAATGTTTCAGCTCAGTGGGAATGGATCTTGGGCTGGTGCTCCAGGGAGGTTTTTCTTGGTGGCAGCAATATCAGGAGCTTCAACCTTCAAGCTGATCTCCTACCTCTCAGCCACGGATCTGCTTCTAAACTGCCCTGCTGCTTTTCTCCATTCATTTTCAGCTGGATCAGCAGCAGCTGACAGAGCCACTGCAGCCATCAGCAGGGCCACAGCAGGGATATGCAGCCAGTCACTGGGATCACACCTTTTGACAGAAAGCCACCCTGGTAAGTTTAAAATAACGGTGGAGCTGCAGGTTTTCCATGCTGGTGGCTGGTGAGGTAAGAAATTCTATCAGTGGAAGTGAAAACTTAGCTCAGCTGTCAGGGAAAGGTTTTCCTTGACCATGGAATGTTGGAGCAGGCTGGGGATGCTGCAGGAGATGCTGAGTGTGGGAATTTAAAAGGCTCAGATAGACACACTGGTGCTGGGAAACACCACGAAGGGTTTTTCTGCCTGCAAGCAGGGAAACAGATTTAACTGATCTCTGGGGATCACTGCCAGCCCTCTGACTCATATCCCTTAATTATTTGTAATGCAAAATGAGTAAAATTAAAGGTTTCTCTTCAGAGGACTGAATTTTGCAGAAACCACCCTTCTATTGCTCATTGCTTCAGTGTAGGCAACTGGATTAGCCTTCTTGTGTTTGATCAGTGTGGGGGAGAGGGAGGACATTAATCATATCAAATTTCTCTCTCAGCATCTTGACAATAAGATGGCATTTAGGAAGAACTTGGGTCATGCAATATATATCTGTCTGTCATTAAAAGAACCACTCTCCAAGCACTTTTATTAATCATAGAGTTTACTACAAAAAAGTGTCAGTGTCACCCCACCTACAGCATTAATCCAACAAAGATATTCTTGATGGTTATCTTTATCTTGGTATGTCGCACGAGAAGATGCCAGTTTTGCATGAACATCCCTTTCTATTTCAATAGAAATTGCAGGACTGCTTTTTAGGTTTTTCTTTTTCTTCTCCCTCCTTTTTTTTTTTTTTTTTTTTTTTTTTTTATGACCATGGTGCTGTTTTGTACAGGATTATGTTTAGCTGTTCATTTTAATGTCTGGGATGACTGGTGAATGCTGATGGAGAAAAGAAAGGAGAAATTTGCAGTCACTGACTCTCCAGAACATTAGCTACACACCCAGTCTCTATTCTCATTTAATTATCACAACAATTTATCATAAAAGTTATTAATTGAAACTGTTAATCCTTTCTGAGAAGACTTCTCAATCTTTGAAGCTCAGTGGTTTCATTTTGAGATTCTGCTAGAGTTTTCCTGTCCTCTTTACTCTGCATCTTCATTTTTTAAAGCTCTGAAGTGACCTAAAATTGCCTTTCCTTTTTGTGTTGTCACTTGAATAAAGAACTGAGGGAGCTGCTCTTGAAGTGTACAGGCCACTGTGTTTTCCTTCTTCATATTTAGCACAGATGCGTCTTCCTCACTTCCGAAATTTGCAGTTCAGCCCAACATTCCCCCCTGACAGGCCCCCAGCACCCAGATCTTGGGTGCTGCTTGGAGAAGTCCTGCTCTTAGAAGGAATCATTTGCTTGGGTTCCATGGAGACTGATGCCTGGCTGGAATACAGAGGCAAAATGATGCTGCAAAGAGCCCTGCAGGGCTGTTTATTCCCTTTTCAGACAGAATTGATAATTACTGCTCCTGGTGCTATAGCACATCACTCCTTTTAATTTGCCCCATAAACCATGCATTGCCTTTAATTTTTTTTCCCATTCTTTTCGCTAATGAATGAGCAAATATATTTTCTTTAGGTCACTCTGGTGTTAATTAATGACATCTTGTCTGTGCACCACCTAAAAGCAGTTGAACTGATGAGATGCAGCACGGATCAGGCTCAGATATTTTAAGCAGTTTCTGATAGAATTTGGGGGGGTGGACAAACTCCATCAGGAGGAGATTATTGGTATGAAAATCCAGAGAGGCTGCAGTGTCCTGCAGAACAGTCACAGCAGCTCCTTGCAAAGGCAATAGGATGCAGCTGATGGCAAATAGATCCCTCAATCTATGAATTTTAAAATGCAATATGAAGCATAAAACAATATATATCCAAGAAAACTGCAATTTACCTGTGCTTTGTTGTCTTAACTCATGAAAAACCAGCAGCATTAGATCACATAAAGAGGAAAGTATGGTTTAGAATTCTTCCCTGGAATCTCAGACCAAGAGGCAACTGTTCTTTAATGACAGCAGTCCGTGTGAATTCATTATGCTCACAATAAACAAGGTGAGGAAGCATATCTATATGCTTATTGCAGTTTCATAAATGTCAGATTCCAGTAAAACTGGGTGCTTTGATGATATGCTGAATTAAGTTAGACTTAAGCACGTAGGACTCTGCTTTGCAGGTGAATCTTTTGAGAATATTGGTAGAAAGCGACTGCAAAGATTTCTCAAGGACAGGATGGAACTAAAGGTTGCAAAACTTTGGGGAATGGGTATTTTCTGTGGCTGACAGTGGTGGTACTGTGATAGAGAATTGGTTTTATTTTCTGTTGAAGAAATTTCACCTTGCATGCAAACCAGATCAGGTAACTCTGTGACTGAGTGTTTAGAACACAGGAAACTCTTCCAGTAAGTGCTGTACCTGGAGCCTGCATATTCCAGACTTGAACTTAGCAGTCTTTCCTGAAAAAAAACAAACAAACAAAAAGAAAAATTCAAAGGGAGCAGCTTTCTTTTTTTTTTCCTAGAGATGGGGGAAAAATCTAAACACCCTTTTATTGGTGTTCAATAATTAAGTAGGAGTTTTCTTTCCTGAGAGGCCCTATTAAATAGAAAAGCAAAGATAAATGATAACTAACCAGGATATTCCAATACTCTCTCTATAGCAACAAACATATGTTATATTGAAGCAAGAAAGAAAATGAGTATCTGTGCTTTTGGGAGCAAATTCTCACCCTGGGAAGCTCAGAGGTGAACAGGTGCCTGGGGTGCCCCTAACAAAAACAGCATTTCCAGTAGCTTTTGTACTAGTCAGGAAAATATTCTCCTTTTTGGGCGTCTGGGAGAGAAAAACAAATGAATCCCAGCATGATGGGGACCCAGGGTCCCCAGGAAAGGAGGAGCAGAGCAGCACCCAAGGGCTGGGACTGCTGCACCCATGGTGGCAGCCAGGGCAAGGAGGGAGGATTTGTTTGTTTAGGCACAGGCTACGAATTTACCTCTGCCACTTTGGTTTAAAGGAAATAAACTGTGCTTCTGCCCACAACTACATAATTACATTGTACTCTAATATCTCTCGACTTCAAAATGACAGCTAAAGCAGATTAAAGCTGTTTACAGCCTATGGGAAGTAGTATGGTGGCTGCTGGCAATATTTCTTTCTCGCTCAGTAACCAAAGTCCGGTCATAAATCTATATTCTTCTTCAAGGAGGAAGGCTGTGATTAAAGGATTCCTCCTACAGCTGTGGCTTGGTGATAAGAGCTTTATGTTCAGACCCTCCTAAGCGACAAAAAGAAAAAAAAAATCATTTTTCATTAAGTTAGCTACTCTAATTTGGATGGGAGGGGGAGAAGCAGACAAGTAGTTTGGTCAATGACTTGCTGTAGATTTGGAAGGAGCATTGTATACAGCATTTCTGAGCAGCAGCTGGGATTTGAGAGATAGACTCCAACCCCTGTGGCACCTCATCTGTGCCCCTGCGCAGCGATAGTTTTCTCTGCAACACGGATATTGTGAATTTAAAGAAGTTTCTATTTTGAACACTTGTTAGCTGTCCAAGCCCTGTGCTAGAAAAGCTGACTTACCCACCCGAAATCTGCAGGCAGAAAACCAGGACTTGTCCTGCAAAGCAAACATTTCTCTTCTCCTTCCACGCAGAAGGCAAAGAAACCCAAAAACTCCGAACTTTTGCTGTGCTTTTGTCTTCAGCTGAGGCCTTCAGGGAGACCACAGGAGGGACCCTTGAGGAGCCAGCTGAGAGGACTTTGAACAAAGATTTGAAATGCTCAGAGCCATGCTGGACATCATTTGTTCAGGCAGAACTTAAAAAGAATGCTTTTGTTAGGACTTTACCGCTAGAAAAATCACACGAGTGCCGAAAGCACCAAAACAAAACCCAGCAACCCAGAACGCAGCAACTCTGATGCATATTTTGCGGGGCTTGAATGTTTCTGATGACAGAGTGCAGCTTGATTATAGCAGGGAGGCTAATTAAATTATACACCAAAATAATTGTGGGAATAATATCATGCCTGGTAGAAGAAGCAGGAACATGCTCTAATCCCTCACTAACTCAAGCCATGAGTTATCTCACTGTGGCACATGCCCCCAGTTATGCTTTTTAACTCAGCAGTGACAAAGGGTACAATCACAGATCCAGTGGCATGTTTTTACATTTTCTTAATTTTAAAATTAGAACATATTTACATTAGAATCTTTTGCTGGTACTAAGTTTTCAGTGTTTAATTTGCATAAGAGTGCTGCGCAAAATGGGATGAGGGTTAATCAAAGGATTTTATCACTCTTTTTAATTATATTCATTATGCTGGAGTAAGATGTAAATTTTAATTTCACCTTGTTAGCTAACGTTTTTTCACCAAAAGTTTGGATTTGCAAATCATCTGGCATTTTTAATAGGAGCAGATGCTACTGATTTTGAAGAACCTAACTGCCTCAAGTACGGTAGACATTATTAATTTGATTGATATGCAATTTAATACAACTTAGCAATTATTAATGCCATTTAGCATTGGTGTGGATATTCAGAGAGGTAGCCCATAAGCAAGAAGAGCAGTGAGAAGAGAAGATTGTTTTTTTCCCCCCTAGATCTGCTTCTGAATAGATGTTCCTTTTAAGCTCACTACAGTAAACACTCTTTCCTTCTCCCCATCAAGTTTTTAGTCACAGCTATCACCTGGAAGGTTATTTTCCAGAGGCATATAGTTATCTCACCTTCAGAGAGGCAAACAGTAAAGTCTCTCTCAGCCTGCAGACATTTACCAACAGTGTTTTATATGTTACGTTTATAACTCATCCCATCGCAGGGAAGCCAACTGAAAAACATACCTGCTAATGGAAAAGGACTATTAAAGCACTGCTGTGCACTCACCTTGCACTAAGCCAGCTGCACAGAGCCCTGCCATAAATCACACTTAAATGATTGCATTCCACCAGAATCGCTGCCCAAAGAGCAAACTTGCAGCAGGCAGGGAGGCCGTGGCAGCGGGATGAGGATTCCATTCATTTGCAGAAAAGCTCAGGTGTGCACCCTGGGTTCATGTGAAACAAAGGGAAAAAGCCTTTTGGACATCCTGACTCCATTCTGGAATGGGGGTGAGGTCGCTGTTTCCCTGCTGCCAGATTCCCAGACAGGCTAAACCTGAAGGGAGAGGGTGGATAAATATTAATTTCCCAATTACACTGTGGACCCTCAAGCAGCCATCAATAAAGAGTGCGCTAAAGCTCTACACTACAAAAATATAAGAACTTTATGACTCCCTCCCCATTAACAGGCTAACCTATATTTAAATAGGAGAATTAATGCTAGAACAAGTAACCAGGGTCCTCCCTCTATGACGCAAGCTTACATCTGTACATTATTAACAAATCACCAATATATGACAAATCAAACAAGCAGAGTATTAAATGCCTTGTTAACCCGACAGAGGAGCATCCATTAAGAAAGATTAAAACCTGTAAAAGGAACTGGGCAAACCCGTCAAGGCCAAACTTTACCAAAAACATAGCCTTCAGCAAGCCAAAAACAAGTATTGAAGGTGATGCCTGCCCGGTGACTCACGTTCAACAGCCATGGTGTCCCAAGAATGGCCTAAGCCTCTCTTTATTATAGGGGATCAAAGCTTTGTGTGCCAACAACCCACCCCAGAAGGGTGTCAGTGCTTCAGCCATTGCTTTGTAGCTGAGTGAAATAGTGTGGCTTGGGCTGCACTCTGAGGAAATTAGAGCTGAGGTGAGTAATGTGTGCCTGGTCCAGGGGTCTTGGGGATGTGCAGTGGTGACAGGGAATGTGAAATGCAGGTGGGCAGAGGGAGCTTCTGGGATATCCATGAAATAGCAGCTCTGTTGAGTAAAGCTGGAGAGGGCAGGAGGGGAAGTCGCCCCACTCACATCTTCTAACTGAAAAGGACTTGCATGAACCTGAAATGAAGCAGACGACAGTCCCTGACACCAGAAAATCTGCAACCATTAACAGATGAAACAGTTTGCTAAACAAAACCGCTGTTTTTCCTTCACTAACACAGTTCCTCATAATCTTTGCAAATTGTAATTAAGAGCTTAATATCTGTCTGCTTCACGCTTCAGTGGAATTGATCTGAATGCACCCTGGGCTTGATTCAGGCACTGGCTGTGCCTTTCTCTGCCTTGCTGTTCTTCAGCCAGATTCAGGAGGATAGCTGCCTGCTCCTCAGAAGTTCATTCTTTCTGTAGAAACCCAAGCTGATTTCTACCCTGGGATGCAGCCCCTGGTGGGACTAAAGGTTTAATGATACACCAGGATCTGCAGAAGCACACTCTGAGGCAGGCTGCAGGAGGAAATCAGGAGTCTCCATTCCCCTAGTCCTAAAAACACCTGAGAGAGCACAGCTTTTATATCTGAGCACGCATGAGAGGAATAAGTCCTTGGCATGAGAATGTGGAATGAGAATGCTTAGTGAAGATATGTGAAGATTTTGGGTTCAAGGAACCAAACAATCCTAGCAAGCCTTAAGGAAACATCCAGAGTGAGGGTCCCAGGGCACTGAATATCCAAAGAAAGCCAGGGCTGACTCTTTTTGCTCCTACTTAGCAACCCCATCTTCAGCTCTCCTTTGCAAACTGTTCAACTGCATTTGCTGTGGGTGGGGCTTTTTTTTTGTTTGTTTGGGGTTTGTTTTTGGTTTTGTTTTTGTTTGTTTGTTTTTTTTTGTTGGGTGGTTGGCCCTGTCACAACCAAAGCAATGATTGGTTCACTGACCTGGCAATGTCAAAATAAAGGGAAATAATGGAATTGTTTAACAGATGTTGAATCCAAAGCCAAAATGTAGAGTGGATAGGTGAAATTTTGGGGTTTAAGTTTGAGCAGGTACTTTTTTGCATTATGCTTCAATAAAGCATTTAAAGACAGTCATGAATAATAAGTAAGTAATTTTATGCTGAATGACTACAAAGCATAGAAATGTTCCCTCTCTCTCTTTTAAGTGTAAAAATTTCTTTCTCTAAAGGCCATATATTCCTTTCATTCCTGAGATGCAGCTTCTATTGATGCCAGTTTATGGTCCTGAAACTTTGGCTGAAGATTAAGAAAGAAGGCATAAGAGAGACCTTTATGGGTTTTTGTCTTCTAACAATTTGAATCAAATAGTTTCCCAAGAAAATGTGTTTTACGTGTATTTTAAATTCCTTTTTTCACAGTAATGTCTCTTTTCCTAAGAAACTTGCATTTTGAAAATGTTGTGACATATTACATTAATTGAATATACAGCCACAGAAACTGGGAGAACATTTTCAACTGCACTGGATGCATCTGAGCAGGCTGGAGGCTCCATGCATAATTTCCAACAGAAAAAGGGAAAAAACCCCACCATTTCTCATTAAAAGCAAGATCAGTAACACAAGAAAGCAGCAGTATCACTATCTTTTATCCATTTAATGAACTCCTGTCATTGCAATTCCAAGAGTTTTTGAAAGAGAAATCTCAACCTGACAGGCTATTCCAGTTTACAGCGAAGCTCTTGATGTCCCCTAATTATAGATCTTCTTCATACAGTTATTATTTTGGAGCACAACTATGACATTAAGGTAGTCACATGAAAACACAAACCTGCATTAGATAATTATGTATCCACGTTCCTCCTTCCTTTCTTACTGGCTTTCATTTTGAGACACTGTCACAGCAGTCCCAGGATGAGGGAGGAGATGAGGATCTGACTCCATGTTTCAGAAGGCTTATTATTTTATGATATATATTACATTTAAACTATACTAAAAGAATAGAAGACAGGATTTCCTCAGAAGGTTGGCTAAGAATATAAAAAGAATAAAATCGTAACAGAAGCTTCTGTCTTGGACTCTCTGTCCGAGCCAGCTGGGCTGTGATTGGCCATTAATTAGAAACAACTACATGAGACCAATCGCAGAGGCACCTGTTGCATTCCACAGCAGCAGATAATCATGGTTTACATTTTGTTCCTGAGGCCTCTCAGCTTCTCAGGAGAAAAAAATCCTAAGGAAAGGATTTTTCAGAAAATATCATGGCTACAAGACACCTCTGAAATCATGTTTTTCAGCTGAGCACATTTTCTGTCCCGGTGTGAGGTTGCCCTTTCCATGCAGAGGATACAGGAGCAGAATACACAGCTCAGCTGCACTTGCAGGGCTCCTCAGTTTCTTTGGAGTGGCCACAGAGAACTCCCTCACAAAAACACTTTTTTAGGACACTCAGGCTCTGATGTTTTTCTCACCCAGTTTCCCACGAGAGGCTGAAGTTGAGCTCACAGGTCACTGCAGCCCGATGGGGTGATCCCATTCCTGTCCTCCTGACTGGCACTTCTGTCATAGACATCTTTTATGGAAAATCCTTTCCTTAGGGTTTTTCCTCCTGAGAAGCTGAGAGGCCTCAGGAACAAAATGTAAACATTGATTATCTGCTGCTGTGGAATGCAACAGGTGGATCTGTGATTGGCCCATGTTGGTTGTTTCTAATTAATGGTCAATCACAGTCAGCTGGCTCGGACAGAGAGTCCAAGACAGAGCCTTTGTTATCATTCTTTCCTATTCTATTCTTAGCTAGCCCTCTGAGGAAATCCTTTCTTCTATTCTTTTAGTATAGTTTTAATGTAATATATATCATAAAATAATAAACCAAGCCCTCTGAAACACAGAGTCAGATCCTCATCTCTGCCCTCACCCTCGGACCCTGTGAACACCGTCACACACTTCCACTGCTTCCCTTGTTGTCTCACCTCCTGCCCCTCTGGGACCTCAGGGACAGCCCAGCATCAAAAAATATCCAACCCCAGCAACAATGCAAAAACACGTGTGGTGTTTTACTGATCTGGCTGGTCCAGAGTCACTCCCGTGCTGGTGGCCTGCAGAGGATCCTGTGGAGCACAGAGGGCATGGGAAGAGGGACAGGGCCACGGGAAGGCAGCTGTGACACTCACCTGCCTCCCTGAGAGGCTGGCAGGCAAAATTCTGAATTGTGCTTTTCCAGAGGATGGCCAAGACAAATGATATCTCAGCAGCATAGTTATATTTTAAACAGTCATATCTAAATGAAAAATAACCTCCAGCCTGCAAGAGCTTGGTGAGAAGAGTTTCAATTTTGGGTATGAGCCTGGCAATGAATGAGCTGTTTAGAACCTTATTGACAGCATTTGCATAGACGTGGTGCTTGTGAGATTGCAGTTTGTCACTCGCTGTGTACATGTCATTTTTTCTTTTAGATCTGTGACAAAGTAAAACTGTGAAGTGATAAGTTTCCAAAGCTTGTATTAATGATGGATTGTGCAAATTCATCTTTGTTCAGAAGGGTCTCCTTAAATACTGAGAGTGCAGAAAACTAAAGAGCATTTCTATAGGTCCCTTATCCCAGATCCATCACCTAGTTAAGTCTGAACTGCCCAAAGCCCTCTAGCACCCTAGTAAGGTTTTCCTGTATGAAATATCATTATTATACATGGTATAATAGAAAATGGCAGCCCCCATTTTTATAATGGAAAAATAGAAAATATGCAGCAGTATGCAGCCCCCATTTTCTCACTTAAACACAAAGTATTTGATTCCTTTACTGGTATTAGTCAGCTCCTAGAAAAGTCACAGAAACTTATCTTTTTTATTGTTTCATGCACTGCCTAAACACTATTTTTTCTCACCTCATTTTTTGTGGTGAAGCAGCATCACCATCAGCAGTTTTTAGTGGATGTATCAGAGGACTTTTATCAGGGAAGCTTAGGAAATGAGAGAAGAAAAGGAAAATAACTACGAGGAAGTAAATCTGAGTTTGTCTTGTAATATATTTTGTTGGTAAAAGGCCATGTTGTTCTTTAGCACTCTCAGAGTCTAAAATCTGAAAATGTGGGAGGATGAGCTCCAGTCAGAAGCTGCTGTTGGCACCATTGTGGATGTTTGGCACAAGGTCACTGGGGCACACTTTGTATTGGTGGCTTTCATTTGACTCCTATGCTTATAAAAGGCTTATAATCACAACAGGAAATATATTATCCCATACAAGTAAAAATTGAAATGACTTCCTTTTCCTAGAATCTGTGGTTGTGCTAGTTCAGATTTTCTAATCCTCAGCAAAACAAACTTTCCCTGTTAGTGAGATAAGCTCTGGGTTCAGGCATGGCAGGGCTTGTGCACTCAGAGCACCCATTCCCTCTCAGATTGCCTCACTTGGCATGAAAGCCTGTGCCAAAGGGAGAGATTTTCCAACATCTACTGGAATTATTTGAAATAAAAAGATAATTTCTAGCGTTTAACAATATAAAATCATAACCTAATTATTTATAATTCCCTTTTTATATTTATGATACTATATTAATAATGAAGAACTCATTTAGTGTTAATATGGATGTTCTAAGTAGTATTTCCCCTGTAATTTATTGCTCATTAATGTATCATTATTAGAAGGTATTTCCCTCTAATGTTTTAGTGTTGATATAAAACTGAGGATAGAGATAAAGTTGAGATAAGCATTTACCTTTGCAGCTAGCTAAAGACAGAGTGAAGGTTATTTTCATAGACTGATTTTGCAATTTGAAAGGGGGTAAGTGAAGAGCAAAATCTAATACTTCTCACATGTGCCTGACACTCCTGGTAGACACACAAAGGGAGCAAACCCCATATTGACCCTGGAATGAATCAGTGCAGTGGAACACACAAAATTGTGTAGCAATTAAATTTGCATTACAGTTTATATACAATAGCTCATAATGTCAACGGAAGTTATTGAATTTAAAATTCTATTTATTTCCTCTGAAGTTTAACCTAATATAATCCCACATTTTGAGCATGTGATTTGGCTAATTTATCTCACATTGATGTCCTCTTCCTTCCAATGGCATCCACTTTGTCACCTTTGGGAGGGGTTCAGAGGAAGTCTTCCTTTATTTTTCAGTTCTGTTGTGACCATATGCATGTTCCAGCAGACTAAAACAGACCTGTGTTTTAGCAGATTAACTGAAATACAGAAATGAGTATTACTTTTTCCCTGTATTCAACTAGTTGCTCTGATATTGCTGCAGTTTTCCAAGCCAAATCCCCTACTGCTAAGCCCTGGCTGAGAGGCTGCGTGAGAGCAAGTTAAATCCTTCCACCTTTTAATGGTATTATTTCAGACAGGTTTTAAACCTTTCCAGCTATTTGTAGCGCTCCTTTCACTAAGTGAGGAGCCAGGATGATTTCCTGTCATGAGAACAATGTTGCTGTCCCGGCCATCTCAGCCTCTGGGGTCAGTGAGAGCTGTGAGCAGCGGCTGATGCAGAGCCCAGGGTGTTTTATAGGAGCTGTGAAAGTGCTCAGGAAGGGCACAGTACAAAGCAGCAGCACCTGGGGCTGCTGTGGGAGCCAAAGGCAGCCTCAGGTGGTCCCCACGGGGACAGGTGCTGTGAAATGTGAAGGGTCAGCCTGTGATCACAGCGCGTGGAGCCAACCCATCTCTGATATCCCTGGGAATAGCTCATGCCTGCCTTTTAAACAGCACCAGGGGCACTCGGAGTTTGTCGAGGGGTACAGTTGGTCCTGCCAGGTGCCAGGGCTGTTCTCCACACGGCCATGGACCAGTGGACAGCTCAGAATTCCCTGTGTGCCCCCCTAGCAGTGGGAAGAACCCTCAGGCTGGTTTTGGCCCCCAGTGCTGGTCTGGAAGTTATCCATGCTGCTGACCCTGCAGGTTATCTGGGTGTAACAGCTGAGCTGCAGCCCAATAATATCAGTTGTAAGGGATTTGTCAAGCTCTACCCATGCATTTGTAAGCGTGCTGCAGGGTTGGGATACAGGGACACACAGGATCTTGCAATATTTTCCCAGCAGAGAAGAGTTTGATGGCCCACTATAAATGACTTATCAAACGCCTACGTATCATTTATATCTGCGTGGAGTTTAGTATGAATGGCTTGTTAGACACTTACACTTTGTCAACAACCTCTACAAATGCATTTACTTTAAGTGTTGAGCATTTCATAATAAATGGCTTGCAGAACATATCTATAACCTTGATAACTCCATTCACTTTGTTAGTAATGGCTCCTTGAACACTTAAAGCATAACAATAGCCAAAATGCATATAAATATTTCATTGCAAATCTATTGTTACTTATTTATAACATGCTCACCAAAAGCATTACAGGATATTTATTAAACATTTATAGATTATTTTTGCTACAACTAGTATGTGATATAAATGCATTATTCATCTCACAGCAAATCATTGCTGGGCATCCCTTAAAAATTAAGTTGTACCAAGAGGATTTGGGGTCTGTAGAATTTGAAAAGATTAATTTTAACCATGTGCAACTGAGATTCAGCTTTGTGTTTATTTCTGTTGAGTTAAATAAAAGAGGAAATTAGTAAGCAGAAAAACAAAGGCAGAGTGATGGAATGGTTGCCCTGACCCCCCGGCCATTTGCCATGCTCTGTCCTTAAGGTCTGCCAGTGGCTGCACACCAAAGTCATGGGACTGCAAAAGCTTCTTTTCTCACAGATGTTCTGGTGGGTTGGATGGCGTTTTTTTCTGGAATTAAGAATTTGGAATGAAGGTTGTTCTCTGTAGCCATAGTTTTCATTTGATCTGGATTATTTTTCTGCTCGTTTCCAGTGCCCCAAGCTCATTCAGCTCCTTGGAGAGTGGGCAAAGTGCACAAACTCCTGTGCACATGAGCACATGTGAGTGTGTGAATTTTGACAGAGCAAACAAATTTGGAAATGTGTTTTTTTTTTCCCCAGTGCTTTATCTGATGCTTCCAATCTACAGACAGGAATTGGGAGACTTTTAAAATGGTTCCCATTTTACAGAGGGGCCAATCTAGGATTTTGATTCAGATGGCATTTGTACAATGGTTCAATAATGCATATGAATTGTTGTTTCTACCTCTGCTTGAATATTCAAGTGCAAGAGCCCATCTCAGGCTGGTGACAAGATGCTATCAGCATATATCTACCCATCCTCTGACACATCTTCCTGTGGCACTTTGCTATTCAATAACTGTAAATAGATGGGGTAATTTAAACTCTTACCTAGCTTTCAGGAGAGCTGGATTCCCCCAAAACAAGCACATCATTTTACTGAAATGACCATGACTATCTGAAAGGCACTGTTTTATACCTGTTAAATTATTCCTTGTTGTTTTTCTTTTAATGCATCTATCCATCTATTCTCAAGTAACAGTTCTTCACTAATAATGTCTTTGTGCTACAGGTTATTTCTTCTTTTTTGTTCTAAATTATTACCCATTTAATTAATTTTCCTCTAATATAAAGGGAGGATAGAGTTGAGTGTTTCTGCAAATGGGGGCGTGTAAGTAAAGAACAAGGATAATATCTCAAACTCATTTTCTCCTGGTCTCATGGTGTTTGCAGAACATTTGATTTGTTGCTAATACAGCTGGGTACAACACCACTTTATTTCTTTAGGGGAAGATGTTAAAATATCTATGAAGTGGTAGAAGTACCTGCTTTTACTTGGTACTCATAGTCTCCATTTCAAACTCATGTAGATATGTTGCAGATTTGCCTTGCTGCGCCACTGTCACACCCTTACAGCCTCCAAACCTCCTGGACAGATGGAGAATGGGGAGTGTGGGGCAGAGTCCCCGTGACACCAGACCCTCCTCTGACCAGTGTGTGCCTGCATTTTGTGTTGGTTTTCTCACCAATGCTTATTTAGCAGTTCTGGACATTTTTTTTGCACTGCCCAGTGGTAGAATGAGAAAACCTGCTTCCACTGAGGAGGGAGATTCAGTAAACATGTGGCTGCACAATTTGTGCTTTCTCTGGAGAGCTACAGAAACTCTGCAGGAACGTTAGCAAAGCGTGCAGCGCCTCACCTGTGTCTGTGTCACTGCTGCCTCCCCTCAGGGCAGGGACGGGCCAGGGTCTCTTGGAAAAGCCACTTCTCCATACCCTTCTCCACTGACTTACATTAGGGTCGCAGACATCTTTTATGGAAAATCCTTTCCTTAGGATTTTTCCTCCTGAGAAGCTGAGAGGCCTCAGGAACAAAATGTAAACAATGGTTATCTGCTGCTGTGGAATGCAACAGGTGCATGTGTGATTAGTCCATGTTGGATGTTTCTAATTAACAGTCAGCTGGCTCGGACTCTCTGTCCGAGCCACAAGCCTTTGTTATCGTTCTTTGCTATTCTATTCTTAGCCAGCCTTCTGATGAAATCCTTTCTCCTATTCTTTCAGTATAGTTTTAATATAATATATATCATAAAATAATAAATCAAGCCTTCTGAAACATGGAGTCAGATCCTCGTCTCTTCCCTCATCCAAGAACCCCTGTGAACACCGACACATATCTGGATCCAGGGGAGATTGGGAAGGCACTTTAAGTGTCACTGCACTTTATTATTTTGAAGCTGTTTTGCTTTGGAGGGGATATTTGTTTCAAAATTCTTATCACATGCTGTTTTCTTAAGCATGTAACAGAAGCAGCACTTTGTAAGAAATCTTTAATTTGGCTTTCAGTATTTCAAGCGTCTGTTTCAGTGTTTGTATTTTGGCCATGAGATTCAATATGAATCTAATAACACAGCCTGGCACAATTTATTGCAAAAAATCTATTGGTACAATGATCACTTTTAACAGGTGTTGTTTCTTCAAAAATCACTGAATGCTGTTAGATTTTTTTTTTTTTTTTGGCATTTTCAAATGCTCATTAGTGTCTTCCTCAGGGGTCTGAGACGGTCATTATTAAAGAATGAGTTCTCAAGAGAAAAAGGCTCTGCTGCCAGAAGCCAACAAGTGACAGGAGTTCAGCAGTTGCTAGGCAAGTCACTTATTGAGGTGCTGCTTGGATAAATTAGCTTTCAAAGTCTTAAGCTGAACATGTAAAGAACACAGATGTCATGTGGCATATTCTCCAGAGGTTAAATTTAGGTTCCACTGCCAATTTTAAAAGGAAGGAAATGTCAGCTAGTGTAGAGCTGAGGTTGAGGGTTTGTTGCTTGTGCAAATTCCACTGACATTGACATTAACTGACTCTGGAAGATAAACTATGGATCTGCTCTAGCTGTCCATGATTTCATTTGTATTGCTTGTTAGTTCTCCAGTTTGTTCCAGCACAATACCAATTTGCTCCAGTTGACTTGACAAGCTTTTGTTTTGTGCCTCTTATTTCTCTGGAGATAATTTATAATCCCAGCTTCATCCCTTGTGTGACTGCACAAACAGACAGGTATCATTTGTGCTGTTTGTCAGCACTGGGAAGTGACATAATATTGAAGCAGTAAAGTATACAAACCTAGATTTAGCAATGTGAGATTTAGATGTGTCTGTGGTACAACAAAAATGTTAAACCTCAGAATGGTCATAGATATTTTATTTTTGAAGAGATAATTTTTCAAAATTAATCCCAGTTTTTGCTTATAATTTTGCTTTGCTTTTTACCTAAACATGGGTTTTATTTAGATAGAAGAGTCTTGGGAAACTCCTTTGTAGACTAAACAGATATTTTCCTATAACAGTGACAAATAAACCTCTTAGTGTTGTTTTGAACTCGCTTGAACCTGCTGCTTCATCCCCTCCCTCTCTGTTCTGGGCTTTGTCCAGCTCCCACCTTAGTCAGTGGGAGATGTCACATTTACTTAATTAGGAACTGGACCATGCCTTGCCACCCCCACCAATTGCTGTTTTAATTGAAAGCATCCCTAGAGCTGCTTCCACCAACGGTGCTCATTTGTGTGGTGTTCTCGGGAACAAATCGTTCTGGTTGTTTAATTAAGGCAATATTGAAATAAAACCTCCTTTAGGAGAGGCTGGGGGCAGCGTGCGCTCAGCCCTGAGCAGGCATTCACAGTGGCATGGGGTGAAAAGCCTGCTGTGCTCCCTGTGGCACTGTCACCAAGCCAGCCCATGCCTATGTGCAGATGTGTGAATATTTTCTCTATTTTCCATGGGTTTTAACCCTTTTGCTCTGGTTTTCATGGACTCTTGTGACGGTGTTCACAGGGGTTCTTGGATGAGGGAAGAGACGAGGATCTGACTCCATGTTTCAGAAGGCTTGATTTATTATTTTATGATATATATTACATTAAAACTATACTAAAAGAATAGAAGAAAGGATTTCATCAGAAGGCTGGCTAAGAATAGAATAAGAAGAATGAGAACAAAGGCAGCTGTCTCGGACTCTCTGTCTGAGCCAGCTGGGCTGTGATTGACCATTAATTAGAAACAACCACACGAGACTAATCACAGATGCACCTGTTGCATTCCATAGCAGCAGATAATAAATGTTTACATTTTGTTCCTGAGGCCTTCTCAGGAGGAAAAATCCTAAGGAAAGGATTTTCCATAAAAGATGTCTGTGACAGACTCTGAGGCATCTGGCCTGTCTTGAGCACTGCAATCCACATTCCCCACATCCAGGCTTGTGCTCTGCTGGCCACAATAAAGCAGCAGTGGTGTCTGAGTCACATCAAAATGCAGCACTCCTGTACAGCAGTGTCTGGATGCAGCTGCCTCTTCCCCTCAGTCTGAACACCACCAAAAGCAATTTGAATGTTGCTTTTCATCCTCCTAGGTAATCACAGACCCAAGGCCGCAACCCAGCAAGCAGCAAGGGAGGAAAACCTATTCCAGGCTCCACAGAGGTCACCTTTTTGATAAAAGCACAAAACAGCTAATTAAATTATTGTAATAATTGTACCGAGCCAATTACCTATTTCCTACCTGTACTGTGGTCTTAATGAGCTGGGCTAATGAACTATAATGTAATTAATACCTGGGGAGGGAGGGGGAAGAGTAAAAGAAATGGTAGTTTTAATATATGCCAGCCTCTTTTGTAATAGCAGGGGGGAAAAAAACTTCAAGACTGTTGAAAGGAAAACGTTTAGTGAGGAAGAGAGGTTTCAAACTTGAGTCCTGCTGAGGCCCTGCCTGGAAGTCTGTCCCTGAAAAATATCCCTGTCATTACAGAAATACTTAAAAAAATACTCATTCATGCTTTTCTGAGACCATTCTTATAACATCTGTGAAGAAGAAGGACGATTTAAATTACACTGGAGATTTAAGGTGTCCTTGAGGAGTACCCTGCCCTAATCCTGCAGAAACCTGTCCCACCTTTCTGGTGTACCCCAAAGGCTGTTTGGTGTTGGTCTGATTTTGCCATTGGGTTTGTGGCACATTTGGCCCCATCCTGGCCAGCAGCCTGCGGGAGCAATGGGTGGCTCTTGGCAGACACAGAGCTGTTCCAAGGCTCTGGCTTTTCTATCCAGTGGGGGACAATGACACAGGTTACTGAACCTGGTGATGGAGCCTTCATGTGGGGACTGCTCCAGTAAAGTACTAAAAGGCATAGGGAGAAAGTAAAGTAAAACTGAGACTCCCGCTGTGAAAATTCAGGATTGTTTTCTCTGAATTAAGTTATGCTGAAGCTATTAGGGAGGCAGTGCAATGGATTCCTTAACTGTACCATTCTATAGAGCTGCTGGAAAGCAATTCACATTTCAACTTTAGTATCTTAAAATCCAGCACTGGCTTTAATTATTAATAGGCTTCACGCTATTATCATTTGCTTGCATATATACATTAATCATTACATGGGTTTGCTATTTTTTTTTTGTTTTGTTCAGAAATAAAAAATAAATGGTGACAAGATGCTCAGAGCCCTCCAGAGAATATGTTCCCCTCTGATGGGCAAGTAACATCTGCGGGCATTTCACTGGCTTAACAGCGTGTCTGTCAGAAACTTGGTGATTCAGAAAATTTACTAGCACTCACCTAATGATTAATTAGCCTTCTCTGTAAGGAATGGGGCCTCTTCATTATGCACATTGTCACCAACAGTTTCATCTGTTTGCTGTAACACGTATGCTGGAGACTTAATAAGTGGAATTCCAGTAGTCAAAAAATGAGTTCAGGGTGGTTTTGTGAGCAGAATTGGTGTTTGGCCCTAAGGAAGACTTAAGAAAGTCTTTTTTAGGAAGTCTTCAAGGATTCTTGTCAACACAGGTCTGTGTGGTATTCTAAAAAACTTTTGTGTGAATAACAGTACTGTAGGACTAATTTAACACAATTTAGTTGGCTGGAAACACTCTCTATTAGATTAAAGACAGCGATAAGAATTATTTTAACAGAAATAATAATTCATCTATTTGTAACATGGATTATCTGAAATATTTTTTTTAAAGACAATCTTATTTGTAAGGCATGTTAAGCGTTCCACTTGGCAAACCCTAGGCATAGTCTTGTGTTTCATAAGGTCTTCAGCTGTGAGTACAGGGCCTTTAATGTGCCGAAGGAAAAGGTCAAACTGACACTTCAGGATTTAAACCAAAACAATTTATCACCTGCACGTGGATAAGGCAAAGATTTGTTCTTGGGGGTGAATCCATCCAAATCTGGCACGTTTCTTATGAAAATCCATGTGTGGTTAATTATCACCCCAGTCTGAACTCTAACTTTGAGCATCTCACAGCTCCTGTGTCTGAGGAGCTCCGTCAGGGTTGATTGCTGACCTGGAGAGGCTCCACCACCCAATGCCTCCACCTCAGGTGCTGGGGAGCAGATATGATGGGTGGCTGTTGTTTGGTAAGAGAATTGCCCATTGCTGTAATTACCTGCCGCTGCTGAGGGCCCTTGGGCAGAGCAGGCAAAGGTTGGTGGCTGTTGGATCTGCTGTCCCTCTGTCTCCTTCTGGAGCACTCTGTGCTCTGAGAGATGATTATTTGCCATTTTTACTTCTCCTTTTCCTCTCACCATGGAGCGAGGGGATGTGAGCTCCCATTTACAAGCAGCAGCAGCTGTAGGAAGATGTGTCCGAGGTAGGCTTTGGGAGGATTTTTTTGTGGGTGTTATTATTAGATGATGCAGGGAAAATTTTCTTATACTGTGCTGAAAAGCTTTTTATACACCTTGTGTCTGTGTATGTAGACACGTTTGCTGCACTTGACAATGTTCTGCTCATTTGCAGTCGTCCCCCATTCCATCGTTTCCTTCTGTGCTTCTTAACATTGCATAAACAAGCAAGGACGTGGTTTAATGCCTGTGTCTGCAGCTGGGGGCCCAAGGCACAGCCCAGTCCTGCTCTAAGGGATCAGAACCCAGTGCTGAGGTAGCATTTGAATCACAGGACAAGAGTTAGTCCACATGGTCTCTCTGTTTGTCCCATAAGTGTCTAAATTTCCTCTGAAAAGCAGAAATAGAGCTACACAACCTCTGTAAGAGCTTCTCTGGAGCCAGCTGAACTGGCCACGAGGTGACCTTCTCCTTGGTGGGAATAAAGGGGGACGTGGGTGATCCCCTTCACGCCAGTGATACTGGGGCACTGCAGCCTGCCTACTGGGGTAGGGAAAGGTAGTGGAGGCTTCAGCCTGGAACAGGACCCAGGCTTGCAGGGGAAGCTGGACTGGTTAAAGATTAGATACATGTAAGGTGTGTTTCACTTTTCTAAATTAAAGTTAAGCTGACTGATTTTTTGGTTGTTTTGGTATTTTTTTTTTTCAAAGGGTAAGATAAAATCGTTCTCTGCTATAAAATTCAAAAATTTTCATGGCAATTTTTTCTGTCGTATCAGGTTTGTTTGGAGGAGAAATCTGTGGGTGTTGGTTGTGGGGTTTCTTTTTTTTTTTTTTTTTCCATATATCCAATAAGGAACCAGAAAAATTCCATGTGACTTGCATATCTAATTAAAACGATTCAGCACAGCTTGAATTTACAATTTTGATTTCTTGCAGTAATCTGCTTGTGAACAATCTAGAGGCAAGGAGTTATTCATAGAAACTGTTGAGTAAATAATTTTCAGATAATGAAAACATTCAAAAAAGTCAAGATAGTTAATTAGTGAGCAGGAGAAATTAAATTAATTGAATGAATAATTCATAATGAATTATTTGCCCAGCTCTATTTTACATAGTGTGGAAGGTCTGAAGAAGAGCCAGTGTTTGAATTACCTCCAAACAGAAAACCACATCTCTATTTCTGCTGTGTTGAGGTTATTTATTGATGTGTAAAAACAAGCTGGGTGAGCCAGTCTATTTAATCATCTTACTCTTTTTGCTCTGTAATGTGAGTCATGCTGGATTTGAGACCATAGATGCTTTGCTTGCAAATGTGCATTAGGGAATATGTGTTACAGGGTTTTTTTTTTTTTTTTTTTTTTATAAATTTAAATAGTGGGAGAGAAGCATGATTAGAGCTGAAAATGCTCTGTAAAAGATTTAAATTAAGTATATGCTACTGTAGCAATGGTTGCAGTTGACATATGTCACAGCCTTGGCAAAGTAATTGTGGGTAATTTCATTTTGCTGCTGAACAGAGCTGTGTCCAAAAGATTCTTTGGCAGAGCTGAATTTGTTTGCTTGGGGCTGGAGAGGGGTTTGTGGCTGCTTTCTTCGCTTGTTTGGTTTTTGGTTTCTTTTTCCCCTTACAAAAAGGGAAAGCTTTGTTCCTCTCTGGCAGGTAGGAAGGAAACTTTAAATGGCAATTAAATAGTGAAATATTGGAAGTGTTGAAGAGCTGATTGTGTTTCTTCCATGAGACCCAGTGGGCAGTGAGTACTCAGAGCTCACCTGTGTGTCCTTCTGCCCTTGTGTTCCCCCCACAGTGCTATGGAGGTGCACAAAATCTCATCATGGAATGGTTTGTGTTGGGAGGCACCTTCAAGCCCATCTTATTTTAACCCCCCTGCCATGGCAGGGACACCTCCCACTGTCCCAGGCTGCTCCCAGCCCTGTCCAGCCTGGCCTTGGGCACTGCCAGGGATCCAGGGGCAGCCACAGCTGCTCTGGGCACCCTGTGCCAGGGCTCATCACACTCGCAGGGAGGAATTGCTTCCCAGCATCTGATCTAAATCCACCCTTCAGTTTAAAGCCCTTTCCCCTTCACTGCATGTGCAGTCTCCCTCCATCTCTCCTGGAGCCCCTTTAGGCACAGGAAGGAGCATTCCCTTGTCCAGGTGAGCATCCCCAGCTCTCCAGCCTGGCTCCAGCCCTTGGGGCAGCTCTGGGGCCCCTCAGGGCTCCCTGCAGCAGCTCCACACCCTGGTGTTGGGGGTCTGGATGCTCCTGGTGGGTGCGCGCAGAGGGAGAATCCCTTCCCTGCTCTGGTGCAGCACACGGGGAGTTCTGGGCTGCCAGTGCCTGTGCTGAGCTTTGACACAGGAAACCTGTACAACACGAACGGGACACGCAGAATCGGCGTCTGGAGCTTTATTTTTCCAGCATCAGTCTCAATACATTGTTTACAATGGAGACAGGAGAGATGCTAACAGCTCGCTGGTCCCAGAGCATGCCAAAGAATTCCAGTGTGACAGCATAACATAAAACAGGTTCAGCCTAAGATTCATCCAATAATACAGAGCAAAAGCATACTGACAGTGGTTCTGTCCAACCACCTAAAGAACAAGTAATTAAGGTTAAAACAATAGTGTTCTATTCCTTAAGACAATGGTTCGTTCAGAAGAGACACAGCACAGAGCTCTATTCATGATCGGCCTTCTAATATATACTTAATATATACCTATTGCAACTCAGAAAGCTGAGCTACAGAGGCTTATTGTTATAGCTTACTTGATTTTGCCACGGCCTAGAAAACATGTTCTGCTGTTTTAGCACTATTTCCCAAACCTGCTGTCTGAGGCCTGTCTTTTCCACCCTATCCTAAAACCCTCTGGCTTTAAGGATTCCTACAGAGCTTCTCATCAGCAAATGACCCCAAGTCCTTCTTCTCAGGGCTGCATAACAGCACTGAAAAGGCTTTCAAAGTGATTTCCATTCCTCCTAAAGCCACAATGAGAAAACCAAACTCTGATTCAATGTCTATGGAGAAGTGAATACAATAATACACAATTAGATAGGAGCCACGTCTACTCTGAGTTGTAACTTCTGGCCTTGAGGAAACCTGGTTTGAGGTGGAATGGTGCAGCAAAGAGATGAGTCTGATGCAGGAATGTCCCAGGGAAGTTTGAATTTCTGTTATCATCTCTATGGAGAAACAGGCATAGATTAAGTGATCTGTTGGCCCACATTATCTGCAGTAGGAATGGAAATAACTCCTTTTTTTTTTTTATTGAAACTATGGCTGTGCAAGTAGAGATAAGATAATTACAAAGCTGGGTAATACTATCCAGCACCACCCAGGATTGTCAGATAGTCCTTTGTTATTCAGTTTTCTCTGAAAACTGAGTGATGCTAAATTAGAGTTGTAAATCCCCTCTATGTGTAGATATTGATAATATATGCCCAGGCATAAGGAAAGGAAGAGATTGCAAATTTAGTCAACTATATAAAAAACATTATTTTCTTGGGTATTGAAAATGTTGGAGGAATTTGAACACAGCCCTGGAAAAAAAACAGACTGTGTTATAACAGATGGGCATTTCCAAAAATTACTTCATTTGGGTTCAAGATGATTAAAGGTAGTTCCCATTTTACCCAGAGTGAGACACTCAAGCCACATCATGGACAGATGCTGTGCTAGAGTTGCATCTGCCATATTCTCACTTTGCTCTACTTCCTGCAAATCTGGTTAATCCAATGTTGAGTTTCCGTTAAGGACCACTGCTGGGCCAAATTTTGGGCTAGTTTTTGCAATATTAGGAAATTTGATTCTGAAGTGCTGACAAGTTCTAACTGAGGTAAAAGAACTGAAGTGCAGAGTCAGAAAATCTAGACCACTAATGATTAAAATCAGGCCACAGATGATCCTTACTTACATTTTATTTCTATCTACTTCCAAAGGCAGCTCTTTATTGCCATACTTAAGTGCTTGAAACCTTTCCTAAGGCTTCCCCAGGACAGGAATCAGGCAGCAGGTAGGTTCTGATGTCCATTTACTTGAGGTCATCTCCACACTGGCAGGTACAGAGCACAAACTGAGTGGATAAGAAATACATGCTCTGGCTGCAGGTGGTTGGAAGGGATGTGGCAAGAATGGAAAATCTGATTGTAAGTGGTTGTGTTAGGGAGCCAAAGCAGGCTGGGATTTAAGAGAAGAGGTTGTCGTGCATCACTGAACAGCCATTTAGATTTGACTGCAGTAGCACGGAGTTTGTCATGGTGGTTTAGTTAACATCTTCAGTTTTGATGAAAAAGAAAGTGTCTTTGATCATTCCACAGAGAGAACAGTTTATATTGGAATTGTGCAGGTAGCTAATTCTGTAAGGTCATGTTCAGTGCCCCCCTGCACTGAAAAGTTGCTGAGTGGAGCAAAACCAGAAAACCCATGGAACTAGAGGGAGGAAAATGATTAAGATGTTCCCAAGAACACCATGTATTTGCTTCATGTTCAGGATTGTGAATTCGGCCACCCTGTTTTACAGGATTGGCGCCTCAGATGGCACTGATAGCTCAACAGAGGGAAGATGATGTTAAACTGCTTTAGCATATCACAAAGAAGGTTTTGGGGCCTTTTCGAACCATGGCAGATCCTGTGTTGTAACACTTTAGAGAAGAATATTGTCAGGTCACTTTTAAAATGCTTTGTGTGCTGAGGCAGAGGCCAGGAGGAGCCCTGCAAACAGCTTGCTCTATTGGCCTGTTTAGAAATTAATAGTGTAAAGGCTTTAACCTCTTTATCAGTAAAACCCACAGACTAGCACAAGATTGCAAGCTAGAAGCTCCTTTCAGAGTCAGAGAGAGTTATTTATCATTTGTCCTAGCAGTTCCTACCAACCCACACCTGTAACATTTTTTTTCTCAGTTGTCCCAAGTATTCTAGTAGGAAACTTTTTTGTTGGTTGCTTTGCTGAACGCTTTCTGACATGGATCTTTTTCAGAGCCAGATTTTTCTCTCATTCATTTTCTTAGCTTCAGCAAAGGTTTTTTTTTCCCCCTTTTTTTTGGCAGGGGGCTGTTGGTTTGCACAGGTGACTGGGGGGGAGTGGGCTGAGCTGACAGTTAATCAACAGCTGGCATTGCTCCTCCTTGGCTGCTCTGTAAAGGGCACGGTGCTAAATCAATTAAAGAGAATTCCAAATTGGTTTCAGTGAGCAGTTCATGTAGAGATGCGGACTCTGGAGACTCTGTTCCTCCAGCCTTGCAAGTCTTGGCTGTTTACCTCATCCCTCTTTTCCCCAAGAGGTGTGAGACTCGAGTGCTGTAGTGGTGCTGATCCACCGCAATGGAACAGAGGCACTGCAGGATCCCTCTGACAAGGGAAGAGTCCAAGCAGTGGCAGTGTAAGTGAAGAAGCACTGTGGCTGGCAATAGCAGTCTGATCATCTTTTTGGGACTCACTTGTTGAGACTGAAAGGAGGCTGAAGCACCTGAGGTACCTGAGTGTGTATTTCACCCTGAAAACTCTTTGTAGAACCAAAGCCTGGAAAAATGTAGGTAAAGTTGATGTGGTAACCATGTTCTAAGAGTTTGAGGTCTTTTTCCAGTAAATTTTGAAGTTTTCTCTGGGACTTCAGACCCCCATTTGTGCAGTTTTAACTCATGTGCAGGCTAACCTGACATAAAATGGAAAAGTACATATAATGTAGTGTTTCACACTACATTTGCAACAATATCTCAAAGGATTCCAGTGTTTCCCAGGAGATTCTGGAACACCTCCAAATGAAGAAATTGTGTGTTATGTCTAGATATTCTGTCTCTGGATCAGCTGTTTATGCTGGCATGTTTACCAAGGAGGGGTGCTCTGTGGAATAGAATAAATAAATGACTGCTCTCAAAAGCAGCAAAGGACTGACCAGACATGAATCCAAACTTCTGGGGTACAATCAGCCTGGACAAAACATGGTCATATAAGAGCAACTGGCTGAGTGTTTAAATATTATTTTAGCAGTCTTGGCAAGGTGGTCAGTATAGAATTAAAATGATGGCAGTGAGAGGAGAAAGGGGTTTGTTCTTCTGATATTTGCGAAAACAGCAGTTCCTTTCTGCAGGGTGTCACCATGCACTCCAGTAGCAGCTTTTGTTATTCATTCAAGACATACTGTGTATGTGTCTCAGACATTTTTATGTCCCCATTTCCTAACTAAGAGGTTTTTTCCACTGTATATTGGTATATATTTGACCTATAAAGAAGAAATAATTGGTAGTCTGTTACCAGGTATGTTAATGATTTGATGAAGTTTAGAAATACAGCACCTCAAATGCCATACTGTTTATCTAGTTCTTAATACCTTTGCTATTTTCTATTGCTATTTGATGATCAGTTTTTGCTGGAATATGTTTTGCAATTACAATAAGACATTTAATGTTGTTTTGAACTCTGCCAAAGTCTGATTAGATTTTCTGTTTTGGCCTAAGTAATTTCTTTGTGCTTCAATTTTTGTGCTTCTCTATATAAAATGCTCAGATTGGAGGGCTTTAGACTGCAGATCCTGGTAATTAACTGCAAGTCTGATTTTTAGTTCAGCATAAGGTTAACCAGCTTCCATAAAGCAAAATCCTATTTATTCGGAATGAAAGGATTATTGGGAGGACATAAAGTAGCAAAAAAAGTAGTTTATATGTGAGTCTGGGTTACCAGGAAGTCATCAGCACTGACACAGAGCTCCTAATAGAAAAGCAATAGGCAATAGCCCTTCAGGGCTCTGAGGAGTTTTTTAGCAATTCCACATCGCTCCCAGATCATGGAAGAAACTTCTCCCCACGGATTCACTGGCTCCATTTTCCAGTCGTTGTGTAATCTCCTCAGGAAACAAACTCTGCTGCTTCTTGCATCCTTAGGAAGAAACAGCTTTCATCAGTTAACTCCCCACCTGGAGGAGGGCCCTGAATTCCTGCTGGGATGTTGCAGATGGACACTGCAGCATCCAAATAAAGGCGCCACTGCTGCAGGCTAAAAAACTCTGAGAGTGACAAAGCTGAGCTGGGGAGAGAGCATTTAAGGACATATCCCTGTGCTTGCACCTTTTTCTGGACCATTCCTCAGCAACAGGAAGGTCACTGGACCCCGCACTGGGTTTTGGTCTGACCCTGTATGGACATTTTTATGTTCTCAGATACATCCAACAGGTTATTTATCAGTATTTCTGTACCAGGCTGCCCACAAGGCCTGGTGGAGGCTGTGCTTGGTCCAGCATAGTAAGAAACAAACCTGGGCCTGGAGATCTTTACAGGCCAATTTGACAAGAATGACAAAGGTTAGGAGGGAAGTAAGAGCCCAGAGCAGTGGTGTGATTTGTACAAAGATAAACAGACAGAGATGGGAGAGCCTCAGGTTCTTGCTGATTGTTTTTCTGTAGGTCAAACAACGTAGATTTTACTTCTCTGTTGCAGCTTCTTTTATATTTACTAAGAGCTTTACTTCAAAATTCTGATGCATCTCGTCTTGTAGCTGTCACCTTTTCACATTTATTTACACTCTTCTGTTCTAATAAAAGCCATAAAGTTCAAATTATATCATCTTGGTTAGGATGGGTGAAATGGCATAAATGTTTTTGTTCTTTCCTTGGATCCTGATTGAGTTCTAACTATCAGAATGCATTTTAACCCTGATATTCCTTTAACCCAGTATATTTTCATTGCCTTTCCTAGATAGAAGGTTTCTGTTAGATTGAAGATACCCTGGTGTTGTAGGACTGAGCAGTTACTCAGCCTCGCTCTGCCTGTCACAGTGCTGAGCCCTCAAGAGCTTGAAAACCTGTCTCTTCATCCAACATGAATATCTAATTCTTCATGGACCTATCTTTCACTGCAGAGAGGTACAAATATTTTCAGCAATCCTGCAAGCATCCATCAAATAGATGAGAACTTTCTGAAAATTAGACAGGTTATTTTGTCAGTCTCTCTCTCTTTTTTTTTTTTTAATTTATTTTTTTGTTTTTTGTTCTTGTCTTGATTTGTTTTTATTCTCTAACTACTTGACTTTTTCTGTTTATTACTCTTCTTTCTCCTCCTGTGAAACACTACCCGTGTGTCCCCTGGTAATGTGTAGAATTTATGCCAGGAACTGCTTTTTCAAAGATGTGTCTACACAAAAATTCTCAGGTGGGCATTGCTGTCCCTTGATGTGTGTAGTCCTCTCTGCAAAAATAAGAAAATTGTGCTCTGTCATTCCCAAAGACCAAGACAGAATAATAAATGGTAACAATGATACCTACTGCTTTACAATTAAAGTACTTATTATGTCCATTAGCAATGATGTTTCAGATCTATCAGTTGACAAAATATGATGCCAAAGATGCTCTCAGCACGATGAAATTTTTAAGTTCTGGAGTGAAATCTGATGTCTTCCTTGGCAGTGGCCGCACCACCTCCTCCTTGTTTGGAGGTGAGTCACAAACCACCTCAGTAAAGTGGGAATAAAAGGTGTCACTCCGAGCCACTGAAAAGACCTAAAAGCACTCAGGTGATGTGAACAAGAACCTCAAAAATAGGTTTTACTGATGTTTTCACAAAAAACCCTAAAATTATCTTTGTCTAAGGTATAAGCAAGACCATTTCTGCTGCAATTTCAAACGAAGATACGATAGATTTTACTGTTTGCTGTTCAGTGTCAGCATAATCACTTAGATGAGAAATATCGAAGTAATAATACCTCAACTTCTTACAAATCTTGGTGGTTAGAACTGAATTTTACAAAGATCAGCATATTTCAATAATTTTTTTTTAATCACTGAGCTAGTATAATCAGTTAATCTTCCTAACCAATAAGCACATTAATGTCAATGTTTCCTGTCTTTAAAATTTTTGGTGTTTTTTTTTTTTTTTTTTTACTAATATTATAATTAGATACAAAGTAGTACAACTCTGGGGGCTTGTGTGTGTGTATAGAAAGAGTTCCTTAACATGCAGCAGTGTAGTGATGTCTTTGTTGGTTAAAAAAAAAAAGACTAAGAACATTGGTTTGGTCATTCATGTTCATCTTAAAAACAAAAAGCGTTTACACTTTAATATTGTATCATATAAATAGACATCTATAGCTCTGCATACATTATTAATACTGCTTTATTGCCTGTTTTATTGGTTTCACTACTGCTTCTCCTCTTGGGAAGTCATGTAAAATACAAAGGCTGCACAAATGCCCACGTTGCAAGAGCCACTATATGCAGAGCAAATAAGATTGCACAAGTACAAATATCCACTGGAGCAGCTTCCTGCAATTCACGTAACATAATAACAAACAGTCCACAAATACAATCCTCCCAGCAAGTAATATTATTCCAAGTATTTATTTTTTTTTTTTAACCTACAACACTTGTGCTGCTATTTGAATATTGAACAAAATTTTATTCCTGTGTTTTCTGATGAGAAAACATACTTCTTGTTGGGAGGAAACAGAGAACTTTAAATGTGATTCAGGATAAGTAGCACAGCTGCACAGTAGATGCTAGGAGGGTCTTTGGGGCAGCAAAGCACTGGGGACAAGATTGTTTTCATAAGCTAAGCTTGTGTCAGCCACTGACTAGAGGCTTAGGAAAGCTGAGGCCAAAGGAAGGAAAAGAGCCAGTGATGAAGGAAGAAATCCTGGCCTCAGAAAGCCCCTAGATAATCCATTTGCACATCCACCACTGCTCCTGTGCTCCCTTCAGCTGCTGCAGAGGGTGTTCCTGGCAGGATGTCCCAGCTGTTTACCTTCGGCCGCTCTAATTTCTAAAGGTCAGTACTTTTTGATGGCCCAGGATTTCCCTCAATGTCTAAAAACTTATTATTGGGGTTTGGGTGGCTTTTTTAATAAGTTCACTGCATTAATTTTTTTTTCTATCTCCCACATGCCACACAATTCCCCAGCTGTTCTTTCTACTTTATTCCCCTTGTAACCTTCTGATCCACCTGAGCTTTAAAGTTCCTGCACTAAAGTTAAATGTGTTTCTTTAAGGACAGTTATGAAGCTTTCAGGACTGACTGGTCACAGCAGCCCTTTGGATGCTTTATTTCTGGTAGCTGTTCATTCACCTGGCTGTCATTTGGTTCTCTTCATGCCAGTTTTCTACCTCTGTTTTCTACCCATCTTTTTTGTGTACTGCCCCAGGGATGCTCCCATCCATCTGAGCCAATGGATGGGGCAGAAAAGGGGCAAGAAATCCTCACAGAAAAAAGATGGGAAGAGAACCAAAACAGAGGTGAATGAAAACTCAGAAATAAAGCATCCAAAGGGCTGCTGTGACCAGTTGGTCCTGAAAGCTTCATAACTGTCCTTAAAGAAACACATTTAACTTTAGTGCAGGAACTTTAAAGCTCAGATGATCAGAAGGTTACAAGGGGAATAAAGTAGAAAGAACAGCTGGGGAATTGTGGCTCTCTGCAGGCCCCAAAAGCTGCTGTGTGAGTGCCTTGGCTTCCAAAGAAAACTTCTGACTGCTGCCCTCGTTGGCAGCTGGCACAGCAGCATTTCCTACTCCAGCCTCCTTGTTTTGGAAGGGTGAGCTGCTGCCTTCCTCAGGACTTGGAAAGGTGGCTCCCTTCCCTGGCAGGTCTTGCAGCATGAAAGGAGTTTTCTGTAATGAAGCAGGAGCAGGGCAGAGCTTTGTAAAGGTCTCAGTGAGGCTGACACCTCGTGCTCAGGAGCAAGTGCTCCGGCTCCTCATTCCTCCCCCTGTCAGCATCGATAAACCTCTCCTACCTGACGGGAGCTTTTATTGCCCTTGACTGCTCTCCATTTATACAAAGGTTAAATCTTCCCCTCTGTCTGTGCTTTAGAGCAATATGCTATTTAGAAAACAGTGCTTTCCATTGAATACAATAAAGGCAGGCACATCTGGTGTAGTTGTCGGGGCTTTTGGGGTTTCTTTTATTTTATTTTTCTTCCCCTCAGCAAATAGGTCATGGAGTAGGTGCAACTTAAACTCTTCATGTTCTGACATGCCACAATTACCCCTGCAACAGGGGACACCCAGCAGGATCAGCACAGTGTAAGTCTGCTGTATTTAGAGGTATGCCCATCACAAAGGGGGGGGAAATTACACCTTTTAAATGATCTAATGGGTGTTTTGGTTTTTATGTTCCCTATTGCCAAGGGGACACTTTTCAGGCAGCAGTGTCAAATGGCTCACTTGCTATCTAGTTATGAATGGGGTTTGTCTTACTCTTCATTGCAATAGGACAGAAGACTTTGTCATCCCTGGAAGAGAGACAAACCCTCTTGTGGGCTTCCACAACTTCTTTGGGCATTATCCCAAAAGTCCTGGGTTCGCTTATTGGTTGTGAAATGAACTTTTCTAGGTTTTCACAAGCACTATCCATGAGTGGCGCTGCTATCCCAGTCAAAGTACAGTATTTCTGTTCAGGATGCACTGGTTCTGTGAGCTTGAGCAGTTTGGTGTAGGAAGGGCTGAGGACAGAACTTTTTTAATCATTTCAAATTACCTCCCAGATGCCGGAATTATACCGTGGCATTTGGATGGCTCTCCCTCCTGTAACAACACCCTGTGTGTGTGTACCTTTACTGCCATATTCTTTCCTTTTCAGCTCCCTGAAGCCTTTCTGCCCTGCTTCTTTTTCTTCCTGCAGGAAACAGGATCTTCAGAGGGTTTTCTGAAAGCTCTTTGTAATATTAGCGAACATGCACAGGAAAACCCTCAGGTTATGTTCAACTCCTGGTATCCTTCACTTTAGATTTAAGAAATTCCCTTAAACTCTCATTAGTGAAGACCTTCTCATTCCTATAAAAGTTTAAAGAAAATCTTTGTCTCATCAGAGATTTAACACAGCTCCTCAGCATGGCTGGAGAAAGCAGATTCAGATTCTCTGTTCATTCTGGAGCAAAGACAATTGTTACAAAAATGTGTCTTTATTGATGTGACCCTCCTGTTCCCTCATCACTTTTCGACTTATTACCTTTTCCTCTCTGCTGCTTTCTGCAAATCTTTTAATTGATGGGAGGGGAAAGGAACGCTTTGATTAAATGCTGATGAATCCAGGCAGGATTATTTCCTCTCCCTCTGCACTGTGTGAGCCAGGGCTGGCAGAGCACACTCTGTGTTCCTGCTGCTTTCTCACCCCATCTGGCCCCCTCTACAACAGGGGCATTTTAGTCGTGTATTTTTAAGCAGAGTGGCATAGAAAAAAGAGAATTTAGGTATATCTGTGTGGCAAAGTTTGTTCAACTTATTTCTTTGTGAATTTAAAATTATTTATGGTTTGCCTTTTTCAAGTTCTCTCTTCATAACACTGAGTTATGCAAAAAGTTTAGAAACTTTCTCACACATAATTAAGATAACAAGACAAGAAACTTCTATGTCACAATGAAAAGAATGTAAGAGAGTGAGAATTTAACTGTTATTGTTTTGGAAAGCACACAGCTTCCACTAGAGAAGTTTAGGGGGGCCCATTATGCGATGTTAAAGTTCTTGAGTGAATCTTACAATTCAGATTCTACTAAAAAGTAAAACAGGGGGGAAAATAATGGTCTGTGTACCCTTTGTTATTCCTGAGCCGACAGCTGCCTCCCCTATCATCTCTGGGGCTTGGTAATTCACTCCTATAGTTGAGTAAATTTTTTAATTCTTTCTCCTTGATTTCTATCTTTTTCTTTCCTGGTTTGTTTTGTTTTTCAAACTTCTTTTTTTCTGTGTTTTTCCTTTCTCTTCCTTTCTCTTTTTATGTCCCATTTTGCTTTTCCTCCTCCCTTTCCTAAAACAATTGTCAATCTAAAACAAGCAACAAGCATCCCATCCCATCCCTTGCTTTAAAAAAAAAAAAAAAATCTTCTTTGTTTTGTAGAGCCATGGGATGTAGATATGACTTTGATGAATTTAAACCCAGCACACAAAAGTAGGACCCCAGCACCAGCATTTCTGTGGCTGCTCTGTCTCCTCCAATCATGGCTCTGACTTATGGGTGTCTCTGCACTTTTAACAATTGGGATCTTAACCAGTTCTTGTTTAACAGCCATTAAGTGAAGTTTCACAGATGATGTGAAATGCAAAAGCTTCAATCTCGCTGAAAAGTCAGCTTTAACCTGTCTGAATTTGCTACCAAATACCTGAGTATATGGAAACGTCATTGGAAACCTCAAATGTGTCATGCTGCCAGAGCTGTAGGAATGTTTTAGCCATGATGTGGTCAGAATTCAAAACTGTGGTTGTTCAGAACTTCATGATGAAGTCAATTTTGAGTTTATCATGATAGTTTAAGCTAAAGGAAGTGAAAGAAATCATGGCCGGGTTTTGGGAGAGAGAGGGAAAACTCCTCAGAACACAGAATGCTGGAAGAAATCCCACTAATGCAAAGCACAGGTACGCTGTTCCCAGTGAATTATGTATCAAAAAGAACCGGTGCTTTTCACATTGCCTTATAAATAATGGGGTTTATCACGTGTGGGGGCCCATTCCCAGATAAATAAATCAGTGCATGGTTGAGGAGCTGGTGCAGAGTTCCAAATGTAGAGTTTTGCATTATAAAAGTCAACTTACATTGGCTGTGAAGAGGGACCTCTCCATACAGGCAACAGCAATTGTGATGGCAAAAATTCCCTTAAGATGCAAAAGACACTAAATGTTGTAACATTGGTAGCACAATCTCTTGCAAATTGATTTGCTTCTTGTTGATCCTTTTTTTGTTTTTTTTTTTTTCAGTTTTGCCTCAAAAAGATGGATTTCTGGCTTTGTGGTTCATTCTCGTCTTCAATGTGGTATAACTTCAGTGTGCCACAACTGTGTTCAAATGTGCCAGTTGTTTTTCAAGCAGATTCTAAAATACTTTAAAAATGAAGTTATTTTGTTGGGCTTAGTCACTGGAGGTTGGCTGTTGATAGCTTTTTGTTTGTAACACAGATATTTAGCACTGTTTTTTCTTATGCAATTTCTCTCAATTCCATCAGATCTTATTTATTTTATTTACATAAACCCATTATAAAATTATGTAGAACATGAAAGTTTCTAAGGGCCTTGTTCCCTTAATTAAACAATTAACTTGCCATTTTGGATTTGATCAAGAAATGATTGAACATGACAGACTGTCTCCCCTCTGGAGCACATAACTGTGTCAGGGTCAATCATGTTTCCTTTGGAGTCAGAGGGAAAGGGGCTTTCTCATAAATTAGAACACACTCCTGATTTACAGTGGTAAATACCATACATAACTGATTTTGTAATGTTCTTATAAGATTAAAAAAAAAACAATCCATAGACAATTTAATATGTCAGCAAGGTGGTTATTTAAAAATCAAATTACAACAAACTGAAAAGACCCATCGTCTGAGTGAATGTTTTCAATGATTTAGGGAAGTGAGGAAATAGGAACTAAAGTGGAAGAGCCTGGACAGAGGGATGGTATCACAGACATCTTTTATGAAAAATCCTTTCCTTAGGATTTTTCCTTCTGAGAAGGCCTCAGGGACAAAATGTAACCGATGGTTATCTGCTGCTGTGGAATGGGATAGGTGCATGTGTGGTTGGCCCATGTTGGTTGTTTTTGATTAATGGCCAATCGCAGTCAGCTGGCTCAGACTCTCTGTCTGAGACAGAAGCCTTTGTTATCATTCTTTGTTATTCTATTCTCAGCTAGAGAATAGAATAACATAATCAATGTTATAAATAAAAATAAATAAAAAATAAATGAAATCCTTTCTTCTATTCTTTTAGGGTAGTTTAATGTAATACATATAACACAATAATAAATCAAGCCTTCTGAAACATGGAGTCAGATCCTTGTCTCTTCCTTCACCCTCAGACCCCTGTGCACGCCCGGTCACCGGATGGAGCTGCAGATCCTCCTTGTGCTTCACCTCAGCACCAAAGCTGTGCTTGGCCTTACCTCCTGAAATGTGGGAAGGATGGGGTGGCTGCTGATGTTTTGGAGGCTGTGGAGGAAAGGATTTCCAGGCTGGCTGCTTCTCCTACCCTGAGGAGGGCTCTGCCCATGGGATGTGGCACACCCAGGTGCTCTCCTGTTCCTGGTTTGTCACCAGACCAGTGCTGCTCTGCTGGCCTGTGTCACTGGGCCTGTCAGCAACAGGGAAGTCACAGAAAGCAGCATTAAAACCAAGCTATGCAGATTTCCAGGGCATTTAGGAATCTGCCACCTCACACAATTTATGTGGAAAGCAATTGCTAAGCGTCCTGTGGATAATTTGTTTTTTCTTGCTTCAACTTCCTGCTGCTGAAGGCATTGTTGATTTTATTCCCAATTTTATTGTAACTTAACTTTATTATGGTTTTAGACTATTTGCTGGAAATAAACGTGTTCCTTATGCACTACTCAGAAATGAATAATTTTTTAATGGTGCTTTTACCAGAAACCCAGGACTCTCTACAGCCACTTCTGCTCTATTGAAAAGAACACCCATCATATTGGCAGTTGTCCATAAGATGTTTGCAGAAACTGAGTGATTTGCATATTGGAAACTGTTCATTGATACATTGAATAACATTTTATTGTGGACATCTGGTCTGCTAAAAATCTGCCAAAGTTTGTATCAGATAACTGCAGCAATTCAGATTTATAGAAGGAATCTGTTCTGGAAATATGTTAAAATATTGCCCCTCTTTCATTTCTGGCTTTTAGACTTTTTACTGTACAAAAGCTGTTCTTGTTAAGAGTCTGAGTCTTCCCTGCAGAACAGCTTCTTGTGTTTGCTCCTAGGAACCTTATAAGGAACAAAGAACTTTCTGCATCTCCATTTATGATTTCAGTTATATCCAAAGCAAAGAATGAGCCTGTGCTCAAATATGTTAGGGCTAAACATAATAAATAAAAATTAACTTTCCAGCTAAGATAATCTATGGCTGTGCACTCTGTAAAATGACTAAAGTGAACCCATATGTTTGAGCCTCCCTACAACATCTGTAGGTTCTGTAGGAATAATTTCAATTCACTCTCTTTATTTCAAGTACTTATTAGTTTAGACTTGTGCATTTTACAACAGAATAGATTAATGACTCGTTTTGACAATTTACTTTATGTGAAATTCAGCAAACTGTTCTTTTGTAAAAATAAAACTGTGACTCAGCCCAAGAGAGAGATGGCTTACCTTTTTTTTTTTTTTAATTTTTTTTTTAAGTTGATGTTTGATGTACTTCTAGTTGAGGCCAGTTTCAGGATGTGTTACTACATCCACGCTGAATTGTGTTTTGACGTGTCACTGTCAAAGGGCCCGGGGTTTCTGTCAATTGGACTGTATAGAGCAGTAATTAATTCTGTTATGGAAGTGTCAGTGGCTGAGAAATTCCTGAGCTGGAGCTCAGCCTCTGCACTGTCTGTGTTTGACTGGCACCAGTTTCCCTCTAATAATAAGGAAAGGATGCTGGCTCTGTGTGGCTTTTGGAGAGCTCAGTGCAAGCTGCACTATTGACAGGGACCAAAAGGCCAAGCCCTGCTTTGATATACACAAAATAAACGAGTTAGCTTTAATAGGGGTGAAAAAACCCCACATTTTATACGTGCTTCTGGGAGAGACCCAGCCATAATGAGCACTGATGTGCCTCCAGCCTGTGAGCCCACAGTGTGATTCTTTAAAGTAAATCTGGTTTCTGACAGGAGCCTTCTCTGCCTGAGCCCCTTCAGACCTGCCCTGCCAGTGGACAGGAGCCCTGGTGCAGGGTCAGCCTTGCAATGGTTCTTTCATGAAGCCAGGCACAATTTCCCCCTGCAAAATGACCCTTTCCTTGGGGTAGGTGTCCTATGAGCTGGGATTCTCACCTCTTTGCCACCTTAATTATAGTTCTCTGACAATTTTTCACCTTCCCTGATGAAAATTATCCAATTTACTATAGCATGACTATGTTGGGTAACTGAAGTACAGGTTGTGATGGGAATTTCAAAGCCAGTCTGGGTTGTTTTCACTCAATTTCTGTGAAATTTAAAAGGATGGCAGCAGAAACGCAAAATGGCCAATGCTCCGTGTTTTAAAAACATGTCATTTAATCGGCCCTCAGACAGCAAACATGGCTGGAAGAGTCCTAACTAGAACTGTGCAAACTATTTAAAACACCGGCCAGACATGGTGTCAAGTGATTTCATTCCAGGCGTTATTTCAGTTTGAACCTTTCCATGTGTTCTGAAACAAAGTGTCAGTGGTGTGAAAACTTACAGCCTATTTCAGGAAAGCCAGCCTGATCTCTGACTCTCTATGAAAGCCACTGACAAACAAATATTTTCTTTTTTTTTTTCTCCTTTTGGTAGGCCATTTCTGCCTCCATCATGTTAAATGTTCCTTTGACTCAGGAGCAGTTTTATTGTATGCCTGTAGCAGTAGTCTGAGCTTAATTTTTTCTAAATTAACCAGCTTTGTGAATATCCCATTGAAAAAGGAATCAAGGTGTGAGGAAAAGAGCTATGGGGTTTTTTTTCTGTTTTGAAGTTGGTTTTATTTTTGCCTTTGGGTGGGATTTGTTTTACTTTTTTTGGGAGTGGGGGAGTGCTTTGCTGTTGTTTGTTTTAAAATTTTTATTGTATTTTAGGTTCTATGGAATCTTTTTTCTGGTTTTGTTTTTTTTTTCCTTTTTTGTTTGGTTGGGATTTTTTGGCTGGTTTTTTTTTTTTTTTTTTTTTTTTTGGTTGAGTTTTTCATTTATTTGTGGATTTTTGGGTTTTTTTTGTTTCTGCTTAAATCAGATTGACTCAAGTCTCACTAGTCAAATGTGCTCTGATAAAATGAATTATTGAAGGGAACATTTTCAGTGCAATCACACCTTTCTGATCTTTAGAGTGGAATTCCTTGAACTTTAGGCAGAAAAGTGGCTTAATTTGCCATCTTGATGGTAAGGTTGATGGTAACTAGGAGAGAAATGCCATCTTGGTTCCTGAGATACTTCTGGCCTGTGAGGGATGAGGCAGAATGCATCTTATCTTTCAGCAATGGCAGATGTAGGTCTTGGTTTGGGAACAATCAGGACCCTGCTCAGTCTTTGCCCTTTTATTTTACCTTGTACTGAAACATTTGATTAGCATTTTGTCACTTGTTTTTGCCACTGTTAGGATATTTTTGGCTCCTGCTTTTCTTTCCTCCTCTTCTTTTTTTTGGTCCATAATTTGTTGTCTCTTTTTCAGTGTGATACTGTAGGCTTTCGGGATCTCATGATAGTTAAAATATTTACTGTAGAGTTATTTAAGTTTTCCAGCATGACTGAAGACATGCATTTTAATAATCTAGTTTTTCCTGTGCAGCTGGCTGATTTTTCTGCGCTGAGCTCTGTGGCAGAGAAATGACTGTGTCATTGCTGTGCCTCAGTCAAGGAGCTCCCCGAAATGAAGAACTGCAGGCACACTCCTATGGCACGCGTGCAGGAGGAGAACAGAGCTCTGTTGCTGCATCCCTGGCTGTGCACACAGTTTCACCATTGCTGCTCCTTCCTCTCAAGCCCAGGACAGGTGAAAGGGGCTCAGTGCACAAGGGCTGTTTCTGCCAGAGCATCTCCAAAAGGAGGGGGAAGCAGAAGGGCCTGTGCTCACTTAGGCAGTTGAATAAAACTTGTGAAGTGTGTTAAGAGCAGACTAGCCAGGGCTCACATCCAGCAGCTTTGCAGCCGTGCTTTCATCCAGGACTGCTGGAGGCAGTTCGGTTGAAATAGCTCCTGAAAATACAGACATCTCCCAAACTACTTGTTTAAAATCTGCCTCCAGTAAAATTTACTCCCCACAGCTCCTATTACCTCTTCTGTCTGGAGCTGCCTTACGTCCTCCTTGCCTCCAAGTGCCTCACTGGGCATCGCTGCTGATGCACCATCAAGAACAACAGAATGCTGGCTTGTGTATAAGCCCTGGGGAGGCTGAAGCCTCACAAAGGCACTGTTTACAGCCTGTTCATGGGTTCACAACTGGAGCTAAAACCACCTGTCATTTTAATGTAAAATGTGTTTTTGTAGGGTGAAGTTTGTACCCTTGTGTCAATATATTCTTTAATCTAAACTTGAATTGTTGATCGAGCTGGGGGTGAGTCAAACAGTGAAATTCACCCTAATAATATACCCTTTCCTTGGCATTTTTGAGCCTCAAAAGCTGAACAGTGTGTTGAAAATTTAAACAGGTTTTTGTATTTGATAACTGCATCAAACCCCCACACCAAGGACTCCTCTAAGTGAAGAGAGCAAAGGGTGGGATTTTACATTCAGCACGTGGAAGTGGGCTTTTTGTAACTGTTGATTCTGGAAGGTTTCAGGCTTAACGTAAGACTGCCATAGAGTGGTGAGTTTGTTTATTCTTCCCATTAAATTCTACTGCAAGCTATGCAAGGGCAGTCGAAAATTTTCCGACAGCAAATTTTCCCATCACAAAATAGCAATTCATTGAATTACAATATGTGTTGGGACAGGGTTGAATGGTTAAGACATGGCTTTCTGTGCTCCTCTTTTCTCAGAGGAAGTAGCCCTTGAGATCCCCACGTCAGGTGGCTGTTACAGCAGGCTCTGAGCTCAGCAAGCATTTCCAATCTTCATTCTCCCACTCCCTCTTCCCCCTCCACTGAAATTGTGCTCCCTGTTCACAATATTGCTGAGCTGTCTGTAATGATAAATGATGTGCCTTTCTTTAAATTTCCTTTCTGCTCAGTACTAGATATTGGCCGGCTTGGATGTGTGTTCTGGGTGGATAAATTACTTTGGCAAGTCATAGAGAATTTATGCACATGGCAACAGATGGACCCTGTGTGCTAGAATTTTCCTCTGTTATTCTAATTACGTAACTTGATTTTACCTGTGGCAATTATATTTTCATGAGCAAAGATTGGTTGCTGTTTTTTTGGGGGTTTGGTTTTGTTTTCTTTTGTTTTCCTTTTGCTTGTTTGGTTTTTTTTGTTGTTGTTGTTTTTGGGTTTTTTTGAGTGAAATATGAATCTGCACTGAATGAAATTTTGGTCTCAAACCTTGTTATAGGCCAAAGTAAAACTGGGCCATTACTCTGCTGCCCATCACCCTTTAGTGAGCATCGATCTTTTCCCATGCATGACTTGTGTTGTCAAGTGGATCTTCAGAGTTCCAGAGAGTAGAGCCTGGGGTTTGTTTCTTGATGAGGATTACTGGTGTATGGTGAAGATAACCGTACAGAACATTTGTGAGGAAGTGCCTGTAACCAGGCCATGCTAGAAAGGAAAATGGTGTTGTTTGTTCCTAATTTAGAAAGTAGTCTACCTTTGATAGTCAGGAGCTTTCCTTGTTTCATCCTGTCACTGTGCTTTTCTTTGTTTCCAAGGAAAGTGAAAGTAGAGCTTCATGTAGAAAAGCAAAATGATTTCAGACCGGAGCATGAGCTGAGGAATGGATCCAGGACTCAGGTTCCACTGAACTGCTGACACTTCTGTCTTTGTCCTTGCTTACACTATGTCCTCCGTTGTGCTTTGGTGACAGCGTATTTTCATGCAGCTAACTCTAAGAATCTTTTTGGATAAATAAAGATGCTGCTCTTTCTGTTAGGATTCTGTAGTATTTGGTACTTGCGCAAATAATTGAAGTGACTTTAAAAAAAAACAAACAGATGTTTTGTTTAAAACTTGTGATTGGTTAGGACTTCCAAAAGGCATTACATTTTCTTTGAAATCCTGAGAGAATACAGGGAGCATATCTGAAGATGGAGAAGGGAATGGAGAGTTGGGCTGTTTCTTCAGTCCATTGTTTTTCATCTCTTCAGTTCATATGTTTGATTCCCTTGCTGGGCTAAGATAGCTGCACTGGAGGTGAGGGCTGAGGGAAGAAAATCCCATTTCTCAAGGATTATCCCCTAGGGATGGGTTGGGGTGCACAGCCTGTGGCTGGGCCTGGTGTGGTGGGGGTCCCCATGGGCAGGCACAGGAGGAGCTCGGGGGGCAGTCAGGGGCTGATGGCTGAGTTAAAGGTGGCAGTGCCAGCTTCCCTCAGCTCTTCTGCCAGCCCTGGAGCCGCCCCAGCAGCAGCAGAGCCCACAGCGCTGCACTCGGGGCTCTGACACCAACTCCTCCTGCAGCAGTGCCCCTGTGTCACCTGCTAGTGCTGGAGCATGGCTTAAGGACCGTGGACCCTTGCTCTGCAAGCCCTTGAGGAAATGCTCTGCTAAACAAAGCCAGCTGAGCACTTCCATGCGTCTACACAAAATTCAATCCACACGTTGCAAGTGATAGCAGTTTTCTGCCTTTTTTTTTTTCATTTCCCCAGTAAATATTCTATTCAAATACAAGGTATTATGCAAACATATTTCTGTCTGAGTAATATTTCTGTTATACCAGGATAGCATGTGCCTGTAGCTCCCCCTCTCCTGAAATCCACAATTGCGACAACACAGTTTTTAATTCAAACAGTAAATCCCCACTCCTATAAATCCTTCCCTGCAGCTCCCCCCTCTCCTGAAGAACAGTACTGTAAATAAGTGGCTGGTCTAAAAAAGAGTAGGTGGTGCATAATATTAAAAACAGTAACTTGTTGAGCAGAGCTATTTAAAAAAAATCTGAGTGCCACATAATAAAGGTACTATCAGCAAATACCAGCCTAGCATCTCAGCTAGCTTTACTGGGCTGTGAGTTATTGCTGTGGTCAATAGATCTCTTTTCTGTAGCATTCTGCTTATGTAGGTGATAAATCTTACAGTCTTATGGGAATAGGGTCAGGCTGCTGCTACTCTGCCCCATTATTTTTCTCCTACATCATTTAGAAAACTGCTGGACTGGACCGTTTTTGGTGCAGTGACTTTTTGTTCAGGTACATGATAAATTTTATTGTGCATATTAAATTTTACCTCAGACCACATTTTAACGTCCATCTTGATAGAAGGTGAAACGGAAATAAAATCTTAAGCAAAAGAGCAAATAAACATGAGAAGCAGAAAACAAATGCTATTTTCAGTTAATTTTTTTAGATGTAAAGCATGAAAAAAAAAAAAAGTTTTTATTTTGGTCATAAGGGTTCTTTTTTAATGTTTTTTTCAACTGGAGAATGAATAATCTAGTAGTGCCTTCAATCAGAGACATTTTTAGTAATTCTGTAAGCCCTGGAAATATTTTAAGTAATGGGTAGTTTGACGTTCTTGGTGTTAGAGAAGAAAATGAGATGACGTTAGGCCCTGATGGACAAAGCATTTGAATAATTCATGATTTTGGTGCCACCCCTCAGTAGAGCCACCTGCCAGGGACCACAGCCTCTCCCTGGCTCCCGTGTGTGTTCCCTCATTTCCCTGGAGCTGCAGGGATGTGCTCCTGCCCTGTGGGAGCAGACAGTGGGAGGAGCAGGGCAAGGAGAGCGCGGTTTGCTTGTAGCCCTGCTGTGGGTGGGCAGGAAAAACCTTTCTGTTTTGCTGTCCATGTCCAAGCCAGCAGAGCTGAGGTGTGAAGGGCACACGTTGGTGTCACAGACATTTCCAGGTGCCTTTAGCACCCAATGGCTTTGGCATCTTGTTGGTATCAATAATTCTGAGTTACATGCCTGATGCCACAATAAAACATCACCCTCCAAGGTGCATGAGATCGCTGCAGAATCACCAGGAGACATGGCTGGACAAATGTCCTTATTATTTATTTATTCTTTGGCCACATGTGCTGCACCAGAATGCTGAGTTGCCTTTATGGGAGCTTGTTTGAAAGCAAGGACTGCTTTTATTTCAAACTGTCAAGTCTGAAGAGTACATAGGAACAGTGTTCAAATAGATAAAAAGGTGCTGGAAAGGAAATAGTCTGGGTTGTACTTGGACGGCAAAGCAGTAAATTTTTGCAAGGAAGTATCAGCCCAGACATTGGGGAAGCCCCCTAATTTTAAGGATAAAGAAGCAATGAAATGGGTTACCAGTCAGGAATTCTCTGTCACTACAAGTTCTACAGGAATAGAAAACATCAGGGAGAAGTGATGTGCTTGCAGGACCTCTCAATGTCCAATGGAGCCCCATTTTCTTTGCATGTCCGTGATATTCAAAGAAAATGGGATGTCCATGATTTATGATATAAACCTTTGTTTCCTGAGTATAGTTCATTAAGGATGAGAAATTGGTTCAAGCAGCTTTGATGATCCTTCTTCTACTCCCTGTGTCAAACAAATATTTTCCCTTCCCGACTGGATTTCTTCTCACAGATGTGGTTGTTCCCTGGGCCTTCCAGGAAAGTCCTCTCTTGTCCTCTTTAATCTTGCACCCCACGGTGCTTTGGTAGTGACTGGCTTGGAGAGGACAAGTACTTCTGTTAGCAGTCCTTTTTGTGGTACCTGGAGTAAAACCTTCAGATGTCTGCAGGAAAGCTCTGTGGATGTAACAACAGGTCTTTGATCACATCTTTGTTCATTAATCCCCCATGCCAGTCTAATTTGTGGGTTAGAGGCAGTCGAGGAGCAGCTGTTCAGCTGTGGGAGAACTTGTCAGCCCCTGTTTCCATAAAGGAAAGGGAAATATCTGCTGTGCCACTGGATGAACTGGCTGTTAGTTTCACTGAGGAAAAGTTCACAAACTTGGTGTTGTGTTTTTTATTTTCTGTTTTTCATTTTAGACCTGCTGACTGAAAGCTTTTAGGTTGTTGGATATTTAGCTCTTATCTCTAAAACCTTCCTTCACCTAAAGCCCTGTGTGTGGTCTTTATGGAACATTAGTTAGTGCAAGTCCTTCCTTTACATGATTGCTGCATGTTAACCCTTTTTTTCCTGCCACTGGCATGGAAAGGCACACACACAAGTGATAAACACTCATATAGAAAATGTACAGCAGTCTTGAGTTTTGGACTTTGCCTGACCATGCCTAAAACAAAAATTGTTACTCAGTTTTGCAGAGCACTGCCTGCATAAGAGCTGTTCTCTGTGTGCTAATGTGAAATAGAAGTCTTAGCTGTGAAAATAGCTGCCCAACCAGAAAATAAAGAAGTGCACCACACTACTCCAACCTAGTTTTCATTTATTTTAAAATTGAATAAACAACATACAAAGAACAAAGTTTTCTCGATACACAAAATGGTTTTGTATTTTAGGGTCTAATAAAGGCGAGACCAAACAACAACAGGATTTACTGTAGTGCTGTCAGAGGGTAGAGTAGATCTGATAGGATTACAGGGGGATGAGGATGGGTCTGTGTGATGGTTTCCAGCAGCTTTGGAGATGTCCCACAGCATAAATTGCTTAAATCTGTACCAGATGATGGTGTCCTCAAGCAGGAGCCATGCTCTGTGCATGAGGGCTGTGCATGCACGTTCAGCCTGTTTCCTCAGAGGATCATCAGGCATTTGCCATACACAGGTGTCATCCCATGTAGTAAGAAATGAAAATTCCAGGAGTTGATCGCTACTACCCAAAGCTGCTCCATGCCACTGGTACTTTTAACCACATGTCAAAAGATGTTCAGTTATACAGCAGTTCCATTTACTTTGTGGTTCTAAATGAATTTTTGTTTTGGAAACCTCTACTTACACTGAAGCACAGGGCTATGGAAACTGGAGTTGTCATTAAAACTGGAAAGACTGAGTAGAAATAAATCATAGCTGTAACAACAAGGCTCACTAACTGCTCAAGCACTACTATCACTTCATAGAGCTGGTCATTTTTTTCCATGTGTGCCACTACTAGATGGCCTGTTTTAATCAAAAATAGTTATTAAGCCCCAGTGCAGGAGCAACTGGTGAAAATATTTGACATGGCTTATGAAAGGTCAGGCTAAAATGGTCTAATGATCCCTTTTGGTTTTAATAGGTATATATCCTTTTTCAGTTTCTTGTTCCATAAGGGCAATGCTGGCAGTGACGGGTCTGGAGCACAAGTTTAATGAGGAGTGGCTGAGCAGGCTGGAGCTCTTTAGCCTGGGGAAAAGGAGGCTGGGGAGACCTTATCCTTCCCCAAAACTCCCTGAGAGGAGGTGCTAGGTGCAGTGAAGGTCTGACTCCTGTAACAAGTGAGAGGACAAGAGGAAATGGCCTCAAGTTTTCCCTGGGGAGGTTTAGATTGGCTATTAGGAAATATTTCCTCACCAAAAAGGTTATCAATCATTGGCACAGGCAGCCCAAAGAAGTGGTGGAGTCATCGTCCCTGAAGGGTTTTAAAAGAAGTGTAGATGTGGCACTGAGACATGGGTTTGTGATGGCCTTGGCAGTGCTGGGTGGGCTGGTGGCCTCACAGGGCTTTTCCAACCTGAGCAAATCTGTGATTGTTTTCCCAAAAGGCTGTGGGCTGTGAAGGGACATGGAGACAGGAACATGAGAGAGGGATTGTCTTGAAATTCTGAGGTCTGATCCTGTGAAATCAACTGGTAACTTGCTGAAAAAAACAGAGATACTTTTGGCTCTACCTTTAATACAGTAAAATCACTCCTTAAACATGGACTTAGATTTAGCCCTCTAATGTAGAGTTGATCTTGCCTCTTTCCAGCCTAGGGCTCCGGTCCATGTACCGCTTGTGATGTGAAACTCTCAGAAACGACAAATCCTGGAGAATGCCTTGTCTAGGGCACTGCAAAGGCGAAGCAATGGCCCCACTCCTAAGGGTGTGCAATTGGAAAGAGATTTCCCTTACCTTGACTGGCAGAGAAAGTCAAGGCTGTGCCTGGCTGTCCCCAGCACTGGAATGCAGATTTCCCTTGGCTGCCTGAAGGATGTACCAGACTCTGAGCCAGAGGCTCTGCCTTTCACTGCACTTCTCCTTGTTTTGGCTTTTCTTTCCTTTGGGAAGGGATTCTCTAGGTTTTGTCATTCTTCCCTATGCAGGCAGGATTAAAGTGAAGACATAAAAAAAGCTCCTTAAAAGTTTTCAAGAACATTGACAATTGATTCTTATATTAGATGACCTTGCAGTTTATTGCATGCAGGAAAGAACAAACTGTTGAAAAAGGTAACATTAAAATAATCAACATTTCATGTAAAAGAATATCTAAAAGTCTCTGAGATTTTCTGCCTGAGAACATCACCATACCATACAAAGAGTTTCAGAGGCTTTCCACTGGCAATTTTGAACCCTGAATGACAGAGCTGACATTCTGACTTTGGTTTTCCTCCACTCAAAAACCCTGACCCAAAATCACATAAACATAGCTTTGCTTTGTTTCACAAAACTGAACAGTATGCAAACAACAATAATCACAAAGTTAGGAAGCATTTGGTTAAATTAACGAGGTCTGTTTTGTTTGTGTCAGATATTTCATCAGTCCTAAGGGTAGGGATGCTGTCGAAGACCATCAACCAGCTCCTGGACTATGCAGGGAAGCAGATTGTCTATAACTATAGGTGGCAGTGGAATAGTACATCCTTAATTACCTGGATTATAATGGACATATTGAAATTTTTTCTCAATATATTTCCTATAATATTTATAAAGACTGGGCTAATAGTACAATATAAATCATAGATCAATTGCTTATTCTAGTGTCTCTAAATTTTTTTTTAAAAATGGTTTATGTAAATATCATAGTGAACAGACAAGTCACATATAAAGCGTATCTAAGAATCCAAATTTTCAGTGTCAGGAAATCTTATCAAAAATGTGATTTAACTAAAAATAAAACTAATAATGCTGGTCCTTGGCCTACTTCTATCCCCAGGGCTTCAATTTAGTTATATGTTAAAACTGGCTTCTGAAAGATTCTTATATTCATTTTGACATCTAGTGGAATGAAAAATTGGAAGGTATAAAAGTGTGTTTTTTCCTTTTCCAGTGCAAAATTCCATCCTCGTTCTTTAAGAAGCAATACAACTTTGGCTATTGGTTTTATAGAGTCACATTTAATGGTCTGCTCTTACTTTGGAAAGAAAAGAATACCTGTAACATAAATTTGAGCACTCTTGTTTTTCTTGAGGCTGCATTAATTTCTCTAGAGAATGGCTGCAGCTAAATGATGGTCAGATATTGTAAGGATGCTTACAGGTTTGTTTCTTTTTCTTTCCTGTCACTATCCTGGACTATGGAAATACTCTAAACTGAGTAAATAAGTTAGACCTATAAACCAATAAAATTTATTTTGCTGTTTTGAGTGAAAAGACACCAGAATTTTACATTTTATTTTAGTAATCTTTTGTAGTCTTTGGTCTCATGTGATAGCTTTTAGCCTCTGAAAGCATTTCTAAGAGATTACTGGTCTTGTTTCCTCCCCAGTTATGTGTAATTTCTTGGGAAGTGATGAAAAGACTCACAAAACATTAGGACAATAACCAAAATGGGTATTACTGGTTTCACTTGCTCAACATAAAAGTGCAAATATGGAACATGAACACGAGACTGTGAGAATTAGTTTTACATCAAGAGAATTGGAAAAGGCACCATGAGATGCGAAACTTGTGGCAGGAAAAATTCAGCTTGGTTCCTTTATTAGGGTTGAGCATTTTCAGAACACTGAGCACAGAAGTTTCTTGGTGCTGTGCTTCAGTTTGGTGGCCAGTTGGCTCTACTTGGTTAAAAATGGGCAGTTGAGATGTCTTCTGCAAGTCTGCCCAGAAATAATGAGGCATTTGTGTACATTAATTATAGATTTAAACTTTGTCTCAGACTGGAAAGTGTCTTTTTTCTTTGTAGTGTAGCCTGTGGGCTGTGGAGCTCATCTTAGAGCTACAGTGATGAGAAAAACACTTTGCTTTCCTACATGGACACTGTACTAGGTAATCAGTGGAACTGTTCTGTTTGTGATGAGTTTATGTTGGTACAACAGGTGGGGTATAGATGTGCAGATTGCTGGTTTGGTGGTAAAACAAAAAGACTCAAATGAAACATTTTAAACAAATAGCTCAGCATGGGAAAATGCAAGGTGGCTTTGTTTTCTTTTAGCCTGCTGATTTCCTTACAGCTGTGGTGCAGTTGCAGTAGTGTGGTAGTGTAATAAAATTATTAAAGTTGTATTATCTAATGCTTAGAAAAAAATATTCTTAAAGCGTTTTCATATTCCTGATATTTTCCTTCATATATGTGTTTAATATTTCATCAAAAAGAGAAACAAAAAGTTTGTTCTACACTTGCAAAAAGAGTAAGGGTTAGCCCTTTTCAATTATCTAGAGTAAAAACTGTGTGTTTCAAGCTCTTTTTGAAGTTGGATCTTTCAAAATCTAATCTTCTAAGTGCTCGTCTCCGTTAATTGGGTACGTACATAGATAGATACCTGGGCAGTGGCATGAAATATATGAGAGAATTATGGAAAGAAGCAAATTGTGGATAAATCAATGAACCTTTGGGACTTTGAACACTGCAGGTGAAAATCCTGGGTTTTGTCTTTCATTGCCTTCTTTGAATGTTTTGTTTCTTTGTCTGTAAGCTACTTGTGTGCAGAAGAAGATCATAACCTTATCATAATTCTGGGGTTTTTTTCCTACTTATGAATAAAAAATTGAGACTGTTATTAATGTAGCAGAATCCTTTTCCCTTGAATTGTAATACAGTACAGCAGAGTGAAAGCCCAGCTGCCAGTCAGCAACAAAGTGTGGGGTTTCAGGTCTCAGACTCTGGGGAATCTGCTTAATTAATTAATTAATGAAGGTGCAGGACCTCACCTTTCCCACGTTCCAGCTGTCTCCCTGCTTTCTGAGGTTGTGGATATGCACGGCTGGAAGGTTCCCACAAAGGATGCTCTGCTGTGTCCATGTTACAAACTGGGGCAATTCTCACCAGCCTCTCCCTGCTTGGCACGGAGGTTTTAGGCAGGGCTGCAGTGCAATGCTCTGCTCCAGCACATGTGCTGGGCAATTCTCTTTGGGGCTGTCTCAAGGTTTTAGTGATAGTAGTTTTCAAATTACATAAGCAGAATAGGAGGTCATTTCTGTTAGGAGATACTGGAACAGCAGGGAATTAGCTCGAGTGAAGATGTGAAATTTTGTGTTTAGTGGATGTTAAAGTTGATGTTGTCCCTGAACCAGGCTTTTCTGATATTGTCATAACTGATACAGACTCCTTAGAGGAAAAAATCCTGTTCCCTTAAGCTAGGCTGTGTAAGTGCAGCCAAGGTGAGTGTTAAATTGGGAAAAAATAGGGTTATACCTTTAAGAAATAGTGTTAATATTGTGTTAGACTCCAGATGCTCTTTATCATATAATCATTATCATAAAAAGTCTTAATGTAAGAGATCCTAATAGAGTCCCACAGTGTCTCAGGAGCAACCTGGATTGGCCTTTGCATTTAAATTAGAGAATAATTAGATCCAGGAGGAGAAAAAATGGTGTAGTGCATTCTGCTTTTCTCTTTTAAGGGAAACACACACACAGTCCCAAAACTATTAAGTAGGCATTGTGAGAACATGGAATACATTTAACTCTGTGGAATGAAAGCTATTTATTTTATCATGCATATCAGTATAAAAGTGCTGCATTGTCCTTAGCTGTTCTCATGCTCTCTTTAGCAGTTAGGTGATGTCAAAAGAGTGATATGGAAAAGGACAGTGTCAGGAAGTAGTAGAAAAAAACCAGATGAAGTTCCTGAGTTTTCTTGGGAAAAGTGATAATACTGCCTACCTCATTTAACATTACAGACAGAATTTGTTAATTTGCAATGGTTCTGATTTTTTTCCTCAATATTTTTTGTTATCTTGGAGACTTTAAGCATGAAATCCTGAATTGCTTGGTGTCAGCACAAAAAAACCCTTATCTGTTTTGAGGTTTCCTTACATAATTCCTTACAAAACAAAGTTTTTTTCATTAGTCTTGGACAATGCCATCTGCAAGGGAAGCCCTGCTGGCATCTCTTGCCTCATCCTGCCTGTCTGACACACCTGCTGCACACAAAGACAGGAATGAGACGTGAACTGCGACACAAGAAGGGTTTCAGCCTGACTGCAGCAGGTCTGACATGCTGGAGGTGAACAGTGTCAAATCCAAGTGTCTGCCCTGGCCTGGTCTGACACAGTTATCCTGGGAGGTCATGTCTTTCCTGAATAAGGATCAGCGCTTAGAAGGCTTGATGGGGCACAAAGGATGCTCTGCGAAAGAGGTTTTGCCAGGCCCTATGTCCCAGCAAACTTCCAGTGACCACAGCTGTGCTAAAATCAAAATGCAGCTTGCAGGTCCCTCAGCAGGGCTCACAGTTTATCTGTTTCAGTATTGCTCCTTGGAGAATCTGCTCAGCCTTTCCTGAGGTAGGCAGTTACAGGAGAGAGGCTTAAATATTTATGGCGCCTTAAAGCACAGAAAAATTACTGCCTATATCACCATCTGTATCCTGTTTCAAGGAAGCAAAACTCAGAATTGCAATAGACTGTGGCACATTTTGTGTGATAATGAGTTTAGAGAAGTTTGTGCTTGAAGTTAGAACACAGGGCTAATGCAGAGGTTGTTACTGCTGTGTTTTGTAAACTTCTCTCTCTCTCTGTTCTTTTCCAAGTGCTAATACTTTTAGACATTCACTGGCTTTCCTGAAGGTTGGGAAATAGTCGAGTGTAGTCATCTGGAGCTGAAATATTTCCTATTACTTGCCTGCAAGAGATTTATTTGGACATCCTCACTGTAGTGAGAAAATAGCTTGTGTATGTGCCCTTAAAAAAAGCAGTCCATGGAGAATATACCTATCTTTGTATGACAGATAAATAGTTCCATCAGGATGGAGCTGAGCTTAACCTTGTATTATAATGTTTTTCTTATTCAAGCTCTGTTTTAAGCCAAGCAAACTCCTGAAAACATCTTGAGGAAGGAGAAGTTTCTCTCCAGAGGGGTTTTCTGTTTTGGGGATCAGCGCTTGCCTGCAGTGATGGCTGAGTGTGCCCTGTTTGCATTGGGCAGCAGGGTGTGGAAGGGAATGGCTGAGGGGATTCTGTGCAAAGCTGTTCTCGCTGCAGCCTTGTCCCTGTGCTGAATTTACTCCATTTCACAGGGGCTCCCATCACTGTCTCAAGGGCCTGTGCCTCTCGAGCTCACGGGTGCTTTAGGGGCTGGACGCAGCTTTCGCTTTAAACACATTTCTGTAAAGTGGGAAAAGTCTGGAGCACCACATTTGGCAGTTTTCTCTCATGCTACAATTTTGTTCCAAATGAAATATGACAACACAACAGTTGCAGTAATTACAGTAATTGACTTCAGAGAGTTCAAGATGATCATGTAATTAGCTGCTTTATGGGAGAGAGATCACCACCATCTCCCTATTTCCATGCTTCTGTGGTCTTCAAAGGTGTATTACAGAGCACTGTAAAACAAAGCACTTCTACCTGAGTTCTGAATACAGCTCACAAAGGCTGACTTGTGAATTTAGAAACAAAATCAAACTGCCATAAGAAAAAAAAAAACCCCACACACATTGCCTTTTTTCCTAGCTAGGAGAAGTTGTCATGTTGGTGCTCTTGCAGAGCCAGAACATGATGAGAGAGGTTGTAATTGGCAGAGAGATAATTCATTTGAAAATGTCTCTTTTACTAAGGAATTGCAGGTAATTTCAAGAGAATAAATTAGATGCCATAAAGAATCTTTACTGATGTCTTTTCAAACTTTCTGTGGGAGAAGGCGAGGGCAAATAGTCTATTGAGAATTTTTATATAAGCTGTGAACAAAACACATAAAGCTCTAATTGTTAGGAAACCACTGTGCTCTAAACGGTTCACATATAATGGGATCATTTCTATGCAGCTTCAATAGGACGTTCCTCCATTTTCTAGGAAAGAGACTCATGGCATGGCAGAAGGTTTGTGCTTCTTTGTCTACAAAATAATTTTCTAAAGAAAAATGGCAAGACAAGCCCATTTCCATCAGATTTACCCAATTGTTGATGAGTTGCAAAAGGAAAATATATACCTCTGATTTATGTGATGATAGTAAACCTTTAATTTTGAAAGCTAAATGAAGAAAATCTGATTAAATAAAGATTATTAGAGGTGGCACAGATTTGGAAGCTTAAGACAGGATGTGATTTTCTTTTTCTCCTTTTGTTAATGACTGGAAGCACAATATAGACACCTAAAATGAAGTGTGGGATAGTGTCAAGTCTCTTTGTCGAAAAAGACTTTTGTACTACATAGAAAAACCTTCTGATTTATAAATTCTAGGTAAAATCCCTTGGCTGTTTTTACACTTTATGTACTTAATTTCAGATTACTGCATATCCTAATAATCTCCATCCTCAGAGGAGTTAAAGGTTAACTGAAACAAAGCTGAACTATTTTATCCAACAGTGAAGCTATCTCTGGTTTGAGTAGGAGATTGGATCATGACAGCTTGAGGGTCCCCTTCAGTCTGAGTTACATTATGATTCTCTGGTTAACTTTAGTATGTTCTTAATTCAATATGTTGTTTTCTGGATTCAGATTTAAGGGTAATAAGCATTAATCACTTTTGTGATCCACAGTAACTAACCTTGTGATCACAGGTCACCCATTTGCTAGATAAAATGTGTCATAATAACCACTAGGAACTTGTTATGTCCATCATAGAATGGAGAGATATTCCTTGTGCTACTGACACTCAAAGTGCTGTTTTCTTCTTTGATGTGGCCATGGGGAAGAAAGTAGCTTTGGAAAGGGAAGCTGGAAATATTCCTTTTTCCAGGCATGAAGGTGACAGGAGTGGCTGCTTTAGCACCCAGGGTAGCTCAGCACTGAGCTCTGTGTCTTGGTGCGGATGCACGCACTGAGAGCTCCCAAACCAGAAAAGCAGGCATCTCCCCAGTGTGCATTAGTAGAGCTCATAAAAACCCAGATTTTCATGGATCTGATTTTTCATGGAACCAGCTTTGTTTTCAGATTGCGCAGCAGGAATCGGCACCTGAGTGCCGCAGTGTTTAAAGGGCTTGAGGTTGCGGCCTAGTCAAATATTCTGGATGAAATATGTAGCAGAGGAGATAGCTAAGTAAGAATATCCCCAGCTTGAGAAAAGCTGCACCTCCACAGTTAGAAAATTAGAAACTAAATCCTCCTCCAAGTGATAAATGCACTGGAGTATTAAATAGCCTTTGAAGGGACTCCTCCCCTGCACCCACCAAAAACGTTTCTCAAGGGAGGGAGGTTGATCTTCTCTTCCATGTTGTTTATTGTTGCAGGATTTTGCTGATGCATTAGCTGTGAACAGCTACAAGTGAATGTTTTTCAGATGGAGTTTCAAATGGAGAACTGTGCATTACAAGAATAGCAAAACAGCATTCTTTGTTCATCTTAATTCTTTCAATACATTGACAGAGCTATTGCCCAAATGACCTTCTCTTCAAAGTATTGCAAATGATCTGCAATACAATCAAATTGTTTCTCAACTATCTGAGAGATTGTGTCTGGTTTTTTTTCCTCCTTCTTCTCCTGTGGGTACATAACTTAAAGGTTATTATTTTGCCTAGCTGTTTTCCTGAGCTCATTCTTTCTGTGTGTAAAGGACTTGTTTTTATCAGACCATGCTGATCTCAATTGAGAAAGTGTGTTGCTGTTATGGCATGCTCAACTGCTCCCATGTCAAGAGCAATTTTTAAATTTTATTATAAATCATAGTACCACATAAACTCAAATTATTATTTCTTTAACTTCTTTTGCAAGTTATTTTCCTCTGCTATAATTTTATTTTTTAAAAAAAGCTGTTAAAAAACATCAAAAAAAAAACAAAAAAAAAAATCTGGTTTAAAAATACTATATAATAAATTCTCCTTTTAAAATTGCACTAAAAAAATAAAAATAAAACCCTTGGCAATCTAGACCTTCAAGCTGATCCTGACTGAGTTCCTGGCAGTGTTGCTCAGTGATTTCTGGCTTTAAATCTCATGGAGAAGGCTTCAGCTACTGGCAGGATTTTCTGCAGCCTGTGGGCCAGGATCGAGGCCCTCCTAACAAGCTCTGCCCGAGTTGCAGAAACGCTTCAGTGAGTGAGGCTTTGTAGGTAACATGGCCCTGGTGCAAAAGCAGTTGCAGGCTCTGTAATGAAGTAGTTGTGTCAGAAGCAAGTGCGTATTGATTGTCTAGATAGGATTATGAAGCACCAAAACCAACTCCATTTAATGGATCCATTTAATCCATTTACAGGATGCTCCAGTGAGATCCCAGGCTCTGAAGCGCTGTGGTGTGATGTGGTACTCCAGGCAAGAGCTCTGTGGTAGAGCAAGTTCCATATATGAAAGATTTTTGTGCTTCAGAATTGGCTTGCTTCTGTGTTGGAATGAAACAAAATATGCCTGAAGTTGTATTGAGAAAAAACTCAAACAAACCAAACAAATAAACTCACTCAACAAAAACAAAAGGTCCAAACGACCCAAACCAAAAACATGAAGTTGTATTTATATAAATGAACCTCTTTAAAATATTTGTCTGGGTTGTCAATGGTTATAAAGCTCCACAATACATATTTGTTTTTGTGCTTTAACTCTTCTTCCTGTTTTGCTGTGCAGCTCATGTGCCTGAGTTTCCCCTTTATTCTGCTATCATTTCCCAGGATGACCAGGGGAGCCTAATCAACTTGAACTAAACCATTCATTATATCACATACCCCCATGGAGTTCCTTTCTGAGGGAACACGAGTGGTTCTCACATTGGAGCTGGAATATTTCCAGCCCTGTGAATGCAGCACCGCGTGGGGAAGGCATTTTTCATTTTTCAGTGTGCACAGGCCCCACGTGCCTGAGTCAAACCCAGCTTTCAGGGCTGTGCTTTAGCAGTGCTCACAGCTGGCAGCACAAAACCAGAGCTGCTGTGAGCAGGAGGCAGCCTGTGCGAGCCTGAAGAGGATTAGCTTTTCCTTCCTTCCATTTTCTCCTTTCTGAATGGATGAACATGGTAAAGTAGTTATTTCCTGTGGTTACATATTATACATAATTATGCCACTTGTGTGAATTATTATTTTTTTCCCCCTAGAAGAGCCTACACAGCTTGCTGGAGTTTTTTGTTGGTTTGTTTGGATTTTTTGGTTTTTTTTTGTTTGTTTGTTTGGTTTGGTTTTGTTTTTTTCTACCCCATCATAATGCTGTGCGACTGGCAGGAGCTCGTCTGCCTTTGAAGAGTTTACAGATTCCCAAGCTTAACACTCCTTCTGCCCAGGAAAACAGTCATGTTTGCTATGACAAATATGAGCTGGCAAATATTTAGGTCTTATTCTGTAAGTTTTAGGCAAACTATGATGTAATTACAAATTCAGTAGCTTAAAAACTTGGTTATTTGTCTGAAGTCATCACCAAAATTTGGAATCTAGGAGTCAGGTGAGGTTTCTTAGACAGCATGTGGGGATGTCTTTTTGGTCACAGGAGGAAAGAGTAATCAGGAAATCACCTTGCCCAGGTACCCCAGTTTGACACAGTGATTAACCATCTATCTTGGTCTCTCACTTTGCCTCATCTCTGGATCCTGTTCTCAGCTCTTTTCTTTAGGCCTTCTCCCAGAAGCACAATGGGAACAAACCAGGCAATGGAATAGCTGAAAAAATGTGGCATCACTAAAGCGTTTGTGGCCGTATCTACAGGGATTTAATTGTTCCTTCCACAAAGTCTGAAAGAGGATTTAACCAATCCTTGACATCAGCTGGGTCTAACAGCCTCAGCCCTCGCAGCATAACAAATGTATGGAACTACATCAAAGACATAACACTTTCCTTTGATTTTGGTTTAGCTATTTCCATTTGAAACAAATGTTCAACACAGAGCACATTGCTGATTGCTGAAACGTGGTGATCCATAATGCAAGTTGTGGGTGAATAACAGCCACAGGAAAGAGGAGGTTTTGTCTCATTTGTTTCATTATGCAGGTGTGAGCAACATGGACTCCAATTGCCTTCGGAGCAAAAATTATTAAGAAAAAAGCTATCTCAGCAAGAAACATGTAATGGGATTTTGTTGTGGACTTTGTTTTGTCATTAGGTGAAATGTTCCTACCCTTTAGTTTCAGAGATATTCTACTGCTGGCCTTGATATTTGCTGTATGAGTTGTGGCTCGGGTGGCAATGCATTTCCACAAGGAGACAAGGTGATAACTCTTCTGACTGGTTATCGCTTTTTCAAGAATAAATCTCAAGGGATGGATGCGAAAAAATATCACTGGATCAATGGCAATCCAGACAGAAATGGTTGCCTCTGCAGACAAGGGTGCTTTTCTGTTTTCCTTTGTTATGGCAAACGTGGTCGTTCATATTCACTGTAGGTTGTGCAGGGCATGTGAAATGAAATGCAAAAGTAAAATAGGAAAAAGCAAAAGCTGCAATCTAGGGAAGTTGAAATTTGAATTATAGTGGCTCATAAAAGCTGCAATAAAGACCGTGGCTCTGGTATAAAAACACAGGAAGGAACTGTCTCTTTCATGAAGAGATTTTAATATTGGGTCCCAATCCTACAAAGAATTACACCACTCCTAAACTTAATACATACATTATTGGAGTCATCAGAACTCCGGAACTCTGAATTGCAATCTTTATTGCCAGAATACATCTGAGGAGATAAATGCCCTGTTGAAGTTAATGTCAGTTTATAGTGTAAAGAGTTGAAGTTAACAGATCTCATGTGCACAGTCAAGGCTACGTGGACAAAGGGGCTGGCTTTGCATAAAGCAAAGAGCTGAAATAATCCCAAGTCCTTTTTTCTGTCAGTAGTCTCAGTATTTGCCTTTCCAGGCTTGAACTGTTCCGTTTTGTTGTTTCGCTCTGGCACCTCATTTTCTTTATCATCAGTCATTTTATGTAGACAAAAATTCAGAGTTTTTGCAAGCTGCTCAGTTTTGGGGAAAACTTGGTAATGGAGTCAGCTGTGTAGATTGCAGTTCTTTGTTACCAAGCCCAAATGAAAGGCTGCTCCCCCAAGATGGAGCTCTTCCCTGAAAACTTCTTCCCCATGGAGCTCTTTCCTGAAAACTCTATCTTACTGGCCTGTTCTTCCACAGTAAAGAAGTGAAATGATTTCTGCTTAATTTCTTCCTCTTTTTATGCAACTTGATGCCACTTTTGCATTCTTCTGCCTTTTGTTACATTTAAAGCAAACAGCAACCAGAAGATCTCTACCTCACTGTGTTTTAACTCCTAGCATTCCATTTTTTTGAGATGATAACAGGTTCCTGTGTTTAGCTTGAGGCTCGTATTTTTCATTCAACTATACTTAAGCAATACTATGTTCCCTGGCATTGTTTGATGCAGCCTGTGTCCCTAGGCTGTACAGTTATGGTGTCTTTCCTTTCAAAGGTGAATTGAGCGTGTACAGGTATAATTCACGTGCTATGAAAATTTTGAAATCTCTTAAACTCCTTCAGTATCTTGCTAACAAAAGCTGCATGTCTGAGGCCTTGAAGAGAATCCCTTCCTTGTGTACTTTTCCATGGACAGCTTGTTGTGAGTAGCCATGGGCAGGATCTCTGACATCCTGAGAGGGGAAATGCTCACCTTTGCTCTCTCTTTTGTTTCAGCGCTCTAGAGCCCAGAGTGTCATCAGAGCACAGAGCGTGCTTGCCAGGAGAACACCAGCACATGCAGGCAGAATTGGGATGACTGAGCAAAGCTGAGACCAGAAACAGGTTGGATCTGAAAGTCACATCTCAGATGCGCTGATATTGGAGTTATCACCCAGGTGTGGGGACAGTGAGGGGGGCAGTCCCAGGGGAGGGGAGGTGGCTCAGCACAGCCGTAGGAGTTGCGCCTGTTTGTGCCCTTAGTCAGGCTTTGAGGGCCGCAGGAGAGGAGCCCCAGTCTCACGGCACTGCCCTGGAATTTGGCAATGTAAGCAGATGTTATCCTGTACCTAACAAAGAGAGGATTATGGAACTGACTAGGCTGGGCATATGGGATAAAGTAATCTTATGAGAGACTGATCTGCTTTACCAACAGGGAAGCACTGGTTGCATCTTTTATCTTTTTTTTTTTTTTCTCGAGCAGTTGTTGAATTTTTTTGAAATGAGTCTCAGTGTAGATTGCAGTCTCTTTCACAGCTCTAAAGAATGTAAAGTCAAAACTCAAGGTGACTGAAATGTCTTCAAGTAGCACTTGAGCTATCAATGTGTTGATAGTCAGAACATGACTTTTCCTTTTGCCTGTGGATTTTCAGTTTTTCTCCCCTTGTGTAAACTTAGTTTGGATGCTGGGAGAGATCATGTAAAAATAATATGCAGGACGTTCTCTGTGTGCTCTTGAGGATGAAGTGATCTGTGGGAGCTCTCTTAGAAAACAAGTCTGATCTTGTACCTGGAGTTCTGATCCTTTCTGTGCAGAAAGGGAGAGAATGCTATGAACACTAATGGAGAAGTTGCCAAGGAACAGTCTGGTACTCCAGGGCAATGAGATTGTGAAAATTCAGGCTATTAACACGTGTATATTTTTTTATCTTGTGGGAAAAGGGATAAATTGCATGTTATAAAAATCACTATGGGAACAACAAAGTATACTAAATGACTTGTCTTAAATTTAGTTGCTTTTAAAGTTTATCCATTTCTTCTTAGATCCCTTTGTATAAAAGCCAGTTTTATTATTAGCACTGCTGACTTCTGCTGGTATTACTTCCATGGATATTTGATTTCCTTTGTAAAGGCCCTCAGAAACAGACTCCAAAGAACAGTTAGTAGCCTTTTATATAGTAGATGAGGGAGAAATATATTTGTTACATATCCAGCTTTTTTGGTTTTAATTAACAGATCTGTGCACTAAACCCCATGTCCTTTGAGTCCTTGTTTAATAGTCCAGTGGTTAATCTTGCACTATCTGGCAATTGTTGAGATTCCACTAAAGCACTTCTGAATTGAAAGAGATGTGTTCAATTTTAAGAGTTATTGGCTATGGTAAGTCAGTCAGCAAAACTGAACTGAAAAAAACCCATGTTTTAACAGTAACATCCTGGGACCTGAATCTGTCTCCAAATAAAAAAAAAAAACGCCCCCCCCAAAATAATAAAACAACAGTGCAAATCCAACCAGAGGGGTTCCATTGCCAGGATCCCTAGAGCAACACCAACCATCAAGTCTAACATGAGAATATAGAATTAATATGCTAATAAAGACAAAACTATCTCTTCTCATTAAATAATGGGCTGACCTCGAATCAGTGTTATTATTATTGCTTAGATACATTTACAGTTTTATCCCAAACTTCTTTTCCCCAAGTTCCCTGGAGTGTCCAGCATTTGGTACCAGTGCTGCAAGCAGCAGTGCCTCTGTTTCAGCCATGCATTAAGGTCATGAATGAAACACAAATTGAGCATTGTTTGATACCAGCTGTTTCCAGATGTCCTTATTAGCCCAATTATCTGATTTAGCAAATGCAGCTATTGTACTTAATACCACCAAATCTGGCTTTTAAATCCCAGAGGGGGCCAGAAATACCCTGTTGTTATTCCTTCTACACATTTTCCAGCCATACCTAAAATTGCTTTTGCACATAGAATTGACAAGATTAACTTACAATTAGCTGTCTTGCTAGATTTTGATTGCATCTGTGGGAGAAGAAGAAAATCTTTCAGCTTATGAATAAATTGGCTACTCATGCTCCTATGTTTGGCATGCCACAGTTTTTATTGGCTTTAGGGTATGATGTTAATGATTCAAACATCTTTGATTTGTTTAGGCTCAACACACCAATGCAGAACACACAGAAAGACTAACACTAAAGGAAAGAATTTCTAGTAGTCTCTTTCTATCTCATCATCAGTACAATAAAAAATCAGCAGTAGATCTCATGAATCAGTAGACAGGTAATGTGTTTTCCCTCTCCTTCCTCCTTTCCCTCCCCCAAGACAAACTTATTTTTTAAATAAAAACTGGTTTTATTTGGTAAATATTTTTTTTCAACCTGTGAGCTTCCTGAAAACCATTTTATTTAACCCTGAGGATTTTAAACTCCAGTGTTCGGGGGATTTTTCTCTGGTTCTGCTGAGAATTTAGAAGAGATCCACTCTGAGGGAGGATTATCTGCTATCTGCCTAATACAGATTTTGCTGCTTCTCCTAAAGTATTTAGTGCTGAGGGCTGTTAAGAGCCATCTTATTGAAATAGATGGGCCTCAAGTCCAGTCCAAAAGAAGTACCTATATTCTTATTTGCTGCTGTCTGTTACACAGCATCACCTTCTCCTTGAATTTGCTAAGGAGGAGCTCAGTAAAGTGCCGGATACAGGAATAGGTCTGGAATTGAACAGAAAGCTACCTGGCCCTCAGCTTCCCATTGGATTGGAGAATTCATATCCTAAACCTTTGCACAGCTGCAGATCCTTCAGTGGAAAGGCTTGGGATGGGCAGGCACATGCAAGAGCCAAGGAATTGCCCTGAGCTTTAGCAGAGGTGCCTGGCTCTGGGCTGGGGCTGCTCTGTCTCCCACCCACCCTGGCTGCTGCAGAGTGCTCAGGGCAGTGTGAGCATCCTTCCCATGCTTGCATGGATTCAAAGCAACGAGATTTGTATCTGAGAGTGAAAATATTGGTATTTTACCAACTGTAGGTACTGGAAATTTTGGTGACCTGTTGTTTTATGTTAAAAGCAAGCATCCCTTTCCCAGAAGACAGGAGTGCAGCTTGCTGTTGGTGTGTCAGATATGAACATTCTGCTGTAAGAAAGCTGTCTAGAGGGCTTTAAACTTGAAGAGGTGCCTCTTTCCTTTCTGGCTACTAAAGGTAACTTTTTCAGAGATGCCCTGAATGGGACAGGACAGTTGAAATTGGTCTAATAATAGAAATCTGTGGGTTTACATAAAATCTCATATTTTTCTATTTATTTTGCCTTGATGCTGTTTCTTTCTGGACTTCCCAACTTTTTTCTTTGCTCTTCAAGATGTGTTTCTGGTTTTGTCTTGAACTTTAACTGGTCTTGAAAACTCAAAAACTGCTTTGTGAACAGTGAAACCTTCCCCTTCCTCCATCAAATCCAGACCTTTTGGATGCCTGAATCCTTCTTTAACAACTCTTAACACATGCATACCTTTCGAATTTGAGCTAACTATTTCAAAGCTTAAGGTAAATTACTATTAATTTAAGGTAAATATTTCAAAAGGTTTCACTCCTGAGCTTTTATTTGCTTATTTATTTATTTTTTATCAAGACTTTAATAGTTAAAATACTGCTGAACACTTTGGGGAAAGAAAAACACTTGGGAGTCTCAAGGCTTGGGTACTCTCTTGAGCTAATAATTTCTCTAGCTGAAAAAATGTGATTTCTTTAATTCTCTGTTACTTTATTGGATGAAGGGAGATTTGATAGTTCCTGGAACACAAGGAGAGAGGTTTTTCTAAGAAAATATTAATGTGGGAATGCAATGCTGCCTCTCAAATCAAGGGGAAAAGGAAGGTACTGCTGATTAGATGTGGCCACAGAAATGTTGCCATGTGTCATTAGGACCCCTGGGAATATTGACCCCTTTAATCCTCACCTACCTCAGCTACAATTCCTAGAGACAAACTTCTCTTAAGCTTGTGATACAGTGAGGACAAATATATGTCAGAAAAAGAGAGATTTGACACTTCTTAAAAGTGTTTGATGGCTGTAAATACCTGTTCTTATTCTGTGCCACCAATGGAAAAGGGTAAATGAATTTTGAACCTAGAAGGAAATTATCTCTGCTAGTACAACTCTTCATTGCATCAGGGTTCTGTTTTCTAAGAATATTTACTTTTCCTTACTGGATTATTCCTCATTGTTTGTTTGGTTTGGTATTTTCCCTCTCTTGGAGTGGATTAGCACAGCTTGGGCTACACAGAGATGGTGTGAAGACAGAGCAGAACAAAACCAGAGATTTCTTTCTCTGAGAAAAAACCCTCCCACAACTGATGCAGCTGCTAAAGTACTTTTCCCTCTCTAATCTTTCTGACATCTGGAGTTGCTGAATCCAAACAAGATATCCCGGTGCTTCAACAGATCAGTTCAACAGAGTCTGTAAATAGATAAGATTTAATTCAGCTAATGGAGGGAAAAAAAAAAAGGTGGGGACAGTAGTTTGAGTAGACACTGCCAGCACTGCTTGCTGTTTTTTCTTTATCCCTCCCTTAGCAAATGCTATTACTGTAAGAAGCAGAGCTGATAGATTTAGTTTCTTTGCTGTTGCAGTTTAGGAAAGTTCAAGAAGTCACCTATCAGATTCTGGGGGCCTTACAGGCAAAGGAATTTCAATTTCAAAGTACCAGAGACAGAGGTATTGAAACAAAAGATCATCAAACACTAATAACTCCTGACTGCTGCTGGAGCCGGGGAGTGGGTAGGAAACTGTGTCTCTCTTTAAGGGGCAGAGCGTGTAACAGAGAATCTTGCACTCAATCCTTTGGGACAATGTAAGGGTGATGCCAGGCAAGTCAGATGTGAACAAATAGATTATTAAAATTTAAGGCCACTAAAATAAAATAAAAAAAAAAAAAAAAAAAAAACAAAACAACCAAAAAAACCCCAGCATGTGCATGCCCAGGAAATTGCTGAAATGTAGAAGGAGCGGTATGAAAGAGTTGCATGAGAACTCCCAAATCCCATTCCCAAAGCACCTCAGAAAGGAGCCTGTCCTGGTGAGGGTGTGGTGTCCTTCAGACCCCAGCTCCAAGCACGGGGCATGCTCACTGGTAACCGAAGCATGAGCATGTGCAGGGGGGCACCCAGGTGTTGTTAAATCTGTGCATTTCACCACAGACATGGCGTGCACACATTTCATTATTAAACTGCACGGAAGTGATATTCAAAACGGAACAAAAATCTGAATTTTCACCTTTGAAAGCTGTTGCAAATTTCACCTTAATTACCCAACAAATTTTGCCTTCCCTAAAGTGCAGTTGGGTGTATTTTTCAGCAAATAAACTATTTGTCACAAAAATTGTGAAACTTTCCTAAAGAGTGGCCTTTAAATCTTCTTGTGTTGCTGCTTTCCCAGACAGGCTTTCCCAGCCTGCAGATTTACTTTGCAGATTTGTTTGTAGATTTAGTAGACTCACTGTGCTCCCAGTTGTATGATGTTGCATTTGGCTGTATTAAAATGCATTTTTTAGGTTGCAAGTGATTCACGTCTCTCTGCAAGAGTAAAAGTAACCTGCCTCTGCTGTTTACTACTCCACAAAGATTTGCAGCAGCAAAAAAATTGTACCAGCGAAAAAAATTCATAATGTGGTCTGACTGTGGACAAGAATCCACAACAATGTGGGACCATGCTCTTGCTTTGACCTAAGACTGAAAAGAGACCAGTTCTTATTTCTTCTTATTAACATCTACATCTTGAATTCGTCTTCTTTGCATCTTACAGGGAAGCTCTTAATGAAAAGTAGAAGTAAAAGCCAAAATATCAATGTAGCTGCCCCTATAACTGATCCAATTTTTCTTTAATAAACAGATTAAGTAAATAATGGATTTGCAACAGCATCTAGATGGTATGAAAACGCTGCTGTGTGATTCTTTTTGGTTTTGATAGTGTCCCAGTATAATATTAAATGCCTTGTCTACTGCCAACCAGAGAAATAAGTGATGTCTAGTTCTCCAGGTAATATGTAATAATAATGCATTTTGAAATAATCTTGAAATACTCTTGGCAATCACAGAATCTTTTAGCATCAGCAGGAATCCATGGATGGGATCAGTAGGAATGGTCCATGGATGGGACTCAGTAGGAATGTTCCATGGATGGGATCAGTAGGAATGGTCCATGGATGGGATCAGTAGGAATGGTCCATGGATGGGATCAGCAGGAATGGTCCATGGATGGGATCAGCAGGAATGGTCCATGGATGGGATCAGTAGGAATGTTCCATGGATGGGATCAGCAGGAATGGTCCATGGATGGGATCAGTAGGAATGTTCCATGGATGGGATCAGCAGGAATGGTCCATGGATGGGATCAGTAGGAATGGTCCATGGATGGGATCAGTAGGAATGGTCCATGGATGGGATCAGTAGGAATGCTCAGTGGATGGGATCAGTAGGAATGCTCAGTGGATCTGTTTCAGTAGGAATGTTCCATGGATGGGATCTGTAGCAATGGTCCATGGGTGGGATCAGCAGGAACGTTCCATGGATGGGGATCAGTTGGAATGCTCAGTGGATGGGTGTCAGTAGCAATGGTCAGTGGGTGGGATCAGCAGGAATGCTCACTGGATGGGGATGCTGTTTCAGCCTGCTCTGGCTGTGGTCCATGGATATGCATCCATCATCCTGCAGACACACAGACAACAGTTTGTGTGTCCCACGTGCCCCACACACACACAGGAGCTGCTTTGCTTCTCACCCCGAGTGTGGGGCTGGGACTGCTGAGGACACTGTGCCCCAGCAGCAGGGACACTCCCCTGCAGCACACTTGGCAGGCTGCTGTGAGGTGGCCAAAATAGGCTGGGGTTAGCTCTGGGATCATCTGGCCCGACAGCTCCCAAAATGAGGTGAGCCTGAGTACAGCCAGCAAGGCTACAGGGAGCTTGGAAATATTTCCACTCTATTGTAAGCATGGAAATAGGTGGTACCCCAAAGAAAAGAGAATTTATATCCTGGATATCAGCAGATTTCCACAAAACTTCACATAGGGCAAATTATTCAAGAACTTTAATCAAGTGACTGGGTTTGTTTGGATTAAAAACCTTTCAGCTCTGTTTTCTCACAGCTCCCATGTTTGTGTGATTGCTTCAATTTGCATTTATGGGTCTAACATATTGAAGTATCATCACTCAGATCTAAAATCAGCAGTGCTAACACTATGCACTAGGAATTTTTATTTAATGAAAATACTAATTTTAAAATATATATAGACAGTGAAATAATGAGAGAATACCAAGGAGCAAACAGGCCACTTCATTTTTTAAAATCTTCCTCTGCCACTGACACCTATGGGAGCCATTACAATAATTTATATTCTTTATCAATTTATTGCTTTTGCCTTTAGGCTGGAGAGAAAAATAAGCCCCCAACTTTGTGTGGCTGTACTGAGGATAGCAGCAGCATTCATTGCTGCAATGTTTTTCAGGGTATTTTGTAAATTTGTCTAAAGAATTGATAATCAGGAGAGAAATAAGCCACTTTTCAAACCTGTTCGAGTCAAAAAGGAGTGTTTGGTGTGATTTTCCTGGCGATGCATCATTGTCCCCTTCCCTTTCACTGCAGTGATAACTGCGAGGTCTGTGCAGGGTGGTGCAGCTGGGATGTGGAAGTGGGGTAGAGGAGTTTTCATTTTAGCTGAGCATCAGACAATGGAGCAAACACTGCTTGGGGCAAGGCTAAATGTCCAAGCAGAGACCGCCACAGCCCATCTCTGACCCAGAAACCCTGGCAGGGATGTGAGGAGGGTGAGCTGCAGGGAGGAACATTCCAGCACTGCTCCCCTTGCTCACAGAATCATCATGAGCAAAAAGCATTGGTGGTACAGAGGGGTGCCAAGATTTGTTTTGCCTGTCTAACTCTGCCAAGAACAAAGTCTTGATCATCTTGGTTGTCCCAAGTCCTATCCAACAGCTTTTGAGATGATTGAGTTTACAGTACTTGAGTTAATATTCTCCCCTATTATTTTTTTCTCAGCTGACTGTAGGTAATAGTAGCCAATTTCTTGTGTGCTGAGAAAACTTGTATTTCAGGGACTGCTGCTTCTCCCTCACATGAGGGAGGTCTCATCTCAATATTGCATTTTTTAGGCCAGGCAGACTGAAGTTGGAATATATGAGAGTTTTTCTCATGTGAATTGTGAATGGGCATGGATAGAATAGAATATTTCTTTGTGTTTGGTCTGTATATTTTGCATCATTTGCAATGAGTTTGCATGGAATGGCAATGTTTTAGTGCTTAGATGATAAACTTTGGAAAAGTGACAGTCCATTCACTTGTGCACCAGCTATAACATGATGCATTGCCCAAGCCAGTCCTCTCCAATACAGAGAAGTTGTAGTGAAGAGGTTTTTTAGTCCTTGAGGCACATCAAGTGTTTTCTAGCACTTTAAAGCACTGTATGTGAACATATTGCAAAAGAAACACCAGATATTGTGGGTTTTAAACCCTCTGGTTCTACTCCATCAAATTAAATATACCCTTTTTTGAGTGTTTTCTAAAAAAAAAAAAAAAAGGCAAACACATAGAACACCCAAACCCCAGTGAATTTCAGATGAATTGTGTGGGTGTCCAGATTCAGGTCTCTGTGCCAACAGAAGGACTGTTTATTATTTCTCCATGCATATTGCAATTACCCACCTACACCAGAGTGGCCGTGGGATAAAGGATTGTTCCCTTACCACAAAATCTCCTACAGAGTCCAAGTTTGGGGAAACATCCAGCTGGAATTAAGCTATTGCTAGCTCAACTTTGCTCCCCTTTTTGCCTTAGGAACTGGGGAAAACTGCTGCCCTTGTCTCAGGAAGACTTTTTGTTCCAGGTGCCTGATCTCAGAAGTGCTGGGGCAGGGAGTGCAAAATGTTTGTGTGGTTTTGATATTAAAAACCCAGGAATGATGGAGATCCCAGGGAAATGGGTGGTGCCCAGAGCTTTGGGAATGTGTGAAATGCTCTGTTGGTGAGCACTGTTAACTTAAAAATTGAGGAAGGCACAAGGATTTGCCAGCTGTGTCCAATAGGAAATATCCCACCAAGTTAAAATAACAGAAAAGGTTATTTGTTCAAAGTTTATAGAGATGAAAGTCTTAGTTTATGATTAGGACTTGGCAGTTAAAACAGGTGTATAAGGCAGTTGATAATGTTGGTAATGTGGAGTAATATTTGCAGTAGGAATCAGGGGATTTTGGTACTTAAGTTCTGCCATTGATTCACTCTGTCAGACATTGTCAGCACAGTGTCTTTATTTCTATGGTGATAAAAGATGGCTGATAAATGTGCTCTTAAAGACCTAGTGGATTTTTAAAGATTTTGGGACTGTAAAATTTGCAGATGATCAGAGTGGTATGATCATTTGCGGCAATATTTTTAATCTTTTCTCTTCATAAGTAATATTGCTTCTATTTCTTCTTTTGAAAGTTAATTTAATTAGGAGTAAATGTTTCATGATACACCCACAGGAGATGTTTATTTACTTCTCAAGGTTTCATTAAACCCCAAACTGCTAGGTCTCCTGTGCTGATGAGACAGCTTGTCTCATTCATGGTCAGCCACTAAATCATTCATGTCAACCCTTATGTTTATGTAACACCACTGCACACAGGGCTGAAGTTGGAGTCCTAAAGCAGCTCTCCAGTAACTTTTGGATGAGTTGCTCTTGGGTTATTTCAAGGGTTTGACTCTACTGGCATGAATTATTGGCATTAACTGAGGCAGCAGCAGGGAGCATGGACCCAGCTGTGCATTGCCCAGGTTGGGGTTGCCAGCCTGCCCTTGTAGGTGCAGGGACCCATGGCCTCATCCCTTGTCCTGAAACAGCTTCAAATGTTTTATGTAAAGGGAAAAACTGGAAAGTGTGTGAAGGCTGTGGAGAGGAGGAGCAATAAAGGTCTGCACTTGGGCTCAGCCTGGATAGGCAGGCAGGAGTCCCTGGGATGAGAGAGGCTGGATCTGTGGGCAAGGTGTTAAACTGGGGCTGGGACTCAGGTTCCTCTCCTGGCAGGAGCAGGGTTAAACTGGGGCTGGGACACTCAGGTTCCTCCCCTGGCAGGAGCAGGTTTAAACTGGGATTGAGACACAGGTTCCTCTCCTGGCAGGAGCAGGGTTAAACTGGGGCTGGGACACTCAGGTTCCTCCCCTGGCAGGAGCAGGGTTAAACTGGGATTGAGACACAGGTTCCTCTCCTGGCAGGAGCAGGGTTAAACTGGCGCTGGGACACTCAGGTTCCTCTCCTGGCTGGAGCAGGGTTAAACTGGCGCTGGGACACTCAGGTTCCTCTCCTGGCAGGAGCAGGGTTAAACTGGCGCTGGGACACTCAGGTTCCTCCCCAGCAGCTCTGGCAGGGCAGGCAGCTCATGCTCTGTGCTCGGGGGGCCTCTGCAAAGCTGAGATAATGAAATTCATCTGCGCTCACCCACGGCTGGCATGGTCTGGGAGGAGGCTGAGCTCCCTCAGAGAGAAGCTGCTGTACCTCCTACAGTGCCACACATCTCTATAAACTTCGAACAAATAACCTTTTCTGTTATTTTAACTTGGTGGGATATTTCCTATTGGACACAGCTGGCAAATCCTTGTGCCTTCCTTATTTTGAACTTAACAGTGCTCACCAACAGAGCATTTCACACATTCCCAAAGCTCTGGGCACCACCCATTTCCCTGGTCTCTCCATCATTCCTGGGTTTTTAATACCAAAACCACACAAACATTTTGCACTCCCTGCCCCAGCACTTCTGAGATCAGGCACCTGGAACAAAAAGTCTTCCTGAGACAAGGGCAGCAGTTTTCCCCAGTTCCTAAGGCAAAAAGGGGAGCAAAGTTGAGCTAGCAATATCTTAATTCCAGCTGGATGTTCCCCCCAAACTTGGACTCTGTAGGAGATTTTGTGGTAAGGGAACAATCTTTTATCCCATGGTCACTTTGGTGTAGGTGGGTAATTGCAATACCCACGTTCCAGAATGGTCACATCAGTGTTATCCACCCCATATGCCTTGGCACTTTGGATCAGTAATAAATCACAATCTTATGGGATGGAAGGGAGTATCACCAGGTTTCTTTTTTCTTGAGGACAGAGATTTTGATTAATTTTTTCCCTCTCTTAGCACTTTTCCTTATATATATTTCAAGGTAGGGAGATTGCTCACTTGACAGCTGTGGATAAAACATGAAATTTTAGATAATGTTTTAAATTCACCAGAGATAAACCTGCTTGAAGGCAATTTATAAATTAAACTAAATTCAAATATTGTCTGGTGGCATCTGCCTGTAATTAGAAAACTTTCTTGAAGAGGAAAGACTTGGCTGGTATACAAATGATTTTGCAGCTAAAAATAGAACTGTTCAGCAGTTGGGTGATATTGGGTGAATCACATGTTGGATGAGCTTTCTTCATTTTGTAAAGTTTTTCCCTGCTCACCAGCTTGACCAATTTCTAGCTTCTATGTTAAATTTAATGGGAGAGAGTCAGGGAGTTTGCAGTTTCTTTGGTGTGAATTTGATGTCAAAATTCTGTCTTCTCCCATCTCCTTTTTCTCTCTCTGTTATAGGATCACAGATTGGTTTAGGTTGGAAGGGATCTTAAAGCTTATCCCACCCCCTGCCATGGGCAGGGACACCTTCACTAGCCCAGGTTGCTCCGAGCCCCAGTGTCCAAACCCATCTCCTCAGGGCTGCTCTCAATACTTTCTTTGCCTTTTATCTTTTCGATGCCTGCAGGGAGAAAAAATAGTCCTTTGATAAAAAGTGGGATTTTTTATGCTTGGGAAATGTTGTTTCAGAGCTGCTTCATTTTTCTTTCCTTGGATTTGATCCCTATGGTTCCATCAGCCCATGGGGAGCAGGGCAATGCTGGGTGAGGCTGTGCCTGAGCTCTCTCCCAAGGCTGGGAGCCTCTGAGCTGCCCTGCCCTGCCCTGCCCTGCTGGGCATTGGCCTGCCTGGCTCTCCCCTCTCCTGCCCTCTTTCCTTCCAGTGTATTTAATTCAGCGCACAGCATTCCTATCTCCCTTCTTGCCTTCCCCTGCCCTGCCAGGTGCTTTCTTTTGAGCAGTTCCTCACCTCTCAGAGGCTGCAGGGGCCACACCTTTAGCAATGGGCAGGGAGGAGAGGCCGCTGGAAACGTTTGGTTTTTGTGACAAGCCTGTAGCAGCATTGGAGCTCCTGAACGAGGGCTGTGCTGCCAAGCAAAGGCCGCTGCCTTTCCCAGTTTTACAGTTCTGATAAAAATTCTGAGCACTGAGACATCATTCATTCAAGCACATAAATCAGAAAAGAAAAGAAACAAAATTATCCTTTGCAAGTAGCAGCGTGCTGTAACATGCCTCTAACAGATTGCACCTTTATTCAATTTCTTTGTAAGGGGCCATGTGTCAAAAGGCTTTTTCCCTAGACCTGCTGGAATGTTAAATGGAAGGACAGCAGATTTCCTTCACCTTTTACCCTGAAGCAGTAAACATTGTTGCTGGGAGGTGACATCAGTCAAAAACCGTGCCAAATCCAGGTATGGCAGGCTCCAGGGCAGCCTGTGCTCAGTAGGTTTCTAATTCTGACCTGTAATTGCGGTCATTTCAGAAACTCAGTGCTTTCCAGCTGAGTTTCCCTTAGTCCACGGAAGTGTAGAACTAAAGCTGCTGTGGTGTAGCAGCTGAAGGACATGAGAAAATTGTGTGGGTAAATATCCATCCTAGGAAAGTAAGGATTTGTAGCATTTGGGTAGTTTTCAAGTGGGAAGGGCAGCATTGCTCCATAGTTTATAGGACATGCTCCAGCTCACGTGTCCTCTGCTCATTAAGTGACTTAGTGATGATCCATAGTCTTCTCACTAAAAATATTTTGCAAGATTGCAGTAGTTTTGAAGGAGACAAACGCTGTGGAAAGCAAGTTATTGGGTTTTTCATTTTTAAGAGGAAATATTACATTTGTTTCAAATGTAAAAATGAAGGTAAAGATGACATTAAACTCAAAAAAGTCATGAAAGCAAACCCCCTCTCCCTGTGTGGATTGAAAGATATATAGTCTCCCTAAAGTTTTTCAAGGTTTTTATTTCAGAAAGTCAATATTTTAGCAGAATTTACTGCAATAAACCAGTTACTTTCTGTAATGTGTAGTATCTGGACTGACATCACAGGTAAAAGAACTGTCTGGTGCAAACACCAGGGTTTGAGCGTTTCTTTGCTTTTGCAGCACAGCCCTCAGCTGTCAGTGTGTTTTTGTATTTTGCCTTAATAAAAACTCTTTATTTCATCATCCCAACAGTTTTGCCCTCAGAAAACAGAGCTTTGCCTACTGTGTTGAATGGAGGGCCTGGAGGACAAACGATCCTGCTGTATTTAATAAACAGCCATCAATAACTCCATGAGTTACCTGCAGACTACAGGGGCAGCTTGATGAAGGTGAAGGAGATGGACAGGAGTCAGTATGTGATGGTGTCTGTGTTGCTCTTGTCTGATGTTCTGGGGGAGTATTAACGAAGATAATAAGGGAATTTCTTCTTTAGGTACTGGAGTGACGTGTGAGGGGGACACCTGGACCATGCAGCTTTTTTACAGAGGTATTTCCAGGGATCACCCTCAGGAAGCAATCTGAATGCTGGGGGCTTGTAAGCTGCCTCTGGGACAGGAGAGAGGGCTGCTGGAGGCCACACTGGTGCTGGTGGCACAAGGGTGGATGCCTCTGTGTGGTTTTGCTGGGGCAGGGGCTGGAGCTCACTGCCTGGTCCTGCTGGGGTTTGGTTCCCAGCACAGGTAGCAATGGTTGGTTGCATTTGGCTTGCTAGTAGTGCAGAAGGTCCAGAATAAATCTATAAAATGCTTTTTTTTTTTTTTTTTTTCCTTCCATGTTCCTTGGTTCCTTATCTTCTTTAGTGCGAAGGTTTGGGGCTTAAAGGGAGGAAAAGTGATCACAGACATGAAAGTCAGCTCTAGTGAGAGAGGAAGTGATAACACCCAATACTCTGCTGTATTGCTCTGTATCATGCAGCCAGTTTTTCAGGTTTTTTATCTCTCCTTTGGATTAAGAGGCTCTGAGGCACAAGAAGGCTTGATGTATTTGCTGCTGCATAGAGAGGTGTCTATGCTGTGTTGGGTAAAGGAGAAACTGAAGAGGGAGCAGGCACATGTCAGCTTGCCCTCCTGCAGCTGATACAGATTAAAAAGGAGGCAAAAACCAAGAGCAGGAGCATCAGCTGTGCAACCCTAGGGGCTGCCAGCAATTCAGGGAAGCCATTAATGTCCTTGCACAAGTTAAAGCTTGGTCAGCCATTTGCCATCACATTGCTGAAGATGACGTCCTCACTTATCAGCAGACAGCGTGCAGATCTGGGGAGGGCAGAGCCAGGGAGCCACCACGACATCTCAGAGCAGGTCCTGTCAGCAGATAAAAACCATCCCACTGGAAATGTGCCCTGGCAGCTCTTGGGAAGTCAAAACAAGCAAACAGAGCTGGCTTTGGAAGGAAGGGCTTGTCTGGATTAAGGGCTCTGACTGCTCTCCGTAATCCAAGTGTTTAAAAAAAAATGTTGGGAATTGTGGACGTGTTTGCAACTGCTGGGAACAGCTTGTGTTATTGACAACTTGTGGATTTAAGGAACGTTATTTTTGGTGGCTTGCTGCTGAAGGTTAAGTGAGTAGTGGCAGAACAAAGGTCTCAACGGGCAGCTGCAGGCAATTCAGATTTTAGGTTAGTTTCTGAAGCCATCATCAGAGGCTGCTCCCTCCCAGTATGACCAGCATGACTCCACAACAGCCTGGGCTTTTCTTGGTGTTGCAAGGGAGGGTTTAAGCTGCTGGATTGTCTCGTTCATCTGCGCTAGAGAGAGCTGGACTGTCCACCCGCTGCACAAACAGAAGAAAACAGCTCCTGTTTCACTCACAGATCATATTTCTCTGACAGTTTCTTGTGCCTTTCAGTCATTTTTAATTTATACACTCTCTTCACACATACTGCACTTTTTGATTCATTGTATAGGGAATTACTGCAAGCTGCTTTTCCAGTTTTCCTCCTTATACCTGCACAAAACTCAATTAAAACTAATACCAATTAGCTGTGGATGACTTTTGAGAACCCTATTAAACAAAAAATACGAGCAGATGAGACCTATTTAAAATATGGGAGAATGTCAGTTTTAACATCCATTATGTTGCTGTACTTCCAAACCATAAAAGTGACAAGAATGGCATGCACTGTGTAAAAGAAATTTGTTATGGTCACTTAAAAAATGTTTTTATTATTATTAACTGCTGGAAAGTCAGATATAGATAGTAAATATTCTTTGATATGGAGTACAGATTTTCATGAACTGCCACTTCAAATTTCCCAACTTATTTGTTCCTGTTAAAAAGTGTTTTGCTGCTGCTCTGAAGTCCTTAAAGTATTTCTAAATGCTGTAGAGGTTTGTGAGGTGTGTGTAGCTGTTCCTACTTTATGCTTGCTCTGTGAAAAGGTAAAAATTGTGCAAAAACTAAGTGTTGTGTTCAGAACATTTGCTAAGTGATTGAGGAGATAGGAATTTGCCTGAGTGAACATATTAAGCCATACCAAAGGTTCAGCTAACCAGCACTGGTCAATAAAAGGTGGCCAGGGCAGAAAACAAGAAAAATACATGAGTATAAAAAAAAAAACCAACCTTTTAAGATACTTCCCCAATCATCTGTGACTTACAAATTTTTGGATACTTGTAGTTGTTAACCCTGAATGAGATTTTTTTTTCCCTCTGAATATATGAATATACTTAAGTCTTGAATCCATGTAAAATTTCAACACCAACAGAATCTCATGGGAATAAATTTCAGTAGCTCTTTATAATGAAATGTATCTTTTAAATGGTCTGATCATAGGTTAAATAGCTTTGTTCTTTTGAATTTCAAATTTGCATCTGACACTGGTTTCCTATTAACCAACTCCAGTTGCTTAACTTATTACAGAAAATGTCTCAACTGTGGTCCTGATTTTTAAACATGAGTTTATCCCTCACCCGTGGTTTTTTTTTTTTTTTTTTTTCTCTCTTCTTACTTGTTCTTGCTAATTAGAAATCAGCTTGAAACTGAGCAAACCTCAGCCATGTTTTCTGGTTAGTGAGTGGAAATTGCAGGAGCTGAGAAGCACCTTCAGAGCAGGTTGTACACAGCAACAGCCAGGGCAGGAACACATAAAAAAGACATAATAGATGAACTGCAGAGCAAACTGAATTAGATACACTTAGAGCAGTGTAATGAACTGGTGCCTTTAGTAATTAGCCAGGGCTGAAGTGATCTACTGTGGATTATATTCTTTGACTCTCTAATAATCTAAGTCACATTTCCCCTGGTTGACATTTACCAAAGGCCTCAATTTTCTGGTGTTTCATAGCTCACTTTTGAATGCTCAAAACCTGGATGTTAATGTTGAGAGCTTCAGTTTAAATTGTCCTTTCTGCAGTTTTGTACGCTTCTAACTTTATTACGATTCTGTCCTTTAAGTCAGATACATCAGACGTTATTGCAGACATATTAGAGTATAAAACTTGTCTGGACTCAAAAATGGTAATAAAATTGAGATCCTTTTCCATGGAACTGGCTCTTTATGGACCTGTTTTCCCAATAGAATATCCACCAGCTTCTTCAGGGCTTCATTAGTGTCCAGGCCTATATCAGACGTGTGGTGCTGGATATATTCTGGTTCCAGGCTGCAAAAGTTCAGCACAGGTGCACCCAAAGGGGTGATCTCAGTTCTGCTGTGACATCCTGCTTGACATTCCCATAATCTCTTTCAGGCCTTGCTATTTTTTTACTGGTTTTGGTTGGTTGATTGATTTTGGCCCCTTTTTTCTTAACATTTTGTTTTGGTTTTGAATTGGAAAATATTGTTCAATATTTGCACTTTTATGTTACTGATAACTCCAAAAGATAAAATCATGTAACTTTAAGTATTTAAAATGAAAAAAACATATAACAGCTGAAATGTGCATCTAAATTTTCAATGTTGGTGCTTCCTTGTGAAGAATTGAGGAACCTTGAATTTTGGAGCATTTTCTGAAGGTTTTGTTTATTACTTGGAGACCTGTAGTCAAAGCTTAATATGGGAACTGATATTTGCATCAATGTGTTGCCTTTGAGAATGGAAGCTCTGGGTGAGGATGTTGTGTCAGTGTGTTCATGTTTTATATAGGAAAAAATACAGGAAAAAAACCTGGAGAAAACCATAGAGAAACTCAAACACTACTCCAAGTCATGAGTAATGGCAGTTAGTTAGTTAAATGTGTTTACAGGTTTATATTTGTCCCTTTTAGGACGTCTTTGGAATTATCATCTCAAAAGTCTCAGGCTGATGTATGTCAGGTGTTGGCATCAGGATGAGGACTTGAGCAGTCAACATTTTTTTTTTTTTCATCAAAATATGTGTATGTTGATAGTGTTTACCAGCACTTATTTGCATAGGGGAAAAGCCTTTAAAGGATGCTGCTTATCTGGTCTTTAGCCCCATAGCATTTATAGCAAGGATGCTTTAGCTGAGTTGTGTTATTTAATCTGGTGTTCAAAAGAAAATGTCAACCAGACCAGCTCTGAAAATTAAACTGTTCCAATGCCTTTAGGACTTCTTTCTTCCATTGGCTTCAAATGAAAATAAACAGAGATTTTTCTATTCTTTATGGAAATCCATCTGTTCCTGTTTCTCTTTCTGTGTGATTTTGAACTATTGCATCTGCTTTTCCTTGCTCCTTTCCAGTATCTGTCATTGCTCTTGTTTCCTGTTGTATTTCATTTCTTCTTCTCTTCTTTTAATATTTAAATCACTCAAACCACCCGAGTTTTTTGTGATCTAATTTTCCAAATCAACCAAATACCTGACACTGTTGGGATTTCCTGTCATTTTGCCTGAAAACATTCCTCTCCTTGGCACCCATTCAGTGACTTGCAATACACCCACAGCACTTGAAACAAAGGTTACATTGCTTCCCTGAGGTCTCTGCTCAATCTTTGGTACCTTGGCAGGATTCACAATTAGCAGTAAATACATTTCTGGTTGCAACTTCTCCTCAAATTTAGCTCCTGGAACACCACCTGGAGGATTGTCTTGCATTTGAATTTGCCAGCTATTAGAAAGGCAACTGTCAGAGCTGCTCTGGGTTTTTCCTTCTATTCCTACAGCTGATTGACTCTCTTTGATACTGAGTTCCCTTACAAATGAAGCTGGGACAACTCTTGGTTGCCTGCGTTAGTTGAAGGTATGGGCTGTTCCATATAAAGCAAATAACACTGTTAAGCCAAGCCTGGGTGAGCTCCTGTAAAAGATCATGAGAGGGGGACTGAGCAGGGAAGGGCACACAGGAAAATTGACTGGAGAGCTGATGGACACCTTGAACTTAACCTTGTGTCAACCTAAAACAGCCCCAGCAGTCACTGAGCTGGAGCTTATGGAACTTTCTGGTCCAGCAGAGTTACCTGAGCCCAGCCAAACACCTGAGGGTACTTGAGTTACTTTGGGCTGTAGAGGTGAACATGGCCTTATGGTGCTCTCAAAAGAGATAATAGCAGGGAATTGAGGGAGAAAGGTGAATGTTTCATTAAAATTTCATTAAAATGTTTCACTAAAAAAAAGGCCCATTAAAATGCCAGTTTGGCAATAGAAATATGCCTTCTGCAAGAAAGAAAAGGGCTGGGTGGCTCCTGTAGCTCATGGCTGTGCTGCCAAGGGCTTGGGCTGGAGAAAGCAGCTTTGGGCTGACCAAAGCTATAAAAACCAATGTTTCGGTGGGGTGGACTACTCCAGGTCCTTGCTCAAACACATTCTCCATAAACATGACATGGGTCAAATGTTTGCTTCAGTAGTCTCAGCATAATTGAGTAGGTTTCCATGCATGGTGATGGTTTGTGGTGGAGCTTGTGGCTGGCATGCTCAGAAATATCTTTCAAGAGCTTTAAAATTCTTGACTCCCTCCTATGACTTTTGGACAGTGCATGAGGTGCAGAGCATGCATTATTATTCTACTTGCTGATTTCTAATGTCATACAGGACTATTCAAATTTTGTTTGATTTGCTATTCCTGGAAAATGATATAGTGGAACTTATACTTTGCTTGCTTTAATTGTTTCAAGTGGAAGAAGCTGTTAAAGGAGCATTTTCAAGCCCAGCCTTTGCTGCAGCAGAGTATTTTATTCCATTCCCATCACAAGTGCTTGAGCAGGTATCCTGGGGAGGTAGGCCTCTCCTCCTCATTATTGTAGAGGCATGTAAATGGAGAGTAAGGATTTTATAAGCCTCCTGCTCAGCAGTAGATAACTTAAAATCCAGAAAAAAATGACCACTCTAATGCTTTGTGAAAAGAGAATCTGAAGGACGTACAAAAACAAACTGAACTTCTTAAACCATGAATGAACATTACCAATAAGTGAATGGTCCTGGAAGCTTATTCTCTTTTGCTGTTCAGCCAGTTTCAAATGGGAGCAATCACAGTGCAGAGCTCTTTGTTTCACAGCCAGGACATGCTTGCTAACCCCAACAGCAGTCTGGGGCTCTTAGGAAGCTGTTTTGAGGCAATAAGGGGGGATTTCATCTGAAAACAAACTCATGTTTATTAATGAGAACAAGGTATTTTTTCCTGCTGTTAGAAGGATGATGGATATTGGAGTGATTGTTTGTGACCATGATGTACTGCTCTACCTGCTGGCTTGCTGCTGACTCCTGTGACATTTGCCTTGCATTCACAGACAGCTTGGCAATGGGGATTGCCCAGATCACCCACCAAATATCTCCAGTAAGAAATGCCCCATGAAGGAAAAACAAAATCTTGTTGGTGTTTTAGAATGCTAGCTGTTGAGAGACTTCTTATTTTAACAAGTTTGAATTATGTTTTAATGGCTTAAGTTTTACACCAAGTTCAAGGTGAAAACTTTTCTATTTGACATGACTGCTCCCATCTCTCATGGCACTGCTGTTGATATGCTGCTGTTGGCTTTCAGTGAAAAAATAACAATTTTCATACATCTTCTACCTTAAAATGTAGTGTCATCATAATCCACTTTTACTTGGCAAAAGTTAGAATTTCAGTTACCCAGGGTTAAAGTATTGTTGAAATAAGGCAAAAGTTAAGGTGGTCATTCATCCAGAACTCCAGCCAGGCTCTAAATGAGCCATTCTTTATCTCTGTGTAGTTGAGATCACTTTCCTCCCTTTCCCCTTGTTTAGCTTTGTGTGCTTTCATCTGAGACTGAAATAAAAAGACCTAAATTCTGAAAAGATACATGTAGCGCTTTTTGAGACACTCAATAGAACTGGAATAGTTAGGAGCATGTTTTGGGCACTTATCCAAGCCCAAACAAATCTCTACATAGTCTGAGGAACAAGAACTGAATTGCTATTACAGAAACTGCTTTCACAGGTGAAAAAGAAAACAGCCAGCAAGTGAGATAGGCAGAGTAAAACAATTCTGCCTTTCCCAGCTGAATAACAAATAAGTTTTTTCAGCCTCTAGTTTTTTTTTCCTTTCCACTTCACCTGTAAAAGTTGTGGGTTTGGGAGCAATATATTTTAACTCAACTTAGGAAAAAATAGTTAAGAAATGTCAGATCACACAAGACAGTCCACAAAGCAGTGGGACAGAGAATGGAGTTTAATTTTTTGTTCAAAGCACTTCGACAAGGCAGTTCCTGATCTGGAAACTTGGTTCATGTTGTTGTATGCAGAAGCAACATGAAACGTTTCTTTACTCCAAATCTGTATATTCTGTACAATCATGTACTCTTGGAGGGAATGACTCTTGGAGGAAAGTACGCACGTGCTTTCCATAATTCATTTAGAATTCTCTGCTCTCATTAATGTTCAAGTTTAAACACTATGAAATTGGTCAAAGTAAGTTGTTTCAAATATTTAAATATAAATGTATAGAAAATAGTTGGCAGTTCTTACCTCCCTTCCCCTTTTGTTATTGATGACTCTCTTAAACTCATCCAGTCTACAGGGAGCATTTCCTCATCTTGGTAGAAAGACCCTGGCTGCTGCCTGACTTGAATGGAGAGTTTTGTAATTTGTGTCAGGAAAGAAAGTCTTGTCTTTGTGACATGCAAAAACACATACAGAAAGCCTCTAGGAGACATTTGTGTTTAAAAGCTGTTTGCTGACGCTGTGGAGAGGTGCATCTGCAAGTAGGGAATCCATGTGTGTGGTGGTCATTGCTCCCAACATCCTCCTCCTCCTCTCAGGAGAGGCTCTTCCCTGTGAGCTGGTACCTGAGCAGAGGGCAAAGCAGGATCCCTGCTTCTTTGGCCTCAAATTTGCATGGTTTTGTCTAAGTGCCACATATTGCACCTTTATTCTGTAGCTTTAAATATGCAATGTTAATGCCGAAGACACAATCATGGGGTTTTCGCTTTGCTAGAGGGGAGAATTGTTTCAGATTTATTTCCTCTGCCAGTGGCTCTTCTATATGGACACTCAGACTATGCAGGAGGGAAAATCTCCCAGTAGTCAGCCTGCTGCTGATGGTTAAAGAGGCTTGGAAACATCATAAAGGTCAAAAATATCGTAGCTGCAAATGGAAGTGTTTAAAGTTGGAGAACGATTTATGGAAGAGGACAGCATGAATTGGCACTGGAACCATTCTTTTCCATTATTTCCCTAAATGACTCTTTTAGCAGTGTTGAAATCAAGATAATCAAGTTTGAAAATTAATGGGAAGGAACAGCAAATAATTAGGAACAATGCTATCAAGTAGGTAACTGCTTTGACTACTGGCATACCTGATTCTGTAGCTGCAGTGAATGTGACTATAGAATGAAAATAAGAGGCAATTCTTTCCATTCAGCTCCCCCCACCACCCTCCTCACCCAAACTATGAAAGTGTTTGATTTCTTTTTATTTTGTTTATTTTATTATGAATGAGTGACATTTAGAAAAGAGTACAAAGACTTTTGGTATTTTTTTTAATGAAACTTGTGGTGTTAGCTTTTCATTGTGGCCTAGATATAACCAGTTATCATGCTGTGTAGCCCATCCCTGTTTCATCAGGAGGGTCAGATGCCCATCCCTAATGGACTATCAAATTAATATGACTTTTTAGCACAGTTTTCTTTTGAAGTTTTTTTTTTTTTTTTTTTTTTTTTTTCGTTAGAATTTTTTCCTTTGGAGGCAAAAAAAAAAATCACTGATGCGAGAAACTTTGGGAAGCTGTATGGGGTTTAAAGTGTTGTAGTCTTGAATGCATGTTCCACTCTGGATCAAGTGTCCTGTGTCTGTGAACCACTAGGTTTTTTTTTTTTTCACTTATTTTTCCATTTTTAAAGTGCTGTTCCTGTCTTGGGCTGCTGTCCTCAATTGTGCAGCCATTTTTTAACTTTGTTAGAAACACTCTCACTCCAATTGGATTATTAATGTAAATGGCAACCGGCTGGGAAATCTTTTCAGCCTTTTGAGTGCTTTGAAAGAAAATCTTTCATGGCTCTTTGTATCCCACACGGCACACAAATTGTAGTGCAGCCTGCTGCAAGCTGTGTGTAATATTGGCCTGTGATCTAAATTGGCTTAGGAATGCAGTGAGGATTCACAGGCAGTCTGAGAGGAAACCTCCATCCCTGAGCATTGTGTTGGGCTGTGGCTGCAGTGCAGCGTCTCCCAGCAGGCTCTGTCACCCTTGCTGGGGACACAGAACAGTGCCAGCCACACTTATTTCCATGGGACAACCCAGGGACACACATGAATGCAGCAGAGCTGAACTCACAGCAAATTCTGGATCTGCTTCTTCCCGTCTTAACTTCAGTTCTTCAAATAACTTAATATTTTTTTTGTGCTGATGATGCTGTTTTCTTTAATACCATAAATCATTGTTTTATGCTGATGACACTGTATTTCTCTATCACCATTAATCATCTATAATGCTTGAGAAGGAAATGTTAATGAAGAATACAATTTATTAAATGTCACCCAGTGGGTGGGCTAAAAGGTGGATTAACTGCAAACCTTATTATAAACAGGGCCAAAATAAAGTAATGACCCAAACAGACTGGTAGATCTGGTGTGGGAGGTACAGGAAGGGGTGAGCAGGACATGGGCAGTGCCTGGGACAGCAAGGAAGGGTTCTGCAGGGTGGGACAGCCCAGCAGAGTGGGAAGGAGTTGTTCTGGAAATCAAGGGGCTTCCCTTGCTCTGTGCAGTGTGCTTCAGAAGTGCCAGCTTCCCACCTGGCACTGCTCTTTGGGAAGGCTTGGCAAAAACAGACAGGAATTGCAATTTAACGCTCCTCCTCCTCAGGCCCTTTGGAAGCACAGGATACCCTCTGATGTTTCCTTGTCTGATCATAGAATAACCAACTCTTGCAAATCAGGGAGAGGGACTTGAATGGCAGAAAGGCTGACAAAACAAAGGCCTGAAGCCATAACTATTACTTGGAGAATGTTTTAAATCTTAATTCGGCTCAATCTTTGATTGGCTAGTTTGTCTCTGCTATAAACTTTAAAGACATGTTAGTTACCTGTCATTTCAGAGATTGCTTCTATACCCTGTCCACTTGTAGGCTGCTTGCTTCCCAGAAGGCAGATTTCTTTTTAGATTTTAATTTTTAATTTTTGCCACATTTTGATTATGGCGATATTAAATGGGGTCAGTGCTCAGTCAACTGTTAAATAAATTGCAAATTCTACAAAACACAGCCAGCAGAGTCATTACTAACTGTAATGCTGAAACTTCAAGCAAAATTACATCTGGCTACAATGCTATTCAGATGCATAAATTATACAGCCTCTGATTATCTTAAGGAAAATTCAGCTATTAAACTTATTTTATGGGCACAAAACAAGGGGAACTGCCAAAAGGAATCTGTGCATCCTAAAAGTCATGAGAAGAAAAATAATTGGCAAACCTTTTCCGCCTGCAGTTTTATGGAATGTTCTCTCTCCCTCCTGATGTTCAATCAGCCTCCACCACTGGCACAGATGAAATCACACAGTGTCAGAACTGGTGGGGGAATGCAGCCTGTGTAGCTTTGGAACAGCAGGTGGGTCCAACATTTCAAATCTGACCCCAAACATCCCCCACCTTTCATGGGGATCTAAGGGGGGGGTCAATCTCCAGGGGTGAAAATTGTAATTCAACGCAGAAAACAATGAGGATGCTCAATAGTGGGGTGTTGAGTGTGCTGCAGAACTCCTGCTGAAAGCTTCCAGCTGCCCTGGAGCACCCGAGGAACCAGCCCTCTTCATGTGCAGGCAGGGCACTGGTGCCTCACTTGTGTCTGGGAGTGGGGAAGGATGAAGAACAGAGCCTGGAGTGGCTGATGGCACAAGAGCCCAAATGGCAGCAGATCACTCACCACAGCTGTGCCAGAAACCCCTCAGACCCAGGGGGATGGCACACTGCTTCTTTCCTTGTTCTCCCACCCCCAATTTTATTTCAGTATTGCCAGTGTTAAATTCAGAGTTACCTTTGAAGAATAGCAAGTACATTGCTTAAAACAGCCCTGTCACCAGATTTCCTGAGTTGCTTCAATGTATTTTAAACCATTCTTATATTTGACAAGTAATTGCCAAAATAGGTTATATGCCACTGACCTTTATCAAAGTCTGATTTTTTCCAAGCCTTGTCTCACAGTTCCGTCCTGTAAAGACATTCAGGGAAGATAATTGCTCCCTAAACTAATTGCCTTCTCTGCTGTTCTTTTCTGGACTTTTGCAAGACAGAGGAAATTTTGCTATTATTTGTTCTTTGAATAGGTCTCAGCTCCTCAGACTGGAGATAAGAGAAGGGACCCCAGTTCTGTTTTCATTCCTTCCTTCCTTCTTGTAACAAGAATTATGAGTCAGGAGTGTTACTGCTTTCTCTCTGGAGAATTTCTATGCAGAATTTGTAGAGGAAATCATAATTTTATAGTCCAGTATGTGGTGTTATATCAAATATAAATATGGCTAACAGGAGTAATGGATAGTGCCTATGAGTACACGAGGAAGTACTGCATTTCTGTTCCAAACATTGTGCAACCTGAATCTGGTTTTTCCTCCCTGATTAATCATAACTATTCAGTATTTCAATATATATTGATCTTGGAGACATATTTGATCTATGAGGAAGGGAGGATTAATCTTGTTTTAACAAAGCTCTTCTGTTTGATTCAGCTCTGTGATAGGCTGTGAGTGATACACTTGGTGGTTGGCACAGTTCTAGTCAAGGCATGAGCTCCTCCTTGGCTGAGGGATATTGATAGCTGCTAAATATGAGCAAAATTATTAATGGCACTGAAGCATACCAGGGTTTCATGTAAATGGTTGGTGTCAGAACAGAGAATTCCTGTGGTGTTGCAAAAGGAGTTGATTTTTTTAACACTAACATTGCAGTTGGAGGAGGCACTGTCCCTCCTGTGAGGGGTTTGAGTGTGCAGTGGGGCTGTGGCAGAAAAAGGAGGATGCTATTCTCTGAAAATAGAAATACACTGAAGGAAAAAAATATAGAAGAAAACTTTTCATTCCTGACAGAGAGAGAATGTCTCATGTATGAAGAGATTAAAACAAAAATAAGTAGCACCACATCTTGTAATGGCAAGATTCCTCAGCCACTTCACCTCACCCTTTGTGAGGCTTTCTTCACTCCCTTTGAAAGATATTCAGTATACTGCATTTCCTCTGAGATTTATTTACTCTTTTTCCAGTATTAAGCTGAAATTATTCCACAAAGATAGCTCCTAACCTAGTGTTTTGTACTGCTAAAGCTGACAGCCTTTCCATTTGGAGATTTTAAAGTTAGTGTAGCTACACTGCAGACTTTCACTCTGTGTATGTGAATGTGAATTGCAATCTTTTAGGAAAAAAATAAACATTTTGAAATTAGGAAGCTATTTAGAAGCACAAGTATGTTTGGGTTTTTTTAAATGCAGTTAAAATGCATAAACATCTGTGTATTTCCTGTAGTTTCCTATCTTTGGTTTTGTGACCTTTAACAGAAGTTTAAAAGGAAATTGGAAAAAAATATTTCTCTCAATTGAGTGATTTTAAAAAAGCCAAAAAAACAACTACTGCAAATTCTGTAAGCAGTGGATTATAAATCCAATTTTTTACTCCCCCTTCTGGTTGTGGTTTTAAGGAATGCACACATATGGAAAGCAGGACTAAGATTGTCAATTTGTTATCTGAAAACGTTTTAACATCTATTTCTAACTGTGAAATGTGTCATCTTGGGAGCATATAATTTCTTCTATTAAGATGCTGTGTGTATATAATTTAAAATAACAATGCAAGCAGATATGCCAGTGTTGTGGTGTTTTTCATTTCAAGCAGCTTAAAAAGAGAACAATTTCTGTTAGCTTGGGATTGCAATCTGATAGTCCTCCTCACACAGAGCAATGGTTTGCTCCTGCCCGGATCAATGTGTTTACTGAAGACACAAAGTGTGGGTCAGACAAGTGAAGTCACAGGGCCAGCACACTAAAGGCTTATTAGCAATGTCAGGTCACTAAATAATGCAATCAGAAAGGTGTTTATTGTAAACTGCCACTTTCACAAGAAATGCATAAAATTCCTCCAGTGCAGCACGAGGTGCAAGAGCATAAAATAACCAGGTTTTGTAAAGCAAATTAAAGCTTTCCATCTGGGTACACAGAGGTGGATTTCAGGATGAATCCTTGGCACTACAAGGATTTTTAATTTTTTCTGGGGGAGCTGTGGACTTGTCCATCCTCACTGCAGACACTGATTTGTTTAAGAGCTGTCCTGCCTGTGTGATGCTCCCACGTCCTTGCAGGTGTGGGGACTTGGGCACAGCTGTGCCAGCTGTGGGTTGGCCCAGGGAAGCCTCACTTATTATCTAAGCCTCACTTGGGGTTATTGTGTGATGCTGAGGACTTGTTGGCCCAGTGTGGAATGACTGTTTGGTCTCTGGATTTTTAATTTTTCTGGGGAGCTGTGGACTTGTCCATCCTCACTGCAGACAGGATTTGTTTAAGAGCTGTCCTGCCTGTGTGATGCTCCCACGTCCTTGCAGGTGGGAATGCTTGGGCACAGCTGTCAGCTGTTTGGGAAGCCTCACTTATTATCTAAGCCTCACTTAGGTTATTAAAAGTGTGCTGTTTGGTCCATTAGGGAAGCCACCATCAGTTTGGGAGTGCCAGAGATGAGTTTATGTGCTCTGAGAGCCCAATAAACATCATCTACTTCACTTACAGAGTGCAGCAGTTTTAGATGCCTGGTTGCTTTCCCAGATTTTGTTGCCTTTCTAATTAAATCAGACTTGGGGATTTGAAATTGAATTGGTGTGAAATTCACAATAAAGGTCTGTAAGTAGTTGAAGACTGGCAAGGCCTGGGCATGTATTTAACTAGCATGGGAAGTCAGAGGAACCTGACTACAAACAGTTCTTATGCTGTTCTCTATCCCTTTTTATTCTGTAAATGACTTTTGTTCTGAAGTGAGATATGACTTCCCTTCCTGTAGTGCTGCATGAAATGAGATGACAGCAGAATCACATCCTCAAATTTAACTACCATCATCAGCATTGAGAAGGAAAAATTGCATGGCCCATAAAAGCATCCTAAAGCTGGTTGCTTTAGGACAAAAGATGACAGTTGGAAAGGGAACTGTTCTCCTAAGGAATATAAACCACATATTCAAAAATAGGAGTAAGAGGTATTTTTGGATAGTAGCACTACTTTGTGTTTGTTTCAGAACGAGCAATAAATGGAAAGTGCAGATCAAATCTACCAACTCTATTGACATTGTGGCTGTGTGTTAAATGGAAGGAAGACAGGCCTTCCAGGTTTGCCAGAAAGAATAACCGAGGAAGTAAATTATGTGACAACAATATCACTTAGGAAAGGATAAAGATGAACATCTCTGATCACAGTGTAAGAGATATGACATTGTGAAAATGGCAGCTATAAACCAAAGAGGTCTAAGGAGGGCAAGCAGTGTTTCAGATAAAAGTGTGAAACAGGGTTACTTGCAGTGTAAGGAGAATGAGACACTGAAGAGCTGCTGCCTTGGGAAGAGGGGCAGAAGTGTTGAACAAATAAGTAGATTAAACACTCAGTTTCTTATTAATATTTCTCTGTCTTACAGTTAAAATGACTTTTTTGTGAGCTTCTTGCAGCTTTTAAAAGATGTTCAGGAGCCCATCATTTAGAAAATTTTCCACAATGCCAAAATTCGTGTGGGCTTCTTAACTGTTGCCATTTTGCAATGCTTTATTTCAAGGCCATAAAACTCCAATATAACTAGACAAGTCATTGCTGTCACACATGACAAAGTGGCATTCCCAAAAAACATAATTTTGTATGCATTTAATTAAAATACATACACTGTTTGCACATTGGGCTGAAATCAAAAGAGGTGCCCACACATTGATCAGAAAATGAAGCATGGCAGTGGTTAGAACACAAGGAAATGGGTTATAGCTGTGACAGTGCAGCCTGTATCAGTGCAATGCAGGGGCTAATGCATATGCTTAATGCAGAACAGTTTTAAAAATTGCTGGGGTATTGAATTCAGACCACCTTCCTATCCTTTTGAAAGCTTTTTTCTTATTTCATACCCCCATAATCCTTTTAAATATGTATAGATTGTGCTCAGGTTATAAGGTAGAATGATTTTTACATGTATAAAAATATGTTGACTAGTGCCTAAATGCTGGACTCCATGGCTGTCAGTGCCTATTGTATATAATTTTCCCAGACACACAGCTAGCCTTAGGCTGTAAAGGTAGGAGCTCTGTGTCAGAAAGACTTTGACAAAAGATATATAGCTTTTAATTTGCCCATGGAACACAGGGAGCAGATTTATGACCTAAAATACAAGGCTCAGAATTGGCTGTATACTTTCAGCTAATGGGTATAGAAATGAGGAGATTCACAATGGCTACTCCATGTACAGACTGCCTTTTTTGCATGTTGAATAAACAGTCCCGAAAAATTTACAGGGCTATAATTTAAAACAAAAATCAGGCAAGTGTAGACCTGTGAATACATCTTCTATCTCTTCTTGGACTTAGAGTACCTTGTAAAACTGTAATTCTAGCCTGCTTTACCTGATTACTTTGTTTGCATGCATATCAGGCTAGATTATTAGCATTTGTTTATTGGCTATTTTTCATTAAGGGCCTTTGCAGACATTAAAGAGGCTCACAAAATCGTGGAACTCTCAATACCAGTTCCACAAGTAGTAAAAACTCCTGTCAACTTTATCTGAATGAAGTTGCGCTGATTTATGCTGGCTGAGGATTTGGCCTGCAGAATTGATCTTGGATTGTAAGAGAGAAACTCTGATGATGTCCTCTGTTCTTAACTCCTTTGACAAAGACAGCTTTAGAAAACCATTTTGATTTTGTGGATTTATCCTTTGTCCTGGCTGTCAGAAGACATAGCAGTTTAAGATCAAAGGGGAAGACATTTGAAGATTAAACATCTTTGAACTGAAAATGTCCTGCAGCCCCATAAATTCCAGCAGAGATCACTAAATCCAGAGTGCAATCATCAGCTGATTTGTGTTAACGATGCACTGATGGAAACCTTCAAAGTGCTGTGAGCTCTGTCCTTCTACCAAAAGTGATGGAGCCCTCTCAGGGATCCCACCCAGGGCTCCTGGAGTGCCTGGACCAGCCTTGCAGAGGCTCCTCATGGTGCTGGGCACGAGCAGGACTGGCTGCACAGGACAGAGGGATCCCAGTGGCACAGAGCTCTGGGATCTGTCCCCACAACACCTCACAAAAGACTCATGGTGACGCTGATCTCATCCCTGTGCCAGGATCAAGGGGTCCCAAGGACATGGATCTGTTGTTGGGTGTAACTAGGACAGCACATCAATGGGACATAGCTGAATTAACGCTTAAGCAACCTGGTCTAGTGGCAGGTGTCCCTGACAGGACAGCTGGGACCAAAGGGTCTTTGAGGGCCTAAAGGGTCTTTGAGGGACTAAAGTGTCTTTGAATGACCACAGAGTCTTTGAGGGCCTGAAGGTTCTGGGAGGGCCTGAAGGTTCTTTGAGGGCCTGAAGGTTCTGTGAGGGCCTGAAGGTTCTGTGAGGGCCTGAAGGTTCTTTGAGGGCCTGAAGGTTCTGTGAGGGCCTGAAGGTTCTTTGAGGGCCTGAAGGTTCTTTGAGGGCCTGAAGGTTCTGTGAGGGCCTGAAGGTTCTGTGAGGGCCTGAAGGGTCTTTGAGGGCCTAAAGGGTATTCAGGGGACTAAAGGTTCTTTGAGTGCCTAAAGGGTCTTTGAAGGCCAACAGGGTCCTTGAGGGACTAAAGGGTCTTAAAGGTCCCTTCCCCAACTTTCCATGATTCCATGATCTGCAGTGACAAGGACCAAACAGCCACAGCTCATAATCCCTCCTGAGGCCTTGTTCTGTGCTCTTTCATCTTTGCTTGTTGAAGACACTGTGGGATGGAGGCTCTACCTCATCTTAAAGAATTCCCAGAGGTTAACAATCCCAAATAATTCAAAATTGTTTATGTTTTGCTCCTCTACTTTCACCAACTGAATCTCATTTTGAGTATCCTGTTAAAGTGCCCTCCACCAAAGGTGTAACTGCCAGGCTGAAAGGAGTCCTGGGCTCCAGGAGGATGGATGTTCCTTTGGAAGGAGTTTTCTAAGGAATAACTGCTGTGAGGGAGCACCTGCAAAAGACAGAGACATAATGACTTGCTTTATTCTTTAATTCTTCAAAGATTTAAGAACATGAAAACAATAGGCTAGAAAAAAAAAGAACTGGAAGGATTATTCTGATATAATCCCTATTTATTCTTTTGTTTCTCCATGTAATATTAGTATTTGCATGCTAATTAGTGATTAGAACTGAATATTTAGGAAGAAGTTTGTTTTTCTCATGAAACTTATTTTGGGAAATACATTTTCTACCACATTCATTTTTTTTAGATAGGCAATCTACTTAAGCCTACATACCAGAGGATAACATAAAGATGTTATTTGAAAATAAATTACTGCCTCAAGTAGCTTCTGTAGTGTATTTGCAAAATGCCAGTTCTAGAAGGGCAGTGGAATTATTAACTTAAGATAAATGGCTAGAGATGATATAATTATGAATTCTGTGAGAAGACCTTGTCAGAAGAAAGATATAGATTGAATTATTTTTTTTGCTTTGTTAGCATAATCCATATTAAAAAAAGAATTGAGACATCAAAATGACAATGATTCATACTTTCTGTGACTTTCAATTATTTGATTATGGTTTGTTTTTTTTTGGGTTTTTTTTTTTTTTTTTTTTTACCAAGAGAGGCTTGGATATTCTTTGTAACTCACTAGATTTTAACAAATGCAGCAAATGCTGCATTTCCTGAGCTGCAAAACTGAACTACATTTTGTGAAGTAAAAACAAAAATAAAATATAATGGTTCTTCCTGCATTTAAAAGTGAGACAACCCTGGAGCAAATGGCAACTTTCCAGTGAAATCATCTTGGGATTTTGATAGAAGAAAGTAAAAATGAAAATTCTAGTACCCTAATACCTGGGATAATGATGCACACCGATGTAAAATACCCTTAAAGAGCTGGACGTCAGGTTTGGTGGCCTTGCCCCATCTGGTTTTAAACAGTAGACACTTTAGGACTGTAAGCCAGATGGTTTTGAAATTACTGCATAAAATCCCTCTAACTTTGTCTAATTTGGGGTGATGGTTTCTAGAGTCTGATTTCCTTGTTCAGATGGAAGTTTTCTAAACTGTCTTTTGAAGTTCGAATTTCCTTTTTTTGCTGTTGTCTTCATATTGTGGCAGTTTCTAAATGGTGGGCTCACGAGTCAGGGCCAGGGATGGCAGGTTCCTGGGAGTGAAGGAGAAAGAAGTTTGTTTCTGTTGCAACGATTTTATAGGCTAAGCACTCTAAATGAAAAACAGTGGCATTTAACTCAAACTCCTCTCTTATTTCTCTCCAGCTTATTCTCTGTTCTGCATTTTAGCATTGAATGATTGCAAATAAATATAACTTTGTGCATGTATGGGAAAGCTTTTATTCTTGCTCTTTGATTGTTGTGTATTCAGAGCTCTCCCACTGGTACTCATTTCATTAGTAGGCATAAAAGTTGTCCAGGGCCCAAAGAAACATTCAAACATGTAGCTGTTACTGCTCTCAGGAGACAGATAAATGTCAGTGTCAGTCAGTGATTAAATATGCAAAAGATTTCTTGCATGTGCTAGAAACTTGATGTTACAATTAATTAAAAAGAGGAAATGTTATAGAAGAGCAGAATAACAGAAAGTGTGTGGAGATCACATCAAACAGAGAAATTAACAAAGTAATATTTAAGGGCTTCTAAGACTGTAATGAAAAGTGTGTGAAAAATTAGCACTAATCAATGAGCATCTGAGTGTTCAGTCCAGCTAAAATCTGCCCTACAAACCTTTGTGGCTCTGTGAACCTTGTCCATGGCACCCCAGTTCCATCAATTTTAATTTTTTTTTTCTATCCTCACATACTTTCTAAGTTCTGCCCTGACCCTGGTGGCACACAGGCAGCCTTGGTGACAGGGACTTCAGCTCTTGAAATCTGAGAGAAAAGTGCTCAGGTGTTTCCAGAAATGCTCCTGTCCCCAGCCATGCCCTGGAGAGACATGGGTGGCACCTTGAGCCACTCCCAGGCACTTAATACCTGCAGGTGATGCCTTAAGATTTCAGCTTTTCTATTTTTCATATATTTGTAATCCTGCAGTTTTTAGTGTATAACTCCAAACTCCACACACAGTGTGAGCTGCTGCTGTCCCATTTGGGGCAGACACAACAATTCCTGTCCAGGCCTGGCAGTCAAGGACACCTCACTGCCTCAGGCCTTGAGATGGAAACAAAAGTGAGTTGGGGAGCAAACCTGGGGTAAATGAGTTCATTACCTGAAGTTGTAATTGGAAAATTAACCTCCAGTATGCAAAAGGACCAAATTTATAAAAGTATGAAAACCTGTGTCCATTTTTGGGTGTAGCCCCTCTGAGGAGGGCTTCATCTGCCCACAATGAACCTGAAGAACTGCTTTTTATTCCTTTAATTTTGACCTCTGTTTTTGAGTAGTCCCAAAATACATCACAGGAACAATCCCTTTGGATTGTCCCACCAAAGACATCTTCTCCCCAGGGAGTGTCCCACTCCCTTCCCTGTGTCTGTGACTGCCCCGTGTTTGTGCTTCCTGATGACAGCCACACTGCTTGTCCAAGGACTGGGGAGAAAGGGACAGACCCTCAGAGGGGTTTCCGTGGGGGAAAATTGCTTTTCCTGCACTGCAGCTCTTCAGCTATCATCATATATGTGTATGTTCTTCTCCTCTGTCAGAAGAGAGAAAAATTTTCTAGGATTCATTTAAGAGCCCTTGAAAATCCTTAGGAAAATGAATGAGCAATTTCCATCCCAGTGGGAGGGGGGTTTTCATTGGAATTGGCAGCTTCTAAACATAAAATACACACAGGGACACCCAGAGTCACTCTTTGGAGTCTGGTGTGTCAGGATGGTGGAGGGGAATAAAGATTTGCTTACTCTTCCTACCATATCCATTTCCTTCCCATTCAGGGAATGCTGGCATGGCCCCTCTGTGCCATTCTGTCGAGAGGCAAGAAGACATTTTTAATAGCACTGTCGCTTTTCAACCAATCCAGTGACAGATACGAGTGAATAATATAAATTCTCTAGCCATTCCTTGGCATTTATTTCAATGTAAGTGTATTTTTTTTTTCAAGTAGAAAACCCAATAGTAATTTATCAAGGGACAAATCATTTTTTTCTGGGCAGTGGAGTCTGCAAAATCCCCATTTTTAAAGCACTAAATCTCCCTCCTTTGACAGGAGTAAGAAAGCATTAAAAGCTTTGATTTAGCTGGATCATACAAAATAGTTTCTCATAATTATCCTTTTGGATGATATATGCTTGTCTTTTTTCCCCTTCTTATTAAACCTGAGGTTTCCATTTTTCATCCAGCTGTATTACTAAATTAAATTGCCTTTTGTTGTATTCAAGTTAAGCACTTTGCCGAAAGCTTTCCTTGTTCAGGGAAATAACATTTACCCAACGTGCTCCCTGTTTTACTGTTTAAATTTACTGTTTGCAATTTTTTGGTTTGCTAAACAATTGGAGGTTATTGTTTGTTTTAATAGGAATAATGAATCAGTGGAATTTAGTGTTGTATCTTAGAGTACAGTATCCAGGGCAGGGGGAGGGGAAAAACTCCCAAGGAATTCTTATTTTGAATTGAAATGTAAATTGCCAACATGACAGAAAAAGGTTCTTGCATGTCCAGCTTTAGAAACTTTTCATTTTTATTGCTGCATGAAAAGGAACTTTAGTCAGCTATGGAAGAATTCCATGGGGGATATAGTCACACTCATTGACAAAATAATAGAAAACAGTTCAATATGCCACTTTTCTTGGGCACTTTGCATCTGCACATTAAAAAATTGCTGTGAAAGCCAGAGGCAGCTTCAGCCAGAGTTTTAATTCTGTTCTTGCAAGGAGAAAGCTGAAATTTGCTCTAAATGGACTAAATCATATAAAAATCTATACCAAAATTTAATAAAAGACTACCCATGATCAGCATAGCAAAATAAGTTGCTCATTGAAAGATTTATGAGATGCTGTTCAAGAAACTACCCAAAGAAATTAATTCAGAGGCCACTGCTTGTCATGTACTTGTTTCAGGGAAATTCTCAAAGAGCATGGGATGTGTGGAGCAGCCTCCTTGGCTGCTGTCCCCCTCTTCCTCAGGGCATTTCAGGTCCTGTCCTGGCTCTGTCATTGCCTGTCCTTTGCTCTGTTGTTGGGAAGGTCACTGTGCTGGAGCTGGTCTTCCCTGGGCTGTGCTAGCCAGGCTTTACAGCCATGGTGGCCAGATCACAGCCTGTACCAACACACACAGTTGTCTTGAACACTGACTCCAAAGTTAATAATGGTATGAATTACACAAGGCCCGATAAAGACGGAATTGAAGGTGGTAAAGCAAGCCAGTGCAGCTTTATGACAAATAGATTGTGTCAGAGTATGTGATGGGCTTTTGAAGAAATTCTAAATGTCATCGATACAGACCAATATCCCTGATGGAGGTCCATCTCTGGGGTTGGGTTCTGTGGTGTGGAATTATCACTAATCGGTTCAAGTGGTAGAAGATCAACACAATGCCCCAGTGAGTCTGGCGGGAAAGAGACTCTGAACATCTCCAGGTGTGATCAGGTGAAGGAGGAACTGGCTTTCTGTGGAGAGGCTGGAGCAGAGCATGGAAAAGAATCAGAGAGCTGGGAAAGAAAGCATAGAAATCCATATAAAACAAGCAAGACACAGGATTTGAAAATGCACCTACAGAGATTTACTTTGACACAGCAGGATGCCAGCAGGTACACAAAGGTTATGGCACTTCTCTGAGTTGGGGTGTTTTTAAACAAAGATACAGATTACCCTGACTTGGAATAAGAGGAATGGGAATAGGTGACTTCTGAAAGTCATGTGCAACTTCTGTGATATTGGTGACAGCATATGCAGCAGTGGCAGGAGAGAGAAAACCCTGAGGGAAAGGGGAAACACACTTGTATAAATGGGGAGCCCCAAGAAACAGTTCAGGCACAGGCAACTGATATGCGGAAAGAGATTGTCAAACCAGAAGTTACAGGATGCAGATACAGGCAGCAGAGCTGGGTCACCATTTGTGCATTTGCAAGGTTTTCTTGAAGTGGAAGTAAAAGGAAAGGGAAGAGTAAAGAACTTTCAGGAGTGGCAAAAGATTTGTGGTGTGTGAATGTGGAGCATGAGTTTTGGCTTGTTGAACAGGAAGCTGTGGTTGTGGTGGCCTCTGTCAGTCCTGAAAATCTATGAATGTGTGATTTCCAAGAAAGCTTTGAAGATCTCATCTAAAAGACTCTGTTTGACCTTTGTATCCTTCATAATAAATTGAAAAGACAATCATTTAGAGAGAGGCTTTTTCTTCTCCATCATATACTCTCATTTTTTCCTGGTTTTCATTTAAACCCTGCTGCTATTAACAGATGCTTCTTGTCTTGATAGTTTCAGGCACAACATTAGTTTGTTGCCAAACTGAACATATTATTTATTTATTTAATTAATAGTATATTGTCTTTTAATTTGTTTCTTCCCCTGCAGTGCTTCCTATAAAATGCCTTGGAAGAGAATCCAAGACTTTGTAATAAAACATTGCAGGCAACATTGGGCCTCCTGAATAAGTTAGACAGTGGCTTTTCTGCACCATTTCTAATATTCTTATGATTTTAGTATTAATTATGTGGAAGTATCAGCAAGGTGGAGCTTCTCCTCCAGGCAGCTAAAAATTGTAAAAGGATTATTAAGGCTTGTGAGGAAATCACAGACCTGTGAGTCAGGGAAAGATGAAAATTTCATAACACAGCATTTTGGTTTTGATGCTTTCAAGTCACAAACTTTTTTTTTTTTTTTTTTTTTTTTTTTTATCTCAGATTTTACAGATCATTTAGATCCTAATGTTGATAATAATTAGAAAAGTGTGGGCACCTAATTTGTTTTAGGACTGCTGCCAGCACTGTGTGGATATTTGATGTGATAAAGGTGTGCACATTGGTACAGGTAGTGAATACTAAAACTTATCTCATGGATGCTCTTATTGTAATTAGTACTCTTTCCTTTTGCTAAGGCTTTGGACCATAAAAGTCTTGTACATTCTTTCCCAAGTTAACATTTTTTGGTTTTTTTTTCTGGGAAAAAACCCACAAAACCACCCCAGCTCTAATATTACAAAATGGAATTTGTGCTGCTCTAGACATGTGCTCCTGCACTACTGATTAATTCCTGTTACAAGATTAATCAAATATTAATAAACTAATAATGAGTGCCAGATCTACATAACTGTCAAGTTTTCTTCTGGATTAACAGCACTTTTCATTGAATTATCTCTGGATCTGCCTGACAGCCCAAAGCTGGTTATTAGTTTCTGAGTATTCTGAAATATCAGCAAAAAGGCAGTATGAAGGTAACAGTTTTTCTTATTGAAGTATGCTGCATGAAACATCTACCTGGTTTCCAGGCTCTTAAAATAAACACATTTTTTGCTGAATTTGGGCTGGAATTTGCATCAAGCTATGAGATAGGAAACTCTAACTTGCTTCCAAAAAGTACAGTCGTGCTACTCCAGAGCTCTTGTATGATTCTGGTAATTAGGTGGTCTGGTTTTGATTTAGTCCTGTTAGTAAAAGCATTTCATTATTAATCAGAAATATGGGAAAAAACCTTACCCACTAGTTTTGCTAGATTATTTTGCTAAGCTTCCCAAACTGTCCTTCAGTTTGGAAAGGGAAAAAAATTGGGCAAGACTAGAGGGGTATGAGGACCCTTTCCTTGCATGTATTGAGGTCCTCAATGCACCAATGTGCTGTCAGCCACGTGGCAAAATGACAGGGGAAGGACAGATTGCTACTTTGCTTGTGTGGCTAAGAAGATTTGGTATCAATCAGAGGATTTGATGGATGAGAAAAGGCAAGGAGGAAATATCCCTGTTCCACTTTCTATGGGCAGGGCACTCTGTTTTTGAGCAAGGCGTCTGCTGGTGTTGCCTGCTGACCTTGAGGGGTTTGTCACTGCTCAGAGACTCTGCAGCCTTGGGCTTTCCTGGGGAGGATCTGCTCCTTGGGCTCTCCCAGGGGATGTGTCAAACCCATCTAAAAAACCTTGAGAGCCTCTAAGTAGGGGCAGGCACAGGAAAACTGAGGAACCAAGTGATTCTACCGACTAAATGTAAATTTCAATGTATTTGGGTGCATCTGGAGACTTTGGGGATTGGTTGTTCTCTGTTCTACAAATGTGCTTTAATTTTTTTTTTTTGGATTTTTTTTTTAAATAGGAGGAGACATTCTAGGCCCTACAGAACCCATGGTATTCACTGTCTCAGGTGAAGTTCTGTTAGGTTTGCACTATCTGTACTGTTTTAAAACAAAACTCGTACTTTCCTTAATTATTACTTATCTTAATCAACTGCCATTATCGAAAAATAGTATTTTATTATTATCCCCTGTTCCACCCCCCAAAAAAAAAAATTCCAAAATAAAAAAATGTCTCCAGAGTCCCCTGAGTGAAGTTCTACAAATGTAGTAACATTTAAGTTATACATATCCATGTGGTTGATAGAATAGTTGAGAATGTCAGGCAAAGACTGAGGACTGCCACAGTCACTCTTATTTTTAATGAAATTATGCTCATCTGCACTCTATTAGGGAGTATGTAAATTGATTCAAATTCAGACTTTTTAAAGTGCACCTAAGAGATGACCGAAAATCAATTCCAAACGCAGGAGAACTACAAGGCAATGCAGATATTTATTGTCATGAAAGCAATTTCTGGCTCCTTTGTATCCCCTAGGTATAAGTTGAGGGCTTCATTCATTTCCTGCTGGGATTTAAAGAGAACCACAAATGTTTCTGTTATTCACTAGCCCTGCAATTTAAATAGAAAAATCGCTATGCATTATCACCGCTTGGCAGTCTTTTATCTAATTATTCAGGCCAATTCTTTTCTGTAGGAGAGGAGGTTGAACTGAAAAAAAAAAAAAGTCAGGTCAATTTGGAACTTCAAGAGACATTAATAAAGTTATTTATCCTAGTGGCTCTTTATGCCAACAGAGAGCCAAGTGACATAGGGGACAGTTCTGAAAGTTACCACCTCAGTCTAGGGAGGCAGCAGCTCCCCTCAGCTCCTGTCAACAGGAGCTGGTGGGACAGGGAATCCCAGGATGGTAGATTGAGACAAGAAAAGGCAAAGAAATTGCCTGGGATCCAGGGAGGGAGACAGCATTTTCCCATGTGGATTACCTTTGCAATCAGTCTTTCTGCAGTGTCACCAGACTTATGTCAACAAATACGAAAGGAGAGGAATTCTCAAGTTTATTCTGAAACCTACTGTGAGGCTGTGATGAAAAACTCATATATAGAGCCAATTATATATATATCTATATCTCTGTCTATATATACATCTCCATATATATATATATATATATATCCATATATATCTGTATCAAGGCTTTCATTTATTCAAACTTCTGAGGACATGCTTAAGTCCATTTCTAATCCTAAAGCACTTGGGCTTAATTCTAACCCTTTACTAGAGAGACAAGGGACTAAAACTTGAGTGCTTAAATGTCCTATGATACATTTAGGATTAAAAATTGGAGATTAAACTATTGTTCTTGAGGTCTTTTGATGGTGGAGGTCTCACTCCCTGAGCCCCCATGCTCACAGCAGCATCCTCCCTCTGGAGCACTGCCCAGCCCTGCCCGGGTCCAGCTGAGGTGATTTTTCCACCTGGTGCTGGAGATCCAAGTGAATGGGCTGATGTAGCATGGTCTGAGGAATAAACACCTCAGAGTTAAACTTTGTTCAATTCATACTTTAATAGAAAGTTGCTTCCAATGTCTGCAGGTGAGGTAGCCAGAACCTTCCCCCTCAGAGCTGCACTGATATTTCAGAACCATTCAAGAATGCAGAAATCAAGAACAAGAACTGAATATTAACAGTCGTCAATTGACTGCCTTAGCACATGGTTTTATTATTGAATTAAAAACACTCTGGCATGCAAAACTGGCTCCACCAAATGCCAGAAGGAGTTCTTAAGATGAATAGTAAAGACTGCCAGATAATGTAAGGAACATTAATTGGAAAAAGAAAATCATACTCTTGTTAGAACTGATACAGACTGTAATGAAATATCAAGGCCAAGACTGAAAAGATGTTTTTTTAAAAACAAATTCTTATGAGAGAGGCTCATTTAAAAGAGACTTTTAACATCAATTTCCATATACATTGACTTGACTCCTCACTTTCATGGCTGACAGGAAGAAATGGAATATTGACATTGTTGTGGGGTAACTTATCTGGATGATGATGATGATTATAATAATAATAGTAATGATACCACCACTACTGATAGCTAACTAAACATACAAAAACCACAACTGATGTTGAACACTGTCTTTATACCTAGATTGAAATTCTGATAATGTGTGTTTTCTTATAAATACCTGCATACCTTGAAGGTGATTAGAGGGCATTTGCTTATTCAGAGACTCCCATTAAAATCAATGGGATTTTGATTATGCAAGTAATTATACATGAAATTTTCATTAACAGAAAATGGGCTGTTATGTCTGGATTTCATTTCCATTGTGTGTGCTTTTGGTGATTTGTGTGCATCCACAAAGGAACTTTTTTCCCCAGATTTGTTAGTGGTGAGGCACAGGATGGATAACAGCGAGTGCTGCTGTGTGTCTCATCTCCAGCTGGGGTTTTGGTCTGACTGAGCAAGGGTTAGGTGTGTGTCTGCAGTGTCACTGTCTGAAGGGTCTCTGCTGGTTTGGAGGTCAGGGCAGAACCTTTTCCTGTTACTGTTAATAATTAAAAAAAATTGTGTCTGCAACAGAATTCTCTCTTCATTTCTTCCCTCTCAGAAGTTTCACATTGTCCATATCTTTTTTGCATTCCTGCAGAGGCACAGCCACTCCATCAGGCTGTAACTTCAGCTGTTTGGCAAAGGGCTGCTCTTTGGTAGTGAAGATGGATTCAGTCCATCTATTTTCAAAGTAAATTCTGGCTATGAAAGAACAGCTTTGCCATCTAGCAACAAGGTAGATTTATCTATCTAAATTTCTCCTTTTCTCTTTCTTAAGAAGCAGTATCTGAATCTATGGCTGCTACGGTTCCTCAGCTGGTTCTTTCTGTGGGGTCACCTTTAGCCAGGCAAATGTATAATAAAACTACAATATTTAGAAAAATTATTTATTGCTTAACACTAAAAAGATTTTCTAGATCTTTGCTTAAGTAGCAGTATGTTCACTGGCCCTCATAAAACATCCCAAGACTAAATATTGTCTCAGGAGGCATCCTTCATGACAATTGTTGGTCTCCTAGGGTGAATCCTCATTGTGGAACAAGTATTTATTTTTCTTTTCAGGTAGGTTTACAGAAGCATGTATTGAACTCATCAGATCCAGTAGCATTCTGTAAAATGAGAGAACAGCCTCTCATGTCTCATATTAGGACAAGATAGCTAAAAAATGAAATTAATGAAGTTTAAAAATAAAAATCAACAAGGCATTTTTACTTGAATTCAAGTCAGTGTATTCAGTGGTAATATCTTGAAAATAAAAACTTTTCATGCTGATGATTCAGTTCTGAGTATGCATATTCTTTCTAATCATGTTTCCCTTTTAGTTTAATAATGGTGCCTAGGAGAAGGAAAGGAGATGGAATTTGCTGGGAATATCTCTCTTAAAAAATTTGTAATGAATTCTGACATTAAAAGAGGTGTGATAATTCTGATTATGTAGTAGTAGACTTAAAAAATTCAAGAGGCCTTTGTCTGTATAATGACCAAGACATTTCCTGGATCCTGTTAGGTTTTATTACCATGACTGTATGCATAGACTACAATGTTTAAAAGCAAATTACTAAAAAAATGTAAAAAAAAATATTAAAAATATCAGAGTTCTTTACATCTATAATCCTGCATTAACAATAAACTGACAAAAAGATCCATATCCAATCTATTACCAATCCAGTGCTGTTGTAAATTCAGGTAAGTTTGTCCAGTACATTACCCAAATAGCAAAGTGTGGATGTGCAAAAAAGGCTGCTGGTCCTCAGGTCTGGGCTCTAATTTCTGTCTCTCCTTGCTGTTCAGGCACTGCTTCCTGCAGGAGATGTTACTAAAGCACCAACTGAGAATCTGCATGCTGACTAGCAGAGGATTCCAATCATTTACGTGATCCTCAACCCTGTTCATTTTGAGTTGCTCTCTGGCTCCTGATTTAGAGGCTCTTTTTGACTGGGAGAATTGTTTGTCTGGGGATTGTTCTGAGTGGGGATTGTTTGTCCCACAGTGCTGAACTTCATGGGGCAGGCGCATCCAGCCAGGAGCGCTCACACCACAGCCTCTCTCAGACCTGTGCATCTCAGCACATGTGCAGGCTCTCCTGGGGACAATCTTCAGGCTTTGTGACTTCATAGCATCCCCCAGGGACATGTGGGCATTTTTTCTATCTCACTGTATCTTTGTATTTTCTTTGTAAAGCTGGATGCACACCAAGCTCCTCTATCCTGAATATTTATGGGATAGACTTATAATAAGGTGAGGAAGTTTCTACTGAGTTGCAATAATTGCAAGAGCCAAGTTCAAACCAGAGTGTTGTGTAGTGTCTGATTTGCTTACCTTTCTTATCTATTTCAGCACAGGGAATATAAATTTTATACTCTTAACAAATGACCAAGACTCAAGTACATTATAGTGCTGTACTGGGTTCATTCCTATTGTTCAACAATGTAAAATGTGCTTTTAGGAAACTTTTCTGTAAACACAGTACTTTTGTTGTTATTTTGTTTTCTTAATTTTTAAAGCTTTATTTTCAGAGCACCACACTTTTAAATGTGAGCAAGGTCCCTAGTGTTTTTTATTGCAGAAATAAATTTGTTCCAGTTATTTTCTGTGCCTTTTTTGTCACTGAAGACTTGATCCCTTAAAGTAGGAGTTGTTTTTTCTCTGTTTTAGCAGTGTCTGATATGAAGGGATGGCAGATAATTAATGACCCCAAACTAACAGAAGTCACTGTGGCCTTGGGATTTTGTGCACCCTATAAAAATCCATTCACAGCCATGGGTTTTAAAGATTTGGAGAGATACTTCTTGGACAGCTACACAATACAGTAAAATGGAGAACGTGTGTTTGGCCAGCAGAACTTTCTCCAGATTATATATCTCAGCAGTCAATGTTGCAAGAGCTGTGTAAAGGTAATTGATAGTTTTAGACCTTACCAAAATTCATCCTGTTGGGCTTTTTATAGAAGGCTGGGGAATCCAGCTGCTCTGCACCTTGGCTAGTCCTATAACATACTGTCACTATTCTTGCCTCCAGCAAAGGCAAGTTGAAAGAAAGGTAGATCATCCATCCAGCCTGTGGAATGGAAGAGAAATTGCAGTGTGAATTTTGCCTCTTCAGTAGATCCGTCTTCCTTCTGAATTTTTCTTTTTTTTTTCGTTTTTCTTTCTATTCTATATTCACTGCTTTAATCCAAAGGGGAAAAACCAAATCCAGTAAAGATAATGAAACAAAAGGCAAAAAGCCCCTAGGAATGGTCCCTGCTCTGTGGAATTAGAGCTAGTCAGCAATCGGTGTGGTGTGCATCCAGAACGATACGGAGGTGGCTTTTTTACAGGGCCAGGCTATTTACAGGAAGTAAAGCCTGAAATGAGTTATGGGAGTCATTTCCTCATGTATAGAAGTGAATTTTATCACATCTCTCTCCAACTTTATGTCTTCTACTTTATCACTAGAGTTCTTGCTGGCTTATAGCCACTGTCCCATTTTAATAAAGTAAGGAGAGAAGGCCTAATCTGGAAAATGCTTTAAGCCCATATTTAATTTTAAGGCTGCTGAAGAGTTGATGGCATTGGTGGAGATGTTCATGTTCACATAAAACGTACCATGCATGTGTTTAAGGGTTTAGATGGACTTTTCCCAAAGGGGGTTGCTGAAGTCCTGTGCAAGTGCTTCAAGTCACACTTCTGAACACAAATGAAAGTTTCTCAGGGCGTTCAGAAGCCTTGGGTAAAACATAGCATGATTCTCATTTGTCACTTGGATTTGACAGTGTGTCCTAGAAAGCAGGTGATACTGCACAAGAGAGCTCTGTTGCATGTTTTGCTGCAACAATTGGGCCATTTTGTTAAAGGTGGAGGAAGAAAAACATGATCTGTTGGATCCTTCAGGAGATGGATGGAAACTCTGAATGAGGTGTACATTTTGAAGCAAAAGAAATTTTCTTGAAAATCAGAATGAGGAAAATTGTCTCTTCTACTTTTCTAGTTTGATAAATCAGCATTTGGGAGTGTAAGCTGTGCTTTCTTTGGTATTAACAACAGTGCATCTCTGTGTATACAAAAGAATGAGCTGAATATTTCTTAGCAGCTTCTAGTATGTTTTTGGTTGGTCATTTTTGCCTTGCTGCTTGCACCATGGTTCAGAGGGACTGTGAGAAAATCACAGAGTAAACCTGCTTTTTTTATATGCTCCATCTTTGTATTTTGAAGGCCAAATAATTTCTCATCCAGTTTTTGCAGTTTGTGCATGAGTGATACTTGGATTTATCTTTCTGTTGGACTCATTTGTGAATTCATTGTAATAAAATGTAATACAGTTTTGATGGTTTTGGAAGCAGAAAACCTGGCTGCTGAAATCTCAGAAATACTCTGTTGATCCAGTTGTTCCCTGCTCTGCCCCCTCATAATCTGCCAGAAATAATGTGGATTTTTATTTTGCTTATGGAGGGTACTGAGCTAAAATTTTCTGTGAGTGACATGAAAACATTCTGGAAATGAAACAAATACAGTGTGACTGTGTGGTGTAACCCATCTGACACAATTAGTTTGAATTAAGCTGTGATTCAATCTAGTTAATATTACAGATTGTGCCTTTTGAAATAGCATAGATTTGTAACTGCTGTCCTATTCGTAACATAGATAAGTGAATTGCTCTATAAAATAACGTGTAGACTTTTAATTCTTTATTGATACTGCTAGAACTCTGAATTCCTTTTAGACTGTATGCTGCAGTGTTGTAAAATGTGATCCTTCCACACACTGTATTGAATTTCATGGCAATTTAAATCCACTGAGGATATTGCTGAAATAATTTGATGTAGATATTTTTTTCCAGTATAAACTGTCAGATTGATCTTTGTTATCTTAAAGTCTAAACAATCATTTGTAAATGATTTAAAGTGATTTGTGAGTACTAATAGTCAAAAATTGAGGACTTGAATGAATACATTTCTTGCTCCTCTTCTTTTCCTCTGAATTGACTTTTTCCAGGAATGTGTGCCATCATCAGTTCTTTAAAGGAAATCCCAGAGAATATTATGTTTGAATGTTCACACAGAAACATTAATTCTATTAATAAAGGGAGGGAGTTTTTTGAGGGAAAATTCCGATGGATATGGTGATGGCAAACATTTAAATCTGGCTCACTGCTATTTGTGCATCTGTACAATATTGAAACCTGAATTATTTGGAAACTAAACACTTTACTCTTTATCTAGTGCCTTTATATGTTGCAGCAGCTTTCCCAGGCATTTTCTGCCCAGCGTTTGGAAATATTGAGGTTGTATGAAGAGCAGGGGCTGTGGTCAGTGTCTCAGTTTCCTCAAGGACTGGTGCTCACCATCCAAAGCAGGAATGGGTTTGGAGTGGTTGGGGTTGGTGTCTGTGGGTCGGGCTTGGCTGGCTGCAGGTTTGAGACAAGCATGTGGCAGGTGGAGTCCTTGAGACCTTGGTGAGAGGGAATGAGCTTTCAAAAGTGGGTTTAACCATCACAAGCTGTGCCGCAGGACACGCACAGCAACTCTGAGTCTGCCAAGCGTGTGAGAAATGGCTGTAGGTGGAACCAGCTCTTACTGTAAGCAAGGCCAGCCCCTGGCACTGTGTCAGTGTCATCCTTCTCTGGCACTGGGGAAAAGATAATCCAGCTCCCAAACAGCTCTGAGGGCAAAATCTCAAACAGGTGACCTTTGCAATTGCCTCTTTTCCATGGGGCTGCCCAGCAGATGTGCACCCTCTCGCCAGAGCCCTGAGCCCTGGTGTTGGCTGGCTGGGGCAGCCACTGCTGACAGATGCACCAGGAGCAGCATGTACAGGTTATTTTCAACCTGAGAAAAATTATATCAGGCCCCATAGACATTAAAGGCCGTTTTAGTCCCTAGAGCTTTCTGAAGAAAGCAGGTATTTGACTTAAAAATTGTTTTCTCTGCTGCTGTGAAAGATTTATTATATTTTTTAAAATTTATTTAAACATTGTTTTATCTTCAAGTCTTTGGTGGGAAGTGTGTCGCAGACATCTTTAATGGAAAATCCTTTCTTTAGGATTTTTCCTCCTGAGAATCTGAGAAGCCTCAGGAACAAAATGTAAACAATGGTTATCTGCTGCTGTGGGATGCAACAGGTAGCATCTGTGATTGGTCTCATAGAGTTGTTTCTAATTAATGGCCAATCACAGTCAGCTGGCTTAGACTCTCTGTCCAAGACAGAAGCTTTTATCATTCTTTGCTATTTTATTCTTAGCTAGCCTTCTGATGAAACCTTTTCTTCTATTCTTTTAGTATCGTTTTAATGTAATATATATCATAAAAAAATAAATCAAGCCTTCTGAAACATGGAGTCAGATCCTCGTCTCTTCCCCAATCCAAAACCCCTGTGAACACCATCACAGGAGGTGGGAGATTTAAAAGGTCACATGAGAGAAAATATATAGCAAAATCACGGAGCCATTAGAAAGTTAAATGAACATGGCCAGGGAAGGGACCTGTGGACTCTTGGAACAGAGGTGAATTTCACCTGTTCTCGGGAGAGACTGATTTATCTAAAAGATGCACTCCCATCACTGAAGATTGGGAGTTTTTTACATGGGAAAGTTCCTCCTGCATATTTGAGAAGCTGAAAAGCAATATGTTTTCAGACAAACCATAAAGATCAGTGTTTTTCCTTCCCTCTAAATCTTCCCAAGATCCCAGTTTGATCTCAGCATGATTTTGAAAGCTTTGATCTCTTAAGGTTTAATTTAGTCCAATGACAACACAGTTCTCCAAGGCAATTCACCTTTCCCTGACTTGTTTAAAAGAAGAAGAAGAAAAAAGGTGAAAAAGAAAGGCAAAAAACACTTTGTAAGTGAGGAACAAAACCTTCATTAGAGAGAAAGCATCTGAAAATCTCCTCTCCAGCAAAATAACCCTTTGCAATCCCATTAGCCTGCCATCAAAAAATTGTTCTCTGTGGTGGTTATACTCTCTACACACCCTTCTTAATCCATTTTGAGATACTAAAAAAAATCCAAATAAATAGTTTATTTACTGTTTCAGTTCAAAGCTAATACATTTAAAAAGTGTAAAATTGTTTCACAGTTGTGTAGGACAACCTTTGCTAAACTCAAATGGAAATAAATAACAGTTCATTGTACCCCAGCTGAATCTTTTTTTTGTCAAACACTCAGATGCAGCCCTGTGTTAAAAATCTCATTATATCTCTTATCACATGGCTGCACGTTCAGTTTAAGTTGCAACAAGAATTGGCTGCAGTAGCCATGCCTGCTGTAAGATACGACCTCAATAATGAATGTTGCTTTGGAACCTAATTCTCTTTCTGTTTTCCATCCCTGTATGAGAAAGGGAAGGTGCTGGTAGGAGTCCACAAAGATGCCTTTGCTCCTGGGTTCTTTGGTTGGTTGGGGGAGCACTGGGCTGTGTGATTGCAAACATGGACTCTTTCATGGTCATTTGCCAATTGTCAAGGAGCACAGATAGAAACCAGGGGCTATGTTCTAATGGATGGAATTAAACAGAATAAGAGCAGTACGGCTGGAATGCTGCTAATGTATTTATTTTGTACCATTTTGGTGGGTACTGGGCATTGGAACAGACACCCTTTGCCCACCTACCCCAGCAGAAGTTTTTGCTGGACCAAGGCTTAGAAAGAGCTAAGAAACCATAATGTACTTAACAGATTATGTAATTCTGTTCCCTGAGGGGGAAAGAGAGTTTCTCAACACAGTTTGTGATAAGCTTGTTCCCTAGAGCATGAAACATTAATCTACATTACTAAAGCCTCTTAGCTGAATATTAGTTAGTGGCCTGTGAACCCACTGAGGTTCAGAGCAGGGTGAGTTGTTGGCGGGTGACTGGGGCTCAGTTTAGTCCCCAAGATCTGTCTGTCTGTGCATTAATGTTGTTCAAAATGACAGCTGAACATGTTTTCTTAATTGTCAGTAAGCTGTTCCCTTTAATTTTCATTTTGTCACTTTTCTCATTCTTTTGATTGTCAATTTGATGCGACAGACAAACAAACGAACAGCATCTCACCTTGGCACTGCCTTGGCAGTGTACTGTGGTGTTTCATCCCACAGTCATCTTGGCAAGTGTATAGAAAGGATTATATAGCACAAAAATGTATGCTTTTGGAAGGAGAAAATTGAGGGTGGGATAGGAATCTTTGGGCACTCAGCATGCTGGTGTCTCCCGTGGGGTTTAAATAAAATTCCATTTGTCTGCACCACATATATTGCACTAAGCTTTTGATGTTCTCAGTGTACACTGGAATAAATGAGTAACAAACTGTTTTGCCTCTCAGAGATCTTGGGCTGAGTTTTTTGTCCCTCTCCATCTAACTCTGAAAAACCAAACACTGTAGCAATAGACAAATTAGAATCAAAGAAAATGGTGTGATGTGCTCTCCATTTGCAGAGTGTAGACGATGAGCTCAAGCTTACACCTGCACGTGAGATGCACAGGAATTTTCCCTCCCTCAGAGCAGCTGGACCTGCTGCAGGTTTTTTCCATTCTTTTACAGGAAAAGTGTGCAATAGGACATGATCTGGAAGTTTTGCCTAACAAATCCCCTGCTGTTACAGGAACCTAAAACCCTGGGGGTAAATTTGTTCCTACCTCCACCCTTTGATATTTTATTATTTCTATGTAATTTTAACTATTCTGATGCTATTTCTTGAATATTGGATACTGCATTGAGGATTTAGTTCAGTGTTCTCAAGCAATGCTTAATAACCATTTAATATTAATCTTCTTCATCAAAGTCACAATTTTATTTTAAATAATTCTTTTTCTCATTATGTCTTAACCATTGATCGTGTGTTATCATGGATCTGTACTCGATATGATAGCTGGGAAAGTTTTTATTTTCTAATAATGAAAACTGAGCTTCTCATGTTATCACTAGCATCTGAAAATGATAGTTTTAGACAGCAGCAAGAGTAATGAGACTTTCAGTTTGGTCACAAGAGATGGCAAAACTATTTGTTGTAGCATTTTCAATTTTTTTGCCCAGGTGAGAAATAGAAAAAATATTCTGATGTGTTTTGACTGTCTGCTCTGTTCCCAAAAGGATTAGAAAAACCTCTTTCATATTAACTTAGAAGGAAAGGTTGGGGATGTTGTTTCACTGATACATTTCATACATTTCAGTACCCCAGGCCCTAAATAATTTGGAACTTCAGGGATACATAAAAACAGTCCAGGATCAGTGATAGCATCTAAGACAAATGGATTCATACCTTTTTTTTATGCTATGTCTTGTCAAATTGGTAATGCATTTACATTAGCTGATTCTACAAGATATACAGCTCTGTGTGCCCACATATCTAACATAAAAATCAAATCCTTTATCTTTTCCCATCATTTGCTTGGTGTTTCTCTCTTGGTCTTGCTTCTTTTCTTTTTTTTTATGGAATTATGATAACTTACTGCTTTATATAATTGCAGAATGCAAGGAAGATTCCACATAATTGAGATTTTAATTAATTTTTTGGTCCTAACTTTTTAATTGTGCCAATAATATCAAAGAGAAGGGAGAAATTTACAATCAAATGATAACAGTAAGTTTGACAAACTGTTAAGAAACCTTTAGTCTAATTATTACTAGTCAAGAAGATATTGACAGATCTATTTGTGGGTTTTTGTCTGGTACCCTGAAAAAGGCTGATCGGAGGAGGAATTTTATCAGAATTTGTGTATTTTCACATCATGAAAAATGAAAACATGACATCCTCCAACTGTTATCTCAGAGTAAGGCACTATAGAAGTATTCAAATCCAAACCAGAGCTGGTTTTTCCAGAGTCCCAAGGTGGCAGGTGAAGAGAAGAGAGGAACAAAGGCAGTGGAGGTGCTGAGAAGCAGAGATGCAGTGGGGCTGGGAAGGGCTGGCAGGGCCCTGTGCCAGCTGTCAGGGGAGCTGTGCACTCTGAGCTGCTGGAACAGCTCCTGCTGCTGGCCTGGGGCTCCGGCTGTGCTGGGGACGAGAGCAGAGCGAGGCCTCTGGGGACAGCAAATCTCAGGCGCACACGGAGGGCAGGGAACAGGAGATGCTGCTGCAGAGGAGCCAGAGTGCAGGCAGGCCGCTCTGTGAAACAATTCACTTCAGGCTCTGGGAAGTGCCGTGGCTGTTGTCTCATGCTAGAGGGAGATTTGGTGTTTGAGGAGGAAACAGAGTCCTGGAGGCAGAGAGGAGCTGACAAGTGGCTGCCTGTGTGATCCCTCACTGAGAGCACTGCAGGGCTGCCTGGCTTCAGGTCGCAGCCCAGTTGGGCTGAAGGTTCAGAGAACTCCTGTAGAAAGAAAGGGGTTTCAGAGATGTTTTGGATTGTCAAATATGAGCTACTCCTAGAAATAACCATCTTAGCCTTGGACATCATGTAACTGCATAACTACAGGTGAAGAAAAGCCATGAACCATAACTGGTTTGACCCTCTGTGTTAGAGGATTGGGTTTGTCCTCCTGAACATGTGATCCTTCTCAAAACTAGGGTTCTGAAAAGGATCAGTGCATACCCCACAGGAGTAGCAGAGTTAGTACCTGTGTAGTGTCGCAGACATCTTTTATGAAAAATGCTTTTCCTTAGAATTTTTCCTCCTGAGAAGCTGAGAAGCCTCAGGATCAAAATGTAAAAATGGTTATCTGCTGCTGTGGAATGCAACAGGTGCATCTGGGATTGGTCTCATGTGGCTGTTTGTAATTAATGGCCAATCACAGCCCAGCTGGCTTGGACTTTCTGTCTGAGCCACAAACCTTTGTTATCACTCTTTCCTATTCTATTCTTAGCTAGCCTTCTGATGAAATCCTTTCTTCTATTCTTTTGGTATAGTTTTAATGTAATATATATCATAAAATAATAAATCAAGCCTTCTGAAACATGGAGTCAGATCCTCGTCTCTTCTCTCATCCCAAAACCCCTGTGACCACAGTCACAGTGTAAGGTTTTCCATCTGGCATTGGCATTGCCAATGATTTGGATTTCATGTCGGCTTCAGAGAGGGAGAAAAAGGAACCTCAGGGAGAGGCTGACCTTGCCAAGGTTCCCTGAGGGCTGCTGCTGTGTTCTCTGCACAGCCCTGAGGACCTTGTCCTGGGAAGTCTGACCCTCTCAGAAACTCAGACACCTCTCACAGCCTCTGAATGCCATGTCACCTGTAGCAGGTGCTGTCACACACCTGAGAGGGTGGGACAGACCAGTTCCTGCAGCAGCATGGCCCCGGGTGGCTGCTGTGCCTTCCCATGGCCCTCAGGCTGCTGAGCTCTCCCCAGTGCCAGTGTGCCAGTGCTGCTCTCCTGGTATTTGCTGAGATAAATGCAGTCCACTTCTGCAATCTACTTCTGTTATTGATTATTTATGGGATTTTTGTGAAATGTCACCTGTTTGGGCTTTTTCAGCGTTCATATTGATGGTATGTTTTTCTTCTGGTTTGACAGTTTTTCTTGTTAATCTCTTTTTAATTAAAAAACAAAACAAAGCAAAATGGTTTTCTGCACATGCCTCCAAGCATGGAACTGAGTGTCATATGTCTCTGCACCTGTCAGGGCTATACAATAGGTGACAAAGAACCAAAATGTGACACAATCATTACTGAGCTTGGGAATGTAAAAGGAATGGGATCTGTTCCCCTGCTTAATAGCTCTTTGTGACATATAGGCATCTTAATGATGTTTTATTTTGGATTGAGAACATTTTCAGCATGAATTTTTGTTAACGCTGGCATGAAGCATTGGGATTTTGAGGATAAATGATGTGTCTTGAGTTAAACCATTCATGACATATTGTTAATAGATAACCATGGGAAAAAAATACTGGAATTTACAATTCTGGGGAAAGAAAGTGGAACAACAGCTGCAAGCACATGATTAAAAAACACTACCTGCTTTTTTCACTGTTCAGAAATGTGAAGAGGGCTAAGCTCTGCTTTTGTATTAATTCATGGCAAATCATTTGCCCAGTTGTGACACTAACAAGAGCCAATTTCATATTTGCAGGCCCCCAAACCTCCTGTGGTAGCTGAGAGCATTTCAGCACGATGGCTGATCAGGCCTGCACTCTGACACATCCTGCACTGATCATTTATCACAGTCAGAGATGATTTATTTACTTCCGACCCTTCCTGAGTCGGCAGCCTGCCTCCAGGATAATGTGGCTACTGAGTTTAGTTGTGTTGTAAATTAATAGATTCATTTCACTTTGCGCTCACAGATTGTGCTTGCTTGGGTTTCATTTTAATTAAAGATACAGTGGGAACTACTACTGAACCTCAGAATGCTGATTTTGACCAAATTACCTTTGGGTGTAACTCTGGAAGATTTGGATTTCTGCACCACTGGAGAATTTGGTGCTCCCTTTCCTGTTGTTTTACTTGTCTGTTTTATGGAACCATTGCAACTGTTTGCCTCATTATAGTACAGAAAAAGTTTTGTCCCATGTGTCCTTTTGTGCAAGTCAGTCTGGTGGTATTTGGGATGAAAATGAACAGAGGAGCTGAAGGCAGGGTTTTTTGCCCCTCTAAAGTGGGGATAGCTTTACCAACCCAGTAATATTCCCATGATAAATCCCTTTTTTTTTTTTTTGGGACCCCTCTAAAGTGGGGATAGCTTTACCACCCCAGTAATGTTCCCATGATAAATTTCAGCATAAGGGTCCACACTGGAAGCAGGGATTGCAAAACCTGTTCCATGGCACACATTATTCCTCCTGGGCTTCTGTACTCTGAGGCTCCAAATTGCAGATGAGAATTAAAGGTCTTTTCCCAACTACTCTATGATTCTCTATAATGCTGGGCTTTTTTTTATTTTTCCTACCATGGAAGACTACTAACAAAGCATAGTTCAGCTGCCTAAAGGTATCTAATTTTGTTGTTAAAAATTTTAGAAATATATCAGCTAATTCTGGGGAGATATGTTTTCTATCTGCTTTTTTACCAGACAAGAATATGTTAGCATTTAAAGCTGATCAGAATTTGAAGGTACCGTGAGGCTGCTTTGCTTTAGCTCACACCGTATATGTGTGCATATTCCTGTAGGCATCTGTCATAAAATCCTTATGGGGTTATAAAGATTTCCATTCTGCTGAGACTCCAGGCAAAGCAACACAGGAAGGAGCTTCACTGGAACCCATTCCTGTGAAGTAAAAACTCTGCCAGTCCAGCATTAACATAACAGTATCAAAATAGATGACAAGTCTCTGGATCTTTGGCACACAGACTATGCTTTACCTGTAATAGGGATGAGTTTAGCTCATCTTTCCTAAAACGAGTGCAGCAGTAACACAGATCAGTAAATGTTGCAGTCAGTGCTGCAAATGGGAGAATTATAGATCGTCTGCATGTATGTGCTGTAACCTTTCAGAGTGAAAAAGCAAATTTATTTATATATCTTTCATAATTCTCTCCGTTTGCCCGATCACTGCCCTTGCTGTGCTGTGTTATAGCTTCTTATTAGCCTTCCCCTTTGTAATGGAATATTTTATGTTGGATACTCAAATATCTATAAAGCCACTAGTAAAAAAGTCTGCATTTACAACGTAACACAAAGAGGGCTGCTGGGATGTCTGTAATGCCCCTGTATTGGTATTGGGCATGGATTTAGTAGCTGAGAGATGCAACCAAGGTATTCCAGCAAAGAGATTTATTCCAGCTGGAGAGCAGAATGTTTGGGCCAGGCTCTAGGCAGCCTTCCCCAATAACCTCCATACCAGAGTTCTTAAGGCCAGGGAGCTCTGCAAATAAATGGGGTGAAAATTTCAAGTGTAGAGGGAGGTAGGCTCATTAAATATTTATTTGGCTTTCAGCATTTTTCTTTTCCTTCTGTAGAACTGTCTTGTCTTTCATGAGTGCAGACTGAGGGTATCAGACTCTTGGACACAGCTCTCGTAACAATCCATTCGTTTGCTCGTGGCAGCTCATGAGCCCTTCCATAATTTGCTGCTTTGGGGTATTTTTTTCCCACCATATCCCTGCCTGAAATATTGTGCTGAACTACAATCTCTTGTTTGATTAAGCATAGTTCAAATTTAGCTGCAGGCTTGGGAGGTTTTGTATGACTTTTTCAAGTTCAAAATATGTGATTCTGTCTTGCTTCTACAGCTATGGCAACATGGGCATGAAAATCAACACACTGTTTTTTCTAAACTGAGCTACTGTCTGTATGATTATCATCAGTAGCATTAATTTGGGTTAATTACGCATCCTTAAGTGAACTGATATGTCTAGCTTCATCAGCTGTCCCTCACCATCTTTCCCTGGAGTTTTGGTCAAGAGCATAACAACCAAAGATTGGATTAAAGAATCTCCATAAGAAGTCTGAAGTGAAAAAGCTGACCTCAGAGTAGCTTTTGACTATTTGCTTTTTTAGTATTAATTGTTGTGGAAAATCCTATTTAGTAGCCAAAGCTTCTAGAACGTTTTCTTGAATTGTAGTATCTGTCTTTCTTTTTAAGATCAGGAACTCCATTCACCCTTTCAGCTAACTCTTTGCTAACCTAAAACCCATCTGAGTTATTCAGAGCCCTTTCTGACCAAAAATATCATGGTGTCATAATTTTGCTTTATTGGTTCAGTGCTGGAAAAGCCAAAGGAAGTTGAATGCTACAGATTCATTTCTTGAAAACTAAAATACTAAGCTTCTGACTGTTATAAAAATGTTGTATTTGGAAAGACATGCTCTGATTTAACTTTAAGAAATTACAATAAATTATCACTTGGATAAGTTTAAAATGCGGAAGAACTTGCAAGAAAATTTGTTCCCATTAAATCATGGAGTAGAAAACAATTTCACCTATATCAGTATTTATTGTGAAAATATTTCTGTTAACAGGGAAAAGGAGGAAGGAAAAAATCCCTACAAATAGCTGCTAACTAACATATCTCAGAAAAGCAAATTTTAAGGGTTGGCATAGTCCCAGAGAGACTGAGCTACAAGTATGTTCAGTGTTGAGCCTCTTAGGCATGTTACTGGAGAGAGTTTGGGAACCAGAGCAATAAAGGGGGTGTGGAAAAATCTGTGAAATAATTGACATCCTGAAACTTTGACATCATAACTTGGATCATCATCCAGCTGATCCAAGTTGCAAAGGGTTCCCAGGACAGTTCAGGGCCCTGTTTTGTGTCCCCACTGAGCAGAAGGGTGAGTCCTCCTGTCCCAGTGCCACTCAGGCTCTTGGCTCAGGTCTCTGCCTTAATCCTGGTCTTTTTTTACTCTGCCATTACTTCTGCAGTAATCAAGCTCTGTAGAATTGGTAATTATTTATCATTTGAGACTTTTTCCCCTCTAGGCTCTGTCTGTTTGATTTATGTACCTGGCACCTCCTTTAACAGCTGCCACCCTGGTATGTATTTATTTATCACCAAAGAGGGAAGAAAGTGGACTAAGTTCAAAGCCTTTAAGCAATCTGAGCATTTCCTCCTAGAAGAAACTTATATAGTAATAAACTGTGGAAATGGAGCTAGACAAGCTTGGGAAAGTGAGAAATGCAGGAGTCCTTACCTTTCTGACCAGGAAAAGCAAGGTTCCAGTTACTAGACCAAATTATAAAATAGGAAGATAGTTCTTATTTAGTGAACAGGTCTAAACTAGGCTAGCTTGGTGGTGAAGTTTTTAAGGGAAGATTCATGTAAATAATTTTAAATTGTGAGTCATTTGAAATGTGATAATGGTTATCAACAATAATCTCTCACACATGGACAGTATCTATCAAGCTAATCCTTGATCACCTTATACCATTATGCATTCAAAGATGAGTTAAAATCTGTTTGTGACTGCATTTTTAACCACACAGTAGAGATAAACTTTTGTTTTTAGTGTTGTGAGAAGCCTCTTGGGTTTATAGTAGTTAAAAGCTTCTAAGCTGAAATACTGAGGGGTAGTCCATGTCATAAATGGGATTGATTTCACTGAGAGAACAGTTGGATGCTGCCCCCTGCTCTCTGTGATGAGGAAAACAGATTCCTCTCTAGAGAGGTGATGGTTCCTCCTCAAAAACACATTTTGGAACTCATAACACCCAGACAGATTCCTTTTCCTTAGTGCTGCCCCTGGGTGCTCCATCCCCATGGTCAGGGCAGCTTGGATGGGTTTTCCTCTCAGCCCTGTTCTCCTTTGCTGTGCTGTGTTTGTTGTCTCAGTATTGTCCCTTAGGGAAGCAGGGTTTTGAGGATGAAGAGGAGATGAGAATCTTGACTCCATAATTAGAAGACTTGAATTATTATATTATATATATATTACATTATAACTATACTACAAAGAGATAGAAGGAAGAAGTTCTCAGAAGGCTAGCTAAGAATAGAATAGAAAGAAGGATAACAAAGGAGCTGGCTCCGACAGAAAGCGAGAGCCAGCTCTGCCATGACTGGTCAAGAAATCCAAACACCCATAGAAGGCCAATCACAGATGCACCTGTTGCATTCCACAGCAGCAGATAACAATTGTTTACATTTGTGGCTGAAACTGCAGCTCTCAGAAGAAAGAAATCCTAAAAAGGATTTCCCACAAAAGATGTCTGCAACATCTCAGCCCTCCCAGGATGCAGCATCACTGGTCAGCTGCTTTGGGGAGCAGGGCTGAGGTGCAAAGGGGGCCCTTCATCTTTAAATCAAATTTAATTTCTCATCTGCTTTAAAAAATTGTTGAATATCATCCATATTAATTTGGAGGTGTTTCTGAGCGTGGCCTATATTTTTTTTATCTTTTATTATTTTGTATAATTTTATGTACATCATTAGGAGGGGAGACCTTGATAGACTATAATTTTGAAAGCTTACTGTAGTCTTTACTCCTTCCTTTTCCTGTTTAATGGTCCCTCTTCAGCAAAATCTTTAAATACTCATTTAACCTGCATAAGTCCATCCTGTTGGAAATTCACTTAACAAGCACATTGGGTAAAATTTTGACCCTGCTGAAGCCTGATGGTCCTGCCTTTGGTGGCTGAACTTCCTAACTAGATTTATTTTAATGGGATGTGAGTTAATGTGTAGGTGAAAGAGAGAAAAATAAGATTTAAAAATAAATACTACACGGAGGTACTTAATTGTGGTACAAAGGCAGTGGTGTGGCAGCAGTGATCCTCTGTGGTTACAGTGAGGAAGGAGATATAACTGCAGTTTGCTTGAAAATGATGTCTGTGATCTTTATGAAATTTAAAGAAGTGTAAGAACACCTGCATAACCCAGGAGAAAAAAAAAAATTTGTTGGGGGTTTTAATAATTTGAAATTTTGTTAGAAGCTAGCCCGACATTTAATCCTCATTGTAAATCAGCTGGTAAAACAATGAAGAAGCCTATTCAAATGAAAAATTTCACTAACTTTTCCTAATGACAAAGCAGTTGTCAAACTTAGGATGTGTTACCTCCCTCTCACATAGAAGCTTTTTCCTGAAAATGTTTTGAGAGCTCAGCATCTTTTTATATCATCAGAGACCTCAAGTCAAAATCTTGTCTTTTTTTAATCAATACAAGGAAGCAAAGACAACTGGAATGTTAAAGATGTGTTTCCTTTATCCATTAAATGAGGTTTATAAGCTTTGTTTTCTCTTCTTTCTACCATGCTAGCCTTTAACTCTTTTATCACATTAATGCCAGTGGCTCAATATTGTGAGTTCTGTGTCCTGCAGCTCAAGCTACTTAACCCAATTAACAGAATGCACTTCGCTAATGCTGTTTGGGCCCGAGTGACCGATGAGTTGAGTGACCCCGTTTGGACATCCTTAATATTCTTCAGAGTCTGAAACTCTGCTTCACTCTCAGTTCTGCCTGTGGGGAAGATTATTGTCTGCAATTCATGAAAGGAGAAGTTTTTGCCATCCCATCCCTCATGAAAAAGGGGGGAAGCACCAGGGAGATTACAAGAATTAAGGATCAAAACATTGGTATAAAAGAGAACATTTTTGGGTTGTTTGTTTGGGCTTTTTTTATGTGTTGATGGGGACAAATTTAATTGAGTTGTGGCCTGATTTCTGGGGTTTGATTTGGGTGTGGAACCCAGGTTCAACATCCTGTAGATCTGAAGGTATCTTCTCATATGTCAGTAATATTCCTCTGTCATCACCCTTGTGTTTTGCAGTAAGGTTTTAAGATGCATTTCAGTGGCATTAATTTGTTCCTTTAAGATATTACTACAGTGGCAAAAATACAAAGAGGCACTGCTACATGGACTGTCCTTCCTCCAAAGTGCTCAGAGTAGTAGGTTAGAATTTAAAAAAAAAATCTGCAAGTCAGAATGTTGTTTAAATTTAGTTTACTTTTGTTCATCAGATAATGTTGCTAAGACTGTTATTTCCAGTGACCAAAAAGACTGAATGTTTTAATCTCAGCATTGGTCTAGGAATACAGTTTCTTATAATTAAAAAAAAAAAAAAAACGCAAAAACCAAACAACCAAACCTGTGGTTTTGCCTCAAGATAACATTTATCTATTCCTATGAGGTTATATTATTAAATAGATTATATAGATTTTGTTGTTGTTGTGAAGCTTTTAGTCTCCTACAGTGGTCAGTCTTTAATAATATGTGTTCACATAAAAGTGTTGTGCAAAACTTACCTGATGATGATAAGGAACCCCTGGTTACATAAGTGTTATTGTTTGTGTGAACACAGTGTTACAAAATTGATAGACAAATATACAGATTAATCTGTGTTGAAAGTAGCTGCTATATGTATTACTTTTATTTGCAGGAAGAAAAGAAATAGAGAAATTAACTGATCTCAGAATACACTTAGAACTTGGGCACTTTCATGTTTTCAGTCTGTGATGAATTCTCTGGATGATGCAGCAGTACTTTCTGGTAATAAATTCCTATTAAACTGTCAGAATATTCAACCATTCAGTCTTCATCTCCTGATTTTGTGAGTCACGTTGCAATAGCATATCTGAAGAAAGGCAAACATTTCTCATGTTAATTAGGAGACTGGGAATTCTTTGTTATTTACTGCTTGCACCATCAAAGGTGGTTGCAGTTTTTAAAGAACTGGTGCGTTTGCTCATGTTGTGATTTCTGCACAGAAACTCGCCAAATGTATTCCATCAGTTCAGCTTCCTGCAGACCAGAAAGAAAAGGAACAAGCTTTTATTCTTATTTATGGCACTAATCTGGAACAGACATCTCTGTGAACACTGTTTCCTCCTTTTGCTAAACAAAGCATGTACTTTACTGTACAAAGCCGGGCTCAGTGACCACTGGGGACTGAGAAGCTCCTGATGCGCTGCAGGGAGGAGCCTGGGGAATGAATCAAGGAGCAGAGAGAGTTGTTCTTTTCCCTATGTGTGTGCAGGTGTTCTGTGTTGACCCTCCTGAGGCAGGGCTTGGAGAGGTTTGCTCTGCTCCTTCTCCCTCTCCTGGCAAAGTAGCCCATACTGCTGAGCTTCAGAAACTGAGGAATCCTGAGTTAAAGTCCACAGCATTTTAAAAAGCACTATTTGTACGCCTCTGCTTTTTAACATGCACTTCCTTATGGCCCTTCCTTCCCTGGTTGTTTTCCAAAACACCACCAGAAGCTGGCAGAGATTTTCCTGCTCATAAGTGATGAAGAGCTTGTGGATCCCTCAGTTCAGAACCCCAAAGAACCCATGTTTCTTCTGTTAGTACCTTGTCACTATATATGCCTAGATATAACTTTTTTTTTTTTTTCCATGTTACTTTTCCTTCCAGTCAGCTGAATATGTAGCAGGAATTTGGCAAGCTTGCCTTCAGAAGTTGAGGCCATGAGTTAAGGACAAAACTTATTGATAATGTCATCATGTAGGTTTGGAATTAAGTGTGTTTCAGCTGCAACTACTGCACAACTGTGTACCAAGCCAACCTTGCAAGGTAGTAAATCATTGCTTAGGAGCTTTTACAAACTCATATTTATGTTACAGCAAAGAAGTTTACCTTGGGAACAGTATATTTAAACTGTTCTCTGAAAAATTGCTATAATAGATTTTCACATGGTAAAACGTATGCTCCACAGATAGCATCTTGTTTGTGTCAGATAGTGCTGTGTAATTAATTGTAGGCAACATTTTTAAAATAAAACATAAATACCTGATAGTGAAGAAGTCAGTAACAATTTGTGTGTTTTGATAAAGAGATTTGTCACAGCTGTTTTCAGGCAGAAAATACTATAAGGCAATTAAGATTAACAGTTGGGCAAACTCTTAAAATAATGTTCAGAGCTCTCAGAAAAAGCTATTTTTTGATGTCTGAGTAGCAGGGACATTTGGAACAGTTTGGGAATATTTTAGAGATTTAAAGTAAAGTTTGTAGAGTGGTGTTGGCAGCAGCTGTGGCAGTGCTGATGTGGCAGTTCTGTATCTACATCCTGACTGTGTGGGATCACTGGGATTGCTCTTTCTCCAGGGTATTTTACCCATAGCAACAGCAGAGCCATTGAGTAACAACTCAGACATGCTCTCCCTGGAGTCTGCTGTGAATGAACCTGCCCAGAACTAAACTGGGATACATCCTCACTAATCAGAATTGTGGACAGGGAATTTGTGAGATGCACTGAGCTGGCCACAGTCCATAAATGCCCCCTTACTTCTTTTACCTTTTTGTGCACCAGAAGCAGCTAAAAGTGCTGCAAATACACCAGAAGAACATAAGGTATTTTTCAAACATCCAATTTTACAGAAGTGGATGCAATTTGTAGATTTGGATGTAAAAAAACCAAACAGAGCCAAACTTTGCCAAAATCCTCAACTGAGAAAGCCTTAGGGATGTCAGATGATATTTTATTTGGGTCAATTTTTCTCTCTTGGTACAATTTGCACCTTAATACTTTCATTCATAGCTATTGGCTATTCTGAAATCAAGATCTTATTCACTTTAAGTCTCTCTATATGAAAAATCAAACGTGCAGGAGCTATTTTAAGAAGCTACCATTTTGACCTCAGACTGTTTATGGACTTTGTTAGACATACGGAGACAAGAAATAAGGATTCAGCATTTGTATGATTTTTAAATGACTTTTTCTCTCTTAAAGAACGCTTACTGCATCAGTTCTCTTTGTAATGGTTCCTTCCCTTTCTCACTTAATGAAACCTCCTTGTCTGCCCAAGGTGTTATTTTCAGTCATGAGAGGGAAGCCTGGGTACCATGTAGAATGTTTGCATTTACAACAGGACTGACTGACCTTTACATAAGGTTCAGCAGATGCTCTGGATTGATAGTTCCATTCCTCACTCTGAAATAAGTATAGCTATTTCCAAAGAATACCAATTCATAGTTGGACAATGATCTAAATCCATCTGAAATTGCTGTATTTTAATACTTAGAGGGTTTCTATAATGGGAGAGAGGGAGGCAGAAATCCTTGTTTAGAGTTCAAGGATAGAAAAGGTATGTCTGAAAGCGCTCTCAGTATATCACATTTATTGTGTTCTTATGCTTTGTTGCAAATGTCACAGCTCTACAGTTGCATGGAAAGTGAATCTTAGCTAATAAAAGGCTTCACCTTTCTTTTCTTTCTCTATACAGTACTTTGTAATAAATATCCAATATAACAGCATTTGTTATTTCCAAGTATATCTGATACACAGAGATGGGGTTTCCTCATAGGGGAAAATCTGTGTTCTGCATGATGCTGTTCAGCATTTGGAATGAACTCTCCCAGCTATTTTTCTTATGTTAATGTGCCTTGCTTGCGGTTTTGATAATTTAAATTTTGCTGATTTTTTTTTTTCTTTAACTAATTCATTTGACATTTGCTATAACTTAGCATTGATCAAGAGGAAGTCGTGTAACTGGTTTCCCAGGTACTATCTAATGATTTGGAAAGCTTAAATATAATTAATTTAGTCACTGAAATGGATTGTTGGCTGAATTCATACAGTATATCTGTGTATGAATTGCTGCTATAGGTTGCATTCCGTGAAATGAAATTCTTTTAAAAGAGTAAATTGTGTTTCCCATCACTTCCCTGAACATGGAGAATATAGTACAAAACCAAAGAGCAGAATAAAAAATGAGTACTATTCCCCTTTATCTTTTTTCTGAGTGTTTTTCTTGTCTAAAAATGAGCCTGTGTATCTCTGTGAAGTTAAAACACCTAAAAATTCTGAACCAGGCAAGCTACAGATACATAAATAAGGCATAAAATTATATGAAATTCTGTATCCTCCATGTCAGGATCGTGGGACAGTGAACAAACAGTGTAGAGGCTTTGAGATGGCTTTGTACCAAAGAATTGTTTAAATGGAAAATTACAAAAAAGTGCTGACTTCCCTGATGAGCTGTCAATAGGAGATTTAGGGCTCCCCATGTGCCATCAGCATGCTATAATTGATTAGAGTGTTACTATCCTGGAGTGTGCTAAAATAAAGGTTAGAGAAATCCTGAGGATATCAACTACCTTTATCAAACTGCACAATTAAGGGTACAGTACATAATCTGGGAACAGAAACCATCATTCAGGAATAAGTGATCTCCTTCACATGGAATGAGGAAATTTTTTTTCTAAAAGTCATGAAATAGTCTGAAAATGGCTGCTCAGAGGAGGGGATTTAAACTGGATCGTGCTCTGTTTCAAAAAAGACTGTGCATTATACCCTGTATTGAACACAGAACTCTGACAAAGATGCTTGATTTGGAATTCACACAGTCTGGGATGTAAAGCGGCTCTGTTACAGCTGTCCCCTATTTCTGTGAGCAATCTTAAAGTCAATGTATTTTTAACATCTCCCCTGGGGTTCAGAGAGGCTCCTTCTGTCACCCAGTGGTGAGGCTGGTTAGGCTTGTTGGAGTCCAAATGGTTTGGTAGGTGATTCTAGCAGCCCTTCAAGGCTGCAAGGCACAGTCCAGGAGCACGGAAAGAGAGGAGGGAGACGGATGGATTATTTCTGTGGTTGTGCCTCAGGTGTGCAGGCACAACAGCAAACAGAACTCAGTCAGGTTTAGGGACAGGGAGGCAGGAGATGGCCAGCACAGGGAGAGCCCTTGCTCAGGTCGCGGTCACTGTGAGACATCCTTACCCCACACTGCTGCCTGTTGGTCAGTTTTCAATTATTCATTCAATTCAATTATTCAATTATTCATTTCAATTAAAGCATAGAGTCACTTAGGTGGAAGAAGCCCTCCAAGACCATGGAGTCCAACCATGAATCCCACACTAAACCATGTTCCCAAATGCCATTTTTGCACTTTTACATCTCTCTAGGAATGGGGACTCTGCCATGTCCCTGAGCAGCTGTGCCACTTCTGGATGGCCCTTTTGGTAAAGAATTATTTCTGAATGTCCAATCCAGACCTCCCCTGATGCAACTGAGGTTGTTTTCTCTTGCCCTCTCATCCTATCAATTCCTGAATTTCTTCAAAGAAGCCCTCAGAATATTGGGCAAGACACTATTTCCTGCAGATGAGAAATTATCCTCATATTCCTTAGCGGACAAAGATTACATTTAAAATCTCACTACTATTTTAAATTTTGGGGTTCACAGCTTTGGTTCAGCTACATTAGCCCCATAAAGATATTAAAGGAAAAAAAGTCTAACAATTTGCTCAAGGAAAACAACATGATCTTGTAACACCTCCACAGATCAATTTATTTATTTAGATAAATATCTGCTTGATACAGTATTGAAGTACTTCACATTTTCAGAATGGATTATGTTCTTTAAAAATGTTACCACATAGTCAAATACAACACTCCAAACAAGTAAAAATTTATTAAAACTATTTTTCTAGGAATTTAAAAAATAGTGTATTTCATCTCTGAACAAATGAAACCAAAATTTTGAAATGTTCTAGTAAACAAGAGTCCATTTTTCTTTATCAGCTCTAAATGCTGCTTGTTGAAAAATGTTTCAAGATATTGAGAACGACAGTAGAATATTGTGGCTTTCATGAACAGCTGCAAGCAGAATGGTGGTGTAATGCATTTATAGCTATAGTAAACTTAAATTGTTGCAGACTCAATGTTCTTTTCCAGCCAATAATTAACATTTTTTTTAATGCTTAAGCATTTCACTTTATTATTATCATATATTTGTACAGATATATTAAAAGGAAAATTAAAGAAGCTAAGAAGACTTGATGTATAAAAAAGCATTTCAGAGTTTTGAAAATGGAAAATCAAACTATGACCGTCTTTGTAGCTTTTTCAAAAAGTGTGGACAAGATGGAATCCCATGTCTAAAAGCACTTTTGATCCAAACATAGGGTAGCAATAATTAAATATATCATGTGCAGTGACACTGGGGAAGGCTCAATGGACCATGCTGCAACACTTGTTTCCTATCTCGAAACCATTTATGATTGCTGTTAAAGAAGTCAGTGCTTTACAGTGCCAATGAATCAAGTAAAGTCATCCCATTCATCTGTCTGTTAAAAACAAAAGTGTTGGAGAGAACAGACAAACACAGAATCTAACCATGCAAAGAGTTTCATCAAAATTGTTCCTTTATCTGTGTCAGTGGAATGTGCCGGATCAGAAAGGAAGCATTCTGTATATTGTTCAGGATTTAGGATTGCCCCCGCCTCAATACTTGCTGTTAAAGTAATTTTAATGAAACTTAAAGTTTCTAAAGGGTAAACTGCTTGTCTTTTCAGCAACTGTCCACTTAAAAATTTGGCTTTTTGCAAATCTAATTTGGGTGGGATTTTTGTGTGTTTTTCACTTATTTATTCTTTAATGTGACCTTGTCTTCCTCCTTTGTAACAAGGACACAAAAAGGAAGAAAAATCTGTAATCTTAATTCCTGTGGACAATGTTAGCTGAAGGTGAAGCCCTTTGGGTGAAGAGACTTGAGCAAACTTGTCTGGGCCTTTTTCTCATGTAGGCAGGTCATTGTGCATTCAGCCCTCACAGACAGAAAATAACACATTCCAGCCAAGGAGGACAGGGTATTTTTACTTTCTTTGTGAGGAGAAGAGGCTTGCCTGGAGGATTCTCTCATTAATGCCAGGAAGAGAAGACCACCAGGCAGGCTAAGCCTATCCACAGTTCCAGCCTGTAACAAGTGGATCACTTCTTCCTGCTGAGCAGAACCACGTTTCCAAATGGGTCTCAAGCAAACAAGCCGCTGCTTTTTCCCCCAGTGGTCACATGGGGACTCTTGGAGTGTTGGAAATACTGGGAAAATGAATAGCAGGGAATAACATGGTTGATCTGAAGTCATCAGGAGTGGATCTGGATTCAGAAAACTGTTGAAGTGGTGGGAGTAATGGATGTAGCCGAGTGTGAGAGTGGGGAGCAGGGATTTGATGTCTCTCGGGTACTGTGTTCACTGATGGGACTTTCCATTTAGAAAGGAAGGATGCCACACAAGTCAGGGCAAATCTCATTTTTCAAATTCCAGATTTACAAGCAAATGCAAGCAGTTGTGAGTTTAGCCATGTCTTTTCAGCTGTGCCTCTTATGCTAATGTCTGGTGCAGATGTAAATTTTTTTGAGGTACTTACTATGTGTTTATTATTATCTATTCCCACTGAAGCTACAATTCAGAGCTGCTTCTGATCAAGACTTGGTTATTTATGCTTCATTACAGTCCCATGTTTGGACTGTCAGGTTTTAGGGAGTAAGGACTATGTGAGGGCTTTTTTATGTGTTTGCATGATGGTACTGTAATTAGATTTTTATTACAGGCTGGACTTAAAAAAAACTTGATGATGGCTCTGAGCAGTGATATTGATGTTCACATTGAATGCAAATAGTAGAATAACAAGGCTTTTTTAATTTTTGCTAATGAATAACACATATTGCTAAGGCAGACTGGAGGTGTGCTCCTCAGAAAGTCGGTAAGAAAAGTCAGTCAGTAAGAAAAGGAGATGCACAAAAATGTTGTGTGGATGTATTGATTGTTTCCTATATTGTATAACGAGATGTTGGACTAGGGAGAGGAAGGAGATCCCAGAATGGAATTACGGGGTTTTTTTTCAGGATCACAACCTGGGACAGGACCTGCTAATTGGAAAGGGCAAAAGGAGTGGAGCACTTATCACACCAACTCAGTGTCTAAACAAATATCCTTCTCCTTGGTCCTTGATGTTTATATCTGTGATTCCACTTCATTCTCAATGCCTGCCAGTGGCTGCTGTAAGTAGAGATTTTTTTGCTCTTCCTCTAGTCCCTGAGACAACATTCAAATTACCATTTTACCAATTTGTCAAATATTGCATCTCCCGCAGGTTCTGTCACATTGCTTGTTAGAAATCCCAGACCATGGGATGAGGTGCTTGTGTAAAGTAGGTAATGAATGACCACTGTGGGAGCTCCCCAGTGCTCTCTCTTCATTTCAGCTGGCATTATAAAGACACTTGTTATTGAGATTGGAGATAAAATTGAAACTTTACGAATGTGCCAAAAATGTGTGTTGCAAAATTGAACGCTGTGTCTATATTTCCTTAGAATTACACAATTAGGATCTGAAATGGCTGAAACCAAGACATATACATTAAGACGGGCTCAGAATTTGCCTACTGCTCTCATATTTTTTAAAGACTGTTTTTTTAGACCTTAATTCCTTGTTGGTTCCCAATTTTTGGGAAGTAGGGAGCTCTTCTGCAGTCGGGTTGTATTTGCTAACAGTTTATGCGTGCACACACATATGTATGCACACAGATTTATTACTGACTGTTTTATATATATATATATATGTGGGTGTGGGTGTGGGTGTGTGTTAGAACACATACCTGACTGTAAAAAAGTTAAATATAAAGTTCATTCCTGTTTTGGCACAACTGTCTTATTCTATTATTCATGGTTATGGTGTCACTGGAGACTTAAGAGAAACTATTTTCAAAGCAGATGTCTAAAAAGTAATATGGGATGTGTTTTCTCTGAGTGAGACCTATATCTGCTTATGTCAATTGGATGCCTCCAATTACTTTCACAGACCTTGCATCAGGACCTGGGCATCAGGCAGTTTTATACTCAAAACCCCCAAAAAATGACTGCTGCAGGAATAAATACAGCTAATTCCCACTAGTTCATCTCTACAGCTGCATCTCTTAATTTATGTCTGAATTTAGGCTTGTATTTCAAGGCTATGAATTTCAACTTTCATTGATTTACAAGCTTCAAAAATGTAGGTTTTTATCTGACCACACAGCGAGTATAACACCAGAAAAAACAAATTCCCTCATAGGTGCCTGTTGTAAGCAAACCTTGAGGCTCACCAGGAGGTGTCCAAGATCTTTATGGCACAATTGAGCCAAATCCACTGGGAACAGACTGAAACCATCAATTGTTGCTTAGAGTAGGACAGTGCCACCTTCTACAATCAATTTTCAATATGTCATTAAATCACTGGGTTTTATAGTGGATCTCTGGATGTAATTAAATTATTCATACCAACCACTGCATATGAAAAATTAAAGGGGCTACCTTAAAATTATACAAACATCACCTATAAAGGAACCTAGGCTTTAACTTAGACCTGTATATGAAATATAAACACAATTCCATTATTGACCTTAGTACCAGCTGGAAGAGGGCACAAATATCTGAAATTGCTGGGTTTCAACCACTACTGACTATCTCTAGCAGCAGGACTGCTAACTTATTTATTTCAGGCTCATCTTGTATTTTTCGGCTTCCATGGAAAATGTCTGAGTTTGAGGACATGGATACAGACTGACTGCAGGACTGCACCTCACCAGGTAAAACCTTGCTTACCAGGGAGCCCTGGGTTATTGCTTTGCCTAAAGGCTGGTTTGTGTCAGAACTCAGTCCTTGGTCCTTGCTTTGCTCAAAGGTTGGTTTCTGCACGTTGTGGAGCACCAGAAACTCTGGCCAGGCAGCAGGACACGGGGCAGGCGTGAGCTGCTGGTGCAAGGGACTGACTCACAAACCCCAGTGTGACAACAGGCGCTGTCCAGCGAGTTTGCTCACCGGTGTTAATGGTGTTATTGCCCGGCACGACAGAATTTCTCTGATGAGCTTTTTCATCTATTGGTTGGCCTGGTGAAATACAAGGTGGGGCTGTGCATTACTCACTGGAGAAAGGACAGAAAGGAATGCAAGGGCATTTGGCTGCCGGGTGAGCTCCTGTTGTGTGCCCCAGGCTCTGCTGCCAACTGCGTGGGTGACGCGACTTTCTGGGGCCGTGCTGGCCCTTCCTGCTTCCTTTCTCCCTCAAAGGCTCCACCGCTGTGTCCTATTTATGCAATTTAGGATAAATGCATCAGTTCCCCCTTCAACATTTTTTGCCAGCTATGGAAAAGGTTTTGAATTAATTCAACAACCTCCCCCGCAGACAGACAAATATTTCTCAGAAGCCAATGTGCCTTTTGTTTCTGTTAGGGATAAAAGATTTAGCCAGAGACGGTTGGCTACTTATGTAAAATATTAAAACTTTCTCAGCTATCATATTGTACTAGGCTGAAGTCTGCTTGTTTTATGCTGTTAAACAACCCATCTTTTGTCGTACCAGGGAATGATACCTGATTTAAGATAATATATTTTCTTTGCTGGGTCTGTTTATGCTTGGAAATGATCTTGCTATATCCCTCTATTGAAAATTTATGAAAGGTACTAACGTATTTCTTGCTATATATTTCTTGTGAGCACACTTTTGCAACTTTAGCATGGTTTGAAAACTACTTCTTGCCCACAGCTAGCAAGAAACAATGATTTCATATTTCCCAAAATGGAAGCCAGTCAACAGCATTCCTCTTTATTGCAAAGAGGGGATACAATAATAAAAAGGCAGTTGCTAGAGGAATATTACCAATAAAGTACAATAATACATTAAAACAGATACTTAAAGTTGAAATTTATGAGTTTGTTTTTCTGTGCCAGTCATCGTATTTTCATATGTTAACATCAAAATGTAGACTCTCAACAAAACCTTTAATAATAAAAACAGCAGCCGTCAAAAGCCAGAGCAGAATTTTAGCTCATGATGTGAAGAGTTTATCCTGTGATTTGGGGGTGGGCTTTTTTTTTTTCCTAATTCAATTTTCTTTTCCTTTTTTTTTTTCTAATAAAATATTTATCAGTTTGTTCCTTCATATATCCTTCAGTGGAGCTCTCAGACCAATAATTCTTCTGTTCTGCCCCTTGTCTTTGCAGAAGATTAATTTGGAAAATGAATGTTTCATTTAGAGAATAACAAAACCAATCAAAGCTGGGGATGAGATTCTAGCTAATGAAGGCAAACACTTGTGTGTGCCATGTGTACACAGTGCTAAGACCATAGCACATTTTCCAAGTCATCTCATATCATCTTTCCTTTTTTGTGGGATCTTTTGGTGTTTAATAAACCATTTTTGAACTGATATATTCTAGAATCACTTAGAGTAATCCCAAACAGACAGTGCAATAATTCCATGGAGTTGCTTCTTCATTTACCCTGGTGTTACTGAAATCTGGATCTGACCCCTGGAGTCTCCAGACTCCCTGGGCACGTGTGTGTGTGCGCATAGGCTGCAGAATATTTGGAAATGAAAGATGGCTGTTGCTTTGGGACCAGCAAAGTCAGGGTTGTTCAGGTTGTTAAATTACAAAAGTAAGTGCCAAACAACTCTGTGTACAGCCAAAGGCCCTGTGCTGTCTCTAGCATCCTTAGCAGAAGTTAAGTTTATTTTCATCAGCGCATAATGTCATCTGGAGCCCTGGCAAAGGTATGATAAGGTCCCAGAAAAATTAATTTCAGATATCAAACTGGCAGAGTCTCATGACCAAAAGGGTAATGAGTGTTTTTCAACCCTCAGACCTCTGATTATTGATGTTCACATATTTAAACCAGATCTCCTGTTGGCTTTCCTCTGAACAAGGTCTGGAGGCAGCAGCAGCCTAAGGTTCATCAAGGAGAGACCAGGCAACCACAATGTGTTCATAATGCACCTCCAGGGGCACTGCCTGCAGAGGGCATGAGGGCAGAAAAACAGGAGAATTAAGCTGAGGTTATCTGGTTTTAAGAATTTCGTTTATTTGAATGAGAGAATGAAGGTGAGAGAATGAAGGCAAGAGAATGTGTTCTGCGAAAAAATAATTAGCAACTTATGCTCTTTATTATTTCTTTTTTTTTTAAGTGAATATTGGTCAAAGGTTTGCATTCAGTCATCACCTATGAACTTCCTGGGGGTGAGGGAGAGCAGCAGGGCAATGTTGCAGTGTTTTCTTCACCTCAGGACATAAGGAACAACTTCCAGCTTAGTGTGCGTGTCTTAGCAGGACCCAGGCCTTGGGTACTTGGTGTGACTGCTAAGGTTTCGGAATTATTTAAGAGGTAAAGAAATTACAAGCTGCAGGTCCACAGGAGTGGTTTTGAGGGACTGTGAGAGCACTGAAGAGCTGTAGAAGTCTTGGAGGACCTGAGGAAACAGAGGGAAAACATCTGGTGGGCTTTTGGATCATGGGAAAACAAGCAGGAGAAGACAGTGTCGCTTTTTGAAACAACAGCACTTCAGTTAATACATAACTGGAGGGGTAAATAAACATGGATTCAGGTTGTTACCTGGCTAGAGGATCCTGAGGTGAAAAATTCAGTATTTTTAGCTGTATTCATAGCAGCCCTTGAACTGACTCAGGACTAGGTAGGCTGAAAAAATGGTGTATCACTGCAGCTGCTGTTACAGAGGTTCTGTTATTTTCCCTGGAATAGTTAGGTGTGATAGCAGGGACAGATTCACACCTGTTTATGAGCAACAGTAAGGCTGCACTTATGTGCGATAAAAAAGTGAGGAAAAAATATAGTGAATCATAACTTCAGGCAACTTGAGGTTATACTTCTGTTTTTTCCCTCACTTCTGAAATTGTCCAGATATACATCACAGCAAATAAATTAGTCAGAACCAAAATAATTAAATAAATTAACTTTAAAGTAGCAATTAATGCAAAATAGGTGTTTTAATAAATGTCCCCATAGCAGCGACTGTCTGAATCTGGCTGTGGGTCTCAGCCAACCAGCAGTTTCATTTTAAGGACTTTTGCCCCCCTTATATCCCTTGTCTTTGATAAATGGGATCAGAGGAAGCATTGCAGTTCTGCAGGAGATTGGCCATTGCTTTCCTCTTGGCTGGTGAGCAGATATGGTGTGGGGTTTTGGTGTCCATCATCCACCTGTCATTTCCCCCACCCTCTTTGTCACATAACCATCCTTTTCACAGAAATTGTCTGAGATTTCCTGCTGTCCAGTTGTGTGTGACACACTCGAATGTTTTCTGTCTCTCTTTTGGATATCTAATGAACAAAAGGATGGCTCTTGTCTGGCACAAACACCATGTAGAACAGACTCCCAATCCTGAGCAGGAGCTTCCCTTTGAAAAGAAATTTCAGCAGGACAGCAGAACCTCCCTGTGCTCTCAGTCTCCTGGTTCTTTCTCTGTGCTAGGTTATGTGTGGCAGATATTTCTGAGCCTCAGAACCTCTAAACTGAAAATGTGTTTAACCCTGTATATTACTAATTTTTTCAATGATCAGGAATTATTGTATAAAGCAAAGCTATATCCTTACTATTGTTTTACATTTAGCATTGTCTGTTTTATGTCATTCTCAATTTTCCTTCTTCTACCCTGCTCCAGCTGGGTTCCACATAGGACATCTTCAAAAAATTATTACATTACTTTTACATTTCTGGGGTTAATTTTGTTTTGCACTTTGAAGCTTTGAATGAACCCAGGCAAGAAACCAAAATTCTTAAATACCGTGGGGTGAAGGAGCAGTAAGAAAACATAATAATTTGCCTGGGGAATGGTGAGAAGTCAAGATCAAGGTTATTTTTCAGTAAATGCTTCCAAGTAGGAGGCAAGTGAATTGCAGAAGCCAGAGGTGGTATCAGAATGTCATAAGGGGCAGAAGGGAGTTTGCCTGGGTCACTGTCAAGCTTGCCAGCTCTTTGAACCAAATGGATGCTGGTTTATTTTCCAGCTGCTATTTTGGTGCTCCTGGTGCTGAGTTAGATGGAACTTGCAAAGACACGAGGTGCACTGACAGTGGCTGCACATCCATGGGGGAAACATGAGCAGGATTTAATAGCAGAAGATAATCCATGTAAACCTGTAAGGTCTGACATTGCCAGCTGCAGAGTCATGTTTGGCTTCCAACCACGTATTTGACACATCTGGAGTGTGGCAAACAGGTTCAGCAGGTTGTTCCAGCCTTCTTGGTGGTGCTGGGGTCCCTACACAGAGCACGATTTGATTCCCACAGGTTCAGGGGGATGCTGAGAGGCTGGACAGGGTCCTGAGGGGGATATCCAGGTGACTGGGAGCCTGGTGCATGAGCTGTGTATGCAGGATGAGAGACAGCAGTGGGTTTAAATTGGTATAAATCCGATAACCTTTAACTAGAGGCAAACAAACCCAAACTCAGCATTACCAGTGGCCACAGCCAGGGGCAATGGTCATGTGTTAGGGCAAGGTGCGGGGCTCATCCCTTGGTTATTTTGCAGGGATTCTTACATTCCCTTTGTGCTTGAAGGGCCTTTCTTGTGCTTAGCTGTCTGTGTCATCTTCCCGAGTTCTAGAGGATGGCAAAGACTATAGATCAAAGTTTCTAAATTTACAGGAACTGCCTTGAAAACTGAGAGCCCCTGCAGAAGGACCTGTGGAACGTCACCATCTGCTCTGCTGCAGATGTCACCAGGCTCTTGATGAGCAGTCATATCCCAGGATTGCTGTCTGGTGACTTTCTGGAATGCAAAGCTGGGGCTGGAGTTTTGTCATAGTCAGCCTAATCACAGACACTGCACTGAGAGAGCAGCAGTGGAGGCAAAGAAATGCCACATTAGGTGCCAGGTGCACAAATCTCATGTAGAAATGTGTTTAAGATGCCCAAACAAATCTGCCAACATTTGGGAAACAGGTTTTGGATTAAGAGTCTCTTTTGGAGATTTTCATTCAGTGGTTGTTGGATCATCAGCCCAAGATTAGGAAACAGCTTTGGTGGTTCCTTTTCTCAGTTTACAGCAGAGCAAATCAAAATTTTTAACGTCAATACCAGTTCTCCATGCTGGTCATCAAACAGCCTCAGTTTCCTCATGTCATCCCATAGAGCCCTGTTGGCCAGCCCTGCTAATTCAGTTTTTATATTGAAAAGGAAAACCATGTTCAGCCAGGTTGAGTACATCCCAGAACAGCTACTGAATTTTACCATGGTCTGCATAAGCAAATGGCAGCCTAAAAGAACCACAGATTTCTGGGATACTGGGATGAAAATTAATGCTGGGAAGTGGTAGTGGGAAAGAAAAATCTCTTTACCTAAACAGGCTCCAGGGACTGGATTGTTTTGGTTTTCATGGGGGTTCTTTTTTTTTGGGTTTTTTTTCTGTATCTGAGTAAATATCTGCATTTTTCATTTATACCAAGCATAAATCAACCAATTAAAATGAGGACTAGGTATTAAAGAGCAGATTTACTCACACACAGAAATCAGCACCATGTGATATTTTGCTGAGTAGGCTCATCTTGACCAATATGAGATTTGAACCACTGAGAACTGGAGACCTGAGTCCTGTTTGGAGCTCATCCCATCTTGTTTCCTTTTTGAAGCAGGGTTTCTTTCTAAAACCCTTTTCATGGGAGGCTTGTCGTGCATCACAAAACCATGCCAGAGTAAATACAGATGGAATATCGAGCTGCTTCATTAAAATCCCTGTGATTTGTGTAAGGAGCTCCAATCTATTGGAACCTGACTTGTTAGTTTAAATTCCCTCACTGAGATATAGGTCAGGTTTAAATTAATAAGTGGTGACTGCAAAATCTTAATTAAAATGATACAGTTTTGTGAGTAGACAAGCACTCCTTAATTCATGTTGGGCTGGGAATATCTTTTTTCCATTGGTAAAACCTGCTTGCAAAGGTGTCAGACCAAATTAATTCCTGTGGTTAATATAAGTGACTTAAATTACCAAAAATTATAAATCTAACCCTTCAGTCACAACTACCTTCAATTATTTAGTAAAAATTACTGGGGATTTTTTGGGGTGGGAGGGAGGAATGGGGGTGTGCTCGATATCTATTTTTTCTGTTAAATAACAAAAAGCTTAATCGTAGTTTAAAAGGATCCCTGATGCTGTTAAATTATTTCCTTCATGTGGGGCTTGATTCTACATTGCCCTGAAGTTTCTGTGGCACAACAGCAGGATGAATATCAAATGGCTCTGAATTCCATTTTTCAAGTGTGCTGTGCCTTTTCCTCCCCATTTGCCATTCACACAGCACTGACATAAAGTCTGAAATAGCGTGGTGGGATGAGATCCTCAGGCAGTGATCCCCTCACACCAGACACCTCTGAAATCGTGCTGCAGATGTTAATGCAGAAATGCAGAGGTGCACCAGGCCTGCCTTGCACAGCTGGAATGGTCTGGCCAAACAACAGGCCGAGGGCAGGAGAGAAACAGCAGCACAGGTGTGGGGGTTTGCTTATACTCCACTAGAATTCTAGTTCACACAAGTTCTTGAGTCACCTTCAGAGGTACAGTGCTGAATATAAAAATTATTGCTAATCTCCCTACAGTTCTCCAGCAGGCAGAGGCAATAAAACTCAGGTTGATATTCCTCCCTGCCACCACCTTCTTTCCCCTCCTTTTTCTCCTTTGTCCTCTGCAGAGCTGCTTCCAAGTGCAGCTGGGAAATAATATAATGTCTGCTCTAAGGATATATTGTGGAATCTGCTTTTTACCCCAAGAAGACTTCTATATTTCTCTGCAATAGCTGTCCATGGTAGGCACAGCCTGGATTCATTATGGCTACGTGGAGGAAGGGGACTGTAGGAGCCTCTAGCATGGCTCCTGCTCATCTTTTGTCTCTTCCTCTAGCCCTAAATAAGTATAAACAACATGTAGACAAGACAAAACCTCAGCAGTGAACAAAAGCTGCCTGCATGTTATCCATCAGTATTATTTAAGTAGGACATGCTGGGCTGTTCATGATACACTCATACTGTAAGTGATAAGCTATAACGTATGGTATTCATTTACTTCTCCATTCCAACAGTAATATAGCAAAGACAATAAATTTTCCTGTTTGTTCTCTGACCCACTGTTCCTGGGTTAAGCAGCATGTTTGTCTACATTTGTCAGTTGTTACAAGCTTCTAGCTGCTGCAGACTAGGGTATTGATGAACCCTGGAAAATGGAGCCTTGAATAATGTATAAAGCATTAAACATGCAACCATTTCGCTGGGAAAAAGGGGGGAAAAGTGTATTATATGTTTTCTCTGTTGTAGTTCCTTCATTTACAAAACATATTTGTCAAGTCTTTTGCTAAGAATAATGCCAGGATGCAGTTTCCCATCATTCTTGTTAATGGGACTGTCTTAGTGTTACAGTAAACAACCATAAGTCTTGTGTCTCAGCCATTGTGCAGCACGCTTAGTTTTTTTCAGCTTCCAATTAAGGGTATTTTAAATTTGTTGTCTACAGTCATAGGAGTGGTGGTGCAATTTCTGGGCTTGCATCAAGAGAGGGGCACGAAGGAAAAAGGTGTTTTACAAAGCAACAGAGTACTTGCAGAATTACTGCATGACTGAAGTGCATATATCGGGCTCTTTAAAAGCTCAAAACTTATTCCTACCTGTTATAGCAATTTATTACTAAAAAAGCAGCACTGATTCATGCATTTTCCTGAACAAATTTACGTGATAAACCATCAATATACATTTACATTAGCAAATGGAACTCTCTATCATATTTCTGAGACCAGAGTCCAAGACTTCAGTGGCTGTGAATCAATGCAGCTGCATTAGCTTCAGTGGAATGGGGCTGATTTATATCAACTGAAGCTCTGGTTTGTTAAATTCTTCCTCTTTTGGAAGCATGTATCAGAGCAGTGGAAAATTGCTGGATTTGATTTAGCCCCTATTTGATATGCCCCAGAATTCACCATTGCACTGGGAAACTTCAGTGAGCCTGTGATGATTTTATTGACACAAAGTTTGAATTGCCCTCTTGTCCTGGCCAAGGCTGAGAGATTTTGGTGGACTCTGTGGAGGACAGCCACAGTGCTTCCATTTGCCCTGTGTCACTTCTGTAGGCAAACAAGAAATGGGATGCTTAGAGCTGTTTCCACAAGGGCTAAATTCGTGTGAGAATGCAAACACCTCATTTTTAAAAAAGGAAAATTGCTGCGTGTAGATGTGAGCTTTCTAATGCTGAGCCTTTCATGAGCTAACATGGTTACCTCCATAAACTAAGGATATATACTTATATACTTATATATACTAAGTCTTTTACTGCCACATGTTGGTTTCTGCACATCAATCCCTTAGAGAGAGATATGGATGCTCTGAGATGGGAATGCAGCCCAGCAATTTCCTGAGCCTGACATTGCTGAAACCTAAAGCCCTGCACAGAGGTGAAGAGTCTCTGCATGCCCAGAGACAGAGCTGCAAGGCTCCCACTAACATTAACAGTCAAATCCCTGATTATTGAAACAAGTATTTACCCCACGTGTGGTTCTCTTTAGCAAATTATTTGTGAACAGGGAAGTAGAACATTTTATGACACAAGGAAGGGAGTGGGCATGTAATTGATGTCAGAAATATAAAATGTATGGGACATGAATCCTCTTTTCTACCTTTCTTGGAGGTCTTTACTATTCTAGACACATGATAAGGAAACAAGGACTGGAGCAGAATATCTGCTTCACATCCATAGCTGGAGGGTTTGGTATGAAGTGAATTTTGGCAGGGTTATTCACCAGCAAAACAGAAGGGGTTAGGAACAGGTTTATCAAATACTTGATATGGGTGCCAAGTATCAGTAATGAATCAGTTATACTTCAATTAAATTTTCAGGATCAATACAATTACTCTTAAAGGTGAGTATGATTGTTTTGGAGTGACAGTTTTTATGGGCATTTAAAAATTCTAAAGATAAAAAGTTTTTTTTTCCATTGGTTGAACATGTAGCTTTGTGATGCTGGAGAATGTGCCCAGTGGTAACTTCCTAAAGCTCTTTGTGGTTATTGGCATTGTTTATTGGCATTTGGAGGGATCAGCTCCATGGCTTTTGCTGCATGCGGGTTCTTTCTTTTAGAATTAGTTGACTTGGGGCATCCTTCTCCTCCATATAAGCAGCAAGGGTGATTTCACAGTTCCTAGGAGGGGAGTGCAGGTTTCTGGTACTTGAACAGGTGGGTATCTATGAAAGGCTGATGTTTAACCTCATGACTTTATTACCAGACTCCATCATAAGCAGCATCTCAGGATATTGTCAGTCGACAATTTTGAATCTCTGACATTACTTTTCAGTTTTTGATTTACTGAATATGTTCTTAACATGAACCTTGCTAGTTTAATTCTCATCAGTGCTGCTATCTGTAATCCATCTTCTGAAGGAAATTATGGATCTACTGAAAATCAGGAGGAGATATATAATTCAAGAAGTTTTCAAGATTCATTTTCAGGATGATGAAGTGCCGACCACATTATGTGCTGAGTAGGGTTCTTTGAACAGTAACAATGCCACCTGCAGCACTAAACATGCATTATGAATAAGTGTTTTATTGCAAGCAAGCCAGGAAAAAAGAATGGTCAATCACTATTGCCATGAATTTCCCAGCAGAAAAAGGATTCCTCTTCTGCAGCTCCAGTGACTTGTGTTAAAAAGTGCATACCAATATAGAGCTGGGTTCCACTTCTGTGTGGTCCACATTTACAGTGAGGAGAGCAATCCATCCATTTCTGGAAGAGGTAGAGAGAACACAGGTGGATGTGGAGCTGTAAAAGGAGCAGGTAACACATTCCCAGTGCTGCTGTGAGCATGATTAAAGTGGCACCAGAGGGAATGGATGGGGACCAGTGGGTGCTGTGCTGTGCTGGCTGTCAGTAACACTGGAGTGAGGCGCTCCCTTCTCCATTCTCCCACTTAATTAAATTAACAGTGGCCCAGCTCTACCTCACTGATGCTGTGCACTAGAACAGAATGGGAAGGAAGGAATGTTGAGTGTTTAATTTCAGGTGAGAAGCTATGGCTGGTTGGCAGTGCTGGATGGGGAAGCAGGAGCGGGCTGAACTCTGGGCTGGTTTCATACATTGGCTTATGGAAACTCTTCCCAGTGAAACCTGAAGAATAATTTAGCCTTTGAAAACCTAATATTTATACCTCTTTCCTGCCACTTTATGTCTAAGTTACTCCAATTTTGAGATACCTTAATAACATGAAGTGGGAAAAATAAAGAGTTCTTGAAGAATAGGGGTCCTGATCCAGCTTGTTCCATGTTCTCAGGAGCATTGCAAGTTTAATCCTGGTAGGATCAAGCAGAATAAAAGCTTAAATTAGTATAGAGTGGAGCTTGTGTAAAAAGTTACCTGAAAACTTTTTTTTTATCCTCTGATAAAATAAAAAGTTTAAAATTTCACAATAAATCATCAAAAATTCTGTTGTTTTCCACAACTGTGTTCTAAAAGTGAGTGACTTTCTGAGCTGCTGAATAATTTGTAACAGGTAGGATACCTCATAATCTTTTTCTCTCCCTTCACAAATTGTCTGGGAACACTTTAAGAGGCTTTCAAATGATCTCCTGGATGAGAATTATTTTGCTACTCTGCTTTTCCTGACCTGTGGCTTGTCTGTAGATTGTGTGTGAATAGTCAGTGGAATACTGAGTGGAGCTCGGAAGGGCTTTGGGAACAGGAACAAAATGTCTGCTTTAGAGGCAAAAGAGCCATTCTTCTGAAATCCAAAAGTTTAGGCTAGGCATGCTAATCATTACACTGATTATTAAATTATTGAAACCTTTGCAGTGCTTGGGGTTTTGGTTTGTTTGGGGTTTTTTATTTTTAGGTTTTTTTTTGGTTGACAGTTACTTCCAGGTTTCAGGAATTTTGGACATCTTAACTGAAATGCAGTCCAGAAAATTTCCTGTTCATTCCTCCATTCTCATTTTCATCATTCTTACCTTTACACATATATTTTCTTTCTCCCTCTGCATGTATTTTTGGAGTTAATGTACCTGTATGTCCTCCACAGAAAACAGCAGCTTCTTTGTTACTTCTTTTAGGGACTGGTATTTCTTTCATTTTTTGATTTTGCTTCAATTAGAAATTATGTGTTAATTTTTTTTTTTTAATTAAGCATGAATAACACTATTCCTTTATGTTGATGATGTGGCCAAGTGGATTGAGATAAATGATTTATGGTTGGGATATGTATTTATTCTGGGATGCCTGTGACCACTGTACTTACATGTAGGTTTCTCCTTTTGCAGAGGAAGACGTGCAATATTTTTCAGAAAATTTGCTAAATGTTTTCAAAATCTGATGGAATTATCATCTATCTGTAAAAATAGTTGGAAAGATAAATGAAAAGTGACTGAACAAAACAATAACTATAGTACACAAGTGTTTGTGTTTTAATGTAGATTAAATAATTTCTTTTCATCAAGTTTCTGAAATTTCTCTAGAGTGTTGTTCCTTTCCTCTCATACTTTTAAAATTAATCAACGCAGAACAAAAAAGATGACTTTTGGAAAAACTAACACTTGGTTTGTATATAAAAATAAATTGAGAAAAACATGGTTTCCCCACATCTTTTAAGGAAGCTGATTTTTAATATAGTCACGATTGGTTACATCATTCCCTTGAGATCAAACAAAAATATATTCATCCCTTGAATAACTCTTCCTTCATTGGGCACCTCCCTCAAAATTTCTCATTACTTCTAGGAAACAGAATGCAATCCTTGATCCTTTCTCATTCAAAGCTGCTAGATGAAAATGAACTTTTAGAAACAATCCAGAATCCATTTGTCAGGATAATAACAATTCTCTGTAACAATTCTTTCTGCCTCTTCTCGCTCCCCCTACCCACATTAATTATAATGCTCTAACAGAACAGAGCTTGATTCCCTTTTTTATTAAGGTTGTTTCACTCTATTATTGATTAAGCTTATTTCCCATGATAAATAACCTTCCTGTCAAAAAATGATTTATGAAAGCCAGTGGTCTTTCTTTTTCCAGTTTGCTTTTCCTGTGGTTACATATTACATATTATCTCCTGCTGACTGGTTTGGGCAGTCTTTGAATCTAAAATTACTGATCCTCATTAAGAGAACTGAATTCCAGAGCTGTGAAAGGCTTGGAGATCTATTAGGTGAATCATTTGATTTTAAGTTAGAAGAAGAAGCATCTTTCCAAGGTGAGTATATGCTCTTGTGAGATGCCTTTAAGTCTTCAAAATGTTAATAAAATAACAAGTGTTGTGCTTATGGAGACCAGCCTCTTGGAAGTGGCATCCCTCATGAACACACTGATACTTCTGGATTGCCAGTAATTCCATTGGAATGGCAGTCCTTGTTCTCACCATGCTTATAAATATATACAAATAGGTATTTGTATATATATTAAATGGAAATCAGCTTTTAGAAGACAGTTGGTCTGCTTTATGCAACTCTTGAGATGGACTGAGTGTGCTTTTGCTCAGGTGTGTTTTGGTCTGCCAACAAACCTTTTCTCCTCAAGTTTAAGATGAAACATGAGCTCTTCTGAGTTCCTTTTCCTTGGTGCAAAAACTGAAAACCATCCAGGTTGCACGGAATGTGTTTATTGCACAGGACTAGCTAACCTGATTATTGATGGAAACTGCTCTGAGGTTTATGTCTTGTATCCACACCTCAGCACCTTTCCAGGCAGTGCTTTGTCCAAAATTCCTGCCCAGTTCTTTCGCGTTCTCACAACAAAATCTTCATCCGTGTTTGGGCTTCTTCCACTGCATTATTTTTTGTTTTTTTTTTTCATCTGTGTTTTCTGTCTCCCATTTGTATAGTTCCAAATAGCCAGTTCTTTATTTGAAATATGTTTCAGGACAAGCAGTTCAAGCCCAGGGGGAACACAGCCTGTCTTTGGGGTGGTGGCATGGTGGCTGGTTTTGTTCTGGGCTTGGCACTGCAGAATTCTGATCCACAAGCAAATTTTCTCTGCAAAGGAGAACTCTTCAAAACATGTCCATAGAGAAATGTCCCTGCTTTTTCATAAATCCTGAAGAAGGCTGACTGCACAACCCCAGGTTTAGTAACTTTTTCACATAATTCGCCTTGCAGCTCTGTGGAGATAGATATTGCATTAGACAGAACTAAAAAAAAAAATATTATTCTTACATATCCTTGAATGGTGTCATGAAAAACCTAGTGCTTATAAGTGAAAAGGCATAAAGCAAAACCTAATATTATTATTGCTTTAATTCTTAATCTTTGCTCCCCCGAATCTGGGTTCTTAATAGAAGCTAATGGGAACTTCATATTTTTTTTCCAAGTCAATGGCAAAATTAGGGTCCTGAAAAGACAGCAGGCTGACATTTGATGTATTTAAGACCTAAAATCAGCTTCAAAGAGAATGAAGCAGCATAAAAGACATAGCAAATCAGCAGAGACAAATTATTTTTCCTTGTAGTATCTCTGTCCTCAGAATTAATGTTGATAAGGATTTCACAAATTTGACACTTTTTTGCTCCTGATATCCTGCTTCCCTGGGAAAAAAAAAGGTAAAAGTTCCTTTTCTTAGTCTAGTGTTGTGTGGCCATAATATTTCAAGTCTCACAAATTTTGAAAGGAGCACTTGATGCTGTGACAGGTGATAAAATCAAAGGGGCCAGTAAAGGACAGTGCTTTCTTGCTTTCTTTTAGAGCGGTTTCTCTTCACAGGATACTCAGCGCTCATGGACAGCAGCTCCCTGGGTTGCTGAGATCAGAGGTTGTCCTCAGTGCCACTGATGTTTCTGTTCTCGTGTTTTCCACAGTAACTGCACTCCCCAGCTCTCCTCGCTGTGTTATCCTGCCTGAGAGATAGGGGAGCTGTGTGACGGTGTTCACAGGGGTTTTCAGGCGAGGGAAGAGATGGGAATGTTGACTCCATGTTCAGAAGGCTTGATTTATTATTTTACGATATACATTACAATAAAACTATACTAAAAAGAATAGAAGGAAAAGGTTCATCTCAGAAGGCCAGCTAAGCTAAGAATAGAATAGAAAGAATGAAAACAGAGGTCTGTGGCTCAGACAAAGAGCCAACTTTGCTGTGACTGGTCATTAATTCCAAACATCCACACGAGACCAATCCCAGATGCACCTGTTGCATTCCACAGCAGCAGATAACCATTGTTTACATTTTGTTCCTGAGGCCTCTCAGCTTCTCAGAAAGAAAAATCCTAAAGAAGGATTTTAATGAAAAGGTGTCCGCGACAGAGCTGCAGTGCAGAGAGCCTTTGGAGAGCAGGGAGTGGGAGCAGAGTCTCAGGCTCTCATCCTGCTCTCTGACACAGCCTCAGTGCTGGGGTCTGGCTGGGATGGGCTGGTGGGTGTGCTCTATCAAATCTGTGATGGATCCTGAGCTTAAAAGTGGTTTCAGTCAGGTTAAACCACCACAGCCTGCCACCTCAATAGTCATTTTCTGGGTAATTTAATTTTTTTAAAAAATTTTTTTTTTTTTTGCCTATTAAAGTAAATTAATTCATGACTGTTAAAAAGCTACATTTTTATCTGTAATGATTTAACTACTGTTAAGTCCAAATATAGAACTTTGACTCTCTGAAATGGAAACCAAGGGCCTTACTGTGCTCTGAGGTGTTGTGTCACTGTTCACTTTAAAGAATACCTGGAGAAAGGGCCTGGATTGTAAGGAACTCAATGTCTATTTGTATTAGGTAACAGTGGAATGATTATTATGTAACCAAATCGAAGAGAGTGAGGGATATTTCAATACAATAGGCCAATGAAGTTTTAAAATAGTAAGTACATTAAACACATTTAATATTACCTCCTTGCTCAGGTTTAACTACTAAAAAAAGAGATTTTGCCTGAACTCACCTATTAATTTTCAGACTTTACGGTTGAGAGTCCTTTAAATCTATATAGAAGTTGCAAGAATGACTTGCTGAAGTAACAGTTTGTCTGGAGGGAGACATGAATTAAACACTGGATTGTGAGCTGAACCGGCCTGGCTCTGTCCTGTGCTGTAAGGGCTGAAAGCCCAGTGGAAGAGAGGTTATATATCTTTAAACTGCCTCACTCACTCCTGATTGCAAAGTGCTCTGGGGACTGGGGAGGCCTCCAGCACTATCCTGGATGTTCCTCATGTCCTGTTTGAGGCACATTCACTGTCCCTGGTGACCCTGTTACCTCTGGAGCTGCTACCAGCATCCAGCCTGCCCTGAAACTTGGGCATTGGTTGCTCTGGCTGATTTTTGAGAAATCTTCTGGGAGCTGAGGAGAAGAATTTAAAGTTTTGCACCTTTGTCAGGGCAAGGAATATTGCTTTGCCATGTACACTTCCAAAACATGAGCCTAAGGTTACACAGCGACCAAGCCACGCCTGTGACTCTGGATTTAAAACTGCTCTACACTTCTCTCACTTTCAAATTCATGGTTGCTAGCTGAAAATCCTACTCTCTCACATTTTTAGTGAATATTGGCCTTTACCATGTAAGGGAATCTGTTCCTGCTCAATCCAGATCTTTGCTGGGTTTATTTGTTGCCCATGTATTTCAAGTCTCTTGACAATAAAAGGGTTTATGCCTCTAGGCATTCACCACTCTTGAAATAATCCACTGTCCTTGGGATCACGGGGTCTGATGAGTCCTTGTTTATTTTCTGGAAGCATGGTTTGGGAGAGGGAAGTAGAGGGATTCAATTGCTCCCAAACTTTCAATTTGAGGCAACTCTCAAATGATGACATTTGTAGTCAGAATATTTCTCTCACACACTAAGGCATCCATCTGGTGAGTTTCCCAGAATTTCAGATCTAAAGAATTTCTTGGTTTTCTGAGATTTTTGTTTTCTTAAATGCCATCAACAGCACAGAACCAAAAATCTGTATTATACATGGCGTCTACTATCATAAAAAAGCAGAAATAAGAAAAGGACACACTGTGTGGTTTTGTCTTCCCAAAATGGATTTTAGTTTTAAATCCTGTTTTTAAATCTTTCTGGGTTTTGTTGTCTCTGCTGTATTTCAGTGATGTCTGCCATAAATATCTCTGTTTGTTTTAGTAGGAGGCATAACATCTGAGAGAGGAGCTTGGCATTTCAGAGACAGGGAATTGTTCTTATTTCCAGAAATAGACACACTAGGAAGTGATGATCTGATTAGTTGAAGAGGCTGGCACTAGGGATTTAACCATGAAAAACATTTCAGAGGCTCTGCAGACACATTGGAGATGCAGGACATATCCCACAAATCCCACAAATTTTGCAGGGAATGTATTGAATGTTCTATTCAAAAGGGACAGCTTGTTCTTCTAAAAAAATCTAGGAAGATCTTGCCCAGGGTATTGTATGTTCTGATCCATCACCATGCAGTCTTTATTATTGTTGTGCTCAGTCACATTTGCTCTGATTTTTATTTTTGCTGTCTGAGATTGGTTTCATCATGTATTGTATCCAACACCTTCTATAATCTGATAGCCTAAAAATAAACCCTGAACTGAGTCATGTACAGGTACTTTGAAAAATGGTTATCACCAAGTGATCAGTTGGCAATTAATAGTGTATTTTTAACACAATAGTGTGTCCACTGAAGAGCTTCAGGCTTTTGAAATCTTCAGTTTTAGGGTCTACAGAAAATTTTACTCACTTTATTCCCACAACTCTGGGGAATCACTGGAGTAAGCCAGAAGGCAGGTGAGTAAGATTTAAACTGCAGCAGGAGTAACTTTGTGCAAACCTGAGTTTGGATGGACTGACCTGAAAAATTTTGTTTTACTTTAAAGGGGAAAGTTGCTTTCCTATAAGGTTGGAAATTACTCCAAGACCTCTCTTTTGTGGGGCAAATCATTAACATTCTGTTTCTATATGCTTTTGTTGATTTAGCTTTTAAATGCTTTGATTTAATGGTACTGAACAAAATAATTTTCAAAATAAAATTCGCTGTGAGTAAATAAATGGGGCACCTCCCTACTAGGGATATTTTAGATAAGGTTGTTTCAGCACACTGAATCTCCAATCAACAGGCATTTAAATAGCAAATGCATGGAATGGATGAAGAGAATTTGCTGAAAGAATGGAATAAGCACTTTGGGTGCAGCTGGCAGTGTCATTGTGCAGGAATTCCATGGCGGCCATGCAGGTTTACATGGCAAGGAGAGCAGAGATGTTACCTCAAGGTTTGAGCAGCACATTGGTGTCCTTGGCCATCCATAGTATGAGGCCTCACTCTGCAAAGAGATCAGAAAGGCCTGTCCAGAGTCTCCCCCTCAATGGGGTGTGTGTGGTGCCCTGTTTTCTGACACACTTTAGGGAAGGGCAGTAGATTGTTCCCCTACAGCTTGTGAAGGGCAAAACCCTTCAGCAGATGGAAAGCAGTGAGCCAGGCAAAGGAGAGAGTCCACACTGAGGGGAAGTCCCTCTCCTATGAGGGAGAAAAATGAGCACCCAACAGCTGGCAGCAGGTCTGTATTTTATGAGAGAGCTGCTGGGAAGCTTCTAAGCACACGGCTCTTGGAGGGTCTTTCTCTCCTTGGCTGCTCAAACACAAGGAAGGGTTGGATGGTGGCACTCTGAGCCTGCATTCCCTGCCAAAATGGGCATCCTGCACGCCCTGGTGCCAGTAATCAATGCAGAATTCTGCTTGGAGACATGGGACACTGTGCAATGTGTGAAAAAATATTGCTTTAACTGAGGAGGTAAGTGAAATAAATAATGTTATTGCAGCAGCACAAACATGTGAGTGCAGAGGCTGAAGTTCAAGGAACACAAGCTAAGGATTCGTTCCTTTAATTGTTACCACTGATACACTTTTGAGTGCTCCTGAATTTAGAAGTCCATTACCATGCTGGCTCATGGTCCATAACTGCAGAAACTGTGTTTACCAACGAGGGGAACAGAGAGAGAAAGACATTATTTCCAAACTGTTGAGAGGTTATTATACAATCAATGGAGAGTGAAACGCTTACATTAGAAACTGCATAAAAGCACTTGACAATGTCCTTTTACTAAGTTTCAATAAAATGTATTAGTATGATTACTATACTACTGTTCTAAAACACGAGCCTTTTTTTTGACACATAAGTGCAAGATCCTTTGTCAAAAATAGTGATGGAAATGCTTTCACCCTCTTCTGTCAGCAATTTCTGCACCCAGCTTCCCTCTCTGTTTTTGTTTAGAAAGGAGAATTACAGTGTAATTTTTTTTTTTAATTTTCTCAAAACCTTACAAAGATGTTTGCTGACTTTCTTTTTGTATTTCCATTGATTCAACGGGTGTTTCTCTCTGTGTGAGCCTTCTTCCCATGTATAAATGAACAAGATAAATGAGGAAATGTGCTTCATCCGTTCTGTAGGCAGGTGGTTTGCAGTTTTGAGAGTGTAATTTGCTCTAGATTGAAGAGATACTTGTTTTATTAAGAAGGCAAAGAGGCTACATCCATGTTTTAAGTAAAACTTGAAATTTATAGGTACTTTACTCCTGAAGCTTAACAGTTCCCTCAGCATTTCCACTCCAAAGAGTGAAGTCTAATTAACATCAACAATCTTTCTATGGCTAAAGTGTTTCCTTTAAAAAAAAAAGTTTTTAGAAACTGCTTTAAAATTATCAAAAATGGAGGTCAAGAAATGGCTTTATAACACTCCATTGAGCCTTTCTGCATGCCAATATACATTTTTCATCCTTAGCTTAAGGTTGTATTAATAAAGAAGAGGTCTGCTGCACATTATGCATCTCCTGGTCTCGGCTATTTCACAGGAACGGTAAGCTATGAAACTTCAGGGTGATTTTTTTTTTCTATAATAATCTGCTTCTGTTCCTACTGATGAGGATCCAGTGCTCCTCTTTCTGACCTTCCATGTTCGCCAGCCAATCAAGCCTGAACAGTTTCAGCAGTGTTAAACTTCACAGCTATTTCTGTTACTCTGAGGTCTGTCCCCATCGATTTTTAAAAAGTCAGCATGCCAGGAATTCATGTCAGATGTCAGCAAGCTTCAGAGCCACCACTGATAACCTGCTGTCTCAGCACCTCGCAGCAGAACAGAGCATTCATGTTGTTCTGCTCCTGATTGTCTGGTGAATTGGGAAAACATTGTGCAAAATACAGCAGCTTCACTGGTGGGAAAAATTGCTGAACAGCACCTGCATAGTAAAGAAAGACCATCTGCTTATTTTCCATAGCCACTATTTCTCTACCTCGGTATCTGTCTGCTTGTTGTCAGGCAGGATCATGCAGCTGGCTCAATGAGAATGTATACCTATCTATGTAAGGAAGAAAGAGAAGAGAGAGAGAAATCAGGAGCAGGATTCTGTTTTCATCCAACTCAGAATGTTCCTGTGGGACTGACAGCTACCAGACACCAGCAAGGACAGGAATTCACCAGTGCTCATTGAAGCTGACCGGGCTGTTTATCAAGAAAATGTAGACAATTATGGTTTTGTGTGGTTTAAATCCATATACTTATACCAAAAAGGCTTGATGGGGTGTAAACTCTTCTTTCAGAACATAAATCTTTTTTGTTGAGAGAGATGGGAAGAGCTCCTTCCCATTATCTCTATTTATTCTTCCCATGTGTGAGGCAGGTTTTTTTATTTTCTTGTGCAGCACAGAGTAGTGATTGCTGTCACAACCCCTGCATTAGATCAGATGAGTTAATTCCAGGTCAGTAATTTATACACTCTATTACAAGTACTGTCCTTGGACAGTAAGAACACCTGCATTTTCTTTTTGTTATATGACACCTTAGAAAGTTACACTACACTAAAATTTAGCAACTTCTGCTGTTGTGGGAGCAATTGTGCTCCTCTTTACTGGAGGTTTCATAAACCTATTCACTGTAACATTCTGGTTAAACTGAAGACAGCTTGTATTGATTTTCTCTTCCTCTTCTCCTCCTCCTTTTTTTTTTTCCTTTTTTTTTTCCTATTTCTTGTGCTTATCCATGTGGAGGACAAAGAGAGTGTCTAACTAAGTATTTTTCCCCTTAATCAGGCTGAAAGAAAAGAAGGGTTTCAAGGTCAGTTACAGTGCAAGATGCTTTTTATAACCTCCATCATCTTGTCTGTTTCTTCTGCCTTGAAAAGAGAGGGTTTTTTCCATGACACCAATTACGATACAGTCTCTCACACAGAATTCTTCCATTTGGGCTTGTGTTTGCTCTCTCAGGGAAGTCCCACATCTCCCCCAGTACTGTTTTGGTGATGTGAGCTTCTGACCTTTGGGAAACTATCCTGAACTCCACGAATTCCTTCATCCCTCACTTCACTTATTACAGCTGGTGGTTACTATTTGTCTTGTGCTGTGTTAGCAAAACCCTGTGGAGATGGGGAGTATAGATTTCTTCACTGAGGCTAAATTGGCAAAATATATAATGCAGTATCAATTGCCCTTGGTGCCCTGAATTCCTGCCTTCGTTAACTAGGCTGCAGCAGCTGTTGAAGTTAATCTGTCCACTGGCTGGGGAGAGAGTGTCAGAAGAAGGGAAGATGCCTGTCTCAGGTTTTGTCCAATTTATCCTTTATTTATTTGGTGTGGGTCCTGACTGCAGTGTTATTTGAGGTGCTTGTGCGCTCTAAAGCTGTTACCCTCAGAAACCCCTAACCATGTGGAGCAGTCCTGCATCCCCCACTTGCACAGAAACATTGAAGCCTGGTCAGGTTTGACAGATTTCCCATGACATTTATGACAGAGGTATGAGAGCTCAGACCTTCTAACCAATCTGGTGCTCTACTGTCATATTTTTCTAGTTTGGGACAGAAATATGCATTCACTTTAAAAGCAGCTGAAATACTCCAGGACGTTTCTGTGCCTGTGTTCAGATGAAGTTAATACAGAGCTGGTTGAGGTAGATCTCAATTTTTGCTGAAGGTGATAGCCTTGGTTGCCTCCAGCTGTGGGGATGGCAACTTCCAGGTGAAGGGATTGCATAGAGCAGTGGGATTTGTGTGTGTGTGGGTTTTAAACCCCCATCTTTACTTTTAAAAAAAAGGGAAGATATTAAAACATTCACAGTTTGGTTATAGGAATTATTTTGGGGGGAAATAAATAGCACAGATTATTCCTGATTTTGTGCTAAGCAAAGCAGTCCTCACTGCTCAGGAGCACAAAGCATTAGCAGGGATGTTTTGGAGACAGCAAAGGAGTTCCTGCTTCTTTGTATTTTGTGTTGCCATCTCCACCTACACATTGATAAGCTGCTGTATCCAGTGGTTATCCTTTTCTTCCAAATTCAGCTTTGAGCTGATATTTCTGTTTATCTTTGTGTTTCTGTTGTAGGAGTCTCTTGGCAGTATGGTTAGAACAGCTTCAAGGTTACTTCAGATGGGAAGTTTAATACTTCGGTGCATTGAAAAAAGACAATATCTTAGTCTTCTCTTCCTTGTCCAGTGAACTGACATTTCAGCTACCTTATGTATCAAATATATCAAACATTACTTCTTTTGCATATGTTTAAGCTCTGAGTGAGAGGAGCATTGTACATGATGTGGGGTCAGTCCTTCTCAGAGCTCTACCCTGTGATAGCACCTTGCTTGCTTTCCTCTGTCACAGATTTGATGGTTGTCTGGTATTTCACTCAGTCCCTGGCAGCAGTGGAAGGCAGCAGGCAGACCCTTCTGTTTGGTGTGATAAACAACATCTTGCTTTTGTGTTGATGTTTATCTAGTTCATACCAAAGATGTGCCGTCCCATTTCAGGGGCTGCCCAGGCTCTCTGGTTCACGCCAGGGTGCTCACAGGAGGGTTAGACTGGCCTTTAGCGCTGCCTGAACGCAGAATGTGCCGCCCTGAGCCTGGGTGCAGCTCTGGGACAGGCATTGCTCCAGCTCTCCTGCACCTTGCAAGGCAGAACCTGCCCCTGCCCAGGGCCAGCTGGATCCAGGGGAGCTTTGCTGTGTCCCACCATGGATCCATGGCCTTGTGACTGAGAATGGAGCTGTTGTTTGTTGGTTGCTTTGGGTTGGTTGTTGGTTGCTTTGGGTTGGTTGTTGGCTGCTTTGGGTCTCTGAGATGGCTGTGTGCACCATCCCAATCCTGAAATGTTGTCCAAAGAGAGATTGAATTTACAGAGAGAGGGAGGAGAGAAGTGGTGTCAGGGCAGAGACAAATAGAATCAGCGTGAGGCTGGAATAAGGGTTTTTTAATGCTTTCCAAGGACAAAACAGTAGATTTATCCTAAAGTGAAAGTAAATTTACACTCCTAATCTTTCACCATGTTCATCTTTCTGCAACTATAATCCACACCCTAATTGTATTACTGCCATTATGATCAGGATAAGATGGCATTTAACACAATATAGCTTTGTTGCTTAAATCAGCTGGTGGGTATTTGTAATATTTACATTATTTGCATCACTCTGGTCTAAATTCTTAAGTGAATTTAACAAGTCATAAGTGTCCTTTTCCATTATTCCTTATTTCAGCAATAACAGTCAGTATTTTATTGTATAGATCTCTGCATTGCAGCAATGTTGACCATCCAGAGGTAACAAGGATTAGCATGTTCAGAATTAAGTATGGGATACTAAAGTAAATTTTTCTCTCAGGGCACATGCTGTTAAGGGAATTTTACATGGTCATGGAAAGAATAGTCTCTGTTGTTCCCAAGTTTCTGAGTTAGCTCTGGTTACTGCAGTGGGCTCTGCAATGCATTGTGCAAAAAATTATGTCCTCTGGTGAGGTAAAAAAGAACCATTGCATTGTGTTGGTTATTAAGTATTTATTATTGCTTTATTCCCCACAGTTTGCAGTCACAGCAATAGCTGAATGTTGGTTTACAGAGAAGCTGACTGCCCCAAAGCTCTCTCTTGCTCAGCTCTGCAAAAGGAGAGAATAAAGTGGCTTTATTTCAAAGGCATCCCATCCCAGGGATGCTCAGAGTCAAACTTGTGGCTTTCAGATCTGGAGGGGTTTGTGCAAGGGCTCTGTCTCCTGATGCTCTGGATGTTTGCCCCTCGGAGAGGGCGTAGGAGGATTTGCAGCAGGATGGAGCTGCAGGGTGTGGGTGCCCAGCATCCCTGGCCCTTGGGATGGGCTGGCAGCATCCCTGGAGCTTGGGAGCCCTCAGACCCAGCCTTGCCCTTTGTCACAGCTGCTCATGGAAGGGTTCAGTGAAATCTGTCATTTCCAAGGAGTGCAGACAAGGTCTCTGTTTCTATTTGTGGAGGGAGTTTCTTCTGTTGCTTGAAAGCTTTGAACTGTTTTTCTTACCAGAAGGAAAAAAATAAAAAACAGAGAAAAGGAAAAACCTCCTTACCATCTGGCCATAACCTTGTACAATATGTTACATTTCAAACTGTAAGAAAATTTTTATGATCAGGTTATAATTTGTCAACTGCCTACAGATCTTTAACTTAAAAATGTACAGTGCTGAATAAAGTTGCTCTGTATATTGTTTTCCAAGATGAGTGGAAGGAGAATGGAGGAAAAAAAGACACTTGAAAGTGTTTTAATTGCACAGGGATGTCATTGCCTCTAGCAAGAGTTCTCCTGCTTCTGTCATAAATTTTTCATATTGCCTCGTGAGAGTGAAAACTGGAAACTTTACCCTCTAAGTGAAAGTCGATGAACCTCACACCAGCCTCAGATCCCAGCAGCCCTGCACTCAGGAATATTAATTTAATTAAGATCGCTACAATAAATTCTGGGAGGGAACTCTCCTGGCACCTAAGGTAACGAGCAGAGAAGGAGGGGAAAAAACAGCAGAGCTGGATGTGGTGGAGGCAGGAGCTGTGGTACAGTGCCTTCAGAACAGCTGTGCGCTGCTCTGAAGTGACAGCTCAGAGATGGGCACCACCTCCCAAAAGAGACAGCAGAGGTTTGATTGGGAGCAACCACAGCATCACACAGAGCCACGTCGTTTTATCTGCACTGCCCTGACCTGGCTGCAGGCTGGGAAAACGTGGGAAGGGGTTTTTGAGGATTGCTGGCTCCTGGGAGCAGAGGGATGCACGAGTGTGGGTGCCACCCTGTCAGTGTCCTCTGCACGGGACCTGGGCTGCTCCTGGGGACAGGGGAACAGAGCTGCCCGCTGGGGCACACGGGCTGCAGGCTCTGGGCTGGGTGCTTCAATTGCATTAGGGAGATGGGCTTAATTAGAGGGCTGTACAGGAGGTGGCTGACCTGGCTCACCCAGCAGCTGTGGGTGGTTCTGCCCCTTTGAAATCCCACAGCTGAGATCCCCTGAAACTCCAGGAGGGGCAGCCAGCAGATACCACATGCCAATTATGACTTTTGGGGTTTGTTTTTTTGTTTTTGTTTTTTTGTTTTTGGTTTTTTTTGTTTTGTTTTTTTCCCCTCTGAAAAGGGCAGCTTGGCCACAGAATCAGTGCCACAAAAGATACCAGAATGATGCAAAGTTCTAGGAAAATTCTAGCCCGAAGTTAAACTATCTCATAGCATTGGCTGTAAAGGAAAAAAGAGCTCCCTGAGAAGTTCAGTGTGAAATTCTAGGCTTAACAATTGGGCTTGTTGTGTGGATTTAAAGGTTGGGATTCACTAAAGTGAGCCTCTGTTGCAGAGTTTGTGTGTGACCACAAAGGGATGTGTGAGACTTCTGGTCTCTAATGCTATCCCCAGAGCTGTATGTTCCTTTCATTTAAAATAATTGTAAATGTGAGTAGTTATTATTTCCTCAGAAAGTTTTCAAGTATTTTATTAGAAAAATGGGATGTTGGGCTCTATGAGAGGAACAGACAGAAGAATGCAGTTTTTTCTTTGCTCCCCAGGCTTTTCTTTTCTTACAAATCTGAGGTGCTAGAAGTGGCATCATTTGCAAGCACATTCCATGCCCAGGGACCCAGCTCAGCACTCTGCTCAAGCTGGGTTGGGTTTTACATCCTGGAGCTTGGTCCTGGGTGCTCCTTTTAGTCCCTTTGTGATTTTTTTTTTCAGTAGTTTGCCTTTCCCAGTGAGCTGCTGCTGGTGTGATGCTCTCTCTGCAACAAAGGAAGGTGTCAGAGTCAGGACTGTGATGCCTCTTAGGACAAATCCTCCCCAGTGGGACCAAGCACACAGGAGAGAATGAGAAACTGAGGCTGGTGGGATAGGGAGTTGTGCTTTCAAGCTGCTTTCAGGCCAGCTGGGAGGGGGAAAATGATTGTGGGACTTCATAAATGAAATCTACTTTTTTACTTCCTAAAATGTTCCTTGAACATGATTTGTGTTTTATGCATGAGATTTAAAAATTGAGTCGAACAACTGAGCTGACAGAGACCACAAAATGCCTAAAAGGGTGCTAAAAATAAAACAACAAGGAGGAGGAAATGGCCAGTTGTGTGTCTTGAATATTTAATTTTTTTAAAAAAATTATTATTATTTTAAATTAAGCTTGGGTGTAGCATGGGGGTTTTTTTTTCCTTGTCTGTTCCTGTCTCTGCCCTTTGCTAAATGGCATGGTTCAGTGGGATGCACAGGCTGGTGTTACTGCAGGCATTGCAGAGCCCTGAACTGCTCCTCATATTCCTTCAGGGTTTATTTGCAAAAGGGCAGCATAGCCAAATGTGATATTTAGGCTTTGGTTCCTATTAAAAGGAAACAAATGCGGTGCTACAGCAAGGCTCACTGGTTTCAAGGCAACCTGTGGCTACTCTAACAAGTAAAAAAAAGGCACTTTACTGGTTTTCAGATTTTAGTCAGGAGCTGCAGAGAGGAAAGGTAAAATTAAATGTTTTCATGCATAATCTTGCAGTTCCTGAGAATCCACAATAAAAGCCAATGATTGCTGGCCAGTGAAATGGCTGCTAGGTTCAACTAAAATGATCATTTTCCAAAATCCTGACTTTGTCTACTGGATCAACCCTTCTTATTCCTAGGAATAATGACAGCTAATTCTGTTCTTGCTAGTGCTCAGGTGGATTTGGACCATTTGAAGCTCTGTGTGTGTGTGCTTTGCCCGGGGAGTGGGTCGGGCCCAATTTTCCTTCTCTTTAAGCTGCAATCTTTCAAAATTCCTATTTGACCCAGCTGCTGTGGACTCAGTTCCCCACCCCGTTTTTTGTATGGTTTCCCCACTTTAACCCATTCATGGGTCAGGTCCATGGTCTTGATTCCTATTTCATACATTCCCACCAAAAAGGAGAACATCCAGGTCATTCTTTCAAGGGAATGAGTGCTGTGGTGTTTTCTGAAAAAATAAAATGTGGTGAAATAATGGATATTGAAACTTCTATGGGAGAATAAGATGTTAAATTTATCTTTTAATGTTTTATTGCTGCTATCAATATTGCTAATAACAATGGTCAGTTTTTAAACGGGTGAAGAGGATTATGCAAGAGGTCAAACATATTCAGTGTTCTGTTTCCAAAACACTTTAACTGGGATAAACCCTTCTTTTAAAAAAATGAGGAGGAAGGGAAGCAGATTTCATCATGAGGGCAAAACACTGTTTTATTTGGGAAGTTGTTCTGAGAGGGACAGTCACCAGAGGTTCAGCTGCAGCTGGGTATTTCTAAACAGCTATTGCATGCTAAAGGGCCATAGTGATTTCTCACCAAAAGCGTTTGCTTTGCGCTTTCTTTGTGGCATTTTCTATTATTCTGAACACCTTAAGTGCTCCTGTTCAGGGTCAGACTTTGTTGGCATCCTTTACTGGAAGGGCAGAAGCTGTTACCATTCATGGAGGAGTTTTCAGGACTTTTCCTCCAAGCTTTTCGAGTTCAAAACTAACTTCAGTCTTTTGAAACGGACTCTTCTCTCCATGTTCTTTCTATCCCCTTTAAATACTGAGTTCTGAACAGGAGCTTCTTGAGTTGTGGGGTGGTTGGCAGCCACCCCAACCCATGTGGGTAGGTTAGCCAGCTGAATTATGCAGTGCTTGTGAGATAACAATGTTCTGAGATGGATCCTCGTCAGCTGTGTAAATTTCTTGTATTACCCTATAATTTCTCTGAAGCACATGGATTCTTCAGTGTAACTACTGTTGCCTACATAACTTTTCCTTGTATCTTTTTTTAACATACTCTAATAAGATTCTAGGATTTTTTAATAGAAGAAAATTTTCTACCAAAATACATTTCTTCTTCGTTTTTTTACTTTGATCATAGGCCTTTCTTTCTTCCTCTCCTCCCCCACCCCATGAACTGATACCTGGTTTCATTTTAATATTTTTAGTTTCTTATCATGCAGCAAGGCAGGATGAAAAATGCTGCTGTGATCCTGAGATAGCAGTGCCATAAGGATTTTGCTTTCACCAAGAAGCAATACAATTTATAGAAAATATGAGAGAGGACCCAAGGTCTCCAGATCATATTGGTTAATAGATTGATTCTGGTGCCAGGGGCCAACTCCATTATTCTTGTTCACTCTTGGGGGGTGAGCAGCTGCTGACTCAGCACACACAGGTGCTGGACTTGCTGCTCTGGCTCTGCCCTGCACACACCTGGTTCTCTGGAAGCTTTGAAGCTTGGCTCACTGCAAACAAGAATCTGACTTTTTAGTACAAATTCAGATAAATGTTCAGGACAGCTTTTCTAGAGGGATGCTCAAAAATGCATGCACTAGGGCTGAACTTCTGAGTGGAGAAAATTTGCCGTATCTTTCTTAATGCTTTTCTTTATACCTGTATTATTTGGATCAGGAAAATTGAAAAATGATCTGAGTCTGGGCCTTTAGCCAGGGCTGAGCCTAAAAAGATGAATTATTTAAGAAACAGAGTGAGGTGATTGGTTCCACTAAATGTGGTTGATTTTTTTTTTTTTTTAATTCTGAACTCTCATACTGAAGATCAGTGTCACGGTGATGAGCTGCCTGCTCTGATGGGTCTGAATGGCCCAGAACAGCCTCCCTGGGCTGTCACCACCCTCTGCTCCTGCCCAGGAGCCTCAGTGATGCCCAGCCCAGCCTGGGCAGTGGAGTGAGGACCCTGTGGCCAGCCCTGCCCGGGGCTCTGGGGCCACTTTGTGCCTCCTCTGCTCCTGCACAGACAGAGCAGAGCTCTCTGGCTGGTTTGGGGACAGCAGGGCACCCAGATCTAGCCATGGCTGGCTCAGGGCTCACCCTCCTGTCCAAGCTGAGCTTTGCTTAGAGAAACATCCTCACAGCAAATGTTTTGAGTGCTGAAGCTTTCTCACTGCTGCCAGTCTCTGTATGGAGAAGAGACATAGCATAAGGGAACCAGAGCCTTCTGGAAGCCACTCCAGTGCCAAGCCATGTGCCATGGGACAAGCCAAGAGGGAAACCTGCCATCTCCTGAATTTGACCCTTTTGCTGTGCAGCACAGCACTTCCCCTAGGATGTCCTGGCTCTTCAGGACACCCACAGCCACATTTTGGGTGGGTTTCACTTTCTGCTGATGGGGGCTATGGAAGGGCCATGGGGCTGCGTGCCAGGAGCTCTCAGGGCTCCTTTATCCTGCTGGATGGGGAGATTTCCCTTCCCTAGGAGCCAGCCTGCCCATTGTGGGGCACAGGACAGGGATGGTCAGGCCTGGCTCCTCCTGCAGCCCTGGCATGGGCTGACTCAGCCTTGGAAGTGAATTCAGATATTTGGGCTAGCTGCAGTTGTGAAGGAAGTTTCACAGTTGCACCTTTCTGATAGGCTCTGCCTGCCCCCTCCCATTTTCCTCTTCCCCAAATGCCAGTAAAGCACTAACAGAGCATCTTCCTCTCAGGTAGTCTTTATTTTCCCCCCTCATGTTGCTGTAGTGTTGGCAATTCCAGCTGCAAATGTTGTGTTTGACCTTCAGTAAGGGAGCCTGGTGATTTGAATTCATTTCAAGCAGTTTTCTGACAGCAAGCCTTAGCCAAAGCCCTTAAGGTTTCCCCTACAAAAGCCTCGTGACAGCTTTGCTTGAGGCTTACAATGGTCAGTGCAAGTGGAGGTAGTTTGTAAACTGTAAGTGGCCTTATTAACTTCCTTGCAGTAGTGAAGTGATGCCCAAGCCTGTGCTGGGCTCAGCCCCAGGAGCTGAAGCAGGAGCCCCCTTGCACTTCTCATCCCAGCAAACCAGCCTGTGTGATGTCTCTGAGCCTCTCCTGACACCACAGAGTGATGGAAGATGGGAATAATTGGAAAATGTGTTGGTTAATTAGGATTTCAACCTTTGGCTTATCCATTTGTCGTGGTCAGAGCCAGCCTGGTGTCAGTTTTTCTGGTAAAACCAGGTGGTTGCACTTCTGTGCCTGGCTGGGCTCGGTGCCAGTGCTGACACAAAGGGCAGCCCTGTGCCCTGACCTGCCTTTGGCTGAGGGGCTCCCAGCCCCTCTGCTCTGCTCATTCCAGCTCTGCAGCCACAGCCTTAGCACAGATCCCTTGGCAGGACCAGGGCAGCATAAACAGTGCCCAGACCCATTCCTGGGTCGGGGGCTGGCACTTGGCGGTTTGGCTCTGGGAGCTCAGAAGAGCATTGGGTGAGATGCTTCATTTCCTACTTCTTGATAGCTCCCACCTCCCTTCCCCTTAATTTTTCCTTCAGCTCAGATCCCTGTAAATACTGACTATAATTGCTAAAATTGTCTTAATAACAATAAATTAACATCTGTTCCTCCTACCATATTTATTACTCCCCAGAACCAAATATTTGACAACTACAAAATATAATTTTGTCCTCAAAAAACTGGACTCTTTATGAAAGCCAGAATTTCATTCCTTGCTGCTTGGGTAGGCAGCCACAGACATGAATCCTGGTTCTCAGACAGATTACAAATAACCTGGAACACATGGCTGGAGAGGCCTCCTGGGTAGGACATGCTGTCCCAGCAGGATGGCAGGAGTTTGTTAATGGGGTTTTTTTAAATTTTTTTTGGTTTTTTTAGTGTAATTTTTGTTGAGTTTTTAGTGTTGGTTTTTGTTTTGTTGGTTTTTTAATGTCATTTTTGTTGGGTTTTTTGTGTCATTTTCTCCTTGCCAATCATAAAGCTATTTCAGACTGTTACAATTCTAATTGGTAAAATCCCTTTCTAATAACTGGCATAAACTTCTAGCTAATCTACACATACTTTTCCTTCTCTAAGTGCCTTCACATGTCAGTTTTTCCTTTCTTAGTATTTTCAATTTTCTTGTCCCAGTTTAGGGACCATCCTCTAAATTGTTAATTTTTTCTCCCTTCAAAACTTGTTCCGTTGTTGGATTTGCCAGCTTGCAATTACCCAACTTGCTTTTATTTTTTGCTTTTTAAAGTCAACATTTGCTGTTCTCCAGCTATACAGTAGCAATTCCAGCATTAAAAGCTTATTTAAAATGCCCTGAAGCCAAATGAGTGACTTTGGAGGGAGCAGGCTGATCCAGCAGTTTGCAACTAATATGAGGTCAGCATTAGATCCTTTTGTCTACTGCATTTGATGTATTCTCAGGTTTTTTGAACTCACTGTCTTCTAGCAGAACTTGTGCTCTTTATAGTTTCATTTATTTTATTTTACACTGTTTGTGATACAAGAATCAGGTTGGGCATCTCTCGCCAACAGAATATTACCATCTGAGCATATTCCTCTGTAGTATTTCCAATTTTGAGTTGGAAACTAATTTCCTAGTTTGCCTAGTGTGGGAAATTAATGGCAGGGGTTCTTGGGAAACAGCAAAAGGATTGGCATCATGTAGTTTCATTATATAAAGTAATAGGAAAGTTTTGACAGGCAGACGTTCTTGGCTCAGGAATAAGAAATAGATGAAATATTCAACTTTGACTTTGGAAGAATTTTTGGGCAAGAACATTTTTTTCTGGAGTATTCTTGTGGGGTGCAATTGTCATCTACAGCAGACAATGTCATCTCCATTGCCTTTGGCCTCAAAGGCTGGCAGGCAGTCAGAGAAAATCAGGGATGAAAATATCAGTTATGGTCAGTAAGATATATTCTCATCTTCTTTTGAGATTTAAGCAGTATTTAATAGAACCTTTTAATCTGTTTGTTTGCCAAGCTTTAACTGCTTAACACAAAGTTTCTCAGTGTGACTGACCAGAAGTAAGAATCTTTTATAACATAATGGCTTATTGAGGGTTCCTGACTTCATTTTTAGTTCAGTTTCTGGATTTAAACCAAACCTTTAAACATTCTGAATGCTTTTCTAAACCAGACCTAAGAACACATTATAGTATGATTATTTTTAATAAATTGAGCTGTTCTCTCTCCTGGAGAGCTTGCAACAGCCAGGCTGTGAGCTGTCCTAGAAGTTGGAGCCTGAGTTGTGTCAGCTGTTCTGGGGAGCTGTACTTGCACTTGGAGGAGGAATTGAACAAACCTCAGAGTTTTCCAAAGAACCATCAGCACACCCAGATGTAATGTGTTGTTTTTACATTGGTAGATAAGATATAATATGCTCTGTACATGCTAGTTAACCCCTAATGTTTTAAATCCATCAAAAATGAACCTATTCTTAAAGAAATTCAGGAGTGGAAGAAGCAGATAGTGAAATTACACCAAAATGAGAGCCAAGAACAGTTCTGCATGACACAAAGTTATTGTTTTTAATGTTTCCCTTCTGTACTAGCAGTACCAAAGGGCTTCCTGCTGTTTGCTGCTCATCCAGCAGCTCTAGGCTGACCATTCTCTTCCATTCCAATGTGGTGCAGCTCACACAGCTCCACATGCTTGATATGCTTTGTAGGATTGTTTTGGTGTTAATAGGTGATATTTTACACAAGTTTTAAGTCTGTGGAGCCCCTCATGGGCTGCCTGGTGACTGTGCTGTGTTTGGCTGTGAGTGCAGCTCCCCACAGTGAGCTCCTGACCTTCCAGATGCGTGTCCAGGGAGACCTGTCCAAGATCTGAGCGTCCTTCTTCCTCAGCTCCTTCCCCTCATAACTTCCCTTTGTGGCTTCTAACAAATCCAATATGGCTTTGGAAAAAATCTTTTCCAGCTTTTGCTCTATGACAAGAGCAAAGTCTCTTCAGCGATTTGATACTTGTGAGTTGCTACCTTCTAAACAACTTGGAAACACCTAACTGGGTATTTTATTGACAGTGCAGGTATTCTGAATTATGTTTTCAAGAGACCCAATATAAATTTATATACCTGGAGAACTGCTTTCGTGGGAAGAGTGCTGTGGAAAAAGATGGAGAGGGATGTTGTTGATATGGACACCATGCCTTTCAGAGAATGCAGAAGACAGAAATAGGTGTAGAAATCTCTGGAGAAAACACCTTGCAGCCATCCAGTCTGGTTCAGATCTGTGTGAGCTGGCTGACTTGGAGCTCATGGAAACTTCATAGATGCTCCAGAAATGTGCAACTTAGAGTGTCAGATGACACTCAATTGACATGAAACAATCCCTCGCCTGAATGTTACAGATTGCCAGGACAAGGGGTGAGGGCTGCAACCTGACAGGGGCAGGGTTGGAGGGGATTTGGGGAAGAAATTCTTTACTGTGAGGGTGGGGAGGGCCTGGCACAGGGTGCCCAGAGCAGCTGGGGCTGCCCCTGGATCCCTGGAAGTGCCCAAGGTCAGGTTGGACAGGGCTTGGAGCAAGCATCCTTCCACCTGGGATAGGGGAAGGTGTCCCCTGTGCAGGGTGTAGAACAAAATCATCTTCAGGATGCCTTCCAACCCAAACCATTCTGTGATTCTGTGCAAATCTGACAAGGCTTTTTAAACCTTACCTTTTGTGGCCTGACAAGGTGTCTTATGATATCTCATTGCCCAAGCTATAGGGTTAAGGTGAGCTATTCCTTTTATTTCTTCTTTTTTATTTGATACTTCATGTGCTGTCATGCAACTGCAGCAAAAAGTGTTGAGGAAAACTGTTGAGTTATGAAGCCCAAGTTGGATTAAATCTGAACTTTCTAACAGAAAGTGCACTTAAGGAACCATTTTGTCCTCAGTGGAGTGTCTCCCCATGGGCTTGAATGCTGAGTTGATGCTTCCTTTCATCTGCTTATATGTCCAAAGATAAATTTGATCTGTGCGCTCCATGTCATCGTGGCAAAGTAATGATTCTGCCATCTATAATAAAAAATTGGAGATTGCAAATATACTTAATTAACATGATAAAATATTTACTGTTCAAAATTTTAAGGACGTTAACGCTGCTTTAATGCTCTCAAAGAAATACTTTTGTTGTTGCAACTAAGTGGATAAATTGCTTAAGGCACCACATGCTTAGAGACTCAAGGCTAATGGAATAACTTCAGTTTGTAGTGTTTCTCTAGCTGGTGGAATTAATTTAGAAAAAGCTTTTAAGAGGCATGCTTTGTGTATTGTGGTTCCCTCAGCTTTGGGGGGTTTTGGGTTTGCTTTTTGGGCTGGATGTTTTGTGGGGTTTTGGGAAAAATGGAAATGTTTTCAGAGTTTTTATAATTTTCTTATAAGTTCAGTGGAATTTACTATAAAATTGCATTCATTTCTGAGGAGAAAATTATTTACCAGTATACTAGATGATACAAGCTTTCAGTTGAGGAAGGAAATGCTTACTGGTGCTCTCTGCAGAAAAAAAGAAACTCTAAGTTAATTTAATTAGGACTTGAGGATTTTGAGCTGATGCATGTGTGTGACAAAATCATGACCTGTATATGTGAATTTTTATTTCTTTATTTTGGGTGACTGAGTCTGGAACCGACTCTGTGCTTGTGACATAATTAGTACAATAGTGCAAATCAGCCATTTTTGAAAAGAGTAATTTACTCCATATGCAGCTTCTCAGCAAGAGCCCTCATTAATCAAAGAAGGCCACGTACATCAAAGTGTTCCTTGCTTGCTACAACAACATCCATCATACAGCTAGTAAATGTGCTGTGGCAGGGTTTGATAAATATAATGCCTTTGATGTGCTGATAATTCTGTGTATTGGCATGCTGCTGCCTGGAACTCCCTGGGTATGCACAAAACTCTCCAGCAGCCCAGCACCCTGCTCCAAAATTCTACCTGGGCTCACCCAAACTCTCTCAAAAGCAGCTGGGTGTGAAGGAGGACTTGAGTGCATTTTCCCTGTTGCTTATGATTCAATGGGGCCGATTTTTATAATCTCTTTATTTTCATCTAGGTTCCCAGATGCTACAAAGTTCCTTTGTGAATATATTTATGTGTAGATGCAGCTTTATCTGACAAGAGCTTCTGTTTGTTGAGGCACTTGTATTTGATATGGTTTATTCCTTCTTTTGTATGAATGCACAGTAGAGATTTAGTGTAGAAATTGTAAGAGATCTATGATATGAGGAGATAAAGCATAAGGTGGTAGAGGTTGGAGGGGCATGGTCTTATAGTAAAATATCAGGAATTATCTTTGTTGGATGGAAGGGAAGTTGGTTTTAGGAGCTCAGTCCTTGAGGCACACAGAACATGAGCCAAGTGTTTGCAGAATTAATACTGTTTCTGTACTGCCAGAGTGAGTGACTGAAAACTCATCTTCAGCAAATAACCAAAATGATTACAAATTTAGATTTCTGACATGTCAGAGAAGGAAGCTCTCATTTTTGCTCTGTTTGATGCAAACAGTGGTGTTTCAGCTCTGAAGCCATAAAGAACAGCAGCTGTGCACTGAAAAGCAGTACTGGTGCATTTCAGTTCCACTGTTTACTGAATTGTACTTTAATTGATTTATTGAATTATAGCTTAATGAAAGGACAAATTACAAACTGGGAATTTTACCCAAACTGTGTTATAGATACAATATGCCAGCTCTTTGTTCCTTTTGCTTCCTCCAAAGTTGATGAAGCTTGCTTTCAACTGCTGCTCACTGTTTTTTTTTTTCCCAAGAGTGGGGCATGAAAGCAAGGCAGGAAAGAGACTTGGAGAGAAGTCTTTGCCCCCTGGGTGTAGCAGAGCCCCTCAGCAGCTGCCACTTCAGCCTGTGGTTCAGAAGAACATCTGCCACCCTTCCCTCCCCACCATATGTGACACGTGAGGGTTACAGGACCAGTGTAAATGCAGATCCCAAGCCCTCTGCTGTCACTGTCTGGCTGCCTGGGGCAGGGGTGGCCCTTCAGGGGCAGAGCAGGGCAGGTGGAGCCTGCCAGAGCCACACCTGATTTCGTTTGTTGTCAAGGATCTGAAAAGAAAGGGAAGTGAGAGAAGGAGTGGAAGAGTGCTCCAATGCATGACCTCAACTGGGTGCTCTGCTGAGATGTTTGAGAAGCTTCTGCCAGCCCCTCTGGGCCCTTGGGGCAGAGTTTATCATCCCCAGGGCTCTGGTGGTGGGCAGGAGGGGAAATTAGACCAATGGATAAACAGGAATTTGTTTTGAGTGAGGAGGGTGCCTGGGGTGCCTGCAGTGAGAGAATTGGAGAGCAGGAGAGAATCTCTTGCTCCATGGCCATGCCATAGTGAGGGGAGAGAAATCCCAAACAAAGCCTTGTGCTCTCCTTGTTCTCATTTGGTTCAGCCCTGCTGTGGAAGGGTGAGGCCAGGGAGCACCCAGGAGCTTCCCAATTATTCTGCCAGCTGTGCTGAGCAGCTGTGGGCTCTGCCATTCTCAACATTTGGGCAGTGCTCAGTCATCCCCTGAATGTGTCATTTGCCATCTCTGGGAGCTTGCAGCAGGAAGTATGCAAGGACCTGGAGAAAGAGTGCAGGAGGTGCATAAGTACCCAGGAAATGTTGAGGAGTCTGCTGTTTCTGTGATTGAGTAGTTGTAGTTTGGTTTTTCTTGAAGTTAAGTGCCAATTGAGATATATTTGTTTGTGTAGCCTATAGCACAACAATCACTTCCTAGGAAAGTAAAACTTAAAGCCAACAGATATTCTAAAGGAGACTTCTCTGGAACACATTCAAGTCAAACTCCAGGAGAGCCAAGAAATGCATTTTGGGGGAAGGAGATGCGTTGATGGAGAAGGATAATCTGAATTAGTTTGTACCTTGTGAGTTGCTGGCTCTGTGCTTACTGTTTGTATGGTAGGAATATTGCTCACAAAGCAGCACCGCTGATGCTGTGAATCCTGTGTTTTGTAAGGTTGAATATGCATTTTTGATGTGCAAAGTAAGAAAAACTGAGCAATGTGCTGTTTGCATTATTGCTTCTCTGTAAGCTAGCTCTGCAATTAAAGAGATTATTAAAGTAATTAAAATAGTCAGAATGGAAGTTCTCTGGATTCTTCTCTTGTTTCTCTTTCTTGGTGTGTGGTGATCTGGGATACTGACTGAGATACTGAACTTTTACTGGCAACTGAGTGAACTCTGACATAGCTGGCTTCTCCTGGACAATGTCTGTATAGATAATTGACTAAAAACATCTCTCCTGTACCACTGCACTATGCTGCAAAGCGTAAAATATCCACTCAAAAAGTGTTTGTCATTGAATTTGAGCCTCAGGTAACCTACACATAGAGTGGACAGTAAAGGAAAAATACAACTTGAATTTTTATATCAATGAAGAGAATATGGTTGTTGTTCTTTACTAATTTTAATCTGTCAGTAGTGATTCCCTGAACTTGAAACAAAGAAAATACTGATCCAAGTTCCTCCTTTGAGTGACATGGCAACACCCTGATTTTTTTTTCAATTTTTTTTTTAAGATGATGAATATTTTGTCATGGTCTCTGTATTACAGAACAGTCTCTGATAACATTCATCAGTGTATTGAGTCTGGTTGTTCAGTGCCAGGTTCTGGAGGCATCAGACAATTCCAGACTTTTACTGTAGGAAGAACATTAATTATTATTTACCTATTTTATGGGCAGAATGCAAAAGATGATACTTGCAATGGTATTTTTTTCTCTTTCTTAATATGACATTCTCCTTCCCAACATGGCAGACACACATTTCCTAAGAGAGAGTTTGTCAGAAAAATACAATAAACTTCATCCAGTGAAGTGGGAAGTATTCCCAGTTGAAAGGCACTGGGTAGCATGAACTCCAAGTGAAAAATCATTAATCAGAATTATCAGTTTTCCAATGATTTTTGTTTGGGCCTCAGCACTGCTTCCTTCCCAGCTCTGCTCCTGCCGACCTGTGCCACTTGCTCATGTAAACAAAGTTTAAATACATGAGTTGTGAAAATTTAGGATTGTGTTTAATGAGTCCTTTAGCATCTCTGAAATTGGGATAAGGCAAAACTGGGTGGAGGTGAAAATGTCTTATAAATTCTGTTTTAGTCCAGGTAACATGCAACTGAGCAGGGAGAATTCAGTACTGTTCAGATCTTACTTGCATCTCTCACAATGTGTTTTTTAGAAGTAGGATGATGTTTTAAAAATAGAGGAAAAATAAATGGTATGAAATGTGCTAGAGGATAATAATCTCAGAGAATATTAAAATACAGCAGTATTTGTCCAACTGTAACTGTTGACTTATTTTGCCAAATTACTTTCCACTGGCATGAATTTACAGAGCAGGAGACTAAAGTTTATGGCTCATTAACAATAACTGTTGTACACCTACACTGTAATTCCTCAAAATGTATTCTCTCCTTTAATACTGCATATACTGTGTGGAATGACAGTAATTACAGAAACTAATTGAATGAGATAGTCATAACTCTAAAAGTCATATTACTCATTTCAAAATGGTTTATTTCCTGAAATAAACAATCTTTACGGAGTGAACAGATATAACATCCCTTTAAGTTTATTAAACTCATTAAATATCTTTAAATATGTTGAAATGTGTATGCTGTGCATTTAATAGAGGGTATAGATACATGCAAGTGAGACATCCATAAAAATTATAACCCTTAAAATGAAATTTCAGTGAAGCAGTTTGTCTCAAAAGTTTGTCTTTCCACAGCTAGTTGAAAATAGGCTAAGTTTTCAGAATTTAATAGCAAAAGTTTGTTGCAAAATGAAGTCTCTGGTTTCATCCTGTTGGCATCCTCACCCAATGGAAGTTTCAATGATTGCACAGTCAAAACAAATCAATCCTTCCTCGTTAATGCAGAGCTGGTCTTCCCCAGTGGTTATCCCTTCAAGTTGCAGGTTGGAGGGGAAGCTCCAAGAGCTGAAAACTTGGGGTCCTGTGGATACAGGTGTGAGCACTGGGGTCAGACCCTGTCCCTGGGCCCTAGCCCATGGAAATACCCACAGTATGGGGGATGTTTTGGGGTTGGAAGGTGGAGAACAGAACTGCCCCAACAGTGGTTGTGGGATCACTGGGCTTGGGGTAGAGCTGAGCCCTTCTTCTGGTCACGCTCTAACTTTGGGAGAAACAGTTCTGGGAGTTCAATTTCACTTGATTGTCACACCCTGGAGGCCCTTTCAGCCAAAACACCCAATCCTGCTCATGCCTTGCACGGGAGGTGTTCAGGAAGAGGCAAAGGTGCAGCAGAAAACCTGGGGGAAAAGGGAAGGAGCTCTTGCACAATGGGGGTTCTGTGGGGCCCGGGGGTCCCTGGCCAAAGGTGAGCACGACACAGAGCATCGCTCCACAGGAACATGGCTGTGGTTGGGTGGGTCCACCTTCACCCCAGAGTATATTCAAAAACTTGGTGTTTTAGGTGGTTTTTCTACTACAGAAATTTGGCGGTGCGTCAAGTAATCCTCTTTTGTTTGGTTGGGTTTATTTTGGTTTGATTTTTCTGTTTTGCTTTGGATTTTTATTTTCTGGTTTTTTTTTTTAAATTGCTGAGTGTAGCTTGTTTTTGTTGTTTTAATGGACAATGATGGGTTATTTATAGGACTCGGTAAAGATTTAAAAAATTCAAGTTTCTAGGAGGCATTTCCTATATCATTTAAAGATGAGATATATGAATTAAAATTATTGCTGGTTGATAAAATGAGATTTAATGACAATGGGTTACTGTAGAACACTGTAATGTATACATTACATATCAACAGAATATGTAAGTTAATGTAAAGATAACAATGTAAACATAACATTTGCATGAAGTGCAGTCCTGCACTTCTCATTGCTGCTGTAGTGTGCTCAGTGGCTTTTTTAAAACCTTTATTATTTTCCAAGGTTTCAGTCTGGCTGCTTTGTGCTTACCATAAGAGCACTGTCTTCAGTAAACAGAAGCCCATGTTTAAAAAAAAAAAGAAAAAATTATCTTTAATAAATAAACAACCTACAAAATGGAGCAAAGCAGATAACAGCAGATAAAGTAATAATGTGAATTTCCTCCTGGTGGAGAGTCTTTTAACACAGACTCTTTTATTCATGGAATTGCTTTCCCTGACATTGATGCTGACAATCTTCATCAACATTCATCCAGTGTGTCATATAAAACAAGGTGATAAATGTACCCGTGCACCCCAGGGTGTTACACGTGCAACCATTTTTCTCCACTTTCCTTTCTTTCAGCAGTCACTGTTTCGCTGGACTGCAAAAACCTAATTGTAGTATCTTCTGCTCTCCTAAACAAGCTCATTTTTCTCCAACCTAACCCATCAGAGATGCTGTCAATCAATGAGAAACCTGTCACACAGAGATCAGGGTGGCAAAGGGCTCCAGTGTTTGGGTTCTTCACAGGAAATGCTTTAAACCATTTTGTGCTAAAACCTAAGGTGTTTTTTTTTGTTTGCAGTGTTATCAATGAATCCTAAATTATCTGCTCTCCCTTCTACAACAAATTGTAAACAACACAGATAAATGCTAAGAATAGCTCTGTATAATGCAAGAATAAAATCCAAGACTAAGATGGTATTTCCTCCTAATAATTTTGAATATGGACGATTTCCCTGTCATATCACAAGTGACTATAATGGAATCTAATAACCATTGGAAATTATATTACTCTGCACTCTCCCTGTATCTAAGGGAGACAGTTTCCTTTCTTTCAGCAGTCACTGTTTCGCTGGACTGCAAAAACCTAATTGTAGTATCTTCTGCTCTCCTAAACAAGCTCATTTTTCTCCAACCTAACCCATCAGAGATGCTGTCAATCAATGAGAAACCTGTCACACAGAGATCAGGGTGGCAAAGGGCTCCAGTGTTTAGGTTCTTCACAGGAAATGCTTTAAACCATTTTGTGCTAAAACCTAGCGTGTGTTTTTTTTTTGTTTGCAGTCATATCAATGAATCCTAAATTATCTGCTCTCCCTTCTACAACAAATTGTAAACAACACAGATAAATGCTAAGAATAGCTCTGTATAATGCAAGAATAAAATCCAAGACTAAGATGGTATTTCCTCCTAATAATTTTGAATATGGACGATTTCCCTGTCATATCACAAGTGACTATAATGGAATCTAATAACCATTGGAAATTATATTACTCTGCACTCTCCCTGTATCTAAGGGAGACAGAAACCTGAAAGCAAGTGGATGGGTCAAAAAAGGGTGACTTTGACTCAAACTCATTGGCTACGAGTATTCATTATAAACAAAATCTGTCAAAACTTTTCACTAATAAGGGTGTAGATCTTATTACAGCCTCAGGACAGTGATAACTTATTCTCTGACATATTATGTGAATTTTATGTGCCTACTCTATAAAAAGTGCACAGTTTCCATAGCAATTTTGATACTTCTATGATACATGATGTGACAGCATGTACCATTTTTCCTTCTTCCATGATAAATTGTCCCCACCACTCACCCACTAGATTGCTGCTAGAAATCAGAATATCATTTTGATGTCACTAAAAACTAATATTAATAATTAGGCTTAGATGTTTGCTCCGGCAAGAATAACTTCTTTATTGTTATTATTTCACTGCTTCATTACTTAGGTTAACACTTTTGAGACCATAAATCAAGGATGATAAGTTGAAGTTTATGAATTGGTTTAGAAAATATCAGGGATAATCCCAAATTTACAGGAGGATGAGGTCCTTTATTTTCAGCTGAGTTTTAAACAGACTTCTTAAAGTATATTGTCATTGCTGTTCTTGCCCTGGAGTTCATGAAAACTGGTTTAATTTTTGGTTTGGGGAAATCACAAAGCTCGCATGGGCTCATTGAGATCTTGGGAAGGTTAATTTGGTTTCCCATGTCTCAATTTATCCATTTGAAAAATTTCTGCTTGCAACTGTTCTCCTTGGAAGGGACTCTGTTATTAAAGGTTTTTAGCTGTGACAAATGAACATTTTTTTTTTAAATTTGGGGCTGCTTTGTATGGTGACTTTAGCTGCAGCACTTTTGTAGCTGCATCATTTCCAGCAGAATGGAAAGTCAATTACCTGAGGAGTTCAGGGGAGGGCTAACCCAAAGGGCATCTGAATCCCAAAATAATGTGTAGGACTGCAGGAAGGTACCAAAGGTGATCAGGAATCATGCACCTACCATGTGCAGGGCTCAATTTCTTCTTCTGTACAGCAGATTTTAACCTGTGTTCAGTGCTGCCCATGTTAGTACCTGATGGTGTTCTGGAGAGATCAGTGTTTGCTTGTAGTAGATCAACTGAAGAGAAATTTGGGTCTGCTTCAAAATATCATTTTTTGATGTTATTAAATTATGCCAGATAGAAGGTACATTGATTTACGGGTGTAAAATACTGTTGTGTCAGAGAGTTCTATTGGTTTCTGTTAAATATATTTTTGTCCATGTTACTCATTCTGCATATATATGTGGATTCATTTGCAGTGCACTTTAGATTTATGTTGATTTTATGTGCCAAAAAGTGTTTTCCATAGTGAGTGCCAGTAATACTGGTTTACATTGGGTTTTGCATTAGAAAGAAAATAGTCGATTATCTCTCATTTACTGATTCAGCTGTTAATTCTATTGCTTTTATGAGAAAGTCACAAAATACAATCCAATCTTATTCTGATAGGCTTACACAAGCTCCAATTTACGAGAAGTGGAACAGGTGGAACTTGTCACCATTATTATTGCTTTTATTATAGTTGCAAATACTGTCTTTATTATTTTTCAGTAGAATAAATGCTCCTAGCAAATCCAATTTAACATGACCTTGTTATTGCACAGTCCTAACTAGCTAAATGTATTTTGGGGTTTCAATAACTGATATTTCAGTTTGCTGGCAGCCTAGAGAAAGCTGTTGAAAAGCTTGGCAATTCTCCATTAAACAGAAAAAGAAGGTAAAATTGAGCTTTGGAAAGGCAGTTTACATGTAATTTTTGAAAACATCCCTCAGTTCTTGTTCAGTTATATGTATAATTGATGGAGATGGTGGGGTGCCATTATAATATGGATTACCTGTCTGACTCTGCTGATGGTGCGGGTTTTAGTTCTTGAAGGCTTTTCCATAGGGACAGGGCAAACCTAGAGGAGAGGCCAGGCTAAGGACAGAGGGAAATGCAGCTCCTGCCCTGGCTCCCAGTTATAAACCTGGCACAGGAGACACAGCCCTTGGGCTGTTCTGAGGTGCTGCTGACCCTTCAGAGAACATTTTGGAGAATGCTGGGGGCAGCTGGGAGCACAGGAGTTTCGGGGAGGAGGGCATGCGTGCCAAACAGGTCATCTGGCTTACCCCCTGAAACTCCTGCGAGCTGGTAACCAGATATTTCAATGGATTCCTTTGACTTGGTTCTGGCTGGCACCATCGCAATGTAAATCCTGGGAAAAGACCTGGCTTCTGTTTGCTGTTCCTTCATTCATGGGTTTTGGTTTTGCTGGGATGCTGACCAATACTATTTTCACTAAAATTTCATCTGTCATCTCTTGCTAGCAGAAGCTCCCTTAAGCTTCCCTTGCCTTGTTTACATTGTGCTCTCTCCCAGCACGTGTGCTGCTCTGGTGACAAGCTTGTTCCTCCACACCCTTTGCAAATGCAGCTCAAAAGAACAAGAAGCTGTCTGACAACAGCTCCTGTTATCCGAGGAAAAACTCACCCAGGCAGGGAGGGGGATTTGGCAGAGCCATGCTGATGCCAAATATCAATTCCCAAGCACTGATTTGTTCAATTGGAGGGCAGCACGTGTATGATTGTTGTTGATTTTTACCTTTTTTTTTCTTTTGTTTTGATTTTTGCTGCATCCTTTGGTTTCCTGCTCTGTCTGCAGTGCTTGCATCTGCCCCAGCACTGTAATAGCTGCCACTGCACAGAGCTATAGAAACCAGGTGGTTATTTAGCAGACTTATTAGAGATCTCATTTATTATTAAATGGAGGTTTATTGGTACATTCATCAGGGTTTTTCCTGTTTGTAAAATTCCAGTTTGCTGTAATCTTTCAAGTTCAGTCAGGTGTTTGGCTTAAGTGGGAAGTTGCTGAAAAGTTTTGAAGGAAAAGTGGTTTGAACAAAAGAAGAACAATTTCATAGAAGTCAAACTGGTTTTTGCATTCATTAGATTCAGATTAGTTTTAATAATATAATTTCTGTCTTCAAAGGGTTAGAAACACAAGAATTCATTTTGTTTGTAGAACTTTTATGGATTAGATACATCCACTTAATTATCTTTCTAGTCTTCAGTTCTGTTACAATGAATTTTATCTGCAGCTATTATGAAATGACAAATCAGAAGTGACAAGTATTGATCAAATATTTTCAGCAATCAAATTTTTTCAAGCCAAACTGAAATGTGAAAACCAAAATGTTTTTCTGCATCCCATCTCTTTTCAATAAGTTTTTCTATGGAGGAAACTCTAAAGATTGCATTAGGTCTCTTTTTGTTATGATTAATTGATTTTGCATTTTGATTAATTGCATTTTGACTTTTTTGTAAAGTGAAATCAATACAAATACCTTACAAATCATTATAATATCATTGAGTGTGCTACACATAAACCAAATTATATACATGTAGATCAGGGAACGGCAGAGTAATAACAAACCCAAACAAATAACTGTAAAGTAACAGCCTGGTAGAGATCTCGCATAAACCAGCATGTTTCATTGACAAAGCAATATATTTGGTAGACAAAATAATATGTAACTCTAATGAGGTGTTTAAATTTCAGTCCATGTTTCACCTTGTAGTATTTCTATTTTATGAATGAACAGAACCATTAAATTAAAAATGAAATGAGGTGGTAAATCATTGATTCTGTTGTATGTGAAGTTGTCGTATGCCTCTGGATTTTTCTAAAAGGAAAGAAAAAAACCTTACAAAGCTGTTCTACAAGTGTTGCCTTCTGCTTCGCTATTTTCCATTTATTTAACTAAAGCCTCAATCCTTCCTTAAATTCTGCTCTCTTGGTAATTAATGACAAAAAGTTGGGCGCTCTCAGCAGGGTTTAGTTCAGTGGTCAGGCAGCTCAAACTGCTGGAGCATCGCTTGTCTCGTGGCTTTGTTAATGCTGGCATTCCAGAAATCTCTTCTGGTTTGCCATGTAACTGCCCCCACTTTTCCAAGGATTCTGGCTGCTTTAGAGCTATCAGAATTTCAATTTTACAGCATTAGGCAGATGCTGATTTGGAATAAGCCCATCGGTGTGTTGCTGCCCTTGCGCAAATCCCGTTTGGTGCTGGCAGCTGGCAGTGCTGAGCAGCACTGGCGGTTTGGCCCCTGGTTTTCAGGCTGCCCATCTCCCTGCCAGGGCTGGTCCTCAACCCACCCCACCCCAGCAGCCCAGCCTCGGGGCCTCCCTGCAAACTGATGTGCTGTGGGTTTGAGTTGGGCTCTTAGGGCACAGCGGCTTGGGGCTGGAGTCAAGGAGTGTCTGTGGCCTTGCTCGTGCTGTGTCTATTCAGGAGCAGCATTAAAATAAAAAATCCACACAATTCTATTCATAGTTGTTGTATTGAAACCTTTAGGCTGCATGATGATCAGAATTTCAGATGAGTCATGGAATGGCAGAAGAAAATTCTTAAGGTCCTGTCGCAGACATCTTTTTATGAAAATCCTGTTCTTGGGACTTTTTCTTCCTGAGAACATGAGAGGCCTCAGGGACAAAATGTAAATAATGGTTATCTGCTGCTGTGGAATGCAACAGGGGGATCTTTGATTGGTCTCATGTGGTTGTTTGTAATTAATGGCCAATCACAGCACAGCTAGGGCTCTGTCTGAGCTACAAACCTTTGTTATTCATTCTTTTCTTTTCTTAGCTTAGCTAGCCTTCTGAGAACCTTTTCTTCTATTCTTTTAGTATAGTTTTAATGTAATATATATAATAAAATAATAAATCAAGCCTTCTGAAATATAGAGTCAAATCCTCGTCTTTTCTTTCAACATAAGACCCCTGTGACCACTGTCACAAGGCCCAGGCTTAATAGCTATCTCTGTACCTATTTCCTCTGATACCCACTGTTAAATACTTGAGTTTCAGCACTTGAGAGATAATGTACAGGATCCTGTTACAGCTGGTGGCCCTGACAGGAAAAGGCAGTGTGACATCTCTTTGGGTGACTGATAGTTTCTCTGGGCAAGTTGCCATAACTCTTTAGGAGTTCCCCTCCAACCTTCAAATCTGTACGTGTTGCTGGAATCCATGTCTTCAAAACATCTCTTAAATCAGACATTCTGTCAAAGAACCGAGAAGTTAAATCAAGAAACACCTACTTCCTCCCTGAAAAGTGATCATGCTCTTCATCTTTGCAGTGGCCCCAGGTGAAAATAATTGTCAGAAAAGTGTGAATCCTAACAAGATTGTTATTGCATCTGGCTTGGTTCTCTGTCCTCCAGTTTAGCTCAGAGCTGCTCAGAGGCCTCCAACAGATCACACAAATCATTCCATCCAGGTAATTGCTCTTTTCCTGCCCTTAGAATAGAGACACAGCAGTTGTGTACAATTCTCACTTTTGTGACATTTAAAGACTTCTTTAGGGTCAGCAGCCACAGGAGTGAGAGTATTCCTATGAATTGTGACAGCCCCAAAGTCTCAAACCGGTACCTGTAAGTGAAACTGAAACAAATGCTTCTGTCTGTCTTGGGAAAATGTTTCATGGGCATCAGGCATGAAAACCAAACCCTCTTTCTGCCATCCAACTCCAGTAGTCCAGGCCTCTCCAAGCAGCTTCTGTAGCTGGGTTCAGTCTGGGCAATAGTGCAGCCTGTAGAGTGGGAGAATTCACATTTGAAATAGCAACTGCCTGATAAATCTCAAACTTCATGGGGAGGTTCAGAATTTCAAAGTTTTTCTTCTATTTTTTCTTAAATCAACTGATTGAAGAGAAGATGTTACCTTTCTCTACGCTCTTGAACACTAAGGGTTGCTCTGTCACTGATACATGAAGTTATTGGAAATAGGCTTGATGAAACACTTGATAAGGATTTTAATGACTTGATTTTTACATGTGTGGTTGTGAAATTTACATTCAGTTTTCCAGTATTTGTGTTTCCTTACTCTGAGCATCAAGGCCTGAGTGTTCATATTCAATATCCTGGGTTTGATGTCCAAATTCTCAGGTCCCCAGTGGTGGAAGAGAGTTTGTCTTTGCCTCAGAAAATCAGGTTCTCTTAAATACCTGCAGCACTCTGGAAAACTTGAGCCTGAAACGATAAACCCTTCCTGAAACAGAGTGATCTGGGAGTGAGTTAGCATTGTGTACTTTGATGTAAAAATGTAGGTTGGGTACATAAGACTTGGCAGTTTTGTTCTTTTTCTGATTGCATGATCTCTGTGCTTTGCTGTCACACAAAGAACTTCAAATATGCACATGCTAAATGATATATTCTATTCAAATACATTGCAGGGAGAATTGTGTGATTTACTTGCACTTTGTAACTAAGCAGTCCATGGAAAGAGAATAATTTGCTTTGGAGAAAGAACAGGTAATTTTGAGTGACAAAGGCAGGAAAGGCTCTTTTGCAAGAGTGTTTATGAACAGAAAAATGACAAGATCTGTTGAAAAATCTCCTTTGCTTTTGTTTAATATGGAAAAGTGTTGATTGTCCTGAGTTGGTAAACTTACCAAACTGATTTCTGATAGCTTTGTACCTTTGACATGTTCCTCAAAGGCTTAGAAGTATGAAAATAGTAAAAAGCAGAGACAATAAGGTAGTTAGTTTATGAGGTTTCGAATTGAGACTTTTTTAGGGTTCTTAATTTTTAGCATGTATGTTCTTCTCCTAGGAACACACTAAAATGTGCCAGTCCTAGGGTTTGTGTACATACAGGTGTCTTTAAATTTTGTAGCACCTGAGCACAGAAATGGCCCATGGCTGTTCTGTGGAAGGAGCACAAGTTTCTCCTGCACCTCCAAGCCTCACCAGTGATAAAATGTGGCTTGGTCTTGCCAAAAGGGGATGCTGAGTTACCTTTTCCCGGTCATTTTTTTCCATTGGAGGTCTCTTAAAGACATTGTTCCTCCACTGGTTGAAAAATGCTTTGTGAGCCTGTGAAGAACCTCTGAAATGCATAATGATGAGGTTAGAAAAAAAATACAATGAGCTTGTTACTATGATGGCTGTTGAAAATTTATGAGACCCACTTTGTACCAGCAAAACAAACCCAGCTGCCTCCTGCCTGTCTGCAAGAAAAATGTCCTTTAAAAAAAACCTCAAACAACAAAACAACCCCAAGAAATTTTACATGGTTTAAGTGCAAAGGTGTGGGAGCTTCTCAGCTGGAGCAGCCATTGCATCCTTCCTGCTTCAGTCTTCTCTTTTCCTCAGCACTAAAGAGTTATTTCTGATATGGGTCCTCTTTTTAAGGAGGCCTATTAAAAAATTAAGCAGAATCCATTCACTCATTTAAAGGAGAAGTGGGGGCTAAAGAGAATTGTTTTGGATTGATTAATAAAGTCATGAACCACCTATCCTGTGATTCATTTGACCTCATGCTCAGCTATAAACTGGAGGGAAGGCAGTGAGCTTTGACTGGCACTTTATGGTGCCATCCCCAGCTCCTCTGTTTTATCTGTTCATGTCTTATCCACTCTTTTGGTCACAAAGGCAACGTGCTGCATTAGGAGGATGCAGTTAGAGGTGCAAGATCAGGTGGGGGAAAAAAAAAACCCAAACCAATGAAACAATAACAAAAAATTCAACAATGAAGAGCCTTTAAGTGTTCAAAAACTCTGTTTGTGAATCACGTGGGAATTTCTGAGTCAATTACTCTTGTTCTACCTCATATCTTAAACCCAGTTGTTTATTTTCTGAGCCTATTTGCAGAAAAGAATTAGATGAAAGGGCGAAAGAGAATTGGGATTTTAGCTGTGAAACAGATTATAACTAATCTGGGTCTTTTCTGGTGCTCTTTTTCATTCTGTTCTACTTATAATGTGACCAAGTGCCTGTCTCTGCAGCTGATGAATCCAATTTCATTAGAAACTCAGTTGTCCAAAACCTTTGTCTCTTTCTCCTCACCTTTGACTCTTCCTGAATCTAATTAATTTACACATTTGACTGTGCATTTCCTTCCTTGTCCTTTTTTACCTGTCTGCATTTTGCCTTGCTGAATCCTTGCAGGACCCATTTTTCCCCACAAGGTCTATATCAGTGCAGTGCCACCGGTGCAAGACATTCCAGTGATGTATTGCAGCTATACATCATCAGAGCAACAGGGTTTTGATAAACAGCTTTCTAATACATCATTAGATCATCACTGATGGCACTTTGATGATGTATTATATTAGTACATCATCAGAGCACTGTCATTCCAGTGATGTATTTATAAACAGATGGTGCTGTCATGCAAGAAAGAAGGGAAAGCAGGAGAGAACATTTCACTCTGTTACAGCAAAAAATGCATCCCCACCTCTCATTGAATGAGATGAAAGGCAAAGACCCTGTGAGGGCATAATTGTCTCATTTGGTGTTTGGCTCCAAGTCCATGGACTTCCCTGTGCAGCACCTGGCAAGCAGGCACACAACCCTTCTTGGCCAGGAGCACATGAAGCTCTTTGATACAGATTTTTGTGTTCATTGTCACTCAATCATAAAGCCAGGGTTATTTATAATTTCTCCTAGTTGAATGCTTGCAGGTATAATTAAATTCTATTTAATACAGGCATAACTAAAATGGTATTTGAGGCATGGTGTTTGTGACATGTGAAATGGCATTTGTGGCAGGGGGTGTTGTGCTCAAGCACTCGAGCTGGGTGACTCCAGCAGCTGTGGATGCACTGCTGGACACTCAGTGTCCACTCCAGGGCTGCCCTTCCACTGCTGTAAGGGCAGCATCTTATGCATGCCAAGAAAAGAAGGCAAATTGCTTTTATTTTAAGAGATGCGATCTTGTTCTGTGTAGTGTTATAAATGCAAAGAAAATTATTGAACTTGCAGTCAATATCAAACACTTTGAGAGCTAGTTCTGTAGATTGTTGGATCAAGGATGTTATTATTTCCCCATAATTATTAGGATCATCAGCACCTTCCTTTGCTGGGTTTGGGCATCTGTTGCTCGTGTGATGCCTTGCTGAGCTGTATTACTGGACTGCTTTTGCTGAGGAAGCCTTTTCATTTTTCTTTTTCAGATGAGGAAACTAAGATAAAGATCAGGAGAACTGTCCAAATCACCCTGGGGCTGGCAAACTCCAAACACTTTTAACCTTGGTCCTGCACACAAAGTGATGCAGCAGGTAGGTCAGTTTTATTCCATGATTCATTTACAATTATTTGGGATGACTCTGGTGAAATATGACTAAAGTTTTTATGATGTTATTGTTGGATGTCTGGTTTGGTCTTTGATTTTTTGACAGAAGATATTTTTCAAGGTTTCTTGTGAGATTAGTCATCAAAATGAATTTTTTTTTCCCTACAAAAGATTCACTTGAAGATACGTGTGTGTGTATATAATTATGAACAATTATCACAAAAACATATTCAAAAATATCTCTGCCTTTTAGCACATCAGGAAGTGAAACGGAGTGAGTTTTGCTTTCTAGTTCTCTTAATCTTATATATTCAGACTCAAAACTAATTGTGCGGGAGACTTTGACGTCAAACAGGTTCATTTTGCACTTAGGGAAATTTCCCATGTTGAATTTTCAATGAATTGTAGATTAATGGGGGGTTAATTTTGTCCTTTCTGAGAAAGGATATTCCACCAAAATTGCACACAAGGCGATGGAAATACTTAGGGAAAAATGTACATGTTTGGTTCAGCAAAGATTCATCAAAAGGAGCACAAGCAAGTATGCTGCCTAATCAAAACCAGAGCCAGCACAGTGTGGTATCTGCTAAAACTTTATAAATATCAGTACACGGCCAATTCCTTTCTTTGTATTGCTTGCCTCGAGTAGATATTGTTGCAATTCTCATATTTCATAGGACTTGTGAAGTCACAGGTTAGAAATAATTTCAAGACTGAATTTTGTAATTTAAATATGTGAGACAAAAATTAAGAAATAAGAAGATACTGTAATATTAATTCTACAGATGGGAAACTGAACACAGAGATATAGAATATTTTCCCTGAGGTCCCTGCGTCTGTAATAGAGACCAGTTGCAGACAGTGTGGTTATCCATTTTAATATATGCATTAATATATTCAAAACCAACAGTTGCTCAGCCAAAGTAGAAATTGCTGTCAGATAATAATTTCTGATTTTTTTTTACAAAACTGGAAGCAAATAAATATCTTAATTAATAAATTATCTTATTGTATACAACAGGTAGATGAAAAGGAATTTAATATTACCTTCATGTTTAAAAAATGCAATTTGTTGGTCATCTTTAGGACATAGTCTATGTGCTGTGGTAAAACAGCTAACTGGAAAAATTCAGCTTCATGGAGATGATGAGTATAGGAGCATAAAATAGTGTTTGAAATACAAATTTTGTTCTGAAGACAAAATTTTAAAACAAAATGAGGATTTCTTAAGTGGAAGGAGAAAGTGTTATCTGGTGTACAGAATTGGACTAGATTGTGTAGTTAGAAAGGAGCAGAACTTAAAGATACAAAGATTTCCCTTTATCTGGCACTTTAAACTCAGTTTTGTGAAGCTGTGCAGAGTTTTAGACCTCCAGTAAAAGATGTTGATAGACTGGATCCAAGCTGAAGGGGCTCCAAATAGTCCAGGGGCTGGAAGGGACAGAAGCCAAGGAAAAGAAGCTCTACTGAGACCAGTTAAAGGTGACTTTACATTTATAGCCTTACTGTGGAGTTTTCTTCCTGGAGAAATCAGTCATAACCCACTTTAAAAAAAATCTTCTTTCCAAATATTACATTGATTGATATGACCTAACATTTTCTCCTCATTTGAAATGTGAAGCCTCCCTTTTTGAAGCTGTGAGATTTAAATGTGAAAGACCAAAAGTTTTTGGCATGTGGGCAATAGGGAAATAGCTCCAAAATGGATATCTGAGATCATATGTGAAAAGACTGAAAAGATATTTCCATCTCAAGTACACAGGAAAGAATTCTTGTCTCTTTGGAACCAACACTGCTTATGAGTAAAATGAAGGAATTTGTTTTTCTCAGATTTGTCTCATTTGGGTTTTACCCAACATAAGATAAAATTTGATTCCTCAAGCTTTCCGCAATTATTTTTCTATATTGATCCAGGCCAATGAAATAAATTCCAGTCTTTCATTTTAAAAGCAAAATGTGTTGGAGGCCTTAAGTACTTTTTCAGATATTAAATAACATTTATATCAATATAAGAATGAAGGAATAGATCTGAAATGCTGGCCAGCCAAGTGTGTGTGTTGAAATTATTAGTGCAAATGGAAATCATGCAGTTTGTTATTGCAAATGGGAGAGACAAAGGGAAATCATGCTTTCTGTCAGCAATGTGAAATGAGATTGATACTAGGTAGTATTCCATTATTTCAAGATGCCAACTGTTTTGACAGACCAATTGCAATTACTGGAGATAGTGGCTCAGCAAATTGAGAAGGAAATTAGGTTTGATCGCATGAGAGAGAGTGCCATGGAGAGCCCTCCCTCCCCCTTTGCAAAGGTATGCAGATTCACCAGTGAGCTTTTTCCTCAAAAAAAGGCAGGGAGGGTGAATAAAACAACCTAAAATCATAAATCAGAATTCTCAGGCATTCTGGAAATGGAGGCAAGTTCATCCCCTGCCCACAAATAGTGTTGACAAATTTTCATGAACCTGTCCTGCTGTTCTATGCCACGTTTCATTTTCACCCAGGGCCAGGTTCAGGCTTGCTCCTTGTGTCTTGCCAATGTGCTCTGTCAACTCAAACTGCAACAAAGAGTCTTTGGTTCTTCTGGAGAAACCATCATCTTGATAAAACTTTCCCTTTTTGACATCTCAGGGCTCTTACAGTTCCTATAAGGATGTTTAGGTTAACTGGAAAATTTCTTCAGGAATTTCTTTGGGGGGGACATGGGAATTTAGATTCCATGGCTGAATCAGGGCAAATAAAGATGACAGGGTGGCAAGGTACATCAGGCAATTCCAAGTATTTAGGAATATAACTGAGCCTGGTTCTTTGCACTTGGTCTGCATAACTTCTGTAAAGAATAAAAGGAATTATCTTGTCATTTCTTATGTCACATCTTCAAAGATATTGTAATTGTTTTGATACTGGCATTGGTAAAAATAAAAAGTGAAGCTAGAATCCTATGTTTGACATGAAGAGTGGGAAACACCCTGTAAGCCAAATATCAAAGCTGAAGCAGATGCCATTTTTTCTGGGCCAGCTGAATTTAACACTCATTGCTATGTATTTAGGGAGGTTATTTTGTCAGATTCACAAAAGCCTACCATAGTGCCAACCAAAATAATAATCATTCACGAGTCCAAACAGAGAAAAATACAGTATTAGAAACATGAAAGCACATTGTTGCATAGTTGCATCTGAACTGCTGCTGTTGTGGTTCTGTAACTCACAATTTTCTGGACAGTTTCTATCACAAACAGATTTTTGTGTGGCATTTTAACTTCTGAATTTAATATTCTTTTGAACATAAGTGTGTTGATGGTCAACATTTACTGTGTCTGTGTGCTTAGATGTACATGATTAGCAAAGAGTTCTGTGACTTTATTTCAAGCCAGGATTTATACATGGGGCTTAATTTCTCCCAGGAGTTAGCAGAGGGTCCAAGCCATGCAAAAATGTTTGGATTCCCCTGCTCAGATCACTGCTGTACCCCTGAGCAGCCCCAGAAGTTCCTGGAATGGGGTGAACCTCCCCTGAGAGGTTTGTAATAGCCAAAATTAATCTCATTTTGCTTTTACCATGCACTGTTAATTCTGGCTTCACAAGCACAGCCTTTTCTCAGTGTGATAGAGGATTTTAAAAGCTTATGCAATTCAACAGCCATACAGCAATTAGCAGATACTGCAGTTTAAGAGAATAATATTTATTAACTTGGAAAAAGTACAGTGACTATAATCCAAGCAATTGTTACGGGAAACATGGGAAGCCTCAGTGGTGAGGAGCTCCTGTGTCCCTGCCATCAAAGAGCTGGGCATTGTTAGCTTAGGGCAAATTTGTTTTCCAAAATATTTTTTCTGAGGAGTAAGAAAAACCCTAAAAACCCCAGAAAACAACACTGACCAAACAAAAAAAAAAAAACAAAAAAAAAAAAAAACAACAACAACAAAAAAAAAACCACAACCAAAAACCCCAAAACCACCACAAACAAACAAAAAAAAAAACACAAAAAACCCAAACCCAAAGCAAAAAAATGATTTCACAAAGAAGTGGAGCAGCCACCTGCAGTGATGCTGTTTGCTGAATGCAGCACAGTGCGGTGCTGAAGCCAGGACAGACTGACATCTCTTTTCTGACATCCTGTGCATTCTCAGAAATGTGGGGCTCTGATCACTTCCCAGTGCTGCAGGAGTCACTGCAAAGGAAAGAAGGGGGCTGGAAATGTCAGTAGGTGTAACAGAAAGGCTGCAATTACAGCAGAACACTGTGTGGTCATGCAGGGTGTGAAGGTCTGTGCTGGCTTTGCTGTAGCGCTCCTGTAGCCTCCAGGGACCATTGTTCTTTAGAATATTCTAATTCTTTGCACTTTTGGCACCAACTAAGCCCTCCTGTCGCCTTGGTGGAGGTGGAACCTTTCAGGTATTTGAAAACCAAGAATTGTTGCGCAATTTTTGTATCAGAGTTTTGGGATGACTCTGTGGTCAGTGCCCTGCTTTGTTCTTCTGACTGCACGCTTTTCTCTGCAAGGAGGTAAACTTGGATTTCTGAGGCAGCAGCTGCTGCGACTGGAGATGGAAACAGAAATTTCCTGTGCTGCAGCAGTGAAAGCAGGCAGTGCAATTCCCCAGATGGATGCAGCTACAGCAGGGTTTTGTCAGACCAAGGCTGAGAGAGGGCTTTATTGTCTTGGGAAGGAATTGTGCTCAGAAGAGGGATTGTGCAGTCTGAGTCTGTATCACTACAGAAGGTGCTTCCTTGGTCACTGAAATTAGCTTAAATTCCTTAAAGATAGCAAAAAGGGGGGTAATTGACAAAACAGTAATAGCATGAAGAAATATGCTGTAAAGGACTGTTAAAGTTATATTTAAATACATATATGGGAAACACATGCTTTCCAATACCCCAGGTACTCTGTTTTTTTGCAGAGATGACTTAGCCTGTCTTCTCAGGGTATAATATTCTGTCCAAAGGCTTGTGTAATAGTTGGAGTATCAACCAAAAATTGCTGTAATTTCTGGTACCAGCACAATCCAAAAACTGCAGGGGATGATCCATTCCATGTATGTGTATAAAGACACAGCTCTTGATGCTGTGTCAGGCTAACATCTGCTTGTTGACCTTTATTGACTTTTCTGTGTCGGGGAGTTCCCTTTATAACCTTTTTCCATTTATCTGCCTGTCCACTGCAGTGCTTAGTTCTGAAGGATCAAGGGAGGGAGGATTAAATGCCTCCAAAAAGCCATGGATAATCAAAATAAAGGTGATAAAACAGAGGTAGATTTTTGCCAGGTTTAGGTAAAGGATGAGAGACCTGCAAGTGTATATTTTTTGGGTTTTAGTTTCCTAATGTAAGATCTACTCTTTAAAGTAAATTATGAGAGTTTTCCTAGGTAAGATTTGCAAACATCAGTGGGAGGTTTGGTTTAATGACCTCAAAAGGTCCCTTTTGGAGATGTTTCAGTCATTTGTGACAATCTGCTCTAAAAATTACCAGATGAGTGACTTTACTGTCAACATAGTACACATGTGGGTTTCTGCAGCATGCAACAAGTTTATTCCAGACTAGGAGGATTTATCAATAACTCTTGAGAAAAATATTACTGATAGATAGTGGTAGGTATTTTTGCACCACAGCCCTACCAAATGTTGGGTTCATTGGAGGAGATGAAACATACAGGGGTGGGGTTTTTTTCCATAAAAAAGTAGTTTTAAATGTCACATTTAATTTTTGTCATGGTCTCTTAACTTTACATTGCTATTAAATAATGGGAACACGAGTGACCAAATTAGCAATTTATTTAAAAAAAATTACAATGTTCAAGTCTTAAGACTATCTCTTTAAAAGAAAGAAACAATTTCTTTTCTGGAGGAAAAAAATAATCATTGGTACAAAAAATCACAATTTTTTCTGGAACAGAAAGCCAAAAGGCATTTCAGATATAAGCCCTAGGTGTCACCTATACATGTAAATTTGAGAGGAGATTATTTGCAGCAGGTGATTAAGAAACACAAGAGTTTATATTCAGAATATCATAGGTTATAACTTTTTTTTCAGATTTTCTTAGCACCCATGTTTAAGTTAGCCAAAAATTACCATTTTGGGAGCTACAGGTCAGTCAGCTCCACTTTGGTCCTTCTGATACACATGAGAAAAACCATCAGGAGTGGGAGAAGTCGTGTGAATTTACCAGGCAAAGCATTCCTGGCCACCCTGACAGCTTCCTGTGAGGAATGACTGCATTATGGATGAGGGGAGAGCAGAGAGATCATTTCTCTTGACATCAGCAAGGCATGTGACGCTGCTGTTCATGGCAATCTTGTATTCAAGTTAGGATCTCCTGGTCTGGATGGATGGACAGCCAGCTGGGTGGAACTGTGGTCACAGGATGGAGGTCAGGGACCCTGCTCTGTCTGGAGCTGCTCACAAGGGCAGCACTGCAGGGTGTGTGTGTGTGTGTGTGTCAAACCCTCCTGTTTCACATTTGTGTTAGCAGTGTTTCAGGTGAGGGGGTGTCCAGATCAGCCTCAGAGGGGGTGTGGAACTGGAGGCACCAGTGGAGAGAGAAAGGGCAGAGTGGCCACCTCGTGGTGGATGGGCTGGAGGGATGAGCTGACCAAAACTCCCAAAATCCAGCAGGGAAAACCCCAACCATTGCACATCAAGGGAAAAGCCCTGAAGGAAAGGAAAAACACAGCAGGAGAGGGTCAGGAGGCCTTGGTGGCCCCAAAGTGAGCAGAAGGCAGCGGTGTCTGGGCAGCCAGGAGGGCTGATGGTATCAGAGCACGGCCGGGAGATCAGCAGAAGGGATTATTCCTCTCTACTGACAGCAGTCATCAGGCTGCGTCTGTAACACTGCATTTGCATTTATGTCTCACAACACAGGCCCTGATAAGCTGGGGGACTTCAGTGAATAGCTCCCAAAGCTGGCTCTTTGAACTAATTCAGAGCTGGTTTCTATCTAAAAATTAAAATACCAGTTGCAATATGAATTTTATGCCTAACTCCTCAATATTTTTCATTTAAAACCTGCTTTCTGTCCTTTATTTACAGATTATCAAAATCTAGATTTACCTCATTTTCTCAGGTGATCTTTTGTTTATTTAGGGAAAAATTATATAAGTGCTCCCAAAACACCCAGGCCGTGGAAAGAAATAAGTATTGATTTATTATGAAATTGAATGAACTACAATGTATAGGTAATATTCAGGGAGAAGGGAATTGTGATTCCTCGGCATTCTGATTGGCTACTGATGATGTAATGGTGCATTATTAAGTGATAATTGTTTTATTACAGTGTTTACAAGGAGACAAATGGTTTATGAATCAATGCTCAGGGAGGCCATGAAACAAGTTGCTTATTGATTCACAAGCTGTTTGTATCAAAGTTTGCTGCTCAGAAGAGAAAACAAAACCAATGTACTCCAGGGTGTATTCATAAGGATAATAGTCTTGGAAGGATGGAGTCTGAATTTACATTAAAAATGGGCTCAGCTCTGAAATACACCATTCTCTTCAAAATATTGAGTGGAATCATGCCCCCTGAGCCATGCAAAAGAATTCCTAGCACACCTTTCTCTGCCATCCGCTTTCATCAGCCATCAGGCCGTGGGGCTCAGTAAACTCATTCCTCAGTTCATGGAGTCATCTCAGAAGGATTCTTTGTCATTAGCTCTACAATTTGTTAAAGTTACAAATACTTTGCTGAAGTATCTGCCTTTTGGGAGTTTGAAGTTCTTTGGATGTTAGAAATCGGGGTAGTAGATGTATTCCCATTCTTCCAAATGGTGGAATACAAAAGAGCATTAAATTGTTGGCCTACATGAACACAGAGTGCTGCATCAGCCCTTCTGTCTCACACACAACTTTCACTAATTTCAGGAGCACTGCTGGAGTATTTACCAACGTAACCTGCCACTGGGTTTCTGATTTTGCAGATCAGTGTCTTTAAGAATTCATATCCATAGACAAGCCACTGAAGCTTAATCAATCACTATCCACCTGCTGAACAGACAAAACCCCATTTACAAGGCACTGCAATTTAGCTTATGTGTTGGAAACCGTTAGGAAAGAGCTTCAGCAATGTCAGTTTAACTTGCAACTAAGATTAAAATAGGCAACACAGAAATAGATATTGAGCTTAAGCAGGGCAGTGTAGTGAATCACCTTAACTCAGCAAAATGTTTGACTCTTCCTGGCTTAATAACATGCTAAAAAATCCCAAATCCCTCTTCTCTCTAAAGTCACATCACATTCTACATTGAAGAGAAAGTTTCTGTAAAATTAAGCCACCTGAAAGAGGGAAAGAGTTGAATGACATTTTGTACCCGGGAAATTCTGGTGGAATTAAAGTGTTTTTATTCTAGGCTAAGGGCTGGTTGTGTTCCTCTGGTGTCTGTGTTCTTCCTTTCATAAGAACTGCTCACACATTTGAGGGCCTTCACAAAGAGATGCTTGTGCTCAGCAGCTTGATCGTTTGCATGCATTGTTTAGGGACTGTTTGAAAAAATATAACTTTATTGAAATGTCATATTCTGTTTCCTTTAGAGGTGCTTTAAATCTAAGCAGTTTCAATGGAATCATTAGCAGATGAGACACAGTCTTCTAGCACTGAGGGCTAAGTGTGTTGGGTTTGGCTGGACCTAAATGAAAGGTGGGACTTGATAAGATGCAGATATTCTCACCAATAATGGATTCCATAACCAAAACATGCAGGATTTGAATGGCACATCATATACTGATCAACTTTTCCTGCAAACTCCTCGTTGCAATCAGCAGGAATTTTAGGAAGTTTAGATAGACAGAATAGCACTGTAATCTTCAGTATGAGGTGATAACTTGTATTTTTGCATCATTATACTTGTGCATGAACTCCAGAGCAGGAATAATTCTATTCTAGAGTATTTTAATTATTCCTGTGCAGAAGCATTTTTGAGATTAAACCATTGCTTTCATTCTTATAGTGCCTATTTTGGTTTGGGGTTTTATTGGGGTTTTTTGCACACAGTCAAACCTAGTAAAATAATTCCAACTTTCTGCTTCCTCATGAAAAATCAAATGTTATGTATTTCTTCATTTTGGTTTACTTTACTGCAGCATTTTATTTACTTTTGTTTTATTTAAATCTCCATGAACAGTGCCATAACAGTACTAAATATTTTTTATATGTTTAAACAAATTTGCAGAAAAAAAATCACACAATTAGGGAAACTTTTCTAACAACCTAAAGAATCTAAATTTTAGCTCATAAATACCATCATCCAATGCCTGGTCTTAAAAACAATCATGGTTTTCATATAAATAAGGGAGTAAAAATGAATGTATTGAACTAGAAGCTACGGGATTGAATATTTTGTCTTAGGAGGGAAAAGGTTCTCCAATGTTACACCTTTCTTAAGTGTAGTCACAGTCAGATTTCCTCTAGTCTGTTGTCCAGCTCCTCCAATCCAACATTGCCTCCGCAACATAACACACAGCCCGCCTCTTTCTCTCACTTGGAATTTCAGTAGTGTTGGAAGTCTTGACTGTCTGTGACAGTAGAGCTTCTCCTTGTCTCCCCTGGTGCTTTTTGTCTCTTCCTGCAATGCTGAGTTAGAATCTCTCATGGAGAAGACAATTATAACAACACCTTGGGCAAGGCCTTAAATTTAACTCCCTTTTCGTATGTTTGTAGAAAGAGAATTGAGCTTGGCATATTGTCAGTTTTTTCCCCTAATCCAAAATTTAGGTTTTTCTAGTCTTAAATCAGGTGTAGCTGATACTTGTCCTGTATCTTTAAATCAGCTTCATTTTCTCATCCCTTATTTCTGGAGCTCATAAATGTCTGTTCTGTGGCCGGGGCTGGCTGCACGTTTGTGTCCCCAGTAGCAGTGATGTGTCATGAGCATCTCCCACACTTTGTAAGTGGATCCCTGCCTTTGGCTGCCCACTGTCCCTCACATGGAGCTCCTGTGGAGAGCAGCTGTGCCAGCCCTTAGCACCCGGTCCCAGGATCACAGGTGTGCCTCTGTGGGCTCTGCTGGCAGGCAGGAAGGCTCACTATGGGTGTGAGAGAGGGCTGTGTGCTGGACGCTGCTGGCTCAAGGAACGTGGATCTGTACGTTTTCATTGGAGTCACAGGTGTCTCTCAGATTTGCAGCCAAAAGCACGGGACCGGGGTGAGTCACAAGGTGTCAATTAACAAAGCCTTTTTATGGAATCACAAAATGACACAATGGTCGAGGTTGGTAGCAATGTCTGGAAACCCTCGAAGCAGGGTCAGACAGGGCTGGTTGTGTAGGGCATTGTCCAAATGAGTGTTGAATAGCTTCAAGAATGGAAAAAAAAAAAAAAATTCAGACTGTCTAGGCGACATGTTCCAGTGTTCAATCATTGCTGAGAAAAAAAGCTTTTGGGGATGTTTAAATAGGTTATCTGGTATTTTGGTTTGTGCTTGCCATCTCTTGCTCTTGCAAGTTCCATCTGGCTTAGTCCTCACTGCGTGTGAAATGAGTTGGTAGTGCCAGCACAAGGGGCCCATTGATTATTTATCATTAAAGTCATTAAAGGACAGATCTTCAAGCTGGAAATTAGGCAGAGGCCAACTAAACTAGTGTAAAATAAACACTGAAATGAAAGGTACAAAAGCTTGAGTTCTGCACGGCAAAGATCAGCTCAGGAATGGAAAACAGATCCCACTGTGTGCTTATGTCCCTATGAATTATTTGACCAGATGCAAAGGTTTGATTTATAAACCTCTATGACGCCAGGGGGCATGGTTAGGAAGCCAATTCTTTACATTAAATGAAACCCTTTGCTACCAGACTAACCCACAAACTTGTGAAAATGGCTTGCTCTGCTGCTTTCTTCATCCATGTGTGGACTGTGTTCTGTGAAGCGTAATCCTGTAAAATTTCTTTTATGATACTGTCACTTTTCTTCCTTAAGACATGCCCAAAGCTCCTCTGTTGTTCCCATCAGCAGTGTGCACATCACCTGTACCCAGCTTTTGAAGCATCCTCCCATTGATCCTCCCACCTTCAGAAACTCAAGGAGAAGCTGCTTTAACAGCATGATGTCTCTAAAGCCTCCAGTTGACACCAGTTCTGATGTTTGTAAAGTGATTGACATGCATTTCATGGGTGCATTTTAAAATCCCAGCAATTTTATGCCTTACAGTATTCTCTATTCTTCCCTCTGCAACAGACTTCTGTAATAGGAATAAGAATCAGAGGATTCCAAGCTAGACTCAGTCGAGATATTTTGCTGAAACTTGATTTTTAATGCTAGGGATTTAATTCTTTTATCAAAATGAAGATCAAATCAGGAATAAATGGGGTTTTGTTTATGAAAAATGAGTTATTGTCTGAGTTAATCAGGAAAAATCGTGAATCAGAATTCTTCCAGGTGTTTCCCACCCTGGGCACAAGCTGAAACAGAGAATAATTAAATCTTATGTAATTTTGGGGTGGAAATAAGTCTGTATTTTTTTTGGTTTTATTTGCTTCATGTTTTGGGCTGATCTCGACACATATCAGAGTCCAGCATTGTCTCTGTTTCCAATAACTTCTTGAAGTGATGGCAGTAGCACTTGGCTTGAATCATTTGCCACTCCACTATATCACATGGTATTCAGAGATGCAGCCATTCAGAAATGCATCCATTACATTAATTCATTGTTATTTATTTCTTAATCATTAAGCATAATGTGATTTTTATGTAGGTTTACAGATATATCAGTAAGTTGTAATGACTTTATCTCATTTGACTGTATGCTTGGGAAGCTTTTGTGGGGCATCAAGCTTTTATAACTGTGATGAAGTTATATTCTTAGCAGATGGGAAAATCAGGCAGAATTCCTGAGACCTGACAATCAAAAATAAATGTTTCATGAAAACTCTTGGGAAAACAGTGGAACACTAAGAATTTATAACCAGGCTCAATGATTAATCTCACTTGACAAATTTTTGTGGTCATTCCTTTCTCTCCCAGAATTTTAGTACTATGTTTCAGCTTCTATAGATTAATTTGCAGTTTCTTAACGTTTCATATAGTCTAAATGGCAGATTGGAGCCAAAGTGACAGAGAATTCTCCTCTGTGTCTGTGTGGTTTTCGTGATGAAATCAGCCCAACTGTGCCTCAGTTGTGTTTCCTTCACACGTTATTCTCCAGCATGCAGTGCTAGGTTGGGCTGGTCCAACTCAGTGTGTTATCTGGAATTGCTGTTGACTGAGGCATTATGTAAAGGTGTCCCAAAGAGCTGCCTGTGTAAACTGGATACTTTTAACACAATAGTTCTACGTTTACTTTTCTTAAATTCCTTGTATTCTCCTTCTCTCTGGTGCCACACTTGAAATTCTTTCTCTGCTCACCTCACACAAAATCTGTAGCAAGTATTAATTATTCTAAGTATAGTAATTATTGTTTTTATCTCAGGAATTCAAGCACTCCCTTAGTAGTAACCTCCAAAAAAGTAAAAACTTGATATGAAGTTCCTGAGAATACCAAAGAGCAGCAGTGTCTCAGTCTCTTTGATCAGACCCTACTTCCTTTCCTTCCTTTCAAAGTACTGTAGCACTAATTTTCCAGATTAATCTTCAAATAAACAATATAATAACAGTTATTTAAAAGTTTTGTATGGCTTATAGGTAAAAATAGGAATATCTGGAATAACCTCTGAGTATAGTCTCAATAATGGAATAATATTTGATGCTGAATTGAAGGAGACAAAAACCTCTCTGTAAACAGCTGTACCTCCCTCCAGGCATACACAGGTGTCTGTATCCATGCATTTTGTCCTCCCAGCAGGAACACTGAAGTGAGGTGCCCATGAAGGTCCCTTTTGTGTTTGCAGACCTGCCTGTCTCTCTTGCATGCTTAGCAAGCTGTGAGCTGCATCAACTCAGCAGAGTCTTTCCCAGAGAATTGCACGGATCTCAGCAGCAGCAGAACACTCAGCATTTTAGTGCTGTGCCCTGTGACTGGGAAGGAGAGAGGGGGAGAAGCCATGGCTGAAATGCATTTTCAGGGACTCTTCCATCACCTCTATGGCACAAATGTCAATTCAAGCCATTTTTTGCCCGCTGGAATTCTGGCCTCTGATTATACTGCTTGCCCAAATGTTTTACAAAATGGGTAATATTTCTGATTTCCTGATTGAGATGAAAATTTCTTTGCCCTGCAGTTTTTATTGTGAGCAGAATGCAGCATGCTCAGAGCAGTGCTGCACAGAGGGCCCTCCCCCAGCAATGTTTTATGCATGCTGATGCCTTGCACAAGGCAGAAACAAGTAACTTAAACAGTACAATAAATTTTACTGAGACGTAGATACAGGTCTTTCCTGGCTTGTCTATAAAGTGAAAAATATGGAATGATTTGCTTCCCCTTTAAGGAGGTTATTAGCTTGCTTGTATCTACCAGAGGAATAGAGGTGCACACAGTCTCCCATTATTCACTGGGTTTTTAATCTTGATCCCTGGCTCCTGCGATAAGTTATTGCTGGGGACTGGAATTGCTTGGGGAGTGATGCAGGTGCCTGAGGGCCAGCAAGTGGCTCTGTTATGAGAACTGGCTCTAATGATTAATGGTAGGATGCAGTGCACTACTGCTGACTTCACTGGGAAATACAACATTGTTAATTTTATCATTATAAACTCCCAGCACTGCAAGAGAATGTGTCTGCCTCCAGGATGGTGAATTTGATAAGAAGGCTTTTCTGATAAGATATCTCGTACTCCCAGGGAAAAGCATTCATGTTTAATCAGGGAGTATTTAACTTGCAATCCAAATGTTACCAAGTAATATGTACAGGTCATTTTAAATTTGTGCTCTACAGTTCAGGTCACAACATTATAAATGAGTTTGTATACACACTGAGGAAAGAATCAATATAGCACTGCTCTTTACAAAGACTGTCATAAGCCAGAGAAACTAAATATTTTTTCACTTGAAAAGGGGACAGACTTTTTAATGACTAGCACTACTACAGACAGATAAATACATACAGAGAGCCCAGGAACCATCCTGTTAAATACTCTGCAGCTTCCAGCCTTGCTGGTGGCAGTGTCTGTGATTTCAGAGCAAACCCCTGAGGACAAGAGGGATTGCATCCTCTTCCTATTAATTACATCAAACAGGTTGTAGGACTGGCATGCAGTGCTGGACTATGACAAGACAATAGTTCTGAATGTGCCAGTTCCCTCTTTCAGTGTGTGTTTGTGGGATCAGCATGGACCCTGCTGCCTTGCAGAGACATTTGCACTGGTTTTGGCCGGGGTACAGAGAGCTTTCTTCACAGTGGCTTGTATGGTGCTGGGTTTTGAATTAGTGATGAAAGCAATGGTAACAGACACAGTTAAGTAAAATCTGAGCAGTGCTTTTACAGCCCCAAGGCCTTTTCTGATCCTCACACTGTCCCAGCAGTGAGGAGGCTGCAGGTGCATGAGAAGCTGAGAGGAGACACAGCTGGAACAGCTGGCCCCAACTGACCAAAGGGATATTCCACCACACAGGACACTGTGTGTGACAATAATAGCCACAGGGAATGAGGAGGAAAGGGTGTGTTCCCCAGGATGAAATTGCTCCTCCCTCTCAGCAAATACCTAATTATACAGAGGATTTTGTACATCCTTGGCTCTGCTCAGCACGTGTTCCTACAGCTTCACTGCTGTTCATAGCATCTCCCCCCAGTTTTGCACCTTTCCTGCCATGCCCTCATCTCCCATGCCTCCCCCAGCACCTTGTGCTCTCCCAACAACCTTTTTGCTTCCAAAAGCTGTTGAATGATGAGCAGTTTTTTTTCCATTCTGTTTGTGTGTTGCATGTGTCTCTCCGATGTGTTGGGGTTTTTTTTCCCTCCTGATAAATTGAAATTCTTCAGGCTGTGGTCCTTCTGCATTTTCAAACAGTTCCTAGAACAGTTTGGCTGTTATTTTGTAACTCGTTAGGCCATTCTAATACATGTTATGAAGAATTTATCAAAACCTTTGTCAAATTTTCCATGAAGGTAATATTAACAGTAATAGGGAAAATTTTGGAATAGTGAATAACTTTGTCTTTTCATGAGAGGTATTCAGTCTAGGAGTTATGACATGAGGAAGTGAACAGCACTTGCACGTAATAAGGTGATTTTTATGGAAAACCTAATGGGGTAGTGTCACTTAGTAGGTCATTTTAAAAACAGGCTTGTCTTGAAACTGGAATAACATTATAGAACTGAGTGCAGATGTCTTACACTATGGCTCATGATCTTTGACTCTATGTACTCTGTTAATCATTTGATCTGTCTCTAACAAAATAGATTTTGATAATAATGTGGACATTACACCTGCCATTTGTTTAAATACAAATTGCTGTTGTTGTGGCTCATTTGATAATTTTGTTGCACTAAGTGACACATTGCACATGTGGGTGGGAAAGCTGTGGAAACTGAGTCCTGTCATTCACTGGACAAAATACTGGAGTGGCAGGAACTGTCTGGTTCAGATTTACAGCAAATGTTTCTTTTGTGAAGAATTTTGACATTTCAGTGCTGAAACAAGTAATGCTCACCTCTAATAGCCAAAGAACCAATTTTATAGCTAACCATTTGCAAAGTGTAGGTTTTGGCATCTCAGGGTGTTTCATAAGCCTTGAGCTAAATGTTGCAGCGCTTCCTGATTTCACATGCCCTGGAAGAGAGAGCAATGGCAGGTTGGCGTCTATCAACTCCAGCATTCATAACAGAAAGTAAAGGCAGTGGGTAGGATCAGCTTAAGCAGATGATACAGTAAAAGCATGTACCTAAGTGGATAATGGGAATGCCATCCTGAATCTCCTGAGGGATGGAAATCCATAGCAGTTGAGGTGATTGAGGCACAAGAGAAGTGCCTGGGTGACTGGGATGTTAATGTGTGCAGACAGGAGCTGCTCTGTGCTTTCCCTGCTGGCCCCTGATAGCAATGTCACATCCGGGTGTCCTGCACACATCTGTCTGTGAGCCTGGCTGTGTTCTGTGTCCTGCACACATCTGTCTGCCAGCCTGGCTGTGTTCTGGGTGTCCTGCACACATCTGTCTGCCAGCCTGGCTGTGTTCTCTGTGTCCTACACACATCTGTCTGTGAGTCTGGCTGTGTTCTGGCTGTCCTAAACACATCTGTCTGTGAGCCTGGCTGTGTTCTGGCTGTCCTGCACACATCTGTCTGTCAGTCTGGCTGTGTTCTGATGTCCTGCACACATCTGTCTGCCAGCCTGGCTGTGTTCTGGCTGTCCTGCACACATCTGTCTGCCAGCCTGGCTGTGTTCTCTGTGTCCTGCACACATCTGTCTGTGAGCCTGGCTGTGTTCTGGCTGTCCTAAACACATCTGTCTGTCAGCCTGGCTGTGTTCTGGGTGCCCTGCACACATCTGTCTGCCAGCCTGGCTGTGTGCTCTGTGTCCTGCACACATCTGTCTGTGAGCCTGGCTGTGTGCTCTGTGTCCTGCACACATCTGTCTGCCAGCCTGGCTGTATTGTGTCCTGCACACATCTGTCTGTCAGTCTGGCTGTGTTCTGAATGCCCTGCACACATCTGTCTGCCAGTCTGGCTGTGTTCTGGCTGTCCTGCACACATCTGTCTGCCAGCCTGGCTGTGCTCTCTGCTGCATTGTTGGGGGTGCAGTTTGGCCATTTGCTCAGGAGAATTTCATGGCTTAGCAAATGCGTAGCAGGGAGAAAGAGCTGATGGCTTCAGAAGTGAATCTTAAAAAGCTGAAGCCGTAGAGATTGTCACCAGGTTTGAAAAAGGGAACATGTGTGGGACTAGCCAGATTGTGAATCACCTGTGTCTAGTGCACCAGAATAAGTACCAGAAGCCTGACCTGCAAGCTGTTGAATCTGACCAAAATAGCAGGACTGTTTTAAACTCATTTTTTATTTGTATAAAACCTTACACAGAGCTGCTGAGACTCAGGCTGAGCTTCTGTACTCCATGGTTTGTACCTTAGTCTCCTACTGCATTAAAAGGATATTTTTTTCCCCTCCAGCATGTGCTTGGCTGTATCCTGTTTGTTTTTCTTCCTTATTCTGAAGCAACAAAAATCAGCCATGGTTGGGAACAGAGCAGCAGATAGGATAGGAAAGTGCTTGGAAGCAATACAGAGAATCTTGTGTTCTCAGTGTCTGAGGTCTGAAATGAAAGCTTGTTTGTTTTGGGGGGATGATCTTGTTTTGTTCTCCCCTTCTCATCCTCCCTCCTTCCCCAATCCCCAAACCAGTCATATTGTCAGAGCTCTTTGAAGGAGATTTATTCTCGTGGAAGATGGAGAGTAGTTTAAAAGATGACTTCATTTAAATCTATATCTCTCCCTCAGAGGGTGTCTCTAGTGTCCTTAAGAAGAAAGTAGTAAAGCATTGTTTACCTCTGACAGCTTTATTAAGAGATTAAATGTTAACTTTTATGTGACTCGTATGGAAGTGGTGAGCTAGAGAGCAACAAGTCCCTCCAAAAGGGAGGAACTGACTCCTTGAGGGCTGCACTGGTGGAGTGCTCAGGGCACCTGTGCTGGGTGGAAGCCATTCCAAAAGCCTTGATGTTGCAGACATCTTTTATGAAAAATCCTTTCCTTAGGATTTTTCCTCCTGAGAAGCTGAGAGGCCTCAGGAACAAAATGTAAACCATGGTTATCTGCTGCTGTGGAATGCAACAGGTGCATCTGGGATTGGTCTCAGAGCTGTTTCTAATTAATGGCCAATCACAGTCCAGCTGTGTGCCACAGCTCTCTGTCTGAGCCACAAGCCTTTGTTATCGTTCCTTCCTATTCTATTCTTAGCCAGCCTTCTGATGAAATCCTTTCTTCTATTCTTTTAGTATAGTTTTAATGTAATATATATCATAAAATAATAAGCCTTCCAAAACATGGAGTCAGATCCTCGTCTCTTCCCTCAACCTGAGACCCCTGTGAACACGGTCACACCTTGACACAAGGAACACAATCAAAGAAAAGTGTGCTGGCACAGAAGAAGGCCTGGATGTAGTAAAGAAGTGTATCTAGACCATGTCAAAAGCTGTCTCTTTTAGGTTTCAGTAGACGTTTAATAAATGAGCACCTGAACAGAACACATTGATTAATATTCAAGCTCTAGCTGACTGAAACTGGTCCTGTTTTGGGAACCAAGGCAGGCTATAGCCACCACACCACCTCAGGCAGTAGGGAGTATCTGTCTGTACAGCTCAGCTTCTCGCTGTGTATCTGTGTGCCCACATTCCCAAACCCCTGTTGGTTATTTCACAGCAGATAAGCTGTGGTACTTTTCCTGTTTCACAAACATGAGGAGGAACAACTTAAGTTCAACCCATTCATTTCAGCTAATGCATTTAGAGGTGTTTTCTGCTGCAGGCTAAGAATATGAAAACAGCAGAGCTCAGGCACTGAATCGTAGCTAAATAATGCATCCCAATCCTTTAGTCTTTCTGCCTGTGCTGTGCTACTTAATCTTCTGAGGACTAATGGGTTTAGGAGTAAGAGGATGTCTGGATGAATCATGACAGAAGGTTGGTGTGGAGAGTCAGTTTTCCCTCTCCAAACCAAAGGTTTATCAAAATCTACATGTCACTGCACCTCAAGTGCTGCTTGTCCCTGTAGTGCCACATGCATTTATGTACATTATACTCATGATACACGATCAACAGGTCTAAGAGAGGCAGAAGTGACACAATAGCACCACAGGACCCTTGAGTCCCAGTGGATAATGGCAACATTTCCTCTTGCCCAGAGTACAGTGTTTGTTGTTTAAACAAAAGCCCCAATTCTCTTGTAGCCTGATTTTCCCCATACCTACTTGCAAAAATTTGCATCTCATAAACCACTATAATTACATGTAACCCTTTCCAAATGACAGAAAATTCCACCAGAATTGCACTAATTCTGGCTCACCACTACAAAACTGAACAATCAGATTTAGAGGGGAGAGCAGAATCAGCATCTGAGTCAATCCTGGCTGTAGTATTCCAGTGTGGTTCTGGGGCCTGCTGAGCTGTTAGAAATACAGTTCTTCCCCTTATTCTCTTCTTTAACTGACAGCATCAAAGAACATCCTCTACACACCCAGTAATGCTCTTGGTGGTGTAAGATATAGCATGGAATTCTCCCCCTAAGAGACTTTATTGGACAGTCTTTTCAGATGCCAGGCTAGCTAGGAAGTGATGCACTGTTCAGTAGAAACAAATTTGATCCAATTTGGAAGAAACAATTTGCATTGAAATACAATTTCAGAGCCCTTGTGGCTCCCCGGGGGCACTGTCTCTGCCAGCTCAGGTGTTTGTGTCCAGCTGTGCAGGTGAGAAGATGCCTCGTGGGCAGGACAAGTGGGAACAACCACACCAAGGGTAGGGCAGAGGAGGTTCAAACTTTGAATTTCTGCTAAAAGACAGGAGCTGTGCTTTTGTGAAATACTTTATATTTGATAGAAATGTTGAGAAATAGAAGCATGAGTCTACCTCAAAGTAGTCACAGATGTACACTATTCTTGGCAGTCAGGCTTTGTGATCTGTAAGAGCAGCTTTCCCATATTCTTTTACACATGGGTAGTTATTGCAGCTATGTATGAACAGGAGTGTGAAAAAGGAGAGAGATATGGAATGGAGCTTTTTTCTTTTCCCTGAGCTTACAGGGTGAAGCCAGGGAGCTGTGCTCTGCTCTGTGGCAGGTGTGTTCTGGGCTGGAGTGTTTCTGTGTCACAAAGAAATTGCAGGATGGCAAGCTGAGATAACATGATAAAGAAAATCATATATGTTTTTGCTGTTCCATAGCCTGTGCTGAATGGAAAATAGAATAATTTATTTATTGACATAAATAGGCTTGACATCTTGAGTTTCATTTTCGACTCCATTGTCTGAAAAGCCCTAACACGCCTCTTAAGGCATCTTCTCCAGAATTCTTTACGAAAAAACAGACAATTCATTGCTTCCAGGCTGTGATTCCTCTGACCTATTTTAGATGTGCCTCTTTGTACAAGACGGTCCATGCTGTAGTAGAAGTGTCAGTTGTCTTCCCCTGGTTGTACAAGGATAACTAACTGAGGTGTCAGTGCCTGCTCTGTGAGCCCCTCAGATGAGGTGCGATGGATCCCGCGTGGCTGAGCAACGCACTGAGTCAACACAGCGCTGTGGGAGGATCACAGGTGTGGGGCTTCCCAGGTGCTGCTCAACTCCATGTACCGATGTGTCCCTGGAGGCATTTGTTGTTCTCCTTCCTGCATACTTGGGATGGTTGCCAAGAGTCGCTCTGCTTTGTTTTCCTGCCTCCACGGCAGAGCAGCCGCACAATGCGGCACCGAGCCCGGAGCCTGATTTGTAGAGGCTTCTCTGTGAACTTAGGACAAAACTTACTTGCCCCGTCAGCATCCTCTGCACTGCTGAGTGTTTAGAAGCAAATGTGATAAAGAAAGTAGAAATGCAATTAACAAAGACCAATAGATACAAAAGCCCAGAGCCAGTTTTAGCTACTCTCTGTCGATGCCGGCTGCCACCGCGCCCACGCTGAGACACGGAGTAATTGCAAAGTCGATAGCAGTGGCCTGGCTCTCAGTAATGATTTCAAGTCAGCCCTGATATGCTGTGGAAAGCACTGCAGTCAGCTTGGAGTGTTCCTTCTCTCTCTAAGAAGTTTGAGGCAAAATCTTTTCTCCTTGTTCCAGTGACTTGCTGCCTGAAAGCTTTGTAGCCTGCCAACACGGGCTGTGCATCCCTTTGTCTACTTTATCCACAGAGGAAAAAAGAAAAAGAAAAGTCTTAACCACGGTACATGTGCCTCTTTGGATAGAATTTATCTGTTTCACTTTGCCTCTCAGGGCAGCAATTGTCCTTAAGCTAGGGGTTGACAAATCTTGTATAGATTTGTCAACCCCTAGCTTAAGGACAATTGCTGCCCTGAGGGAGACCCCACTGTATTTTCCTACTGCATTTTCAAGATTTTTGGGAAATAAAGAGTTTTTTCACATTTGGGTTCAAATTTAGTCCTTGACATAGAGCATGCTACTCTGTGGAGGTTGTACAGCCTTTAAAGATTAAAGATCAAAGGAGAAAATCTGGATGTATGTTAATGTAAATGCCCTTCAATTGAGCTGCACTTCTCTAAACAGAAGCAAAGTTGGAAAGCATCTCTAAGGAGCACCCGGGACCTGTGGCCTGAGGATTTAAATTTTACACTTTGTGTAGCCCAAGCACCATTTAGTGGTTTATAATATTTACAGTGCTTCTGGTGTGCAGGAGATATTCAGTCTCTTAAGGTCCTGTTCAGTGTGCTTTAAAAAGGCTTGGGAGCTATTGTGAGCAACTTATCTGGTCTTGTAAATGAAACTCCAGTTGTTTAGGTTGCTGAAATACTTTTTGAAAGGTCTAGAGCTTTGTGTAGATATTTGGTGTGATTAAGCAGTGTCACAGAAGAGAAATAATGTTGTAGATCTGTGTGATCCTTGTTTCAATGTAATGTTGTTTCATAAAAATACAAAGGGCTGAGATAATCCTTGATATGAAAAATATAAAGGCTGAGATGTTCTGTGCAAAGGAAAAGGCAGCATTTTGGATGCAGAAATTTCTGTGTAGTATTAGTGCTTGTGGTGAGATTTATGCTTTCCTACAGAATCATCCCAAATAAGAAGGAACATTTAATGCTATAATATGTTTTCCACAATGGCAAAAAAGAGTTCTTGTGATGGGAGTTGGGTCAAGTTAATATATTTGGGAGCAGAAAAGCAAATTGCTGTGACGGAGTTCACAGGGGCCTTCAGGTGAGGGAAGAGACGAGAATGTTGATTCTATATTCAGAAGGCTTGATTTATAATTTTATGATATATATATATTACATTATAACTATACTAAAAAGAATAAAAGAAAAGGTTTCATCTCAGAAGGTTAGCTAAGCTAAGAATAGAATAGAAAAGAATGATAACCAAAGGCATCTGTCTCAGACTCTGTCCGAGACAGCTGGGCCTTGACTGGCCATTAATTATAAACATCCAAGATGGGCCAATCAGAAATCTACCTGATGCATTCAACAGCAGCAGATAACCATTGTTTACATCTTGTTTCTGAGGCGTCTCAGCTTCTCAGAAGGAAAAATCCTAAAGAAGGATTTTTAATGAAAATATGTCTCTGACAAATTGCTTCCTTGGCCTGAAGGTGGAGGCCAAGCTGGCCATGAGTGTTCCTTCTCAGCTGTTTGTGCCAGTCTTCTGTGTTATTTCCCTTGTTGTAGTGAAGGCAAAAATTGAGCACATTCACAGGCACAACAGAGGCCACGTGGGCCAGGATGTGCCTCTTTGGCAGAGACCCTTGGGGATGGGGCTGAAAAATACTGAACATTAATTGTGGGGAATCTCCTTGCTCCCCTTAATCTGTTCTGGAGACTGCTGTGCTTGCCAGCTCGCTCCACACCTGGATGCCATGAGGCAAAGAAGTGCAGTGCTTAATTGCCTCAATAATTTACCCAAAGCTGTTTCAATGCAGGGTAAGGTAAGTCCAGTCCTGTGCACACAGGATTTTTGTCCTAGTTCTCTGAAATCATAAATTTAGAAGAGAGAAATTCAATATTAGGAATTTTTGTTGTTGAAACAAATAAACAAACAAAGCCCCCTTTATACCTGGCCATACTAAGCAGGTTTGATCTGGGATAGCGAACTACAAAAAAGAATAAAAATTAAATTATTTTTACTGATCCACCATGAAATCCTAATAATATTGATTTTGAAAATCATAGTCAGGATACTGTGATTTTCTAAAGACAAGGTGAATGTAATTCCTATGAGCCTGATCAACACAAGACGCTAAGTTTGAGTTTAAAATCAGTTGATGGATGGGTAGAATTACACGCATCATGAGAAAATGCCAAGAGCCCAGAGTCCAGGCTACAGCTTTGGGGCTTCAGCTGGAATTGTGAAGTTAGCTCTGGGTAGGATGTCCTCAGTGGAGGCGAGTTAATCCAGTTAGCATGAGAAAACAAACCTTAAGCTGCTTGAGAGGGTGGGTTGACTCATGACCAAAGCTGTACCTTGGATTTCACGGTGCTTTGTGGCATTGCTGCTTAATTCTTGTAATTTCAAAGAGTTTGTTTCTTTAGAAACTGTCTCATCTAATCATGATTTCTATCTATTATGATGATATTCTGTTCTGAGTGCATCAGCCTATTTCAGCCAAGTCTGATGGAGAATTAATAGTTTAACATGCTTACTTGAAAATATCAGCTAGAATTAAGAATGAGTTCTCCTTCCCTTCCCCACAGCAAGATTTCCAAAAGTTTCAGGTTTTACACTGTAATAAATTTCATTCAAATCCCATCACAAAATAGAAGTCTCTATGAATCCAGCTTTATTAACTCTTCTGTGCACTCAACTACTTCCACTAAAGAGAAACAAAGACAAACTCTAAAAAGATATTGAAACATTGGAGGTAGGGAATATTCATTTCTCTGAAACTGTACCTGGACTCCAAATAAAATTATTTTTGTGCTTTACATTTCTGTCTCTGCTGAGGTTGACTGGTCTTCTCTGCTAGAGAAGTTTCACAGCAAAATTCCTAAGCTGATATTTTTATTTTTTCCTTCCTGCCCTCCCCATCCTTCTTTTCTAGCACTATAATGACCCCTCTTCCATCTTGTAAAAGCCAAATGCTTCTCCTTCTCACTGGCCCAGAATTTAACATTTCTGTTTCCTCTGGAAACCTTTTACCCCTTTGCTGTATTTAGAGCCAGGATAGCTTAATCCCTTTTAAACTCAGATCTATGTGAAGTGTGAGTGAGAACAGAGGTGTGAGTGGAGCTTTGGCTTAAAATAGCAAACAGTAGTAAAGTAGCCGCTGTTCATTTAGGAGAAGATAACAAATGAGGCCTCCCAGGAGTCAGCAGTGCAACTCCTCGCTGCTTCTCATCTAAATAAATGATCTAAATAGAGATAGCCATGGTAAACAAGCAAATTCTACTGATAGCAGAAGTATCAGGGAGTAATAAGCCCAGAGCAAACACCAGAGTGTTCAGGGGGGTTTGATCTACTACATCTGCAAATGCATAATTGTCAGACTTTCTGGCAAAAATAATTAAGATAATAAGTGCAAATAAATGTGACTGAGCAGCACTGTGTTACGCAGATGTTTTAGCAAAGACCTTGAAATTAAAAAAAAATATATATACAAAAAACCAAACAAACAGAACAGATCTAAACTTTAAAATGAAGAACTATTGGTGAGCCAGGATACCACAGCAGAGTGCTCTGAAATACCCGGGTCTGAAGGGCTGTTGTTTGTTATGTGCACCATTATAAGCAGGGCTTTCTGAATATGAGCACCATTGTGACTAAAACAGCCTGTCAAAATTAACTGAACATTTCCTTTCCTTAAGTCTTTTATTTTTTGCCTGGGGTTTAATTTATTTAAATTATTTTGATCAAAACAAGGATAGAAACAACTTAGACAACAGTGAACAAAAGATTGTTCATTAATTATCAACATTTTGCTCCTGTGGAATTTTTAACCTCTTCCATAATATTCTAAGACCAGTGGGCATATTCTGCAAACCTTTCCAATGCTGCTGCTTGTTCTAAATGTCTCTGGAAGCTCAGTTTCATAAGCAGGTGTTTTTTCTGAGTCTCTGATCACTTTCCTTTTTTTTCTGACCTTCTTCTATTCCTGTTTTTTGTTTTTGTGAAGGGCAAACAAAATGAAGCTCAGTGGCTAAAGCATCCGAGAGTAGCAGCATTGAGAAAATTCTAGTCAGAATTATTGCATAGCATCCAGTCATATGGAGATATATTGTATGATGGTAATAAATTCTGCCTGGATAGTGGAGTATCTGAACAGATGGGTAAAATAAAACAAATCCCCACACTTCCTTTTGTGAAGGGCAGATGCAAGGTGGTTATTTCAGCAGCAGAAGGGAAGCCAAGCTCCTGCTGAGCTGCGTTATGGAGCTCTGTGTTATCCTCGCTCTCCCTTAGCTGAGGGGTCTTTGGTTGTGCTGGTGCGGTCAGTGGTGGGCCCTGAGAGAGGAAAATAGAATTATTTTCTTCAAAGGAAAAGCATCACCCTCGTGGATGAGAAGATAAACATTGCAATGATAACTTGTTCATTGAGAGGAGTGAACTGGGCTGAGAAAGAGCAAGAGAGCACGCCTGCCAGGATGTGAATGAAATAATTGGCAAGGCAAATTATTATGTGCTCAAAGTGATCAAAACCAAATAATCTTGTACTCTGCATTTGTAATGTGAAGGTAAATGAGGCTCTTGGGTGTCTGAAAAAAAAATCAGACTTCAGAACAGAGAATTCTGTGGATTTTTGGTCAGGAGGAGAGGAGCCTGAACATGCTGGCCAACAGAGATGGAAGAGAAAAGGGAAAAAAGTGAAATAGAATTTTGCTGAATACCAAAGTATTGATTTGCTGATACTGCAAGTTTTAGTCCCCTGCAGGCTGAAGGCTGTCCTTGTTACAGTGAGGAAAATTCTAAGTAGCTATTGAAGCCCTTTGCTGGGGAATAGCACTGGAGCTCAAATAAACAGTGCCAGGGAAACGTGGTGCAAAGGACATTTTCTGATTTTATTGGAGTCTTTTTGGTTTGGTTGTTTGAGATTTTTTTCTTCAGGCTGGGTGGTGTTGCTGTTTCTGTGGGCTTTTCCCACAGATACCTTACTCTTGAAAAGCCTCTCACTTTTTGGCATTATTCCCTGTGCAGAAACCTCTGTGCTGTGATAGTTTAACTGGCGTTTGGTGTTCTGGGTGTAGGATTTCAGACTGTGGATCACCTTTGCACTATGCTGCATTCCCTCTTACCCTCCCGTCTCTGATATGCTCTTGAGAACTCTGCTTAGTCCAACATTCTCAAAACCACCACTTTTTGTGTGCAGTGGAAATCTGTGGCATCATGTAAATAACTGATAATGGCGCAGTTCAAAGGGAAATAAATGTAGCACAAACTTAATGAAAGCAATAGGGGCAATGACAGCTACCCAAAAATGACTTTGCATTACCCAGTAAGGGGGTTACAGTGTGTTAGAAGCAGATTCTTGAGTTTATTTGTATGTAACCAACAATTAAGTGTATGTCTCTCCTCAGTGGCACTAGTGGGTTTGGCTGCCCTTGGCATGACCCTTGGTACAGAAGCCACAAAGAGCAGCCCAGTAGCCCAGACAGACCTGAGGGCTGAGGAGACAGCTAATTGCCAGAAAGCAGGAAAAATGAACTTGCATATTCTCTAAGTGTAATCTTTAAAAGTAACATAGAGTTTGACAAAATCAACCCTTTATGTCTTGGACTGTATTAGTTTGGAGCCTTTTAGTTTTCCCTGAAGAGAAGGCATTCTTAAACATTTCTTATTTATTTGTGTTATGGTTGTGTCTCAGAGTTGCTGTCATGGGCCGGTGTCCTGTTGTGCTAGGCACTTCAGAAGCATCAAACAGAAAGATAAAATCAAATGGATAAGGAGCAGAAGGAATCTTGGTTAGTCTCCTCTTGTCATTGTTGGGTCCTTTAGGTGGTGTCAGACAGGAGTGAAAAGAGAGGAGATGACTTTGTTGTTAACAGGAGTAAGGGTGGGCATTTCTTTCAGAAGAAAACTCTAAAAGGAAAAAAACAGTTTGAAAACTAAAGATTTAGAGCTTTTCACTGATACATCACCTCATTAGAGCATAAAGGAAGCAATAGGTGGGATATATACTTGCACAGAATTCTGTAGTGGTGCTGACCTAAAATATTGAATGAGCACGGACCATCCTTCAGTTTTGTTTAATTAAAACAAATGCATTGAGGACACAGTGGTATAATCCATCACTGAATTAATGGGAGGGAGAGACACTTCAGTCCTAAATTCTATCTGAGTGCACTAATTTTCCATTTTATCACCTTCTAATTTTTACCTAATTGTTTTGTGGAGATGCATTTTCTCTTCTGCTGAGATGCCAATGCCTCACAGAAACCACCCAAACTGAGGCTGCTGGCCTGATCCCAGCATGTGCCCTCCTCTGTTGTTGTGGTAATTTAACTACAGGAGCAACAAAACCCATCCAGCTGAGCAAGGGTGGATTTTGACTTTACAAAACTTCCAGAGAAACCCAAGTCGTGAAAGACATCTGAAGTCTGATGCAAAAAAATCTGGGGCAGGGGGAGGAACCAACACCCTCTGCCTGACTCCTTGCTGTGCACATAACCCACATAGCTCAGGGAAGGGCTTGCTGCTCCTGCTCAGCCTCCCAGCAAATCCATCTGTGTGTTTTGTGTGGAAGTTGTAGAGGAAATATGTGATGCTCGTGAGGGTCCCCAGGATGAGGTGAGAGATGAGACTCTGACTCCATGTTCTCAGAAGGCTGATTAATTATTTAATGATATTATATTAAAGAATGCTATACTAAAACTATACTAAAGAAATAGAAAGGAATACAGACAGAAAGCTTAACAAGAATGATAAACTCGTGACTCCTCAGAGTCTGACACAGCTGATGGTGATTGACCATTAAGTTAAAACAATTCACATGTTTGGATAAGCAATCTCCAGACCACATTCCAGAGCAGCAAACACAGGAGAAGCTGAGGCTTCTCATCTTCCCAGGAGAAGAGATCCTGGTGAAGGGATTTTCCAGAAAATATGGCAGTGACAGAAATAGGTGCGGATTCTGCCTTGTTTCACCATTCTCACTGTTCTCCTCTCTGAAATCTAATTATCCTGGTCTTTAGAAAAGGTGATTTTCTCTGAAATGCAAAGAGCAATGTCATTGTTAGTGTGGAGTCTGCGTGGCTCCTGTAACTGATGCAATACAGGGCCATTTTCTTCCAGTGGCTGGTAGCTCTGTCAGGTCTTAAGGAAGAGAAACAGAAGACTTCTGAGTAAATCACAGCATTGCCAGAAAGGTTTCACTCCAAATATATAATAATTTTGTTTTCCTTAGCTGAGGAGTGAGAACTGTACCAAATTATAAAGTACATTAAATAATCTTCATAGAATTTTTTTCAGTCTTTCTAATCTAATGGTATTTTCTAACTGTTATTCTTGGTGGTTTTTTCTTCAGATTTCTGCCCCATTGCATAACTAGAGCAAAAATAGGGTGATATATAGCATAACTAATTAGTGACTGTGAGATAAAAAGATACATTTGCACTCTACATTTGCATTACACAAGGTTAGACCTTGTAAATTAGATGAAACACCATTAATAATCAAACAAATGAGGTCAGATTCATTGTTCTTTTCATTTTCTGCACTTCTGTTAAGATAATTTTACACTTCTGCTCCACAATTGAACAATTATTAGTTTCCTAAGTGCTACATGAGTTTTGACAAAACAAACCCCTGCAGAATCAAAATAAGTAATTTTATATTCAGCAAAAATGATTTTCACATTAGCCTGCATGAAATATTATTCAACCCAATTATCACAATATGTGGACATGTATAATAAATAAGATACAGCAAATCTAATCCTCTATGACACTCTATCAACAGTGTTTTGCAACAGAAATGTGTAATGATCTTATCTGCATCCACTGACATGTGGGGCATGAATAAATTGCTTTTCCCACTTGAACTTTTGATATGGTGGGAATGTGTGTCACCAGTTCTGCCTGAAGATCTGATCTTTTCTGCAGGGCAATATTCCACCCAAAGGACTGTGCTTGTGTTTCCTCTAACAGAATTATTGGAGCTGGTCTGGGTTGGGGGTTTTTGTGTGATTGAGGAGCAGGGATGGCTCTGTCTCCAGGAACTGGATTATACTAAAGGTGGATTACACCATATTAATGGGGGGTGACTCTAGTTCTGATTTATCCCAGATATTCAGGTACCTAGATCCATAATACCACAAGAAACCAGTGCCTGGGCTGTGCAGAACTCCTTAGGCAGCCTTTATTACCCTGGTAAACCTGTTCTGAATGACCTGAATTCACACCCAGAGGCAGAAGGAAGGTGTTATTTCCTTTTATGCACGGGAATATAATTTTATCTGCCCCAATTAGATGTGTATTAGGAAGCTGCAGATTTGTTATCCCTGCCATTCCTTCCTCCCTAATGAAGCCTAGTTCATGCTCACCTTCATTTTCCAGGCCTATTCATTACTATTTTATTTTCCTTCTCTAAAATGCCCTGGCAGCCCATCCTTCCTCTCTGGTTAGTTATATTTGCTCCACATGTTTCCACTTTTGCCAGTTCAGCACCTCTGGGAGCAAAATCAGCTGTTGAACACTTGAGACTTTCCTTTGAAGTGTTTTATTTAACATAGTTGAACAGCCAGAGGACAACAGGAGTCAGGATGAAACAAGAAAGAATTTAATGGCCTCATGTTTCTAGGGTAGCTTTTCCAGGGTGAGGCTTCCTTTTTATTTCATGTGATCTTAAACAGTACTAAAGTTAACCTGTTTTCTTTCCTCTTTTGCCCAAATCCATGTTGTTATTCTCCAATTATCTTTTTTTCCTTTTAAGAGTTCTTTTGCTGAAAAGTTTTACACCAAGCCTGTTTTCTTTTATACTTGTCCTCAAATCACTCATATCTCAGTCTTAGGGGTAATTATCAATATTTCTTTAATTCTTTGCTGTATGTTCAAAACAAGAAAAGCAAATTACCCAGGAGACTGAATTATAGAACAACTGTGATGGCACAGTATTATATAAAATTTATACATTAGGAAAAGGGGGACTGTCAGAGCTCTAGAGCTACATGGAAAAGCAGAAATTATCTAGATCCTAATTTTCTAATTTTCTTTCTGCTGATAAAGCTGTTCTTTGCTTATAGTACTTTGAAAGTCCTAGAAAAGTGTATTTGCAGTTAGTCCTAAAGGAAAATAGATTTAGGAAGGAATTAATGCAGTGTGTTCCAGCAGAAGATTTTTGGGATGTTGTAATTAGGCTTGAGATGAAAAGCATTGCCAGGAAGCAACTTACCTTTGTTGTGGATGTGTTTTGTGTATTATTGAGTAGCTTCACAGTTTGGAATATTATCTTTCTATAGAGTCAGCACAAAGGAATCTCATTTTGACACATGTCCTGTTTCAGAGCTCCCAGATACCTTGAGCAAAAGTGTGACCCTTGCCTCTAAGGGAAGTGTCTTAGTGCATTTAATTTTTATTTTTGTTCCTTTCATCTGTTAATAGCCACATGGCCACAACTGACCAAAAAAAAAAATAGATAAATAATCTGGTTTTTAGGGCAATGAACTTTGTCAAAATCTTAATTCACAAGTAAGAAGCAGAATATAAAGGTCTAAGAGAGATTGGAATAGAGAGTTCAGTCTTCTCCTCACTGTAAGCAGGTTGTCTGCCTGGTAAAGGAAATTTTGTGTAGATATCACCAAACAGTCAAACCCACTGTAATCCTTCCTCAATTTTGTGAGGATTTTCCTCTACAAACAAGTTTATGTGGAACAAGTGCTTCTGTGATAGAAGCCTTTCAGCGTTTGTGCATTCTGTGGTTGGAATCATGTCTGTAGGGTGTGGGCCTCAGTGGGTCCTGGCTGTTGGAGCAGGGACTGACTTCTGGACTGCTCTTTCCTCAGTGTTTGGGTGTGCACCTTCTCTACCCAACAGCTGCATCCATAGAGAACACAGGAAAGTCATTCTCATTGCACTTTTTTGGGGCGTTTTAGTTGAAAATGATCAATGGGTTCCAAAGCTGCTAGGTTAGGCAAGCTCTCATGCCAATACAGTATCACATGTACGCGTTTTGTTTAATGAGACTTATTTCTGTATGAAACCTGGCTAAAAGTGAGCATTACAATGTGGCAGAGACCTTTACCAACCCAGTGAAGTCCATGAAACCTTCTCATGTCTGAGCTGTAAGCCCTCACAGATTGATTTTCATATTGTAAGTGCTGTGACAGTCTTAATGCAAAAAAGCCTGAACTGCATTGTTCTAATCAGAGTTTACCTTTTCATTTTATCAGAATTCAGCGGCTGAGCACTTTGTGTAAAGGTTCCAAAAGAAACAGAGGATTAAATGCTCATATCACAGCTTAAGGTCCCCTCAGAGGCTTATTGACTTTCCTAAGTTCACCTGCTATGGGCTTGTAGAGGGTTCAGAATCCTTAATGGCAGCCATGGTAAGGAATAATTCCTTATGGGCAAGCTGCCCCAGCTGAGAGACAGTCCAAGACATAAAAGGTTGATTTTGTCAAACACTATATTCCACAGGACAATTTTATCCTGTGCTGAACATGGCGACAAAAGGACACAAGGGACAGGATGAGGAGAGAGGAGAGGAGCAATATGAGGAGGCCACTCTGAAATTACATTAATTAACATAGCTTGAGATTACATTAGGTGTGACACCAACAGTGGAACTCCCATGAATAATAATAATTCAGTGATCAGATGAAGCTGAGGACTTATTTTAATATACCTCCCTGAGAAATACTGTCTTCTCAATTAGAGATGCAAATATTGAAGAGAAGTGATCTTGTGTAGATCGTACAAGAGATAGCAAAAATTAAGTGTATTGGGGCTGGCTGTCCTCTTTCATATAACCATAGAGCATTCCTATCTTAATTAAGGAGTTTTTGCTTGAGTGCAAGGAATTATCTTACTGTATAACAATCAAACTTTCAGAAATCATGGTCCTGGTTTTTCATGGCAGTGCCCAGGTTTTACTTGGATTAAAGCATAAATTAGAGCCACGGTTTCAAATAAATTTTAACTTCCCTCCAGCTATGCTTTTACTGAATGAAAACTGTTACAAACATAAAAGGAAGAGAATTTAAGTGGCTGTGCTATACACAAAAAATAGAAGTACCCTTCATTTCCCTTGCAGTACCTGTGGTTTCCATCAGCAGGTGAGAAGGCATTCATCATCCATTTTAAAAGGAGCAGCATTCAGCTAAACTGGGAGTTACACGGAAGATTTTAAGTTCTAATGCTCTTAATGCATCTATCTTTCCCTCTAGTTCCATTTTATCCCCCTAATCTGACTGATTCTTGGATAATTTACTCAGCGGAACTAAAATCAGCTTTAAAAAAGTGATCAAGGTTGGGAAAACTTGCACAGGGAGTTGCATGTCCTAAATCGCATTAAAATATGGGATTTTTTATCCTTAAACTCAGTATAATCCTACTTCACAAAGAACTCCAGTGGCTTACTCTGTAGCAGTAAGCCAAGGTCTCCATTTCCTTCTCTTCCAAGACATACCATACCATAATTCCCCAATAAATGGAGATGCCTAAACATGTTTGACAAATTGAACTGTTCCCTTCCATTTGCAGCAGCCCATTGTGAGCACACAAAGCTTCCAGGTGCCCTCATATCCACGTCTGCTGAGGCTCACCTGGAGGTGCTTTGTGACTGAATTCCTCAATCTATATGCAGATTTATACCAAGCCAGTAAATAACTTGTAGCATTTCCCATGGTTCGTACACTTTGCAGTCCAATTCTGTTCATTTGCAAACTGCTCTGCTCGTGTGCATATTGAGAGTAATAAGACTGCTAATAAAAAGCAGTTAATATAATATATAGCAGGGATGCCAAGTGTAACTTAGAGGGATGGTTTTTGACACAAGAGCTTTTTACAGCTTTGGGCAAAAATAGATTAATATAATTTTACTCTTTTGTTTTTCTTCAGTCTAAACACAGCCCTGTGGCAAAATTTCTCTCTCTAATCCCATTTCTGTCTCTTATGTGATACAACCCTTGCGTTCATTTCAATACTTCAGTTTTTTGACAGTGTCTTGAGGTCAGGTGCCCAAACTAGTCAATTGTCCACTTCTGAAAACACTTGTACATTGTTTTCAGTCAATATTTTTGTTCCAAAAGAGAAGCAATTGAAGATGAACCCCCTCTGTACTGCTGACTTTGAGAGTAATCGAAAGTCCTGGTTGCAAAGTCTTTGTGCAGAGGCTTCCTTGGCAGCAATATCACTTGAGGGGCCCATGCAGTCTCTTCAGGTGACTCTTAAAATCATTTTGCCCTCTGTATTTCTCCAGTTTACACGATCATCAACATGTCTCGATGAGGCAGGAATAATCTCGCCAACAGGGAAAATCCCACCTCCAGTCCTCCTCCTCTGAGGCAGTCTGAAAACTAGTTCAGCCTTCTGTTAGTCTGATTTGTAATGTCTGAGGACTAAATTGTCTCACTGTAGTGAAAAGAGTGCAGCTAAAACTTGAAAAGCTGTGTTTTGCAGTATTTAGTGCAATGCAGCCAACGTGGATTCTCTGGTGCTGTGCTGGTTGGGGCTGTGTCCTTGCTGCTGGAATTGCTCCTCTCCTCCCCTCCACTCTGCTGACACACTCCTGGCTCTTTGGTTGCTTGCTCTTGCTCTGACCTGAGTGCCTTGAATGCTGCAATTCTGATTTCTCAGAATCCTCTTGTCACTGAAGGTCTCTCTAAGCCATGGACGAATATGAGAACACTCCTCAGGGGCTGATGTTGAATGGGTCTGAGACAAGGCTTTGTTGAGGGGCAAACTGGAAGGACACATAAATTTTTCAGTTTCTCCTTGCCTAAGGAGAGACCTCAGATGAAGTGCAGCCTAATGATTTTGCCTGTTGGTTTACACTGAATTTAATGCAAGACCTTTCAGAACTGTTAACATTTACTTAGAACAGACCTTATAGCCCTGATCCTGTCATGACATCTACATACTTATATTTCAAGATCCCCACAGGAACCAAGCGACTTTAAATGGAACCCACTCTCACAAACATAATTATAGGTGTGGGCTTCAGAACATATTTTTGTTCGGTAGAAAGATATCAAGAGACACCTACACTATCACTTTTTCTGCAGTTGGATCTGTGGTTTAATATTTTCATAGAATAGGGAATGATTGAGAGTGGGAATTGCAGATCAGAGGAGAGGTAGTGAAATGTCATTTGTGTTGCATAATTTGTACTATCACTTGTCAACAGTGATCCCCTTAATGCCATCCCTTTGACAGATGAGCAAAGCAAGCTTTTAGAATTCTAAAGAGTAAAAGCTGGGATAAAAAGACAACCATGTTTGATTCCCTTCTGCAGTTCAAAGGATTTGAAAGTCATGACACTGGTTATTACTGTGGTCTTTAGAGAGATGCACAGAAACTTAATCTATCTAATCAAACTGTCTCAAAAGATAAACCAAATCAAAACTTTTGCCTATACAACTCTTACTATGCTTTGTTGGGGTTTTTGTCCCCCCTTAGTCTTCATTTTTCACCAAGGGGATACATATTCAGTATATTATCAATATTATTTATCTACTGCTACTGTATGATTATCCTGACACCAACAGTCTGTGCTTCTGAGAATCTCAGGGTAACATGGGCAGATCTCAACTGCAATGACAAAAATCACCCTCAGAGTCCTGGAGGAAAGGTGCCAAGTTTGGTTACATGGTCAGAAAAATGTGCTGTTACATAACATGGTTTATCCCAGCAATCATCCTTGTCCAAACCAAATGGGAGTCCAGCAAAGGGAATCCACAGCATGAAATCTGTGTTCGGGATTAGGGCTGGTCTACAGACAGATGCATTTTTGTGCACAAAAAGAAAAGTTTCCAGCCCCGTGAATGGGCCATGGACTGAGCTGAAGGAAGTTCTGTGAGCTAATGTGAAGGCATGGGCTGCAGTTAATGCAGTTTTAGAATTTTGCAGGTCAACCTAAGAAGCGGAACTAATATCCTTAGAAAGATGCTAGTATGAAGATGGGCAAAATATTGTACAACTATATTGAGAAAAGATTAAGGTTAAAATGAAAGAATGCCTTTAAGGCCTAGAGCCTGGCCAGAGGAATGGAGAAGCTGATTTATAGGGTATAATCATAAAGTTGTTTGTGTGGGAAGGGACCTTTAAAGTTTATTCCAACCTCTCTCCCACAGGCAGGGACATCTTCAGGTTTCTTCAGGTTATTTTGGGTGAGGACACTTAAAGAACTCTTTCATTTAGCCAAAGATGAGCTATATGTGAATATGATTTCTCCTTTATGAACATGGCAAGCATAAAAGTTAGCACCACCTTGGAAATACCAGTACAATATCACATTTAAAAGGATCAAGTTTGCTAACAATCCCAAAAATGAAGTTCAAGAACTGTTAGAACATAAAGCAGCATAGAAAGAAGCTTTGGGGTTTTTGTTTTTGGGGTTTTTTTGGTGGGTTTTTTTGTTTGTTTGTCTGTTTTGGTTTTTTTGTTGGTTGGTTGGGGTTTTTTGGTTTTTGTGGACAGTACTTAATAAAGTCCATGTGAAAAGGATGAATGTTTCCAGTGTATTTGCCCTGCTGTTATTAATCCAAACATCAGAGTTATTGCCAAGTTGCTCTTAGAGGCTGAAAATTTCCTTTGTCTTTGGCTTATTATAGCTGGAGTGGGAGTAGTCTCTGGAGCACCAGAAGTTGTCTGCTGTTAGTGTGTCAGACTGAGCCTTAAAGCAGTTCTGGGGAATTTCTGAGGTACATTCCTCCAGTTTTCTGATTGTATAATAGAATGAATCCAATTACTGGTAACTGCAGCCTGTTTTGCTAGGACCACTGCTGTTGTTTTGCCGCTGTGTGTAAATCAATTACATCCTTAGGCTGCTTTACATGCATGGAACTTTTTAGGTGAAATATGACCTATATTGTGCTTTTTTATTTTCTTTGTGGTGCACTGAAGTTCCGAAGCTCTTGATTATTTGCAATATAGGTCTTACAGTCATGCAAAGATGTTTTACACCTGCTGGCATGTAGAAGAGTTGGAATAGAAGTCCTGTGTGTCCTGGAGTTGATGGCTGTGATATATCCATGTGTCTGCTCACAGATATGCTCTGGATATGTGGTAGGCCAAAATCTCCAGGAAATTAATTTCACTCCCTCAAGACCTTTTGTCCCTGAGAAATTCCCTTTACCCTCCTGAAGCCTGAGTATTCTGACTAGAATACTTAGGCTTCAGGAGAGTAAAGGGAATTTCCCTTTCTAACCATAGAAAGTTATCAGAATAGTTGCTCTTTTCTGTGTGGTAAAAACATCTTAAGTTGCTATTTTGTGAGTTGATTTTAAGTTTGAACTCACATATACTGTGCAGTAAATTAAAAGCCACATATCTATAACAGACATCCCTTTGCAGCTCAAATGGCAGCTTATTTACAACTTATTCTTACAACTTGTAAGAATGAGTAAATAAATTGTGGAGAGGGCTACAATTCTGCCCACTTTATTACTCTATTGTCAAAGTTTTAGTTGATTCTTTCATCAAATAATAAATGTTTCTAGTAAGCTGTACTTGAATATCAAAAAGTACAGCTCTAGTTGCTTCTAAGCCAAACTCATTTGACAGTGGTTAGAATGGTATCCCCAAAATGTTCCTTGCTTTTTAGCCATCACATCAGTTGGGATTGCTTCATGTGTTCATTAATCTTCTCTTTGTCAAATGGATAGTGATATTTTAATTCTAACTGGAATTGTGGGGAACTTGAAGGGCTTGGGGGTTTGGAGTTTTTAGGGTTAGGGGGGCAGGTTTTGAGAACGAGCTTGAAGTGCTGACTTATTTGGGGAGTGGAATGATAAATAGTGTAAAAAGACTCAAAAGAATTTCTAATTTATATCACTTTTGATTGGTAGTCATGAGGGATATTTTCAAAGGTCAATAGAGAGGTGGAATGCATAATTAAATACAGATTATTTGGTGGAAGATTGGAGGTTGAAATATGAGCAGGTTAAATTTGTATCAATAAATACTAAACACAGGATGACATTATTTAATTTCAGTCCAGATTATATATCACTCTTCAACAAATGAAAATGATGTATAACTGCAGTTCCAGAACTGCATATTAAATGTAAGAGAAGGAGTGAAGATTTGATGCATGTGATTTAGAATACAGAAAGACAACAAAGTTGAGTATAAAGAGGTCCTGCACAGTGTGTGAGTGATTTAATCCAAATATTTATATCTGTGTGCTAGGTAATGTGTTAAAGAGTTGAAATGATGCAGGAGCAGGGGCAAAGCCTTTAATATTCCATGTTGGTTATCTCCAATGCATATTGACTGTCCAACAAAAACATATTTATTCAATTCTGATCTTTATGAACCAGAAATATCTGTATAGTTTGAAGATTATTTGCCATTGTACAAAAATTCTGTGAGAGCAGAATCTCACCTCTAATGTTCCACAAATTAGAGGCATCAATCCATATTTCCAATTAGAATTCATTACTTGGGGATACAGTCAGAGAGGCCCTAAAGAAACACATAAGATCAGAATCCAATTTTAAATGTGTTCTGTTTTAATGAAAAAGTTATTTTGTTGGCAAGGCTCTTATCTGATTGATCCAAGCAGCAGTGCTCTTTTATGTGTGCCATATTGTTCGTGTAAACAAAGAGGTTTAAGAATGTGAGATGGAGTTTGTGGAGAGAGGCAGTATCTTTTATTAGACTGACTGATGTGACTTGCCTGTACACCTGACAGCACGTCTGTCCTTTCCTTGCTATTTTCATTGATCTAATAAGTAATATTACCTACAAACCCTGCCTCATTCTAATCCATGCCCAGAGGTGAATGGGGTTCATCTCTTTGTGTTATTTAGAAGCAAAATGAAAAAAAAAGTTTACGAAGATGAATAAAATTCTTAAGAATGCAAGCAAAACTTAATCATTGTACATTATTTCACATAATTTTGCATTCAAAATTGTTCCAGGAATGGCAATAGCAGAAATTCTTACTAATATTGATGATTCTTTATGGAATCTTGGGAAGTGCTGCTGCTTCCCAGTTGTTCTGTATGACACCCCTAAGGAAATGGCTGGGGTGATCAGCAGCAATGCACTGAACTCCTTTTTTAGTTGGCAGAACTTATCTTCTGCAGCCACACTGCTCTGGGCTGTCTGGGTGCTTCACTTCCTACCTGCCTGCTCTTTGCCTGGCTGCAGGTGGTGTTTGCAGAAACAATCTTCCTAATTTGTCCTCTCACTGAAGGCATAAATTTGAGTAAATTGATTGTTTTTCTGCTTGTAAAACCCTGCCTAACCCTTTAGTGCCAATTTACCCATGACCTGCTGGGGGGGAATGTGTGACTCAGAGCTGAATGTGCCAGGCTTACATGGACACATGGAGTGCCTCTCCTCGAGTTCTGGAGAGCTGGCAGACCTTTGTCCTGTGCTGATGGAGGATGGCCTGGTACCCTTATGGCTGCACCTGTGAGTTGCCATCACCTGAGGCTCTTTGCAGCCAATCCACTCTAATCCATTGGCAAAGCCTTAGATGTTTTGTTTTCTTCTTTAGTTTAATGTAGACTGCTTCAGCATTAGCCATGACTCTGGTCCAAGCCTTTACAGCACTTTGCACCTCCTCCTCCCCTTCAAAAAAATTCAAATAAAATTTATTAACAGACCAATGTCTACTAATAGGATTCTGTAGATTTTTCTGCATTGTTTGAAGCCCTTGATCTAAGTACAAACTCATCATCTTTTGTGGCAGGAATATTTTTATCCTGCTGAAGATTGCTTTGGAGACATTTCTTTGTATACTTTTAATAGGAATGCCCTCTTAGTTTTTTGCTTAAAAAAAACTTCAAACCTGTGGGAGAAATATCATATAGTTACTTTTAGTCTAACATATGTCTATGTTTTGCAGTGAATATAGGTCGTTTTCTATCTTTTGTTCATTTTGCTCAGTCTATCTGGCAGTTTCTCTAAGAGTTTTTTCTGTGCTCTCTCTCATAGAAGTAACACAGCTGAGTGTCCTGCATGATTGATAGAAAAATGTGTGTAATTTGCAGCATTTTAATAAGATCTTGTATATGATTAAGAATTTCTTAATCTAATAATATGGCACATAATTTTTGTGTTTACTTCTTAGTTATTTTTCTCCTTAAAAGTAGTTTTAGAACAGTTCTTTAAATATAAAATGGAAGATGAGAAAGTACAAGACACACAAGTTTTTTTTTTTTTTAAACAATTACATTAACAATAAAAAGATTTGATCAAAAGTGAGAAGAAAAACCCTAAAGCTAGGCCTGAGGGTGAGGGGAGCCTGGGGCTGCCCCGTGCTGGGCACAGCCAGTCCCAGATGTGTTCCAGAAAGGACAGAACCTGTTACTTCTAACATCTATTGCCATCCACTAACAGGGCTCCAGTTTGGAATCAAAGGAAGCAGGGGCTGGGTTGATGGTTCCTTCTAAATATGGATCAAGCATGAGGAATTCAACCATTAATTTCATATTGCATGCATTATCCAACTGTACACTACATTTTTATACAATTATGCAGGCAGTTAAACATGGCTAGGAGGTATGGGTGTCCAGGAGACAAAATCAATTAGTGGTTTTCCCCCAGTTAATAAATGTTACAAATTTTATTAGGTAGAGTAAAACAGTTTAATGACATACCTCCCTGACCATAGAACAAGTTAGGAAATTAGAAATACTCCCAGTTGTCTGTGTGTGTGTATGCATAGTGCCTCCATGCACTCTCTCTGTATTTGTATTTTAATATTTAAATAGAAATTGCATGAGACATGCAAGAACCCCAAAATATTTTCTTCGATTCAGCCTTCATGTGGATGACATTCATCCTTGACAGATTATTCATTTTAGGAGTGAAGATATTGAGCAACTTTTCCAGTCACAGTGGAGTAAAAATGAGTAGAGAGAGTCAAGTCATAGAATAAAGTATTTAAGAGTACTTTGGACATGGGCTCTCTCTAGCTCTGCAAGGCTGGAGCCATGTTTTTGTCATAGAATTTCAATGATTTATAGAATTAGTACCTGTTTTAAATTAATATTACAAAATGAAGAAAATTTTTCCCCCTGTAAGGGGTACTGTATATAGGAAAGCATGTATGAGTTAATTATGAATAATTTGTTCAGCCTGTATTCTTGATATGTTTTCCTTTTGCAACATTTCAGCTGTTCTATCATTTTATCCTGAATTTACCCCAAATGATCTGTGAAAGTGCATTGCCTCCCTTTTATTCTTTAATATCTGATTATGTTTTGGCTTTTAGTCTCATTACCTTAGGTTCCCATACACTGGGTTATGTTATGCATATGTAACTGCATAATTCAGCTATCAAACCATAGGCCTAATTCATCCAAATAATTTCAAATTAATTTGCGTTATTCCTCTTTATTTTCTGCATGTCTGAATGTATTTTATCTATAAAACCACAGAAATACGAATTTTTTATTCTCCCTTTTTTTTTTCCATTATAATCCCTTTCTTAAAGGCTTCTACATTAGAACCCTGATACTCAAACACAAACCTACACAGGAGTCAAATCTTACTCCTTGATTAAGATGCTCTAATGGCTCACACGCGCTCAGTTGTTTTTATTGTGTTGGAATGGGAAGTAATCTTTAGGTATGATTCTCTTTTTACACCAGCTAAGGCTCTACCTTAGGCTTTTTAAAATATAATTAGAAAGGACTATAGCATAGTAACAACTTAGCTCTAGCTGAATTTTTTTAAACCTCTTGTATTCGTTATTATTTTGCACTATTTATATACTTTCATAAACAGATATGGGTGAAAAAACAGAAATTAATAAATCAAATTAATATTAAAAAGTGTGTAATTAAAATCATGTTATTACTATAAAACATGGGGGGGAAAATCCCCTTGAACTGTTCTTTTCTATGTATTATTTTTGTGTGCTCTCACGCTGCATTCCACCAATTTCTGATTAGAACTAATTGAGAGCAGGTTCTGTGCGCTTCTGCCATAAGCTGTTAAATAATGCAACTCCTCCTTAATAAAATCTTGCAAAACATGGAGCATCTAAGACTCGGCAATCAAAAGGAATTCCTGCAGCACTTGTTCCTTTGTCAGTAACAAACCCCCAGGAGGAGGAGGCCGTGTGAGACGTGCAGTCCTTCCCTTGGAGCTCTGTGGGGCTGCTGCCCCCCCCAGGGAACTGCAGCTGGGTTTGGGACTTGATCCAGGGGCTGGTGACACAGATGCTCAGCAGAAATTTAATTGTGAGTTCAATGTAGAGGTTAAAGGGGAGAGTGTGCCGGATTGCAGCTGGGCAGGGCTGGTTTGGTGACCTCAGTGCTGCAGCACTGGGCTCAGAGTGCCAGGAGGGCTGGCAGAGTTCGACACCTCTGCACTGACAGCTGGATGGTATTTTTGTGCCCAGAGATGCTGCAGCAAGGAGCAGCCATGCCCTCAGCTGCCAGCACAGCTTCTCAAGGGTCTGCTTGGATGCAGCAGTCATGCTCATGAGAGGTGCAAGCTGCTGATACCCCCACGGCACCCCACAACGTTCAGATAACCCCCCACGGCACCCCGCAACGTTCAGATAACCACCCACGGCACCCCGCAACGTTCAGCTATCCCCACGGCACCCCGCAACGTTCAGCTATCCCCACGGCACCCCGCAACGTTCAGATAACCACCCACAGCACCCCGCAACGTTCAGATAACCACCCACGGCACCCCGCAACGTTCAGCTATCCCCCACGGCACCCCGCAACGTATCCCCCAGGCACCCCAACGGCACCCGCAACGTTCAGCTATCCCTCACGGCACCCCGCAACGTTCAGATATGCCCCACGGCACCCCCAAACATTCAGAGTGTGCTGTTAGACCAGCAGGAAAGCTGACCACAGACTTGGGATTTAGTGGTATTAGAGCAGCTTGTGTGAACTTATGTTTAAGCTTTTTTTGTGGGAAAGATGTTTTTTTCAGAAACATCTGAACACGAGGCTTCAGAAGTATTTAGGATTCTGTCTCAATGGGGTTTGACTTGTAAATGGTACAGAGTTCTCTAACTGCTTTTGATGATCTGGTTTTGAGATGCATTTTACGCTGAAATCTCCAAACATCCTTTTGTTGTCACTGCTGCTGAGCCAGTATTACAGAATATTATATTTCTGTTGAAAGATGAAGAAAGTCTGCTTGCAAATTCAGGGTAGGGTTGGCTGTTTTTTCTATTTGTGGTCACACTGGCATTACATTCAATCTGACTTCATGAACAGAGAAATGTATTTATTGGGTAATAGGTTTTTGGGGAAGAAGGGCAACTTCAAGAAGCATGTTCCTGGAGCTTTAAATACTGTGTGGCAGAGGACAGCTGGGACAGAAGGAATTCCCTCAAGCAGCTTTTGGTGTCTGTGATTCAGTAGATTACTTGGCCAGGGGGAGAAGAGAAAGCTACAGGAATTAATTCCCTTACAGCTTCTTATTTGTTGCTTGTTTTCTATGGGGAAAACAATGCTGATGTTTGTAAGGACTTTTACAGTTCTTAGTGAATAAACGTGCTTACAAATACCTGTGGGGATCAGGCCAACTTGATCCAAGCCCTGCCCAAAAGGAGGCACAAAGCCATCCTGGCCCAGGCATTGGCTGTCCCTGCCTCCCTGGCATCCCTTTCCATCAGATTTTTTTGTAACAAGGAATTATCTTATTCAGCTACTTGTATCACAGTTCCTCTCACCCATTAGCTGTTGGAGGTAAGCCAGCCCAAACTATGCAGTGTGTCATGTGTGTTTTGCCTTTTCTGCGATGCATTAGGAGCTTTTACAGCCAGCTCACATCGCAGGGTTCAGCTGTGGAGGTCTTCCTGAAGCCTGGATTTCACTGGGGAAGAGGAGCTGTGGTGGTGATCACACAGTGCTGGGATGGGGATGGCTGCTTGTCAAAGGAAATATATGCAGAAAACACTGCCGAAGATCCACTCTGCAGTTAGGGTGGGAAAGCAAAACCCATGTAAGAGAAATCTGTCGGGATGTTCCTGTTATGAGACAGGTGGACAAATGAGTAGATGGTTCCTGCTTGTTTTCTTACCAGAAAAACCCCCACATAGTGCTCATCAGTGTTATCAGCTTAGCCTCAAAATGACTTTCCTCCCCATTATTGCTTATAAACAAACCTTTATCACAGATAGCTGGCCTGCTGAATTAAGACACTGTATTAAACAGTATATTGCTTCTGTCAGGGCCGATCGGCTGTTTGTGCAGATAATAATGCCAACTGCAACAACAACAATCAGCTAGTGTAAATTAACTTAACTGTGTGAAATAATGCTTCCTATATCAGATTAGCTTGCTGAATGACTTTATCCTTAAATTAAAGCTTGCTGGGGCGTAATAGTAAATCATTTAAATGGTGCTGGGCTTTTCAGGTAATGTCTTCATATATTACTGTAATTTCAATTCGCCAAGGCATGCAGATGGCTGCAGTCCCTGGTTCCTTGTCTCCAAAGCCTCTCCCGTGCTGCCATTTTGTAATTACAGCCCAGGAATGCTGCCTGCTGCTCTTAGATTTCCCATGGTGCATCAGCAGCCAAGGCAATGTATTTTAAAATTATTATTCTTGTGTGGCCCTCATAACATAAATGTAAATCTTTTATGCTAACGCTGTCAGGGGTTTAGCACTAGGGCTCCAAGGTGCTCTGATGTAGAAATCACCAGCAATCCATCAACCAAATATCATTTGGGATCCAGCAAATGACTTGCATTTTGGGAGGACTGTAAGCAGAGCATTATTGTAAGGTTAGAGTGATTTTGTTACTAGGTGCTTGGAGGCCTTGAAGGTGTTCTTTATTTATTTATTCTGCCGTTGTACATGGGTATTTAAGTCAGAAATTCTGCCCCAGCTCAAACGCCCAGCGTATGACTTGGTGGAAGCTTACTGTACTTAATATGCTGAAGATAACATCTGAGCAAATAACAGCCTCCAAATTAAAAGCCTTAAAATATATCAACAAGACCAGACTAAGATAGATAGCTGTTATAAAAGCAATATAGAAAAAGAAATTCTCCTGGGTCTGTGCTGTGAGAAAGAATGGGATTATTTAGTCCTTCAAACTCACGTGCAAAGGTTCAGTGATTGCTTGGTATTAAAAATTCAGGTTTTATTGCCTACTGTTTCATAATTTTTTTAATTTGCATTTTATAAAAGGGCAACAAAATCAAATGGTTTGAGAAAGCTTTGTGCTCGCTGTTAACTCTGTGTGAGACGTCCTTGCCCTGCACTCTGTGTGTGTGATCTCTTCACCAGGTGAAGGTGGCATCCCAAATGCTGCTTCCCAACAGCCATTCCAGAATGCAGTGCTGGGACCAGTGGCAATGGAGCTGCACCCACGTATTGACACAGCTGAGGGCAGAACGAAATTAATAAAAGTCCCTGAAGGTAAATAGCTGGGGCCAGCATTTAGTCTGTGCAGCTGCAGGGTCCTTACCCTGGTTCAGTGTTCTCTGCCCCTTTTACTAACAGTGTGAGCTGCCTGTGTGCCCAATGCTGGGTGGTGCAGCCCACCCAAATTCCTGTTTTCAGAGCAGGGAGTCTGGGCACCCCTTTTTCCCAAGTCCATTTGTGTCACATCTCAAGAAAAGGACTTGCTCAGAAAGAACTCAAAGGCCTTGGGGTGTCAGGCAAACACAGCCCTGTTTGGAAGCAGAGGCCAGGTGCTCTGAGGGTTTTTGTGTGAGGATGTGCATTAATCAGTGCATTAAGATTTTTCTTAAACTGCTAGCCTTGTTTGGGTCTATGTACAAGGAAAGATTTAGGAGCATCACATCCCTTGCAGGGAGCAATATAACTCAGCTGTTTTTATTCCTTCCACCTGAACACTTCTGAACTTGTGTGCTGTGCCTTGCTTCTCCCATGGTAGTTGTAACCCCTTTGCAGATTGCAGGTCAAAGCACATTAGTCTCTTTACACAATGCACAGGTAGAGAAAACAGTCCTAACATTTGTAAGCAATTGTGGCATGTTGTAGCTCTGCAATTCCCAGGAAAGAACAGAAAAGTGCTGGGTCAATTGCCTCTTGTCTTCTGGCTTCTCGCCAAAATTTGAGCCTCTCGTCTTTTGGCAACCCTCCAAATCCACCAACCCGCCAACACAGAACAGAATATTTGAGGACCGGGCTTCACACACTTCCACAAAGTGGCATTTCTCAGTTTGGTGTGGTGCTGTATGTGCAGTCTGAGCCTTGTGACCAGGTCACTCCTGTCCCCGATGGACAGACAAGACAGCAGTGTCTTTAGGAGGTCCTGCTGGGCCCAATCTATTTCTCTTTCTGTGCCAGAACCTATTAGACTTGCATCTGGATAGACAACTGGGCCATGCTAACTAGCTGATGTATTTAAAAACAGAGAGATGAATAATCAAATCTTCTCAGCATGTATCTCTATCAAAAAAATGATGGATGAACACAGCATCTTTTTTTTGCGGGCTACAAGGAGTCGAAATCTCAGTTACAGATGAAAGTCACCTCATCTGGTCTAAGTCTGGTGTTTGGAGGATGTGGAAAATTAACTAGAAAAAAATGTAAACTCAATGAAACCTTTTAAAACAGAAGAGTTGAGAGTTCTGTCACAAAGGAAACTTGTCGGAAATCTCACTGCTCTTGCTGTGGTCTTCTTTGTTATTGTGATGACCTGTGCTGTTTCCATTCTGCTTCCTCCATATGAGCTGGTGCTCTCACCACAGTGCCTGTTCAGGTGAATATTGTTTGTTTCCTCTGCATATCTCAACAATTTTGTCTTTTCCTCTTCTGGAGAAGGGTAACACAATGATATGATGGTATTCTGATTTTAAGTCCTGGTTTTTCTACTAGAAAGTGCTAAACACCAGCATTATCAAGGTATTTATGATGTAGTGTGGGGTCCCACAGTTTCTGAGCACCAACAGTGGACTAATGCTTTTCATGCAATATCAGGAAACAGGAAAGGTGAAATCTGGAGCAAGCTGGACTGTCCCCTTTAACCCAGACTGATGCCACTTCCAGTATCAGTCAGGATAGAGCAGAAGAGGGCTGCTCTGCTTTTGGGGTGCCTGGCTTGTGAAGGAGGGGGGTAACACAAGACACATGATACTGGAGGGTTAAAAATGCACGCCACAAAAATGCTGTGAGCACATATTGATGTGCTGCCTGATTGTGTGACTGGCTCCCTCTCATTACCTTGATTCTGTCGTTTTTATCGGGGAATTGAAACCAACAGACTTCCAGGAGGAGACAATGGAAGATTTAGGATGGCTGCCTCAAAAAAAGTATTCTGAACTTCTTTCTTTGGAGTCACTTGCTCAGGAAGGATCATTGACTATTAAGATCTGCTTTTCTTTTTTCATCAGCTCTAGCAGAGTTCACTAGATGTTCACTGTAATTTAACCATAGCTAATTAGAGCTGGGAAAATGGGAGTTTTCCCATTGTTTTCAGTGGAGCCAGGATTTCTCCCAACCTGTTTTTCTGCATAGATCTAATACTCCCTCAGTGGGCTTAAGGTTTTGGTAATGGTAATGACATAGCTCTATTATGTCTCTGGGGGAGGAGGGCTGCTAATTGTCAGCCACGACAAAAGTGTGATTACTCTTTAATTGTGTTCTTATAAAAAGGCATTATATGTATTTCCTCCTAATTGCCTAAGCACAAGAACTTTGCTCTGAAATATGTACTTTTCTTGTGTTGGAAGACTATCATAAAGCAATTAATATTTGATATAATTTTTGTCAGAGCACAAAGAACCACCCCAGGATTGATCTTCACAAGCTTTGTACCCATAATTTTGGTAAAAGCAGTGCTAGTAGATGTACACCATAATCAGGTGGCACAACAGATGCTTTTTGGACCTTGATATTTTCCTAAGTTTGGTGTTGTAACAGTTTCTGCCATGTAGTGTGAGTTTGTTGACTGCTTGACAGGGATCTGAGTTGGCTGTAGGATTTCACCCTGTTTTCCATTGCTCCCATTTCACATTTAACTTGTTGAAAACTGCATTGGAGTCACATGACAAAAGTTATATTACAACTTTTTTTGTCAAATTAGAAAGGGTTCTGTAGGCCTTTCCTTTTGGAATCTAAATAGATTTTTAAGCATATTTTTATTTATAATCTTTTTCTGTTGTATATATAATGGAAAGGTGTTCTCCTTTCCGTATGGGAATATTTTAAAAGATTTTTAAATAGCAAATATTGCTATATCAAGTAAAATCTCCTTACATTAATTTGTTCATGCTGACAGGAGGTGATACCACTCTGATAATACTTCATAATATAATTTATAAGAAAATTTAGAGTCCTTGAAAAATAATGGAAAGCTGAAAAAGTAATTTCTTGAAAAGTTGTGTTAAATGGGAATTATAGTAAAAGGAAAGTTGCAGAAATGAAAATCAACTTCTCCAGGAATTTGCAGGTATGCAGACAAAGGGAATGCCAATACCAATCTGTGATCAAATATCATAGTAGACTTTGTCTTGTACCCAAAGATTATTTGTTTTGAAACTAAGCAGGGTACATTGAAGAACATTCCCTGCTGACTGATCTCTTCTTTCCCATTAATCAATATTTTGCTGAACTCATGCAACTGAAGGTAATTCAGGATTCCAGTAGGGTAAGGGGAAGAGCCTGATCCTCCATGACATGTGTAGTTTACTTAATGTTTTCCTCATAATTTTCTAAACCTCTTTTATTTTTTCCTGTAGGAAATGGGTTGATGTTATGCATATGTAGCTTCACCCTTCCCTGATGATTATTTACCATCCTCCCTTGTGCTCTAACCTGAGAACTGGAAAAAAAAAGCAGAGGAGGGGAGGAATTTGTTGAAGGGGGGTGTGTGTGTAAGATTTATTTCCATCACTGATTGCTAGGGAAATAGATGGAGCGGTTAATGGGAGAACACCTGCTTTTGGGTATTCATATGTCCTTAGTAAGCTTTCAGAATCCTAAAAAGATTTTTTTATCATTAGCTAATTGAAGCTGAGTTGAAAACAAGAAACAATGGCTATAATTTTTCCCCAGCACTAAATCCTGGGTTTCTTCCCCAGTCCTTGTCCTGACTGCAGCCACATCTGCTGGTTGCATTTACCTTCCCTTTCTGCTGGAAACACTTCTGTACACTACATTAACAGAGAGTAGATCAATTGCAAGTTACTGGAAGCCACTTCTCTGTATTAACAGAGAACATATCAGTTCCTTTTACTTGGGAAAAAATAGACTCATTCTTGGGTATGGATCATTTGGTATGGATCATTGCTTTTATCTAAGTGGCAAACTTCACTTATATTTGGAGTTGCATCTCATCTTTAGGATTCAGATGTATTTTACTACTGTTTGTCCATGTTACAAAAGCCTGTGCTAAACCACTCATGGGCTATTCCTGCCCCCTCATAAATAGCATTTTGTACAGTTCTGTGTCTACAGAAGCAGACAGAATTTCTCCATTTACTCCAAAATGGCCAGAATTTCACCTTTATATTTTCTACATGTTCACAAACTATAATAAAGGAGCAATTTTTTTTCTTTTAATTTGAGTTGGGATCGACATCTGTCGGTCAGTGCTTCTGCTGCATATGAGAGTTCCTCCTAAAGTAGGTAGAGATTTTTGTGGCTGGCAGGAGTCACTGCTGTTAATGACCAGCTTTGAACATCAATCAAAACTCTGGCATTTTGTAAGGTTGATGTGCAGCCCTTTTTCTTAGCCTCCAACACCATCTTTCTTGCTGAGACTTGGTGATATTTTGCGAAATCTATCATATAACCTCAGTTGCTCTGGACATTTTCTTCTCAGTCTGGAATGCAAGAGTCAGCAGCACACTCCTATCAATTGTGCTAAAAGATACTGACAAGTCATGTATTACAAGATTTGACCTCTAGCCATGGTATAAGAAGCCTGTGCAATGTGCCTTGAATTTCTGACCCTGAAAAACAAATAAAGAACAGAGAAAGTGTTTCTTCAGCTTCACTTCTTACAGGAATGAGCAGGGAGTAAGTGCCTTCTGGTTTATTGTGGGCAGTGGTGGAACTTTCTTTTTCTCTAAAGTCTAAAACAGTATGTGCCCAGACTATGAACAAGCAAAGACTGAATAGCAGAACATAAAAAACATGAGGATTTTCTATCTTCATCTCTAAATCTAGATGAATATTTGGAGAATTTCAAGAGTCTGATAAAAAGAAATAGTCCTTGTTTCAGCTTAAGGTTAATCTTTTGACAATGACAGCATGATACAAAAATGGTTGAGGGACTAACATTAAAATGAAAAAAAATATCCTTTATGCAGCAGTATATGCTGAGAAAGCCTGGTGCTATGGTCTGTTTGAGATATTGGATTTGAAACCCTCCCAAACCAGCCCGTACTCATAATTGGAGGAAATCAAAGGTGTAGCTATTGCTGTGCAGAATGGATTGTCTCACGTGAGAGATGGTTCTGATGATAATTTTATGAGCAATGAATCTTTGATGTTAAGGACATGCTTATCTGACCACGCAATTTCCTTCTGTAAGAGACTGAGGGGACTCTTGGTGCAGACTCTGTCTTGATTTGATGGATAGAAATCTTAGGCCCAAGAGCCCTGGCCACTTTTCAGACTGCATTTTTTAATTCCATTGCAAAGAGGGATTGCAGAGGCCTTTTTCCTGTGCTTTGCCTTGGCAGGAAGGCAGACTGGATATATTGCAGACTGTGCAAGTCAGCTCTTGGAGCCAGTTTTGGGTGTAGTCCTGTAGGTTATGAAAACGAAATGGGAAAGATTCTGGCCCTCATTTAGCTTACTCTATAGTGAAACCTTTATTAAGCAATTAGTGCAAGCACATATTAATCCTGGTTACAGAGTTATGGTGCACTAAAGCCTTCATTAAAGGTGCTGCCAGACTGTGGAAAGGAGAAGGGCCTGAAGATTCTTCAAACAATTATGGTGAAGAGAATTGGAATTAATTGCAGTTCACCTCTGGTGAGACATAGGCAAGTGTCAGACTGGTGGGGCCCGTGTCAGTAGTCAGGAACTTGGTGTGAGATTGTGCCAAAGTTACTGGTTCTACAGGTTCCAGAGTGCATCCTGCGCTGGGCTGGAGACAGGAAACCCTGCTCTAGCAGAGTGCTTCTGGTGGGAGCTCAAACTGCTGCTCCAGCATGGGTTTTGGGTTCTCAGAGATGGCCAGAAAGAGAGTGCCAGCATGGGATATGATCAAGGTGTTTGGTTTCTGTCTCTGGTGTGTTCAGTGGGAGTGTGGTGTCACACTGATCCTCGTGGGGAACTGCAGGGCTCCCTTAGCAATCACTTCTCCTTTCTTTTCTTGTTTTTCCCTAAGATTTCCCGTGTTATCATCTAAAACAAGATGAAATGACTGTGATGTACCAACCTGAAGTGACAGGACAGACTTAGTGGGGAAAAGCTCTCTACTCCCTCCCATTTACTGCTTCAGAAAAAGTGTTTTTATAATCTCTTTATATAAAACCTCACAATAATATATGACTCCTTAGTGTAGTTGGTAAACAACCTGCCTTTTAGTCAAGCACATCTTTAAAAATATGATGCATCACCTTACAAAAACAGTTGAAGATTTTTCCACAAAAATCCATATCTTGTCCCATAAATAAGAATGTTAAATGATGAGCACTTCCTACATTATACACATCTCTGGATGTGATGTCCTTCTTGGTGAATTTTTGTTAAGAAAGAAAATGCAATTTTTATTGAGATCAATAAAAGATTAAGGTGACAAAATGATTTATCGGCTGTACAAAATGCTCATTTTTCCCCCAACAGCAGCACAACCAACCAAGAAAAAAGAGGAGGATGCCATGAAGTATTTTGTATTTAGCTTTGTTTTTGCCTTGCGTCCTTGGAAAACTGGGAAAACAGAGCTAAGTCATCCATCAAATCCTAAAATAGTGCTTAAAATGAGTAAGTGCTGCTCTGGCCCTCAGACTACAACATATGGAGGAACTTATTATATGACCTACTACACACCAAAGTCCATGGAAATACTCCCATTAACTTCAATGAACATAACTCCAGTAGTGCATAATGAAAACAGGGGAGAAACCAATTTATCAGCGCGTGAGAGATGGTGCTCACCATCGAGCCTTCCTTTTGATTACTGCAAGGCTGCAAAGCCACTTTGCCTCCTTGATGTATGATTTGATGTGCCTCTGAAGAAAACTTTATTTTAAAGCTCTCGAGGAGGGGTGGATGAAATGCCCCTGGAAAAAAGATGCCCTGAATGCAGTTTCTCCCTCAGGAGCAACATCTCATAGTGGTGTCCCGGGTGTGAATTTAAGCAGGGGCTGTAATGAAGCCGTGTGAGAGCTGCTGGCTCTGACTCCTGCAGCTCCTCCCCAGCACTTGTCAGAATTGCTTTTGGTGACAGATCCCACGTGAATCAGGGGGGAGGAAATGAAATTGCTTTGCTGTTGCTGCTGCTGAGTATTCCAGATGAGCAATCACCACTGGGGAAGCTCCAGAGGTGCTCGAAATTGGTGTAACCTTGACTCACAGCACAATAAAAATGCTGTGCCTTCTCTTGGTTAAGTGGCAAATATCTAAATCTGCATCTGTCTAGTAGGAAAGTATGAGGAGGTTTGTGCCCTCAGCAGAGTTGTACCCACTTTGTCTGGTCATTGCTTAATGCCTGGCCCAAGCACCTGGCATAGAGAGACACTTGCAGTCTGGTATTTCTGCAAACTGCCATGGAATTCAAAATATGTGCTTTGCATACTGCCAACAGATAGACCTGAGTGAGCTCGTTGACGTGTATAAAGGGAATTGAAATACAGGTGTCAATTTCATTATTGAAAACGTTTGCTTGAACAGCTCTGTGTGCAGTGACGCTGTGCCAGATACACCTGAACACAGGGCTCATCCCACACCTCCTGTGCAAGCCGGGAGGTGCAAAGTTTAGCACAGTTTTTTGTAACATGGAAAAGCAGTAGCAAAATACATCTGGATCCTGAAAATGAGATGCAACTCCAAATATAAGTGAAGTTTGCCACTTATATAAAAGCAATGATCCATACCTCACTAAACACAGGTTCAATCAAATATGTAGCATAAAACCTAACCATTTGTAACTGCAGTCATTACTAAGCTCTGTTTTTAAATAACACTTTAGATTTGTGTGCTTTACTGTGATACAATCCTTCTCAATTCTTAAAGCACCATCACTACATTATGTATTTAATTTGATGCTAATTTTGCCTTAATTTTTTTTTAAATCTCAGATCCTTTTCACCAGTTAATGCTTAATGCATATTTATTTTAACTGTTGTTGCAGTACCTTGAAGTTGTTGATGCCACTGATTGGAAAGGAAAACAGAAATTTTCATGAGTTTTGAGGAAGGCATATTGTAAATGAGAAAATCTATACCCATTTTCATTGTACTCTTGTATGAGTGTTAAGAGCAGAAGGTGTGGCCAGCTAAATACCAATGAGAAATGCCTCACTTAAGAAGGGCCAACGGTACAGCACAAATGCCCACACTCAGAAGCTAAATAGTGAGGGGAAAATGGATTTTTAATGTATAGCAAAAAGTATTGCGCACAGAAATTACTTGTTATGTGTTTCTTATTCTTGTCTGGAATATAAGAGGACTGGGGTTTTATTAAGTTTGGTAATTTCTGAGGCTGCCACTTAAGCCATCTGTACATTGCTTTTAAACAAGAACTGGCTTTTCCATGATCATGTTTATTCAGCTCTATCAGAGAGGAAGAATATGTGGAATGTGTGGTATAACTTTGAATTGGAAAATATCTCAGCTGACTGACAAAATATTCTATTGGAATAATGTTGGTTTTGAGCATTCTGTTTATTTAGAATGAACCTGTGTGTGTGCTTGTATGGATACACATCAAGAAGAAGCATGCCTTAGCTTTGATGTTTTTCGGAGTGTTCCTGCTGTCTGTGGTGCCTGAGTCCAATTACAACACACAAAAAACACTTCCCTGGAAATTTCACTGGAGCTTTTTGGCCATGGAGGACAAAAGGAAGTCAGTGGAGCAGGGCAATCAAATCCAGCTGTAAGTCTGAGGTGTTGGAGACTGGTTTCTGCACTGAATTTTCCTGTAAGGCTCTTGGTCAAATAGTTTACATCCCTGAGCCTCTGCTACTCACTTTAAAGGAGCTGGTAGCATTGCTTGGCTTCAAATGTGTGGATTTTGAAGATAAATGAAGCTCAAAATTTGATTTCTAAAATTCTGTCTTAAACTTTGCCTGGTGTAATGGTAGAATAAAAGCAGGGCTATCTTAATTATTGAACAATTTATACCTTTCCCTGAGATAATTGAATTAATTGATCTTTGTTCTCCCTGTAAAATCATGGGTTTGCAAACCTGTGGCAATGCACATCACTGTTGTTTGGCATGTTAGCTTGGCCAAGAAAACGTGTAAATCATGTCTGAAAGATACATTTCCAATTCTTAAGGCCATCTTAGAGCACAAGCAGATAAAATTGTGCCTCCTTAGCACAGATCTGTGATGTGAGTTCCTGTTTCCCTTGCATCATCCTTCACAGGGTCTTCGCCTTCCTACTTGCTACAGGTAGCAGCCTAACCCATATGTTGTTTTTTTAATTCATTTATTCATCCTGTGCTGAGATAAACATTTTTCTACTTCATTCTCTTTACAGAGGGAAAGTCATATTAACAGTGTTTTCTCTTTCTGCATCCTCTGCATGTTAATTATTGTGTTCTGTATTTTGTTTGTTCATTTTGTAATACTTTCCAATGGTATAATAATCAAAAGTATGTGTAAGCAAAATGTTACTGACAGCATATGAATTGAAAGGTCTTTGCCCATAGATGGTCAAATGAGTTTTGCATCTTTTTGGAAAGCATAAGAATAACTCCAGTGTTGAGGAGTTACTTGAATTTGCACAGAACTATGCAGGGTAAAATATGTGCAGATATGGAGCTCTTTACCTATAGCAGTCTTAAAAAGTATTGCTTTTTAATTATTTCAAACTACATCCTTCTAAAATAAGATTCAAGAAAAGCACAGACTGCTTATTAGTGTATATGTATTTTATTGGGGGAGATTAATAATTATTTTCAGTTTACATAAGGCATATGAGACATGCCAAATAGCACTCCTGTTAATAATTGAATGTTAAAACAAATATATGACTGTGTTCCAGGATGGCAGAAAACAATGAATCATGCATTTATTATTTTAACTGATATGATACAATCAGCAGGGGACTCTTATTTAGAGAGCAGGTTAGTGTCTGCTGTGCTGCTTAAAACCAAATCCAGGGTCTTGCACTATTGCAGTGGAATGAGTCTAATGTATATCATTATATATATAGAAAATCAGAAATCAGAGGACAGAGAGAAAGAAGTGAGGTGGGGTGGGGTTGGAGGTGAGGGGCTTGGGTCTTTTTTTTTTTAAAGAAACAGAGTATTTTTGACTATTATTTGTCTTGATAAAAGAGCTGGAGGACAGAGGATACCTAGAACTCTTTCCCAACAGAGCTGGCCCTTGCATTAATGCTGGCCAAGGCTCGTTGTGAAATGGGGAGGTATTTTAAAACAGGACAATACCTGAATGTCCTTCACCCAATTGTCTTGGCAGGAAGATATGGCTCTTATATGCACCTCATATAGCTGCCTGAAGGGAAGAGAGCAGCAGTTCCATAGAGCTGTTTAAAATGAGAACTGAAATCACAGGTGTTCATGGTCTCAATATTTATGCATTAATTACCCAGATTTGCATAAAAGTAAAACAATTTAGGTAACTCACGTAAAAAAACCTGTGAGCCAAAATGGCTGTTGATATCAAAGATCCATTCGCTTATGGTCTCTCTCTGCTCCTTTCTTCCCATAAAAAATCTCCCAGCTCCTCCTTGGGGAAGGAAGCTGGCGTCGTAAAAAGATCAGGTGGAGAGAGGAGAATAATAATGGCAGCATTAGCAAAGAGCAGTGAGCATCCCCTGCCTCTGCCACAGCCCCTGTCCTCCCTGGCAGGTCCCCTGCAGCAAGATGCAATATATCTCTTGGTTTGAATATTTCATTTCCAGGGGTACATCTGCTTCTCTTTCATGTTATATTCAGCGTTACCTATTTATAACACTTTTTAAAACCGATTTTCCAGCTCCTTGATATGGTACAAGAGAAAGAGAAGCCATGCATCAGTGTAATGATAAAAGGCATGAGGAAAAGGGGAAAGTAATAATTGGTTGCAAATCAAGTTATGAACCTCGAGCAAAAATAAAAGTGGAAGAGGGAAGAGGGTTTTATAACCTCAGTAAATAGCAGAAATTACAATGTGCTGTGTACATTTGGTTTGTACTTTTATACCAAGTTAGTGGATAAGGATATTTATCTGATGTTGTTTGCTCTACACATAAACTCTTCTGATTTAGATGATAGATAGAAACCATTTATACAGATAAACACAGTAGGGGTCTAAACACGGATCCCTGTGGAACACCAGATGTGAGTAAATGAACATTTGATTTTCCTCTTGTCTGCTTCTGACAACCTGATGGATAAGAAACCATCTCGTGAATTCCCTTAAAACCTGATAGCACTAATGCAGATAATAACATAGAGTGAGATATGGTATTTATTAAATCTGCTCTCTAAATATTAATACGACACCAGCTGTGATCTTTCTGCTCTTTAACTGTACTCTTTATGCACTGTGTCATTTACTAACAAAGATAAATGCACAGGACTGATGTAGAGGGTTTAGGACCACAGGGGTATTCAAATACTTAAGATTCATGCAATTTAGAAATTAATACTCTACATCAGAATTGATTAAATAAAAGGAGTGTGAGAAATTTACAAAATTGCTTTTAAAATGGAAACAGATTGTGTGGATGGAATAAGAAGCAGCTATGTTAATTCTTTTTTGTCCATTGTCCCAGGTGGATCTAATGCTAACCACTGCAGAGTGTATTAGCAGAAAGGAGCTTTAGGATTTCATAAGTTAGAAATATCATCTCTGAAGTGTCAGCAGTTTTATATCCATTTTTCTCTCCCTCTCCATTTCCTCCATATCTCTGAGACGAAAGTCTAACAGAGGAAGAGGCCACCAGGGGCCATGTCTTGGCCAGATGCTTTTATTCACTGTGTCATGTCTTTTCCAGAGTTAACTGTCAAATGCTCTTGTAGCTCAGGCATTCTCAGGCGGTGGGGGGTGACTTCCAGTGCTGCAATTTCACAGCTGAAGCTAAACTCATCATCTCCATCTTGCCAGCAGAGCCCATAATGGCAGAACCTCTCCCAGCTCACGTGGGCATCTCATTTATTAGCCCAGTTTGGCTGGCTTTGGCTGTACTGTGAAATTTCACTGAATGAATCAGTGACAGCGCAGTGAGGATCAGCACCAATGTTTGCACAAGCAGGAATTCTACTTTGTGCAGTGCAAATCCCTGTGTAAAGGAACAGTGCAAGCTGGAGCTGGTGCCATGCAGACCCTCAGGAAAGCCTCTAATCTGTTCCCTTTAGCAGCTGGCTTCCTTCAGTCTCTTGGGAGAGACTCAGAGCACCCAGACACGAGCCATGCCTTTGTGTCTGTGTTTGCAGGGGGTTTGAAGAGCTGCTCTTGTGCAGGTTGGGTTGGCTGTAAACAAGGATATTTAGCACCAGTGCTCTGGCAACATGTGGAGCCCAACATGAGGTGCTTGCATTTGCATTTCTGTCGCACACAGTTGCGGAAGAGGAGGCCCCGTTCATTTCATATCAGCTTGTCTGGGATTTGTAACAAATCCCCCTTGTTTCCAGCTGGCTTGCTGAGGTGACAGGCTCCAGACCAGAATGATCCATTAGGGGGTCCCTTCAGCTTTGCCAGCTTTGCCCAGGTCACTGTCCCGGCCTGAGCTCCCCACACCTGGTGCTGCTGACTCTCCCAGGGGGATGCTTCTGCCTCCACAGCATTCCTGAGGACCCTGCAAAGGGCAGCGCAGCTCTGCAGCAAGGGCAGCCTCCAGCCCCAGCTGGAATGCCTTGAGTAGGGATTGCAGACTGCGCTCAATAAACACACTGCCGGGCACTTAGACTCATTCCACTGTCAGGAACTAAAAGCTAATTGGCTTTGAAGAAAATAACCCACACAGTTTGTACCACTCCACTGATCAGAAACTGGACCATGGATAATTGAGATGGTGTGGAAACACCTACTGCCTCATGCTCACAATTTTGGATCCATTAATTCCTACAGTAACATCCTACAGGAGGATGTTACAACAGCTTAGTTCATTATAAACAATTTTGCCCCATTTACTTTAGAATTTTGTGGTTCTTAATCCATAAATGCAAACAGAATGCAAATTTGCGAACAAAGGAGCTTGGAAATAGTGGATTATTTTTTTTTCTTCAAGCCACTCTTTTAATATGATGGTAGAGACTAAAATTTTATTAACAGTAAAATCATATTTTCACATAATGTATCTCTATGGTTATTCTTGGAACTAAAGCTGAATAATGTTCTGAATGGTAGGTGGTAGTTTAGAGTTTGTTTTGTTTTGCATTGTTTTGGGGTTTTTTTCTGAGGGTGGGAATCACAGAAAACTAATTTTGATGTGGATTATGGGAGCTTATGACCAATACTATTACGTTTGATTCTACGCAAATATAACATAGAATGAATTCTGTTTTCACTCAGTCACAATGTTAGTCAACATTGCTATTGTTGCTCTTAGAAAGGGAAAGAATGGATGTTGTGGTACTTGTGACAGAAAACTTCAGGTTTTTGTTGAATACTGTTATTTTCAATATAACTCTAATGTCAACTGAGGGCAAATTTTCAGAGATTTTGAATTTTCTGGTGATCCAAATGAGAAATCCTGAAAATGTTTCTCTTCTCACAGTTTTCATTAAATATTTTTTAAGTCTTTCCACAGAATTTTGGGATGCTAATTGTTAGGTCATGTGCCCTAGGGATAGCAAACTATCCCACTGTTAAGTTACCAGCAGATTTAACAGCATATTTTGTACATAGTATTCACCTAGATCAAAGTTTTTTTCAAGCATTTTTGATATATGCTTTTTAAGAGTTTTCTAGTCTGGAGATCCAAACTCCTCCAAGGAAATGGTGTTCATGGTCTCAATATTTATGCATTAATTACCCAGATTTGCATAAAAGTAAAACAATTTAGGTAACTCACGTAAAAAACCTGTGAGCCAAAATGGCTGTTGATATCAAAGATCCATTCGCTTATGGTCTCTCTGCTCCTTTCTTCCCATAAAAAAATCTCCCAGCTCCTCCTTGGGGAAGGAAGGCTGGCGTCGTAAAAAGATCAGGTGGGAGAGGAGAATAATAATGGCAGCATTAGCAAAGAGCAGTGAGCATCCCTGCCTCTGCCACAGCCCCTGTCCTCCTGGCAGGTCCCCTGCAGCAAAGATGCAATATATCTCTTGGTTTGAATATTTCATTTCAGGGGTACATCTGCTTCTCTTTCATGTTATATTCAGCGTTACCTATTTATAACACTTTTTAAAACCGATTTTCCAGCTCCTTGATATGGTACAAGAGAAAGAGAAGCCATGCATCAGTGTAATGATAAAAGGCATGAGGAAAAGGGGAAAGTAATAATTGGTTGCAAATCAAGTTATGAACCTCGAGCAAAAATAAAAGTGGAAGAGGAAGAGGGTTTTATAACCTCAGTAAATAGCAGAAATTACAATGTGCTGTGTACATTTGGTTTGTACTTTTATACCAAGTTAGTGGATAAGGATATTTATCTGATGTTGTTTGCTCTACACATAAACTCTTCTGATTTAGATGATAGATAGAAACCATTTATACAGATAAACACAGTAGGGGTCTAAACACGGATCCCTGTGGAACACCAGATGTGAGTAAATGAACATTTGATTTTCCTCTTGTCTGCTTCTGACAACCTGATGGATAAGAAACCATCTCGTGAATTCCTTAAAACCTGATAGCACTAATGCAGATAATAACATAGAGTGAGATATGGTATTTATTAAATCTGCTCTCTAAATATTAATACGACAGCAGCTGTGATCTTTCTGCTCTTTAACTGTACTCTTTATGCACTGTGTCATTTACTAACAAAGATAAATGCACAGGAGGACTGATGTAGAGGGTTTAGGACCACAGGGTATTCAAATACTTAAGATTCATGCAATTTAGAAATTAATACTCTACATCAGAATTGATTAAATAAAAGGAGTGTGAGAAATTTACAAAATTGCTTTTAAAATGGAAACAGATTGTGTGGATGGAATAAGAAGCAGCTATGTTAATTCTTTTTTGTCCATTGTCCCAGGTGGATCTAATGCTAACCACTGCAGAGTGTATTAGCAGAAAGGAGCTTTAGGATTTCATAAGTTAGAAATATCATCTCTGAAGTGTCAGCAGTTTTATATCCATTTTTCTCTCCCTCTCCATTTCCTCCATATCTCTGAGACGAAAGTCTAACAGAGGAAGAGGCCACCAGGGGCCATGTCTTGGCCAGATGCTTTTATTCACTGTGTCATGTCTTTTCCAGAGTTAACTGTCAAATGCTCTTGTAGCTCAGGCATTCTCAGGCGGTGGGGGGTGACTTCCAGTGCTCTAATTTCACAGCTGAAGCTAAACTCATCATCTCCATCTTGCCAGCAGAGCCCATAATGGCAGAACCTCTCCCAGCTCACGTGGGCATCTCATTTATTAGCCCAGTTTGGTTGGCTTTGGCTGTACTGTGAAATTTCACTGAATGAATCAGTGACAGCGCAGTGAGGATCAGCACCAATGTTTGCACAAGCAGGAATTCTACTTTGAGGAGTGCAAATCCCTGTGTAAAGGAACAGTGCAAGCTGGAGCTGGTGCCATGCAGACCCTCAGGAAAGCCTCTGATCTGTTCCCTTTAGCAGCTGGCTTCCTTCAGTCTCTTGGGAGAGACTCAGAGCACCCAGACACGAGCCATGCCTTTGTGTCTGTGTTTGCAGGGGGTTTGAAGAGCTGCTCTTGTGCAGGTTGGGTTGGCTGTAAACAAGGATATTTAGCACCAGTGCTCAGGCAACATGTGGAGCCCAACATGAGGTGCTTGCATTTGCATCTCTGTTGCACACAGTTGCGGAAGAGGAGGCCCTGTTCATTTCATATCAGCTTGTCTGGGATTTGTAACAAATCCCCCTTGTTTCCAGCTGGCTTGCTGAGGTGACAGGCTCCAGACCAGACTGATCCATTAGGGGTCCCTTCAGCTTTGCCAGCTTTGCCCAGGTCACTGTCCCGGCCTGAGCTCCCCACACCTGGTGCTGGTGACTCTCCCAGGGGGATGCTTCTGCCTCCACAGCATTCCTGAGGACCCTGCAAAGGGCAGTGCAGCTCCTCTGCAGCAAGGGCAGCCTCCAGCCCCAGCTGGAATGCCTTGAGTAGGGATTGCAGACTGCGCTCAATAAACACACTGCCGGGCACTTAGACTCATTCCACTGTCAGGAACTAAAAGCTAATTGGCTTTGAAGAAAATAACCCACACAGTTTGTACCACTCCACTGATCAGAAACTGGACCATGGATAATTGAGATGGTGTGAAACACCTACTGCCTCATGCTCACAATTTTTGGATCCATTAATTCCTACAGTAACATCCTACAGGAGGATGTTACAACAGCTTAGTTCATTATAAACAATTTTGCCCCATTTACTTTAGAATTTTGTGGTTCTTAATCCATAAATGCAAACAGAATGCAAATTTGCGAACAAAGGAGCTTGGAAATAGTGGATTATTTTTTTTTCTTCAAGCCACTCTTTTAATATGATGGTAGAGACTAAAATTTTATTAACAGTAAAATCATATTTTCACATAATGTATCTCTATGGTTATTCTTGGAACTAAAGCTGAATAATGTTCTGAATGGTAGGTGGTAGTTTAGAGTTTGTTTTGTTTTGCATTGTTTTGGGGGTTTTTTCTGAGGGTGTGAATCACAGAAAACTAATTTTGATGTGGATTATGGGAGCTTATGACCAATACTATTACGTTTGATTCTACGCAAATATAACATAGAATGAATTCTGTTTTCACTCAGTCACAATGTTAGTCAACATTGCTATTGTTGCTCCTAGAAAGGGAAAGAATGGATGTTGTGGTACTTGTGACAGAAAACTTCAAGTTTTTGTTGAATACTGTTATTTTCAATGTAACTCTAACGTCAACTGAGGGCAAATTTTCAGAAATTTTGAATTTTGTGGTGATCCAAATGAGAAATCCTGAAAATGTTTCTCTTCTCACAGTTTTCATTAAATATTTTTTAAGTCTTTCCACTGAATTTTGGGATGCTAATTGTTAGGTCATGTGCCCTAGGGATAGCAAACTATCCCACTGTTAAGTTACCAGTAGATTTAACAGCATATTTTGTACATAGTATTCACCTAGATCAAAGTTTTTTTCAAGCATTTTTGATATATGCTTTTTAAGAGTTTTCTAGTCTGGAGATCCAAACTCCTCCAAGGAAATTTAAACCTATTGATAGTAGACTTGAGTTTCTTGGTTTGCTTTTATGAATTACTTACAAATAATCCTCAACTGCCCAAGAGTAAACCACTTGAAAACCACTGTTTTAGGCTAAAATAGCCTCAACAGATAAAAATTTCTTCTTTAATTGGGAAGTTTCTTTCAGCCAAACCAGCAACACAGCAATTTCTAGGAAGGCCAATAGTTAGAGGCCTGGTGTTAATATTAAAAGAGGAAATCTTGTTGTACTCACGTCTTATTTACAACATGTATTTTATTTGATTTTGCTTTTTTTTTTTTTCACTAGTGCATGTCTAGATAAGGAATTGCTCAATGGGAATGTTATCCTGAGTGGAAAACAATTCCTGTGAATGAAGTGGGATCACCATATTTTTTTTGTCATTGTCTGCAAGGAGCTGATCCAGTGTAATGGGCACAGGGAGCAGCAGCATTATTCACTGCAATATGTAAAGTAGCCTCTTGGGCTCCCCATACATTTTATCTTTCATTATCAATTTGACACTCCTGCATGGGTAGATTCATTCTCTGGCAGGGAATACCACAGGCTATATTTCTGTGCTTTTTCTCCCTCCATGCAGGCATTCTCTCTGTGCCTTGGTAAATCATCATGTTAAATCATTAATAGTGAAGAAGGGCATGCTACGTAAGCAATTATATACTGATTAATGTCTAAGTTAAATCCCTCTCTTCAAAGATATTGCTGACCTGCTGAGTATCTCCATCATATTCATTTTCTTTGTTCTTTGGGTAGCAGTTTAGCAGTCCAAGCACAAAGGCAGGAGTGTTCTGGGGTTCAAATCCTCGTGTGAAGCACTGAACACAAACAGTTTACGTTCCTTCTCAAAACCAGTGTGGGGGGACACAAGGGCTGAAATCTTCAGTAAAGCTTTACCAAGCTGGTAAAATTCTGGGCATGGCCTCAAAAGCCATATCCTTGTTAAAAGCATGGCAGTTTCAGTGCCAGCAGCAGGGAGAGGAGCCCTCGAAGCTGTGTTGCAGAACCACATCGGTGGGAGTAAGTGTGGGTGGCATGGGGATTAAAATGTAAGTGTGGGTGGCATGGGAGATTAAAATGTGGCACCTCTAAGAGCTTTAATCCAGTGGAGCTGCCCGTGTCACTGAGAGCACGAGAACCAAACAAGCTCTGGGCTGGTGTAGGAATGGTTTGAATCATTCCATGATAGCCTCTGCAAACAGGGAAACAACAGAATGGAATCCTGACTGCACCAAGAGTGAGATTCAGGGGAAAGAGATTCCATTTTGGTGTTTTCCTATGGAAGAAAAATAATGTATGAAATACAGAATCTTTAGGAATTCACAGAGACGTCTGTGATGCTCAGTGTGGTGTACAAACACACATGTCTGTGTAAATACATTTACACAGAAGTGCAAGTTTGTGTTATCAGCTCTTGGGTCTGTAGGTGCTGCTTTCATTTTCTGCTGAGAGGTAAATTATGGACAAATAGCATTCATGCACTTAGCAGATATGAAGGAAAAGGAAATACCAACATTGTCTATCTGCCGACAGAAATATTTATAAGGCATTTGCATCAATAGATGTTGTCTGGTTTTCAATCAGAAATATATATTGGAATATGACTGACAAGTTCTACATTCTTCACCCCAGAAAATAAGAATCTCAGAGCAATATATATATTATTTTTCTCTTTCCCTTAGTTATTCTTGCTATTCCTTTGCACTGGGATTAGGTTCTGTACTGGAGGAAAGCCTGGCTCAGAGAGCACAGTTCAGGTTAGCTGTGCTTTAGTCTGGACCAAAAAGATGGGAGTATACTAAAAAGGTTTTTTCTGCAACATCAGGCCCTGCTTTGCCATCCCTTCACAGGGTGTTGCAGAGTAGCAGCATGACAAGGGTGGCTTTACAAGATCCTTGTTCAGAGAATAATCCTCTCCCACCAAAGGCCAGGTCTCTCACTTTGGTGTGCAGCTCTGAGCTTTTGATAGCTGGGAACTGTCCTCTTTTAGCAGGGTACAGAGGCACCCTCAGTTGTGTAGCAGAAGTGGAGATGTTTTTAACGTGCCAGGAATGTGCATTTTGCCAGATCCACCCAGGTGAGAAGCTGCCACTTCAGAATTGTTACTCAGGCTGTCTTTTATGATATTAGTGCTAAAACACTCATTGTATATTAATTTCTGATTGTACAGACATGTTGTGCCGGGTTCTGGTAGTGCCCACAGAGCACATTGGGTTGCAGTGGAAGTTGAGTGAATCTTCAAAGATGTTCAGAAACTGTGCTGAATGCAGGTCCAGCAGCAAAAGGACCCATTCCTTTTGCTTTTTACAATAAATATTTGTTGTTTCACACATACAGCTCTCCACATATTGAAAAATATTGTCTGCTTCTTTAGAGGTACCAATTGTAAAGTTATTTGTGAGACAAAGGTTTGTCTGGAATTTCTGCTCCAATATTTCAGCTGTTGTAGTCCACTATTTTTGGCAACACTGATTACCTCTAAATCTTCCTTCCTGTTTTTCCAATTGAAGCATTCAACCCCTGACAAAACCTGGCAGAGGGATTCCAGAAACGCTGTAGCTGTTACAAGTTTTTCTTTTTACATGGCATTATATCTGAGTAAGAATTTTCAGTCAGCCATCATGAAACACCACAGTAAATCGTGCTAAGTTTGCACTTCTTGAAAATGCTACTCTTCTAACACTTTCTCATCTCCTACTACCTATTACCATTCCATCTCTGTGATCAGGCTGAGAAAATCTATATTCTCTGCAAGCTTGACAGCACGAGGAATAAGCAATGGAGAGCCACAGGCACAATCCCCCAAGGAGCTGGTGGGGCTCCCAGCTCATTCCTTGTGCTGCTCCAGCAGGGAGCTGGACATTCTCAGAGACAGGAGCCTGCCAGGCTGAGAGCAAAGTCCCCAAAACACACCACAACACCTGGCCCCACATCCTGGGGCAGAAGCCTCAGGCCCTGCTCAGGTCCCTCTGGCTGTTCCCAGGGTGGAGAGAGAGGAGCTGTCTCTGGACTCAGCCCTGTGCAGGCACATGTGGAAATAAAGCAAGATTTAAACTTCTGGATGGGCGCAATTAAAGCCAAGGAGTAGAAAAATCAAGCTGAAGTGCCACAAGAGTTTGGGGCTCGTGGGTCTGCAATAAATGAACAAACAAAATACTCAGTTGCCACGGTAAGACTTCCTATGAAGAACCTTCATTGCACTCCCTCTCACATTCATTTACTCCATCATCATTGTTGATTTTCATCTGAAACTTTAGGTAAAAATGTCCATTCAAATAATTGAGTTTAATGTTTGGATATGTTTTTCATTCCTTCTTTCCCTTTCCTCCCCTTTTTCTCTCTCTCACACACACATATGTGTTTCAGAAGCATCCACCCAGAGCACAGAACAGGATCACCCACCAGAATGGGGATCCTGAGGATGCCACCATTCAAATTACTCTCTGGGTAGATGACACCACTCTTGGTGTTTTTCAGAGAAGCCTGGGCTGACCTACAGAAAAATTAAGTCCTTTCAGGCTTGCAGTGAAAAGTGAAGTACAGCCAACAAACAAGTAATATTTGAGGGGCTCCTTGAGGTGAAAATGTGGCAAGGGAGTAGAAGAAGACAAGAAGAGGTAGCTCAGCTTCAAAGGAAAAATAATGGGGTTATAATCATTCCAGAAGAGATATAAAATGATTAGTAATTTGAGGCAAAATACTCTCTCCCAAGCAATGTTTGGAGAATATTATGCCAACAAATTCAGTATCTTTTACAAGTCTATTAATTTCATCAACTTATTCAGTGGTGTGTGAAAAATGATGACTCATAGTGGTGGAGCTCAGGACATCTGTGATCTCTCTGGTTTATTATCCTTGTCTTTGATGAATTGTTTCAACCCTTTGAATCTTCATTTTCCTTCGTTCCTCCCTTTCCATACTCAGTTTTCCCTCTGTATTTTCTCCTGTAACTTCTGCACTGTTTGGGAGACATATTAGCAAACCTGCACGACCTACTGAATCTAGTGCAATGGAAAGCAACTCTGTTTTTATTTAGAGATGCAGTGCAGAGCAGAAATAAAATCTGGATTACCAATTACTGATAGAAATTGTAGCTAATCCTGTACAGCCAGAAGCAGAATGGCCTGTCACAAGGGTGGAATCAAAAAAAAAAACCATCAACTTATTATTTGGTAAGAAAGTAAATGATAAATCTTAAAAATCAAGGTATTATGCAATAAGAATGACCGTGTGTGTGATGTACTGGTAGAACATGGCAAAGGTTTCTGAAATGGGGTCCTGAAAATGTAATTTTATTATTGCCAGTGTTTTATCACTTGTGGCCAATAATGTTTTTAATAGGTAGAATGTTTCCCAGATTTCCAAGGAGTGGTCCAGGCTTCATAGTTTAAAATAGATGGGGAAAATATTCAGGGAACATTAACTTCAAGTGGGACTTTCTGCTCTGATTGACAGAATTCATTACAGAAGGTGTGTTAGAGTTCTGGTGCTCTTGCAATGGCTCAGCTGGACTTCCAGCCTCGCTCCTTTGAGTGTGATTGAGCTCAGATCCCCCTCTACCCTTTACTGGTATTTTTTTCCTGATCTTTGTGGCAACAGAGAAAATGAATTTTGTTTAGTTTGTTTAGTTTCTCTAACCTTGCTAGTTCTAATTCTCTATTAAATCCCATTTAAAATAGAGCCTGATCTGAGGAAGTCTTTATGTCCCCTGCTCTCACTCTGCTTTTGCCTGTGAAAGGTTGGAGACTCCCCAGAGCCCAGGGGGTGCCCCAGATTTAGGCACCACAATTTAGCCAGGACCACTCAGGAATCACCAGGATTTTCCACATCACATGAAGGCTGCCCTAATACAAAATTCAGATGTGTGATGAAATCAGTCCCTGGGGGAGGCAACTCTCTTGGCAAAGTGTGTGCTGAAAAATGGGATGTTCGGGGGGGTCTCCCAAGGAAGGAATTTGCCTACTTGCCTGATAATCCTGCAGCTTTCCTGGAGCTTTGCCTGGGAATCTGAAGTTGTTTTTTTTTATTTAAAAAGGGTAGCAGAAAGACACCTCCCCATGCATTTCCAGATGCAAAGTTTTCTGATATTTGGATGTATTTCATACGTGCTTGGAGCTGGTAAATATTCTCAAATGCTTGTGACCCACTTGCAACTGCATGGCAGGCATATTGTTAGGTATTTATCCATCACCTGCTCACACCTGACTGCTCTAAGGTGGTGCTCACAAGAGAAAGCTCACACAAGCTTATGTTAATTTGGAGGTCAGCCTAGAAAAGTGTAAAGGTCCTTATTGGCCTTAAAAATCTATGAATCGATAGCAAGTGCTAGCAAAAGGTCACTGGTCACAGATAAAAGGCTAACTATCAGACCATCTAGCAGAGCTGCTCACCCCTTTTTGTTATGAGGTTAAAATACATCTTACATTTGGTTGTCAGATATTGTTCAGATATGTTGGACAGTTTCATGCAGATGCTGCTCCTGAAAAACCCCAGCTACTCCAGAACACCATAGAGAGCTTCCCGAGTCCACCCCAAACGTTCCCCAGGTACTCTGCAACCAGCAGCAGAGCAGCTCTCTGGTCTGAGTGCCTTATGATTTATGAATAACTCTGGTTTCCATTAAGCTGCAGAAAGGGGATAGTGTGTTTCACCCTGTGCTGAGAACCCCATTTGTTTCCATTCCTGTCAGCAGTTTGCATAAGTGAATGATTTTATTTCATGTGAGAGAGAAGGCAAACACACAAGTTATCCCAGCAGTGGAAGATTTGTCAAATAAAGCTTTTAATAATGGTGTTATTTGACAGTTTTATAGTGCCTCAACTTTCGAGCAGTTTGAAGGTGGTAGGTTTTCAATAAAAATTAAGTCCTTATCTAGAAGAAATTCAGTCCCTGTTGTTTTAAAAGAACTAGTCTTGGCTGCATTGGAGCACCTTAATCTACTATTGAAAGTAAATCTCAATCCTTTTCTGTATTAATATATCTTGCAATCCATCATCAGGAGGTGTTCTGTGTATTTTTTTGCCCTAGTATATCAAGGTGGCCTGATAAACCACCTTCCTAACCAAACTTGTTGGGTGATCATTATGTTTCTCACAAGAATAAATTATCCAGTGAAGTTCTCTGAGGCTTACTTAAATAGTCCAGCAGTGTTTCCAGTCACTCTTACTTATTTCTTTAATTTGTTTAAGGGGTTCAGTAAGTTATTCAGGTGAGGAGAAAAGGAAGAGGGAACTTGCTGGTTTTCACAAGGTCAGAGTTAATCCTATCTGTGTTCATAAATCATTGTACATCGTGGGATAACCACGTAGGAACTGAGAATGTGTTAATAGAGAACCAGCTCTGCATAGAAAGTTTCCTTGCTTGAAGGAGGGATTTCCAAAAGAATCCAAAACTTCCTTAAATGTTCTTCCAGTTAAATCAACATAAATTTTAAAGAGTTATATTATTTAGAAATGTGCTGCTTTAGTTATAATAGTTTGTTGATCTTCATCATCCTGAGGAGAAAATGGATTTTCTTACAAGCCTTTTACCAAAACAGTTTCTGAGCAAGAGAGGGCTCTATAACCTGGCCAAGTGTTTGGCTTGGACAATTGGAATAATACATGATAGTATGAATAGAAACAATCATCTGCCTAAGTTCACAATATGCAGATGTTGTGAGAGCTAATATTTGATGCGAAGGGATCCTGACTCCAGACTGTCCCACAAGCAGGCCCAGCACTGGTTGTGCAGACACAGAGTGGCTCCCCAAAGCACAGAGCCCCTTACGCTGAGGAATTCAATGTATATCTTGCTATAGCAGCTGATATTTACAGGTGCTTAGCTGGTAAAATTCATCCCCATCACATGGCTGTATATCAGACTGAACATCCTCTATCCCAGGGACTTCACCTACGTTTTGAGAATCATCAGGGTGAGGTCTTTGTGCTCAACATTCTCATTAGCAGTGTTGCTCAAACCAGGCACACATATGGCATATTTTTAAATACAATGTCATGGGGTTTGCACCAGAGTTCTTACAACCCAGTTCAATAAAAAAAAAGTGATCAGGAGACAGGAGCTGAAGGGAGGAGGAACAAAAAACAGCAGCAAGTATGTTGGCTGATGCACTGGAGCTCTTTTAACAAGCTGGTGTCTCCCCTAAAAAAGCTTAGGGGTACTGTTATTTTCCTCTTTTCACTAGAACTTGCTGAAAAGCTCTTGATGGAGAATGTGATGTTCAAAGACCTTGAAATCTTACAGTGTGCTCTAGAAAACGTTCTTGGTTGGGTGTGCTCAGTCCTGCCCCACTGGCTCCTGTCCTGCTGCTTCCCTGGGGTGTGCCAGCAGGGCATGGGAGCACACCTGGCTAAAAACCATCCCTGCTGAATTCCAGAGGAACTCCTCCCTGTCACCTCTGATTAGGGAGGGGCAGACAGTGGCATTCCATGCTCCACAGCCCCTTCCTGTCAAGAAGGCAGGGAGAAGAGAGGGACAGGCACTGGCTTTTATTTACTGGCAGCGTGAGCAATGCCACCAGATGAATTAGAGGAGTCTTTGCATTGACTTTGTGAAAGTTGGGAAGCGTCTTGGGCTTGTGCTGTATGTACTGTTTTTATTTTATACACAGTCAGCTCAGAGTCTCCCTCATATCTCCTTCTCCCACAGTGTTCAACTCCTCTCTCTCTCATCACAGGAAAGTCTGACAGGAACTTTCCTCTCTTATCTGTCTCTTTCTCTGTGCTGTCCTCCCCCTCCTTCTCATTCTTTACCTCCCTCTGTCTCTCTCATTCTCTCCCCTGCTGCTCTCAGATGGCTGGCTTTGCTCAAGGTCTGCAGGCTGGCATAGAGCATGCCTGGAACAATATGTTCCTATTAAATTTACCCTGTCTCACTGCCTCCTGAAATTAAATTGAGTTTTACTCTCAAGTTTGTTTGTTGAAATCGCATAATAAAAACATTCCTGGATGCAATTGCATTTAATCAGAAAGCTTTCCAGAATTTATAGTGATAAAACGCTATTTTAAAAAGACTTCTTCTAGTGTTCTACAGAAAAGAATAAACATGTTTCTTATTTACAACTGAAATTAATCTTCAAATGTCTCTCTAAAGTCTAAGTTCCCTCCATGGATTTACTTCCATGGCTTTCACATCACTTTGGACACTCCAAGATCACCAAGATAGAGAGGAAAAAAATTCCTGCATTTTCAGTCTCGGTTCTGAGCTTTATTTTGTTATTCATTAAAATTCAGACAGATATTCTGTCTGAAATATATTCATTGTATATGTTCTATCAATATAGGGATATTCTGCATTTATTCCAATGGCTGCACTACAGTTACTGAAGAGTGTTAGGTTTGAAGCTGCTCCCAGGTGCTGTTCACAGTGATGCTGCTCAGGGCTGGACCTTTGGCTTTGATAAGCACAAATCACACATTCTGGGGTGTTGAGCCACTGCTGCTGTGTCAGTGTCAGCAAGGAGTTTGCAGCCCTCCTGAACTGCTAATAGTTTGCACATTCAGGATCAAAATTGTGACAGCTGGACAAGAAGGTTTTCACTGTTTTGGGAGATGAGTGAATAGCAGTGCATGCATTGCACAGCTTAAAATTGCTGTGGTGTTAAAAAGCCATGGGAATATTTTATTGTTTCTGAAGCATTCCTCTTTGATTTGACTAGGATGTGAAACAAAACCACAGCAGTATCACCATGGCAATATATAATGGGATATATTTCAGAGAGAAAATAAGACATGTGGAAATTACAGATTGATCACCCTGGAAGGTCCTGCAGCTTTGGGCCACTCACTGGCAATTCCAACATCTCAAAAAGTAGAGCACTGCTGCAAGAATATGCAAAACTCCAGAGCCATGCTGTGCCTCTCTCTTATGTACCCTGCACTTGTTTTATGTGCTGAAGACATCTTGACATCAATGGGGCTGTTTTCAGAGCAGAGCATGTTTGAAGTCTGTAATAGAAATCCATTGTAGAGAGAAGAGGAAGATGTGAACATTGGCAGTAGTTTGACAGATCTTTTTCCAGTACTGCTTGGGAGGATCCCGTGCTCATCTTTTTTTATTACAAATGGTGGTGTTCAACAAAGCAGATTGAAGTGTCTGGAGCCAGCTATGATTTTTCAGTAGTTTGCCTGCAATTTGAGGATAATAATTCAAAAGTACCTTGCACCAAGGCTATGGAGTACTGTGTACACACAAAAATAGAGAAAGATCTGCCCTGGCAATGCCACAGAGTAAAACCTTATCTGGCAAAGGGTCAAGGATGAGACTGCACCAGGTGATCCTGGGCCTCTGGGTCCAGCTGTGGTTGTTACATGCAGGGTATTTAACTTGCAAGCAGTGGAGAAGGAGAAGGGAAAATGAGACTGGCTGTTATTTGCAGGCTACCTCATTAATCTGGCAGAGCAGCTCCAGGGGGTTACTCTGGCAGAGATGAGTGTGGAGGGAAGGATGTGAAGAGGCACAAGGCTGTAGTGGCCATTGACATTTTGTCCTGGAAGCAAAGTGAGGGAGCAGGGAAAGCAAGGAAGTGGCAGTAGAGAAATGGCAAGCACTGACATCTCAAAGCATTTATCAAGTACCTCCTGTGCATTTCAGCTGGCTTTTCCTCATTACACTGGAAAGGCTTGGCAGCAATTGGCTCCTCCTTCTTCGGAAATATCTGGATAACTTCATTTCTCACCTACTAGAACAAAATTTTTAATAAAAATCCCAAAGAAAGTCCCCGTGGCCAGGCAGCTATCTCCATCTGAGAACTTGTGTAGTTTGTGCCTATTTTAGGGAAGATGGTCTCTAACCCAGAGCCTACCTACCTGCACAAAGCTCAGCTCTCCATAGGAATGAGGGCAGAAGTGCAGGCCCAGTCACTGCTGCAGAGTTTGGGAAGAAGCTGGACAAACATTTGCTAGGAGAAATCAAAGGATGTAATCATAAGCTGCTGTTGCAGGGACAGGCTAATAATGTGCCAGTGATTTTTATTGCCTTTCCTTATAAGACCTTGAGGGACCTCGTGGTCTTTCCTTGGACCTGAAATAGTTCCACAGTTCAGTGCCACCCAGGAGATATAGAATGGCAAAGGATTACTTCTCCATCACCTTAAAGATAAATCTTGAGACCCTGGCAACCTTTGGGAGAAAATATAATTGTCTTCCTAATTAAAATTGATTTTTTTTCAGTGAATGTGCCCTTCTGTTGCTATCCCAGCTGTATAACTGACTGTATCTCCCTTATTACAACAGATATTTATGGTCACCCATGGACAGCACAGTCAGCACAGTATGCAGTGTGTATGATACCAGCTCTGGCAGCAGATCACAGACCTGTTAATGCCTTTGGAATGCACATATCTCCCTAACTAGTGCTGAGAGTGGCTGTCTGAGGTGGTTTTCCTTGTTTAGTAGCCTGTACCTATGGGTGTTTCCAGTGACATAAAAGTATTGACATGGGGACTAAGTTCCTCAATCCTATTGCCCAAAGGAATTAGGTACCTCCCTCCTTCAAATGCCTTCAAAGCCCCTGGGATGAGCAGTTTGACTATGAATACAAAGTCTTGAATATAAATTTTGCAGAACTGTGATGTTGGTATTCTTCATGTTTTGGATTTTTTTTTTAACTAAGGGTATAACTTTTACCTTCCCACCTGCCTGCCTTATGCTGAGGGTCTGAAAAGGGCTGTAGAGGCTGCAAGGGATGCTGAAGTTTGGCCTTCAGCATTTTCTGTGCTGTAGCAGGGTGCAGTGGTTTTGGTTTGTTTTGGATTTTCTAGCTGTGTGGTTAGTGTTGTGTTGGTTAATTACTAGTGTATTTATTAGAATGCATTCACTTATTTTTGTTGTGAATGTAGGATTAGGAGAAAGCTAAAGCAGGTTTAAAACTTTAAAAGAGTGTAAAGAAAATTTTATGGAGAGTAATTTAAAAGAAAAGTAATAAGAATTAAGACAAAACTTTTAGGACATTTTTTTCTTGTAACTTTTTTTTTGACAATGTAAAGAAGCAAAACCTAAAATTTTAGTTAGTTTATTACTTTTAAAATAGTCTTTTTTCATTTATTTAGGGAGAGAAGTTTTGGAGTTTTTTTGTTGATGTTATGGAGTTACCACACAGGGGTAACTTGTATCTATATTGTACATCCTGGTGCACTTTATAGGACAGTATCAGAAATTCCTGTGTATGTTTTGGGGCTGACACTTTTATAGGATTTAACTGGGAAAAGGCCAAAAAAAAAAGGGGAAATGCCTTCATCTGTGAATAAAAGAAAAGTGCTTTGGGTTCAACGATGTATCATAAACATGATAGTTCAAAAGGCATTTCAGAGTGATGCCTCAAAGTGCACTGCAAGTTTAAAGATAATGGAAAATGCAGTGTGAGAGGAGGGAAAAAGCTAGAAGGAAATGCTGGGAAAAGTTCCACTGAACAGAACTCAAAAAGTCAGGCATCCTGAAGAGGAGTTTTGCTGTCACTGGACTTTTTTCCCCTGCTCTTCATGGGTAGCACATCCTCTGACAGGCTGCAAATGCAACAACCTTCAGACATGAGTCATCAGCAAGGACAGATCCCCTCGTCCTCAGCACTAAAAATAAAGATCTCTCTCCCTGAGCCTGAGGAGCAATTCCCTCTCTGGTAGCTCAGCAGCAGAGAGTGGAGAGGGAACACGCTGAACCCGTGATTTATTCAGGCTGCAGGCCTTGATCTTGACATGACTAACCCGAGTGCAGTAAATGGGCTCAAATAAATGCTGGCATTACAGAAGGCACCATGTTTTATGACATATGGGATATGGGTCCAGGGGCTCTGAGGGCTGCTACCTTGGGCTACTAGTCCTGAAAATGGAGAGCTCCATCACCAGCATTCATGGTGCTGAAAACTGAGCACGAGAGAGATGCTGGTTTCTGCTGCATGTTAGTAGAAAAAGATGCCTTTCCCTTCTCCTTTATGGTCTGAGGGTTCCTTTTTTTTTTTTTTTTTAGCATGGCAGTAATTATTTAACTACCCTTCCAGGAAGTAGATTTGAAATCTTTTCAACTTGTGGTGAAAGCAATATCAATACTCTCTGATGTAGGGCAGTGGAGGTGAGGGAGAAATAACTCAGTAGCTTGGCTTAAACCTAACTGAACATATTAGTCATGAAATATTTAAACCATCAATATCACACATTGATGTGCAAAATGTTTAATTATGTATCATTTCAGTTATTATTCATGTTAGATCTTAGACCTTAAGATGTACATACATTTAAAAAATAGCTCAGGAGGTGTATCAGGAGTGTAGAGCAGCATGAGAAATCTGAAGGCTGCCTGTACATTTCTGCCTTGGAAGCATGTGTCACAATTCCCTTTTCCCCCCCTAAATTACCAACTCCTTTTCTCGGGCTCAGTGTGGACCATGTTTCTGCCTTAAATAAATGTCTTTGGTAGAACAAGACTATTTCAGAGGAAATGCTTCAAGCTTTAAGCTGAATGCCTCTCCTGTTCTAGGCAGGTCCACGTGCTGTTTCTGTCACTGTACCCTAAGTGTGTGTAAGTGTCTCCCAGTGCTGCACTAAGCAGCACAACTCCCATCTGTCACAAAAAAGGCTTTGTTCTCTTGTCCCAACAGCAAAATTGCATGTACAGTGTCATGCTTCACATGCACGGCTCTGCCAGGGGTTTGCTGGGGGGAGGCAGGAGCAGAGTGGATTTTGTTCTTTTTGGTGAGGGCTCTGTTTGGTGCCCTTTGCCCCATGGACACCAGTTCCAGGCAGGGCAGTGGGATCCAAGCCTGCCTGGGTGCTGGGGAGCTTCCCTGGCTGTCTGCAGGACTGCTCATGTGAATAACAGCCATGATGAGGGAATGGGCTGGTTGGATTCTGGGCCTGAATCCTTGTGTTGCTATATTTTTATCTCAATAATTTCAGAAATGCTGCTGTGAAAAGAGCTCTACCTGTTTGTTTCTGTAGCTACCTGTGGTGCAGCTGCATGCCATTAAAAATTTGCATTGCCAAACCTTCTGCTGGCAGTTCATATGCCAAATGAAGGCAGCAGATGAGCAGCAATGGTGAGGGGAAATCAGAATTTTTTTTTTCCTAGCAGTTTTTTAAAATATTGGAATAAAAACATGTCAGATGTTTACTTTTTATCACTTGTATGGCAATAAATAATGAAAGGTGTAAAATAACCAACTTCTAGGCTGTTGGGCTTGAGATTAGAATTATTTTAAGGGGCAGAATCTGCTCCTGCTGTATTAGCAGCTTTATTCAGTCATTCATATGCAACAGCAGTGTCACACAGTGACTCCTGAAATGAACACTAATGAAGGTGTCTTTTGTTTTCATATAGATTAACACATTACTTTATTCTCTTCTTCAGCTGGCATTCAGAAAGACTGCTCTGCTGATGCCTATATCCACTTTCATCTTTCAATTAGTGATTTGCTTTCTCTTACCATCCAAGTGGCAGTGGAATTAACCTCAGCTAATTATCACTGATGGACTGATCATTCTGTAAGCCTAGAAAGCAAAGCTGTCATATTTTGCCTGAGATTTGCATACACATTTACCCTGTGATTCAATTGCTCAGTTTTGGAAGTCTATTTTAAGGTTCCATCAGGCTTAACTTCACACAAGTTTGATAGATTTTTCAGATGCAGGAAGAGCATCTATGTAAAATAAGTTTTAGGTGTATTTGGTAGCAGACAAACTGTGAGTTATAAATGCTTGTTGGACATGGTTTGAGACTTTGAGTCTGGGTTAATGATTATTTGTCTGATATTGCTATGTTTTTGGGTTGTTTGTTTAATTTTTTTCCTGTAGAGACTTAAAAGGAAATATCAAACTATTAGTGGGACAAATTAGCCTAACTTCACTTCTTGATTTTCTTCTATAAGGATAGTGAGATCTTGTTTGCAATGTGCCTCAGTGGGGCAAAGTAAATCCTTCTTGCTAATACAGGGCTCAGGTAACTACAGAACTGAAACCATCCATATAAACAGAGAGCCCATGGGCTGCCTGCAATGCAGGTCAGCAAAATACAATGCCATTTTCTGTTGCCTTACAGAGAGTTTTATCTACTGAGGTGAAGTGCAAATATAAAATATTTTTGTGGTGAGAGGAGCTGTGTGTCCTTGTGCCTTGTTTACTCAAAAGTGCACCAAGGAGAAGGCACTGGCAAAAAAAGGCCTGAGAGCTTGACTTGTCAATTCACATGTACTTAATTTACTTAATTTGGGGTTTTTTTTGGTTTTTTTTTTGGTTTTTTTTGTTTTTTTCTTTGGGTTTTTGTTTTGTTTTTTCCTTGGCAGTGATAAGAACAAGAAATATCCATCCCAAAGAGAGATGAAGTAGCACCATGCCAGGCATGGGGCCCACAAGTGTTTCCTAGCTTTTAATTGGAACTGTTCTGGTTTAGTTCACTTGGACCAAGATTTCAGCCAATAAGAAAGCTGTAGACTTAAATCACAAAAACCTAACCCATAGACTTTGACTAATGCTGGGATTTGGTTTGTTAATACACACAGCTCCAGCTGGAATGAGGGGGACAGAAAATACAAACTGTGCCAGCCAGGGGCATGTGGTGCATCCTGTGTGCCAGCAAAGGATGTTTGGGGATCTGAAAGCATGAGATGCTGATGTACAAAACAAGAACACAGAAGGTGCAGCATAGCAAGCTACAATTTCTACACAGGAAGGGTGGAAGGAGCAGGACAGGCACAACTGGGGCTCTAGCTGTTGTATGGCACCATAAAATCCCACCAGCACCCAGGTCTGTAAAGCTCTCCAAAGCAAGTTATCCTCTTGGTAACAAATGAGTTGCATGACCCTCACAGCTGTAAAATGGATGATTTTTCACCCCTAATGCAAAGTCTCAGTGAAATTCCACCCATGGGGACAGTGATGGGGGGAAAGGATGGAACAATTTCAACAGTTTTAGGTTTGCTCAGCTGAGAAAAAAAGACATCCTGAAGCACAATATTCCCTTTTCAACTGTAAACCAGGCTCCTCTAGCAGGAAAAGCCTGGAACTTTAAACGCAGTTCTCAAGGCAGGGAGGAGGAGGATGTTTGCTCCCAGCACAGTCCAACTGACTGCATTCCAAGCGGGCATTTGGGCGTCAGGATGGTGCAGCCAGGGCGCAGAACTTGGCTGAGCCCATCTGCCAGAAGGAAAACTGGGGGGAGGTGAGTGGCAAAGAGCCTCCGGGCTGGTGGGAGGGCCGGGAGTGTTGCTGGTTTGCTGGGAGTGCTGGCAGGAGCCATTCCCTGCAGCAGCCTGGCCAAAAGGAGCAGAGCAGGCACCAGAAGGGCAGAGAGCTGCATGGCTGGGACAGGGACGCTCTTTTGTGTCACAAGTGGTCAGTATTTTACCAGCTGAGTTCCATAAATTGGCCCTGGGCTGTCAGTGCTGGTGCCAGCTGTTAAGTTTGTAGCAGCCATAATCTCAGCAGGGACAAACAGGGAAAGATGTATTGACAAATGGCACCGAGCATAATAAACTGCTCATCTTTATGAATGCTGGGATCCAAATGATCAAAACAGATGTACAGTTTCCAGATCTTAGCTGCACTGTCAGAATATTCCTGGTTTCCCCTTGCATAGTCATCCATAATGAAAAGAAAACAAGCAGATTTGCCTTTCTCTTGGGTCTTTCTTTATTGCTCACTCAACATTAATTACAGAATATTGTTGGAATAGCAGACTGGCAGGCACTGGCACCCTGAACAGAGCGTGTCGCTTATTCCTGTCACTTCTGCATCTACCATATAGCTAAAATTATCCTCAGGACTAGCACAGCATCCACATGGTCATGTGGGAAAGCATCAGTTTTGTCTACCCCTTTGTAAATTTAAATTAACCCAGAAAAACATGTCCTGTTGAAAGGCATCAAAATGGAAATTGAGTGAAGGCTGCCATTTTCCCATTGAAGCCATAAAAAAAAGGAGGTAGGGAGCCAAAGTGGAAGAAATGTTTAATTCAGATCAGTTAACACAATGATTTCTTATATTTTCATGTCAAGGGAATTGTAGAGGGAGAAAAAGAAGACACAGTGGAAATATATGCCTTTAAAAATATTTGGACACAAAAATTCTCTCCTGATTTATATGTGATTTGCAGGTTCATCAAAATGACTTTTTTACTTAGTGTTGCCTGAAGTGTTTGAGGTCATTAGGGACTTTTCAGCTTATCAGATAAATCCTATGTATCCTGCCTTGCTGTTTGACTATAGCATTTTTTAAAAGACTTGTCAAGTCAATGGGTTACCACATCCCTAAGGCAGTGCATTTAATAGTTATAAAGTGCTGTCCTTTGCTAAGTGAAATACCGAGTGCCGAGCAGAGTATACAATTCCAGAGCCATAAGCAAAAAGATGAGTTCTCATATATTTCCCATGTACAATAGGCAGCAGAAATTCTGAATACTGCCCATTTCCACTCTGCCCAGGATGATAAGCATATTGCTTATTAAGTATTAATGTTATCAAGCTGATGCATTAAGTTACAAGCAGAAGTGACTCAAAAATCAGAACATCTTGAATCTTAGACTTTCCAGTTAATTAAAACCTGCCCTCATACAAACAGCACCATTACCTGGTGGACTTAAGTCGTATTCCAAGGGAACTCAGCCTGTTTGGCTCCAGGCTCCCAGAGAAGATTATGGACAAGGACTTCATGCATCCTGTGCTGCCTCAGGCAGCCCTCAGTGAACCACAGAGCTGGCTCCCAGGAACGGGGAATTTCTAAAGCCTTAATAGCCCTGGATGGAAACTTGCACAATTCTTCCTTTCTGCCAACCATTAGGTAGCAGAGGTGAATCTGAGGATCCCTGGATTCTTGTCTTTAGGTGACCAGTATTTAGTTACTGGCCTCAGTGATGCTGATCAGAGCTTTTCCCCCTTTAGTATCCCAGAACCAGGAGCAAAGTAGCAGAGAATGGGGATCTGTGTTCACGAAGGGGATCTTGTTTTTTAACTTCCCTCTGCCCTGTATCCTCTGGTTGTCAATGTGAAAGACATTTAATACTTGAAATAATTTAAAATACGTTAAATTAGGAATAGCAATTATACTGATCTTTTCTGGGTATCTGCGGGCTCAGTCTAAGAAGTAAAATCATTAAAACTCTTTCCTGCAGCCTGTTGAGAGAAATAATATTTAGTGGGTGTTGAATTTCCTATAATTCAGCTCAGTCTTGGAAATTGGCAAACCTTTTATGCTCAATTAGATTTAAAATCTGCTTTCAATACCTCATTCTTCATATAACTGATTTGTAATGGAACTCGAGAATGAATCAGACAGTGACCTCCTCAAGCAGGGATATCTGCTGTCCTTAATGCAGCAAAAGTCTCAGACAGAACCCCCATCTTTTTGGGTTTAGCTGAGGAGTTGAGAAGAATTTTCTTTTGCCCCAAAACACAACAAATAGCATTAAAGAAAAATAATTTAACCACCATGTTGTTCAAGCCGAGCATGCATGAAGTTACATGGAAATGCCATCAGGGTTTAATGCATTCTCTTAGTAGCAACCTTAGCAAGATAAAGTTAACCATAACATGGATTATGTTAAGGCAGTGCACAGAATGAATATTACTTGTATTTTTGATATCCTGCCAAGTCAGGATATCTTGCTGTGAGGTACAGTGAGTTTTTTGGCTCTACATGTTTTGTTTTTCTCTGCTTTCCTTTACACTTATACTAAAAGTAAATTTCAGATCTGTGACTTTCTCTGCTTTATTTCACACAATCTTAACATTTTGTTTTGTCCCTTTAGCATTAGTGTCTGGCTCCAACTCAGAGCATTTGTTTTACTTTTGATGACTGTGTGATTAAATGTTAAATTTGTGTCCCTTTTGGGGGGTTAGGATATGACACTCTCTTTTATCATCCTACCACCTTTATTTAAGTGTGCCCAAGTCAAAGTCATTGAGTTATCAATAAATTTTAGCTAAAAAAAAAAAAAAAAAAAAAAACAAGAAAAATTTAAAGTATTTGATGGGGGCTTGGGTAGGTTATGAGAATTGACAGTATGGAAATTGAGTTTTTGAAAATTGTTCTAACTTTTTAATGCTACTTGATCATCTCCAGAGGTTGTAAATAACACATGGGATCCTAGGGATCCTATGCATAGAGATTATAAGCTTGTCACACCAAGACCAAAAGTAGAAATTACTTAATTCTGAGGTAAAGCTGCTCTCAGGTGTCCAGAAAAAATTTAGAAACCTAAATTTGCTTTAGTACAGCTGAACTTTCTAAATGCATCTTCAACTTAAAGCATTTAAAATATATTTATTCTAACAGTATAATCTTTACCTGTTTCATTCTACCATCCAAAAGAAATAGGTCTTATCTTGGAACTTCACAGTCTAAGTAGACAAGAGAGACAGAAACCAGGAGGTTGTGAACGTTATTATCCCTGTTTTTGCAGGTAGGGATGTAAGAGATTGCTTGCTCTGCCCCTCACATGAACTGAAGGCCTAAACTCTCATTTTTCAAGATTATGTCATCTGTCTTGGCAAGAAATCTATTTTTTTTTGTTTATACTACCATCAAAACTCTTTATTTTTTTCAGCCATGTAATAATCCACATACAAAGAACCCCAGGAATACTCAGGGTTAATCCCAGTCTGTTTTCATTGACTGTAATGAGTGTCCACTGCTGATTTTAAGGAAACACAGTTTGGTCAATAAGTGCTCTGTTTCAAGCTACCACTCTTAAAACACACTAAAGTTTAATTCACGGACTAATTTACTCACAAGTTTTATAGAATAATCAAATGTCTTCCAGGCATGTGGTTTTCTCCTTATACCTAATATATTTTTGTTTAATGAAACCTGTCCAGAGGCATTCACTTGACCATTTCAGAATTCTGCTTGCCTGAATTTAATATGTGGCATTACTCAGGAATGTGAATCATTACACAGTTATTGCAGTGGCTTTCTGCATGTACAGATCAGCCATCATCTGCTTGGATATTTTGTTTAGCCTTATTGAGAAGTCTGCACTTCCTCAGTGTATATTCTGTAAAATGATAAAATTTCTGCTGCTATTGAAAAATGAGTTTTTTGAGGGTGTTTAGTAATAGAAATATTGCCAGTGGGAAAGTGGGAAACTATAAGGGCAGGAAGAACACAAAATTAATTCAGAGATACTATTTCCTAATTATCTATGGTCAACTAAAGCATTTTTCAAGAAGCCACAGGAGCATTGAATACAAAGAAAAATTATACTTGAAAAATATGATAGAATTTGAACCCTCATTCTTTTGGATCCCGTGGACCTCTCCTTTTTCCTAAATGAGGTACTCTGGCAATTTCAGAGGCCAGACTTGATCTGTGGAGCCACTTGTTTTCCAATGGGCCTCAACCTCAAACCATCCACTGACAGAAATCTGTCTCCTGTGGAATTCTGCCTTGGGGCTGAACTGTGGTTTGGGGTAAGCTCTGCCTGAAGCTGCAGATTTTTCCAGAGTCAGTGAAGCGTGGACATACTCCAGAGATGTTCTCCTTGCTATGTCTCCAAAATTCCTAAAGTTAGAAGCAAAAGGGCTGTAGGAATGCCTGAGTCTTTGGGAAACAGGGCAATACCATCCTGCATGACAGCGGGCAGGTGAGCTTGTGTTTCTGGGGTGATAAAAACTCTGTGGCGCAGACTGTGTAAGGCAGGTGAAGAAATCCTCACCCCTTTGGCTGCTTCAGTTCAAGAGCTGAACAAATCCTGGAGTTCCTCTCCCCTCACCTACAGCACTGGGAATCAAGCACACGGAATTGCTGGAGTGTTCTCTGTGCAGCCCAGTGCTACCAATGACTTTTCTTTAATCTCCACGGTGATGAGCTCTTATTACTGCTCATCAATTTCAGCTGTTTCATTTTTCATTAGGATTTTTTTAAAGTGACAGTTTAATATACTGCATCTTAAAACAGTAATCCTAAAAATCTTAGCAGAGCAGCTAAGAGTAAGGAATTGCCTGCAGAAACATATTCACTGCAGAAATTGTATTTTGGATACAGGGCTGACATACCTTTCCATCCTGTTCCTGTGTGCTGCCACTGAAACAAGAAGCTACCCTGGGAGCAGGGCCAGGAAATCCAGGCTTTGGGGTACAATCTAAACATGTGAGAGAGGAGGAGGAAAAGCTGCACACTAAGCAGGCACAGATGGCACGGCACTGTGGGACAGCAGGGCTTGTTGGAGGCAGTGTTAAGTAGACAGTTTGGGAACTGGCTGTGAGTTTTAGCAGCTGATTCAATCAAACCACCTGCGCATAGCCTGGTTCCACCTTGTTTTGCCTACTGCAGATTAAGAGGTATGGTGCTTTCTCTGGGAGCTTTTATTTCAAATATCTATGCACAGCTGCTGGTGCTGCCCAAGTGCGTAGGACACACATACATGTAAATGATTAAGGGTATCAGCAACATAAAGGCCTTAATTTGCCTCCTTTTTCACTCCATCTTCTGCTCTGATCCCAAGATTCTGTTTTTAATACACTGACATTAAGAGGTTCCAGAGAATAGGGATATAAATCATTTTAGGTCTTTAGGAATCCTGAAAAAAATTTAGGATTATGTTGATTTTGGTTTGGCAATATTAATTAGGGACTAGTAATCTACATGTATGAATAGCATGAATGATCATGAAGGTGTAAAATGTTTTAGAAAAGGTCAGTGCATTTTGTTACCTCTGAGTGTGTTGCTGAGTTTCAGAAACAAGGGAAAAATAGCAGCATGAGTAAACTAAGTAATGTGGATAAAAATTTGGCTTCTTCTCCCTTTTTAATCTCCCAGGTGGATTTTCTTTCTTATAGAGGGGTGCAGAGGATTAAAGGTTTATTTCTAAGAAGATACAATTGGCTTTTGGGGCACTTAGCATGCTCCAGAGACATTAATATCTAAACCATTCAGGGATAATTGCATTAGTTGTCTTTTCTCCCAACTAAATTATTTGAGGACATTAACAGTCAATTTTGTGTTGACAGGGCATGAATTTCTACTGATGGGAATAGAAAGCTTTGTAATATCTCAAGCAAAACATCAGTCTAAACTTTCATTTCTAAAAGAATATCATTGGAGCAGGGACTTTGTAGATTATATATTGCAGATGGGGAGAGAGATTTCATTTGAACAGTAATGGGAAGCAGTGGTTTTAGCAGTAGATAAACCATGTTTCTTGCTGGAAATGCTGCTTTCAACCCAATAAAGCTTCTGTTCACAAGCCACTCCTTCAAATTAGATGGTTAATTTTTAATGCATGTAGCAATTACTGATGTGACAGATAGCAGACCTGATCTTGCTCCCATCCAACTCTGTGGGAGTTCAGACATTGATATCACATGGGGAGACTACAAATGCAGTTAACAAGGCATGATGAATGTCACCGACATGTGTTTCCACCTCTATATAGGAATGCCAGTGATATGTACCTTGTGGCTTTCAACACTAGAAGGTCAATTTGAGCTCATCTAAAAATTTTAAGAATTGGTGAATATGTATGATATAGTAATTCCTTGTTTCTTATCCAACTGAACAGGAAAATTTCAGTAAATTCACTTTTTGTTTGAATACAGCAGCAGACAGCACACAGCCCAAACTAGAACTGGATCCCATCTTCCTGCTGCCTATGTTCTTGTTCAGGTCTGGGTTTTTCAATCCTCTCTCTCTTTGACCACATTATTTCTTCTTCCTTGAATATCATTCATTCTGAATTTCCATTTCTTTGGGCTTCCTTTTGCTGCATCTTTAGATGCCAGTGGCAGCTCTCTGGCCTGTAATCTACTTCCACATTTTGGAATGTAGACAGTGCCTCCTTTTGTTTTTTACTACGAGCAGTTACTCATAATGGCCACCACTTTCCCTCTCTGATGTCCAGAAGATCAGCCTTTCCTGACCTTACAGGCACAAATAATGCAATTCACCTGCCAACAAAGTGAACTGTTTTGAGAACTGTTATTTTCCATGCAGACCAGCTGATTCCAAAATCTTAAAGACATAAAAATGTATGGGTAGCTCATAAGTTTTGCTCCTGCCTCCCCACACACATCCAGAACAGATGTAGACAAAATAATGTAGCTTTATCTTTGTTTCTATTTTGTCAAAGTAGGAGGGCAGAGGAAAGATGAGGCAGGAACCACATTTGATTCTTAGATTAAAATTTGGTGTAGAAAGGTATACATTCAGTCATCCCACAACTCTGAAGGGAGATTTACTGCTACGAACCTGCTGAGACTGTTTAAATTCAACTAGCATTAAATTTTACTTGTTATTTAAATAGTGCTGCACTAAAAAGTCAAAGTAGTCACTCTCCCTTTTGTTCAGGGGTCTTTGCTAATATGAGATAAGAGACAAGAATTAGGGAATGTCACAATAGCAGTTGACATCCTTTGTCTGGAGCAACAATTTTGTGCAATAAGAATGAAAAATTGTCATATAATTAAAACTGTATCTTCTTGCACTAGGAAACATAATCAATGTTGTATATAATTTGGCAAATTCCTGTTTGGAAGCATTAAGGATGATTCATCCCCAACTGAGCAAATTGTTTGTACTCCCTCACAGTCAATGAAGAAAAGACACTGCCACCTACATCCCATTGGCAAGGACTTTTCCAAAGAGCAGTGTTTGCAAAGCTGGTAACATGGCCAGTTCCCAGCTCCTGAATATTTATTGCGCTGCAAAACCCTGCTGCAAGTCTTGCTGGATGTGATTAACAAATGTGAAAATGTTTGTTCTCTTAATAGCTGTAATATTTTTATAAACTGGGATTATATGGTTTTGCAGTGTGTGATATTGGCTGGGCCGTGTCATTGGGGTTTAATTGTGATTGCTCAGATTTTAGTGGAATGCAGATAAAACCAGCAGCAAACTGATGAGCAACAGACTGTCAGCTCCTGCTTTACACAGGGGAGTAACTCAACCTGTGCCACTGAAGTGGGATTTGTCATGCAAGGTGTTAGAGGGAGTGACATTGGTTCATGGGGGGAACCTCCCTGAGTTTTGCCTGCCAGGGAATCTGTACCTGTTCTGCAGGCAGGGATATAGGGCTGGCTGCAGCCCTTTGCTTCTGAGTAACTTAAAGGTGGTTCTAAACCTTAAATCTAATTTCAGATCTGGATGTGACTCTTTGGTGGGTATTTGGAGCTGAATTTTGTTATGGGTCTCTTCCCACACTTGGAAATGAATGATAGAAAATAGGGGACTGTTCCTCTTTAAGAGCCAGATCTCACACCCCAGGTAGGTGCTTTTATAATAAAAGGTAGGACCATGTTGTGGCAGCTCTTTTTAAGCATTAGTCACCATTGAATTCACTGTGAAATTCTGCATAAAACATGATAGCATGCTGTGGCATACAGCAATTGCTGTGATGGGATAGAAGAGTATGGAGAAAACATATTAGAAATGCAGTGGGTAAATGAAGTTGACATGCCACTTGGGATATTTTGAACTACATTTCACATTTCAGAGGAGAAAAATCAATGTAAAGGGAAAAGAACTTTTACAAAATGAGTATCAGGCTGATCACTCTTGGAACTTCTTTTTGGTCTCTATTATCTAACTCCAGCCTATAGTGAGGGAGAATTTTTCTGTCTGCAATGTATTCTGCTTTTTTAGAGTAAAAGAACAGCTGTTGAGCAAAAAGTCTGCCTTTGGCAATATCTGTTAATTGATGTGTTTCCTCAAAAAAAAAAAAAAAACCAACCCACAACAAAACAAGGGAAAAAAAAAACAATAAAAAAGGAAGGGATTTACTGCAAGGTGCTTAATTTCTAAATACATTAGGATGACCTAAGCCTGTTTAAAAGTATTTAAGAAAACGATTTTATTGCCTTTGTTTGTCAGAGGCGTGATCCACTTTGTGCTGACTTTGGAAGTGGGATGAAATGGGTCAGAGCAGCCCTGGGGGTTCTGCTGTGTCTGAGCCAGGGTGGCACTGGTCAGAGTCTGGTCCCTGGGAGGGACCTGCAGAGCCTCAGCCCTTCCTCTCTCTGAGAAACCTGGGCCAGCTGGCAGCACCCATGAATGGATGGAGCTGCTTTGGGTGGGCAGGGCCACAGGAAGGGAAACCACCATTAAGTGAGGATGTCATTTTGCAGTTGTCCCCATTGATGCTGGTAAAAGCTGTTTGCTGTGCAGGGGAATTCAACACACTGGAAATGGATGCTTGCCTCAGTCATTGTATTTACCCTCCAGCCAGTTCAAAATTGTTCTCTCTATATTCTGTTTTCCACTAATTTGCTTTGTCCAATTTCCACTGACCCAAATAACCAGGCTTTCCTTTGCTCTATTTTTCAATCCAGTTGTGCTAAATCTTAGCAGCTGTTTCCCATACCTGATCTGAATTTACTTTTTTCCTAGTTTTATGGCATAAAAAAGGGAAAGGGGAGCAGGGGGGAAAGGAGAGTTAGAGAAACCTGAGTATAGTTTTTGTGCCTTTTTATCTTCCAGATTTTTGCCTGGAAAATAAGAATAGCTGTATTTACTGGGATGTTGCCTCAGTAATAATTTTACATCCCCTAAGACACTTGGGAAACCAAGATGAAATGAACTGGTTTTGTTGCCATTCTGACTGCAGCCAGGCAGCAGGCTGGGTCTTGCATGCAGCAGACAAGCTCCTGCAGTAACTAATCAGGAAGAGGAAGAACCAGGAAAGCTGTTCTTCTGAAATTCCCATTGCAATATTGCTGATAAAAGTTGTTCAGATAAGCTCCAGATAACCATCCACGCTTATAAGTGCTCACCTGCACCATCTCCAGCTGGGTTTGAGGTTCAGTCACCGCTAATGAAAAGATGTGATTGAAAAAAAAGAAGATATGAAATGCCCTCTCCTCTAAACCAGGACCTATCACTCACTGTAACAAAACATTGCAGATAACACTGCTGGCCACTCTTCTCCAGCCTTTGCCTCAGCTTTCTTACTGATTCTGCTCTTAAAAAGGAAAGTAATTAATTTTTGTCATTACTTACCAATAATTATTCATTTATGTCTTGGCAAAAAAGGATCACAAAATTCCACTATGATGGAAGAAGTTCAAGGCTTTACAATGTGCCATGAAATCTCATGCAGAAATTATGTCCTGTGAAATGTTTGGCCATGGAAAGTTCAAGTGTCACCCGGCTGTAATTATAGCCTTGGTTTCTGAGAGGTTTATAATTCAGCAGCAGAGATGGTGCCAGCATGAACTCAGCCTGCTATACTGAGTATGATTCTAAATATTTTTCTTCCAAGTTTGTCCCTGAGGATGCCTGGGAGCTTTTCTGTTTGCTTGTGTTTTGTTGTTTTTCTTTAATGTCAGCTATCTTAGACAGTCCTGTATAGAAAATTGTAGATATTTTAATCTGGTTTGTATCACACCTCCAGGAAACTAATCAAAAATGGTTTAGTGTCTCTTTTAGCCACCTTTACATTTGGGTACATGAAAATGAAAACTCCAGTTCTTGTCCTGCTTGGGGATTATGCTGCAGGCTGAGTTTCCCATAGCACTGTGCCCTACAGACTACTGCATCTCCTTCCCTGGGCGTTGGGGATTTGCTTTGAAAAGGACTCCCCCAACTCTCTGTTGGGGAGGAATGCACCCTCCAAAACCTGCCTGGAGTCTTTAGCCATGAAGGGACTGCAAAAGTCTGGAGGTCTGGATGAGAAGTTAATTATTGCCCTCTTCATCCCTCCATGGCATTTAGCTGCTGGAAGAGCCACACTCCACACCAGTGTGATGGGAAACTGAAATTCTGTCCTTCTGTAGTGCCTATGCTCTAAAGCATTGGACACTGAGCAGCTGGGATGGAAATTCATGAAAACCTTTCTTTCTAATGAGATACCATGGAAAGCCACATGGGAATTCTCTAAAAGTTCTGGGTTATTATCTATCCTGTTAATTATCGAGTGTAAATGATAAATGTGAGTGAGAATGTCTGCTGTGTTTAGTGGTCGGGGTTTTGGTCCCATTTCCTGATTTTTACATTCTGACAGAGATGTTGCATGGAAGTGCAAAGGTTTTGTGCAGCTTTTGTTTTCTCCTGTTAAGCTACTCCTCCTTGGAACAGTTGTTGAGTTCAGTATGGGGTTGAAGGATGTTCTCCATGGGGTTTGGATTAAAGATTGCTCTGAGAGAAGAGAACAAGCAGACTGCAGCAGATCTGTAGGGGAACCAGTTACACAGGCAGCAGATTTGTGGACTACTGAGTTTGTAAACTCCACCAGGCTCTTTGTTAAAGTGATCTGGGGGAAAAAAAATTCTCTATTTATGATTTTTCTTATGTTTTGGCCACTAGTACCAGCTTTCAACAGCCAAAATCTATACTGCATCTATATGTATACTGGTGATTGTTTGTTCTAATGTTTGACTGTAAACGTTTTTGAATATCATGACTTTCTAGAACAAATCTGGGCTGCAGAGCTTCAGAATGATTCCAAGTCCAGTACAATTTATGTACCAAATAGTGTAAATATTTAGACTTTACCCACCCAAGCGAGAAGAGCAGAAACAAATTATCAGCAGACATTTTAGGTACGTTCTAACCTCCAGCACTCAGTTTTGGGAATGCAATATTTCAAGAATTTGTTGATTGGTTAATGCAGAGAGACATACATTAGATTAATGTCACAGCTTGTGTTCACAAATACACATCACAAAAAATAACTACAAGTGTTTCTTCCGATTCCTGTATTATTGTGCCAAAAAGAGATTGTGGATGTGGATCTGGGCAGGAAATGACATCTTATCCTGTGAAAAATGTCATACTTTGCAAATGTTCTCACCCTGTTTTAGTGTAAACCCTTGAACTTCAGTTTTCTGTGTCTCAAAAAGGAGCCAAATCAACAAATATCACCCCTTCTTGAGGAACTGGATGTTTAAGAGACAAGCCTAGCTTCACAGAAAATTCTAAGCTTTGTTATGGTATAACCTGGTCATTTCCAAAGTAACGCAAAATCAAAATCTGTATTTGAGGTAAATGTGCTGGTTTCCCCAGGGAAAAGCAGTAATTATTTTTAACTTTAGGAGAAGATTCTTTTATTTCTGTAAGTTTGTTCACATAAGAAGCCCAGCCCAATGGCAAACCATTGAAATGACAAAAAACCACTCTTGGTTTTCAACTGAAAAGTAGCAGCACCTTTAACACTGGATAGTGAAAATATACAGACAATCCCAAGGTGTGTTTTGAGAGGAGAGGAGCAGATAGATGAAAATTCATGCTAAAGTTCAGATGCTGCTGTGTCTGTGCCTGATCAGTGGCACAGGGACAGAAATTAACCCTCACTTTTGGAAGCCTGGTGATAAAAACTGACGTCCAGGAGGAGAATCCAGCAGGAATTCTCTCTGTGACTCAGCAGCTGTGGCCTCAAGTAAAAGAAACTGGAGAAGGTGCCCAAGGCTCTGTTACAAGAAAGAAGGGATGAATGGCCTCTCTTCCTGACACTAGAAAATCTGATGTGATGCAGAGTAAAGGAATTAAGGCAATGAGGAAAATAACCCTGCAGAACAGTTCAGGGTCTGTTCCAGGAAAGAAGGATTTGCACCAAATAATGCTGATAACAAAAATCAGTTAATCTGAACTGGCTATCAGTAATTTTAGATTGGCGATTAGCAGAGGTTTCCTAATCACAAGGATAGTTTTGGAAGAGCTTTCAGTCAGGGACCATAGCAGTGGAGCAGAACCCCAACTTTTGGCAATAAAAAATGTTGTGCATTGGCTTGGCAATTTTCACAAGCCAAATTTTGCTTCAGCTGTGTCCAGTGGGACTTATTGTTAAAGTGCAGTTCAGATTTGATTCTTTTCCTTCTTGCTCTGAAGAATCAATGTAAGTATTTAAGTTTAGTGAATAGCTTTACATAGAATCAAGTAGTTTTAAAATGAGATTTGCTTCACTATCTGATTTACAGCTCTTCTACTTAGGTGAGGTGCTAGCAATATTGCAGGTAATAGTCCTTCTAAAAGAGATTAGTGGAGCTTTAATTACAAGTGAAGAATGCAAACCTGAAAATACTCACTGAATTTTATTTCACTTCTATTGTTACACCTTCATTATTGCTGACCAAGAGGTACCCATTGAATACAAAATGCCATAATCAGCATAAAAATGAACTGAAGACTTTCATGCACTGTATTATTAATGGAAGTTAAGAGTAAGATTGCAACTAAAATAGACCTCCTGAAAGCTTCATTAGTTCTTTAATTTGTCTGGGAAATAAATTATCTGATTTAACATGTGTAATAAAAATAGATCTGAAATACCCCAAATAATTTGCAAGAATATTTGATAAAAAAGGTAATGCCTAAGATTTTTAGTGGTGGAGCAGAACTGGAAATGGTTCTACACCCTGTGTTTTATTAAAAATCTGACATTTTTCAACATGAATGTAGCAGTTTATGAGCATACAGTGAAATGGGTGGGAGGACATACAAAGCTTTTCATGACACTTAGCCCAGCCCTGGGCACTGGTCCAGTTTCCAGTATAAGTTACAACCATCCTAATATATATTATAAATCATCTCTTAAAATCTTCAGAGCTCTTCTAGCATCTGCAAGTCTGTTGGACACCAGGACACTTTTCTCCCTTGCCCATGTTCCTGCAGTGGATCCTTTCTGGGCTGCTGCAGCTGTTGCAGAAGATTTTTTCCCCACCAGAAAAATTCAAAAGTAGGAATTAATCATCAGAAAGTTGAGTTGCCTTGATAACTCTCTTCAGCTTAAAACACCCAGATGTGTCTCAGCCTGGCCTAGTGCCAGTTCATCACTCACAGAGGAAGACAGCAGTTCTGTAAAAAGACTAACAAAAAAAAAAAATTCATCTCACAGTATCTGCTACCTGAATAGAAGAATTCCCAGATGTTTACTATAGTAGGCTTTGGAAAAAAAACTCATATTTTAATGGCGATAGACGTCAGCCCAAACTGTCTTCATGCTCTTCTTCTGTAGCATGGGAAAATTTATTCTGTCCCTTGGTTAAGTTCCTTGACAAGAATGAGCACAGCCTATAGGGCCTAAGATACCCCCAGTGGTAAAGCAGCCAACCTGAAAGGGTTAAAAGAGAGATGAAAATGCAATATTCCTATATTTTGTTCTGGACTGTGGTTGTCTCTGTAGCAAACTCCCAAATATTCACTGGTAATTATAATTCATGATAGCCAGAATGAATTTTTGGGAGCTGCATGATCAACCAGAAGTTAACACTGGTACTAGGAAAACAACATCCCATCCAGCTGTTTTTGTATTCTGGGAAGAACCTCAACATCCCACTCCATCTGTTGGTGCCTTTTGGGGAGAGCATCACCAGAAGACAGTCAGTTAGAAATGGGCAAGTTGTATCTTGAGTTTTTAGTAGTAGGTAAATTTCTACAAGAACAAGTTTGAAGTTATCCCATAAAAACCAGCCTGACTCTTCTCTAATGCCCAGATCTGGATTATTGTTTCATCCAGAGTCCTTTTAAATAAAGGTCAGTGATACATTTTGCACATTCTTTAGTTTGTCAGAATTCATTGCCATTTTTTTTCCTTCCCCTCAATTTTGCCAACGATCCAAGCTCGGTCATTTTTCACATTAAGAGAAGAAAGAGGTGAGGGACTGAATCTATTCGACAATATTAATGTTTGTCCCATGGGATGGCTTTTATATTATAAAGTGGATATTGACTCTCATGGAGGTGAATATTAAGGTTTATCAACCCTTGAGGTTTGTATTGACCAAGACAAACTAGAGGTCACTGAAACATCAAGAGTAAATAAATCTTAATGCTGTCAAAACCGAAAATCAATATGCATATTTTTCCACTTATTTTGAATGTCATTGAACTATCTGCAAATATCTCAATTGTGTACCTGAACTTCAAGGTAATGGTCTTTTTATTAGCGTGAGTAATAAAAGTCACCTAAGGACAAGTCAGAGGTTGGGCAGGGGTTCAAGTAAAACGCTGCCTACTGTTTTTCCCTTCTGAATAAGACAGGACAAGGGTTCTACTTCTTTCAAAATATGTAAATTTTTATTTAACCTATATTAAAGGAAGATATTCATCTGTGCTGATTTCCAAGCCAAAACTAAACTCTTTTCCAGGGCTAATTCACTGTTTGTCAGAAACCTTGTTCAATCACACCTTGTAGTGGCAAAAAGCTACATTGTGCCATTGAATTGGCCTGGCTCTTCTTCAGATGAATAAAATCTGAAGTATGCTGCTGAGATGGAGCTGTGATTTTGGAGTCCTAGACAGCAAGGCATTGATATAGACTTTCCTAGAAATAGCTTTTCTATTGTTGCAGTCTGAGGTAATATAAAGTGCTTTATAGTTTTGTGTATGGATGTGGCAGGATTCTATTGAAAAGCCATTGGCATCATTGGCATTCCTTCAGAATCCTGAGGAAACAGGAAGATGGTTTCAGTTCTTGCTATGAAACCAAGTTCCAAGTTGTAAATTATAATCCAAACTGAAAAGAAAATGCAGCTGTATAAGTAGACAAATAGATGCAGAAAGGCAATGGTTTGTCTTAAATAACAAAACATTTACTGCTTATTTAAAGGCCAGTGAGTCAAAGAGGATGAGCCAAATAAATCCATTTAACATGCTTTTAAGCTCACGTGTGAGTAATTGGGTGAGGGGGAAAAAGGGATCAGGGAAGGGTATGGTTGACCCTAACTAAAAATTGAGCTTTGATAGTTTAAAAGGTTAACTAGAAAAAAAGCAGCTGCTTCAGGTAACAGTGTATAGGTTCATGATTGAGGATTTCAGGCTGATGGTAAACCATGCTGACAGAAATTGAAGGTTAGCTGCACACGGCTGACAGGGGATTTGGGCTTGGCCCAGAATTAAAAGAAAATGGGAAGTGGGGGAGAGACTCGAGACAGATTGTTTACTTGGTTATTTTCAATGAAAGCATAGAACTTAGCTCATGAAATGAGCTGGCATTATCCCATCGCACAGCTTCTAATAATATGGTTTTGTTTTCAGCTGGTTTTGCTTTTTAAGTGCCTACAATTTTAGAGGCATATTCTAGGAAAATATCTCAAGGTCAGGAGACTCGAAGACTGCCTGTGCTTTTGCAAACACCTATGCACGTGCTGCACTTTCTGGCTGTGGGTTTTGCCAGCCAGAATTCTCCATCCTCTGCCTGAATCTCAGTGACCTTGTTGCAACAGTGGTGCTTGAGAGAAGGAGCTGCTGAAGTGAAGTCTATGTGCAAAATATCTGGAGTGTTTGCTGCTTGGTACCTGAGGCCAAAAGTTCTCTGAAAGTAAAAAATGAGCAGGTCTGACCTTAATTTGGAGCCAAATGAATCAAAAGCAGTCTTCAATCAGGCCCTTGGCACCGAAGGATTATTTGCACCTCTGCAGTCAGAGCTCTGGGGCTGCTCCAAGGCAGGCATGGCTGGCCTTGCAGCTCATGCAGTTGCCTCTTGCTTCCTTGTGACAGCTCTGTTTCTTCTCTGACCATGCAATAGATGCTCAGAGAGGTAAAAAGGTGATAAATAAATGTAGTATAACTAGGGAATTGTTATATGCTGGCAGGGTCCTGTCCTCACCCAAAGACAGGAAATCATGACCAGGAGAAGCCTTAAGGCTGCACACACAACCTGGGAAGTGTCCCCAAGGCACAGATGGAGTCACATTAGTCAGGCATGGACCTGACCTCTGCTGCCAAAGGCTGGTCCCAGCACCCCTTCATGCTCAGCCCTTTCTTGCCCTCACCAGTGCTCACTCAGCAGCAGGGAGCCTATCCAGTTCCCTGGCCGCTGGCAGCAAAAAGGGATTGGGGACAAGCGAGAGGACTGACAGGGAAGAGGGAGATCATTGCTTTTGTCATGGTGGGTTTAAATGGAAGTGCACAGAGGTTATGGGTCCCTAGGTGATAAGTAAGGAGCTGGTTTTTACTGGAGCAGCAGCTCCTTGACAGCATGCCATGGAGTGATCCCACCTGCTCAGACTGATGCTGAAGTAAGGGACAGAACTCCCAGCCCCAGCTCCTACTCCTCTCTCTAAGCCATGCTAGATACTTTCAACTAAGAACCACCTATTCAGTTATTTGCACAGTTTAAATACAAACCAAGCCTGTTTTCCCCCATGTGTATATTTTTTTCCAATTACAGCCTTCTGCTACAAAGAACAAGCCACGTCTCCCTAGACTTGAGAAGAATCTTTTGAATTGGGAGAACTTATTTTTAAAGCCAAGTAATAAGTTTGTCAATCACTTCTTTATTATCAGTCACTCTCTGATGAACAACGTTCAGACTTTAATATCAGCAAAGAGATGAACTGAGGAATGAATGCTCAAGTAATAACCTGTAGGAGTTTTTATGGCCTGCCTCTGTTTCTGAAGTGTTTACACAATGGCCTAATTTAACATCAGTGAATGCAACAAAATCCCTTTGGCAACTGCAGCATATGGGAATTACTTTTTATGCTTTTCTAGAAGTGCACAAAACTCCCATTAGCATCACATGTTATATATTGGGGGGTGGAGGGAGAAGCCCCCTAATCTGTGTTGGGTTTAGGGTGTGTTTTTTGTTGATAATTTTTGTTTAGGTTTTGTAGGGCAATCCTACCTGCTTCTAGAATAATTCAGATGGGTAACTATATTGAAACAAATCTCATGGCTTCATTACTGCACTGCAACAGTTGTTAGAAAATATTTCTTCTAAAATTTGTACTTGGTTATTTTTGCAGTTCAGGATCTCAAGCACTTTCTTAGAAGCTGATTAAAATATTCTTTTGTGGTAACATCTTCTATCAAGGTTTAAAATAGGGATCTATCCATTGCAGCTCTCTTGTGCAGTTCAAGTACAGAGCCTGAAATATCTGCATAATTAAGCAGGACCTCCAGAGAGCCTTGGAGGTGTTCCGGTTTGGTTTTGTTGAACTAGATACAAGAAAGAGTCGTTTCTACTTAGTTCAAAAGTTGGCCTAATACAATTTAGGAAACTACTTTGTTCCTTGGATTGCATCTCACTGGATTTTCCATAGGTTATATTATGATAGGTGGGGGATTTTTGATTTGAATATGTAACAAGACCAGGAAGGGCATAAATGTGGACCAGTATTCTTGACAATTTTGGCTATTTTTAAGATTGACCTAAACTGTGTGAGACTATGATGTTATTTTTGATTACATGAAGTACTTATGAAAAAATGAAGGGTAAATTTTTTTTTTTTTTTTTTTTAAACAAGACGACAAAATATATAAAGCATATTTTCCTGGATTTTCAAAACCTTAAATGAAAAGACTGGCCTTGGGGTTCAGGGGCCTGTGGCCCAGAGTGGCCGGCTGGCTCCTGAAATTCCGCATTGTGCAGGATGCCTCCCAGACCAGAGCTGGCACCACTGCCAACTCGGGCTGCTTTGACAAAGCCCAGTGCCTCCTGCAATCTGCCATCCAGAACCTGAGCTGCTGAGTTTTGTTTCCCAGAGAAAAAGGCCAGCATTGGTGTTCAGGGGCCTGTGGCCCAGAGTGGCCGACTGGCAACTGAAATTCCGCATTGCGCAGGATGCCTCCCAGACCCAAGCTGGCACCACTGCCAACCTGGGCTAGTTTTAGAGTGCCAAATGGGTCCTGCAATCTGCCATCCAGAATCAGGGCTGGTGAGTTTTGTTTCCCAGGGCAAAGGGCCAGCATTTGTGTTCAGGGCCTGGTGGCCCCTGGTGGGCCATTGTGCAGGATGCCTCCCAGACCAGAGCTGGCACCACTGCCAACTGGCTGCTGAAGTGCCTCCTGCAATCTGACGTCCAGAACCTGAGCTGGTGAGTTGTGTTTCCCAGAGAAAAAGGGCCAGCATTGGTGTTCAGGGCCTGGTGGCCCGCCGTGGCTGGCTGGCTCCTGAAATTCCACATTGCACAGGATGCCTCCCAGACCAGAGCTGGCACCGCTGCCAACTTGGGCTAGTTTTAGAGTGCCCTGTGCCTCCTGCAATCTGCCATCCAGAATCAGGGCTGGTGAGGTTTGTTTCCCAGGGCAAAGGGCCAGCGTTGGTTTTCGAGGAGCCTGTAGCCCAGAAAATGGCTGGCTGGCTCCTGAAATTCTGCATTGTCCAGGATGCCTCCCAGACCCAGGCTGCACCACTGCCAACTTGGGCTAGTTTTAGAGTGCCAAATGGGTCCTGCAATCTGCCATCCAGAACCAGGGCTGGTGAGTTTTGTTTCCCAGAGAAAAAGGCCAGCATTGGTGTTCAGGGGCCTGTGTCCCAGAGTGATGCCGGCTGGCTCCTGAAATTCCGCATTGCACAGGATGCCTCCCAGACCCGAGTTGCTGCCATTGCCAAGTCTGTCTGGTTTGACAGTGCCCAGTGTCTCCTGCAATTTCACATGGGCAGGAAAACATCTCCAATGCCTCCACGTTTTCTGTAAGTTCTGAGCTGAAACGAGTTTGACCTTGGTAGATGCAAGTGCTCTTTGATATGTGTCTAGCATTCTTCATGTTTCAATTGAATCTGCTTTTTCTCTGTTAAGAGACTATCAGAAATTCTTTAATGATCTGGGACCATCTGCATGCTAAAATAGTTTTCAAAATAGTTTTTTAAAAAGAGTGTTAAGCTGTGTACAGGATGACGGCACTGAGTTTTCATACATTACCCATTTCAACTGCGGGTTTTGTACCTTCGAAACTGGTTTCAAAGCTTTTGTGGAAACATGTGCAGCTAGCATTCCTGTATTTCTTTTGGAAATGAGGATCCTGATATAGAAATTGCAGCTCCAGAGGAAGTTTAATGAAAGAAACATTAGAGATTTGAAAACTGAGTCCAGGAGCATCACAAATTTGAATTGTGAAAAGCAGCTATCTTTGCTGTCATGGGTCTTTCACAGGAATCATTTGAAAAATGAGATTCTGTTCATGGGAATTAAAGATCCATAGAGTTTTCCAAAGGACCAGGAGCAGAGCATCACATTCTCTGGTCAGGATTTTCTCTTCATTAACTACTTGGCAGTGTGCTAAACATCCAGAGGTTGAATTCAGCCTCGCAGAATCTGGGCAGCTGTTATTGCCTATTTAACTGTAGCACGATTTGAAGCTCACAAATCTTGTGGTGTTTTTTTTCTCCTTAATTTCTTTCATAATGTATTCAAATTAGAGGGCAATTATTTTCTTTTGAACTGTATACAAGTTAATGTTGAGGGTGTGGGTTGACCTCTTGTCCAAAACCAGTAATTGTCTTCATGTGCAATCAAATTGTGAATATGCAGAGTAAGGGCTCATGCAGTAGTTAACATGATTCTGGCTTTATGGACAATTTTGTAAGGCTTTTCCAGACTGTCTCTGTATTTTTAATGTGCCTTTAGCAATGCAAGTCTGATCAAAGGGAATAATTTGTGCCTGTTTCTAAATGGTTGGCAAGAATTTTAACAGATATTTTGAGTAATAATTAATTAGGGATCTGGTATGATAATTACTACAGAAACATAGGTCTTTTATTTAAATAGGATAATAATCATTGCTACAGTGAAAGACTTGTTTGGATTATTCAGAGAATCTCATTTCTCAAATACAAATTTGTTTTATGGAATTAAAAAAAGTAACAAATGATTTTGAAACCTTCCATTGTCAGAGCATTTCATTTTAGTGCTTAGTTTTTGTAATCATATCTTTTTATTTCTGAGTTTCTCATTTGTTTCCCATGTTCCCATGGGGAATAAGTACCCAATTTTCTACTTTTTGCCCTCGCAATAACTCCAGTACTTGTTTGGTGTTGTTTCAATGACTCTGTTTAGATTCCGAGCAAAAAACAAGCTCATAAGAGAGTTTCTTTTCCAAGAACAACAGATCATGTAACTGAAATTTTCAATTTCTTTTCTATACTTGAAGCTCAGTGTCAAGTCTAAATCTAGTTATTAGTCTAAACATTTTTGGTGAGTTATAGTGGTACATCATGTGCATTTCCCTACTGAAAATAAGGCATTATTATAATAATTATTTACTATAATATCATCATAATAATGTATATTATATACAATATTATAATAGTGCATATTATGTAATAATAATATATAATCATAAGAGATTTCAACTTCATTATATATTTATTTTAAGGCTCCTAAACTGCCAGCTAGGACCAAGCTAGAAAACACTTTGGTAGGGCCATTTTTGCTGGAGTTTGCCTTTCTAGCAGAGCTAAAATGGTAGCTATCAAAGGTGCTGAAATTCTCAATCTGCTGAAAACTAGGACAAGGAAAATGCTGACAGCATTAAACCATCCTGCTTGATAGCATGTAATACTTAGACTTGAATTTTGAGGTTGTAATCTCTTTAGAACTGTGGACTGCTTTGGAAGAAGTGGGAAATGGCAATGAAGGAAGTGTTAATGTTAAATGATCCTCTGAGTACAGTTGTACCTTCTTGCTCTAGTGCTTATTCTTTTCCTGTAAGTGAAGTTTTAAAGAGTTTCACCACTGCACTGCCACACCTGAACTCCTGCGCAGGTTGAGGGCCCAGCTGCTCAGGGCCAAGGCATTGCCCAGAATCAATAAATGCATAAATCAATAAATGCAATAAATGCTTCTCATTGTTTCTTGCATTGGAGTTGGCCAATGTGGAACATCCTCAGTGGGGCTTTCTCTTTGATAATTTTGGGGAAAACTCAAAAGCTCAAACTGGCAAAGCCAAAGGTTCTTATGTTTAGATAGCTCTGAAGATTAAACAGGTTTGGTTTTCTTTTTGTTGTTTTGCTGGTTGGGGTTAAAAAACCCAGACAGTTTAAAGGCAAATGCTGTAATGTCAGGGATCATTGATAGAGCCATGCTCCTTGGATTCACAAGAAAACTACTTGCTCAGAGACCAAGGGCATGTACAGGATGAAAAAATCTTTGTTACACCATTCAGGAACAATGACTACATTGCCTTTTCCCTGGAATGAGTCTGCTGCCTATTTCCAAACCATTAAACTGGCATCTTGCAACATTTATATACTGTATGATGGGCCATGATTTCCATATCTCTTCCAAAAATTCCTCTGTGACTTGATGCTCTGCCACTTTCTTTTCTTTTTTTAAGCAGTAAGAATAAAATTAAATTTAAAAAAAAAGCTTGCAAAATTGGTAGGTGGAGAAAGGAAATTAAGTATCATTTTTTTGGGAGCTACCTTTTAGGTGAAGGCTGGAAGGGCAAAATCATTATGATCAGAAGAATTTTCTTTCAAGATCCACCTCAAATCTATAAGTTCTATTGAAACTTGCATCTCTTCAGATGTCCCCTGGTCTATGTTAAGTCAAGGTCTGTTCAAGCCCTCTTCTCAACTGTTTATGGCCTTTTCCCCCAGAATTTGGCTGTGAGTGAGGAAGGAGTTTGAAAACCTGCCTTTCCTTTCTGGTGCACTCGTGCAGAGAAGGAGCACTCAGTGCATCCTTTTGGACTGCTGGGAGCAAGAAATATGAATGCAAGCACTCACAAGTGAGGGGCTGATCAGACGTGAACAAGATTACTGTGTTCAAACATAAGCTGCTTTTTTCCCTTCCAATCTGAAGAAACATTTCTCTTTTTCTTTTCCACAAGCCACCAGTCCGAGCAAGGATGAGATTTTCTTTCAGCATCTCAGCAAATTTAAGCATCACCATGAAAGAGCTGAAAAAAAGCCTGAGCAGAGAATTGTTTGGGTGACAGCAGTTTCAGGTGGCTTTTTGTGGGAGTGCCCTGCTCCTTCAGAGCTGAATTCCTGGATCAGTCTGATTTTTACAATTTGAGAGACAGCAGCTTGTGCATATGTGTGGAGAGGAGATTCCTGGCTCTCAAAGCCTGTTATTATGAGGCCAGACTTTCTTTGAATGCTGCCTGATGCCAGTGCAGATGAAATCAGCAGATTGTAGTGTAATATGGTAACTACTCACAGAAACTGGTGCGAACAGGGAGGCGGCAGCTAATCGGATTAAGGAAAAGTCTATCACAGCCACAGCTGTCAGTGGATTTTAGCAGATTTTTTTATCACTGTGTGGGAAAACACATGATTCAGGGAATCTAATGAAGGAGATTGAACTAATAAACAGAAGTAGTTTTTGATCTGATAGCTGCTTTTCTGAGTAAAGTACTCTGGAGAGGTTCAGGGAAAGCTTTTGATGTAATGCTTATGTAGAAGAAATAACACAGAGATATTTTAGGAAGAGGAAGATTGTGGAAGTGGTTGAAATGCTCCCTTCACGTCTTACAGAAGTTAACAAAATGGTTGTTTGAAAATGCAGAAGTCCTGCTCTAGAATAAAAAAACAAAAACAAAAAAAAATATCAAAACAAACCACCTATGGGAGTCACTCACTGCCTCTAACTTCCCACAAACACAAAAATGACACTTTTCCAGGAGAAAGAGGAAGGAAGGAAGCAAGGTACAGGGAAACAACAGTTCTGAGATAGATGGTCAACTGTTCTGAGATCAAACAACTGCAAATGGAGCTGAGATGGTCATCCCCAGCCATAGCCCTGAAAAGTTTCATCATCTGACATAAATGAGACAGCATTTATGGGATGGGGCTTGGCACATCCTGGGCCATTTGTCTTAGTCCCGTGTTTGAAAGAGACTGACCAAGAGTAGGTGGAAGAGGCACCACGCACAGGCAGCAAATGTACTTTGAAAGCAGCCAAAAACTGAAGTAACAACCAACTCTGTTCCTCTGTGGAGATCTTTGGGGCTGATTTTTCAGGGAATATGTTTCTTTGTGCTGGGATTCAGAGTACAGCTCCTAGAGATTTCAGCTTCTCCAAAAGAAGAATATATCTGTGTGATCACCAAGAAAACTGATGCCAAAAACCTTTCATCTTATAGGAGCCCTATGACAGAGAGGAAAAAAATTACCAAATTACAGGTGAGAGCTGTGTTTTCATGGCCACCAGCCCTCAGTGGTCTTTCCTGCTCCATGCAGGACTGCTCAGCTCAGGCACAGCTCCATGCAATGACAGATAAAACCTTTGAGGGTCTTAGAATCTCTTTTAAAGCCGCAATATCATAAAAATTGGTGCTTTGCTCCAATTATAGGTCACAGGAAAATATCCAGCACACCTTCCAAACACAAAAATGCCATGATTCTGAACAGAACTACAGAACATTCTTTTGGTCTTCATTTAAAACAAGTGGTGCTATTGCTGGTATGAGTCAGTGTAACTAAGACAGGAATCAGAGTCTGTGTTTTAATAATTAGATCATGACAAAAAAAGATCAAAGAAGCATTCACAGTTTTGTTGGTTTAAGTTCAAACCTCCATACTGAAGGAAGCTTTTATTTCATTCAGATTCGTGGCTGTGTCCAGGTTGGGGTGAATGTACCTTAACCTTCAAGTTCTTCTCTCATCATATATTTATATCAGAATTGAGCAGTAACTAATTGAGGTTAGTTGAGGCAGAAAAGCACTTTGGACTTGCTGGGTACTTGCTGTGAATGAAGCTTCCAAAAGTCAAGGCAGAATCCTTTAATCCAGCTTTCATTTTATATATATTTTTTTTTTCCTTGGTCAATTAAACCTAATTGAAGGAAAGCAGTTTATTCTGATTTTCTAGTGATTAGACAAGAGTAAAAAAAGGATCTTGTAGAACATGTGTGTTGTTCTTTAAAAGGAATAAGCAATAATAAAACTGAGAAAATGCAGTTCTCTAAAAGTTGTTATGTACATCTGTTGTTTTTCCTGGATATTTTTATAGAAAATAATTCTAGAAATATTCTTCTAAACTGTAATAATTTTGCTGGTATTGCATGTTCTTCTTTTGCCTCTCCTGTGTTCTTTCTCCACTCTTTTGCAGGGTCCATTTTCAGGGACAGTCTCTGGGGAATTTATGGGATCCCTTTGTGTTACAGTGTTGAATATATTCTGTGGGGAAGGCATTGCAGAATTTCTTTGGGGAGGGCAAGGCCAGAGCTGCAGCTGCAGTGGGGCTGGAATGAGGTTGGCCTTTCTCAGGTTCCTGAGCAATGTTGCAGTGCTGTGGCCTAAGAACAAATGCAAACCAAAATGCTGTGCTGTGATTTCAACTTGGACATTGAAAAAAAACAAAGGCTTTTCTTTTCTCTGATATCTCAGTGCCTGTCATCTGGTTCTGCCCCTTTGCTGGAATCTTGCTACCAGGGAAGAAGAAAAGCCATTAGCTCAGTACATTCAGATTTCATTTTAATCCAACCCCTGTATTGGCTGCAAAGCTGGAGGAGACTTCAGACATTGTTTCATCAATTACTGACACTCTTCTTGCAGGATTTGTTCTCAGGAGTCCAATTCTTTGTGTTGAGAACCCTTCTTGCTGCCAAAGTGACATAAAAATATCTTGGTGTGAGACCTGCTTTTCAAAGATAATATCTCTCAGTGGAAGAGTCCTTTGGCCTTGAGGGATCTTCCTGTCTGTCCATTCTTTTTCCCTTGTGTGCACACTCATCACTTCATACTTTTCTTCTGTTCCACCATTCAAAACAAGAAAATTGCATATATGTCAAGTTAAAAATTTATGAGAGTAAACAAGAATTCATAGCATTCAGTGTCTTTTTGATAATAAAATAACTAGAAATGCATATCTGAAACAAGTTTCTACATCTTTGGCAGAAGAAAAACAGAGGAGAAGGTAAAAACAGAAAAGCTGCCACAGTAAGGAAGATCATCTTTTCATGTCAAATGCTTTAGTGCTCAGCTCTGTTGAATTTTTCCAGCCCCACCTTCCCAGTGTTCAAGTTTTGGCAGGTACCTTGCAAGGCTTTGGCTTCTCTGAGAAAAGTAGAAACTGCACAAAGATGCTTCTGCACTTTGTCCTTTCAAAACCCAGGTTTTTGCTTTCCAATTTACATCTTATTGTAGTAGTCATGTATGTGAGGAGATGAGAATCACTGAAACAAGAGCAGAAAAGGAGGCACTGGGCTGACTGCAGAGCTGCTGTTACTGTGCCCAGTAATTGGCTTGTGTTGAGTAAATCAACCTTGTTCATGCAGAATGATTCAAGACAATTAATTCTTTTCAAGCCAGGAAAAGGCTTTGTGCAGCCCAGTAGGTTTTCAGAGGGTGCTGGTAAAGAACCATTCCTGCTCATCCTGCTCGTGCAGCACGACATCCCTGGGGGTGGCTGCAGCTGGAGCTCAGCGCCTTGTGCTCAGCCCACAAGGAGGGATTGGGGTTGATAAGAGGAGCCTGACAAGAATATTGCAGCTCGAGGATCTGTGCAGTGCCATAGGAGTGTTAAACAGTGTTTTTTATTCAATTCACCCCAAGCTTAGGCATCCTAACCTGGCATTAATGTGTCATACAAGTAACTTTTTGTGAAGTCACTGGTCAAGTTCCTTAGACTGCTTAGTCTGCTCCTCAGACCCCTTCAGCTCTTCTTAGAGTACAAATACCACTTTCCTGTGCTTTTCTACACAGGAAGATACACTGGAGATATTTATAGCTAATGTCAAGAACACCTGGCTCTCTGAAATTGAAGAAATTCAATTCCTGGGAGCTCAAGGGTGCCCAGCTTGGATTTATTCTCCACAGAAGATGTCTGGGAGAGGAGCCATGCAGTGAGTGAGCTGGTAGGAGAAATCTGAACATCAGTGGCATTGGTGAAAATTCAGTGGCTCCCAAGAATTGTTTCAGTTTTGGAGAGCCAGTAGATCTGATATAACATCTCTGATCTTTCAGAGGTATTTCCCCAGCCAGTTCTGCTCTCCATTATAGATATGCAAGTTATTACACAGCAGTTGGAACACCTGGCCAAAAGATGTCCATTTGCCTTACAAGAATCTACTTCCTTTTCTCAGTTAAGTTAATGGCAAAATTTCTGTTACCTGCAGTGAAAACAAGCTTGAGTTTTTGATGCTTCCAGAGGTATTTCCCTCTGGAATTTTTTAAATAGTACTGACTTGCCATGTTCTACTTAATACTTTGAATTTCAGGAGGGGTAACTTTGTTAAACTTGTAAAAATAGTATCTCCTGAATTCTTCTTCTGTATTTTTGTGGGAAAGGAAGAATCCAAAGAGCCCAGCATCACTCAGGCTGCATGAAGCACAAAATATCAACCCTAAAACTCATAACCTGCACGAAGTGAGACTGCAAGATCAATTTTTCAACATAATAATATCACATGCAAATACAGTTTGGCAACAGATGCATTTGTTTAAGATGTTACAACCCCCTGCTGTTTGTTACAATCCCTATTAGCTATGCCACCATAACAGATTGTCAGACTGGATTAAGTTGAGCCAGTTAAGAAAAAAGTTTAAAATAAAATGCCTGTCTTTGCCCTGGAAGACACTGGGAGTGTTCAGGCAGGCAGTTGCCATCAGCTGTAGAAATATCAGGGCTGCACAAGTGTGTCTGGCTTTGCCTTATGTGACATAGATACTTAAGCCTTATTTTCCGAAGTGATTCAAGAATCTTCAACCTTAATTCTCATTCTCTCTTACAGATCCAAATTGCTTTTCCCACTCTTCTCTCTAAATAAATAAATTATCAGCTCTGACTACCCACACCAGAACAGATAGCTGCACTCTACATGCATTCCTCACTAAATATTTCAGGAGATATCCTAGAAGCTCTTTGTTATTAAGCAGTTTTGTCATTCAGTGAACCATCAGTTACTGAACAGTGGCTTAAAATAAGCAATACCTCTTCCATAGTAAAAAATGAAGCTGTTGTTTTAACTCACAGCTGCACTGCCACATTGTCTTTCTGGAGACTTCACTGTTTAGCCAATTCTGCTTAAGTCTGCTGGGAAGTAAATTATTCTCTTTTCCTTCTTCAGGCCTTTCCATAATGCATTTACATCCTTAAGTGTTTAAAAAAAAAACCCAACCTGAAGTATATCATATTGAATAATATACCAGTCAGTCCAATTGTTTGATTCCTCTCCTCAGCTAGTCTTGTCCAGACTCAGAGTTTTCATCTCCTCTCTCCACTGGGCCCTTTAGAGGGCTCACCTCTACCCTCTCTCCATAACTCTGCTCCCCCTCAGCCTGCATCAGAGAGCTGACAGGGAAAAGCCATTCAGCACTCTGCAATCCTTCAGGGCACAACTCATTCAATCAGGATGGGACAGATTTATGGCTCCTGCACTTGGGTCCCAATTTTCTGCACTGACATCCTGATTTGTTTCTGTGACATTAGAGGTTTGCCAGGAATGATGTTTGCTCACTCTCAAGGTACCTGGAGGAGGTTGTTATGCCAACAGCCTGGGACTGTCCTGCAAAGGGCCAGGAAAAGGCCCTGACAAAATAGGACCTGCCTGAGTCTGGGTCTTCTCTATGTTTTAAAAGCATTTTGATAATCTGATTTTCCATTTTCTGACAGAGCACAAATTATACAACTCCAGTAAGACTGTTCTGTAAGGGGGCAGTGTGAAACCAATACACAGAAAACCTTCTTGCTTTCCAGTATCCATCATGCTTGTCAGATGTGTGTAAAGTATATGCCATCTTGTGTTGACAAGCCCAAAGAGCAGCTGTGATTTTTGAAAACTGAAATTGCTTCTGTTGTTTGCTGTTTGAAAGGCAGGCAGTAAAACAGACCATGCAAAGGTTTGATACTGCTCAAGGTGCATCTGCTAGCTTTCCCTCAGATTTCCTGGGAGAAACATGGAAATGAATGCATAAAACACCTGAGAAATATTTCTCACTAGGGCCACAGGGATAGGGAGAGAAGGGTACCCTGGTTTCCCAAAAACTTGAAAGTTAATCAATGAAAATTGTGAGAAATCTTTCAAAAGTACAATTAGGAGAAGCTTAAAATGACCTGAGCATGAAATAACCTCTCCCTTGCCTCCATGGAAGGGCACATTTGAGAGATTTGTTCCCAGGGAGTTTATCAGACATGAACAATTCTGGAGCAGGTATTGCAATGTACATCAGCAAACACTGAGTACTGAAAAGTGCTGTGTCAAAGTCAGTCAAAGGTATTGTGTACAGCTCTGAAAAAGAGATTCTGTGCTTAGATTGATACACAAAAGCTGTGTCTAGCTTAATTTTGTTGATCATGATGGTAGAGGATTGACAAAAGCAGGTTGTTGTTTGTTCCCAAGTGTTTATAAACTCTGTCTTGTGTTGATTAGATATCTTAAGCTTAGAAAAGGCTGTTGTAGTGATCCTGACCTATATAGTCCTGGATATAGAAGCTGGTTGAAATAAATTCTGTTTCCAGTCAAGTAGTTGTGGTTGGATGATATCAAGAAGATTAAACCAGGATTCACTCAAGACAGTCCTTTGTTTCCCAAAGCAGCAAGGGTCCTTGGTTTTTGGGTTTTTTTTTTTTTTGCCTCTTAAACTCACCTTTAGACATATTAATGTGTAACATCCCTGTACTGGTTCCATGATCTAAAGGAAAGTGCTGTGAAGGAGCTGAGGACAGAGGAAACTCTTAGATCCAGTTACTGTGAATTAGGTTTCACTTCTTTTACTGTACTTTTGATTGTTTGTTCAATGGCTTAGCTCTGTTTTAAATATTTACAGCGGAGAGTTATGCAGCTCACAGATTGTCCCATGCTTGTGAAAAAAGGGCAGGCAGGTAATAACTCCTGCTGCAGTCCCATTTCTTTGTTAGCAGAGGAGGCATGAGAGGCAGCATCGGTGCTGCTCCCAGTGCAAACAACAGCTGAACCCACTGCTGCCTTTGTGTCACAGGGCTGTTTTTTCCTTCTCTGTGATATACTGTCTTTCCAGAGCTGCTGCAGTCAGAACTGGCCCTGTGGGTGATAGCCCATACCACTGTAAATCTTCGCTGCAGGCAACATTTCTGGGGTGTGTTAATCTGGACTGCAGAAGCAGCAAGTACCTCCCTCCACTAGGTTGGTTATGGAATCCTAATTTTTGGAGGATGCCTTTTTCTCTGGGTAATTCCCCTGCTGTGCAGGACAACCTGTGCACAGTGAAAAGGGAGGGCAGCTGTGCTGAGAGGCCACAGTGCAGCCACTGGGCAGAGCCAGGATTCCTGCTGGATTGTGGCAAGCATCAGCTGAGGTTTTATTCCCTGCTATCAGCAGGTTTCCTGCTGCTCTCCCAGTCTTTCAACTGACCTAGATATGCCATTTTCTGGGTCTTTTGCTACCTGCTTTCCAAACACCTTCTCTGTTTGAGCATACCAGGGTATCCTCAGCAGACCAGGCTCGCCCTTCATTCTGGAGCAGGCACCACCAACACACCAGCCAGAAGAGATGCATTTCCTAGTGCCCACTGTGCCTCTCTCACCCTGTTTATGGGTTAACACACCCCACCCACGCTGGGGAATGTCCTTTGCAGCATTCCTGATTCTGGGGAGGAGGGTGAGGATTAGAGTGTAGGGGGATTCAGTATGAAGGTGGTATAGAATGTAATCTTAACCCCCCCCCCCCCCCCCCAGTAGAATAGGGTGCAGTAAGGGCTCAAAGTGTTCCTGTAAAACGGTTTGAGCCAAAAGTTTTTGGGATGCTGAGGCTGGGATATAAGGACCTGCTGGGGAGGCAGGTACGAAAGACTGAGAAACAGGAGCCTGTGTCCTACCCCAACATTTATCTGTAGCTTGTAGAAAAGAAGCTTCCCACCCATCTGCCATGGATATGCCTCCCAGCCTTGCCTGGGAGCAGTTGGGGTTGGGCTGCTGATTCCCTCAAGGCAGGAGGTTTGCTCATGCGGGCTGAGAATGTGCTCCTTGAGCAAGATCAAAGGGTAAGGTGGTTTTCTATTAGCAATAGGGTTATTCACACTCAAATTTATCAGTTGCTCATCCCTCTGCATGTGGTCAAGGTGCATTGGTTAATTCTGCATGGGAAAATTGCCCTGGAAAACCAAATACTTACCGTAGCCTTAACTGCTTCCTGCAAAGTGAACACTGCACAGCTTTAATTACAATTTAAAACCAAAGGCTGACATCTCTGAAAACAGAAATTTCTTCTTGAGTTAAAGAATGATGAAGAGATTAATGAAGCTCTGTAGGAAGATGGTTTTTGATGGAGATGAAATGCTGTCTGTGCAATTTCAGATGATTGATTTTCATTTATTAGATACCCATTAAAGTGCAGTCAGCAGTGCCCACTGAAGAAAGGGGCAACTCATTAAATGGAGAGAATCAACCTGCCACCCCATCACAGCCCCATTCCCATATTCTCTATTACTGCTTCAGGAATTCAGGCCTCATGAGGCTTCTGTGCTCTTTGGAAAAGGGTGCAGTACACAGCCCATTGCAGTCGGAGAAAGTCCTTGATATGCAAAATGAGCCATGCAGAGATTTCTCTTCATTTATTTTATTTATTTTTAAAAGTTTTGAACAAGGATAAATTATCCTCTGAATATTCCCCACTTTGAGTAGAAGCAGTTCAGTGCAATCGGAAGAGCAGCCTTCAATTTGGCTATTCCCAGAGTAGGAGTATGCTGCTAAATCATCTGTTATCAGTGGAGCTCTAAAAACAAGGCTATTGACCATGAGATGAATTTTGTCACAAGCTTGATGTAGGAGTCAGTTTTGACATTGCTCTAAATGTTCTCTTGTCAAAGAAAAGCTCTACTGAGAGCAGGCGCATAAAAGTTAAGCGGGAGGTTTTAGATTGCATAAATGAGAATGAGACATCTGATTTACCCAGGCTTCTACTGAGAGTTGAGCGTTTCACTGTCCTTCATGCCTTTGAAAAATCTCCCCCTAAACCACCATCTTACAAAATGTGGTAGGAATTTAGTAACAGGATAAGTCTGATTACATCTGCAGAGGTTTCTTGATTTCAATATCGCAATGAACGTTCATAACTCCTCTAAAGGACTCAAACACTTTTATGTCACTTATCACATGCCATGTGAATCCTTGCTTTCACCTGTCCCATAAGATGAATGCATTTTATTCCACTTGAACATGTTTTGGCAGCTTCAGAGAAATTTATTGGGAGAAATCTTAGCACATCCCTTTATGCTGATGGAAAATTTTGACATTTGCAGCAGTCAGGACATCATGCACTGATGTTACTTCAAACCACTGGGAACTACCTTTGTGCAAGCTGTGAATTTGGTTTTGCCAACTTCATTTTGGATTCATATTTTAAAAGTGTAACTCATAACAAAAGTGAAAGCTTATGTCGACTCAGCACTGCTGCTGCGTATTGGGGGATTAGAGAATTTATTACATAAATGAATTTGTGTGAATATTTATGCTTCATTAGTTACTCATTGGTGTGGAACATAGTATGGGAACTTTGTACTTACTGATTTTCTCAAGTTAAACTGCCAAACTGTTCGTGACTGATATTGCCATATTAAGTGTGTGCAGCTTTTAACACTTGACTTAACAAGTACCTTTAATTTCACTGAACATAAGTTATTGATCATGGGGCTTGTTGCCTGGAAGCTCCATTCCTGATTGTTAATTGAGCCATTGATTTCTTTTTTTACCGTTATCATTAACAAAAGGGTGAATGCAGCATTATAAAGTGGTCTGCTTAGAGTGGGGAGGGGAGGACTGTAGCTGACCAAAGAAAATTCATGGGATTTCTAAACTTACCACAGCTAAAATCAGCTCAAAAACTCCTGTTGAACAAAGGGAGAATTTTAATCAATATGGATTTGATTTGGCAAAATAAAGATAAAAGGAAACTTGAGCAGATTTCAGGGATGCCAGACCAGATCTGGTGTTTGGTACATGTTCTGGGAGTTAGCATGATGCTAAACTCAACCCACCAGGCCTTGCAGAGAAAAAGCTCATCTCTGTGAAAACTTAGTGAGGAAAAGATCAGGATTTCAGGTGAACAATGATGCTGCTCTCATATGGGGACCAGGGTAATATATGTCTTATGTTTGTGTCTGGTTTTATAGATATGACCTGTAAGTGCATTTTGTAGAGTTGTTGCAGCCAGTGGCATGTAGCATGTTCCTGTTTAATTAGAACAGCTTCACTGTCTTGGGGCTATGATTACTGTCCATGAGGTCATCTCAAGTACCTACAGGCACCAGAGAAAGTACCTCAGTTCACAAAAAGCCTTTTGCTTGTATTCTGTCATGAACAGCTTCTATGATTTTTAAAACAGAACAGAAACAATGTTTCTGTCTCAAAGGCATATGATGGAATTAATCTTCCTCTTTTCCAATGGACATTGTTTTTAGGAACACCTACCATGCTATTCAGAGAGCAAGCTGCTTTCTCCGAGCTGTCTCACAGACTTGCACAGTAATTCTTAATTAGCATGACTAGTAGGTAGAGTCTAGATAGTTTTGAAAAATTCATTATTGCTGTCCTTGTAGAATCACATCCAGAAAATAAAAACACCTATTAGAGGCTACTGCAGAGGTGCTGGTATTCATGAGCCCCCTGCAAAACACTGTTGCAGTTTGACAACTCTGGCAAGAAAGTATTCATGAGTTTACGGATTTGAAGTGCTCGAGTTCTTTGTAGTCCTCCAAACAGTTTCCAGAAACTATTTTATGACAGTTTTAAAAGACTTCAAAGTCTTTACTCTTGGGTATAGCGGCTTTCTCTGGAAGAGAGGAGTGTGGCAAGAGGTCTGAGCAGAGGTAGTAATGATTCAGGTGACATCAGCTCTCCTCATTTCCTGACCTTGTGTGCCTGACAGGTTTAGTGAGGGTGGAAACAATGCTGATTTCTGAAGACTGTCAAGTGCGAGCAGTTTTCTGCTGAGTTGTAGGAGGCTGGAGATCTATAAACCTTTTTAAGTGCTGGGAGGAATGAGAGGGCATTGTTTTCATTGCAGCTGGTCTTTGAGTCAGAAAGAGAATAGTAACTATTGAGGGACGGACCCCTGCAACAAGGCTAAGCCTTATTTATTAACTAGTAAAATTTCTTAAAGGGAGAATGAGCAAGCAAAAATTTCTTAGCTCTGCTGCTGTGGGCAAATAAACATGAATGCAGAAGTTGTGAAAATAACACAGCATGAAATTATATTGCTAAGGCAACACAAGTTCTGCCATTTTGAAAAAATCAACAAAAAAATCTGAATAGCATTTCAAGACTATCCAAAACTAAAATGCTTGCTACTGGAAAGCAGCACCCCAAAATTTTGGTTAAATGAGAATAATTGAATTATTAAAAATTCAAACCATTTGTCTGCCTAAGATGTTTCTGTACTGAATTGTTGATTCTATTCCCATTCCAATTAGCCATATTTTTAAAGGAATTCAGAATGTATTTATTGAAATAAAAAGTCAGAGATGAAGCTGGGGAGGTACCCAGTGGGCCCTGAATGGACTGAAATGTTACTGTAGGAGCGTAGTGCTATTTAGCTCATATTTATTAGTATTTCAGGACAGTCTGTCAAACTAAATATCCTGAGCTCTATGAAGTTCTGGTTTCTGTCTTTATGCCTGAAAGATGAGGATGTGAAGATACTCAGGAACATTTAGTGTTTTTTCTCTATGCAGGACTCAGCCACTGGCTTTTAGCACATTTGTCTTTATAAATACAAACTGGAAGACTGAGTAGTGCACTTCCATGGTATTTTGTACGTGGTATTTTGTCCGTAACCTCAATACCTGGGATACCATTTGGATTCTCACCTCCATGGAAAAATGTGTGTGTGTCTGCCTGGGGATTTTTTGTTTGTAGATGAGCAAAGAGGTACAAATGAGAAATTTTAGGGTAGGACTTAATGAAAAACCGTGTTTTGTATCCAAAATACTCTTGGCTTCTGGGAGGGCTATACAGAAATCTTCTGTCTTATGAGTGCTTTGGATCTATGATTAAACCTGGCAATGGAAGCAATCATAATGAGCCTACATGAGAAGAGAACATAAATATACCAAAGCCTTTTTTTTTTTGCTTAAGGTAAGGCTTTGGTATCAACTATGTCACAATGATACAGCCAAATCCTTACCTCCCTGAAGGAGAAGAAAGTCACTGGCTTTGGGCTGGTTCTCCTCCATCCTTTTCTGCCCTTGATGTTAGAACTGTACCTCCAAGCCTTAGAGAGTGTCTTTTGCAGCCTCATGACAATGCTGTAAGCTGTAATTTTCCAGCTAAGAGAAAGTCACACAGTGCACACACCAGCGTGGAGTACATGACCTTTTTGGGGGAGCAAATCCTTCATTAACCTACAATAGAAGCTTAATGTACACTAATCCTATGGGACACCTCCTTGATCCTATCTCATGCATTAATTGCCAAGAAATTCAGGTCCCAAGACCCCTCTGAATAGTTAGTGTCTTCCCAAAGACTTGATAGGATGAGGTTGTAAGGGCTCTGTGTTGGTTTTCCCCCTATATTTTTCCCTGTACTGAACACATGTATACATTCAGATCCTGGCTGGACAAATCACTCAGTCTGCAGCATTCTCAACTTCTCAACTATTTTGTTTCCTCCATCCCATTGTGCTAAAAGTGATAAAAAAACCCTTAAAAACTAGCTAGTCTCTCAACCCATTTGTTCTCTGTCCATCTAACATTATTAATTGAATCTGATGGCCAAATTTTGAGCAATCCAGTGAAAGACACTGGCGCTTTGCTTCTCGTGTCTGACCTGTCCAGCTAGAGAAAAACCTTCCTAACACTGTCAGTGAAGTGATTATGAGCAGCACACAGAATTTCCACCCACCAGAGGGATTTGTTTTTAAGCTTCTCTGAACTCCAGTATCTGGACGGGAGCTCTGGTGTTTAGAATTAATGATGTCTTGGGTTAGCTCACACAGCTTGCAGCGCTCTAGGTGCTGCGGTTTGATGACTGTCACTGTTGGTTGGGTCAAGAATAGCTGCCACAGACATAATCAGCATGTTTCCTCATTTTATCAGCCTGGTGCAAGAGGTAGTCATTTTTTCCAGGGGACAGAATTAATGGGTGAATGCGCTGTGGGGCTGGCACACGCTGCCTCCAGTTTAATAGCTGAATTAGAATCTTTTTAAACCCTTGGCACCAAGAAATGTGATTTCCTGATGCTTAGGGCTAATGCTGTGGTAAGTGCTGGGAAATCTTGACTGATAGGGCTAAGAGTTAACAGAGACAAAAAAATAAAGCACAATAAATCTTACCTGAAGTGTTTGCTATGTATGAATTACATATGTGCATATATGCATTGGTCTGAAAGGTTTGAGCACATGCAGAGAGATTAATTATAGTTTAACCTGCACTTAAGAGGATCATCAAATCTAATATTTTTTCGCTCAATATTTCAGGATTGCTTCTGATGGCCAAGCTTGGGGGGAAGAAGATTTATAGTCACTATGTGAGAAAGTGTATCAAATAAATAATGGGGCCAAATTAAATACATTGATTAACTATCATTCACTATCCTGTAATCTCTTAATGACTGAGGTCTAATTTAAGACAGACTAGAATCAGGATTAAATTCTGAATTGATGTTATTATTACATGTATTCATTAGGTTCTAGAGGAATTCAGGAGAGATTAAAAAGGCACCTGTGAGTTAAGACCAGCTATTAATGGGGGAAGTTGAAGGACTTATCCATATTAATGCTATTTTTCTTACTCGGATAGCCTAATGAATGGAAGCATTGAACTTTACAGATTGTTTGTGCATTCATGGTTTTCATCAGTCCAGTTTCTTGTCAGAAAATCTGTAGAGCACCTGGAAATATAATAATGGCCACCATGTTGCATTTACTAATTGCAGTAGCAGAAAGCAATTAAAGAGCTTTTCAGGGCAGTTGAAAGGGATGAGATTTGGTCAGTTCTGCAGCAAATCCAGTGAAATAAAAGGGTGGGAGAATGGGAGAGGATGGGAGAAAGGCACAGCTTGTTTTAATCAACCTGTGAATTATGGTACTGTTATTTAACACTTCAAGTTTCAGACTGTTTAAGGTGTGCCAAACCAATGACAGCCTCAGAGAGATAGGTGGTTGCTCCAGTCCAGTCCATGCTCAAGAAATCTCTTCATTACCTGTGCAATTTCCTCTTGTCTCCAGAGTCCCTAAAATTAAGCTATTAAACTTACATGTTTGTGTTTAGGAGTTACAGTGAAAGAAATATTTTTCTGGTGCATATTTTTCAGGTGTACAGAAAAACTCTTAAGAATTCTCTTAAGTTTTAAGATCATTTAAGTCCATCCATTAAGTCCATCATCTCTTCCTTAGTAAACTTTTCTTAACACTTTACATTCCTAGGTGTGTGATATTTAATGTCTGCATGATCATTAATACACAAGTAAGCCCTGCAGAAAGGTGTATAAAATGATGCTGCCCTCTAAAACAGTTGATTCCATTTTTGCTAATGAAGCACTTGCTATCTTCAGTCCCTCCTCTTCTGCCATTTTTAAGGCAGTTTTCTGATGTTTTGCTTTCAGTAAAGAGGCCATTATTCCTGCAATCTATCATTCTAAGGAGTGCTGCCTACTTCAGAGAACCTCTTGCAGCCTAACTGGAATCACTCGATGATCTGGATCATTAATATATTGCAAAATGACAATAAGAACTGAAGTGAGGGGGCAGGCAGACACAAAGTGCTGATGAAGATATATCTGCTCTGCTGTCAAAATTCCACACACAAATATAGGAGCCACCATTGGATTTTTTTATAGCTAGAAGGTGAAGCTTTAACATGCCTAAAGAGTATTGATTGTTAACCCTCAGTTTGGTTGGTCTCAGTTTGCGAGTGTACTCAGAACCTTTAAATCTGCTTTTCCTCTAGGTTTTTGTTTCTGGATTTTACTGTGAGATCTTTTAAAGCATTCTGCTACTGATATGTTTTCCTTTCCTAAACTTTGTTGCTGTGATGACACTGAAAAGGGGTTATTTTTCCAGGTTTTTTTTTTTTTATTTGTTTTTGGGGGGTTTTTTGGCACATGATTTGTCTGAGTTCTGCTTCTTCCCTTTTCCTAAAATAAAAAAAAAAAAAAGAAGAACACTAAGCTTGTTCTTAATTAGATTTCATTATATCAATGATTTTTTTTAAGGATTCAGGCTTAGGAAGAGCAGTTGTTCATCTCCTCATCTGCAGCAGCAGCACTAATCTTGTACACATTTGCATGCACACAGGACAATAAAAAGTGACATGATGCAACATTTCAGTGAAGAATTGTAGGCACTGCAGCCAAATCCTGTCATTTAAGACTTTCTGTGAGGAGTGATTTATTCTCAATTTGCCAGTGTGGGTTTTTTGAGACAGAGATTGTGTGGGTGTTGGGAATTATTGCCTACGCTTTTTAAGCTTTGCTAGTGACTTTGGGTGTCTCTGCCTTCAGGTACCTAACTTGACATTCCAGGGAGGCTCAGTGCTTGGCACGCACATATTCAGCTTGTTTAGAAAAGCTCTGCCTCCAGCAGAACCCCCCAAATCATTGGGTTTGACTCTCCGTTACTTTCTGTTCTGAAGCTGTCAATGATGATGGCTGTAAGGGACAGTGTTTCAGATACCATGCTCTGATCTAGCAACAAAAAACTCCTCAAAGTTAACATTTGCTCCATCTGTAGAGATTTTTAATTGTCAGAAATGTTCTTTTGCTGCTAGAGTAGGAGCTAGAACAGAGGCTGATGGGACAAATCACTTGCTTTTTCACATTATTAGTCTTCTGGAGGCACAGATCAATTGCTTAGAGCTGTTTCTTCCTTTTTAGAGGCAAATTTCTAATCTTATTAATGATAATGGGGACTTTTGCCAACAGCACGATATTCTGTATTGTTCAGTTTAATAATCAGCATGAAACTTATTAACTGCATGAGATATGGTGTCAGAAATCTGGGTAACATCTCTGGCACTTGGAAATATTAACTGACTTGTTTTGAGTGCTGCAATCTCCTACAGTTAACATTCTGGCAATTACAAAGATGCAAGCTCCTAAAGATAAGCTTTCTGTTTTGTGCTCTGCCTGTGCTTTATCCTACAGCCAAAATCCAAAGTAAGACTTTTTGGAAGCTGTGACAGCTTGGGAGAGTTTAATCTAATTTATTTTCTTGTGATTGTGAACACTTGGGTCCCTCCTGATTCTACCTGAATTTAGCAATGACTAAATCACCAGAGCACCTCTTCTCAAGCAGTGTTGATTTGGGGGAAAGCAAATTGGTATTCCCAGCCAATAATGGCATCTCAATCATGTGTTGATGCTCTTATAGTTTACTTTGTGTTCCTCCATTGCCATCTCACTTTTAGCTAGCAAGAATGTGGAATTCAGCTGCTTTTATCAACCTGTGTCTGGTTACATCCTTTCCTTTCATGTCTCAGTTTCCAAGCTCGTCCTAGATGCTCAATTTTGCCCATGAAAGTTTGAAACTTTGCCTTCACAAAGGGTCAGCAAAGCTTGCAATTTGTTGTTTCTAGACACCAGATTCTATAGCAAGCCTCTCATTAAATTTTCCTTGTGAGTATCAAAGGTTGAGGTCATATGGCCCCAGGTTGTCTCGTCTCTGAGGGGAAAGCTGCCATTGGACTATTTGATTGCTCCACCACAGCTGTGAATTTGCAGAAGTCAATCTTGTGGCTTGCACTCCCTCCAGGGCATATTTCCTCCTCTACACAATTTAACAGTGATTGGCTGTTTTAATAGCTTTTGAATAAGTTGTTCTTAAATGTGTTTTCCCCCTTTCTCCACCGTGCCCAGTATCGAGTTTGCTCTCTGGATCACTTCTGGTTTGTCCTGATGCTTTCCATGCCCTCTTCACCCTCTAACAATGTCTTTTAGTATAGACTAATTAGGGAATGTCATTTACACTTTCCACTTTTCATGGTGCCACAGAAAGGATTGGTGCTTGTCATGGTACTGAAAAGTTCCCTCATGACTTTCCCTTACCTGTTCTGCTCTCTGCCAAGACCTGGATCTCTCTGTAATTACTTTCCCAACATTTTTCTGATAGGAATACTATCTGCAATCTCTGCATGACAAGTTTCCTTCTCGTCCTTCCTGTAGGCTTCTACTTTTCTGGAGCTTGTTGCTTTTGATTTCTTTACTTTTCAGCAACTGGGCAGTGAAGATGAAGATTCCACATCCATGCAGCCGTTTTCCTGTTTACTAATGTTCTATACAAACAGCATCTTTCAGTAGAAGGTTATAGCTAGCATTTCTTCATGTGCTTTTCTTATCTTTGGCTGAATCAGCTGAGATTTTTGCAAGTGAAATCACCCTGATTCTTCTTTCTAATGCACAGCATTTTAATTCACTTTATCTTCCCGAAGGACCATGACCTTAGTGTTTAATGAAAAGCACACATATGAATGGGAATTCCTAAATATGATTGACACAAGCAACAGTGCTAACAAAATCCTGTCTTGTAAGAGAAAATAACAAATGCAGCTCTGACTTGTGGGACAGTACCATGCTTGTCTCCTGTTTCAGGCTGGCATTGCTCAGAGTCTGGCAGGGGCTGGGTACAGCACTGAGCCTTGTGGGCTCACAGTGCAGTGGAATTTGCAGTCAGAGCCACTTCCATCTCCTGGGAAAAGCAGGCTGGAGTGAAGCAGGAGAAGGGCTCAGCTACAAGTCACTGGTGCAAATGCACAAAGAAATTGGTGCTTCTACTGGGCACAGCTTAACAAGGAATTGGGGTACTTAAAATCTTCTGAGAGGGGGCATAAGAGAGGAGTTGTTACAAAATAAATAGCAAATACTTCAATCTGGACAATCTCCTGTGCTTTTTGTGTGCCCTGGCTTGCAGCAATTTCCTTCCCTTTAAGAATGAATTCAGAGTTTACAGGTTAGTGGTTCTCACAGAGGATTCTGGTGCAGTTTGTGTGGAACACATCCTGCAGCTCCTCACAGGGGCTCTCTGTGCTCGCCTGAAGGTGCTCCTGATGCAAGCAGTGCCTCAGGAACAGGGCAGGTCAGCTGAGGGGAGCAGAATGAAGGGGAGAGCAGGAGGAGGCAGCCCTTAGAGAGCAGCACAGCCTGCTCTGGCTTGGGACACTGAGCTCTAGGGACACAACAAGGGGGTACAAACACCTCTGTGCTGGCAGAGGGAGGCACTGCACCGCTGCTGCTGGGATGGGCAAACTCAGGCTCACATCAGAAATGTGGGTGAGAGTGCAGGCATCAGATCAAAGGAGCAGACACTTGGAGGGATGAACTCAAAACAGGGAGAAGGTGTCTCAGAGCCCACAGCTGGAGCTGCTCCTGCCAGGCTGTGCTGCTCTCCCAAGTACCTGGGTAATTGAAGTCACTCCTGAGCACCTGGTTCTGTGGGTCCAAGAGTTCTTTCAGCAGCTGAAGAAAGGTTTCGTGATTCATTCATGCTGATTAGGGGGTCAGGAACAGACACCAAACATTAAATTCCCTCTCAGTGATGACTCTACTAGTCCTGACCCAAAGGCACTCATTGGACTTCTTGTGGTCTCAGCTCACCTTTATACATTCAGATTTTTCTGTTACTTAAAATGCAACTTTTCCTCTTCTTCTTCCCTTCCTATATTCACAAAGGAGTTTGTAGCCACCCATTGTGGCCTTCCAGTCTCTCAAGTTTCCCTGGCAGGTTCCTGAGATCCCAATGACAGCGCACATCTCAGACCAGACATGGAGCTTCAGCTGTCCCCTTTTGAGCCCTGTCATTGATACACCTGGGGCTCTTGACTTCAGGGGCTATGAAACAAAAACCAAAAAAACCCAACAAAATCATGAACAAAAGGGACAAAACATCACAAACAACAAAAGACTCAGTGTCCTGCTGAGGCACTGGGTGCTGGTCTTCCTTATTCTTTCATAATTGTAACACCAAGAATCAATTTCTACCCTTAAATTTTTCACAGTCGAGTATGGGAGAGGCTGCAAGGATCCTCTGTGCCAATCCATACAAAGATCTTCTCCTGCCGTTCTTGGCAGGCCCTACACCTGTGTCGGTTATTTTATTAGGCCACTCCTGTTGGCTTAATAAACAGTGAAATCTGAGCTGTTGACAACTCCCATTCCTCTGATGATCCAGGCAGTGCAAGGGCTCCTGTGAAGTGTATTTGGTTGTACAGATTGCATAGTAGTGCTATCCTCATATTAAAAGGTAATAATAACTTAATAGTCTTTTTAAAAGAAGTAAGTATGACATTTTTCACTATGCAGAGAGGCAATCTATTTGTGTTTCTAATAGGAACCACTGGGAAAAGAGAGTTTTGGGGAAAAAAATCAGCCAGGGGGAATAGGTCGATGAAAGCTTTAAGTTCTAAGAGGGTTTTATTTCTTTGCTGCTTTGTAGTTCCTGTGGGTAAGTGAGTAAACCTGACAGTTCAAACTACATTTTCCTCAATATCTCAAAACTCATTCAGCTTCCCATGTTACTAATTATTTTTCCACCTGAGAATCAGCTATTTTGTTTCAGGCTAAAGCAAAAAAAAAATCAGCTTTATTACAAGTAGAGGGAAAAAAAGAACAAGAAAAAAGAACTCTGCATCTTTGATAGCATTCAGCCTTTTATAAATAAAAACATAAATTTCTCTGGGCTTTGCTGGTTATAGTAAGATCTTAGCACCTACAAGGTACAGAAAGGAGGTGAATCCTCTTCTTTCTCACATGAATAAGCTCTGTTTTGTTTTTGGTTTTAATTATTGATTTCTGTAATTCTAATATATATAATACATTCAGGAGATTTTAATCAGCATGGAATCAGTAGGCTGGTGTGGAGAATTGTGAATACCATGAGCATTAATTTCAGTTCTTTTTCAGAAACCATCATCCAGACATTAATTAAGTCTTTAATTAGGCATCCTATTAAATTTTGCTTTAGAAACGTTAAAGACCTGGCAAAGATACTCTGTCAAATCAATGTGAGTCTTTACATTGATTTCCATGGAATTTGGGCAAGCCACAAAGGAGCTGATTAGATCTTTTTATGGGGTAAAAGTTAGAATCCAGTTATCTGACCTACCTCCAACTTTCCTTTTCCTTTGAGTCTTTGATGGTCAGAGAATACACTGTGGAAAAGAAAGGCTGAAGTAAAAATATAATGTGGAGAGCAGTAGCTTAATGGTTCAGTTTGTTTGGGGAAGTCCTGTTGTCATTAGGGAAGAAATTTAAATGGTAATTCACAGCATGGATACAAACTCAAGTAGCCCTCACTATATATTTTGGATTTTCAGCTTAATAGCAAAGGTGAAGGACCAGAATTGAGGTGGTCTAAGGACAGACCATCCTAAAGGTAAAAGTTACAAGCAACTTGCAAACAGTAACTTGCGAAGTTATTTATAGATATAATTTACAACCAACCTTCAGAAATGCAACCTTGCAATAATGAAATGGGATTATTCATAGAGCAAAAGTTTTACGGTAAGGTCAGAGCTGAAATATGGAAATAATTTATTCTGTGGTTTTACAAGATCCTAGAACACCTTAAAACATAAATTCACCCTGCTTCACACGGGTGTTGTGTGGAGCTGCCACTTTCACTGCCTTTTTCCCAGAAGTTTGTCCTGGTGCTGTAAGAGCTGGGCAAGGGGTGGCTGCTCCCACTCAGGAGGGTTCTGCTGAGGATTCTCAGGCCCCTGGAAAATATCCTTGCACCACAGCTCTCAGCAAAGCCTTGTGATTATTGCCTTGTAAACCTTGAGGACTGGGCTAATAAAGCCTTTTACAGAACTTTCAAAAATCTGTGGAAGTTAGGCCATTTCCTGAGGGATGTGTTTTGTACCTCACATTCCTGTTGTCAATGAGAAGAGCTGATGGTTAATTAGAGGGAAAGGCAATCATGGCAGAATTTTTTTTTTGTTGTCTATATCTGCCATATTCGTCTTCCTTTCACCTATACTTTTAGAAGTCTATTTATATAGTCCCAAAAAATTCTATCAAACTTCATCCTATAAGGTATATTAGTAATGGTTTGTCCTTCTCTGCTTCATTAGATAAATTAAACAGCTTGGGAAAATAATTAGCTACATTAGGAAATGTAATTTTTTTTTTCTTTTTTGCTTTCAGAGGGCAGGTTGCCATTTTCAAGTCAATTATACTCAAGGTCTTTCAACTTGTCCAGAATATTGAGCTTCTGAAATGTGGAGCATGGAAGTGACAGCAGAAATGAATCTCTGATCCATCACTGAATTGTTTGATACACCAAGTATCCAGCTTCAGTCAACAGAAACAAGTGAGCTTCATAAAATGTTTCTTTGTAAGTAAGATAATTTATTTAATTATTTTTATCATTTTAGAGAAAGAGAAACTGAAAATTTCAGTCATATTGAAATCGACGAAGATCTGGTTCTGCCATTTTATTTGGATGTAAAGTAGATGGTGGTTTTGCTTGTTTAGGTAGGTGTGATTTCTCATTAGAACAAATTATTGTAATGGGATCAAAAGTATCAGGCAGTTGGCAACTTTGCTGGTAACTTGTCCATTCTTGTGTCCAGAACATCAGTGAATTGCTGTGGCCAGGGGATGATCTAGTCTCAGGGGTTCCAGTGGTCAGGCCGTGCTCAAATGGAGCTGGCAATTCTGATGTTCAGCTGTCTCTATCTTCCATCCCTGTTATATGACTTCAGAAAATGATTATGATTCCATGTAGCTTGCAAAACGTATGAATTTTATAAGTGTTTTTCCATCACCATTAAGCAGTGAAAAGCCAAACTAGTAATTTTGACAAAGGAAATTTTACTCTTTTTAGTTTCTTCTTACTTTTTCCTGAGCCTGGACTGAGTTGAGGGATAGGCCAAGATATTTGGCATATCCTCAAGAACTTCTTTTGCTCAGATATTTAGTAGCTTTCTGTAATTAAACAATGTTCTTGCTTTTTCAAGCAGTTTGAGCTGCACAGATAGAGCAGCCATGGGGAATTTAAATGCCAAAGTACATTAAAGGGATGGGTGTGTGAGAGTCTGTCTGAATTTTCCCTCCTCTGCCTCACAATTGTCATTGGGGGGACCACTGAAGAGAAAAACCCCCCCTGTCTAGAATCTCTGTCTCTGAAGGAGAAAGTCACACACCAAAGGCCCTGAGACCTGAAAGCACAGTGTTATTGTTTTCACAGGTGTGTTTGCTGTATGCTACACTGAGAAGAAGAAGGGGGCATCGTGCCCTTTTTGTGCAACAACAGCTTTGGAAGCTGTTCCACCTCTCAGCCTGGCTGGACTTCTCCTGAGTTTTGGCTGGCCCCCACAGAAGACCCTCACCTGTTTTACAACCACCGTGACAGACAGACTGAGATGTAAGGAGCCTCTCCATCAAGGACTGAGACATGAAACTCCTATGTGAATTGGCCCCTCTGCTCCTTCCAAGGACTGGCACTGAAACCCCCAACCCGGGGGAGGTGTCTGGGGGGAGGCAAGCTGACCACAGCGAGATGTTTGCCTGCAGGTTGTGACCGCTGGACAACGAAAACAATGGCTCTCCTTTACGGCTAAGAACACAGACTACCCGTTACATCTATTCCCTATTGTATCTGTTCCCCCCCCACCCCTCACAATTTTCAATAATAAAAACCTCTGAGTTAGCTAGAGATTTTGAGATCTCCCCAGCGTAACAGGCGAATCGTCGACTGGACTCAACCAAAGGACTTCATCTCTGCGTTGGTAGCTACATCCCCTTTTTCTCTTTTTTCTCTCTCTTTCTCTATTTTTTTCTCTCCCTTAATCCCTCTATCACATTTTTGCTGTGGTTATTTCAATAAAACTGCATTTGTTTCGATTATTACTGCAAACCCCCTTGTACCGTGTTGGTTTTTTTTTGGCACCCTGAGATCACCCCTACGAACCATCAGGTCATCCGTTCACTAGGACAGATCCTGACAGGGTGTCTGCAATTCATTGGATGGATCTGCGTGGACTGTGAGGGACGAAATGACCAGTACAGTGGAGATAGATCACTTGCAAATATCCAAATAAGGCTTTCTGACAAAACTCTGTTGTAATAGATTATTAAGGGAATAGCTGCAGAAATAAGGATTTCTCTCCTTTTTCTATTTCCTGGAGGAAGGTGAAAGGAGGGGAGAGAAGAAATAAAGCCAAATAATAAACTTTATTGAATTAATTGAAATTGTTGCCAAAATCATCTGATCGAAGGAAGACTTTAATCTGTCTGAAAGTAACTGCTTCACTTCCATTGCATTAAAAATATAATAGGAAGTCATGACTTTTTCCTAATTTTTTTTTTGAGATTTTATAAAGGAAAGCAGCCCTTTAGCTGCTTTCACAGTGATTTAGATAAACTTGCCATTGCACTGGGTGTCCTCAGATATTTGGCATGTTTAATGAATTTTTCAGACATTTCATTTCCTTTGTAAGTGCCAATTATCAATCTGTGGTAATGAAGGATGGTTTAACGTGAACTGTCAAGGAAGTTTATAAAATTATCATGTCAACACTGTACTCTTCCAGCAGAGTTAGAGAAGGATTACAAGAAAATGATATTGTCATTTAATTAAACAGGGTGTACATTAATATTTCATTATTACTCCTTACTTATTTTTCATCCTGACAAGTCCTAGCTATCATTTTGTGGAGCCATCAGCTGTGCCTAGTGATGGGCAAATCCTCAGATGGCCGGGAAACTTTGGGCATTATATTGGAGTGATGCCTGCATGAGGTGGAATTGGTCATTTTTTTCACCCTCCTCATGCTCCTCTAATGTGATACCAAACAAGATTTCAGCGGCAACTGACCGTGCAAATATTTCTTATGTGATTTCCTGTTCTTGCCTCTTCAGCCATCAATGGAAGTAGTGCCCATACCCTAAACTAACATTTTTTGAGGTGCAGTCTCAAACTCTGTATATTCAGTGTTCCTATGTGGACAGGCTTAGGTTAAATCACTGGCTCTAATCCCAAATTTTCACCACTACAGAAAAACTCCTTTGCACCTGCCTTTATCATTTAGAAAATGAATGTTTTTCCAGTAGTGTTGATAGGTCTTTGGCAGTGCTAATTAAAGAGCATTTGGTTTTTCCTCTAATAAAAATAAATTTGCCCTAGACTCTTTAGGAAGATTTTTGACCTCTCTTGCAGCTACCCTCAATTACTCTCTTTTATTTTGATATTTGTGTCAAAATAAATCCTGTTCTTTTTAAAATGCTTAAAGGCTGGTGGAAGTTCTCAATGGGATGGTTCTGTTCCCTCTCAGAATCTAGCTAAATAATCACTGATTTTCCTTTTTTTTTTTAAAGTAATCTCACTCCTGCAAGTGCCTTACTTAAATTTATAGCTTGGCAGATTTTGTCTCTGCCAAACCCTGGTCATTGTGAAAATGGTTTTATGCAATGTGTCTCTCACCTTCCTTGAGGAGGTGTAGGTATCTTCCTAACCCTTTCAAAAGGGGTTGAGAAATTCTCTTGTGATAAAAACCAAACAGTCCAAAGGGTCCATAGTGCTGAAAACTACAAAGATGTTCAACGACTCTCAATGACAGCCTGTTCTTTAAGACCTTTCAAACCATCAAAAATACAGGGGTGTACACAGCTTGAGGAGGGTTTGATGTGATTCTGAGTAAACCAGCAGGGCAAAGATGTGACGTGGCTCATGAAACTGTTGTCAAGCATTGGAACAGCCAGCCAATGAGAATTGGTGCAGTCACCATCCGTGGAGGGACTTAAAAGATGTGTAGATGTGGCACTTGGGATATGGATTAGTGGTGGACTTGGCAGTTCTGGGTTAAATGTTGGTCTTGATGGTCTTGGAGATTTTTTCCAATGTGAACGATTCCATGTTGAGCATTTTTTGCTGGAGCCTTGAAGGATTGAATGCTGAGTGAAGCCTTGGTTCTGGGCAAGGTACTGAAGCACACAGAGCTGTGAGTACTCTTACAGAAGTTTTCCTTTCCTGAGAGATGCAATTTGCTTGGTTGAAGAATTTCCCTTCTTTCTTGAAAGAAAAGAAATTTGGTTGGAGACTGTAAATGCTTGGCATCTCTATAAATTAACAATGTGCATCTCTGCAGTGCCAGAGAGGGGTGCACATATCAGTTCCCTTCTTTTAAAAGGCCACTTATATCTGGCATAATTTGGGCTTCAATTTTTAATTAATTTTACACTGGAGATTTTGTAAAGTTATGCAAGCAAGAAGAAAGTGATCTGTTCTTGCTACATACCTAATATATGTATCATTACAGGTACCTAGCAAAAATTAGTAGAAGTGATTAGAATCATAGGATAATTTGGGTTGGAAGGAACCTCAGGAGGTCAGCTACTCCAGCCTCCTGCTTCAAGCAGGGTCAGTTATCAAATTAATGTGCTTCCACATTTTTTGTGGGGTTTATGGTTCCCAGTGGATCACAGGTTAATTCCAGCAAAGAGATAATCTCACCAAGTGTCAGTCATTTCTTTAGAAACCCAGCTATTATCACTTTTATATGCTTTTAATTCATGGGTGTTAACTATGGGAGCTCAGTAATGTACAGTGACAATTCTGTAGTCCTTTAAAATGCTACACTTATTATTATACCACCTTCCAACTTTCCTCACAGTTCCAACAAGTGCTAGAAATACTATTGTTATGATAAGTTATGGATCCCCAATGGAGGCATTTAATTTCATGGCATGTTAAAGGCTATAACAGCCTATTAAAACAGGGGTGGAAAATCTTACTTTGGAAAAAAAAAAGGCAGAATAAAATGTTTCGTGGCACTTGTCCAAGAGAGACATTTTACAAAACCCAAATCTTAGAGATAGGAATTTTTTTTTTATATAATACATTCTTTAAGGGCTAACAATGAGAATGGTGTGGCCATCCTTTTCAGCAAACATTGGCTACCATTTCTAAGTCAAAAGAGCTATCAGTGGCAGCAGGAGAGAGACTAAGCTAATGCTGAAGTATGCATATGATTTTCCTTTCATTATTCTTACTGAAATAGCCAAGGAATTAGGACAATTAACAATTCTGCTCATGTGTAGAATTATAATATCAGTGCACAAACCTGTAAAGCTTGCTCAGTGCTTAAATTTGTTCACATAAATAGTCCCCTTGGCTTGAAAGCAAGGATGAGGCCCCAGTGTTTGTGCTGGCCTTTTGGAAGTTTTCAAACTACAGTTTTCCCTGTGTGAACCTTGAACAGCACTTGTAGGCTTGACTGAGAATCTGAAAATGTGTCCCCATGCCAATAGAAGTGGCAGAGCACAGCTGCTTGCTTTTCAGCTCCAAAACCTTTGGGTTTTGTTTGCAGCTGTCTGTCATAAGTACTTGCTTTGGAGAATGTAAATAACCAAAGATGAAAGGTGATTTTTGAATAAGGGGGAATAAGTAAATAGATGAAACCTTTCCTAAACTCGCTGCTCTGTTCAGTGTTCCGAGCCCCTCTTTCAGTGCCACTTGTGGCCAACCAGAACCTTTCCACTGGCTTTAGCAGAACCTGTGCTGATCCCTGGAACTGTAGCTCTAAGTGCAAATGAAGACTCCTACAGAACTAACAGAGCTGAAGGACTCAGGAATTTGGAGTAGGATTAAATATTAATTTCTGCCTGGTTGGTATCACCCGGGACTTAGTCACAGAGGGCATTAAAGAACAGGGTAAAAAAAAAAAAAACAAACCACAGCCTCAATATCACTGAAGCCCTTGACTCTCCCTTCCCCAGGAGCACAATTCCATTGTCCTTTATTACTAATATATCATAATATCACTAAATATGGCCTGAACATTTGACAGTCTGGAGCAACATACAATCCACAAGTGAAAAATGTCAGATAAAATTACAAACTGATGCAGGAGGGAGCTGGAGAAAGCAGAGAGGTGAAATTCGCAGCTGTCAATCACACGTAGTTGTCACCTCAGTAGTTTTTTTGACAACCCCATGATGTCTTGGGAGTACCACAGAGGGAAGCAACAGTTAACAGTGGTTTGGGGGTCGAGGAGTGATGCAGAGCAGGGTCTTTCCAAGGAAGTTGCTTGGAAAGCTGTTAGGAAATTCAGAATACGGGGCTGTGGCAGCCAGCAGAGAATATTGAGCTGAAGTGGAAAGACAGACTTTGGTCACCATCAATCCATGGTAATAGTAAGGGCCTGGAATATCAGGGCAAGCAGCTCCAGTTTGGAACAACTCAGAGAGCCAAAGTTTCAGTAGTTGAGGTGGGAAATAATTTGCTGCTTTATCAGTGAAGGAGCTGTATGTACAGAGGGAATGTGGGGCTATGAATTGGAGACAGAATGATTTAGTACAGCAGGATTCTTTTGAGAATATAATGAGCTTCTGCCCCTAAATTAAAACTTTTCTTTAAAGATTTTGAATCCAAAAATAACTATCAGGGGAGTTTCACAGAAGCATTAATTACTTTCATTCCTAAATCTGACGGTGATCCAAATTCATGTTCCAACTACCTTCCTTTTTCCCTTATAAATTAAGGTTGCAGAGCTAAATTATTGGCTTCAAGGACTGCAAAAGCAATTTTCTACATCATATCTCATTCCCAAGTTGAATGTTATACGTAGATTATGCACAAACAATGCTGAAAACCTTTATAGCAGTATCCCTTGAGCCACTAAACTCTTTGTCTACTAAACAGAATTTTCTAACGACAGTGTGAAAGTGTGTGACAGCCTACAGTGGGATTGTCATTTCCCTAACCCTCCAGTGCTCTGTCTTTGGTCCATATTTGATACAAGTATTTTCCTCCCTTTTATAAGCTCCCAAGTGCTATGATTTTATGAGTGGTATTTCCTTGTGGTTCTTAATTATCCTCTTTTTTCTGGCTTTCAAAAGAGTTTTTTGCTTAATAACAGAACACATAGAGGTGTCCTTCAGATGCATCTTTTCTTTCACTTACCACTAGCTTGGATTGGGTTGGGGTTTTTTTTGCATTGGGAAAGTTTTGGTTGCCTGTGGGGATTTTGTTCAAGTAATACAAGGAATTGGTTTTCCATAATTCAAGACAGAGTCTGCATCTCTCTTACCCACACACTCTTTAAACCATCTACTGTTGGAAATAGGAGTATTTTAGTCAGACCAAAATCACACCTGGGGACAGCTGAAGTTGCTGGCTCCTCATGGAAGATTTAAAAATTCCCATGTTTATCTGTGTCCTAAAATTTCAGCACAGAGGTCCATCCATTTTCCATGTGCTTCTTTGACATGTGAAATTCCTCTTTCAATACTACTCTCACTTCAAGGGTAGGGACAAGGAAGCCACACAGAGCAGCTCTGGGATGGTAAGGGTAGGACCCAGGACTACAATCTTAATTTTTTTATGTGTCTAAATAGTGAGGAAGAATCTTCCTGCTTTTTTCTGCAGCTTCTGGTCTGGTGTGATGGTTTCAGGTCACCTGAGCACCAAACTGAGACCTCCACCCGAGATGGCCATGTGTGTCCTCTGTCCCTGAATCTGCTTAAAGCACCATCTAAATGAAATATGCTATATGATCAATGTTATAATTTTTTCCCTATTTAATTGCATCTACTCTCTTTCTTTTGTTAGATTTTGGCACTGTACAAATATAATTGAAATATCACAGACCTAAAAGGCCTGTGAACAGACAGCAGCAGTTTCCTGGCACGGCTCAGCTTGGCACAGCCCTGGCTGGACTCTTTGTGCAGGCAGAGGGCTGAGAAACAGCCTTTTGCCTTTTCTAGGAACTTAAGTTTGGGTTTAGCTGGGCTTTGGGTGAGCACAGGCATCAAAAGCAAGTGTTGTTTGCTGCTGTTTGTGGCATTTCCCTGCAGCCACCAGCTCCATCCATCTCCACACTGAGAGAGGGTCCTTGGTTTGCTGCTTCTGCTGTATCATCAGGGGGAAACAGCTCCTGGATTTTGTCATTCATCTGATTGATGCCAGAATAAAAGTCAAATTTAAGAGATTCCACCCCCCACCCTTGGACTGCTGGTGCTCTCTGAGAGCTGAATTCCTGTTTTCCTGTAAATAAAGCAGCACAAAAGTCAGTGTTACTGGTGGCCTCCTGGCATAAAACCATTCTCCCAAAAATGTAAGCCTAAAAACGAGGCCCTCAAGAAAAATCCTCTTGTTCTACACTGGTCATATTTTGAAACTTCCAAGGATATTTTGCAGTTCGGAAGGATTTAAGTCCTACTTCAGTAACTAACTTGTTTTTAAATAGCTGGATCATGGAATAAATTGAAAATGTGGCTTGTATTTTTATAGATATATTTTAGGTGACACAAAGAAGTTAAGGGTGTAACAGAAAACGTACTTTGTATCTTTCACTTTTTTTCTTTTTGGTTTTGTGTCTGCTCATTAAAACATTTAGTATTTAAGGTTTAAGACAAGCGAACCTTTCTCTGTAATCTGAGCCCACTCTGAAAGGCCCCAAAAACTGGGATACCTGAAAGGTGGAGCTGTTAAGCACAATAAAGCCAAGACATTTACATGAGCCACTTGAACCTGGGCCATCTAAATCTATGGAACTAGAAGAATGAAATTCTCCTCGTTTCACTTGTTTTCCCCAAGCGTTCTTAGTAAGGGAAACTGCTAACAGCCTGTTTTCCAAATTGTGCCTGAGCCTGCAAGCTCTGCTGGCCTTTAAAATCTGACTTCCTTTGTATTTTAACCAACTCACCACACTTCCTGGCATTTTTCTGCTTTTAAATGTACACATGGTGTGGCAGAGCTGCAGTTTTTGTACTGCAGTGTTGCACTATTTTGGAAACCAATGAGAAGGGGAAATAACCTGGGGATCTTTCGCAGGGAAATGGGGAAAGACTTGTTTACCAGATCTCACATTTCTGGCAAACAGCTGGCTGTAGTTTTAATAATGAGCTGCCCATAATTGGAATGTATTTAATCCAAGTTAACACACATGCACTAAACTTGCTAATTGGGAATTTCTTTTTATAAGCACATTACTCTTGCTTTTTCAAGTAATGTTAACGTGCTGATACAGCAGAGAGAGTGCACCTCGCTCCACGACTGCAGCGAGCAGGCCCCAGTGCATGGTAATTTTTGAAGAAAACATATGGTAAGAGTAATGGCTGAAGTCTGTAGACAGCTTGCCTAAATTACAGTGCATCCATTGAAACCAGGACACATGCTAAGCTGCTGAAAGCAAAGAGATGTCATTAAAAAATGATTCATATACCTTTGCTTTAATGAGTCCCCACACTTGAGGATTGCCAATTGCCTGATCAATAGCTTCACTGCAGCACCAGGCAAAATTCCTTCTACAAGTGAAATATTTCCATTATAGAAGTCTGGAACTTCAGCATATACACTTTTTGCCTTGAAGGAATTTGAAAATAATAATTTTTTTTATATATTTCTGAAACCTGCCTATATTTGAATCTAGTAAATAAACAATCATGCACTGCCATATGGAGCAATTTCATAACAGCACATGGTGAGGCTCTAATGAGTTTTACCATACTGTGCCTGACAGGTGAATTTTCAGCTTTGATTACAGGAGGCCAAAAATAATTCATCCAGGCCAATAAAGTTTGATTTAGATAAGACTCGATTATTTTTGCTATCAGCCATTAAGAACTGTTCTATCCTCATTTTCATTTTCAGGCACATAGCCTGGCAACAAGCAATAATGGATATTTATTGGGCTATCAAATCCACAGAGACTTGTTTACTTATCCTACTACTGCAATTGTCAATATTCTCTAGTCCACTGACTGCTATCTTTAAAAGATGTCATGTGTAGGAGTTGTTTTCAAGCTCAACTCTTAAACTTTAAAAAGGTACTTTGAAGTTATTATTAGCAGCGCAGTGCCTGGAGACCCCATTATGCCAGGTACAAACAGAGACAGACCTGGCAGAGGAAATGTGGGGGCAGTTTTTGTGCCTTTTGAAGAGCCTGAGCATCTCCAGTGTACGTGGGGGCTGCTCTGGAGCTGAGGGCAGCCCGGGGCACATCCCAGGGATGCAGGACCCAGCAGGACCAGCGAGTGCTGCCTTGCTCAGGGGAGCAGAGCTCAGCCTCCTGCTGCACAGAGTGTCTTGGAACAGACAAAAGCAGCTCCCACTGAGAAAGGCTCAGAAGCGTTGTGGTAAGCCCCTGTATAAGCTGCTGGTAGCTCAGATCTCACCCTCACCTCCTGTAACTGAGTAATGGCCCTGGAACCTTGGTACACCCGGGTCCCAAGGTTGCATTATTCTCTTTTAGCTCAGAGGAGAAATCCCCACCAGATATTTTCAAGAGGTGAAAAATCAAGATAAATTTTACAGGCAAAAATATATAAAATTACTGAAATTCTGGCCATACGACCAAGGCAAAGTCACACAGTTAATTTTAGTGATGCAAATAAATTTTGCTCTATTCCATTTTTCCACCAGATGTGAAACACACGTCAGCATACTGCCTCAGATACTCCAGTTGCTTTGGTTTTCCAGCAGACTGGGGCATTGAATTACTCACAGAAGTACAAAATGAGGTGTGTGTTGCCTGGACCTCCCACAGCTGCACGATAGAGTAACTGTGCTGAAGCTCTTGCCTTAAAATTTGTAAGAGTTTCTTCCTTGGTGGTTCCCAAAATAGCTTGGTGCTCATGGAAGGTGGAAAGTCTCAAACTTCTAGTTTCACCTTGGTTCTAGCTACTGGTTTTTAGATATGCTAGGTGAGAAAGCACCTGGATGGCACCTTGATATCTCAGAGACCTTTTGTTCTCGTTGCTTTATCCTGCACTATTCTCCTGCTCCTTGCCATTGTGTTCAACAGGTGAAAAATGAGCATTTATGCCTTTTCACTAAACTGGCAAATATGTCAGCATTCCATTCCTGCATAGCATGTGACATTTCATGCAACGCTTTATCTCTGACCTTTCTTTCCTTACCCTTGGTTCAATTTCTTTCTGCCCTGGGCTTTGAGACAATGAAAGTTAATTATGACTCCTGTAAGGCCCTTTGGGGGGTTTGGTTCTTCATATGCATCTGCACCAAAAAAAAAAGTGACCTTAAGGTTTTTATTCAACAGGTGTCCTCTATCAAACTTCATTTCCTTTTTATCTGTGTTTCAGCAGAAATTTTAATTTTGTCTTAAGGGAGGGTTATGTAAGAATTCAGTATGAGTAAAAAATTATATCAAGTTAATTTTTTATTTATGCATTATTTCTTAGGGAATAATAATCTTGGGGTTACTGCTCATGGAACTCAGAAATCTTTGCCTAAAATTTGGATTACCTTTGAATCCCAAAGTGGAAATCTAATTTTCAAATACATTTCCCAGGAGGGGAGGTTCAGACAGATCTTTTACATTCCCTGTTTAAAAATGAAATAGAAGGGGCTTCCAATGGTTTCTAGAGTTATGAGAATGACTTGGCTGCTCATTTGGAAGTATCACCAGGGCCTTGCAAATAGTTTTCCTTTGCCTTCATGAGTTGTGTTGCAGCCTGGTGTCCCACTTCTGGATTGAAAACTTAAAATAAGCAAGGAGCTATGAAATTAAAACAGCATATAACTGAGCCAATCTTAGGTAGTATCTCTGAGGTAATTAAGAATGGAGCAACACAGTGATCAAATCAAGGTTGCAATTAAAACTGAATCAACAGATCAATGGGTTCAAATGAGCAAATCATCATATTAATATAGCAGGTAATCAGGTAGAATTAAGTGGTTGACACTGGTGGGAATTTCTGATAGTTTGAGACTTAAATTGCATGGAGGAATGAGGAAGAACCTATTTTCTTTTAGTCTGAGAGTCAATAGTAGTGGTCACTGACCAGAGAAAGAACCACATGCATGATCTTTCTGAAAATGAGTTTTGTCCCTTCTTTACCAAATCTTTGGGAACGTACATCCCACAGATCTGCCCCATGCCCTAAATTTAGAAGAGGAACATGTTTAGTCTAAGAAGTTATTAGTGGCATGCAGACAGTCCAGCAACACGAGACTTGTCTCCCTAGGTAAGAATGAAGAGATATTTTTACATTTTATTTTGATGAAGTTCTCTTCCTGGTTTGTTGTATTTTCCCAGACTCAAATACAATGTGAGCATTCTCTACAATTCTCCAAAACTATTTTGCCATACAGGGTAATTTCAAATTCAACTCACTTTTTTTCACTGATATAAAAAACTACAAGCACAGGTTATAAACACAGAGGTAATTCATATGTGCCTGTTTAGTATGATTAACTTGTTTTGCCTTTCTTGTGTTAAAGAGGGATGGCCTTTTGGAAAGACTGTAAAATAACTATGGGAAAAAGAGATTGTTTTAAATTCAGCATGATCTGGGGAGTTGGGCTATGCTTCTCCAGCCCAAATTGATGTCTACAAATCTTGCCATCTTAATTCAGAGACCAGATGCAACACAGGTCAATTTAATTTCATTACTGTCAAAAGGTCTTCTGAAAAGATTATAATGTTTGCAAGCCACTGCCCGCCGCAAGGTGATGCCACAGGAGGAGAGTTCAGTGGGGACCACATGCTGGAGTGAAATTAATTAACCCTTGGCAGCAATGGAGAGTTAAAAGCAGGCCCTTAACTCCTTCAATCACTCACCAAAGGCAAAGTAGTAACCAGTTTAAATTTTTACCCTGTTAGGAATCAGACTGTAAAAAGTTAGTTGAATAGTTTGTTTAAAATTGGTGGACGATGCAGCAAAAAAGGGGAAAGACTGAAAAAGTAAGAGTAGGCATATTTTTATTTTCTCTTTTTATGGTAAGTGCTTACTAAGCTTAAGCTAACAGAAATGCAACTGCAGCACTGGATTGCCCATGATATCTAATTTTCAAACAGACATAAATACTAGAGAACAACTTGTCATTTTAAAAGGGTAAACAGAAAAATCATATAAATTAAGTGACATTTAAGAAGTTCAGGGTTTATATCACAACCACCAGGGAAATCAGACCTAAGGAAGAAATGTTTCTTTAGAGCATTGATGTAATCAGCCTTGGGAAAGAGATTTCTTTTTTCCCCCTAAATGATTGTCCAAATAATTTAGAAGCATAATTTTGGACTCAGGTTGTCACAAAGGATTAACTGTTTCTTTTTAATTATGGACCCTACATTTGGAATTCATTTTTAAGTTGATTGAAAATTAGTTCACTAAAGCGGTAAAAGGCTAAATGCAATCAAGTGCCTGGAAGAAATAAAAAGCCCCACTTGAGGCCCTGGTTTATTGAAAACAGGAGAAATAATGGCACAGAAGCAAAGATTTGGGGTCCTTACTTAAGTGTTTGTAAGGGCAGCAGAGCCTGCAGTGGGAGGGAGGAACTTTGGATCACCTGCTGAGGTCCTTGCAGAACATTTGCTATAAGGCTCAGTCTGTCAAATGTTAATGGATATCTTTGCAAAAAGAAGCCTGCCTGGCTCTGGAAAGGACCTTGAGGTGATGAGTTAAGAGCCATGGTGTTGTCTGTGAATAACGGAGAAATATATTCAATTGTTCAAGGATGCTCAAGGCCAGGCTCTGCTTAGGCTGGTTGGGCTGGGACTTGAGGAGAGAACAGGGAGTTTTGCACTGAGACTTTGGCAGAATGAGAGCAGTGTGAGAGCGTGCCCTGCAGTCATTTGGGTGCTAATTGCACCCTTGGTGCCAGGCAGCCTGAGAGGGCACTGCCCTGTCCTGTGTGAGGTGGGGAATACCCTGGGCTGCAGCCAGGCTGCTGCTCCTCACTGACAACAGGTCAGGTCTGCTTAAAACACACCCCTGTCCCAGGGAATGGCAACAAAGCAGAGCTCCTGCTGTGGCTGCTGAGGCACCCTGTGCTCAGTGGTCAGTGAGGGGGCAGCCTCCATCACAGCTGGCTCCTGCAGCTGCTCTCACCCGTGCAAGAGCTGCATCCTTCTCAGTCTGCCCCAGGCCGCTGCTGTGTCAGTGAGCAGATGATGAGAAGAGCAAGCCAGGGGAAAGGTCACCTCCCACACTGCCACAGCACATCAAGCAGCCAGCTGATATTTCCATCCCACACGTGCAGGAGTTCGCCGTGCTTATCTCTGAACAGAGCTCGGCGCAGCAGGCAGCGGGCAGGGCCAGCCTCACCGCAGCATTTATCATGTTAGGAAATGACCTTTGCAGGATCAACTTCCCCAACACCAGTGCTGGCCACAAGCTCTCAATCTGTGCAGCCACGAGCCAGCTGTAGTGCAGGGCTGTGCCAGCTTGCTCAGCCCAAACAGGACCAGGGCTCGACCTGGATGCAGCGCGTGGCCCATCCTTTGCTGTATTATCCAATTAGTCAGAGTCATTAATTCGTCTCTTTAAGGTCTTGTTCTAACAGGAGACAGTCTTATTGCCAAGATAATCCCTAACATTTTACAAACATAGCATTATAGACAGTTCTGATGAAAGGCAACCTCAAGGGGGTTGGCTAATCCTCCCTTATCCTAAGGCAGGATCAGCCAAGACATTTAAGCTTTTCATGAAAGATATTTATCTAAGCCATCTTTAAAGAGAACCTGTAATTCTGGGGAGAGGCCTGGGCTATAAACCCTGTCCTTTATCCTGTCTTCCTGTACAGCTTCTTTTTTGTTTGGTTGTTTTGTGGAGGGTTTTTTTTTTGACTCATTTCATCCATCAAATGTTTTGTTGCAGCTGATAGAAAGAATACCTTTATACATTGCCTATAAGTTATTTATTCCTATATAGCCTAATAAATGATTAGTCAGTGGCTCAGAGTTCTTTAATTAATAAACTTAGGCAATCTATGGCAACATTCTGGCAACGTTCACTGATGTATTAAGTGTTGCCTGTATATGTACAATTCTGATCCATCTCATAACATTTAATTGTTCACTTAGAAATCGAGTCACATCCACATTTAATAAAATCAGTGCTCAAATTAAAAAAAAAGTCTTTAACTTAAAGACTTTTCATTCAAAATTGTTTTCTCTTTTATTTTTCTTTTAATAAAAGCAAAAAAGGGTTTCTCTATTTTGCAGATTGCTGTCTGAAAACCAGGCTGCTCTTCTGCTTCTCTCAGAGGCATTTTACACACAGATTTTGTGCAGCAGCTACATCATGATGTTTGGGAAGTAGAGCTATGATCTTTTCTGGTCCTTGTTTGCTTTTTACCAGTGACATCTCTAACTTAGAAGATTTGTAGCACTTTCATATACAAAATTATTATTATGTCAGCAGAGAAAGTGCAATTTTTCCTGCCCTAAAGGGTTTCATAAAATGTTATGCAAGTGTCTGTTGCAGATGGAGTTGGTAACGCTGCTTACTCTTAAGGTAGTCCAGCATTTGGCATTTTCACTTGCCAGGTTTTAATTATTCAAACTAAAAGTTTTTATGCAAATATTTGCTTCAGGCTAAATATTTTAGAGAACTTTCAGGAAAAGTAGTTCATCTGCATCCAAAAGTACAAAAATCTGAGGAAAGGAGGAGATTAGCTTTTCCTCATGATAAACAAAATATTTAAAATTATTTAATTAGAAAGGTTTGTCTTCTCTTTGTTTACAAGTTGGCGGAGAGATTTGCTCTAACATCAGAGATCAGTCTTCTTCAGCTCCTGGACAATCCAAGTGTCCAAAGAGCCTTGTGCTGTGTGGCTGTGCTTTGGGACAGTCCCAGAGCCCAGGGAGCTCCTGCCCTTGGCCTGTGGGGACTGTGCAAGGCCATGACCATCCAACATCTGTTTAATTTGCAAGGGCAGCTCAAGGAGACCACATTCATCCACACCTGCTCTCCGTCTGCCTCACAGATATCCACAGGGCCAGACCTGTTCCTTCTTCACTCCAGCCTACAGTTCCTGTGGTGGCACTGTGGTTTATCCAGCACTGCCCAGGGGGCTGGGATGTGCTATTGCCAGGCTTCCAGGTGGCCCTGAGCTCAGCTGATTGCCAGGGTTTGCTCTGGGTCTTTAACTGGGACCCAGGAGTGTCATACCACATAAATCAGCAGTTGATATTTTATTTATATAGAGAGAAAAACAAAATTTAAAGTTACTTTAGAAATGTCCAAGCAATATTTAGCTGTTACGCCTCTGACACGCCTGACCAACACTCTGCAAGCAAATGGCAGCAGCATCTTGAGTTGGGGTGAAGTCTCTTGGCATTGACTTGCAGAGGGCTCTGGAGAGGACAGAGCAGGGATGTGCAGACAAGCGCTTGCAGTGGTGTTAAGCTTAACCATGCTCATCTGGTTATTCTAATGTTGAAAATAAAATAAAAGCTCTCTGGATTCCGTCCAGAAAGTGTTGTGTTGAGCCTGCTGCATCACCAGACTGCAGGGACTGTGCAGGACTTAGGCTGGCAGCTGGAGGAAGCAAATTCAGAGGCAATTATGGTGTTAAGCACTGAACCAGAGCACGGGGAGACAGTGAAACCCTCCCTGCTTGGAGCACTTGATCCCTTGTGATGATAACAGTCTGCTTATTGTTGCCAGACATCTCATCACAGCCAGAGGTAGAAGTCTGTGCTATGTACCCAGGTCTCTGAGACTCCAGCTTGAGGAGTCCTTCTCGCTTGGTAGAATTCTGTGATCAGTTATTTCTTGAAATTCAAGACTATTTTCTCATTACAGATATATGTACAAACAGCCTCTCTCCGGTTGGAAAAGGAACCAGCTACCTGGTTCCTCCAAACTTTTGCATGCTGAACTGTACAACCTTAATAAGCTTCTGAATTATTTATTTTTTCAGAGCCTCATATAGCTCTCAACTTTGGTCTCAAATTGGAACCATAGGGGAAACCTGGGCAGTGGGACATAGTGGCAATTACCCCCAGTGCTGCTCAACTCTGATAGCTTAGATAACCACGTTTTGCTTTAGTGGAGGTTGTACTCACTGGGGCTGCTTTGGAAGCTTGTTTTTCCAAACTTTGGTTGTGCTGTTATGTAAAAACACCTTTCCCCAATCCAAGTGCTTGGTGCTGACACTTGGTGGGAACCCCTGGCTATTTCTAGCACTTGGGCATTGGGGGCCAGTTCAGACATTCAGTACTTGGGTCCAAATTAATTATCATTAGACAAAGGACTATTAATTAACATCAATTATGACAGAATAGCAATGTGTATATTTTTCTACTTTAAAGTGTGCTACCAGTGCATTTGGAGTGGAACACACTATATCCATTTTCTTCTTAAACTTGAAAACCAAAACCAAACTTTGTAAATCACTGTACATCATTGTACAAATCCTTTTTGTAAAAGGAAACCATGCTGAGAATTCTGTTAAAAAGTTGAGCTGACTGGTGCTGGTGTGAGATGCAGGAATTTGACTTCTTGGGAGTCTGAAGCTGGCACTAGAGCATGTGTCTCTACAGCTGATGGATGGAGATCTGGAGAGGTTTACTGCTCTTGGGTTAGAAATCCCCAAAATGAGCAATTTTTTTTTTGTTATTCTTCTGTTGCACCCAGAGCAGCTCTGTTTAAAGCTATGACAAGGAGTTTTCAGGATCAAGTGTTTACATGGAGGCGATTTCTAGAACTCACTGAATCAGAGTATGTCTGTTTTTCACAAAGCAACATTAAATGGATTACTCAAAGTAAATAGGCTTTCAATTTAACTTGGGAAGACTCTGAGATTTGGGTAAACAATTACAGGGTGGGCTCCTCTTTCCTTTAAAAGCCAGGGAGCACTGAAGTACCTTCCAGAATGTGGGCCAGGCTGCGAGCTGCACGGGGCCATAAAGCCAGGGGTTTAGCTCCAATCTATCTGTCTCCACAGTGTAATGTACCTTAGTGTGTGTAATGACTGCAGGGACTGGGGAGATGTGTGGTAGAACACACAGCCCCGCGCTGTTATCTCGTTTTAATTACATGCAACATTTTTCTTCAAAATGAAGAAAACAATCGAGACAATAATCCGTGAGCAAGCAGATATGTGGATGCAAAAGAGATGCCTGCAGTATTCCTCTGTCGGTAGTACCAAGAAGAAAGGTCATGAAAAGCCCCATAAATAGCCTCTATTACCCAGAAAGCAAGCCTTGGTAAGTGTCTGACAGAGAGATCCCCAGCTCCCAGCAGCCATTAAAGCAGACTTTCACTTTCAGACATTAGAACATAAAGCTCCTTAATGAAGGGAAGATGTTTTTAGTCAAATTGTTTTCCTTTAATATTTGTTTTCTCCACTTGAACAAAATGTATATGACAAATTACTGGCTAAGCTTACAAGAAAGATCATTGTTAAAACGGACAGTTTGAATCAAATTTTTTAACAAAATTCCCATTACTCTATTTAAATGGAAACAATCCAGACATCATTAAAATAAAGCAGGATTCCTTCAGGGAGAAATTATTTCTGGTTTGATTTCTGTCAAAATGACTTTGACTTTCAGAATACTTTTACAAAATGTTTTCCTGAGGCTTTGTCTTTGTGAAGGGTTTTTAAACAAAGGAACTGTTTGCCACTAAACAGAAGTAATCTGATAAAAGATTGGATTCAAATTAAATGTGCTGATTTTTTAATGGAAGAGGTTCTTTATTATTTTATTTTGTTTTAAGACATGTCACCTAATCAGCACATAAATCTTCATGGAATTCATCTGACAACCTCATTAATTTCCTGTGAATATTGCAGTGCGAAGAAAAGACCATAATTTTATGAAGGTAATTTATTCTAAAATCAGGTGCCTCATATTTTTATTTCTGTGAGTTTGTGTTTTAATGAAGCTAATCTCGGTCATAAACACATCTTGTGGCCACAACATGTTTGTATCCTGGTTCTGGAGAGGGCCTGATCCTTCTCCCACTGACGCAGCTGGAAATCAGGATTGACTCCAGCGAGGGCACAGGCAGGTATGAACAAAGCCTGGATGGAACGGACCTCTAGGGCCTTTAAGGGCTGCATTTATGTCGCTTTGTAGCAAAAGTGGTGTAAAGGACCCTAAATAATAATGTGGAACATTGTGTCTGGTAATGCTGTGGTGTTAGAGCAGCAAAAACTCAAACTGATGCAGCCTTGAGGCAGGTTTCCTATGGATACCAAAACTCTTGCTTTTCCCCAGACTTTCCCACTTAATTTCAGGTTCATTCTTTCAAACTCTATCCAATACCTGGAAAAGGTGAACTTTCTGCTGAGAAGCACATTGTCCAGGGACTTATTTTCAGTGCCTCATTCACTTAAATTTATGCAACTGAAACTGAATTTTTCCAGTCATGTGAGTTGAAGACTTTTTCCCCCTTATTTATTCTTGTTTTGTTCTAGTTTTTGTTTCAGTTGGCTGTGTCTAGGAATAAACAAAGCAGCAAGGAGCAGATGTTTCTGTTGTGCCCGCAGCTTCTGTGGGCATGAATGTGGCAGAGGGGGCTGCTGAGGTGGGGTTCAGGTTCTCCCACTGCCATTCTGAGCCCAGGGTCACACCAGAGCAGCACCAGCTGTGGAGATTCTGCTTTGGCTTTCCTTTGTCTCTTCTTTCCTGTCCCACAGTGGAAGTGCTAATGTTCTGAAATGGAACTCTAGAATTAGGGCAAATCATCTGTGCAATGTTGGTGTTCTGTAATGGGCTGGATGATGAAGGTGTTTATACAACATATACAATATTGTTTAAGTAGAATATTGTTTTATTGATAAAGCAGTGGAGCTTTGATGTAAATTGATATAAGTTACTAAACACAGGCTGTGGAAAAACCCCAGGCTGTTACCTGTAGTGAACTAAGACTTCAGCAAAGCATGGTTCATCCCACATCCCTCTAACTTTTGTGTTTTCTTCAAAATTCTGCCCACTTTTCTCTGTTGTCATTATCTTAATGCTGTTTAAAAGCTTGGTGGTCACAAGCTCTCTGTAACCATTAAAAATAATGAAATACAATTTCAGAAAACAGAAAGGAACAATCTGTGTGCAAGTAACTTGAGCTCCAAGCAAATGAAAACAGAGCCTGATTCATTGTCAGAAAGTTTCAGAAACTTCACATGCAGAGTTTACAGAAAACATCTTTCAGACATGATTTTGAAAATTGCTAATATTTGAAACCAGCTGGTGTAACAAGGTTACTGAGGTGAGGAGAGAACTGCTGCCTGGAGGACATGTATTAGAGAGATCAGAAGATGTTGCAGGCAAGTTTCAATATCAGCAGCTATTTTTTACAGTAATTTCATTGCTACATTGACCACTGAGAACAACCACTCGTCATTTAACCAGTTCTTCAACTTCTTCTCCCCCCACTTTTAATCTTCTTGTGGAGGCAGCTGAATAATACCTTTTTCAAGGTAAGTGTCTGATGTGTTACATCAATCACTAGAATTTCTTCTAAGATCCACATTATACTTTAAACCTTGACCTTAACAGCCATATCAGCATAATAATTTTTAGGTATCTGAAGGATTTAATACTTGATCACGAGAGAAGTTGTTGGGGGCTCCTTTTATGACCCATGGCAGGTAGGAATATGATTCCCTTGTTCCCCTTTGCATTATCCTCCATCATCAAGAATTTAAAGGCAAATAGTTGTGCTGCATGGGTGCAATCTTACCTGTACAGCAGTGCTTTATTAAGAAATAATAATCAGCTTAGGTGAATAGCAGGTAAGCTTTTTTTTGGAGAAAGGTGTTTGGTTTCCAGGCCAAGTACAGCATGGAGAGCAGCAATAAAAATTTCATCTCCTTGCACTTGGTGAGAGAGAGCTCTCTTTAGCAAGTTGTAATATTACAGGCTTCCAAGCTGTTGGATGTTTTTTGAGACTTGAAAAGAAAGTGGAACAATGACTGTTTGTTTTGGTTTTTTAATGGTGGTTTCTGTAACATGACACATTAAGTAGATGGTCACCTGTGGAGCCTTTGGAGGCTACCAGAGCATCTTTCAGGTCTTGATGAGTTTTGATCCTGGAGATTTCTTGTACCAGATCCATTGTTCTGCCACTCCTGTGAGGACGTCTTGCTTTGCAACCATTTTTGAATATGCAGAGTCAATTAATTTGCAAAGCGGTTTGGTAACGATCAATTAGTCTTTTTTCCATTAAGAGAGATTAGAATTCCTTCAATATTTGTGAGATTTTTATGATATATTTTGGGAGGTGAGAAAGGTCTCCAAAAGTTACCATATCCAACCAAGACATTTTACAAACAAATGGAATTATTTTGAAAAACTGGTAAAGTACCATTTTTTTTCCCATCACAGGGAAAGAAGATAGTATTTCATCATATTCAGTGCCTAACACATGGAGCTGTAGCTGTAGTGAGCATGATTCAGAAATGGGATTGTCAGGTTGGCCTCCATCATGCCAGGCCAAGACTCTTTAGTTTCAAGCTGGCTCTACCTCAATGAAGCAGTTTTGGCTTGAGCAAGCTGCAAAATGTGGGTCAAGGCTTGCTCCTGCATTCTTTGGGCATCTTTCCATCAGCACTGGGGGGGACATGGCCAGGCTGCAGCGCAGTGATCATATTCCACCAATTGTGATAAATGGATTTGTTTGCAATATTTATACTGCTCTGTGAGGAGCAGAGAGTTCTCAATGGAAATGGTCCTGTTTGGCTGCAGGTTAAAATGAATATGTGAGAGGTTGTTAATTCTGGGCTTTGCAGGTTACTAGTTCAGAAATTAATTCTGAAAGTACCCCTCAGCTTGACACAGGCTACAGGGGTTTTTTATTTTCTGTGAAACAGCTCTGGAGTTACTCACAGTGCTACAGTAGTGTTCAAAATGGATGTTTGAGTAGGGATTTCCATAGCATAAAATGATTCTATCAAAGCATGTATGGGTATGCACTGCATGTGCTTTATAAAAGGAAATGCTTTTCTGTTATTATAATTCCCTCTGCTCTTCCTAGGAAATATTCATTTCACTTGTAGACTGATCCATTTCCATAAAGCTCCTCTGTCCTTAGCAATCATGTCATGGGACTGTCAGAGAGCCCTGGCTGTGATGAGGCATGCTTTTCCTGGGCTTTATCCTGTCACAACCATAGCAAAGCATCAGACATGCAGAAGCAGATGAGTTGTGAGAAGCAGAAAACCTTTGGTACAGCTTTCTGATTTTAGATTTCAGTGATTAGGGAAATTAGAAAGAATATTTCGAATGGCGTATTTGTGCGCTGGACAAATGCTTTTTTGTGCTCTAAGACCCTGGGAGGAATGGAGTGTTCAACAACATAAACTATTTCATCAAAGGTAATTTGAGAGAGGGATTGATTTGTTTTCACATGCATTTTATAATCAAACTGAATCCTAATTATTCTTTCTATTGACTGCTCCATGGATGCCCTGAGCTGTGTGCAGTACGGCACACTTAGTTCACGCCACTCCTTTATGATCATTTGTACAAAGTAATTGTCTTTGTGACCAAGCTGAGAGTGGTGAGACATTTGGTATGAGCTTTATCTCAGCGTGCTCCCAGACTGCGTTGGGAACCACAGGATTCCTCAATGCATTCAATAAATACCACGTCATCCATCCATCAGCTGAATTACGGGGCCCTGCAGAAGCTGAAGCAGTCAGCTGACCTGTTTATCTTCTGCCCCCCACCCACCCGCTCTGTTCAGTGCAAGCAGAGTTATAGAGGGGGAAAAAAATCCATTAATAGAAGAGAGGCAGAAGATGATGAATTAAGGGAGCCTCCATTAATTTTTCATTTTGACAGATTATCGTCTGTCACAAGGCAGAGGAGATGTTCCTCGTGCACAGAGCTGGGGAGCTCGCTCTTTGTAACACAGACTTATGTTTTTCGCATGAATTAGGTAGTGGGCACCAAAAGGATGAAAAATTCATGGCAATCTATAATTTACATGCTAGAAGATAAATAATGAACTAAATCCTGTCATTAAATTGGTCTTTCGTTTTTTTTCTTAATCCCCACGGTGATGAATCTGATTCTGCAACAACATTTAGTATAAATTGATTTTTTTTTTTTTTTTTTTTAGTGGGGGGCAAAGCTGTTTAAAATACTTTGTTATAAATAGCTTGAGCAGCACAGAACATTGCCTTAGGCTGAATGATATGCCAGCCTATTAATGTAATAGTACATTAAGATTGACGTTAATTAATGTCAATATTAACATCACCTTTCTAAACCACATTGAGCTACCAAAAAAGTCATAAATATTGTAGAGTTTGGTTTAATTAACTTTGAGTTTTGTTTAAAAAAAAAAAAAAGCCTGACATATTGGGAAAGTTTCTTTATTCAAATGGTATTAAAATGGATAAATGGGCGTTAGGATAAATGGGGGCTTTCCACATCACTTAATGTATGTCAAGGGACATGACCTCATTTCAAACAAATGTGGTTTTTTTAGATAAGACATTAGGGTAAGTGAAGTTTCACTGTGTATAATAAATAATAAAATTACAAGCCTCAAAAGGAAATCTGAACAATTTGAATTGTGTTGTAAGCTGGTTGCTGAGGGCTGGTGGATTGGTTCAACTCCCTTTGTGTGCTCCTCATAGAAGGCAGAGGAAGAACCCTCATCTGCTATATGGATCTTACAAATTAGTTCCTCTTTTTTTTTTTTTTTAATTCTTTCTTCATTTTTTTTCTAGAATGTCATGCAAATACCTCTTTTAGAGCAATAATATTGTTTATGTAGGCACACACAGATATACACACACATAGCTATGGGGCATAAGCCTGGTGAAGCTCAGTTGCTCCCTGTGATCTTGTCTTGCCTGATGTTCACAAAGCCATGCAGAGCTCTCCCCAGGAGCTGGACTGTTTCTCTGGAGCATTTTTCCTTGCAGATAACAAAGGCCTTGGTCTCCAGTCCCCAAATGCTCCAAGTGGCTTAACCACCATGGCAGGCTGGATCCCTGCTGAGGTCACTGGGGCTGCCAGCAGATTCAGGGCTTTACTCAGGTCTGTGTCCCCCCACCACAATGTTGAGAAATAGTGGGGTTCTCATCCCACTGACCTGCATTTTGAGGGACAACACCCCTAGTGGATGATGCCTGTTTCAGGTGGTTCCTTGTCCCTGTGATAACTCAGAACTACAAGAACAGTGAGCACGAGGCCACATTACCCCATTCCAAAGCCCCAGGGGAATTAATCCAAGTGGGGCAAATCCTGGTTATTGCTGGGTCTGCAGCCATGGTGTCCCCAGTCTGTCACCCTGGGGACTGTCATGTGCTGTGGATGCAGCTGAGCTCTGCAGGGAGCTAATGTACCATGGTGCTTTTTAACTTGTGTCTGCAGACGTTCTCTGGGCTTCTGGCTGGCAGGAAGTGCCTCGTAATGAGTTGCCATAAAGAAAGCCAAGCTAATGACAGACTGATTTAATGCAAGTTCATACCATTAATTTCTAGGGATTGGTAAATTGAATGAGGTTCCTGAATAGTATTACAAAAATGTTTCAGTTAATTCCAGCCATTATCTGGAGTAATGAGCAGTAGCTGCTGTGCATGGCCCCTTTCCCATCATGCAGGGTTTGGGATGCTGTACCTGGGCCCAGCAGGATTCCTCTGTCCATCTCCTAAGGCCTGCCTGGTGTCACCAAGGTGGGGACATTTTCCCTGTGTCGAGGTGGCAGCAGTTCTGGATGTCCCAGGTGTTGAGCAGAGGCTCTGTGGGGAATATCTGGCTGCCAGGGAACTGGGATCTGCCAAACAGCTGTTCCCTTTTTCTCTCAAGGACAGCGGAGGCAACCTGCTCCAAAATCCTCCTATGGACTACATTTTACTTCTGGGTGTTCATACAGTCCCAGAAGTTGAAATTTCCAGTTCTTTTACATACTTAATCGTACAGAAAACCGGAACAAGAAATAAAATTGTCAAAAGGACTTAATTTCCAGAAGGGTCTAAACCTGGCAGTGGACCTTAGGCTTGTAAATTATTCTTGTGGTACTGTCACTAAGTGCTTAGAAAACCACCCAGAACACTGGATTTTGGGTTTGTTCATAATGTTTTTTTCACTGTCATGTAATGATCAGTCAAGGTACTTTGTGTCTCAGCTTGATGTTTACTGACCAGATATCTGCTGGTTTTTGAGGGATTTATTGAGAGAAAGGGGTTTCATTTGTATGCAGTTACCAAACAGACTGGGTAGTAAACACTGCATTCTCCTGTATGCGGCTCCAAACCTTTTCCCAAGCACCACATTGTTCTCCAAGCATTTGGGAATTTGGGACACCATGTGCTGGGGCTCCTTTCTGGCCACTGCCACCAGTGGAGTTGTTGCCTCCAGAGGCCTTTAGGGCTGTGGAGAGAAGGTTCCAGCAAGTGCCCCCTCCAGCCCAGCCCAGCTGATGTCAGATCAGCACCTTTTAGCCATTTCTGTTACGTTGAGCCCATCTCAACACCATGGCTTCCCATGTTCCCAAATCCTCTGGAAAGCTGGGCCAGAGGGGATGTTTGGCTAGTTTGCTCCAGCCGAGGATGTAACCAAGCTCTGTACATGCTGCAGCAGGTTCCCTGCTCTGATTAGCAATGCCAGTCATGGCACCAGGATGGAACAAGACAGGTAGAACCTCTCCTCGTCGAACAAGGTGTTCTCCAGCTTGTGCTGTCTGTACTCCTGGGACAGAGAGCAGAGAGAGGCTGAATTTCATCCTGAGTAAATCAGCAAGAAGTTTTTTCAGCCATTGACATGCTCCTGGCTGGGAGGAGGCCATGTGATATATTTTTAACACATCTGGGCTTTATAGCTTATTTTCTGTGAGAAATGTGTGGGAAATATTGGTGGGCTTTCAGTGCGGATTATGCTTTTGTGGCTGTCCAAATTATCTTGGCCTATTTAAACACATTTAATGCTATTTTAGGCTAGTTGGTATTCACATTGCTCACTGCTTTAAATGTAGCCTTGGGGGCCCTGAGGGCTGGAGCTAGAAATGAGGTTCTCCCTGTGGAAGCCCTGTGGAGTCATATGGTAGATAATGGGATTGATCCAATTTCCATTGAAGTCTGTGGTGGCGGGATTGAGTCCAGAAGTTGATTAAAATTTTGTGCTTGCTCATGAGAGTTGGTATGCAATCAATAAGTAGAATGACATGAAATATCAGAAGAAAATTTATGCTACACTTTTTCTGAAAAAAAAAAAAAAAAGCATTTTTCCAGGACAGCCTCACTGTCCTGTGTATATTCATTGCTTTGGAACCTGTATAAGCACCACATTTAAAACTTATTGATTGATAGATACTTTCTCCTGACTTTCTTTCGAGTCAAATCTATTTGTCACATGGGGCCTATATTTAGATTTCACAGGGTAATGGGCAGTTGATGTGGAGGACAACATCCAGAGCTTTCTCCTTGAATCTTAAAGCAGTGCTACGGTTTAGATCTTTGCTTTTGAATTGTGTCAAACTAATGTCTCTTTTCTTCTGGCCCCTCTTGTTGCCTGCTCTTTTCCCAGTGTTGAACAGAGGGAGTCTGAGACATTGTTCTACTATAAATGTACTTTGGGTTTATATTTTTTTCTATAAATACACACTGAATATTAATGTCTGTGGAAATTAATCATTTTTCCATTTGATCTTCCTTTTATTGCACTGACTTTTCTTCATTAATTTTTTTAAGAACCTAGAAAAATCAAGTACTTTAGATACTGGCTTCCTTAATTTTTTTTTTTTTTTTTTTTTTGGTTTTGGTTTGGGTTTTTTTTGATCCTGCATATGAAATCCTTACAATGGTAGCAAAATAATTTGTACTGGATTCCTCAGGGTTTTGGTGATCTTCATTACTTTTCAAAGTTAGGGAAAACCAAAGTCAGCTTGAGTTAAGGCAGCATTAATTCTAACCATGTCTTGGCTAACTATAGGAAAAGGGAAAAAAGAACTTGTTCCAATGCTCACTGTGCTTAATTTCTTGTAGTGGAGATAAGTTTGAAGTACTCTGTAAGGTTTGTGAACTTGCTAAGCAAATTTCTTTGCTTGTTTGAAAAGTTTTTACTGCGTTCAGAATCCAGAAAAGGTTAAAAAGAATACTCCAAATGGACATTTCCTTTTTTTTTAACTGACTTTTTTCTAAGTGACAGTGTATGAGCAGATATCCTGGGTAGTGTTTTGACATGAATTTTCACATAGTTCTGTATGACATTTCCCTTTTAGGTTTCTTTAAATCAAGCTGTGTAACATGTGCCATATGCATTCTTAAAAAAAGAATTGTAAGATTTAATATAAATTGAAAAGTAGGGATTCCCTTTCTAGTTTTCCTCAGTTAGCTGGGAGACTTGGCTGTGAGAAACAGGACTGAGATATATGGTGGTTAGGCTTGAGGGTTTTTTCTATGCAACATGGATAGGTCATAATTTTCTCATCTTGAGAAGAATGAAATTGGATATAATTTTTAATATTGAGGAAATTCACTCCTTTATAACATCAGTGAATAATGTTTTCAGCAGTTTATTCTGGGTTTACTTCTAATATACCCACTGTTGGATTTTACAGGGATCTTTGATGGGGATGCAGTTAAGCCAAACTGATTGCTTCTGGAAATTTCAACCTTGTAAATTCTTAGGAAATATTTAAATAAATGAAAGTCTTGTGCTGTGCCTCTCAAAGAAAACCATTACGTGTAGGGACAGATTTCAGCTCTCCATGCATGGTCATTGTTTGTAGCATGAGAGTATTTTGGAACCAAGTCACAGATCAGTTTTCCTCTGTGCTACTGCAATGCAAAGCAGGAGGAAAAAGAAGAGAAAATAAAGAAAACTCTGTTTGCAGAAAGTGGCTGCTACTTCTAACAAGACTTGATATAAAGGAAAATAGCACACAGAGAAAATTTCAAGATTAGAACAAGACTTGATGTTAATTAAATGAGTGACAATGAACATAATCAAGTTATTGTTCCTGTACTGACAGGACAGACATTTTGTACTGTGGAAGCAGCAAGAGCAGATAATGTTGAGTACAATGGAGTGATGCACGTCCACACTGACTCTTACAAAGGAAAGAACAAAGTTGGCAAAGATCAAACCGATCGTGTTTCCATTTTAATGTTGTAATACCTGTCACTGCCAGTCGTAAATGACTGCTGCTTCAAAGATATCCAGCCTTGCTCTGAGTACCAAGATGAATATTCATATTGCTTAGCAGAGGAGGAAAAAAATTATTGAAGAACTTTGGAAAGACAATGTGAAGCTGATGAAAAATGCACTCGTAATCAGCACAAGTTTTAGAACTCCAAGGCAGAATGGTGTGAGGCAAGGGAGCTGTTTATCATTTTGGAAGTAAAACAGCACAAAACCTTTGGGGTTTGCTTGATGGATACTCTACAGGACACTTGGAGGCTTTTGGGACACTCCATTAACTTTGCATCCTAAAATTTCCTTGGGAGCATATTTTCTCCTGATCATAAACTAATTTTAATCTATTGAAGGACAATAAATATGACCAGCATGGCCATTTGGAAAAAAACTCATGGAAAAATGCATTAAAATGAAATGTGGTCATGACAGATGACTAAGCATTTCGCTTGCTGAAAACTGGAAAAATTTAAGCTACTGCAGAAGAGAACAATGAAATCTGTCTCACAGGAAATGAGAGCTTTGTGAAGCTTTATGGGAATGGGACATCTTTCTCTGGTTTTGTTGCAATGCAGTGAAGATAACTTGAGATTTAAGATCTATGTAGTACACATCTGTTAACACTGATGACATCTGAAGTCAAGACCATGGCCAAGTTCTGTACCACTGTTTAACCAGCAGCATCAGCCTAGAGCCAGAAGTCAGAATCATTTTTTGGTTTATAAATTCTAATTCTTTATGACCCGAAATATTGCTTTGTTCAACACCCTTATAATGATGAATATCTGGGGAAACAAAGGATTTCTTAATTAGCCTTAAAAACATTTATTTTTTCTCTGATTGAAATCCATAGGTTTAGGATCCAATCCTGTTCCCATGCCATAAAACCCTGCATTGTGCAAGCTCTGGTTGTCCCAAAAATGTAACAATAAGGCCCATTTTGTGTTGTTTATAGCACCTCTTACTCTTCAGACTCATCTTTGCTTGACAGATCCTCCCATGCCTGTTGGAGCATCTACAGATTTCTCTGCTAAAGACTTGTGACTTCCATGGGATAATTTGTAGTAAAGAGAATGGAAACTGCAAAGAAATATCACTTGTTGAGCTGATTTGTTCTTTGAGGATTCCTTTTAACTGGGGAAATCCTTCTGGGAGGTGGTTCATGCTGCTTGGACATGACATTCTCACCTTCTTGACTTAGAAGAACTGCATTTGTGTCGTGGAAAAACCAGGATGACCCAAAAGATAAAAACTGCTCCACAGAAGTATTTTTGAATTCTGTTTGTCTGGGATGTAATGTGTTAAATTCTGTTTATCTTGTGCTAAAACCCCAGCATCCTTATCCATGCAAGAACTGTCAAAATATACTATTTCAAAACACGATTTTGAGGGTGGATAGGAATTCCACATGAAATTCTGTTTTAAAATATTTTTAAACACACTGAAATAATTATCTTGCAGGAGAGAAAGAGTCTCAAAATTATTCTACAATTAGCATATTCAGCCTTGCATATAAATGATTTACTTAAGTGTCAACCTGCAGACTAATATAGATATATTTCAGTCAAGAAGAAGGGCAAGGAATCTTTATCACAGTGCTATGAATCTGGACCAGAAAAGAGTTTGGGAAAACAGACAGCAATTAATTTTGGCCTTCAAGGATTATCAGAAGGCTTCACATAAATTAAGAAGAATGCTGTGGAAGTTAAGAAGGTAGGCAACCACAGTGCTGGAATACCAATGACCGTCCTTGTTTGTTATAAAATAAAAGGCTCAGTTATAAGAGGAGAACAATGAATTTCTATAAGCATATGAAGCTGAGCATTTGCCATTACTCTTAATTTGCTCATAATAGAAACAGACAACATCTTCCTTTGTCTGTTGAAAAGAAATATTTGAATATGGAGAATAACTATTTTGCTGGTCAGTAGCAAAACCATACTGCTTTGATGTAAAAACCACTAGCAAAACACAGACTTTTTTAGGCATTTGATAATTCAAGAGGAAAAATATATTAAAAAATCAGTTTTAAATAACACTGAGTTCATTTTTTGAGGTACATTCTAGAAAAATATTACTGAAATATTTTCCATTATAATTGAACAGAGAGATCCAAACGTGAGGAGACTGAGATCGTACTCTGATTTTGAGTGCTTGCACTGTATTATTGATTCTCTTGGTGCCCAAGGCTTCACACAAGAAAGACTTGACTTCAAGATGAACCTTAGGATAATGTTGATAAAACTGCTGGCCAATTCATGTGCTGGGAAATTGTCAACATCAAACCATTGAGACAAGTATGAATCCAGTCTTTTAGGTTCTGTATTTCTGTTTTGTCTTGATCAGACCTCCTTCAGATAGGAAAAACAGACATTACTGCACAGCCAAAAAAACGAAAGAACTGGATAAAGACCAATCAGACACCCTGTGGATGTCAATTATCTGATTTTATGTGAACTCTAAAGAGCCACTGAATTATCATCCACATTTGGTTTTAAAATTAGTATTAACAATAACACCTTTACATTGTGGAGTTGAGCTATCAGTGTAAAGAACTATTTTTGGTTTGGATTATTTATTTAAGTCTGAAGCTTATATTCCCACAACTCTACATTCCCCTTGGGGTATTGTTATTTTTGCGAAATGAAGAAGAAACAACATTTCCAACAAGAACATTTCATGACAATAAAGTTCTTTCTTTATGGTGAATTAAACTGCTAAGTGTTCATTTTATGTTCTGATCTCAACATTACAGAACAACACAATTCCAAAAGTTAAGGAGCCGAGCTGTGTAGGTTTTGTACATCGTGCTACTGCTACAAGTAATAAATTATCCAAATCATTTTTCAGAGGAGCAATGACCACCCATTTTCAGCCTCCTGTTCCAAACGCAGAACCCCACTGATTTCAGTGGTGTGAGCAAGGAGAGAGCTTGATGCTCCACTCCAGCCCTGGCACTGAAAACCATCACCCTGAGCAAAAGCAGAGGGAGAAGGGTAAGGGTGAAAAAGGAGTCAGATCTTGCTGTCATCACTCTTGGAGTCAGATTCATTCCTCCTACAACTGAAAATGCTGTCAGAAAACTTTATGTTCTTCTCTAGTGTAAAAGTTCTCAGTAAAACATACCCCACTGGAGCCTTACAGAACAGGCTGTAGGAGGGCAGGCTGGAAATCCAGCTACAGTCCAGCTCAGTGCCAGAGGAAAGGTCTGAAACAAGGCAACCACATCCTGGAATAATCTCCTGTTTACTTCTGGCTTAATGATCTCCTTTGTTTTTGCAAATTGTTGTGACTTTTTCTTCCAGTGATTTCTCTAGCTGATATTTGAACTCATATATATAGTCACTATCCCGGAAGATTTGTGTATTCTGGGGAGTAATACCTGCTTTTAGTAGTCTAAAGCTTGCCTTTTTGTTATTGCTGTCCCTCCCTCCTGCAGCAGAATAGAGATGGAGCAGCTGTTGGCTTCCTTTGTTCGCTCTTTCTCTGTGCCAGTCATGATTTTACAGACTTCTGTCATATCCCTTCCTTCACCTCTTCTGCAGGATGGTGGCAGGCAGGCTGTGTGACAGTTCTCTGTGTAGAAGCTGTACTTTTGAAAACATTTGGTACATTCTCTGTCTGTTTTCACTGCATTCCTTTTGAGATGTGACTGAGAAGCGGGCTGCCACTTTCACCAAACCAGCTTCTCACAATTTGAGGTCTCTTTCTCAGTGATGAGCAGTTCAGAACCTATTTCCGTGCATGTAAACCTGAACAGCTTTTCCTGTATTCATTGTGCTATGTGTACCAGTATAGGTATTGATTTGCCTTTCAGTATCACAAGAGCCTCCTGCACCTCTCCACAAGTGGCTTTCAAATTCCCTGGGAAAAATAGTTTTACCTGAGAAAAGTTGGTATCCTGAGAAGACTTTGTCAGGTAATTGCTCGCTGTTGGTGACCTTTGCAAGCTCTGTTTTGGTCAGGCTTGGTTTGGGTATCTGGGATCCCCCAGTGATGTCCTGAGCTGGGGAAGCTGCCCTGCTGTTGGCCCCTGTCTTTCCACCACCCCTTTATCTGTGACAGAACATTCCCTCACATCCCATGACAGCACAGCTTCTTTAAAAGGCTTTGATGAGGGACCTTGTCAGGTATCTTTTGGAAATACAAATAGACTATACCAGCTCAAACTCCCTTACCCCTGTGCTTGTTGGCTTCTTCAAAGAACTCTTAGCAAGGAGCTTTGAGCAGCAGTAGCCTTGAGGGTTATTGCAAAAGCCATGTTGACTTCTCCACCAAATAGTCATATTAATTCATTTATCCAGTAATTCTGTTCTTTCTTATCATTTATGCTCATTTGTCCAAGAAGATATTTTCTTTCAGGGTTTGGTTTTTTTGCTATTTTGGGGTTTATTTTTTTCTTTTTGCTCCAGTTTTACTTACCAAATTTGGATTTGGCACCTGTCTCAGACTGCCCTGGGTAACTTTCAAATGAAACAGTGCAGGCAGGGAAAATAAATCCTCATGAATGTGCCCCAGATTCAAGAGATAAAAAGGAGCCATACCTGGAGAGACAGGGTGGTGTTTGTGGTGTGCCAAAAGGATTGCAGCACTTTACAGAGCTGGCTGTGCAGCACCCAGGGCCCTTCCTGCTGTGTTTGCCCCAGGGATCCATGGCTGTGTAACTGCACAGGTGGGTCCCAGTCTCTTCTAAAGAGCTCCATGTTTTCCTGCTTTGTCCCACATGCATCCATATAAATCCATGTGGGTCTAACTTACAGATATTAGGATTGCATAGGAGTAGGTGAGACTGCAAGATAAGGCAGGCAAAGAATGAGCGCCAGCAGTTACTCTGTGAGCAGCAAGGAGGTGGAAATCAGAGCGGTGTTTTGGGAGGAGGATCTTGGATGGAGTGAATCTGCAACTGCACAGTTGGGAAATAAAGATATTCAGGGTTGCTAAGAGTAGGTTTTAGTTTTATAGAAGTGATAGCATATTTCTGTCTTCATAGAAGAGAGTTTCAAAAGTAATTTAATATGACCAATTAAAATTTAGATGTGGAAATTAGCTATAAGCTTTTAAAGAGTAGAGAGAACCACTGAGGAGTGGGTGATACAGAGTCTGTCCCTGAGTCTTCCTTACCTGCCTCTTGAACCACTGAAACAGTGAAATTACACCTGAAGCTTCTGAAAGACTGTTTGAAAATGATGATTACAATAATCCATATAAGTATGACCTGAATTCACCATTTCCTGTGGCAGCTCTGTGCTCCCCATGGAACCCCCACTCCTGTTCCATCTGCCAGCAGGGAGGTTTGATATTTCAAATCAGCTCCAGATGATTTAGTTTTACCAAATACAAGCTTGTTTCCCTAAACTAATTTCCTCCTTCCCAAGCTTCCCAATGAATTTCTGTAGGTGATTCTCTGGGCCCTTCAATCCCAACCACTGCAGTCCTAGAGCAGCCATTGGGCTGTGAGTAGGTTATAGCTCCTGTTTTGTTTTTGCAGCTAAGAAATACTTTTTTTTTCTATTTTTTGAGTTGGCAAATCTTATTGTGCTGCATAAACATCAAAGAACAAAGCATACTTTTTGTTTAATACTAGAAGTACAAATTGCAATGATGATTTCCATGTTTAAAATTAAATCCCCACTGTTTGCATCACAGCTCCAATTCCGTGTGAGCAACCATGGGTTTTGATAAGACTGTGGAGGTTTGTTTTCTGTTTTAACCTTAAAAACTATTTCCTGGCAAGGGCTGTAGCTTGAATTGGTACTTTGTCCTTCTCCTGTGCCTTTTGTGAGTGTGTTTTGGATCAATGTTTGTAAGCTCACGCTTACTCTCGGTCTGACTCGGAGAGAAACAAATTCCCCCACTCCCATCAAAGCTGAGTGCCTGTAAATCAGTCCAGAGGTGCCTGGCAGCAGCAATAAGTGCTGGGTACTGGAATGCAAAGGTTACTCCTCTTGACTACTAATGCATCAGGTCATCCCTGCCACAGGCTCTTGCTGTGCGCTACCTGCAGCTGTGGCAGGCATTGGAACCTGCTGTTTGCATCCCGACAACCAGGCACAGCCATTCCCAAGCTCCATCCTTCTCCAGATGGACTCCCAGAGCACATAGGAAACACAGGCAGAGGCTAAAACATGTATTGGAAATACAAGGAAACAAATTTGTGGGAAATCTTGCATCCGCAGATGCAAGGATTGTCCATTAGGACATTGAAAACAGGAATAGATGAAGATTGCTAGATAGTATATCTGCTATTTCTTTGACCTTAGGAGAATTTCAAAGCAGATGCACATGATTTATATAAACCTTGAGGGTTAGCTGGCTGTTTATTGGTTACAGCAAGCTGGGTTTATTTCCTGAATATTCTGCAGTGACACAGGATAGCAGCAATGAATAACATCCTTTAGGTCTGGTGTGGGAGGGCACTGTGGGATCCAGGGAATGCACAGACACAATCTCCTGCTGAAACACTTGAGCAGACTGACTGAGCCCTCCAGGTTCAGGCACTGCCCGTGGCTCAGTGCCTGGAGATCCCAGCAGGAATGAGTTCAGTGGGATCAGCTCTGGGTGGAAAGGGGTTGCTAAAGCAGGACCTACAGAACCTGTGACTCCCTTCAAGCTCCATGACATTTTCTTGATATTAAAATGGAGCAAATAAGAGCCTGCAAACTTTGAATGCCTTGAGGTGAAAAGTTTATTGTGAATGTTGTTGTTTTCACATTGCTAATTCAGACTGCAATTGTCATGGTGAGGTTTTGTTGGGGTTTTTTTTCACACAGTGGGTGTTATAGGATGCTCATTTATAATCAGAACAAGCGATCTGAGCACATCTAGAAATTCAGAAGATGCTTTCAGTCTTTTGCTTTCTTCCTTTCATCATACTCTCATGACTCTAAGGCCTAATAGTTGTTTTTCATACAGTGTTGGCTCCTCATTTTGAAGCCTTTGGTGAGCTTTAATGAAATTAGCTGTGTGATCCCTCCATGAGACAAGTAAACATATGCAATTTCCCCCTTGCACATAGCCTAGAAGGTTAGATATTGGAAGTTGTCAGAGCAGCTTATCTCAGTGGCTCTCAGGCTGTATTGCCATGAGCCCCAGCTCTGGTGCCACCCCTCAGCCCACTCTGGGAGTGGCTCTGCAGTGAATCTCTGCTGAAAGCCTTATTCCAGGGGTTTGAGCTGGGATTTCATTTTAGTGCTGGTCACCTTTGCATGTTCACTCCTCTGGTTTCATTTAGCATCACGCACATCATTAGTCTGACCAGGCTGGAATCAGGTTTGGTTTGTTTTCTTTTTCCTTTCCATTAATTTTTACGACAGTGACATTCATGCATTCTGCCCTAGGGAGAAAGGGAAGATAAAAATTTGATGAAACTATGGAGAGCCCGTGTGTGCTTTAAACAAGGAAATACTGTATTTATATCTGGAAAAGAAAATACCTTCAGTTATAGGAATATCATTGCCTAAGTGTAATTAACTTATATTGATGTTCACAGAGCCCTTTCTAATAGGCCTGTGTGTGCAGATTAACAGGTATATGCAGATTTTCTCTGCATAAAAATTAGAAAGCCAAACTCCAGTATTGGTGTGCATGCATCCATTGCACAGATTTTATGCATAGCATAAATAATACAAAGCATACACGTGCACACAGAGAGATTTGGGCTGTAATCCTTCCTGCTCTATAGAGCCATGAAACACAGAGGAAAATTAGTAGATTTGTAAAAATAAAACACAGCAAGATTGCAGGAAATTCCTCCAGGAAGTTCCCTCTGGCATGAGAGGCCTGGCTGGAGTACTTCTGCAGCTTTTGGGCAGGTTCTGCTGCTCACACTGAGCTCCTTGGGGCACATTTACACTGCTGGCTCACTCATTTAAACACAGAGGGAGATTCAGACACCATCAGCAAGCACCAATCAGAGAATTTCTGTGTGTGAGCTCTTCCAGAGGAATCTATACTCCTGGTCTTTCCAGGAGCTGGAGCTTTTGCAGGGGCTGTTGTCATCTGTGGCATTTGGGTTTCCTGCTGGTTGCACACCTTCAAAGCACGAGTGGTGCTGTAGGACAGCTACATCTGTGTGATGAGCTGGAGAGCCCAATGAAGCTGAAATGATCCTCCACCCAAGGAGGCAAAATTGAGGCACCTTCTCAGTTTTCTGAGTTATGTTTGGTTCTTTCCAGTAAAAACTAAAGTTAGAAGCTTCCTTCTAAAGTTAACATTTCTGTCTCTGCTTAATCTGCTCTCTCATCTTCCCTTAACATGATTGATTGCAGCATTCTGAAAACAGCAACAGAGCTCTTTGGCAGCTTGAGATTTTGAATTGTGCTGTAGTGGCAGGAACAGTTGGCAAGGGTTTCTGAAAGGTTAATCCACTGAGGATTTATGGGTTTGTGTTACAGAGAGCGCAAACATTATTTGTGCTGTCATGCTATAAAACTATAATCTGACATTGATGGTTATTTTGATTTTGCTTATATTTCAATGAATGGGAATTACATAATAACAATTTTCCTATGCAAGTCTTGAAGTGGCTTAAAAAAGAAAGTCTTTCTGCCAGGGGAAGGAGGCAGGGAGAGTCTCAAGGTCAAACAGCGAGCAGAGGGTGGAAACTGTGCAAGGTTTTGGCATCCATTGTGCTGTTCTGTTCTGATGCGCACTTCCAGCTTTGTCTGCCCCCCATCCAAAGCCATTTAATATTCTTTTACCTGGCCAGAAAAGGAAAGAGAAATCCAAAATCTTTTATTCCTTTGGTCTGTGTATGTTTGTTAAGATGGCTTCATTCAGTCACTCCATTCCTAAAAGGCCTGGCATGTTTTACATGGTACACATTTGTCCCTGTATTGAAATCCTACATCTTGTCTTGCAGACCTCAAGCATCAAGGAAGTGAGAGTCAGTGTCAGGAGTTTTTCAGCATTTGATGTGATACTAAAAACAAACACCTTCATAGAAGGGAGTTGTTTTACCCATTTTTGTCATTTAAATCCTTTGTGATAGGGCCAGGAGCATGAGTCAGCACAAGATTGGACATTCAGATAAATAGCAAGAACGTATGGAGTAAACATAACTTCAGAGGAATTTAAATGTCCAGGATGCTCTTGACAGAGAGTGCTAACAAGTGACCCAGGAAACATCTAACTTTAAATCACAATTATTACCTTTTAAAGATATTACTGAACAAAGTAGTTGGGTGTTCTGTCTACAGTGTGTCAGACAGAGAAAGCATTCCAAAAATAACTGGGAGGTCAGAGAGGACAAACAAAAATCAGAGAGTCTGGGCAGAAAATTATTTTCTTTGATAATAAAGAAATTTCCTTTAAACTTTGTTCTGAAGTCTGGGCTGGTTCATATTTAGTTTGAATCAGTTTGCTTGTCTCTAATTAAGAGCATTACTTGTCTGTAAGTCCAGTGGGAATGTTTTTGCAATCTGTGCTCAAAATTTAAGTTGAACAGTTTACCTCTGGGAAGAAGGAGGGCAAATACAAAAAAACAAACCGGATACTCAGATAATAAGGGAAACGTACAAGAAAACATAATTAAAATTTGGTGGTTTAATATCAGTAAGAAGGTTCTGGTCATTTTGTAGAAAAGGAAATGTTGTGAGCTCAGCTTCTGACCACAGGGCTGACAGTGAGGGAGCAGTTCACATCTGTGCAGAGTGGTGTAAGGAACTCATCTGAGTTCATTTAGATTTCACTGCTGTTCCAACCTCTTGACAAGCAAATATCTGTGAGCAGATACACACCTCTGAGAGACTGACTTCCTTCAGTCTTCCCTGCAAGGCCACGAGGCCATGCTCCTTTCAACAACATAATTTTGTTGCTGTTAGGTTTCTTTCTAAGTCAAGCTCTCTCAGAACAGTGATCTTCAAATTAGCTTTGATACTGGAATACTAATATTAGTGTCAGAGCTTAGTCTGTGGGATCTGAAGCTATGAATTGGACACTGTTCCAGATGTTTCATCTCTATAAGGCTAAACATTATGATCTTCTATATTCAGCTGAGAAATGTTGGATACTTGCTTTGCTTTTGGCATAATGTGCTTTCTCCTGGCAAAGCCAAGCATTTTGGGTCTCATCTGTTCATCACAGCCTATCACTTGAGTATCAGGAAAAACACACACTGGTTTCTTCCCCCATACTCCAGAAGCAAGGTGATTATTGTCTTGTTAAAAGTGGACATGAAAAGAACTGTGACAACAGGGAAAGATAGAATTGCTGTGTCATTAACCCTGTTAAAGAAAATAGAATTTTACTGGAAACCAGTGGGAGGTGAAAAGGAGATGGGTGAGAAGTCCATTTCCTCCTTGGCTCTGAGAAAAGAGCTAAAATAACAATATTTGGAGAACAGTCACTATTAGCACTTGGATATTTGACGGTTACCACAGAAATTCCATATTCTAAGCATATGGAACAATTGCAGCCTACTGGGCTGATATGTTGGCAAACATTGACTTCCTAATGGCAACTGCTGTGCAAGTGACAAAAATGCCTCTGTGCCTTCTGGTGTGAGGAAACTGTTTAAGCAACAGACTCTTGGCATGGTTCAACGTAGGAGCTGTAGGAGCCACTCCTGCACTCTCAGCTATGAGAAATAAATGGAATATTTGCCACCAGGGGGGAAGCTTGTGGTGTCCTCAGTGGAGAACAACATGGCCCCAGCTATGGCCGAGGTGTGGATTCCATCCGCCACAACCCCAGCCAGCAGAACTTCACCCCCCAGCATGTGTCACTGATTTGCAAGTGCCAAAGTGGTGTCAGTTTGCATTGCAGTGTTGAAACCACCAGCCACTCCCCCATTTCTGAAACATGTCTGTTCTTCAAGATCTCTTGAGCCTTGTCTTTCTGTCCGTCTTGTGTCAGGAACTTTAGATTTCACGGCCATGGCATTTTCTGTAAGGTTTATCTTCACCCTGGCTTCTAATGGGGAGAAATGAGAAGTGATATTCTCGTTTTTCAGATGGAGAACAGAAACATAAAGAGACCTGATAGTCTTGTCAGAGCTCATGCAGGAAAACCATGGCAAAGTAGGTCCAAGTTTCATAAGCTGTTACCTATTCCAGGATTCTAGTTTGCCTTCAGTGTTTCCTTTCACCTTCCTCTTCTCAATTCCTCTACACTCAGCTGATGTTCTAAATGATATTTGCTCTGTTCCATCCCCCTATATCAAACTAAAAGATGTTGTGGACTGCAAAATGTCACTATCCCTTTTTCAGCTACCCTCATAAAATTGTCCTAGGACCTAGATATGGCTTTAAATATTTCATACCTGAAAATCACATGACCTGTGTAATACTCAAATAAGAAAGCTGCTTGACTCTTCATTTTTAATTAATTTAGATTTAAGAATAAATAAAAGGATCCATATGTGTTGATAGAAAAGATAGAAATAATTTGTAAAGTGATGGTACTCTCAAGTGGAGATAATTAGTCCAAATGAGTCATTTCCTATCTATAAACACAAAGAGCCATGCTGGCTATCTGGAAATAGGTTTGAATGTTCATAAAGAGTAGCCTGAACTTTCTAGTTTGGTTATAAGCTATACAATGCCCTCTAGTTCTTATTCATGGTATTATTGCCACTTTAGAAACAGAATTCTAACAACTACAGCCATGGTAAAATCTGGGGAGTCCAATCATATTATTGGACAGCAGTTATTTAAAGGTCATTTATTTTGATTTAGTTGAAATTATTTTGAGAGGCTGGATGCATCAATTATAAATTGGAAGCTACAATAACCCTGCTCTAGATTTAAAACTCAGGTAGGCTGAACTCTTGACCTCATTGTTTCCTGCCTCCATACAGCTCAGAGACTCTTGCAACTTAAATTGAAATTGCCCTTCTACATAATTAACTTCTGCCTGCAAAAATTTTGCACCTTTGTAGGGAAGTTCAGTAGCAGAGCTTTAATGTCATGTTGTGGTTTAATCTCAGAGAAGCAATTACTGTTGCTTGGTTACTAGTGCCATTGCTAGCTCATTTTTAAACCAAAACCCAAGCTAATAGCACATAGTTTCAGGTTTAAGCCTTAATAGAAGGTGCAAGTGAGGGTTAAGTCTGATTTATGTCTTTGAACTTTTTTTATCAGAGTCTGGTGTTTTTCTCTTTCTGTACAGGTACAGGAAATATTTTTCAGTGGGCTGCAATTTTGGTGGTTTTTTTTCCTGTTATATTTTTGTAAGTTCCAGGAGATTTTTGTCAGTGGGATGAAGTGCTGATAACTACAAGGGTTCCAGAGCTAACCAAAAGCCTGAGAGGTCTGAATTCAAACAAAAATGAAAGTTAAAGGTTATGAAAACACATGAAACAAAGTCTGTGGAAACACAGCTGATAACCTCATGAGCAGAAAGCAATGGTTTCAGTGTCCTGTCCTCAGAATGGGAGCTGACTCTGTTTTGGAAGACAAATTTAATAGACTTCAGACTCTTTCTAATGGGGGTTCAAAAACAGAGACAGACGATCTGCTGGTCTTGGATTGGAACAAAGGGAGCATCCCCTTGTTTTCACTGGAAATGTTGGCTAAGGACTATGCTAAATATTGTAATAGTATTCAGGAGCTAACATGAATTTCTTGGCTTGAAGAGTCACCTGAAAACCTTTATATTTGTTCTTGCATTAGTCAGATGGGCATCGAGTTAGACAATGTGCATTTGACTCCAATGTCATTTTTGTAGACCCTTCCTTTGGAATAGAAGCATTCAGAAATCTTGACCTGAGACCTGATCAAGAGATAGACCTGTTGGGAAACTGATACTGCTGGGTTTGAGAGGAGCATGAAATTGAGGTAGACAACCAATTGAGGTAGTCATTCCAAGCCCCCTCATTAATTCATCTTCAATGCATATTTCAGGTCCAGCAGTGCTGTCCCCATTGTGTGCTTGTCAGTCTTCCCTCATGGAAGGGAAGAACTTAACTGGGACTTTCCCCTTTTGCTGCTTGTGAGTCTCTCTGACTTCAGGTAGAAAACTCACCAATGCTGCAGAATTATACCCAAAGTTATTCCAGTATTCTGAAGCTGTAAATGAATTATACCTCACTTAAGAACCTCTCCCCTTTTGCAGGATACAATTTTAATAGCAGGGCAATTAAGTGTTTATCTCATGAATAAGACCAGCAGTAAACTAAAGAAAAAACAAGCTCTGTGCATGGTGCATGTGATGAACAAACCTTGAAAACAGAGCAAATTCAGGTTTATTGCTGAAATTGAAGATGAATGACATCCATACCCTGCCATCCTAGAAAGAACTGTAAACTTCACTTAAAGCTCAAGTGCCAACCATTATCTTTTCCCCCTCCTATAGATTTTTTCTCTTCCCAGTTGCAGTTATTAAGATATTTAAACACTTGCATGGATTTGCAGATTCTTATAAGCCATGCACCTTGTAAACCATGATTAATGTTTTAATGTTATACTTTTTTGTTTTATAATTCCTTCAAATGCTGGGTTTTGAGAGTGTAAAGCCAGGACTCCAGTCCAGACTCAAGAAATTCGTGCATTGCTGCTATCCATGTGAGGATCAGAAGCTTCTTGCATGCAAGTTTACATATAACTAGGTGCTCAGGATTTATATTGTAGGTTAAAAAGGTGGGCTGATAGGACAGTTTCTTTGCAAAAGTCTGTACATACAGTTGGCTGTCTTAATTGTCTAGAAATATGCTTCCTTTAAGAGCACTGCATTGAAAATGCTCTGGAAGAATAATTTGGAGAATGGGAGGACATAGGGTTGAGTAAGTGGCCTGGGGCTCTCCTTTAGGAGGCCTGCCTGTCTCAGGATGTTTGTACTTGTTTTTCCTGTAATCCATACAAAATGAGCTTTGCTTTGGGTCTGTGCAATCCAAATAGAAAACAAGACCTGCTGTCACGGTGGGGAAACACTCAAAAGCTGTAGCCTTAAAGTGAAACTTGGATCTGCAGAAAGCAGCTGGAAAGCCTTTTGGAGCAAGCGAGGTGCTGGTGAGCTGCTCTGGCCCCATCCCCTCAGGATGAGCAGACTGTGGAGGAGGAGAGCCAGCAGCTGCAGCCTGGGTCTGTGCTGCAGCACCCCCTTCCCAGTGAACATTTACTCTTGTTTTGCGCCCCTCGACCCCCCCAGCCAGCTGAGTGATGATTTAAACTTGGCATGTGAAGCGCCCAGATGTCCAGCTCCAGGAGGAGTCTCTTCAGTGGAATCATCTCCTTGACAACTCATTTTTCTTTGTCTCTTTCTTGGCTTCATAGCAGGGACCTGCCTGCATGTCTGGTCTGGGGTTTGACTGCTGCAACTCTGCTTGATCCTCCTTGATGTATTTTATTTTCCCTTAAGCTTATTAGAGGCGCTATTGCCTATAGTATAGGTTTTGGGGAGGAAGGAATGGGTGGTGAATCAAATACCTGAAATGAGGAGAAGGGTCTTCTTTCTGGAATAAATTTCTGGGGTTTTTAATGTGAGTATCAATAGAAGCAGCTATACTGCCATGCATGGAGTAGGTGAAATGTGGAATAGTGTCCTGTGTGTATAAGACACAAGAGTTTTATCACACTACAACAGCAGGTAACTGACAGGAACAAGGTGAGCAAAGGGCCCAGTTAGAGTGTCCTGCACAGGAGGACCCTGGGCTGGTGATGTGAAGTCAGGAAAGTTGAAGTAGAGGTACCTGCAGAGGGCTTTACTCTTTGAGGTGCATGCTTGGTGCCTTTCAAAGCAGTTTGTCTCAAACTATTCACCCAAAGCTACCAATTGCATTCAGAAATTGTCATCCCCTGTGGCATTGTGTACTGATGGTTGACAAATTCTCATTCTGCTCTCCTGAGCAACTGTACTTTTGATCTTCATTCTTTGTTATGGATGACATTATCTGCACATTTGTCCCTCCTGTGCACTCCTTGTGTGACAATCCTCCCATACTCTACCTGTGCCTGAGAGCAGTTTGGGTCCCAGGGCATTGATGGGACATTGCATTCCTTACTGTGCAGCAGTGATAATCTGTATTTTGGTGCTAGTAGGGGTTTGTCTAGATATGCTTGAAATTGTAGATTCCAATGAGAGGGGCAGTATTTTTAATGAAAGCCCATCTATTCCTTCTAAGGCACAGTGTGTTTGAGAATATAGAACAGCCTTGGTGCATTCTTCTGTCCTAATGTTAACCCTTTAGCTGTGCCCAAGAAAGGCAGCTCTTTTGGGTGGGAAGGTGAGCCTGCCCTCCAGGTCATGGCATGCCTCTGCTACACTGCCTTGTTCGGTCTCATCCTCCTCTGATGCTCCTCAGGAACCTCCTAAGGATGCACTGGGTACGCTCAAGTGTCAGGACAGTGTGTTTAGACAGAAGGCAACCTACCAAGGGAGCTCTCACAAATATTACTCCTTGTCAACACAGACACCAAGAAGGAGATTATTTACAAATCTGTGGTGTACAATTATGGTACATCCAACCTGTGATGGATTGTGCCACTCAGACTACTATGCTGTGTCCTTGAGACTGAACCAGCTCCTTGCCTTGCTAATCATTTTGACTGCTTGTCTCTAAGCTGAACTGATTCTGGTTCTGGTATTTTTTGAATCAGGCAGCTCAATCCCCAGAAACCTGGAGAGAATAAAAGTCATTCTAATAGCCCTGCAATATGAAAGCAATGTAGTTTCCACACTTATAAATTGGTTGGAAGTAGATGTCCCGTTGGTAAAGCTGCACACTAGTGCTTCTCTCTGGGCAGTTTTTGGAGCCTTCACCTGCTCTCCTCACAATGGGTGCCTCCTGCTTTCATCAGGACTTTGGGGAGTGTGAGATTCCTCTGTAATCCTATTTATAATGTTTTTGCAGTGCCTACAATAGACAACTCTGCTGTGCCACCATGTGTAATTCAGCTGGTGAGCCCTGGAGCCTCTCCTGAGCTCCTCAGGGAGGGACAGCTTCGTGGGCAGGCTGTGTGCCTTGTGCTGCTGGGGGAGCACATGGCACCTCTCTTTTGGGAAGTGCAATTCTGTGGGGCCCTGAGGAATTACAGAGTCCTGTAGAAACAAACAAATTCCTCCTGGCACCAGCAGAAAGCAGATGTTAACCTGATCAATTATCGATGAGGCAGAAGGACAATATGCAAATTGTAATAGACTACAAGCAGCATCTTGTATGTGGTGAAAAATAGAAAAGGAGAGGGAGCTTTGGTAGATGAAACAGAAATAAAAAATATACAGGCGTATGAAGCTCTCAGTATTCCAGGATACATTTCTGCAAAACAGCAAATGAGCCACAATTCACTATTAAAACTGAAATGCGTTTTGCTGGCTTTACTCAGCCCACTAATTGCCCATGAAAATTCAGGTCTGGTATTTGACACATTAATTACTCAAAAAACATTTACACTAGGGTTTGCAGAAAGGAACAAAGAGAAAATGTAACTGAGAGAATAAAATGCTGGAAAGCGAGGGGAGGAGGATTTTAAGACAAGCCTTTTGATGCATTAATCACACAATATTCTCTGGGGCCAAGTGCTAAGTGCTGGAACACGTGGAATTGAGCAAATGCCCATTAGCTGGACCAAAGCAGAGCGAGGAATGGCAGCTACCCAGCAGGCATGGTCAGGGCTACACCCACCACACCATGCTCAAGGGTTTGGGATGTGTACAGACAAGCGTGGAGACCTTCAGGGAGTTTCCACTCAGCCTCTGCATTTCTCTAGGGATGCGAGGAACAGCTGATGTCACAGCATTGCTCCCACCAGGTGTCCCTGACTGTCCTCTGCAGGGTTGTGTTTTGGAAACACTGACTTTTTAAATGTAATCACTGGTATCGGGGCATTCATTGCCTGCGACAGACTTGTCTCCAATTCCTGACTCTGAGATCCCAGGCACCAGTGGAGAAACTGGGTGGTAAATCTAGAAGAGAGGAAGGGAACATGAATGATGTGCTGGTGATTACACCTCATTACAAAACCAATGCCATTTACATAGGAGTAAATAACAGCTTAGGGGAAACTTGGTCTTTATGAAGCCTCTGAGGAATAAAAATGACTTTTTTTTCTCTCCCAGGTTCTATTGATTGTGGTGTAAAGAGTATTTATATTGTGTGCCAGAAAGGAGGGAGGGAGGCTTGTTGCTGTGAGGAGAATTAAGGCGTGAGTTACTATTGAAATTAGTACTTTTTATCGACTCAATCCAGTCATCTCCAACCATTACAGTTTCACAGAAATGTTAAACTGCTTTAAAACTTTCATTTCCCCTTTAAAACTAAATTACTTTTGTGTTTTCTCTAGCACTAGTGCCACCATAAGGCAGGCAAGTTACAGTAGAGCAAACATATAAACAACAATCAAGACATAATTACTAAATGGGAATCACACTTCCTAATGCTGCTTCTCCCAGCCCAGCCCTGTGTGTACTGTAATGGAAACTCTCTCCTGCTATTTGCAATCGAGTTCTTCGAGCAGATGTCGGATATGCTTGAGCAGTTTGGGATTGTCTGGTTCACTGGTTATGCACTTCAATGCAAAGCTCTTTTACTTTGTCTCTTAAATTAAGAAAAATCCTTTTCAGGGATAGGTGGGAAACTCTGAATTAAATAATAAAGCACAAGAATATTCCTTCCATTATCTGCAGCTTTTACTGAAAATTGAAATCTTATTTTAGATTGCAAGATTCACTTTCCTTATTTTGCTACTATTACCTGATGTTTCTACCTCAGACATGAGCATTAATCTAAATTAAGATATGCTTTCTATGGAATGACACAACCAAATTCACCTTGGGCAAGAAAGACTGTGATCCCCTAAACTCTGCTTTACAAAATATGAATTTTGTTTCAGTTTCAGATAGCTTTTCAAAATCTGTGGTGCATATCCCATTAGAGCATAGCTTCTGAACTTTTCGAGATTTATTCATCACAAATCACCCTGTTCCTGTTCATCTTTTGATATTTGTCCTTAGAAAGAATTCACGCTGTGCAAGTTTGAAAACTCAGGAAACTGAAGTAAAGGGTCACAAATCACGTGGGCTTTTAGGTACCTCCAGACACCACAGCCTCACAGAGGTATTCTCTAGATAGAGATTGGGTTAAACTTTGATTGCACAACTCAAAAATTACCACTGCTGTAAAATATTGAACTGCATTATTTTATTCTCATTTATTTCTATTGTTATAGAGCTTAAAGCCCTAATCAAACACCAGCACACCATTTGGCAAGGCGTTGTACATTAAAAGGGGAAAAAATATTCCTCTGCTCAAAGAACTTCAAATTAGCATCTCAAGGGAGAAATAGAGGAGAGAAAGAAAAAAATCTAAGTAGTAAGAGAGGTGCAGTGGTATCAGGACAGCAGCAGGCTACAGTGGGATTTGTGTGGTTTGTGTGCTTGCTTCTCTTTCTAAGGGATATTTGGAAATACATTTGGTGAGTGGTTAGAAGGCAACAGAATTGGGGCTAAACTTTCTTGGGTAGGAGCTGACGTGTTGAGAAATAACAGATTTGATATTGGTGACAGCAACAAGCATCACCCTCGACACCTTTCCAGCCTTTGTAAGATGGAATTGTGTTAATGCAGGGCTGACCTGGTTTGGCCAAATTTCCAACACCTGTACCCAGTGGTAGAGGATTAATAAGAGGTCAGATTTCAGTTTCCTAAGCAGTGAGCAGAACTGGCTCCTGGTTTGGGGGTCTTGTCCCAGGAATGGGGATGGAGCTGGGATGGAGAGCAGGGCTGGGGATAGTTCTGCTGCAAACCAAGGTTCTTAATCCCTGTCACAGCCTGTACCAGGCACTGGGTTTCTCTGCTGAGGGCTCAGGCTTTCCAGGGCTCTCACCTGTGCAAAATAAGCAAATTACCCATGTCTGGTTTGCCACCTTATTCTGCCGCCCTCCACAACTGCCTGCTCTGCCCACAGCAAGCACTGGCTGCCAGCTGGAAGATTCCAAGGTCAGGAGTCCCAGTGAAGGTCTGGCATTTTCAGTGCCTGTGTGGTGTGAGCTGGATGGGTGGAGGAGAGTGCTCAAGACACTGGGGAAAACAGTATTTTTGTGCACTGCCTTTCCAGGTGGCTCAGAATCTGCCGTTCTCAGCTGCCATTGCCTGTTTTTCTGGATCTGGTATGCCCATATGGGACTGGGGAAGGGGGCCATTTCTTTCCTGATCAATATTTTCAGCAGCTGAAAAGATAATTTCAGTTTTTTGGGATCACAATTGCAGACTAACAAATAATTTACTAAAAACCCCTGCCAAAAATCAGCTAAACATTTTGATCAGTTGAGCTCAGAGTTTTCAGATGCTGTGTTTCACCTCATAAAGATGGATGAAAGGAGCTGAATATCTCGGTTCTTCAATCTGTTCTTAAATCTCCATCCCAAGCGCAGTCAGATATAATCACAACGCCAATACTGGTAATTTGTCATTAAAGTCACAAATAACCACTTGACATTGATAGAGAAAAAGAATGTCAGAGCCCATCAGTGTGCCAGGCAAGAGTCCTTAGGCAGAGACATTCCTCAATTAGGCATTGCAGTGCAGTAACTCGGACTTGACTTTCTCACACTTGCAGTCACAAGCACTTTGTGTGAGTGAGAGTGGAACCCTGCACCCAGGGCGTGCTGGTGTCTGTGACAGGAATGCTTTGGGCATTAACACAGACAGCTTCAAAATAAATTAACACTCACAGAAAGGGGGAATTGGGGAAAGGCATCAAATCTGCCCAGAAATGGGAAGGTGTGCTTTCTTCAGAGACTGCCCCACAGCCTCTGTTTGTCCTCTGCAGAAAGTTATATATTTAAAAGACTTAACAAAACCTTTGGAAACAGTTGGGCACAACCCATGAGAAAATAATTTTCTTTTTTTTTTTTTTTTTTTTTTCAACTTTGAGAAAATATTCTTGTTAAATCTGAGCTTTGTTTCACCACTGGGAGTGAAGTGCTTGTTTCATAAGCCCTCATCTAAGAGGATCTTATGCAATAACTAAAACTAAAACACATTCAAGGGCAGTAAAGGGACCCAAGGAAATACGCAGCTGGACATTGTGAGATGTAGAGGGAGACTGCCTATAATTTATTTTGCAGTGTAATTGCTGTCTGATAGTCTCTAAGGGTCCCTGTGTACTTTGATCTCTACAGAGTTGAGAGCCAAACCTAATGCTGCACATATATATGCAAATAGATATAAACTTTATTGTTCAGGGGCATTGTGTCATTCACAAAATATAATGAGCCAAATTATCCTTTTCTTATAGCATGAGGCCAAAATTCAGCAAAGCATAGCAGCACACACTTAACTTTCATTCTGAAGGCAATGACACTTAGATACATGCTTAAAGCTTTGCTGAATCAGACTGGACTTAAGCATCTGCTTACCCTGAGAGGTGCACTGGAGGGAGTTGTTTATTTGAACTTAAAATACTGTTCTATTCAGAGGAATGCAAATTACAGTATTTCTTTCCTGTCTGGAAAAAAAGTATGGGAGAAAATCTAGTTTGTTCCTCAGACAAGCCCGTTTTACACAAATATCAGAACGGGCCACGCAAGCCCGTAAAGTGTGTGCTGCTCTTTGGGGGTCTCAGACACAGGGAACAGCAAACCAATCTTGGACGAAGGGAGCAGTGAGCCAGTTGTTTGAGCTGGAACAATCACCAGCTTGCTTTCCTTTTTGACAACGGCAGTTCTTTTTAATTAAGCTGCATTATTGTCGGAGGAGCTGAGGGACAGGCAGGGCACATGGCAGCGGTGTGCTCCTGCAGCAGGGCAGGCCAGCAGCTCCCTGGGCTGTGGGAGCCAGCAGGTGAGGGAAGCGATCCTTGTCCTTCCCTTGGCACTGGTGACAGTGCAGCTGGAGCTGTGTGTGCCAGGCTGGCTGCAAATGACAGCGACAGGACGGAACCGGCCCGGCAGAGCCACCGAGGGGCTGGAGCTGGGACAGACAGCCTGGAGAGGTTGCTCAGCCTGGAGGGGAGTGTGGTGTTTGTGAGGTCCCCAGGAGATGAGTCTGACTCCGTGTTCTCAGAAGGTTGATTTGTTATTTTATGATATTATATTAAAAGAATGTTATACTAAAACTAGACTAAAGAGAAAATGGTACAGACAGAAGGCTTAACAAGAACAATAATGAAAAACTCGTGACTGACTCCTCAGAGTCCAACACAACTGATGGTGATTGGTCATTAAATTAAAACAATTCACGTGTTTGGATAAACAATCTCCAGACCACATTCCAGAGCAGCAAACACAGGAGAAGCTGAGGCTTCTCATCTTCCAAGAAATCCTGGTGAAGGGATTTTTCAGAAAATGTCGCAGTGACAGGAGAGCAGGGCCCAAGGGGCTCTGCAGCTGCCCAAGGTGGGACCAGGCTCTGCTCAGGATCACAAGGGAGGGTCAGGGGGCAACAAGCACAAGGTGGACCTGGAAAGACTATCCAGACATGTGTTAGAGCTTTCTCCCGTGTAGCTGATCAGCTGGGGAGGAGTCCCAAACTGCTCTGTGTTCATCCCACCCTACCCACCCCTGCTTTGGGCTGGAGACCACCAGCAGTCCCTTCTGACCAAAATGGTTATGTGGAGAAACTTTTTTTTTTTTTAACCCCCCCTACAGTCTCACATTTCTTTTAACTTCTTTAGCAGTGTTAAATCTGCTTGTATTGCACACGTTTACCACAAGTCAGCACTTTTGTCACTGTCTTTGTGTTTAAATGAAGTGTTCCGACCTGGAGCCATTTGGTGAGAGAGGAAAAGTAATTATGCACCAAGCTCTTGTCGACTGCAGATTTCCCGCTCATTTTTATGTACCTAGTGATAATCTAACTCTCATAAAATTTAAGCACTGCTGCATTGCCAGCATTTCCATTTTGCTTGGTGAATTTTTTTTGTTAATACTCTGCTACCAATTTACTTGAAAGAGAAGCCAGAGTCCCTTTTTAAAGATAACATGTCTAAATTTTTCTTTTTTATGATAGCATGTCTAAATTGTGTTTTGATACTCCCAGAAACTGTAAACTGGGTGGAAAAGTCACTGGATTTTCTTTTATAATGTTCCTCCCAAAGCAATCAGTTGGATTATTATTCATCCCCTGACTTAAAAGTAATGTCACTTCCTGAAACTCCTTGTTCAGGCAAACTGAATTATTCCTGACAAGGATTCATCTGTGCCAGTAGTGAACACTGAGCAGTCATTGAAAGAATATGTAGATTTAGTTCCTTCTTTTAACATAGGCAGGGTAATGAAAGCCCATCTCACCTGTGCACTGCAGAAATCCATGAGTAATTAAGGTAACCAGCCTTGATTTGTGTTTGGAAAAGCTGAGTGCTTGTGTGTGGTGCTCAGAGAAATGATCTGTAAATGGATGAATACAACTACATTGGTATTCAGCATTATTTGCTGCCATGGAGCGAAACGAAGGAGAAAACAAAAATATGGAAATGAGAAGAGCAGGTAATGTGAGAGACATGAGAAGGGCAAAATCTTTCTGAGCAGCATAAGAACAAGGACAATTTCTTCCTATCTTCTTCCCTCTGCAATAGAACAGTTGATGTTCCATGTTAAAATAAATTCAGACTTTTTAATTAAAACTAGATGGAAAAATTTGGAAATTTTGTCAAACATTAGGATATTTTCATTCAGGAGATTTCCAAATCAAATCAAACCTGTAAGATTAAGAAATAGGGGTGATTGCACAATCTTTTCCACCCTCTCTGAACACAGGCTCATCCTTCTCTTCTTCTGATACATGTTTAAGAATGAACTTTCCCTCTGTATCAGATTGCCATATTTTTAGTTCAGGTTCAGGACTGTATCTGTCTGTGTGTTCATACAATACTTATCACATTTTGATACCATTAAAAAGAAATCAATGGTTGTGGTACAAGCAACAATTCTTAGAACCACAGTTTAGGCAGCAAGTTCTCATGCAAAGCCTGGCAGGAGAGACCATCACTGTTACTGCTGCTCTGGGCAGCAAAGGAGGAACCAAGAGCAATTACTTGGCTGCACAAGACAAGTCAGGAACAAAACCTGAGGCTTCACCTGTGCAGAGGAGTCCAATTTTTCAAGATCACTTCTAATTCTGCCTACATTTTGTACCTCTACAGTGGTGCTGTGTTTCTGTCTTTAAGCTTCGTGTCACGAACATCACCTTTGTCAGTGCACCCACTGCTAAACTCCGTCCAGCCCATGACTAATGGGGCAATAAAAAGTCTCCACCACTATTAAACTCTGCATTCCTAGAAGGTCAAAGCCTAGAGGACATCATAACTAGGTTCACATAAAACACTGAGCTTCCTCCCGTTCCCACACTGTGTTAGACATTAGGTTATTTTTGTACTGTATGCTCAGGAATTGCTGGTACTCACCAGAACTGCTGAGCATTGAAGAGCAGAGAGGCTGGGGAGCCCACAGCCCCCCACAGCTGTGGCTGTGCCTGGGCTGAGGTCGATGAGCTGCACTTGTACAGCCCATCCCTGAGTGCAGCCGCCCAGGGAGGTTCTGGAAACCCAATGGCTTTTAGTTTTTGTTCTAGGGACGAGAGAAATGCGGTGCTTGTAAAGATGAAGGGGAGAACAGCAGAAATAATCTGCAGGGTTTAGGAAAGTCTCTGAAAGTCAAATTGGAGTATCAAATCAATTTGTAAGGTTGGATGCAGTCTGAGAGGATGAGCTGAGGTCATTTTTGTCACCATGAGCTTGCGTCATGAGAGGAGGAGAGCAGTTCTGTGTGAGCAAGTTGTCCAGGCTGTATTCTATAAATGGAAAACACCAGGGTCTGGTCTCTTTTTCTGGTGCACTATTTTGAGTTTTTTAGACACTCCAGTGATGTTAACACGTGGTTGATGTTTGTGACGAGTCCGTCTGGAGGATCTGTGAGTACACAAAGTTCTCCAAGTGCTCATAGCCTCAGGTTTGGTCCTCAGCTCTGTCCATGACAAATCTCTGACCCCCTATAGACATTCAGAAATTTTCTTTCAATTCTATTAGCTCCAAAACCAGCCAGGGCATAGGAAACTCACATGCCATTTTCTTAAAAGTAAGAAAAATCCTTGCTAAGGACAGAGTAAATCTATGTATTTGCCATCCTTTAGTCCTCGGGGGGCAGTTGCAAACTGTCCCCTTGAGACACAATTTAATAATCCAACAATCTGGGTAGAACATTCACTTGTTCCTCCAGGAGAGCCTGTAACTTTTGGTTATTACATTTCTTATATAGGGTGCCTGATGTGTGATTATTTTTCATACATCAAATATTTGCAGTAGCTCAAGTGTTATCTGAGTATTTTAAAAAGCCTTTTCCCTTCCCTTCATAGATTCAGTGACAGCTTCCTCTGCAGCAGTGAAGTGCTGTGGTAGAAAAGAGGTTGCTTGGGCATAAAAGGCTGCTTGGCAGCCAATTTGTGCCAAGGCAAATCTAAACTAATCACCACCACAGCAATCTTTGATAAACTCTTCCCTTTTTCAAAGCGACTGGCATTTGGCAATTTCAAGCAATGTGACTCCCTACTGGAGCTATCTGAGCTTGTTCTCTCCAGTTTTTAGTTATTAATACAGACACTTTAGTTATCAAAGATTTGACAGGAATGAAGGATTGACCTCCTGTGATTGAAGATGCAGACAATCTCAGCTTGTTAAAATAATAAATGGGCACCTGTCAAAGAGACACTCTGAGCAAATGTGGCCCCTGTAGATATCTCTATTGTAGATTTTTAAAAACTCCTTCTGCTTCCTTGTATGGATATTAATTAATAATAATATTTTCTTTTATTGAGATAGATGGAACTGCTAATTACTGTTTCCCCATGAATCCCTCACTAGTACCATTTATCCTGTAATAATTAAACATCTCAAGGCAAAAAAATGGTTGGTTAGAAGTAGTTAGTAGTGATTTAAGCGCTGGTAAAGAATTGGCACATAAATTACTGCAAAGAATTGTAGGATCTATCTCTAAAGTGATCAGAAATAACAGTGCAGGACTAGGGATTTTGTTGGGGGCATGCTGAACAAAGTAAAACAAGAGCCTGATGCTGGAAACACAGCAGGCTATAAAACCCAAAGCTGTAGGAACACTTAGAGCCCAGTGCACAGCCTCAGGAGGCAGGAGCAGGGCTCCTGGGTGGAGCATGGGGACAATTAACACGTTGTCATTTATGTTCCTGTTCTGAAATAGCCTGCAAAGGAGAGGACAGCCATCCAGCCTGAGACATGGGACCCCCTTTGTGGCAAGAGCTTCATTTTGTAAAGAACACAGGACCTTTAAGTGAAGGGCTTGAGCCACACCAAATGAGTTACCTTTTGCTTTAAGCTGCTACTTTTCCCATGAATTTCAGTGACTTGTGATGCACCAGCACCTGCTCCTTTAGGAAGCAATGTAGGTTCAGATAGATCCCCTTCAGTGCTCGTGTTGTGCTTCAGGAGGCTGAGGACAGCAATTTTCCTCCCCTGGCTGTTATTGCTTCTTGTGAGTCCCAGCCCCAAGCTGAGTTCCACAAGACAGAATCACAAAACAGCAAAATGATGCACACTCAGCTTTAGCAAAAACAGGCTGGATGGTGCTGCCATAGGGAAAATTTAGCAATTCATTCACTTGTGTTGTGTGCAAAGAAAAACCTGTAACTGAAGAATAAGGGAGAAAACATCAGGGGAGCTCTCTCAGGAATCAAAGTGGTGGCAGAAATCAGACCATTAGCTTCAAAATACTGAGAATAGGACCTGAATAACTTTTTTAACCAGCTGAGGACAAAGGAACTGACTCCAGTGTTCGTTAGTCTAGCCAATAAAACAGTATCACTGCATCAGAGTCTTACTAAGATTGATGGAGACTGAGGCACAAATTTGATTTTTGTCTATGGCTAATAAAAATCATTTACCGCTTTCCAGCCAGTGCAATATCTTTGGAACTAAAACTAGACCTGGAACTCACTCTGTGAGTATATCATGATCTTCAAGAAATATCTAAAGTTCTTCATTTATCAAAGTATTTCTGATAGGTTCCAAGATAGAAAAGTTTAACACAGCCTTGTGAGAATCACATGTGTCTTGAGGAAAGAAGGAACAAAGTTCCAATAGTCTCAGTATGTTTTTTCAGACGTGAGATTTTGTATTGAGATCCATACTAATGTACTTGTTTGTAGAAGTTTTGGGGGGAAATGAGTGATTTATCCTGGTTTCAAAGCAAGGTCATATTTTGTCTGCCTGATCATAGATTGCAATTTTAACATTCAACCTAACCATACAGAAAAAGAATAATAATGATTTGGGAATTGTATTGTCAATTAAATTTAGCATCAACAACCTTAGATTGATTGAAGTCTATGTGTTAAACATAGGGGCCAATGTTTGGGACTAACCATTGTGGTGAATTTGTAATACTTCTATTAAAGTACCCAAAATGCACAGGAGCCCAAGCCTCACCCTCAGAAAGGATGAAGTAGCTCTTCTCCAACAGGACAAAGTTAGTTAGACTCCTAAATTTGTTTCCTGCCTTTTGTTAGGTTTACCACAAGGCTTTATTCTCTTTTTCATCAGAGACTCCAGGCAAGCAATTTTGCTTTTTTAGCACTGGTCCTTAGCAAACTGGGCATGGTAAAGATTTAAAGATGTCATATCAATGAGCTCAAAGAGCCAACAATGAATGAGTGGCACATTGTGCTGCACAAGGGAAGCTGTCCTTGCACTGGACACCCCTGCTCAGCACTGACACAGCTGCAGGGGGAGCACGGGGCAGGTTCAGTGCAGCCCCGTCTTTTTCTTCTTGCTGCCTTAGGTTATTATTTTCATGGACCTTCTCACTGTTCTGAAAGCTAGAACACAATGAAAATAAATATAAACGCAGCAGCTGTATGTTTCCTGTTTCATCTTCAGAGAATGGATATTGTCACAGATAAGGAGGAGAATATAAATCATAAAATCATTCAAGTGTGTTGCCTCACCAGTACCATCTCTTTGCTACTACACTGTCTTCCATGACACTGATTCCCTTGGTCTGGAGGAAAGCAGCAATTTCTGCTTCTCACTTCATCAGCTGTCTAACCAGGCAAGCTCTTAAACCCCCAAACAATGCAGAATTGCCATAATCTTCTCTGAACACAAGATTTCATATTTTAAAGCAATAATCCAAATAGGGTGGGGTGATTTTTTTTTTCCTTTCAGCTTTCTTGTAACATCAAATTTTAGCATAAAATCCTCCAAGAGATCCCATTCCAGACTGGCAGAAGCTGCACCATCTCTCGGTATCAGTTCTGGGGACCCACCCAAAAGATCTTTCAGATGATCAAGACAGACTGCCAAGGATTATTACAAAAGTATTGCTGTGTTACTGCTTTCCAGCTCCTGCTGTGTGTCTTCCCAACAGCACAGAGTTCTTGAGTGAGGTCTTTAAGTCAAAACTGTCTTAAAGTATGAATGAAAAGTTCCATTCGAAATTATGAATCAGTTCTTCGGCATAGTTCCTTTGATATCAGCGAACTAACAAAGAATTGCTTCAGCTGACTATCTGTGCCCTGTACATCCTTTCATTTCACAATGGAACTGCTCAGGTGCTGCCAGGGCTCCCTTCCTTCCAGGTGTGTGGGGCACTGCAGGGGATGTGCTCCCTCCTGGCCCTGGGGAGGATGGAGCACATCCAAAGGAAGGCTGCCCACGAAGCAGAACTCACTCACGTGTGCACCCAATGTTCTCATAGCAAGCACTGGAAATAATAATAAGGACTTCTGTCCCCACAGTAAAAGCCTACAGCATCTCATAAAGCACCAAAGGCTGATGATTGCACACGTGAAAAATAATGTTTGATGGCCAGAGGATCCTGTGAAGGCTTGTGCTGCTGGGAGCATCAACTGGGAGTAGTGCATGTTTGCAGATCCACTGATCTTTCTCTGTGATGGAGAGAAGAAACACTCAGAGATGGTTGCTAAAGTAGGACTCGGCACCCAGGAGGTTCCCCAATTTGTTAAAAGTGCTATTTAAAGTCTCACATCGCAGTGTTATGATGTCTGGGTATCTTTTTCTTTCCTTTCTTCTCTAACAAGCCCTGATAGATCAAGTCCTTTCTTTGGCACTAGGACCAGATGGAGTTTCTTTGCTCTTGCTTTGTCTGCTTAGCTGAGATCTGGCAAGACTCATCTAAACTGCTGAAAAAAACCATAAAATTGTGTATCTGGCCAACTCTTGGTCCCTCTTGCAGACTGGAGCTACTAATGTGCTGTTGCTCTGAGGCCACAGCCCCTCAGAGACAATGACTGGTCACTAAACCTTTTCTGAAAGTGCCAACAGGAAAGCAACACAACTCACTTTTGTGGTGATCTTGTAAATTGAGCTGTTTCATATCATTCTGAGGGCAGAAATAGCAAGGCTGCTTTTCATTGCTGGTTACTTTTGGCTAGTGAAAGGCAGGCCACGTGGCCATTTGTCTTGTTTTATGGCTGGAAACATTGCATTGAGCTAAGGAGGGTTCTGGTTGCTTTCATCTTTATGGGGGCTGTTAATCTAAGGGCAGAGGTTGCATATCCTTACTTTAAGCATTGATGGAAAGAATTGACTAAAACCCAGTTATTCTGAAGTGGTTTAAAGTGTCACCCATTTTTCACTGCCCCTCTTTTTTTTCCTGTAGGAATTCTGAAATCTATTCAGATGGCATAAAGTCCACACAAAGGGGAGCCAAGTGTTTTAGTGCAGTGCCCAGCATGCCTTGCAGATGGGTTATAATAAGACAAGAGCTGTCTTTGTCAGAGCTGAATCCATACTTTTCATGTACAACCTTTACAAATCGTGCCCATGTGGCAGAGTTTGAATTACCTTTTTTACAGCTCTAGAAAACAAATGCAAAAATCTTTCAAGTGCATTCAAAGTCATTACGGTTCTTTGCTGAACTGAATCAATTGTCATAACCTCTGTGGGTGTGTAAAATATGAAATTACCATCACTCTCATAGTCTTTCTGAGTTTGTAAATTAGAAGGAATTGATTATAGGTGCTTTTGGAAAGGACTCTGGTGTATTAAAAGTGTCTTGATGACAAACAGCAATATATTATTTGTAAGATCTTGCTTGATGAAACTGTCTTGTCCACTAATGGCTGTTTGTCTTTGTTATTGTTCTGACTTGCCTTCTAATAAATTGATGTGTGGGCTGAGATTTATCATGTGATGGCTGGAGGAAACAGGAGACTTTGCCCATTAAAGTGGTTGTAATACTTGTTTTATTTGATAATTTCAGATATTTTGAAGTTAGTTAATGTCAATATTTTCCAGTGGAGTCATTCTTTCCCCAAGAACCAATTTTTATAAATGGTGGCTGTAAATTTATTTTAAAATAAATAAAATAGTCTGGTTTTCTCTCTATTTCACTATTTACATATTTTATTCAGAGGTTCTATAAGTTATGTTGTAGCATTTTTCTTTACATATTAGAATTACTTCATGTCTTGCTATACTCATCTCTTTTTTGTTTGTTTTCTGTCATATTTTGAAAAATCTTTATATAGTGGAAAATCATTCTTTGATTTCTACTTCATAATGTTTTAATTCTAAATCTTCAGCTTGTTATTAGCAGGACTTGTTCTGCCTAATTTTATTAGAACTGAATTGCTCTTCATTCATTTTCTAGTGCAGAATTGGCATCTCATGGTTCCATTTAGGCATGACATACTAGAAAAAGTGGAAATTGAAATGGGAGAGAGTTATTAAAATATAATTGCAGTTTGGTTTAAAGTTGGGTTGATCTGGATTTTGAACAACTGGATACTGATAAGACTTAAAGAGAATATCCAGAACCTGCTTTTCTGCTTTCTTCTGAACTCCTTCAGCTTTTATCTAAACACCAACAGAGTCACTGGGCCAGCTTTGACAGACAGACCCATTCTGGCAATTTTCTGTGGGCTGTTTGCCCAAATAAGTGCAAAGAAACTCCATGGGCCATAGGTACACCAAGACAATGTCGTTTCAAAACAATTTAACCTTTAAATAGATTATTTTCCGTCTTTGCCACTGTGATGCAGTAAGACCCTATGAGCAGCTGTGGGATTATGATTTACATCAGGCAAACTTAGACACTTTGAAGCTGTAGTTTAACACGCTTACATTGTTTAATAGTTTATATTGCTGTAGTTTAATATGTCCTGCAAATCAACACAGCAGAAGAGCCAAAACTCTCCACGGGGAGATGTTGAGTTGGACACCATGGGATTCCTCAGGGTTAGAATCATGTTTTCATCATTGGGAAGCAGCCCTGCTGGAAATTCCCGGTGGTAACACCAAGGGGTTTTGAAATAAAAGGCTGAACAACAATGCTTGGAAGGAGCAGAGAGAAATCTGCTCTGTGCCATATGGGAAGTTTAAGATGTGTCAGGTTGTTAAAGATGATATTCCCATATTTTTCATTGAAGCTTTTAGAGGGAGATGTAATGGAAATGGATGAACAGAGGGACATATTTTTCATCAGGTAGGCTTTCTCTGTGTTGCATTGATTGTGTGTGTGTGTGTCAGGTGCCTGGATATATTCCGTATGTAAAGGTTACCTGTTAGGCTGCTATATGCAATGCATTTATTTTTTCACAGGCAGAAAAATAGCATTACAAACTGAAATGAGGCATTAATTAAGATAAGATTTGGTCTTAGAAGAGTACAGTGTCTGTTTGAATTTGACAGGGGAGGGCTTAAAGACTGCTACATTAGCAGCAAAGCAGGACCTTGTCACTGAATCACAGAATTGTTCAGGTTGGAAAAGACCTCTACAATCATTGAGTTCCCCCAGCACTACCAAGGCCACACTAAATAGGTCCCCAAGGGCCACATCTGTGTGGTTTTTAATTCTCTCCAGGGATGGGAATTCCACCACTGCTCTGGGCAGCCTGTGCCAATGCTTGCTAACCCACTCTGAACCTCCCCTGGTTCAGCTTGAGGCTGTTCCCTCTTGCCCTATCTCTTGTCACTTGTGAGAAGAGACCAACCCCCAGTTTGGCTCCAGCCTCCTGTCAGGTGGTTATGGAGAGGAATGGTCTCCCCTGAACCTCCTTTTCTCCAGGCTAAACACCCCCACTTCTCTCAGCTGCTGCTCGGAGTGGCACTCCAGACCCTTCCCCACATCCCTTCCTTCCCTGGACATACTCCAGCCCCTCAATCTCTGTCTTGTCATGAGAAACCCAAAACTGACAGAAGGATTTAAGGTGCAGCCTCACCACGGCTGAGTACAGACACCTTTAATGCTTCCTTGGCATTGTAAGCTGACAAGGCAGTGAAAACTGTGACAGGTGGGGCTTTTACAACTCTGCTAGAAATTGTGCCAAAATTCAGCCAAGTTCTAGTTCAAACGGCAGCTTGCACCCTCAGATGACAAATTATGCCTGGTCAGTACAAGGACTGAAAACAAGCATGTCAACCTTTTTTTTCCTACCTCTGGGTTCTTTATGAAACCAAAATGCTGCTTTCTTAGAGTTTGTTTGAATAAAATAAACCCCACAACAACAAAAAAAAACAGCAACAGTGATAAATGTCCAGGCCACCAAGTCCAACTGACCAATTCAGAGGGGTCATCCAGGTGTTCTTGTCAAGGAACAAATAGATGATGCTTCCCTGCATGATCCTTAGTTACTCCATGCAGTGCCTCACTGAAAAATTTCAGCATGTAATAGCTGTCACTCCTTTCAAAACCGTAAGCCTGTGATGTCTTTATATAGTGCAGCAGTGCACTGTGGCAAGCTTTATGGTTTTGACAATATATGCCTTTGCTCTTCTTTAAAACAAAAAGGGTATTGTTGAAATCCCTGTGGCTTTATTACATACAAGTGGCAAGCTCTTTACTTTTTCAGTAATCCACATCTGTCAGCCACTGCTTACGAGATAGCCCAGGGGTTATCTGCCCTTTGTTATTGCTTTGATTCCTTTCATTCGTTTGCTTGCCCAATTTAATAACAAGGAGAGATCCAGCTTCTTGATGATTTTGTTGGCATAACACCAAGCTCATCGGCACTTAACTCCAAGGATGTGCTGTGGCTGCAGCTCTGAGTGCTGGAAGCTGCTATATTGGGTCAGCATCTTTGCTGAAGCATCTTGCTGTTTGGTTTATTCTTTGTTCTTCCTCTGTTGCTCAGTAGTTGTTGTGCAGCAGCCATGTGGGCTTTATCATCTCGGAGAAATGTTTTGTAAAGCAACAAAATTTCCTCAGAGTGTAATGAACCATTCTGTTATGTGAATTTTGGGGTTTTGTCTGTCTAAATGTTTTAAATATGAGGGGATACCACTGCTGTAGCTCCTTGTTGTCTACCAGCATGCAGGAAAGCTGTGATACATAAATAACAGATGCAGAAGAGAACAGAGCAGAAAATTGCCAATTAAAGAACGTTGTATAACAACTCCTCCATCTGGGTCACCAGCAGGGTTTGAACCCAGAGCATGCCCTGCTGCAGGCACGGGGAGGATCTCAGCCTCTCCTGCAGCACCCAGGGAGGGCCATGCACAATAAACCTGCTCTCCCTTGTGCTCCATCCCTGCTGGGCATGGCCAAGGAGGAGTTTCTCACTTAAGTAGCACCATGCAATAAAAATGTGGCCAGTTTGTTTTCTAGTGCAGTCACAGCAAAACATCTCTCCAGACAATCGTTTCCTGACATTTAGCAGGATTGGGTTTCTCCTTCCACAGATGCAACCATGGTAACTAATTTTTTTTCTAAAAGAGTTGATGTCTATTGAGTTGATGGTGTGTGAATGTTTCCCACCTTCCTGCAGGTGCTGTTGCTCACCTTCATGAATGTTTTTAGCTTTGCTGATGGGTAACTTCTCCTTTCTGGCTGCACTGTTGAACAGCCATCACCAGGCTGCCTGAGAACAGTTCTTTCTTCTGCACAGAAAGAACTGAGAAAGGCAGTGTGAAAGGCATTTCCCTTCCTCCCACATGCACAGTTCTGTCTGTAGTGCTTTACAGAGATTGCCATCTTACAGAGGAGAGTTTCCTGCAGTCATTGGTGCTGGGGATCTCTCTGATTCCACAAAAACTGATCTGGACACTGCTGGTAATGGTTATAGACAGGAACTAAGTCACCCACCAGTTTCTTTCCACAAAGGGAAGGAGTCATCAGTGCTGCAAAACAAATACACTTCCAAACTGCCTGTCTGGTGTCTGGGGAACGCCTTGAAGCAGCTTTGCTACCCGTGCTTCCCACAGCCCTGCTGCATTGACAGACACATCCCATCAGGTAACCCTCAAACCATCTCCTCCTGACAGAATTGCCCTGGGTGCCTGAGCAGCTCTCAGAGCGTGGGTTGGGTTGCCACGCTGAGAGTGGGGGCAATGCCTTTCACACTCCACTCAGAAGAGGGTTTCTGACACATCAGAGGGGAAGGTTCCCACAAATCCCAGTGTCAGGCTGAATACGAGGATAACTTGGCAGCTGTACACCAGCAGAGAGAGGTGTTAGCCTTCATTGTCAGCTCTCAGAGTGATTTACAAAATAATTTTAAAAATTCATGAACCTCCTTCTTTATAAAGCCTTGTTGTGAAGTTGAATATTTTATTGCAGGAGGCAACCATCATTCACTGCTAGGGAAGGGAATGTGACTGCTGCTCTGAAAGGCCAGGATGCTGGGATGGCTGGCATTGGAGGGAAGGAGTTCTGGCAGGTATTTAGTGACTAATCACCTCAACAGCACTTTCAGACCTGGGCCTTCTGAGAAAGGACTCCTGACATTCAGACCAATTTTTCAGATTTCCGTTCTGTGTGTGCACCCTGGTTGTGATTTTTTTTTTTCCTTTTTAGATTCCTTTCTTTCCTTATGATTACAAATTCATTCTCAAAAATTAAAAGCTGATCTAGTTGAAAATATAAGTTTTCAAGGTCAGGTACAAGTTTTCCACATGGTTCATTGTGACTGCAGCTGCCCACCCAGAACAGAGCAGGACATCCACCTCTACTGAGCTTTGCAGGCAAATCCTTCCCAGTCAAGAATAAACAAACACAGCAGAACAAAAAAGCAAATAGATTCCTTTTTTTGTAGCAGTGAAGAAATACAGAATTGCCTCTGTGGATAATAGGCCACAGGCTTTGTCCTGATTTTGCAAGACCTGGGGACTGAGGCCTGTCAGGCCCACCTTGTCTGATCTCTTCTTGCTCTGCCTTTGCTTTAGCTGGGATGGCAATTTCTATAATTGATCAGGAGTCTGTGTCTGGTTTACTTTTGTTTGTCTCTGATGGAGACCTGCACTTTTATATAGACAGCAGTAACAAGCAGGTGTTCTGGGTAGAATGGGATATTTATGACTCCAGCAGAATGATGCAGTGTAGAGAAATACAGGCTTGGTGTGACAGCAGGGATGAGAAGGAGGTGCAGAATGCAGCAGGGAGGGGTGAAAAACATGGAATATAGGAGATGGGGTAGAGAATTGACACTGGAGACACAGCACCTGTAAACAATTCATTAGTGGTCAGTTTAAAAACATGCAAAATGGTGTGTGCCCTCTTTACCCATAAATAAGAATTTGACTGTAACATATTCTACATTACTGTGTGGCACTGCAATAAAATAAAATGCTTGCCTGCCATGTTAAGAGGTGACTGGCAGCTATGCAAACCTGGTCATGACACTAAACTCCACAGCCACCAGGATAATTTAAAAATTACTGCCACATCTCCTTGAGTCATGTAAACCCACTCAGCTGCACTGAATCAAACATGTTCTGGTCACCTAGAGCTTGAGCACAGCCCGTGGAACAGGATTATTCATGGAAAGGACCATAGGTTGGGTTTTATTTCTTTGTCTTTTATTGAAAAAGCAACCTTTCCCCCACAATTTATTAGTTTAAAGCCTGGTATTGACCTAAATTTGAGATAGTATTGGTAGTCTATAACTCTGTGCCTCTGTGGTTAGTTACAGCACAAACGCCCCACATTCTCATTTTTCAGCCTGTCTGTCCTGTGCTTTGGGCCCCATCTCAGCTCCCTCAGCATCCCATCCACTGGAACCCACCCTGGAACAGCCACCCCAGGGTGGCACAGCCCAGCCCATCCCTGTCCTGCAGGATTCCCTGTCCCAGCCAGGGGATGGCTCTGCTGGCTCAGCGTGGGCAGCGCTGGGAACGGGATCTTGGTCAGTGTCAGCGAGCACCATTGGCTGCATGCTCAGTTTTACCTTTCCTGCAGACAAGGCGCTGGTTTTCAGCAGGTCTGGACCCACCTGTGTTTGTGAGGAGCAAAGGGGTTGGTTGTCAGCATTTTTAAATTTTTTTTTTTAGGGGCTTGTTTGTTATCAGCTTTTGTTAATTGCTCCAAGAGATCGGGTGGTGGCACAGCAACATTTAACAATGATCAGAGCCTTCACTTAGGTTATTTTGGTAATTCAAATGACTAAACATCCCCTCTAAGGCTTTCTTTTATGATTTCTGACCTTTGTCATAGTTGAGCTTCGAGAGCCAGCCAGAGGGGAGCCTCTCCCCAGGGCAGGGGCAGCCTGACAGCGCTGGAGGTGCTGCATGCCAGCATTTCACACTTGAGAGACCTGGGTCTCCATGGTCCCTGCTGGTTGCCAGGAGTGAGGGATGGGCTCTGTATCGGCATCTGGTGGTGTGGTGAGCTGTAAAAGCAGGTCCTTGGGGTGCCCTGATGCTCATGGGAGCTGGCAGGTACACGGCCTCCTGTGATACTGAACAGGATCCTGTGCTAGGGTGAGGTAACAGCAGACAGTCACACATCAGCATTCCTGGGGTTTGGCATGCTTTATACACCACTGAATTCAGTGGCTGACCATCGGCCCAGGCACTCTGCTTGTGAGGATGACAACAAGCCCATTAAAATGTGAGAGGGAAAGGATACCTGCTTAAATTTTGCTTTAAAAGGGACAGTGACCACTCACAGAGAGTTACATCATAACTGTGGAGGGCAGGAGGTTAGCAACAGGCTGTGAGTACTCCTGACAGGGCAAACGTCCTATCCGGAGGGTAAAACAAGCAGAAAGAAAAGCATCTTAGGTACAGTTTTAAGAGCAACAACACTTTATTTAAGACAGCAAAATAGATCCACTGGACATGAAAGAGTGTAGCCAAAGCAGGGCCTGTTGTACCATGGAGTGAAAGAATTTCAAGTAAAATACTATTAACCTGGACATAAGCATGCTAAAAAAGCATATCTGGTGATAATGTGTAAGTATTCCCTGATGTAACACCGCTAATTAAATAAGAAACAAACGTGCAAATCTAAGGAGAAATGTAGAAATAATGTCTATCAACAGATCAGCCATCCAGGAATTGTATGCTTGCACAAATGGGGGTATCAGAAAAATGTGTACATGGTAAAATATGAAAAAAAAGAGGATGTAAAAGGGTGGGGAATTTGTAGGGGGAAAAAAGAATTATATATGTTTTGTGTACATATTTATGTGTGTGTGTGTGTGTGTGTATACACCACACAGAACAAGCAGACAAGATGTCTGGTGAAAACAGAACAAGTCCCTGTCCTCCTGAAAATAATAAATGACCAGATTTGAGCTGCTTTTGGAGACTTGAAGTATGAGCAGAACCACAGAAATTATAAGAAAAGAAAGACAGTGAAGAGCTCATAAGCTTGGCCACCCTGAATCAGCATTAACTACTTGCACCATCCTCATGGTAGCTGTACACTCACAGTTAATTTAGAGTGAGATTCTTAAGGGCTAAGTTAATTACACGTGTAATGCTAATTTTTCATGAAGACTAATAATTAACCTATATTGGTAAGTGAATGTTAATCTGGTGTTGTTCTGAAATTTGGAACTGGCCTGATCTCAGTCTTTTGAACACAGCCACCACATGGATCTGTTAATTTCAAACACAGAGTATACGTGTGTGTGTGTTCAGCTGCAGGAAAGGAGAGAGGGAAACATCCAGGGCATGAGTTGCTGTAGCCTTGAAAGCCAGGTCAGAGGCTCTGGGCTATGGCCCATGGCAAGGTCGGTCACACAGCTGAGGCAGGCAGACAGGGAACTTGAACTGTCTTTAAGTTCTGACCACAGCCAGCAGCAGGGGCAGCCAGAAACCCTCTGATTTCTGATTCAGAATCAAAGGCTCCTCTCCACACCTCTCTTTTGCCAGCAGCTGCTCAGCCCCTCTCCCCTTCAGCCAGGGCGCTGAGATGGATGCTGCTCCCTGTAAGGAGTGCAAGGAGGGCACACCCCCTCCCTGGAATCCACACCTTCTGCCTCCTTAGAGACCACACCAAAGGTCAGCCCCTGAGTGCAGCAAACTTCAGCCTCCCTGCCACCAGTCTGAGGGGAGGAAGGGAGGGTCAGTGATGCCATGGCACAAATTAGAGAATTTCATTCTCAAACTGGCAGTTTCAGGAGTTTCATCCACCACTGTATCCCATGTAATGCATAGATACTATTTTAAGAGTGTATGTTATATATCAAAAACATTTAACATCCCTTTTCTGTCCATTCCTCTTCACTTGTTTCTGGGTAATTTTCCTACCCCAGCACAAATTCTGAAACTCTGAACAACCGCAGAGATCTTTTAGATAACAGCAATATTCAACCTGTCACATAAATATTCTCATAATTAGCATTTTCTTTGTAAAATTTTTCTCATCTTGGGCAAGTAGGAATTTTTATATCCATAACATTTTTTTAATTTTGGTTACCTTTGTAAGCACTATTGTTTGAATAGGGAATTTGCCACCAAGAGAACAGTTCTCTCCCTTCACTCTGAGCTCACCTTTGTGTTTGGGACACCTTCAGACTGCCTTCTGCAGGGCACCCCACCTCTCAGACACGTTTGCTCAGCACAGGTGCTGTTTTCACTCGAGATGCTTGTGTGTGCTCAGAAATGCCCAGATATTATTTCCTTTGAGGTCTCAAGCCAGTTTAAGTCGTTGGTACCCCTGGCCAAAGCCCAGTGATGCTGACAGGCTGCGGCGGCAGCGCCTCTGTGGGGACAGGAGCTGCCAGGGCACTGGGGAGCTCTGGGCCCATGTCACAGGTGCAGGCGCTCTGTTGCCACAGAACAAGACAATTAGGGACAAAAGGCATCACATAGTCAACCTAGGACATCATGGATCACAGCTTTTCCAGGCACCATAGCTGGGATAGACACAGGACCCCTCTGCTGTGTAACTCTGCTTCTCCAGAGGAGGGAGTGAGTCCCTCGTGTGACATCTCCCTGCATTTGCCTTCCTGACAAACTATTTTGCAAGTGCAGGGAGGAATGCTGCTCTTTATTCAGTCACTTATTACATGAGGCTGTGGTACTGTTTGAATCACAAATTGCATGCTAATGGCCTAATTCATAAACCATTGACATTTTTTATGAGCCCTTAACATTCAAAAGTGAAGAATTTGTGCTCAAAAAATAATCTGCATTGCAAAATTCAATAATTTAGTTTCTCATATTCATTAATGCCTAAGCCCACACCACATAACTTATCCCAGTCTAACTACACTTCCCAGAACACTGATAAAAACAGGATACACACTAGTTCACCTAAAGGGCTTCTATTTGCAACTAACTCTTTACCTGCACTGATTGATTATATTTGTAGAGAGGAAAAATCCAGCTCTGCAGCAAGTGTGATGAATGCACTCAGCAATGGCTGCTTTGAAGCTGCTTTCTGCTCTAATCATGTTTTCCTCCAATGGCATTAACTACCATAAAATATGAGATCATAAAGGGTAACGATATCAGACAACAAAATCATCCTGCAGACTGCTCAGTCCCACTGTATTAGGGAAGGATTCATGTTTCATTAATGAAAACTTGCTTTGCTTTTGACCTGATATGGCTGGTTGTTGAAACCAGACGAGAAAACTAATAATAAATGAGTAGCTCCTAAATCATCCACAAATTCCTAGTGCTGCAAATCACCCCCTTTCATAGGAGGGGAAACTGAGGCATATGCACAGCAAATAGCCCAATAACTCCTGCAGGGCCAGCTGCACCTCCCTGGCTCTGTCCAGTGCTCAGCACAGCTCCTGTGGGATGTGCACGTGCCAAGGTGATTAGTGTTACCTAAACAAGCTTTATCAGTTTTTTGTGTACTGAAAGCAGAATAGGTCTGTCCCCCTGGGTCTCCATCCTTCCAGGACATTTGTGGATGGATGGTGCTGCACAGGCACTCCCAGACAGGGCATTTTAAAGGGAGGTGATTTGGGGGCAGGTCTCTACATAAGGTAATGTTCCCATGGGGAGCCCAGTCTGCAAAAAAGCATGGGTGGTTGTTTCCTGGGTGGAGGTGGGAGCCTCTGTTGTAGGTGTCCTTGCAGAAGTGTCTCCATCTGGTTTAGGTGGGACCCCAAACTGCTGTCACTCAGCTGGCCTGTGGTCCGGGGGGGCTGTTCCAGCATGTTTAATTCATTGCCATTGGTATATCATAACTAAAGACAAAACAGCTCTTAAATAGCTTAACTACTTACAAATTACTTCCCACCTGCAGCAATTTCTATAAACTATTTACAAACAGTGGTGCACAGCTTGATCCCTTCCACAGCAGAAACCACCACGGGGAGTCTCTGGAGGGCAAGGCTGCATTCTCCACCCAGTTTGTTAAATAACACATTTAGGCATTCAGACCAAGCTAAACACAGCAGGAGCTGCCTGGGGCAACTTCTGCAACTGCCCAAAATTCCTCCCAGAGAGCTCCTACAGCAATAATGCCAACATTTAATTGTGATGGTTCAGTCAATCACCTCCTTTCCAGCTGGCCTGCTGTCCCAAGCCGGTGCCTCACCCCATCTGTGCAGAGCCTGCCTGGGCCTTCCTGGGGCACATCAGGGCTGATGGACCTGGGTGTGCCCCAAGCACAGCCCCGAAAACCAGCTGCACCACGACTGGAGCTGCATGGATTTATTACTGACCTGTCCCATCTGTCCCCCAGATGCTGCTGCAGTTTGGGGCGTGAGGCGTTCAGGTACCCTCACACCACAGCACAGCAAAAGCTGTGGGCACACAGCTGCAAAGCCGGCCTTACCAGGGTAAGGATTCTGCTCCATCTGCACTGGCATTTCAAATAACAGGCTTTACGTGCATCTTGAGGGGTTTTCTGTTACATATTTATTCAGTTCTAGTAAATAGAAAATGATAATTGACAGGATAATTCACCAGCATCTGTTCCATCCCCATATAGGGTCTGAACTTGCATTTGAAGCCTTCTCCACCATACAGGAGAGAAAGAGATGCTTACTGTAGATCAGTGAGTGCTTTCCAGTGTCATTACCATGTTGAAAGTGACATTTATACAATCTCTTTTTTGGGTTGGCCCTGAGGTTGCAGACGCAGTATGGGAAATGCAACTTCAGAATTTCATAGGCACATCCTTGTGGAATGGTCTGCAGGACTCTGGCCTTTTGCTGTATTGTTTCTTTCTTATTTTCAGTCAGCACTTCATGTTTCTTTGGAATATTGGTGTCTTTTGAAACCCTGAAGTAGCTGAAGTTGCTGATAATTAATAAAGAAGCAGCTACAATATATTTGCAGAACTTCCTGCCTGAGGTTGGCTGTTAAACTGACCTGAATCACAGTTCCATAATTATGTGATGGCAAAGGCTTTGGGAGCTGCTGAACCATGGACACTTCAATTTTAAAGGTCAGATGAAATGCTGATTTGCTATAAAACAAATCAATACACACGCAAAAAAAAAAAAAAAAAAAGGTTGAAAAATGTGAACTTCCACGTTGCCAGTAGAAAACACATGGATTTGAGTCTGGCAGATTATGTATGGGTGTAATGAGTGGGTAACAGTTCTTCCTTTCTTTGCTAAAGCACCATGAGGCCTCAAGGACAGCTCTTCCCACACAGACAGCACCCAGTGTTTGCAGGGAGGTCTGAGCTGGCACACAGCAGTCAAAGGTCCCTTTGACCACTAGGTCAGAGAATTGCAGAAGCTGCCTTTGGAATTCTCCGCACAAAACATATCCCAGTGTAGCGGGTGTGAGCGCTCTCAAATCTCCAGGCAAGCTCTCTCGTTTGTTGCCTTTCTGCCATGAGGGGAAGGCGCTAATAACATATTTACACATTTTTGTGATCCTTAGACAAGTTTCCGATCCCTTAAACTGTGCTGGACATGTCCTTTTGTGATAAATAGGTATGATTCGTGCTGATAAAATTGAAAGAGTAATCAATATTGGTACCGTAATTAATATTTGGGAATAGATAAAATGGTTAAAAGTTGTAATGTTAAAAGAAGAGAGGGAGAGGAGGGACTCCAATCCCCCCCCCTCCCCTCCGGCAGATGTTCACAAGGACATCCATATAAGAATTAATATTTGGGAATAATAAAAATAGTTAAAAGTTGTAATACCAAAAGAAGAAAGGGAGAGGAGGGGCTCCACCCCCTCCGGCAGATGTTCTCAAGGACAGAAGGAAAGAAGTTTGGGATATTGTTGCTAAAAATGAACAAAAAAAGAAGCAGAGCCTGGTTGGGTCCCAGGAAAATGCCAGCTATAAGGGATTTATTGCTTTGATGCTCAGATGTAGTAATATGTTAGTTTTTGCTTACATTGTACTGGCTTGGTGCGCATGTGTAACCCAAAGGTGAATTAAAGGACATCGAGGAAGAGGAGAGGCCTTCATCAGTGACGACCCCCAAAAACTGGTGCGACCACCGAACTGAGTGATGGTGCATAGTAAAGGTGTTAATGAGGGCGGAGATAGGTAGATGACAAACCGGAACTGGAAGAATATGGCATTAACACATGGCATATAAGGGGGGAATCTTCCCTTGGCAAGCTCGTACGCGAGGTGGCACGGGTCCAAGAGCCCTGCACTCCGTACCCCGCGGTTATCCTTTGCTTATGCGCTATTGTTAGAACCAAATTATCCCTTATTTATATATTTTCTAAATTATTCAATTAAAATTGCTGCTATCTCAAATATTGTTTGTTTTTTTATTTTTATGAGGGATAATTGGGCAAACGTAACACTTTTTAAACCATCCCGGCAAACTGGAGAAAGCAGTGTGGAGTGCTGGGGTTCAGGCAGGCCCTGGTGAGCTCTGCCCATCCCAGGCTCTGCTCCTGTCTGGTTGCACCACAAACAGCAGATTGCTTTTCTCCTGCAAGGGAGCAGCTGGGCAGACACAGGGACAGCCAGCGATGCCCCTCACACCCTCTGGGCTCCCAGCTCCTGCTCAGTGGGGCCGTTTCCCCCATCCCCACAACCTGCTGTCTCACTGGGACCCTGCAGGTTTGGGCAGAAGTTAGAGTCTGATGAAATCTAAGATTCCCTAATTTGTCTCATGGAGCTAAAGATAACTTTCAAACCCTAGTTGGACACCCTTAATGTTTTATGCACATCTCAGATTTCAGCATTGAGACCAAAAAAACATGTACGTCTGGCTCCGGTGAAAGCTGAAAAGTTGTAGTTCTTTTAATTGCATAATTTTGGCAACAAGAAGGGTGGAGGATTCTTGAGGTATTTGAGTGGTCTTGGGTCATATTTTTCTGCTTTTTTTTCTAGCTACATGCTCTCGGAAACATTAACTGAGAAATAAGAGCTGATCTCTGAGTGTTCATATGATCTGATATTTAAAATAGTTTACTTATTTGGATTTTTTTTAATGAGCAAATTAATAAATCTCTTTGAGATCTAGAAAATAAGATCTTCATAAGTAGAAATGGCCAGATTTCAAGTGCCACTAGCTTAATAATACAGTCCTAAAAGGTGGTCATTCTGATTTTGAGCAATACTTTATTCTTTGAGCAATACTTCATCTCTGAGGACCACATAATTGGGTGACATAAATGAAGGTAGCTCAGTGGTGTTTTTCTGACCAGTATGAACTTTAATTTTTCATAGGCACATTTCAACATGTCCTCATCCAAGCTGGAAGCTGTAATTATGAGTCTGCCTTTTATAAGACAGAGTATATTTCCCTTAAAAATGCATAAGCCTCCCTATTATTGCTACACAGCAGATGGAGTGGCAGAACAGAGCTGCCTTGTGGATTGTTAAACCAAACTGTTGCTGGGAAAAAACCACCACTGAAGACCAAGATCAGTAATCATTTCAGAAAAACAGGTTCCTGTGCCCCTCCAATATATTTCTGTGTTACCTCCATAGCACAGACTGATGAACACATGTATTTGTATGAAATGCAGAAGCAGCATGAGCTTAATGTTACAACTGCTTCTAAGTGCAGTTTGCATCTGTAATTTAAAGTTGTTTCAAAGTAGTGAAGGGAACTAGGGAGTTGTTTGGGGCGATAGAATATAGAGGATCATTACAAGCACTTGCAGATCATATTTTGCTTGAACTAATTCCTCCTGATACTTTAATATCAAACATAACCTATGCCAGTTTTACATCTCAAATATATTTGGTATTTCAAAAAATAATTAATAGTGTCAGTTTTATTAATGTGTTAAAATATGAATTAAAAACATGACAAATCAACGGGAAACAGCAGTCTGTTTTAATGAATATTTCATACTGTGCATCAATAAATCATAGATCAAAGGGAATGGAGCATATTCTGCAATACTACTTTTCTGTCAATGTGGGGTTACTAAAAGTTTTACAAGTTGTTTTGGCACTTACTTCGTTGCACATTTGAATTAACATTTTAGGAGGGAAATAAAAAAGTTATGGCACTGAATCCCAGGAGAGTCTGGTGCTCAAAACAGATTGTCCTGCTTCCTTACCATTTCATTGCTTTAAAGAATCCATGGCTGGCCACAGTGTGGCAGGTCTGTGTGGTGTGTGCAGGTATCCTGCTGCTCTGCTCCCCAAACCAGGCTTTTCCCGAGCTGGAAACCCACGTGGGCACTGGCAGAAGGTGAAACTTCTCCTTACAGAGCATCTTGACCTCCTTGGCCATCTTTGTGACTGATTTGCTGCATGGCACTTTGAGCTGTGCAGATTTCTGATCTCCCTGTTTTGCCAGAGCATCCAAGGGCTCAGATAATAGTGACTGCCTTACCACCTAGGTGTGCACATTTAACCTCTCAGATCCTTTCATGATATATGCTGTATAAACAGAAAACTTGATGGAATGACAATATTTCATTGGTGGCTGGTCAGGCACAGAAATGCAAGAGTCCTCCCATGGCTGCTTGTGGTTCTGGAGGGAGAGGTTTTCCCCAGCAGGCTCAGATCTCTCTCTCCTGCTCCTGATGCACTGCACTGCACACAGAGGGGAACAAGGTTCAGATCTCTCTCTCCTGCTCCTGATGCACTGCACTGCACACAGAGGGGAACAAGGTCTGCTTGTCCTCAGTGTCACCCAGCAGCCACCAGCCCCATCACCTCACTGCACCCCCTTGAGCTCTCAGCTCAGTTCCATCATGGTCCCAGAGCTTCTGACCACCATGGTCCCAGAGCTGCTGACCATCATGGTCCCAGAGCTTCTGACCATCATAGTCCCAGAGCTGCTAACCACCATGGCCTCAGAGCTGCTGACTACATGGTCCCAAAGCTGCTGACAATCATGGTCCCAGAGCTTCTGACCACCATGGCCCCAGAGCTGCTGACCATCATGGCCCCAGAGCTGCTGACCATCATGGCCCCAGAGCTGCTGACCACCATGGTCCCAAAGCTGCTGACCACTGTGGTCCCAGAGCTGCTGACCATCATGGTCCCAAAGCTGCTGACTACATGGTCCCAAAGCTGCTGACCACCATGGTCCCAGAGCTGCTGACCATCATAGTCCCAGAGCTGCTGACCACCATGGCCCCAGAGCTGCTGACCACCATGGTCCCAGAGCTGCTGACCATCATGGCCCCAGAGCTTCTGACCCATGTCTCCAGAAGATGGGCACAAATTTCCTGCAATCTGCCAAGTAGATGTTCCCACACAATATATTTATCTGTGTGATACCACCAACTGCCTCCCTTTTTCTAATAGAAAACCTGTGAGGATTACACACATTCATTCAGTTAAAGATGCAAGGCTATTCACAGTAATTAGCTACCACTAATTAAGTAGTGAGATCAGGGATAGAAATGGAGACAGAAGTCATTCAGGGTATAACTGCTGAGTGATGTGATTTTGCTGTACTCCACTGATGTTCCACAAGAATGATAAATCCCCAGATCTCTGCAGTGGGCAATGAGGAGTTTTAAGTCTAAAAATTATTACACTAATGCCAGGAAAGGCTACAGGACATCTTTGAGGGTGTAGATAATGGGATCTGTCCTTCTCAGCCTCATCTCAGAGATGAGGTGATAGTACTGTGTCCTGCCCCTTTGATTCCTCTGGAAGAGCCCCAGCAGTGCTGGAACATGGAATTTCCATGTAATCCCAGCTAACAGAACAAAAAGCCAACCAGAAAGGGGGAAGCCCTCTTGACCATCAATTTGCTTTGATCACAGTGAAAGCAAATTCAGTCTTTGAGGACAGAACTGGAATGCCAGAATGTGCAGAGATTAATCTGAAACTAATACCAATTGCTCCCTATCATATTCAGTATATTTGATATAATTACCTTAAGAACAGCCTCAAAATGTTATATTGTTGAAGCTGCCAGATGGAGGACATGCTCTGCTGATAGCAAGCATATCAGACAATGATATTGAAGAGACTTTGGAAGAGTTTTAATTAATCTTTCTCTCTTTTTTTTTTTTTTTTTATAATTGACATTACATTGGGCTCATTTGTTCTGTGGAACCCAAGCACTTGGCTCTTGGTTACAGGACTTTAATGGATAAAGGTTTCCCTGAAGAGAACTAATAAAAGTCAAGGCTCTCAGCTTTTATGAAAATGACTGCAGGTTACCTTAAAGAGAAGATGGTTTCCTCCACTATGTGAAGCAAAACTTCATAGATCAATGCTGACATAAGATGGTGCTTAAATGGGTAATTTTTTTTCAGGCATTTATCTTCTCTGGCTGAGATCCATTATTTTATTGCCCCGGTTGGAAACCACCACGCTGCATGACACAAGCATGGTTTTAATTAGTCTGAAAAGTTTTAATTGGGAAACAAAGGGAGATATCTTATAGATTATTATTGCAACCTTTAATTGTGTGACTCGAGAGACCATTAATTATCTTGATGGGGAGATGACACACCTTTCTGAACTATGACACTCATATTTACAGCACCTTTTACAGAATACAGTACCTGTTGACTTTCTTCCAGCCTTTCATTAAGGAACTGCTGTGATAGGAATTAACTACAGTAATTCCATTACAAAACCTGCTGTCCAGTGGAATTTTTCTGGAAGATTAGATTTCTGAAAGGGAAAAAGGCCATTTAAGCTAAGCATTTCCTCAAGGCTCAAAGTAAATAACCGATGAAGAAGGTCAGAATGAATTTAGAACTCTTAAAGGTCTGCTGTACACTTGCGTGCAGTGTGCGAAAAATAAACAGTGCCTCTTTCCAGTACAGTGATTTTTATTGTTTCAAATGTTTCACATTTCAGTTTAGGGGAGAGATGAGAAGCACAGAGGACAGAATCTGATCAAAATGATTTTACTTGGAGGAAGAGCAGCATTTTAAGCAGACATTTCAAGGTTGAAGTGATACTGGTAGCAGTTGCTTGGCATTAACAACAAAGAAAAGACTTGTTAAACCCATTGGGGCAGAACAGCAGAGAGGAACTTGGTGACCTGGGGTTCTGCTCATGCCACTGTGCATTCACCACGTGCAGGGAAGGTGCAGAGCACAGGGCTGGGCATGGATGGAGGGTTTGTTATTAACTCTACACCCACTGTCAGCCTGCAGTGGGTAGCATGCACTGCCTGCTTTCAGCTCCTCTTTTACAAGAGATGCTGTCAGGACCTGGTCATTTTTAGTAGTTCTATAATTGAGTCTGTATTGAGTAAACTAGTTGAGAGACTTTTAACCTTACTTTATATTGCCTTACTGGAAAGTTAGATGATTGCTTTAAACTGTGTTAATATAGTTGTATTGTTGGGTTTTGGTTTTTTTTCCTGGAGGTCAGCAGTATCTACTCTGTTTCTGTGAAAGGAAATTAAAATATTCCCTGGGCTACCACAGGCTAACTAGATACTGAGTTTATTTTAAAAGTACAGCCAGGTGACCTCTTTTTTTTGACCAGGAGCAGGTGGACAAGTGGAGGCTGGAGCTTTGATCCCATACAAACCTCCTTCCCTGCCAAGCTTCAGCTAATACAGATCAGTGGGAGACAATATTGCACTCCTGCTACTGGGGCTGGAGTAATGAGGAAAAAGGGTTATGTCTGAGTCATGGAACCTCACAGGTGTTTCACAGGGAGCTGCTCTGAGATGGAGCTAACGACACAATTGAAGTTATTGTGCCTTTCCTGCACACACCAAAAGAGCTAAAGCTAATCAAAGCCATCTGAACATATGCTGTATACTAACCAAGAGGACATGCCCTGACAAAAATCACAGAAATGGATTGTGTGTGCTCTGTCTGACCGACCTACAAGTGGGGAAACAAAGTTTTAACAAGTGCTTTCACTTGGGGAAATCTTTCCACAACTACAGAAGTCGTTAGGCTTCATCTGCAGTAGCTACAGTCATTGGAAGCAAAGTGGCCATCAGCGATGCTGGAATGTCTCTACAGCAGAGCTTTTGCAAATTAAGAGTCTGATGCTGCATACTGATTGAATGCTGCAAACTACTTCCCCCTTCTCTGTCCTTTATTTCTTCTTCTCTCAAGTTGCTGTCAGGAGTAATCCTTCTTCTAATATACTGAGATGGGGAAAATCTCTCTTCAGGGTTTTTCTGGTTGGTTGTTTGTTTTTCAATTAATCTCAGGGAGGGCTCTGCTGGCTTGGTGACATTGGTTTGCTCCTCGCACGTGCAGCATTCTGGCTGTGCAGCACAGGGAGCATTGTCCTGCAGCAGTGGCCATTTAGGCTTGACACCCGCGCCAAAAACATACATGTTACTGTCTTATGGGACACCCATTTTAAAAATCTGTTCCCCTGATGGTGAAAATAATACTGTTCTGTGAACAACTTAGCGGTTCTAAAATATAATTATTGCCTGAGTGCATCTAACAGCGATGGCACAACTCAGGGACCACAGTGACAACTGGAAAGAATGTGCCTTGGGGCACTGGCATGTACAGGGCTACATATATATTGGTGGTGAGGAAAAACTGGCGTACAAATTTACTGTAATAAGGTGGATATACAGCATAAATCTTTAGTATTTATTTATTTTTTTATTTGTTCAGATGTAGTCTTCTTTCCTACCTGGAAGAGGAGCTGAATGAGCAAGGCCAGCCTGAATGCCTTAAATTTCTGGGGAATTTTTTGTCTTTGAAGTCAGGGGTAGCTTCCCATCTTTCTGTGAATATATGACCAGGAATATGCCCATTTAATTCTTTGCACTGGAAATACAGCTATTATTTCAGATTTAGCTAAATACTACAGCATTGTAAGAATTCTTTGTAACCAAAATATGTGGAAGAAAATGTAACTTGGTTTAAAATTATCCTAATACTAAATTTTAATACATTCTTCAGAAATTCTATTTAATGTGTCTCATCTAACTGTTAGTTTTATTAACTGCCTTTTAAATGTTTAATTTGTGGGGGTGCAAATAAGAGCAGAACATGCAGTGAAGACATCAGCATGAATAGACTCACTGGTTTTGTATTCAAGTCAGTGCTGTAGGCAGAAAAGTGCAGCAGGCTGGACGGCAGGAACGCTGTAATTACTTATTAAACTGCAAACTTTAATCACATGCTGAACCACTTTTAATTTTAACAAGCATGAACTGTATGAATTGGAGCACTCAGCTCCAAAGCCTGATGTCTCCAGGATGACAGAAAAGGTGCACAAGAAGCTGCAGGTGTCAGTGGCTGAGTTCCAGCTTCTCTTCTGGGCAAAGAGGGACCCAGAGTCATGCAGTGATCTCTTAGCCTCACAGCACTGGGACAAAAATCCCAAAATTTTGAATATTCTCCTTTTGCCCCTCTTTCTCTTCTGACTTGTATTTGGGTTTGTGTGTTTGGAGGTGGTTTTTTCTAATATATCAAGACCTTATGCATGAATTGAGATTTTTTTTATTTCTTGTACTTTAGTATGTCAGGAATTGAAAATATCACCGAAAACTCTTTCCAATATTTGTGGGTTTTTCCTTTTGTAAGCAATTTTGGTTGTTGCTACAGATGCATCATAGAAGTAGAAATTACCACTTTTAGTCACTGGTGAGAGAAAAAATTAAGCAGATTCTTGCTTAGGTGTAGTAGGAAGTAGTTTAGGGTTAGAACCGTGTTGTTTAAAAAAATCCTTACCTCTCATTCCTACTTGCACTTGCCTATAGTTGGTTCTTATTTAAAGACCATTAAAGCCAATGGAATATTCTCCCAGGGCTCTAAAAAATTTGTGGACCTGGATTTTCAAAGCACCGAAGTAGATGACGAAAGATTATCTGGTTTTATTTTCTTCACATTTCAGAATTTAGATGCCTTTTTTGAAGTGTTTGGAGCCAAGAAGGCACATGAGCAGCTGTGCTCTAAGAGCAAGAGGATCTTGCTCTCTTTGGTAGGGCTCCTTGTTCACCTGAAACAGAGAGCTTTGCTGATCTTGGGCAATGTGAGTGACTCATGAAAATCTGCTCTGAGAGGGTGAAAGGCTCATGGCTGTGCAAGGCTTCAAAGTAAAATCCCAGTTGTGTTTAAGATGTTCCTGGCGTGAGCACATGCATTTTGGTTTTCTGCACCTTTCCTCTCTGCCCCTTCATTTTTCACATTAGCAATAGCTCTGATTGTTTGAATATTTTCTTTGTGTTCTTCAGGGAAGACAAAACTCACCATTAGGAGCTGAAAGTCTCCTGAAACTAAAATCCCAAAGGAGCCATTGAGTATGGCAGAATTAAATTATGTGAAAGATGATCTTAGCCACTGGAAATTACTGTGCAGAGCTTCATAAAGAACCATGAAAGGGGAAAAAAAGTAACAGCCAAGCCTATTTCAATATAAAAATGAAGCCATCACTATTTGGAACCATTTGATTCCTCCCTCTGAAACCTCCCACCTTCACCACTGCTTTCTCCTACTGGCTGAATGTCGACTCCAGGTTCCAAACATCTTTGCTGACAGGAAGGGTTTATGGTCCTAAGGCAGCCAGAATGGTGGGGTTTATAATATTTATACCAAAACTAGGTTTTTAACTGGATTTCCAGTGAGCATTCTCACAGAAAGGGCTCTGTCATCAGGGAAACACAATCTCTGTCATTGATAAAGTCCAAAGACGAGCAGAAGTTTGGGGCACCCATGCAGCTTGATGCGTTCTGTTAAATTTCTGTGCACCTACTCACAGAATGAAATAATTTGGCTGAGATGATCAGGTGGCTCCTTTGTGCTCTGAATTGGGTTGAAAGTGCCTGATTTCCTGATCTGGCTCTGGCACGTGCCTCCATGGGTTTATCACTAGGTTTTCTCTTTCCTCAAAGATGGGTAATGCAGTCATCCCAACACATTGGGATGCTGACAAGCAGCATCAAGTCTCATGATAGCATATAATGACTCTCATTTTCAAACAAGAAAGAGAAATTGTGGTTATTGGAAAATGTTGTTAGATTTTTGTATTAAAATCTTGCATAGTAACAGTATAATTATAATGTGTCATCTCTGGCTCAGTAATTTGACAATTCAGTTCTTTTTTTGGGGGCAGATGGCCTACAACATACCATATTTTTATAATTAGTTTATTCTCTGCAAACTCAGTATGTAATTACTCCCTCATTCATTACTAGTTTCTTTGAAATCTTCCTTTTCAAGAACTAAAAAATCCTCCAACACAAGTGAAGCTTAAATTTCTCTTTGTACTCTTCTCTATCCTCTCTAAGGAGCTTTAATACTTACCACCCTGGTTATTTCACACTCCACATTATTTCAAATGCATCTTCATCTTTGCCCTCTGTATAACACTTGGCCACCTTTCTTTTTTTACTCCCTTTTTTAAAGAATAATGAATTTTAAGATCACATTGTCTTGCCAGCAGAGTTAGGTACATAAATAAGCAGAGAGCTCTAGGTAGATGCGTATATCTGTGTGCTACATTCCAGTGACTGATGTGAGAGCACTCTGCCTCACAGTGCCAGTGCAGCAGGCATCTGTAGAAATAAAATCACATGATTTCTTTTTTAGCATTTGAATCCCTGCTGCAGCACTTAGTTCATTTTAAATTGTTTTAGGCAGCGACATAATCTTCTGACAATAAAGTTCCTTTCCAAATCCAGAGCCTCCCATGTAGTTGCAGGTGCTTCAAACTCTCTCAAGCGCTCCTTTGAGCCCAGCTTAAAGCTCTGCTATGAGCTTGGCTCCCCAGGAGCAGCCCCTTTGTTGTGGTGCTTATCTGGGTACCGCCTGTGGCCTGAAGCTGCTGCTCCAAAGTGCTTCCCACACTGAAATAACAGGCTCAGGTTTTCAGGTTACCCTCAAAATGAATCAAGTCTTTAACAATAAAATAGCACAAACAAGCAAACTTCAGGGGAAATTTGGCTTTTTCTATCCCTCTTCCTTTTAGGTAAGGTTATGTTCTGTCTAATTTCAGACTAGCACTGTTATCTTAGATTTAAACCATATCATGGAGGCTGAGATTTTCAAAGCAGCTTAAGGGATTTAGAGACATTTTCCATTCAAATTAAGGATCTTTCTTTCAAAATCCTTTTCATCACTATGTCTTGGTGTTTTTGTAGCTGTTCTTTAAGCAGTGCTTCACTTCAGTCACACAGAAATTCTTTGTGCTGCTACTTAATGTTCCCTAAAAGGGCAAAGAGGAAAAGGAGTGGGAGACTGGGAATGCTGTGCATTGCATTCGCTGTCTGCAGCGTCTCAGTGGCTTTAAAATCCCCTGTGCCCCATCTGACACTGACTTCAGGTGTTCCCCTGCATCCAAGTATGTGGGAGTGAAAAAACTTCAGGACTTAAGGTTGGAAGCTTCCTCTCCTGCTGCCTGATTGAGTCACTGTCATTACCAGCTGTTCTTCTGCCTATTTCTTCATCCCTTTCCTGCCTGAAGTGGTCCCAGGCAAGAAGTGAGGCATTGCTCTCCCACATGAGCCTTGCTTTCTTCTCTGCCTGCCCAACACAAGCTCCTGAAAACAAATATGACGTGGGGAGCTGTCCTCTGCACCAGAACTGGTGGCTGCAAATGCTTGACTTGTAAGAGATGACTTGTGGTGAGCCGTGTGCCATTGGAAATTCAGATTTTCTTAGGTCAGAGTAGCCTTGCTGCATGATATGAGTGGCCTGTTTGGTTCAGAGATTATCATTGTGACGCTGGCACGTAGTAAGAGCTGAAAAAGACTCTGTAGAAACCATTTTCAAAAACCCTGCACATGAAAGAAAATATTTTACATTTGCAAAAAATTTTTATATAGAACTTGAGGCTTGACACAGCCTAAATCAGTTTAGATTTTTTTTTGCTGTTAGTGTAACCATTAGCGTTTCAAATCTATATAAATTTTAATGTTAATTATGTAAGTATCCAACTTCTTTTAAGATGTGTTATATATATTAAAATCAGTCACTTTAAAAATTAATACATTCTGCTGCAGTGGATATCTGAGATTAGCTGAAAACTTAGTCTGGAGGATTTTATCTTCCTTTAGGTACAGAGGATTTTGTCTTTAGTTTTCCACAGGGTATGTATCAGAAGTGTCACACCTACTGAAGGTACAGTGCCAGCAGAGCCCACCCTTGGCCAGGAGACAGAAAAACACCAGGAAAATAGGAATGTCAGTGTAATTATTGTGTGTGTGGCTCCAGTCCGCAAGTGCTCATACCAGCTTGAAAAGTTCTGTCCAATACTGTTCGTGCTAAATGGGAAAATGGCCAACAGCCAGGTTAAACAGCTACCAGGGAATTATAAAATTTAAAAAACAAACGACTAAAAAGGAGTAGTGATGGGCCACGCAGCACAAAATCAGCAGGAATGAGTGGCTCTTCCAGTGCATCACACCAAAAAACCTCCCCCGGTGTGTTTCACTTATTGATGTATGAATGGAATCTGGAACCTGGTGGTTTGGGCAGGAACTGTTCTGCTGAAAGGACAGCACAACCTTTTTGTGGAGACAACATTTCAGATCCCGTTGAGTCACAAATAACTCTTCAGGAGCTACTGATTTACTCTCTGCTGTTTGTAAAGCACCGGGGAAAAGCACAGGGTGAGATGCTGAGGCAGCTCACCTGAGTCAGGCAAAACCCTTTAAAAATGTGCCTAAATGAAATCAGAGCCCTGATGATGGAGTTATCCCCACTCAACCCGAGTTCCCTGCCTCAACAGGAGCACAGCCCTGCCTGTGAATTTCCAGACACTGCTCTGAGTTTCTCAGAACATCTGTGCTGCACCTCCCCAGTCAGCCCAGGCTGTGCCCCCCTGAGATTTTCCCCACAGGCAAATCTTGACCTCTCTGCTGCGATTTAAACCAAAGTACCTTCAGTGTGGTGGCCCTGCTCAGGGAAAACCTGCTGCACTAAGGGCATGATGGCTGTAATTGCATCCAGGACCTTTAAGAAGCTGCATTTTTTTTATGAACCCATTATAAACCCTGTGTTAAAGCCCATTTTTTTTTGCTGTGATTTTTCAGTTTCAGCCCATTTCCTCCCGAATTGTAAACATGCAGCTCCATGAGCAGTGCCCCTAATGAAGCCTGCTTTCCAACAGGTTTATATCCCATTGGTTGGGTTCCCTGCTGCCCAGGACCGTGCAGGCTCCTTCCCAAGCTTGCATTGCACTCTCTCTCATTTCTGCCCACCTTCTACACCCTCCCTCGTGTGGGAACCCTTGGTGCCTAACAAATGCAGTGTCAGGCTGTTGTTTTTCCCTCAGCAAGATCTCTTTCCTCACTGAGGTTTCCTGTACTGGAGATTGAGAGGATTTGACTTGATAGCCCTGCCCCTGGTGAGTGTGGGTCAGATCTGAGGGTATCAGGAACAGATGAACATGCACAGCCATAACTTCAAGAAGCCAGAATAATAAAAACACAAATTTTTTTTCTCTCTGTCTCCTTGTTTCTGTTTTTTCCTTGATTCCAAATTTGTTCCCTACCCAAGTCTTTGCCTCCCTAGTGGAGGTTTGGTGCTGCAGTAGCAGCAGCAGGGCACAGAACAAGGCACCATTGCAGTTCTAGAGGAAAATGTCCCATCCCTGGCCCTCCTTGAAAGCTGAATTCAATTATTTATTGATAAAATCCCCTTGACAGGTAATTTGCTTCAGTATTTGCTTTCTGCAGTGCAGTGTAACGTGGTGTTAGATATTGGAAGGGGAAAGAAATATAATGGAATACACTTTATTTCTCTTTCTAAACTGCACAGGCTTCTTTTAATTTTTTTTCTTTCACTATATTGAAGCTTTCTAAATATCTGCCAAGTTCATTGTCAGTATTTGTTTTAAAAGCCTTACAAAAAACCACAGAGATCCTTAAGTTCCTTTCAAATTGATTGTAATACTGTAAAGTTAGTTTTTTTCAGTCTTTTCTAGTATTTTCAGGAAGAAACAGCTGAAAATCAAACAGAAATTTGTATGCTCACATGTTCTCTGTGCTTGTAATGGTTACCACCAACTGTGATCACCAGGGAGATAGCAGATTCAGTGAAATTTATTCCAATAAATATCTAACAAAATACCATATATTGTTAAGTAGAATTTTTTTTTCTCTAAAATTAAAATGTGTCAGTCCTCGAGTACTTTGCTATAAAAAACAAAGTGGTTCAAGGTGTAACAACCTTTACTAGCAGAAAATTATGGGTAACTTATCTGTAGAGAAAGCTTCATCATTAGCATCCAGCCCAAGCCTTTAGAAGTCAATAGAAAAAACCTTGTACTAATGTTTGAGGGGTTTGTGCCCACAGTCCACTCACGAGCATTTTATAATCAGTCTTATTTATTATTATAGATGTTCTGTTCCACAAAAATGTTCAATCCCTTTCTGAAATCTGTTAAAATAAATTATACCTACCTATTCCTTGCACACTGCTTACAGAACAGAGCTACAGAATGTTTCTGTATCATCTTTGATCTCTAAAATGGAACCGACAGCCTCTCAGCAATAATCACACTCAGGAGATTCCTGATATTTCCAGCCTTTTACCTGGATGGGGGAAACTGCACTTGGCTTTCTTGTCCATCTCTGTGAGGATTTAGCTGTATAACTTTCAGACCAAACCTTGGAGTAAATTCTGCTGGAATTTAGCATAGATGTGTGAATGGGGTTTTAACTTGTCTGTGTCAGTTTGTTGAACTCATTCAGACATCCCCAGCTGTTAGGAAATGCAAACTGCTTTGTGATCTTCTCAATAAACCTTGACATTGTATTTAGCTTTTGAGGATGATGAGACAAGCCAAAACATGAGGGAGCTGGTACTGCTGAAAATGCTGCACAATTTGCAGACTTTGCTCAAAAGGCAGAATATCCATATCCATGTATCCTTTACTGAAGGGCCGTGTTTGCCTTGGTGTGACCATTCCAGAGGAAGGTCTGGTGTCATCTCTGCTTCCCACAGAAATGAAGTGCATGAGCTTTACAACACCATGTGCTCTACCCATATTGATTAACAAATTCCCTAGGAAGCAGAATAATATTCTTACAATAACAGCTCATTGACAAAGAATTGGACTTCTGGGACTCCTTGCAGCACGTATCCTGAAATCCGTGACCAGTCATTGGGTGGATCCAACATTTTCTGGAGTAAGAGATATTATGACAGCAAGTATTGTAATCTAGAGGGGTTTTCCTGCCATTCTTTTGATATCAGACTATTGCACTGGCTTACAGGAGGACATTGTCTAATGCCTAACAAGGTAGTGGGGAAAATATGCAGGAGAGTGTGGCTAATCCATTCCTGAAGAAATATGGATGAGAGGACAGTATATGTTCCATATACTATCATCCCATATCCGTATATCCTGGTTTGAGTAAACCAAAAAACATTCCAGAATCCCATTCCTTAAAATACATTCTGGGAGAAGAATTTGCAAAGTAGTGTGGTGCAAAAAAGGAGTGAAGCCAAGGCAGATTGTCATTAGGAGTAAACTGGCTGAAATAAAAGTAGCTACTCTAATGAGCCACTGTCTTTAATAACCTCCTCTTGAGACTGGTTTTAAAAGGGGGAACATGTTCTGTAGCACCTGCACACTCTTCTGCCTTGCTGACAGTGTGCTTAGGCAAGAAGTCATGTCACTCCCATTGCTAACTTCTGGGAGATGGATTTTTCTGTCTCCAGGTCTGGGCTGCTGTTTGTCCCACTGGCCCCACAGCAGCTTTGGCTCCCTGACAGCCAGAGCCAGGGCAGACACTGCCATGGAGCAGAGCAGGCACATCCTGAGGGCTGCTTCTCCTTGCTTCTGAGGAGCCAGACCTCATCCATCGCCCACAGTTGCCTTTTCCTCCATGCTGCTCCCTGCCAGCCCAAACCTGAAGCGCAACTACCCAGCCTCTCCAGTCCCCAGCAGCGTTTGGCCACTCTGGCCAATTATTTGCACTGCCCCAAAGGAAACTGGGGAAAATCATCTTTGGAAGCAGAGAGATTTTGCTTGCTGTCACCAGAAAGGTTACTTTCTTTACTCTCTGAAGGCTTTGGTGGATCAATTCTTGTGCATGGGAAAATAGATTAGAAACACGCCGTCAGGTACGCCGCGCACGAGATAGACAGATGGAGACAGTGGTATCTGTGTGCTACAGGGAATTGTCACAGGGGCACAACTCATCACACTGGTTCTTAGAGGGCTTAATTTGCTGCTGGTAAATAATCTATTTTTTATTACCTCACATCCCCAGATTGTCAACATTCTCAGCTTTTTGCCACAGCTAATTAGACAGGCAAAAGCCTTATAGCCTAAAGAACAAGTCTGAGCTAAGCACCTGCCAAAATATCTGACTTTTTTTTTTTAAGAACTGGAATGTCAAAGAGTGAAGGGGCTGCAGATCACATTTAAACGCTTTGAGCATCAATAAGATGATTAGACCCATGAGGCAAACGTTCAGAATTTCTCTCAGACTCACCACTGAGAGAAGGCAAGATAAAACTCTGATAGATAAAAACTACTGTGCAACGGTACCAAAGCTAATTATTCTGCTGAACTCTTGGAGAAATCTTGCAGGGATGTGTTGACAGCATGCTCTGTGTGGCCACTTCTGTTCAGGAAAGCAATATTTAATTGCATATGTGAATGAAGTCTCTCTGTGTAAAGTATAGCTCTTGGAAAATAAATTGTCTGAACCAAAATAAAGAATGACCTCACTGTTAGCCAGGCAAGGCTGATTTGGCAGGGAGAAAGGAGATTTTGTTATTTTTTTCATGGTGGTTTTATTTTGGTTTTCTCATCTTTGTTTAAAAATCTTGTTTTCAAACAAATAATTTTACAAGGAGCTTTTACAAAAAGCTCTGCACCAGGGGCAAAAGGCACCAAAGGATGCCCCTCTATCTGGCATGCCATGACTAAGGAGTGCAAGCAAATAGCAGCAAAGGAACCCTGGCAGCCCCTGTGTGTCCTCAGTGGACAGACCCATGGTGTCAATGGCTCAGAGTGTCCATGTCCCACATTCCTGGGGAGCCTGCTCCAGGCTGGCTCTACCTGGAGCCCACACTGCCTGCAGCTCCTCCTCACCCTGCACTTGATGGCCAGGAGCAGGTATCTTGCGTCCACGAAGCTGATGGGTGTCCAGTGTTTGTTCATCTGAAGGAAGAGACGATGTTAGAGATACTGGAGAAGGAAAGCAGCTCCCAGCCTCTCCATCCTGAGCAGCCATTCAGCTCAGTGGGACTGTCACTATTTAAGGAGCGGTGCAATCAAGCTATTGACTACCTTTGGCTTATGAGCCCCAGCACCTACTTGTGCCTTTGGAAGTCATCCCAGAATTTGCTGACTTGTGATTACTCATCAGGGACCCCGTTCTCTCAGCTAAAGTGAAAAACCTGCTTTTCCCCCTATATTGACTTTTACTGCAATAACTTTCTGTACTTTTCTGTTTCTGATATTGCAGAGAGAGAGAGGGAATGGAGTTCAAGCAGGGAAACTCGAGGTACATAATCTGCCTGCACCAAAGTACAAGCAGTCACCAGCTGATGTCATACATTGCTTGATGATGTTGATATTGCTGGAAAAACCTCTAGGACTGAGAACAGCCAGCATAAAAAAATTGGCAGACTGTGTTTTCTTTTCCTGATTGAATAGAATGTGATAAATTTCTTTTGGTGCCATTTGTAGGCATGGTCTTATTTTATATTGATTTGCTGTTCTTAAAATTTAAAAAAAATCAACTCCAAATAATTTAGGGCTACAACAAAACCCACTGTATTCTACCAATGCCTTCTGAGTAGCCAAACCATAAGGCATCTTTGTTCTCATTCTCCATGCTGAAGATGTTCTCTCTGTCACTTCCATAATTTCTATCTACATAGATTTTATATATTCCGAAACCAGCCACACTTTGAGATGGATTATACCTTCTCCCTCGTACGAACTAACTCAGCTTCAAACCCAGCCTCCAGTGCCAGAGCACTGTACCTCCTGCAGAGGAATCCTTGTGCAGAGTTGAGGGTTACAGCCCCCAGAGGGGCACAGGAGGGGCTGCGACCGTGTGTGTACAGATGATGCTCCACGGTAACCCTACTCTCCTGTCACTGCGTGAGAGCCTTTCACACAGTCGGTAATTCGGGTACCACTAAGCATTGTGAGCTGTCTGAGCCGTTTGTTGCGTAGATGGGCTCCCAGAGCTCCTGTTGAGGAGGGCAGCAGCAGAGCAGCTGGGGGCATGGCTGGCAGCTGGCCAAGGTCAGCCAGCACAGATGGGGAGCTCTGCATGGTCACGGGCGAGAAGGAAAGTCAAAGTGCTGACATTTTTCTTTCACTTTTTTGAGTTGAGGCTTGAATAATATTAAGTGCTTTTAATTATTGTTGTTTACCTGAGTTTTTGAAATTCAAGTTCTCTGTGTCCTCGTTTTCTATTGCAAAGAAGAGAGTAAATTCTTGTCACGATTCTTTTCTATCTGAGATATTTTGTAGTGCTTTCTGTCCTAGGCTGAAATGTCTGTATTAAATTGGCAGATCTGTACAGCCATGGTCTGGTTTTGCCATTCAAAGTTTATTGTTCTGTTGAGAAAGCCTTAAGGATTCCCAAAGCAATGATGTGAAAATCAAGGTAAGCAGTGACTAAATTAAGTGCAGAGACTAAATTAAAATTGGACATTGTATTGCCTGCCCATTGCTGGAAAGGGTAAAATTAAAACCAAAAGGCACTGTGGCCACTCTCCTTTCTTAGTTCTGGATTTAACAGTCTGGCTAATATATTTCTTTATTCAGAACAACATCTGCTTGATTCTAGGACAATATTGGGTCAGGTTTAGTGTGTCAACAGGAGAGTCAGCTTTTCCTTTGAGAAGTGCATCACACACATGGGCACCTACTGCAAAAGGTGGGGAAGGAACTGGTAGTGATAGCTGAGGTGAGGAGCTGAGGTGGTCTTACTCTCACATTCTATTTTTCACATAACTATGCACATGTAGATGTCTTTCATATCCTTCCTCGCATCTTTTCCATAGGCTGCTCTGTCAAATTTGCTTTTTTTAAACTAATTTGCCTTTTTTAGCACTTCACATACCCAGTGAGAGCTGCTCAGGCTGAGCATGGTGTGTTTGCAGTTGGCACCGAGCTGCACAGCCTCTCCAGGGGCCCTGCAGCGCTGCTGGGCTGTGGGATGCAGAGCTCACCTGGGGGCTGTGTTCAGCTCACACACAGGGAGCCAGAGCAGCAATTTATACACAGTCTGCGGTGCACCTCCACCTTTCCTGGCAGTCAGGTTACGCCATCTCAGAAATCCCAGCCTCGACAGGGAAATCACTCAGTTTTCTGCCTCCCCTAGCCTGGCAATGCATTCCCTCTCTGCCAGGACTTGAGAGAAATGCATCCATAATCCACTGCTCCTGTTTATAGGAGCAAAGCTTGCTTTACTGCACTTGAATTTAAATAAAGGTATTTGCACATCCCTGATGATTTTTTTTCCACCTGTATTTTTATCCATAATAGACTGCCTCTGTACTAGCAGTGACTGATCAATTGTTTGGGGGTTGTTTGTTTTCAAGGCAACGCGTGGGTGATTCTGGATCCTCCCCTGTGACAGAGCCTGCTGTTATCAATATGTTACTTTCCTTTCCCTGGGAACATAGCTTGCAGAAGGCATGGAAAATAAATGGGGTCTGGTTTAACTCCAGTGACAGTCAGGGAACGTGTCTGGTAAATCAACTTCCAAAGCCTCTCCCCCTTTGGAAGTGGCCAGGGCAAGACCTGCTCTTGCAAGGTGCAGTGCAGCCGGAATTGTTTTATCTTTTTCTAATTAACAGGAGTTAGTCTTTCAAAGTGTCTGCAGCAAGTGGGAACCCGGAGGCTGGAGTGAGTGCCTCTGTGGTCTCTAAAGGTAGAAATGCATTTGCTTTTCAAGGAGAACAGGAAGATTAGAGAGGCCTGACTTGGGCTGTCAGGTCTGTAAACCAAGATCCACACTTGGTGGGGCCAAAACGTCAGCACTCACAGAAGTGTGTGAGAGCAGTGTATTCTCAGCTGAGAGCTCAGCATGTGCAGTGAGCAGCCAGACGGAGGCAAGGGCTCAGCCCAACACAGATGCCACCCTCAGGGGTGTGGGTGCCACCCTGGAGCATCCATGCAGGCTGGGACAGCAGCTCTGACTCCAGCATCCCTTCAGCCCTGGCCAGAGGGTGCCAGAAAATTGTGTCCTGCCAACTGTAGGGGGACATAGTATGGGTAAATGAAGGTAATGTAGAATGCAATCTTATCCCCAATGGGTTGGGGCTGGACCCTATTATTAAAGATTAGGAGCAGGCCAGATGATAACAGGCAACACCTCTAACCAATAAGAACAAGTGGTATAAAAGAGTGGATTGGCGGGATCTGGAGTCAGAGAAGTGTGGTAAATTAGAGGAGTCAGATGGCTCCTGCAAGGACCAGGAACAGGCAGTGCTCACAGGAGCTGCCTATGAGAAGCATCAAGGAGGTATGAAACTCTGAGGGTATGAAATCCTTGCACCATAATGAAAAAAAGAACTCTTAATGTATAAGACAACAGCCAAGGACCAGAGATGGTCACACTCTCCTGTACCTCCTTTTCCCCTTCCCCATTTAGTTTATTTTCTTTATCAAGGCACAGAGACACAGAGTAGTCCTCATGTAGTTTCCACCCTTCCTACTGTGGAGGGGTTTCTGTCTCATTTAGTGGCTTTAGGCGGTGCTGAAGTTCAATGAGGAGGAGCAGGGACTCAGCTGGAAATGCCAGCGTGCCTGCCAAACTGCCACCCGAGGTGTTTTCAGATGAGGATGTCTGCAGACATTACATTGAGCCTTGGCATCACCAGGCAAAGCAACTCTCTGAGCTCCACTGCTGACTAATACAGACAGCACAGTCTCTCACCCCATTAAGGAGCTGTAACTGTACTGAAAATAAAAAAAAATTAATGAAAAAAAGAGTGGAATTCTGTAGGAGCAACTTTTATTAGCAGGGGAGAAACATCTCTCGTAGAGTCAGTCCATTGCTGCAAATTGAGCTAATTTTCCTTGTATTTCCCCATCCATGTCACTGGCACGGTGTGTGTCCTGCAGCAGGGTGCTGCCGCTGCCATGGAGGTGCCTTAGGGGAGCAGCACAGCCTCTGCTGTGGGTTTCCCTGGATCCTGGTGCCTGCAGAACTGCCCCTTGGGACAGCTGGGTGCACGGGGGATTCCCCTCTGGGCACAGCAGCTCTGCAGGGCAGCACTGGGCACCCAGCCCCAGCCTGGATCCCTGCAGCTGAGCAAGGGCTGGAGCTGCTCAGGAGCATTGCTGAGCTCCTGCTGCCCTTGGGCTGCTGAAACACAGTTCCCCTTGAAAAGGGGTTTTCAAAAAGTGCCATTCCTCACCACAGTGAGGAATTTCTCCCAGCTTCATTTCTCCCAGAAGGTTTTGGTGGGGAGGTTTTTTGTTGGTTTAAGGGTAAGGAGGGGGGGGGTTCCCCTGGCTATCCATGAGCTCAGCTTGGTCTCTCTTTGTCAAGCTGTGCTTTTTCTGGCTCATGCTTCATTACCAATAATAATAAGAGTTTTCTGAACAAGAGAAATCTTGAGGCTTTAGCATTTTCACCATTCTAAAGTGGGTAGACCTGAATCCCCCTTGCCTGTGTGGCACCCTCCCTCAGTGGCACTAGCACAGCTGAGAAAAACAAGAGGTTTTTTCCTACAGTGATAATTTCAAGGGCATTGTCTCATCCAGGTCTAGCTTTATGTGTCTGTAACACTGAGATTTTTCACCTCTTTACAGGACATCCTAGAAGACTTCTATCTTATTTCTGTACATCTTTTTCCTGGTAGTCTATTTGTATTTTATTGGCTTTGTTTGTGAGGCTTTTTTTTTTTCTGTTTCATCCTTTTGTTCTTAGTTTTTGGATTTCCAGATTTCCTCTGAGGAACCATCTGGAGCAAAAATATATCTGTTGTCCCTTCTAGGTCTTACAGCTGAGAAAGTTAATAATAGAATTTCTGTGCCTGGTCCTTTACCTGCTCTGTCTTACCATCCTCTGCAGCTGATGATGGGTTTATTGTCAAATTTAAACAAATAGGGAAAGATTGCTGGTCCAGCTGGAGGAGTGCTGCTTGGTGGTTTGTTTGACTGGGAGATATTTTAAGTTGACTTGAACACACTGATTGGTAAAACCAGGATTGCTGAAAAGCAAATAAAACCTTGAGGGGGTTGGAGACATTTTTTTCTTTATTCTAAAGAATATATTAGCCTTCAGTTCACAAATAAATCACAAGTTGCAGAAAATCTGAGTCTCTTGCTTGAGCTTCTAACAGGGTATGAATAAATGTGTGCTCTCTTGCAGCATGTGTTGGGAGTTAGGTATTTCTGTTTTGCCAACCCTGATGGCTGTGTTTGATTCTGTATTTGCCTTAGCCAAACCCTAGGAGTGTTTCATTAATTTGGGGAATGCCAGAGCTTTTGAAAAATTGAATATCTCACTCACATCACCTATTTTAATTTCAGTATTACTCCAGCCAGGGCATGTGAAGCTATGTCATGGCTTTGTGCCCAGGAGCAGCATTTCAGGTATTTATTTGTGTGCTGCAAGGCAGTACAGTGCATTTCTTGCAATAGCTGGCTGGCTTGCAGAGTCCATCCAGGCTGATTTCTGTGAAGGAAGAATAGAAAGAAGTTAACTCCCTCTATCAATGCAGATATTTCTGTTTAGAGCTGGGTTTCCTTGCCTTGCTTTGCCTGTGCTTTCCCTCAGCACTGCTGGCAGCAGGGGTGCAGTGCATTAACTGCAGGCAGTGCTCAGCTCTCCTGATGACATTCCTGTTCTCAGTGACCAGGGATTTTGGGGACAAGACTAAAGAAGCCTAACTATTGCCAAATACTGGGAACTAAGTCTTTGGAAATCTTTTAAGAACTGTTTTGTTCATGGTAAAAAAATGTCTGACCACTTCTGACAAATACTGGGAGTTTTACAGTCTGATGTTCTCTAGGAATCCTTACTTACTTTCTATAGATTACTCTGTCTGTGTGTGTCTTCCTCCACTAGACATCCCTGAGCCCATTGACAGACTTAAACTCAGTCTATCACAGGTTACAAGTCCAAAAATAAAAATATCATTCAATTCCTGTATGTTTTCCTGAAAATAGTCAGATGCAAGAGACTAATGTTGGAGTATTCCCAGTAATAGTTTTAATAACTTCTGAACTCTGCTTTGGCATGGACTTAATGATCCCCTCATATCCTCCCCAGCCTAATGAATTTTATGACAGTTAAAACCTCCGTGTGATTTAGTTGAGGGGTTTTTTTTATTTAAAAGGTCATCCAAGAGACACCAACAAATAACAAGCAGGATTTCTCCATTGCTTTTGCTGATCAAAGAGATCATTTTTATTCTGGAGTGCCCAAGGGATCTGGATCCACACAGAGCTGATGGAAAGCAGTCTTTGGCACAACTCTCAGATGTTCATCATGGGCTTTCAACCAGACCTCTGATTCCACCTCTCAAGTCACTTTGGTTAAATTTGCCTTTCAGAATTAATTTTAAACCCAAATAATATTTTTTCTAGTTGCTGAAATAGCCTTTTTTTTTTCCTTCAGAAAATGTACATTCCCAGCACTTAGACAGAAAGAGAGAAATGTTTAAATAAGTCGAAGATGCCATTTTGGGACTAAACTATTCTTAGCATTTACAAGGAGGAAATTATTTAATAGATCTATCATCTGTGTTAGTAAAAGAAATTCACAGTAAGACGTTTACAGGATTGTGGCTTTAAACTACATTCCTGGAGGCTTTTTAGTTTTATCTTTAAATCCTCACAATGATGTTTTGGCACTTGAAATGGCCCTGGGAACACCAAGAGTCAGGAGAGCCCCCTTGGCCCTCTGGGTGCTCAGTTTGTAGGGGGTGTGTCAGAAAACATGAGCTCCATTCAAAACAACTGGCACTCAATGTATAGATAAAAACATGTTAGGATAAAAATATGTTCATCTTTAAAACAGGGTTTCTTTAACCAAAGTTGTTTGTAATTATTAATCAAGCATCACACAGGATTACCTGGAAATGCTCCTGGTTTTGTCATTCCTAATGATTCCATCTGCTCTGTCTCTCTTGGCATTCATGATTTCTTAAGTCAGCCCTAAATCCTTACATCAATTGTCATCATATATGCTGAGAATCTTGATTCTAAGCATATGAAGAAAACCCTCAAAACTCTCCAAATCTTGAACCCAAAATCACATTTAGCGTGAATGCTGTTTGTACCCCAACCAGGAAAGCTGGGGAATGTTTGCTCTGCCCCCAGCCTGAGCAAAGCTCCATCAGCCACACGGCTGTGCTGAGAAAGAAAGGAGATTCTTTAGCACATAGACTGGAAATCATCTGAGGACGAGACCATGAGAATTTGCTGCGCTTGCTGTGTGCTCCCCATGGCTGGGTGGCAGCTGAGGAGCTGAGGAGACGCTCCCAGCGCTGGGAGGGCTCAGCCACAGGAAGGATGTTGAGCTGGGGTCACTCAGCAAGGCCCCCTGCACCATTCCAAAGGAAGGAAGGAAGGAGTGTCCTCCCATGGGACACAGCCCAGGATCCAACATCCCACAGGCAGGGGCTGTGGAAGGTGCGGAGAAGGGACCTGGAGCTCGGCAGAGCCTTCCTTCCCCAACTCTGACAGGAGGCTGGAGCTGCAGCTGTTCCAGCTGTTTCATTAATAGTGAACTGCTGGTCGGAGCTTCCTGTTGAGGTCTTGAGATGTGTGAGCTTTGTGGGATTTAGAGACTTCTCAATGCTGAGCAAGATTTAGAAAAAGTGATACTTCTGTGGGCCAGCAAACCTGAAAGTTTCTAGAAAAAGTCTTCCCTGCTAAAAAAATAATACTCACAAGTTTGGTTTTGGGGTGTTTTATTTGTTTTATTATTTTCCTCTTTGGAGATTTTTTTTTTTTTCTAAAGGCACAATCTAGACAATGTGGCATAGCTCCCAAATCTGAAATCAATTTGGCATATCTTCACTCCTCAGCTTTTTTTTTCCCCTCTTCTGGGCAGCTTTAGAAGGACATTGAACATCGAGAATTGGAAGGGATGGGTAATTTGTTATAGGTGACTGAAATATGTGAGGAAAATTAGATGTACTTAGTAGACAAAGGTCAGAATTAACATTTATGTATCTGAACACATACATTTAGAGGAAATGATGTGTTAAACCTGAACCTCTATTAGCAATGATCACAAAATTCAAATAAAACATTTTCATATTAGGAAACAGGATTTTCTTACTAATTTGTTGCATGCTGGCTGTTCTGGCATCTCCAACTATTTGAGGTAATGCTCAGATAGAACCCTGGTTTCTGAAAACGCCAGTCCCAGATAAACAGCCAAACTCAAATGCTTTGCTGAGCTGATTTTCAGACACCAGGTCTGAAGCTTTTTATTTTTGCTCTGTGTGCAGACCCCGAATCCCTGAAGCATGTGTGATTCACTTAGAATTAATCTTGTCTCCCTCCAGACTGCTATTTTCTCCATAGCTTTACTTCCCTCACCCCTCCCAAAATGAACATAAGCTATCCTGTGTAAGAGGTAGTCCCTGCCTGGCACAGAGCACTCAGAGCTTCATCCTGGTGTGAGGCTATTGCTGGCCAGGGCAGCCTTTCAGTGAGCTGACCCAAATCCTAGAATCCCCTCAAAAATACACCTAAACCCTCCTGTCTGATTTCCATCAAGGATTGGGATTCTCAGGTCTGGTTGCTTGGCTTTATTTATTTTGTTCCAGTTCAGCTTTTCAGCACATCACAACCACATTTACAAATACCTTGAATTATGCATTTCCCATGGGGTGAAGAATCTTTAGTCTAAACCCTTTGTATTTTCTTATATCTTATTCTGGTGCTGTAACTCCCCAAATGGAAGGTAGCTGTAAAAGCTAATTTAACACAACACCATAACACAGTCCAAGGTTTCTGGGGACAGGAAGGCAGGGGTTGCAATGTTTGGGGGTTTGGTGGTTGAGGGGTTGCAGTACAATAAGACTTCTATTTTCCTCTGCAATAAGCCCTAAAGCCCACAATGTGTAACCCGCCAGAACGAGTTACCTAATGATTATTTCCGAGGGATCCGTGATTTGCAGGCGCCATCATCTGGGCACAGCCTCTGTTTGCAGCTGGAATTAATGGAGTCGACTCGGAGATACAAACTTTGGAGCCTCGGCAAACCTGCAAATGGTTCCTGCAAATAAAACAGCATTTTTCTCCAAATAAATATAAGTATGTGTACCTCGACACACACACACTGTCTGTGAGTGTTTAGAGATGATAAATACTAGGTAGTAAGGATGGATTAATCCTTTCGTAAAGATTTAATTATGTCCTGGACTGTTGGGACTAAATCCATTAAATCAAGGCGGAATTTCTGATCTATCCACACGTCTGTTCCAAGCATGCTGGTGTGCACCACAGGCAGCTCATCTGTGAGGTACAACCCCCTGGGCCATGAGACCTTCCCAGGCTGCTGGCTCGACCTCTGGTGCCTCTGGGGTGCTGTGCTCACTGCCCTTTTCACCACTGTCTGTTGGAGAATCATGTAGGGTTAAAATAGGGTTAAACGGGAACCCAAACCATCTTTGCATGCTCAGGTGTTTCAGTCGTTTATCTGATGGTGAGGAAGGGAAGAACACCCTTCTGTCATCAAAAGAAATCACCCTTTTTTCACCCAGTGCAAAGAAAAATTGGTCTTTGCTTGTGGTGCCTCCAGGGAGAGGAGCAGAAACTGAACTTGTGTGACTTCAGGCACAGCAGCCAGGGCAGGGTTCAGGAACTTCCTCCTGAGATAACAGCTTCTTCCACAACGATCTGAAGAGCCTGGGTTTCATTTGCCTTTCATTTTAAAATCTTTTCCACGCTGTTTGGGATTCCCTCTGGCAGAAATGTTCCAGGGCACTGGTGTTTGACAGGGGCTTCCATGGCTTTGACAAGAACAGGACAATGGGCAGTTTGACCCCAAAGGTGAAATCCTGGCAGCTCTGAAGTTGATCTGACCTCCTAATACCTCTGCTCTGGATATTTTGCCTTTTCAGAGTAATTCAAATGGATAAATATCGAATGAAACATAAGAAAAACATTGAATTTTAGAATGAGAATCACTCTGGAAACAGCAGAATTGGTGTGCTGGGACAGAGCAGATCATACACACATGTTTTTGCTGTTCTTTCCCTCCTGCTTTCTTTTCTAAAATTCCTATAGGTCCCATGAGGAGCAGGAGAATAAACCTGTTGTCAGTTTTATTGCAGAGCTGGCTGCCTAAACTGATGTCTCACTGCAACATGGTTATAAAAAGGAAAAAAAGAAAAACTGCCAAAAAGCCTTGCTGATGTAAATGATATTCCTGTTGGAAGACTCTCCAGGAAAGGGCCTCTGAAACAGGAGAAGCCTAATACATACAGCAGTATTTTCAAAACACCAACTTAAAAATTTAAAGCCCTATGGCTTTTTTTTTTTCCCCTGCTGTAAACTGAGAGCAGAGCTGCCTGGGCTGTGATCTGAAGAGGATGGAGAGAACAGATCAACACAGTAAACCACAGCAGTCTGCTGGTGATATGGTGATATGAATTTTAAATTACCCTGCAAGACAAATAATTTTCCATATTTTGGAATGCAGCCTGACCTAAAATTTTCGTTTGAGTGTTCATTATAGCTTCAGGAAATTACCATCACCGATGCCCCTGATTTCTAGCTCCCAACATATGGTGTTCCATCTTCCCTTTCTCCTTCACTAAGGGAGGCATTTTGATGATATAACTCCTTGTGTCATTCTGATGAGGCACATTGTTGATACAAATTGTCCCAAGGTCTGGCACGATTGCTCAGTTGTAGGCTGTGTGTGCTCTCTCCCCAGGAATCACTGCATCCCTTTCCAAAGTCAGGCTTGTCGTGTCGTATTTGAAAATGTCAATACACTTGGAAATTTCATTAAAATCTTAACGTTGTCTTGGGTTTGCATAATTAGGATGGCAATCTCGTGAGAATACTTTTCCCTGTGATGCCACTTATATTTCTTCCTTATAGCCAGGCAGAGAGCAATACCAATACAAAGCTCACTGAATTCATGTACATTAAAATGAAAAATAACCAGGGAAAGGTACTGATTTCTGCATGTCCAGAGTTCAGTTTGGTTTATTTGGGGACCTACAGGCTGAACTGTTCATTTGTTACACTCATTCCAAGTGTGGGCTGTCACTGATGAGATGCCAGGCTTCCCCAAAGACAGTTCAAGGGATAAGTCCTGCTCTCTCAGAGCCCTTAATGCCACCTGTGAGCCAGAACTGCAGCTTCTGTGCAGTCCCAGCTCTTGCCTGTTCTTCATTGCCAGTGCTTCCTTCAAAGGGGATTTAATTACCAACTTTCTCTGCTTGAAATTTTAGAGAGGAGAAAAAAAATGTGTAAGGATCCATTTGACCTCTCTTCTGAAAAGCAGTGATGTGAAATGAATATTTGTTGGACTATTGATCTTTGCTTGTTCTTAAATACACTGCAGCCTTAATAAATGCCTTTGGTCCATCCCTCAGCTGGTGTAAATTACCACGGCTCAATGCAGCTGAGCAGATTTACATCATCTGAAGGCACAGTCCTTGGCACGCTGGAGCAGCTGCTTTTCAAGAGCGTGGCAGTTAGTGTGCCACACTTACAGCACATCCCACCCTGCAATCCGCCCCTGCCCTGCTGAGATCAGGCAATTTTGGGGAAGAAGGGCAAGCACCCCTGCTTTTTGTGGTGGTTTGTATCCTGTTCTCTGTGTTGTTTTGCTGGGCTCACGTGACACAGCGGAGCAAGGGTGATTTTGGGGGGCCATGGGGTGGGAGGGCTCGCTGTGCTGCCCTCGTGCCTGCTGCTCCTCACCCCTGAGCCAGCCCCACTGCCAGAGTTGTTCAGTGTGCAAGTGCTCTCACTTTTACGGGCCCTTTATGACTCTTCTGTGTGGAACATATAATTTTAATGGGTGGAAATCAAATTAACTCTAAACCCCACTTGACTAGTGCTTCTTGTGAAGACAGTGGAAATTCTGTTTGTTGCATTCCCAGCTCTCCAAGCCGTGGTAACCTCTTGGCCTCCAATGCTTGCTGTGTGCAATGGGAGCCCAGAAATCAGTGCCATTTCATTCTGCTTTGCTGTTTCACAACAGTTTGGATTCTCACAAAGTGGAGAACTCAACTAAAGCACTGTCTCACTGCCCACACCACAGCAGCACACGTGCACATTGATGGAAACAGGACTTATCTCCATTTGCAAGCTGCTAATTGTGAAGTCTTGAAACATAACAGGGATTGTGCTGGGATATAGAAATTCTAAATAAGACACAAATCAAGACCGACTTTGAATTTTAAGAAAGCTTTGTCCATTACTTGGCTGTATTCCTCAGCCATTTGAGATAGTCAAAGGGAGTTGGGAATAATTGATCCAATATAAATCTCTGACTTCAAATGCCTGCCTCATCTTGCATGTCTGATCTCCTCTTCCAGGCCTGCTGAATACCTCTGCTTTGTATGCATTTCTGGATGTGCTTCTACCTTTCCCAAACAGCTTCTGTTAACTAGTTGTAATATAAGAAAAAAATTGCAATTAGATGTTTTATTGATTTACTCATGAGGTATGGCAATTGTCAGGTAACTGCATGTTGGTAAACACTGTTTGGCATCTCTAAAGTGAAAAATAGATTAAGATTATAAAAGACCATAAAAGGTCCTGGACACTGTTCCTGTATCTGTTGGAAAGGCTTTCAAGGCACAGTTATTTATAGATAATATCTTCGAGAAGAATTTAGTTGGGAAAGGAGGGGGGAACATATTTTGGGTTTGCAAATTTGATGTGATTTTGTATTGCCATCATAGGCATCCATCTGAGCCTTTCCTCTCTCAGACAGTTTGTCTTTGCTGCCTGTGTTTGAATATTCACTGTTTCTTTGCAGGTGCATTAATTTTATCTGTAATTCAGTTTGCTTAAGTCAAAGTAGCACATTTTGTAGGTGGTCAGGGCTCATGATTTCATAATGCAGATTATGCATTACTGCTAACTGGCTCCTTTTTTTAATGAATCTTGCTGTACAGTGTGAATTCAAGTGAAGATGCACCACTATGTGGACTTGCATTATCTGTGGCCTGATGATTACTCCTCAGTGGCAAGATGTGACATTACTTACATGCCTCTGTCCCCACAATGTGGTCTTGCTATAATTTGGGAGGGGACTGAGGTGATCCAAGCACTGTGGGTTCCTCAGCTCCCATCTCAGAGTATCATTTTTTAGCTCTGATGCAGTCCTCAGCTGGGAAGCAGTGGCTCTGCCATGCAAATACCATTTATACAAAAGCAAATGAAAATTGGACATGTAGCCAAGGACAGCATTTGGTGAGACAAATACATGGTAATATCCTAAATCAAAGAATTTGCAGCAGGCATGACAAGGTGAAGTTATTGTTCCAGTGTTGCTGGCAATTTGGAAGTTTAGGTTAGTTTGTTTTTTAAACCAAGTTTAATTTTTTTGTACAGACACTACCAGGCTCCCCTGAGCAAGCAGGCAGCAAGATTTCAGCTCTCCTATTCAGTCAGGTTTAAATGAGCCGAGCCAAGCAGCCAGACCTTGGTGCAAATGTTATATTCCATTGAGTCAGACAGCTGTAAAGGCCAGTCTGGGTTTTAAGGTCTTTCCAGAACTAAGGACTCCTTGTAGCTAATCATTCAATGCTTGTCCTCTCTTCACCCTTTTTAAGAGTATTTTTCACTTGAAAGTTTCTGTTCCTTTCACATGAATCAAGCTTTGGGTCTCCAGAGTTGCTGCAAACAGTTCCCAGGGTTATCTGCATTGGCACCTGTGAGGGACACGGGCAAGAGGAAACTTTTGGGGAGGGGAATAAGTGTTGGATCAGGAAATCAAACAGGGAGAGTGAAGGTAGGATTTCATGCCATTGTTTTACAGAATTGCTTTTTTTGCTAGCACTGGGCTTTAGTTAGCACAGACAGGAATTTATGCTGACACTGCAGAGCTGAAGTTTGAATCTTTTCCAAACTTCCTTACTGACCAGGAGCCTTAAAGGTTTTTGAGAACTACAAAGGAACATCTGTGCAGCAGAATTCATTGAACGGATGTCTGCTAGAGCCTCTCCAGGGCTACCTGCACCCTGCTTGGTTTCCTGTTATAGATTATTGCAGAGGGGATTTTGGCATCCTTCTGATTCTGTCAGATCTTCCAGCACAGAGCATCTCTTCTGATCTCATTCATTCTATTTGTTATCGTTATTTTTCAGCACATTTTTATCATTCACAGGTTATAATTCTAACAGTATTGGAGTGCAGACTCTGTGGTGTCTTTTAGGTCAAAATATTCTTTCCTGTTACACACCTTTGACTCTGGTACTGGTCCCACAAAGAGTTACCCTTATCTAAATCTCCTCTGGTCTACTTTGCAGCAACAGGAGCCAACACAGCTTGAACTTGCCCATGTGTAAACTTGCATCTAGACTCTGCTTGTTTTCCCTTCTGATTTTCAGTATTTACTCTTCAAGCCGTTTATTAGAAATATCTTTCATCTTTGTAGAAATTGTTTGCACTGAAAGCTACTCTGTGATCAAATTTCTGTCGTAGTGCTGCTCTGGGAAAATGGGGAGTCCGTGCAGATAACAGGAAAGAATTCAGGTCCCTGCATCATCAACAAGCACCTTTAGCAGGGTGCAGTCCCAGACAGCCTCACGCTCACGTCAGTGCCTGAGAACAGGGTACAAGGCTCTTCCCCAGGGCACCCCCAGTGTGGTGGGGGCAGCAGCCTCAGAAAGCAGCAGGATGGCTTCTCTGGAAGCCAAGAGCACCCAAAACTGATGAGGATCATGTCAGAGGGAGATTTCTTTGCTGTGCTTGTGCACATGAACTGCTCTGTGGTGTTTGGAAGCTGTGTGCCCCCAGGTCACCCTCCGCATGCTCGTGTGCATGTGCCACTGCCCCACTTGGGTAAACTGGGATCATGCTGGGGGCCTAGAGAAGACAAACCTTACCACCTCTGCTCTTAAAGGAAAGTTGGTTACCTGTTTCACAGGGAAGGTAAAATGCAAGGCCACAGCCTACCAAAACAAAAATATCTACGTAAGTGACCAGATCAATATCTGAAACCTCTAAGGACTTTTTAAAAAATATTTCATAAAACTGAAATTAGCTGAAAGTGTCCCAGGGTAATACATAAAACAAGATGGCACAGCTGTCAAGCCTGAATTCTGTGCTGATTTATAGGATTATGCTTCATGGTTACAGGAATGATTTCTGGGGTGGGTGTGGGAAGAATGAAGAGAGGAAATCCCCCACTTCTCTGCAGCAGGTCTTTCACACCTGGCTCCATGCTGAAAGCTTGCACCTTGACCTGCATTGATGGGAAAGCCTGCTGGGCAGCTGCCTTCACTGGCATTTTAAACACTGGGACTGTGAAGGTTCAAACCCAAATGGAAATGTAAAAATACAGATTTGGCTATCTGCAGGGTAATGCTAGTGTCTAAATAATTTGGAGAATTGTGTGTGGACTTGGATTTGATGAACAGAAGTGCAGATAGATGCCTAAGCAGAGAAAAAAAAAAATGCTAAATGGGTTTTGTATGGGTATAACATGAGCAAAAGGCAGTGACAGGTTATTTTATATCCAAGACACTATGAACTGTTGGCAGATTTCCTCCAGTTCATGTCTAACCTTCAAGACTGGGCTAAGTTTTCATCCAGTGAGGCAGGGCATGCTGCTGGATGCTCCTTGAGCAGGAATTTGCAAAGAATGGGGAGGAAAACTCCCCATGTGCCATTTCAAGCCATGCTACAGGTTTAGGTTCTAAAGTCAGGTTAGCTTTCTACTGGGAAGGGAAATATTGAACTTCCTCATGAGGGACAAGAGGAGTTCCCCAGTGTTGTAGCTCTAGTTATTCATAATCCAAACCTGTCCTTGATGAGCACACAAGCATGAGCATGCTAACCCCTTTTTGTCCCTGTTTGGAGTGAAAGGTCAGATTAGGTGACCTCTTATTGTCCCTTCCAACAGGAATTATTCTATCATTCTATAATTCTATCCACCTGCTTTTTTCTCAAAGCTTGCTGTGGTTGTCAGGATTCCTGACAAATCACACTAATGGAGTAAATACTGGGCATTTTCAAGGATAGTTTACTGAATGCCCAGGAAGGCATAATTATTCAAATATGTACCAAATTATGCTGGGCATAAAAGCATCCTAGTCAGAAGAAATGGGAAAACAGAGACATAAAAAGAAAAAAAAAGGAAAAAAAACCCCACAAACCCCAAAAACTTAACACATAGAAATGCAGAATAGAGAATGGAAGAGAAAGGAAGTAAAAATTTGGTGGCCACAAAGATCAGACACAGACTGTGTCTGGAGATTCATGCTGCCATTAGTGAATAATGTCTGGTGGCACTTGAAATTGGAAGAGGTTTTGAATGGATCCAAGGAACCTCCAGAGCCTTTTGAAGCCAGAGGCAGAGATAATGAGTCTCTGCATGTGTTCCCTGGTAAACTGTTTTAGTTGCAAGATAGATTAAATTTAGGGAAAAAAAAATAAAACCTTTAAGCCTCCAGAGTTGATGTTGCAGCTGAAATAATTTTTCCATTCACCCAGGTGCTGGGTGCCCACAGAACCTTTGTGGTGCTGGAAGACCAGACTGAAAATGGTATGAAAGGACAACAGCCAGGATATTTTTCTGGCTGTGTGGTCACTGACAAAGCCAGGTTTCACTGGGTGGTTCTTTCCCCAAAGAAGGAAGATGGGAAGGCAGAGTCCAGCTGCTGCAGCATCCCAGCATGGTGTGAGGAGCAGGACACTCTGCTGGGTCCTCAAGGCTCCCTGATGGTCCTGGTGAGGAGCAGGACACTCTGCTGTGCCCCCAGGGTTCCCTGATGGTCCTGGTGAGGAGCAGGACATTCTGATGGTCCCTGTGAGGAGCAGGTCTGTGTCCCCAGGGCTGATGTCCCCCAGGATGGTCCCCTGTGAAGATTCTGCTGGACAGGGCTCCCTGATGGTCCCTGTGAAGGGCTCCCTGAGTGTCACACTCAGGAGCTGCTCTTTGGTTTGTCAGCTTGGTTTGTGTGTGATTTCTTCCTCAGCAGCCCCACAAGCCCACCCCATTCATCACCCAGTCCCAAGAACTGACAGGGATGCGTTTTCCAGAGCCAAGCAGCACTCTGCAGGACATAAATCCTGAAGGTGCTTGGGGAGGGCAGGCTCCACGAGGGCAGGGAGTGACCCGTAGTGCTGCCCGGGGTGTGCAGGGGTGAGTCTGTGCTGTGGCTGCCTCAGTCTCCGGCCTGGGATGTGGAATTCTTCGCACGTGTACAGATGATGGAACGGGAATGTTTCTGTTCATCTACAAATCCAAATTTCTCGTTAAAATTGGTCATTAGTGAAATTAGTGAAAGTATCTATTAATATATTCATTATCATTTGCGAATCTGCTGCAGGCCTACCAGCTCAGGAATCAATTTAGATGGCCATTTCTGTGGCTTTGGCTGTAGAATACACACGGCTGAGTTAATTCACATTAAGCATTAAACCCCTTGCAGTTTTTGCTCTTTTTAACAAGCGTTAGCAATGCATAGGATTTTTTTTTTTTTTTTTTTAATTCCAAGTTTATGGGCTAATTTTGACTTATTCCAATTTTATATTTAAAACAATTTTCTTCTTTAACATGTTTTCAGGGATAATCTATTACTGAGAGCACTAATGACCTTGGATATTAAGTTCTAACTTTCATTTCCCTGTGGCTGCTTGTGGTATCAAAATGGAGGAGGTGCAGGGCAATGTTGGCAGCTCTGATTCCTTTTCCCTTCAAATGGGCTCATACCTAATGCATTTTCCTTTGGATTGTTTTGTTTTCAGTGGTGTTTCTTCTGAAAATTGCATTCCTGTCTCATCCCATGAATCACAGCTTATGTCTTGGCGTGGGTTTTAGTATTTGTTTCCATTTCTTGTGACTCCCACATATAAGCGGATTTTGATGCATATTGTGCTAATATTGTGATTGCTGCTGGCTGTGCTCTCTCTGTATCAGGTAACCTTACTGATTTTTTTTTTCACCTCAACTACCAGCAGTTTGTCTACACCTGACCTAATTTCTGCCACTGGAGATGCTCTAAAGTATTGATACGAGCAGAGAGGTTATCTTTCTTTAATCATGACAATAAAAATAAGTCTGGCATTATCCTGGGAAGAAAGATCTAGATTCCAACAGTTGCCTGTACCCATCTGAGTACTGCAGATGAACTGAGAAATTCTATTATTCCCTCTGGTCTTGAGGGACCCAGAATTTTCAGAGACTATAATCACTTTATGAACACACATGCATGGGTGTCTTTAGTACAGTCCCAGATAAAAGTAGACAAATTCCTGAAGGCCAAGGACCCATTTAATTAAAGTAAGAAATTCCTTCAAAATAAATATTTTAATGAAGGTGCAATGAACTTGTTAATACAGTAAAACTTTCTCTTCAGCACCACCTGGAACTACTTTTTTTAAACACACCTAAAGGAGAAATGGCCTGGGGTTTTTAAGACTATTTTTTTTTTTTAACTGCATCTCCTTGTCTCTCCAATTTGCTGCATTTGCTGGCTGTGAGCAGAGCCTGGACTATGAGAGCTGTCTATTGCTCACACCAGCCTCTTTTTGCATTATTTAGCTCTTGAAGAGCATCTGCTGAGCATCCATCAGCATGGGGTGCGTGCCACCACCATATGGGCAGCCTGGTGGAGCCAGAGAGGGGCTGCTGTGCTGCCATCCATCCCCCGGCAGTGCCACTCACATCTGGCATGCCGTGGTGCAGCAGCAGCAGCAGATCACTCATCCCTAACTGGGATGGAGCTCCCGGTGGCACTGACTCGGAGGACGCTGGGGAAACTCTGTCAGCGCAGCTCGGCAGCCCTGGGCACAGAATGGAGGTCACTGACTGGCCTTGGCTCCTCCTGAGGGCTAAACCAGCCCTGCGGAGTGCTTGAAAGGGTTCTAACGCTGCCCTTCTGCCTCTGGCGGGGACACAGGAAGGCAGCAACTGTTGCAGACATCTTTTGTGAAAAATCCTTCCTTTAGGATTTTTCCCTTCTGAGAAACCGAGAGGCCTCAGAGGCAAATGTAAACAATGGTTATCTGCTGCTGTGGAATGCAACAGGTGCATCTGTGATTGGCCTTCTATGGGTGTTTGGATTTCTTGACCAGTCATGACAGAGCTGGCTCTCGCTCTCTGTCGGAGCCAGCTCCTTTGTTATCCTTCTTTCTATTCTATTCTTAGCTAGCCTTCTGAGAACTTCTTCCTTCTATCTCTTTGTAGTATAGTCGTAATGTAATATATATATATATATATATAATATAATAAATCAAACCTTCTAATTATGGAGTCAAGATTCTCGTCTCCTCTTCATCCTCAAAACCCTGCTTCCCTAAGGGACAATAAGTAACCACAAAAAAGGTGTTCTCACAGTCACTGGGAGAGGGATTAGTGTCACAGTGCTCGATGCTTTGAGCCATGCTGGTCTGCAGGCCCCTGATGTCACTGTGAATGCATTTTCCACGTTCATGACTGTGAATACATTGGCAAATAAAGGCATGTATGGTGTTCTGCTCAAAGGCCCAGAGGTCTAATGGGTTGTTGAGTGACCACATGTTTGTTAGTGGATGTTAGAAATGTTTTGCCTTCTGTTTGATGACCATAATTCCTGCTCTCCAACTATGAGCAGAAGGCAGGAAGGATTGTTTTGTTTCTTTATGTTGTGCGTCCCTTTCCACAGCCCTGAAGTTGCTTTCGGATCAAATTCACTCTTCTGTGTTTTGGGGCATTCAGGCTTAAATCTGGATGCTTCACACACTGGCAGGATGAGGTTACAGAAATGTTTCAGATTTTCTTGGAGTATATTTTTGGCTTACAGAAACTTGCTGACAATTTTTTTTCCTTATCCCTGAGTAGCTTTGCAGTGATCAGAGCACCATTTGTCCCTCTGAGGTTCCTGAGGGCCCTTGTTGTGAACCTATCTTTCATTCTTTAGCACTAGGTAGCTGCCAAGGCACATGAATTAACTCTCTCACATGTAGCTTTGCCAGGAATCTCATGGTAACGTACCAAAATTCATTTTTTTACACTCTGTAGTTGGTGATTTATGGAAGGACTCCTGCCAAGAGAATGCACCACTGCAGACTGTCAGAAAATGCTATTCACATGTAAAGACTATTTTCTCCTGGGACTCAGCCATGTGGGTAACTTCATTCATTTCCCTGAAGGAATTCCATTTTAACTAAAATTTATTACATGAACTCAATTAGCAGGAAAAATTATGGTATATTTCATGCAAGCCACCAGATGTCAGAAGGGGAAAACCAGCTTTGGAAGTGTTTGTCATACATGCAGCACCCACTCAGACGTTTTAAAAAACTGGACAGAGACTCACACCAGCCTCATTCCACAAGAGAATTCCCCATTCTCTCAAGATCCAGCTGCTTCACTCAGACAGCTCTATAAGACTTCAGACCCAGCTTCTAAAATCTGTCTGGGGCTGGACTCCTTTTAATGTCAGCTGGATTCAGATGGTAAAATGCCTGCTGAGGAGCTGGGTATCAGCTCTCCTGAAAGCCTCTTCTCAGCTGCAGTACAGAGCATTTCTGATGCTGGGCTCACAGATCAGGCTGTCCTCAATTGTTCAGTGCAGACTAATTTAGGGTTGATTTTGCTCTGAAAAGGAAAGAAATAACAATGCAGGAAACTGTGTCTTCTTTAGGATAGGCAGAGCAAAAGAAATGCAGTAGGAAAAAAGTCTCATTTGTTCATGGCTCCTTGCTCCCTGAACTGTGAGGGCAAATTTCAGCAGTGGGATATTTAACTACCACACCCTAAAAGATTGTCCAGAGTGAGCAGAGCCTTCTCGTGTAGGTCTGAAAAGCAGGCAGGATGATTTCCAGTTACAGCAGAGAGGACATTCAAACTTGACAAATCCTGACATTCTTCCAGTGCTCTCAAAGGTCCTTTTGTGCCAAAGACACAAATTTAAATGCCCCAAAGTGCACAAAGGCCAAGTCAGACAAGGAGGGTCCTCTAAGCACAACCAAAGGATGACTGAATCTGGACATAAACTGGCATAAATGGATGCTTTTTTTATAGCTCGTTTCTCTATAGACATTTCTAGTTTGTGCTTGCAGAAAAACATTTCCCAGCAGATGCTTTGGATGTGGAGGAACGTGGATACACTCATCCCTTGCTTTGCCTCCTGGGGTGACCTTGCGGTGAGTCAGGGAGAGGAGAGGCAGAAGAGATGCAGAGCAGTTTGGTTTCTCTCTGTAGCCGTGAATTACTCTTGAACTAAAAGCCAGTGTGGCAACCCCAAACCCCATATTTTCATAAGCCCATGCTATACACTTCATGATAAAGGATTTCTGTCCCGTTGTTGACTCATATTTGCGATTAGTTTGGTGGAGACAGTGAGCAGGTTTGAATTTTTCTATGATTTAATCCTGTAAAAGAAAAACCTGGACTGGCCAAACATTCTTACTTGAAGACTTAAGGCTGCTCATCCAATCTGAATAAATTAGAATTTAAAAATAAATTCCAGTGAGGTTTTCCCAACAGTAAAAAAAGCGACCATTGCTTTGGCGTCTGAAGGACAGCAGCCTTGTCCATATAAATGGCAGCTACAAATGGGAGAAACCAGAGGAGGAAAATGTAGAATTCTTTGATACCATCTAACCTACAAATAGGTTAATTTTTAAAAGTTGTTGGCTAACTTGCATCACAGAAAGAATAAAATGATCTACAGGTATTTTGTCACAGCCGTGTGTCAGGAAAGGTCTTTGTGAACAACCTCTTCTCCTCGGGCTGCCTCAGTTGTGGGACACGTTTCTGATGACACCACTGCTCTCATCTCATCTGAATGTAGTGCTGGCATCCTCACCCCTCCAGTGCAGCCCGGGGACTCCCGCTGAATTACTTATCTGCTGGCATTTTGACCAGGAAGTTTGCATTTCCTCTCGAGCCTCCAATTCCTGCAGTCATTGCCAAAATCCTGTCAGAGAGTCTGGACAAGGTCATGACTGCAATTCCTCTGTGGCTGGCGAAAGCACGCTTCTCAGCTCATTGCTAGACTCCTTAGTTGTCTTTAGGAAGGTTATCATCTCAGGGAATCGCTGCTATCAAAAAGATTATTCTTAAAAGCTGCGGACTTACTTATTCAGTCTGTCAAGCCTCGTTACATTAGAAGACTCCATGACAGAATATCTAAGAAATTTATCTTTTTGTTCGTGGAAGGAAATGATGGTCCCAGTAAGGAAACTGCAAATTTAATTATACAGTAGATTTCCTCACAGACAAAATTTCCAAGGACCTCGGTATGTCAGCACTTACTTTCAAATCTTAATCCTCAGCACTGACTTTGGTTTTTGCTTGCTAAAACACTTCAAGTGACACTGTTCATCCAAAGCAGTGCTCTAGGTCCCAGGTCTGCACCCCTAATTTGCTCCAAGCTCTATTTGCTTCCCAAGGAGGCCAGGGGATTCCTCACTTAATGTGGAGTTGGGAGGAGTGTGCCCTTAATTGCTGTTTTAAATTCTTTATTAAGCATTATCTGTTGCTGAGAGACCCGAGTGCTATTCCTGGCTGCTCTGCCTCGCTGTGTGCCTGCAGATAAGTGTCTCAGCTGCTCAGGCCTCACCTCCCTCCGCCCAAAATAGCGGCACTTTCCCTTGGCAAGCACTTTCCATCTGTGGTGTGTGCTCTGGAGTCAAGGGAAAGACTTCCCAAGGTCGCTGTCACTGCTCCTGCTCTGCCACGGAGAAACTGAGGCAGGCGAGGGCACAGACCTGTGTCACTGTGATATTTTATGAAAAATCCCTTTGCCAGGATTTTTTCTCCTGGGAAGATGGGAAGCTTCAGCTTCTCCCTGTTTTGCTGCTTTGGAATGTGATTTGGAGAATTGTTTACCCAGCATGAGAATTGTTTTAATTTAATGACCAATCACAGCCAGCTGTGTTGGACTCTCTGTCACGGGTTTTTATTATTATTCTTTTCTAATCTTTCTGATGAATTCTTTCCCTTTCTTTAGTATAGTTTTAGTATATCATTTCTTTTAATATAATATAGTATCATAAAATGATAAATCAGCCTCCTGAGAAGTTGGAGTCAGAGTCTCATCTCTCACCTCGTCCTGGGGACCTCACAACACCACAGACCTGCCCCAGCACTGGTGATTCAGCTCTGGGCTCACCTCCCACACTTCCCAGCACCCACCAGGCCAGCTGCATCCCCAAGCTACTCCTTACATGCTAAATCATCAAACTTGGGTTTGGATTCTCTGCTAAATTTCACTTCTTCCTCCCTGTGTCCTTTCTTTGGGTATACTCTGACTTTTGCAATATCCAAGCAGACACTTTTTGAATAGCTGAAAGAATTTTCTGACAGGTTTGAAAGAGAGCCCCTTTGGGCAGAAATTGCAAAGCTTAAGCTAACGACCTCCCAGTTGTATCTGCCAGTTCCTTTGTCTCTAGAGAGGTCTAGATTTTTCTCTTGGCTCACAATCATTATTAATAGATCTTTTTCAATTTAGGGGAGAAAGATTTAGCCCCTGGATTTGTAATTCTGGCCTTTCAGAGAAAGCCAGTATAAACAGCACTGTGTCCTGGCCCAAATCCATTCTGCGTTATTAGGGTGGCATTGATTTGAGATCTCACTCTATTAAAATTTGAAGTCTAAAGCAGTTCCTGCTACAAATGGGGTCTCTCAAGGTTTATACATTAGCTTAGCCCTCAACATTGCCAGATGGTCAAAAACTGGAATGTTTCACAAATGTTACCGGTGCCCTTCACAAAGTGACACTTTCAAATTAGTCCCCACTTCCATCCATTTACTGTAAGGTGCTACTTCCCATATGTAAATAAACAGTGATTCATTACTCCACCAAGAGGAAAACAGATTTTGTTGAAAGAGGTTGCTGGGATTTTCTTTTTTAAGATGGGTGAACAAGCATTTTCTGCCTGCCGTTGGGGTGTTTTTTCAAATCATTTGCACGATGATTATCCTGTCCTTTCCCAGTGTATCAGAAGAGAAAGAGGCAGCAGCTCCCCAGTTCCTTCTCCTGTGGGCACAGAGGGGTCTCCAGCTGGGGTGACCTGCTCCTCCCTCACCCCAGCTCCCTGGAGATCTTGGTCGGACCAGGCTCAGTGCTCCCAAATAATCTCATTTCCTTTCTTCGCTATGAAGCCCATGTTTGAAATCTACCTAAGATCATTCTGAACAGACTAGACTCTGCTCAACTTCACAGGTTATCATAATGAGATTTTAATTTTTTTTATATTTTTATTATTTCTTTTTATACATTGATGTTATTTCTATGAAATTTTGTTTATTTATTTTAGTGGTTGGGTTTGCTTTTTTTTCTACCAGTCCCACTGCAACTGTGATCCTCCCCAGAACTCTTCTCCAGCACAAGTGGGTCCTCTATACTGACAAAGCAATGCTGGTAACACACTTGTTCCTGTCAAATTCCATTATTTCCACTCAAGCCAACAGAATCAAAATGTTGAAGAAGGCTACAAAACTAGGAGTATGTTTGCTACCTCTTCCCCACATACAGCTCCTACCTGGTAACCTCTGTGTTGATGAGATCTGGCCTTAATGCAGACAGACACATTGTCAAGTTCCCCTAAATTTCAGCCCTCCAAAATGGAGAGAAGCTGTAATTCTGGGTAGGTTTGTGCATACCTGTGTTGGTTTCTTTCTTTTAAAAACCATTATATACTGTGGGGTACGTGATGAAGCAAGAAATTCCTGAGCTTTCACTGTGTCTAGCTCATTGATTTTTAAGAGTCTGGGAGTTTGGAGCCTCTGGAAGCAGCTTGACACGTAATGTGAAACCTGCAGATCCTGCCAATTGCCACAGAAAGGTGAGAGAGGTGAAAAAAATCATTTTACACTGTAGACTTTGGCTCGTTTTTTGACACTGAGAAAACAACTTTTGCCAGCAAAAGCAAAACTTGCAGAGTGTGGGGCGGGGAACAGAAAGCCAAAGAGATGGAGCTGCACTCAGTGCAGTCCCAGGACCAGCTGTGTGTGCCTCGTGTACCCCGAGCACTGCAGCCAGGGCAGCCAAGTGTTCTCATGCAGACCCCCAGTGCTTTTCAAACCTCAGCAAGATTTTATTTGCAGAAGAAGTCTTTGAGACAAGGTGACAAGGGCTGTCAGAGCCTGACACAGGGCAAGGACAAGTGCAGCACGTTCCTGCCACAGGAGCTCGGTGTGGCTCCCTTCAGTCCAGCATTAACCTAATATTGTCTTTAACAGCCACGAGTGAGCTGCTTCCCTCTGAAACTGCTCAGGTTGTGATTGTATAATTGTCCTGCTGACAAGTTCTGTATCATCCTTTAACCCCTCCTTCCAGCATTGTGCCAGTGTCCCCCTTTGGCTCCTACTGATAACAGACTGGCACCTTGCTGCAGCCCCTTAAGGACACAGGTGGGACAGTGTGGGTAGGCAGCAATGAGATCTTTATTTAGACCAAGTGTTAAAGCTGAAAAACGTTGTGGAAACTTTTTAGTGCACAGGTAAACAAATGTGTGTGTTGCACTAATGAACCTGTCTCCTTCTGGAGCTCAAAGCACTCCACGGAGACGAGTTAAAATGACTCAGCCATTTCTGTGTGATTTGCTCACCCACCAAAATGCATGGAAATTTTTGTCTCCTGCTTCACCAGGACCAAATTTCCTCTGCTGTGCAGAAAAGCTTTATTTTCTATCTCACTGCAGTGCCAGGGAGAGAAGAAGATAGAATCTCTTATGTGCAGGGTGACTCCTCTCACAGCACATTAGCAGGGGAAAGGAACAGCATCTCCAAGGTGCATCTAAGATGAAAAATGGATGGCTCTTTTCTTCTTAGGGTAGAAGGAACTAAAAATCCAGACCCAACACAAAAACATCTATGCTCCTTTCACAGAAATTATGAAATGGTTCCTGTTGGTACAGGAAATGGTGTCATTCAGGTGCTGAGTTCCCTCTTTATGTTTCACATCCTTGCCTCATTTGGCACATCCTTCCATGTATCAGCTTTCAACAACTCAAGATCTTTGGGGCAGGGTGTGTGACATGTCACACTGATACTTTTAAGTCCATTTCAGTGGCATCTTAGCCTGAAGCTAAATGACTGTCCAGCATTTAAACACTTCTGATAAACAAACAGTTGCAGGCAATGATGTTATTTCTAAGAGCAGACTAATTCTGAGTGTCATTTAAGGCTGTCATCTTCATCTAGAACCTTGGATCTGTGTGTGCCATGCTGGCTAAAACTTTCTCTTGAAGAGCTTTGAGAAAACCCCACTAGGAAATACTGCAGCTGCACATATGGCAGATGCAACCATTCATGTCCTAACTCAAAATCCACTGAATGGATCATTCTTGAGACATCTTTTGTTGTTTTTCCTTCCTCAAGAAGAGCAATAAATCAAGTTAAGTTAAAAATTTTATAGCTACAGCTGGTTTTGACTTATGCAAATGCAACATTTCAATCACAACATATGGGAAAAGCATATTTTTTCTGTTCCCTCACATAACTCAAAAGCTGCTATCCTGTTTTTTTTACTGAAGCTCTTCAGAAATTATCATCTTTGGGTGGAAGCTTCAGACAGGAGGTACAACCCAGCTCAAATTTGTTCAGTTGAAAGACCACTGAGCAAATGAAGGGAATGGAATTGGAGATTTTAACTACTATTTGTTCGCTGACAAGAACTGTAACCAGGAAGTACTTGTAAGATAGCTCAATTTCAGATTTTAAAATTATGATAATTTATTACCTAGGCTTCTCCCTAACAGAGCACACTTGAAAGAGTTACAGTAGATCAGTCTGAGTTTCATTATTTCTCCATCTCCTCCGTTGCTCACAGTGCTTAAAGATGCTTTGTGATGAGATTTCTTTGCTGCAGACACAATCCAGAATCACACAAACTGAATTGCTTCCTGATGGAAGTGACTTGCCATTGTCTCCTCTTTTCCTTTTGAAGCACCAGTACATCAGAGGCTCTGGGAGCAGTGGGGACTGAGTGTGCCCTGCCTGCTGCCCCAGTGTAGGGAGCACTGGGGCTGCAAAAAGCCGTAGGACCAGCACACATCCAAAGCTCATTTAACTCTGCAGGTTTTTTCCCTCCTCTGTCTTATTATTTAATTATTCCAGAGTTGTTCTGGAGGAACAAACCCTGCAGCACTGGAGCACATTCAATTACAGGTGGACTAATCCTGAATAAACTTGTGCTAAAGGCTCATTCCTGGGAATCTCCTGCACAAGCTCATCCAGCCCTGGTTGTCTCCTCCAGCCTGCACAGGGAGAATGAGGGACAGCTGGAACTCCTTGGGAGGGGATGGTGGCACAAGGGGAAAATCCACAGAATAAGCCTGTTTCTGTAATTACAATGATAAGATTTATCATTCTTTTGCAATCCAACATAAATCCCTATATGCTGTGCCAGAGAAAGTGGCTTTCCCTGAGAAAACCTCCTGGTGACAATCCAAGGGCTGGTGTTTATGCTGGCAGTTCAGCAAAGTCACCTCTGGGGGAGAGGGCAGAGAGAGGAGGGCAGGAGGTCATTAAACATGAAAAACCTTCAGAGATTAAGCAGAATATGCCCAAGACATCAAACCCTCTTCCCGGTCTCAGCCTCACTCACCCAGAGCTGCCCTGGTCTGTGGCTGGTGAAACCGAATCCCAAAACTCTGCCCCTCCAGCTGCCTGTCTCAGGACATTTCCCAGTGGTCTGGGTTTCACCAGCCACAGACCAGGGCAGCTCTGGGTGAGTGAGGCTGAGACTGGGAAGAGGGGTTGATGTCTTTGGTTCTCACTGTCCAACCCTATTTTGTTTCTGGCAATAAATTATATTAATTTCCCCTAAGTTAAATCTGTTTTGCCCATGAAATTGGTGAGAGGTCTCCTTTATTTATTGTTGCACTGTGCAGTGTCATTTCCTGTTTCACCTTTCCCAACTCCTCAGGTGCGCCCGCCTCTCTTTTCCCCTCCCCATTTTTCTCTCCTGCTAAGACCTGTCTGTCAAACTCCACATTCCAACATGGTTGGGCAAATTCAAAGGATGCCCCCTCTGGCCTGAAGTCATTGGTAGAGTCAAGTGCCATTTGTCCCTCGGGACCCTCCTCCTCTCACCTGGTTGGTGCTTCACCTGTCCCTTCCCCTCCCCTGGGCTTAAAAGGAGACTGAGCCATGAGGTCGGTATTCTGTTAGGGGTAGTTGCCATATTTACAGGTCTGTGTCACCTTGGAATTAAACTCTGGATTTAAACCCTCCTCAGAATCCGTTCTCTTCTCTTCACCTTCGCCTAAGGACTGAGTTCCTATAAGCCCAGGCATGTCTAGTGCCTATCTGCTATCTCCAGCCAGCCTGAAGTAGCTCTGTGGTGGCAGAACCGCAGTTGCTGCTCCTGGCCAAGAAGCAGGGGCCAGACGAGCCTGGGCACGTTCCATCCGAGCATATTGGAATTATATTCCTCTACACTTCATCTCAGACCATAAGTTTCCCATCGGTGTTTCTCTCCTGTCTCATCGAGGAGCTGATGCGAGCAGTTGGGTGGGCAGGGGCAGGCGGGAGGGCTCAGCCCAGCGCACTCCCCTGCTCTCCCAGGGTCTCTTGGGAGAGCCCAGCTGGACTCCAGGCCCAGCTGAAGCACTGATCACTGGGAATGCAGAGCACACGCTCACCAAGCCATTGGTACAGGTGAGAGGAGAAACTGCAACTCAGGCTTCTCCTACACATCTCATTAGGTGTAACACAGAACCAAAGCGTGGGACCCCTTCCCTGAGGCTGCCATTTGTTTGTGGGTCCAGATGGAATTTAACCAGGCATAAAAGGCCCAGGTATGGCTGCATACTGTGGGCTGAAGCCAACTGCTGGCTCAGGAAATGCTCAAACGCTGACAGGGGAAGTAGAGCACTGTCTGGAATGGGAACAGCACACAAGGGACCCTGCTCAGGACCATCCTGCCCTTGCAGCCCTTGCCTTCAGCATCACATATCAGCCCATGACAACAGCAGGATGCTGAGCTAGACAGACCTTTGATCCTGCAGTTTTATAGCTGATCTTGCAGTCTGGTATTGAACAGGAAGGTTTTTGTATGGCTTTTTGTTCATCCCTCCACTTGGAGCAACAGGGTTCTGTCCCTCTAAGATGATTTTTGGGAGTTTTCTATTTCTCATCCATAGTACTGCAAAAGTCCCATTTGGGACCTGGAATTACAAAATAGTATCTTCATTAAAATATCAGTATTGATTTCTTATTGTCAGAACCACAAAGCACATGAGACATCCAGAGTTACAGGGGCATGTGCATGCCAGCTTAGCCTAGCTCCTGCCAGCTCCCATTCTGTGATGGATCACTCCAGTCTGTGTCTGTGGGCAGCTGAATGTCCATGTACAAAGTGCTGCCACCTTGGTAGTGCCTGTTCCTCCACCACACACCTGCTCCAGCACAGGCCCCTGTGCTGCTGAATCGTGAACCCTTTCTGGCTGCTTATTCCAGCTGCAGAGCCTGAATTTTAGTCCCTTTCCTCTCTTTTCTTCTCAGCTTTGGAAATTATCGTCACTGGGAACACATAGCTGTGTCTTCATGGCTGCTGTTGAAATATTATTTAGCTAAAGCAGTGTTAAATTGTCCCTTACAGGTGAATCTCATACCACACCTGTGTTTCCACATTTGCCACAGACCTGAGGAATCAGCAACTTGCAAAAGAGCTGCTCTGAAAGACCAGCTGATGTTCCTATGGAGCAAACGTTCTGTGTTTTGGAGGTGACAGCTTGCACATCCTCTTCCCCCACCACACACCCCAAATGCTGGGGCAGGAGGGCCAGAGCTCATCCCTCCCCACTCTACCTCTGTCTGCAGCTCACTGTTCCACAGTGTAAAAAAAACTCCCCATATTTTTACATCCCTGTTTCTCCCTCTTTCTTTGTTCACTATCAAGAAATGGCATAATTTTCCCCACAAAAGTAATATCTAGCTCCTCACATAAGAGAACAGCTGTATTTACTTGACTTATGAATATCTTTACTGACAGATTTATCCTTTACATCATAAAATGCCTATTTGGGCTTTAAAAAGTGCACTGGCTGCTTCTTCAAAGCTTGCAGCAATAGACCATTCTCATTTGAAAGACATATTATTACCCCAAAATTAAACCTGTTATTTTATACATCCCAGCCACCCTGATTCTTTGTGCCTGAGGGCATCTGAGCAAAAGGTGTCATTTGGAGCAGGCAGCAGAGAAAACTGGGTTATGTAGATATCACATTTCTCTGCTCCTTCTGTTCCAGAAGAGCCACATCCACACCTCTCTCTGGGAAGCTGCTGGGTTGATGGTAAGTTGTATCTGTGTAGATGGTAGTGTTATTTTTGGCAGGCACACTCTTCACATTCTCAGTATGAAGAGGAGGAACTGGCAGCCAATCTCGTTCAGTAGTCCCTCATGGTTTGGGTTTTGCCATGAGCCAGGTCCCCAGGGGTCAGGGTGAGACATTGTGAGGATGGGGGGTGATCATGGTCAGGGGACATGGGGGATGAGGCTGGGGGGGGAGATCAGGGTCGGGGGACACGGGGGATGAGTCTGGGGGGAAACCAGGGTCGGGAGACATGGGGGATGAGGATGGGGGAAATCAGGGTCGGGGGACATGGGAGATGAGGCTGGGGGAGATCAGGGTCAGGGGACATGGGGGATGAGGATGGGGGGAAATCAGGGTCAGGGGACATGGGGGATGAGGATGGGGGGAAATCAGGGTTGGGGGACATGGGGGATGAGGCTGGGGGGAGATCAGGGTCGGGGGACATGGGAGATGAGGCTGGGGGGAGATCAGGGTCAGGGGACATGGGGGATGAGGATGGGGGGAAATCAGGGTTGGGGGACATGGGGGATGAGGCTGGGGCAAAGGCAGGGCTTGGATGGAGCTAGAGGCTGGGGAGCTGTACGGTCAGTACTGCACTCACCTGAGCCCTGATGCCCCCAGAGCCACAGCCCTGCCTGTCCAGCCCCACCCCAGCCTGGGGGATGCCACAGACACCCCAAAACCCAGCAGATTCCCAGCACAAGTGATCCCCAGACCGTGGATTCCTGCAGCCACAGAAGGGAGGGAGTGGGGTGTGACAGCCTCTGGCCAGAGTGAGAGCAGGGATGCTGCCGGGGAGCTCTCTGCCTAATGAACTGCTCCTTTCCTCTGCAGCAGCAGATAAGAGCAATTAAACACTAGATAGCAGATTAATGGTTACTGCAACATCATGCTAGCTCATGGTGACAAATCTGGATAAATATTCACCCCAGTGGTGGGCGAGGTGTTCAGGCAATGATGGGCCCTCTGTGTGGCAAATCACTCAGAGAGGATGCAAAGAGAGAGTCTGCTGCTTGTCACCTTCATTAATTACCACTGCAGATGAAACTGGAGGAAAGACCAGCTTCAGTGCATTGCCTTGCATTTGCCAAACGTTGTTTTGGGCCCAGCTGCCACCCAGCAAACAAGGCAGGCTCTGGCTGTGGAATTTCCACCTTGGTGTAATGGTTTGCAGCCCTGGATTAGCAGCTTTCCTTAGAGCTGGCTTGAGTCTTTGGCTTTCCATTGGAATTTATGAGAGTTATGTGCTCACCCATGATACCCATGGTCTCTGGCTCCTGATTTCTCTTCTGCTCACCTCTTGCTTGCTATTCCTGCAGACAAGATGGACTAAGTAGATTTGGGTTCTGATGCCATCTAAGAATGCCTGTTAATAAAGAATGGAATGAAAGAGATGAACTTTCTGTCACTTCAGTTGAAATGCTGGCTCAATTATCTTTCTGGGTTTTGAAGGACTCTGATATACAGCCCTCGCAGGGTCTGAGATACCTGAAGGGTGTAGTACTGTGCAGTAATTTGGAGAAACAGACTTTATTGTGGACTGTTTCTTATTGCACACAGAACACCTCCAGAATATTGGCAAGGCAGAGATAGCAAAATGATAGCTGGACTGAGGAAGATCTGGATTCCTGAGCCGAAATCTCTGTTTGATCAAGAGATTTTACAGAGCAGCTGTATTCTGAGGATTCTGGATTTTGTTCCCTAAAGACTGCTTTGCTAGAGTCTACAAAAACCACATGTGAAACATGGGTAAGAAAATAACAGATTTCTCTAATATGTCTAAAATATTCAAAAACAGTTTTATGGTTTTAGCTGAGTTCATGTCTGAAAAGTCTCTATAATGGTGTCCTGGTGTGTCACACTACCTTGCCATCTCAGGATGGACAAGGTAGCCAAAAGCATGAAGGGCTATTTGTAAATCTTGCCTTGTTTTTGGTTTTTTTTTAAGCAGAAACTTTTGGCTCACCAGCAACCACAGACTGCAGCTGGGTTTGAACCACCATCACAGTCACTTCACAGAACATTCTGTGTACCTGTATTCACAAATATTCCATGTAACAGAGAATTCAATTAGATTTATTTCTTCACATGTCAGCTACCTCCCACATCAAAGGCATTTAAGTCTTTGCAATATCTCCAATTGTGTTTGGATCTGCCCTGTGATGGGCACAGCCCTGAAAACAGGCAGCCCCTGAACAGTAGCTGGTAATAGTATTTGAAAAGATGATTGCATCTCTGAATGAATCATTAGATCCTATAAAATGCATCTGTCACTGTAGTGTTTAAACTCTGCTTTCCCCACCCTCTCCCCACCCCCCCCCCAATTTGCACTAATTAGTGTAGGATGAGCGGCTGCCTAAAAATTAAGAATTCTGGAATATTTAATTGATCCCTGTGAATGGCACGCCTGAGGAATCGGGAGCAGAGAGCCACGTGAGCATGGCTCATACAGGGGCTGCATTCCTGGTGCCCCCCAAGCCAGGGAGCCCAGAGTGGGGCTGGTAGCCCTGCCAGGCACCTGCTGGTCCCTGACCCAGCTGATCCAGCCCCACAGCCCCAGCTGTCACTGTCCTCACACAGCAGGTGAGTGTGTCTCACCCCAAGCCCCCGAGGGAGGAGTTACCTGAGCAGAAATGGCCTCCTGGAGGGAGGAAGTGTTTCAGTGTGTGCTAACTTTTCAAACCCTGCTCTTTAGGAAGCAGAAGTTGCCAGGGATTATGAAGTTTTACTCCTAAAAGTGACACAGTGTGGAATCATGCTTATTGCACCCCGGTGGCTCTCCCCTAAATGCGCTCAGCCGGCACATAAAGATGTGAGCTGTTTTTCACTCATCAGCTCTGAAAATTTACCTTGGATTCTTGCTTTATCATCCATAATTTGTTTTAAAGGCTCTGCTGGGCAGGTCATTACCAGGAGCCTCATCCAGGAGTGCAGTGTACATAAAGCACCACGGCCCCTGAGGCTGCCAGAGCTCCCCTCCCCAGCACTTCCCTCTGACAGCCAGCATTCCCAAATGCTGTGCACACCTCAGTGCTGCTCCTCTGTCACACCCCAGCACTTCTGGGGGATTTGCAGGAGTTATTCGTGGTTAGGGATCTCTTTCCCAGCACCTGGCAGCCTGCAGAGTGTGAGCAGGCAGGAGGCACTGAGCACAAGAGAGGGGGATGCTGAGGGTGTTTGCTCAGTCCCCATTCCAGCAGGGCAAAGAGAGGGGGATGCTGAGGGTGTTTGCTCAGTCCCCATTCCAGCAGGGCAAAGAGAGGGGGATGCTGAGGGTGGTTTGTTCAGTCCCCATTCCTAGCAGGGCAAATGGGCCCCAAAGCCCTGTGGTTGTGAGAACCACAGCAGAGGTCAGAGCAGGCACATTCTCTCTCCCCAGAGAGCCCAGAGCAGGAGCATCACGAGATGGCAAAGTGGAAATGCCACACAGATTGGGCTTGGTCTTCTGTTTGTGTTTAGCATTTGGTTCAAGGTCTCTGCAGACCTAACCCAAACAAAGGCAATGGAGCAAAGAGTTTGGCAATTTTATTTCATTTAAATTCTTGTCAGGGCTTTTTCCTGGCCTCCTTGGTGTCCCTGCACCCTTTGCTGGGACAGCTGCTTGGCTGGCCTGACAGGGCGTGGGGCTGAGAGGGCAGGCCCAATTAACTGCATGGTGATCAGTTCTTCTGTCTTAAAATCCCACACGCTTCTGAATTAATTTAGAATAAATTCAATCATAGCCATTTACAAGGTCTGCTGCTGGGCGCTGCGAGGAGCAATTTGCTGGTGGGATTCTCATTCCTTGCAGTGGCAAATTGCCTAAGTCCACCATACCACAGGGATAAAAAGCTGGAATTTAGACCTGATGGGGCTAAATGCTTAATATGTGTGTCTGTTTACATTGAAGCATACTTCTGGTACCCAGGTGAGGTCAGGGGCTAATGCCAGACAAGGTGACAGAAGAACAGCTTCATTGTCCTTTGTCTGCAGCTAGGAAGGGGCAGACATAATCATTTGGAGGAATATGTCTTGTAGCACAGCAGCCTTCCCAAAAGTCCTCACTCACACCTCCATTTCCTTCAGCTGTGACTGTCCACAAAACAAAGCCACACACAGCTCAGTGTGTGCTCTCTCCTTTTTTCATTACACCACTGTCTTCAGTAAATCTCAGGCTGAATGCCCATGTGTGTGCTTTGGTTGCAAATGCCCGTGCTTTGCCCTATAAAAGAGAAGTGCCCTATCCAGCCAAGCTTTCTTCTTTATGGGCTGCTCAAGGATCACTTCTGCTCTGCTGTGTCCAGGCAGTCCAGCTTGGGCATCTCCTGTGATATGAAACAATTCCAAAATAGAAACATCTTCCTTGTGAAATTGATCTCCTCCCCACAACCCTTATTGTTCGATTCCCCTGGTGCCTTTCATTCCTTCGGGGTCTTTCAGCATGTGAATTCAAGAGTAAATAAACTCTTTTTGTGTTTGGTTGGGTTTTTTTTGTATGTTTTAAACCCAACTGATGACAAAGCTCTAGCTCAGGACACAGAACTTCTCTGGACGTCAACCAGCAAGAAACATGTGCACAGGAACTGCCTTCTCAGATTAGTAATTATCATCTAATTCCTACGATTTTCTCTGCCATGTGGCTACTGAAGTAAGGAAAGATTGTTCATCTTCTATTAAGCAGAAAGATTGTTATTCTGTAAGGCAGGTCCACAAGGAAATATTTCTTACCTCTGGTGCTGAGCCCTTCCCTCCCAGTATGAGCCCTGGATGGGCTGCAGAGGGTGCCTGGAGGCTGCTGTGAGTGGGGTGTCCCTGGCACTTGGGGTGCACAGGGAATCACCTCAGATGGGAGGACAGTGACAACAGGCTCAGGTTTGGGGCTTCTCTCTTATCAGCTCTAATGGCTTCAAAGAATTTGCATCCACTTGGCTGAAAAAATGGCCAAGGGTGAATGAATGAATGTAAATGAGGCAACTCCTCATCCTGTATTTCTTTATCTGAGGAGCAGTTTATAAATTCAAGGTAAGTATATCTTTCCACCAGCTTTGCACATTTCTACTCTCTCAGGGTGAATAAATTTTTTTGATGGGTGAGTTAAAACATCATTATTTTTTTCATTATCATTGTCATCAGTATAAATGGCAGAGGTGTAGGGTTTTTGCCCAAGCTTTTAAATTTTCATGACAATTTTACTAAGCTGTTTTATACGTTATTAAACACACTCGTGATTTGTTTCAACCTATACCTTAATAGGATGTTTTAAGAGTGTTCCCAGAAGAAGGCAAAGGCATCCTGCACATTTGGGACTCAGCTCCAGCCTTGGGCTTCTCCCCTGCTGGGGCCCACAGACAGGGATGGCCAGGCTGCCAAGAGTGCTTATTTCTTTCACTGAGGTTTTTCTTTTGAGATTCTTCTGAAAATCCCAGCCTAAGGGATTAACAGTGTTGATCATTCTTGAGAATCAGGACAGTGGTGTTGTTAAGACTCAAAGCAATGGGTTTTTATAGGTTTCTGCTGGGAAAAGGAAAAAAAGGGCTGCAGATCGAAGGTCTCATTTACCCAAACACAGAAATAATTCCTTCTTGTGGCCATTTCTAGAAACCGAGGTCAATTCTTGTACTTATTTTTTGAACAAGACTTTTTAATGAGTTTTTACAGACAGCTGCTTTTTGTAAACCACTGAGAGAGAGCAGGGGCACCCAGATTTCAGCACAACTCACACAGTCACGTTTGGCTTGGGAGGAGCTGAATGGCCCCCACTCCTGAGAGAAAATCTATTTTCATGACATGAATACAGTTCTCAATACTGTATTGGCCATACTTCTAGGTAAAATACTGATTTATGTAATTTACAATGAGGTTTAACTGATCAAAGCCTGAACAGTGCAGGTGTTTGTTGTCAGTCTATGAGAGCTCCAGATCTGCCTTTCTGCATTGCTCCAACCACACTTTCCAAATGTTGGTTAGTGATCTGTGTATGACTGATGTACATGGGATTTTGCTGGGATCTGATTTTAATTTGTTTATAAAGAAAACTATCTGACAATAAATTTAGATTCCTGCTTTCTGCAATTTTTCAACCATAATGAATTTGATTATTTCTTTTAACTGTGGTTGTGCAAAAAATACCATCTTTCATGTACAAATTACTGCCTCCTTCCCCTCTCCCCAGCCCTGATTTCACAGAAATGACCAAATCCTGAGCATTTTTCCCAACTCTGGCTGCAGTTAATGGGAGTATTTTCTGTTAAAAACTTTCTGAAATGTTTTGGGATTTCAGGATTAGATTTGAGTAATGTTCAGAGGGCAGGATAATGCGTCGTGCTAGAGGCAGATTCTGGCCTCCTAGTCTAACTTGATGTGTCTCCAGTCTGATCACAGACGTTTCCTCCTACTCACCCAAGGGATTATTTAATTTTCACCACATTTCTCCTTCCTTCCCATGTATTTTTGTACCAGGCACTCAACATGTGTCCCCATGTCCTCACAAGAGATGAAGGGGAGTGAAATAATCTGATAGAAAACTGACACTTTTGTAAAGAGGGAAGAGATTCTTGTTTTTCTGGTAAGAGATTTCAGGCAGACAGGTATTTTCCTTTTCTTTTATGCCGTACACCATGGCGTGTCCACCAGGCCCTTCAGATCTCAGGCACACCATTAGGAAAACCTAACACTCCGTATCCCAAATGGGTCACTTCCCAAGCCCAGAGCTGAAATCCTTTTAGCTAATACTGTTCAGGTGACTTAGTACTAAATTATATTTTAGAAAGATATGGTCTGCCCTTTACTTTTTCATGGGGCTACCATTCAGTCAGCTTTAAAGCCGTAATTCTTTTTCGGGTTGCCATGGAAACAAGTTAGTGTTCCACTGCTGCCTTGTGCAAACGAGCAGGGTGCTCGTACATCATGTTGCTGCTGCTGGGTGGTTGTGCAGCCTGGCTGGGCTGGCTTCCTCCTCTCCCACACACACCTTGGCAGGGCCAGAGCCCTGTGTGTTCTGCCTTAGCTCCTCTCCCCAGAGAAGGGAATTTCATCAGTGGAACCAAGGGAGTATTGAAATTGTGGATGCTCCGTTGGTTCCTTGTCGCCACATTTCTGCTCACAGAGAAAAGCAAGGCACAACTTCCCAAGAGTATTTCTGAGATTCACATTCTCTGAACCTCAGAGAAAGGAAAAACAACTCTTATGTCATTTGCTGTGCCTGTGTTTGTGCAAAAGTAGAACGCAGTATGGAGATTGTTCACCCAGAGTGATGGGGTTTTGTTTCCTTGGCCTGTCAGGGCCTATCAGTGTGTGTGTGTGTCGGGACTGTTGGGGGACAGTCACGAGATTCTGGGCAGTGTGTGCAGAGTTGAGTGCTTGGCAGATTCACTTTAGATATAGTGTAATATAATATAGACTAATATAGTATAATAAAGTAATTAATTAGCCTTCTGATAAGATGGAGGCCTCCTGGTCATTTCTCCCGCCTTGTTTCCAATGGTTCCTCACGGTCAGCACCAACCAATTCAGGCCACATTTTGGGGAATCCTGCCCTTTGAAGAGCAGCTCTGTGAGACCTGAGCTCTCCAGCCTGTGGGGAAGGGATTGCCCTTGGCAGCCCAGCTGGAATGTCCTCAGCACAGACAGTGTGCCTTTCACACAGGACAGGCCCTGCAGCAGCAGGCACACAGCTTTGGTGAGGTAAAGAGCCTGCTGACCCAGCTGGCCACTGTGAACAGCAGCAAATGCTCAGAATGAGTACCCTGTGACCGTGTTCACAGGGGTCCGAGGGTGAGGGGAGAGACGAGGATCTGACTCCATGTTTCAGAAGGCTTGATTTATTATTTTATGATATATATTACATTAAAACTATACTAAAAGAATAGAAGAAAGGGTTTCATCAGAAGGCTAGCTAAAAATAGAAAAAGAAAGAATGATAACAAAGGCTTGTTGGCTCGGACAGAGTCCAAGCCAGCTCACTGTGATTGGCCATTAAGTAGAAACAACTCTATGAGACCAATCAAAGATTCATCTTTTGCATTCCACAGCAGCAGATAACCATTGTAACATTTTGTTCCTGAGGCCTCTCAGCTTCTCAGGATGAAAAATCCTAAGGAAAGGATTTTTCATAAAAGATGTCTGTGACAGTAGCCTTGCCTTAACTGTTCAAAAACTGACAATGCTTTGAATAAAAAGCTTTACCAAGCACTACCCATTAGAAAGAAAACCCCATACATATCTCTACTGATTATCTCCGTGTGTACTAGACTATCTGTAATCTATATATGCCCTTTAGAAATTATGTCCAAATAAATATGTTAAACATATAATCCTGATAGTCCATTTATTGTCTGATACCCTGCCTAAAACCACAGGATTTAAAGTTTTCAAATGGCATGGTTAACACCCATTATCACACCATGTTTTTTTAACTTTAGCTCAGGAAAAAAATATGCAGGAGAATATTTTGTCATTTGAATATTTTAATTTTTCTTGACATACTACTGTAAAAGGCAGGGTCAAAGAAAAGTTGTTGTAGTTTTATGATTTCATGCCATAGACCTGAGACTTCTGGGAACTTGGTGTTTCCTCAGAATGCTTCCAGGAAAATACTTTTTTTTTTTAATGTATTGCTAAAACTTTTAAAATTTAAGAAATTATTCAGGATGCAGTTGTGATGTCACTCTTTTGTTAGTGCTGGTTAGGACTTCAATTAAGGTACAAACAGGAGTTATTTATAGGGAAGGTGCCACATTTAAAGACCAGTCTTGAGGGCATTATAGAACGTAGACAACACACACAGCCAAATAAAGTTCTTTCCTGGCTCCCTCAGCAAAGCAGCATCAATGAGATGCATTAAGATTTTATCCTGTCACGTTGTCATTAAACTGATGGCTTCCATTGTGCTGATTACTGGTGATCAGACATGAGGCACCCCTGTAAAGACTGCTTTAGCAAAATGGATCTCACTGCTCTTGCAAAAAATTATTAACAAATGAAAGGCATGGTGTGGAAACATGGCCACATGCTTCAGCAGACATGGCTTAAATGAGGAGAGTGCTCCCCATTCTCTTTTTTTCATTTCCTGCTCAGAATGCTGTTCTCTGACAGGAACGTGCTGCACCCATGGCTTTGACCCAAACACTCCACAGTTACCCTGGCCTGTGTGTAAGAGGAGCAGGCTGATGGCTGCAGCACCTGGAGGCTGCAGTGTCAGGCTTCCTTAAATGTTTTAGGGCTGTCCAAGTGAGCCTTGGACCCAAAAGGTAGACCTGTACACAAAACATTTGGGAAGCCAAAATACCCAGAATGGGGCATTGCCTGTCCACCTGAGCTGCAGAATGAACTTTGCCTGCACCTAGGAGGAAAGCTTGACCCTTATAGAAAGTGACTACCTTCATTTTATGATTGTAATGTACTAATAGCAACTCTTGGTATAACCTGGAGGGCTGGAAATAATGAGGGAGACAAATACAATACTCCCAGGGCATGGGCTTAAAGTGATAACTATTCAAGCGTAGCCTTTGACTAATGCAGTTGCTCTTGCGCATCAAATAATGTCAGAAATGCCACACTTCATAAGAAAGGGCTATAAAGCTTCATTGTGATCCTTCAGCCCAAAAATCCATGCTCAAAAAGCTAAGATGTTTTTAAATGTGCTGTATGACATGTAGGGAAATGGACACAGGAATGGAAAATATTCCAGTCACCTGCATTACATTAAAAATGTGCTCTCCCCTGTCAGTGTTCCAACACAAACATGTCCACACGCATTGCTTTTTTGCTTTAATCTCTACAGTTTTGTTTCTGCAGTATTAGATTAGCCAGATAAGGCTACTGGAGGGCAGCCAACAGTGATACTTGGAGAGCAGCATGGATGCCTCTTAAAGCATTTGGATGGTTGGCTCCAAGCGAGCATCGAGTCTGATCCATCATGAGTTTATCCATGTTGGCAGCCAGGACAGCAACAGCTGAAGAAAATGCAAGCACAAGCATTTTCTGCTCAGCAAAGGACCAGGACACCAGAATGAGTCCTCAGCACTGGTTCTTGCAAGGAAAACCACCTGCTTTTTTTGTGCTTTCTGGAACATTCCCTGCAATATGATGCTGTAACAAAAATAATCATTCCAAGGAAAAAAGCACATCTCAAGCATGGGCTGAAGCAGCTCCTGTGTTTGCCTGGGGTTTGAGGAGCACAAAGTCCCACTGTCACTTCCCAAACTTGCCAAACCTGCTGTTAACTGTGCCTGTAGATGGAGCAGGTGCTTCTGAGGGCACACTGGACAGTCTGGGAGTTCAATAGGACATAGCAGCCCCTATTCCAGGTAAATGGTCTTGAAGTCAATTAAATGCAAGATGATTTTTATCTTTTGTAAAAAGCTATTCTGATCTCTTTTCTTTTTTTTTTTTTTCATAGCTGGTAATTGGTATTTTAAAGCCATTTATAACTGCTAGTTCAGGTAAAAGAATTTTCATGTTTACCAAAACTCAGAGGTGCTTACCAGTCTAAAATAAAGAGTGCCTTTTTATTTCATTAAGAAAATTCAGGCAAGCTGTTGTTTGCCAGTTTGCTCCCATGGGGAAAGCAGCATTTCCCTACAGGATGGTGGAGCACATTTAGAGATTTAGAGCTGACCTTTCAGGCAGGCACCCTGACTGCTGCCCCATGCACTCCTTGTTCTGCTCAAAGCTCCTCTCCTGTGTCCATACAGCCCAGATGAACTGGGCAGCTTTTCAGAAATGCAATGGCATTATTCTAAAAGGCCACAATTTGCCAGCAGTTGCATTGAATCTTAAATATCCAGTTTTCTCTAGAGATTAAATAGGCAAGTTCTTATTCTACCTCAATATCTGACTTCTGTTGGCCCAGTAGTGCCTTTTGTCCTGCTCATCCAATGCATCCTATTCAGCAACACCCTAAATAATTGGGTCCAAAACACAGTTTTTATACCCTTCAAGGGTGATTTGAAGTAACTTAAAGCAAACAAAACTGTTTGCTCCTCTCTGAGAGTCGTTGTCTACTGCAAACAACCCTTCACCTCTCTCCCTTCCCCAGAAGGTAACCACAGTTTGCTGCAGTTCTGGCTCCTGCCACCATCAGTAAACACCCTGGCTTCCTAAATCACTGCTCCTGAGAGGCATTCCCAGACTTCTTCATGCTCCATACCATGAAGTCAGAGGGTTCTCCTGCTTGTTTCTTTTTTTTTTTCTTTTTTTACTTGTTTTTGACAAAGCAAAAGCATGTTTCAATGTGCCTTTATTGCTGGTTTATGACCTATTTGCTGCAAAACAAGCATTTCACAAGAATAATTTCAAAATCCGTTTCCAACAATCCGTTTTAGCATCCAAACATGCCATTGCATTCCCCACCTGGGTGTTCAGCAGTGCTGTCAGACCTGGCACCCTCCTCTCCCCTGCATCGCACTCTGGGTGGGACATTTCAGCAAACATTACACAGCATTTTACAAGACATTTTCAGCTGGGTTGTCCTTTGACAACCTAAGAGGTTCCTCAGCTCTCTCCATCCAGCCCCAGGAGGAGGGCAAGGCTCTGCCTGTGAGGAGCTCCGGGGATGCAGAGCGTGTCAGGAGTCCAAATCTTCTTTTCACCTTCCACTCCTCTACATTTTTTTCCTGGAAAATATTCAATACCGAGGCATTCATTTGCTCTCTTTTTTATTACCCTTGGCTCTTCTCTGTTATATAAACCAGCTAATTTTCAAAGTCATCTTCTGACACAGACTGAAAGACATAGACAAGTTGGGCACAAAAATGCTCTGGGCAACATTTCAAAGCAATGGCAAGGCCTCTTGATGGTAAAAGAAATAGCTTTAAAAAAGCCTCTCTTGTTCTTCCATGCCCAGTTTTTTGTTTTGCTGTATAATACAAAGAAAAAGTTATTTTACCATTAATGCCATCAGTAGTGAATTAAGTAAGGACAGTGGTACCTTTGAAGGGCTGTTCTTCTCAGAATCATGAACACATATGGGCAGTAAAGTGACTAAAATTCATGCTTGGCCAACACTTGCTGGTGTTTACCCAAGACCATTGCTACAGAGACAGGGTTCTGTGTGTTCATATGTGTGTGTGCACACATATATAAATATTTTAAATTTTTGTGGCATTTTCTGTGTGAAATAAAACCAAATATTCCCTAAGAGCTAAATGCAGAAATCTCATTTCAAACTTTCCCTTTAGGACAGTGAGTTAAAAACATCCAGATGGCCACATCCTGTGTATTAATACACTTTTTCATTTGAAGAGCTGCTAAGCTGGGCTAAGGGACCAAACCTATTGAAAGTGTTACCTTTCAAACACTGCTTCTTATTACTGTTGCTTTCTTTTCTCACTGTTGGTGTCTTGGTGTGTACCAGGTGTCATCATGGTGGAGACAAGAGAATGGCACAAAACTAAACCTTTCCTCTCAAAGAACCATGTTATAAAATATCAACTCTTAAAGACCCAGTAAGGGAAAAACTCTTAGGAACATGATTGACTAGTAGAGTGCAGCCAGAAAAGATTTCAAAGCAGCCAACCCAGGCCAGTGACTGGAAAAATAATATCTGTATGCCCTAGGAAATGTAGGAGAAAACATATTTATTTGTGCATGATTGTTTCTTTCATTGACTTTTCTTATATACCATCAAATATGTATGGTTTGGTGAAAAATTAGTGTGTGTCTATACTGGCATTTACCAAAAAAACTCTCATTTTAAGAAAAAAAAATCATTCCAGACTATTACTGGGCTGAGTGCAGTCATTAAGCATTATACACTGATAGCTTATTGTTCACTTATGTGATAATTTTCCTTCCAATTGTATCTGGGTAATGAATAAAGTCCTGCACCATTCAGAATTTTAGGAGGGGGCAGCCCACTCAGGGCCACTGTTAAGACACAGCCAGTTAAGACTTTAACCTATTTTCAGAAAGCAGAGTTCTATCAACATGCAGTTATTTATGCTAATGAAAATAATGATCTTTTTATAGTGCTTGTCACTGAAACGGAATGATGTCCTGCCAACTGTGCATGTTTGCCAGTGGCTACAAATTAATCAGCTAAACTGGAGTGGTAATTGGAGTAGAGACAAGTCAAGGGGCAGCCAGGCCAGCTCTGGCAGAAAAGCTTTTGAAGATTAATGCCCTGTTCAGCACACAAAACAAAAGAACTTGTTTATATAATGCTGTTGTTTTATTAAATCTAAGCAGCTGTTTCATTAAGAGGTCTCTAAAGATAAATGTGGAAGGTGATGGGCAGGGGAATCAAAATGTGATGATGATTGTGTTATACAGGATTACACTGTACATTTACCTCACACCTCACACCTGCCTAATGAAATTATTTCATTATAAACTGCAGACAGACACCAGAGTGTAACCCCTGGCACTGAACTCACACATTTGGAGGGGCTGGCTCCAGAGTCTGCATGCAGCTCCACCTCAGTGCTCTACAAGTGACTGCCCATGGCAGATGTCCCTGCACACAGGGTGACATCCTCAGCACCTTCCCTTGGTTTATTTTGGCTGCCTGTTGTAGGGGTAAAACATGGGAAGTGCTTGGGCCTTGCTTTGCTCAAACAGGTTTGGGTTTTTTTTAAAAACCTTTCTCCTTTTCACCTTTTAACTTCTTGCCACCTTCTCTGCTGTTTATTTACCCTTGTAAGCAAAATTAGCTCTGGGCAAAATGTGTGATTGTGCTGGACATTTCTGCCTGTCAGGGGTGGATTCCTCCTGACAACTACAACTACAACTGGGTATAAATCCTGCAGGAAACTGTGATGGTCCCATAACCTGCTGGAGAAGAGGGATGGGTGAAACCTCCAGAAATGCATCTTCACAGGCTGAAAACCACTCTGTTCTCCTTGAAGTGGACCCAGTCTGGAAAATTCCCTACTTTTCATCCCACCCTGCACTTGTGCCAAGAGGTTAAGCAATTATATAGGGAGTGTTCCTCAGCTGCAGGCTCAGAAGCTCTGGTGGTCTGAGCAGGGATGAGCAGCCATGGACAGGAGCCTGGAAATGTCACAGGAATAGCAGGAATTTGGTAATTATTCAGGCATATGTCATTTGAAAATACACTGTTAACCTCCACAGTTACAGAGGAAAAACTGGAAAACATGGCAGTAGTCTGCTACAAGGACTCAGAAACCATGAGACATAGGAAAAATACACCAGAATTTCACATTTCTAAAGCATCCTGTGATTTTCTGCATTAATTTTGTGTTAGCACAAAATTCAGAATTTTGCCACCAACGGAGTTTGGGATCTGGATGCTGAAGGCTTCCCTTGTGTTTTTGGTCCAGGCTGCAGCTCAGATCTCATCAGTAGCTGCAGGCTCCCTGCCTTGAGAGTCACAGGCAGCAAGGATGCTCACTGACCCCTGGTCCTTGCAGTCCCTGACCCACAGGTCTTTCATGCATCTAGTGAATATTTTGAAAAGAGTTTCCATGGGACCATTAGTGAAAAAAAAATCACATTTTGTTGAAAGACCTGGTCTTGAAATTATGAGATCCTTAAGCATTTTTGCAGTATAAATAATATAATATTTAAAAACTGGCACTGGTTGAAAAAGTTTTTACAAGGGTTTAAATTTCATCCAGAAAATGTATTTGATAACATTCAAAGCACATTATGGGAGTATTTTGTTTGTGCTTTCTTGTATTCAGTGCAGACCCAAAGAATGTTTCCTCAGTGATAGATATGGAAGCATTTTGCTTAAAGATGAAAAATAAATTTACAAATTTTAATTTTCTAATGAAATGTATTACAAGCAATCTATCTGTGAGTCATTCAGCCATTTCCTCTTACAAAATGCTTACATGATGAGAAACTTACCCTACCCAGATTCAATAGGCTCTTTGTCATTCCTTCCTATTTAAGAACTTTCTATAGCCCCATTAAGAGCTTCCACTGCTGTGTGTTGTTAAAGGCAGAGGCCCCACTGCATCCCAGAAGACACCACAAGGCATTCCTTTGGGAATATCTTTCTTTCCTTAATAGGTCAACAATTTTGATCTGTGCTGGATGGGAGGAAGACCAGGAAAAGGAGCTCACCATCCCCATTTAAAGAATGTTTAACAGGCTATTGACAAGCCACCTTTCATCAGGGATCACCAGGTGTCTCTGAGCTGTTAGAACACAAATCCTGTTCCTCTTGCCAAACAGCACCACTCCATTTCAGAGGTGTTTTGTGATCCTGCCTTTTCCCAGAGCCCCAGGGTGGATAACAGCAGGTATCCTGTGCTCAGGAGGCCCCTGCTGTCCTTTGTGGCCATGAAGGTGAACTTCTGAAGGATCTGGCCTTGTTTGAGTAAAGCACTGTACCATATCCTATTAAATTGGCACCCCTGACTGCTTCTGTGAGCTTGGCCCTGTGGAATTTCCAATAAAATGTAATTATTTTATAAGGTATAAAGAGCTTATTCAAGGCACATGCTCATTAAGCTCTTTCAGTCATCATTAGCATCAACCCCTAAAGGACAACAATGGCAATAATGCCAGGTGGGGCTGAAGGCTGTGGCATTTCTTAGGAGAGCACAGCAGAGGGATTTAACAGCACTGATCCTCCTCCCAGCCTTCTGTTAGGGCCAGGAGAGCGCTCAGAGTTAGTTAAAGACTCTTTTATTACACTTGGACTAATCTGGAAGCTTGGCATTTAATTGGGAAGAATCAAGCATTCCAGATGGATTTTATGGTGATGCACAAGAATGAGTGCTCATTTCAGATCAGGTGAGGGATGCTCTGTGCAGACTGCAGAAGGAGCCACCACCACCCCAGGGGCCTTTGGGCATCCTTGAGCTGCAGAAGGGTGAGGGACAGCCCTGCATGTGCAGGAGTGTGGAAAGGCTTCACCAAGGGGATTCAGGGAGAGATGGAGGGGTGACTGCACATAGAGGCTGGATGTGCTCCTGTTGGTTCTTCACCACATCTCAGAATGAAAAGGCTGTTCTGGGATTGCACTGCTGTAATTGGGACCAGATTCAGCCCCTCAGAGTTCTGCATCATGGTGGTCCCCAAATCATCATGGCTCAGTGCCCTCACAGCTCTCTGCTGTGAGCTCTCAGAGACCAGCATGAGGTCCTGGATCTCCTCTTCCTTCCAGTTTGGAATTGCAGTCTCTCAGCTTGCTCTCCTCTGCCCTTCCAGAAAGGCATCATGGGTGTTATATCCTCCTGGCCAAACTGATCTGACTCACTTGATCCACTGTGCTCAGAAAAACAAAGTCATTCTTCCCTGACTCAGAATCTGTAAACAGTAAGGCTCCCTGAAGACTTCTCAGTGAGTTATGTACTTCAGAGGAAAAGCAAAACACACACACATTTCATTTCCTTGCATCCCTGCCACCAGAGCAGTGCCCATGGCCTGAGCCCCAGTGCTCTGAGAGCTGCACCAGGCACACCTGGCACTCCCAAACCTACCTGCCTCCTTCACTGAGGACTTTGAAATGTATTTTGATTCCTGTGCTCACAACCTGGGCTTCCTCACTTGCCAAATGTACCTGACAGACCCTCCAGGCATGCAATCCTGAGCTCACCTGGCTGCTCAAAGGACAGTCCCTGTGTGAGCAGGCTGAGTCAGCTCAGGAGGAGCTACAGAAAACTGTACCCCTGAAGAGGAGAGGATTGTTCTGTCTGTGTGAGGATTGATCCCCAGGCCCTCTGGGATGTTAGCTACAATGAGAGCTGGCTGGCCAGCAGCCAGCCCTGCACTGCAGCTTTGACCACTCAATGGAAAGCAGAGGCCAAAGGGCGCAGCTCGTTCTGCAGGGACAGCTCCCTGGGTGTTACAAGTTTAACAAAAGTCTGAACACTTTTTATTAAGAGATGAGGAAGGGATAGAGAAGGAAGGGAGGTCATTAAAGTGGCTGAGCAAGAGGGGAGGAGTAGCAAGCCTGCCAAGCCCTACTCCTGTCCAGCATCTCCTGCGGCACCCGAGAGACCTGCAGGAGACCTTCAGAGACCTTCAGAGACCTGCAGACACCTGCAGACACCTTCATTCACCTGCAGCTCAGCCCTCACCTGGCCTCACTCCCTGCCCCTCCCCTGCTGCCTCCCTCTGTCCCATCAGGGTCAGCAGCACAGCTCCTCCTGGACAGCACCAGGAGCTGGCTGCCAGGGAGCATGCAGCCCTCAATTAAGGGTGGACTAATAACGAAGGTGTGGGAAGGAACCTCTGCTTTCCTCAGCTCTGTCAGTGCCCACAAACCCTCTCCCATGGCTGAGAGGTGCCCTGCCAGAGGCCCCACCAGAGCTCAGATGGAGAAGCAGTGCTATTTCCCCACCTGCCTCATCTCCCTGCCCAGCTGAACTCCCTGCCCAGCAGAGCCTGAGCACAAAAGCCACTCATCAGGTTTAAAGCCAGCCTGCAGTGCCAGAGGAGGGGCTGGCAAGAACCATGTGAGATTAAATTCAGCCACGGGAAGGGACAAGTAATGAGGGCTAGGAACTGAACCAAGGGGTCTCTACCCATTTGGCTGCTCCAAGGTTGGCCTCTTTTTTTGTTTCCTCTGGTGTATCTTTAATATCCTCCTACCTCCCTGATACAAATCATTGATTCCTGCTTGGCTCCTCGGCTCCTGTAAGATTTTCGAGCAGAGCTGAAGGCTACAAGGTTACTGAACAACAAGCAGAAACTGCTTTATTGCCAAGCATTTAATATCCTGTTTCCAGCAGTGGAGGCTTAGGGGGAAAGTATGGCATGAGACTTCTGCCAGCATATCCACTGTGCCTCTAGCACAAAGGTGAGCAGAGGGGTAGGTTCAGAGCCATCAAATAAGTCCCTTTCTCAAATAAATCTGCCCCTGAAAAGCCTTTCACAGTCAAACAAGGCCAAAACTGTTTTCAGTTATGTCCATCACTCTTGATCTTCCCTCTTGCAAATTTATTGCATATGTGCAGTATTGGATAGTGAGTGCAATGGGACAAAGAACTATTAGTCTCAGAGTTGCCCACAAAATACCAAAACATTTGAACCATTTTTCAAACAAATTATAAATATATTATAAATATATTGTGTGGGAAAAAATGGTTTTCTTTTTTTTATTTTCTGTTTTCACCAACTGATTCTAGTCTTCCACCTTTTGCTTATATTCTGTTCAGCTTTTAGGAAGATCTTTCACCTTCAAAACAGAGGTCATGTTGTCCAAAAATTATTTTAATCATATTACTTCCAGGCCACATGCAGGTTTGTAACACAGTAAGCTGTGTATATTGCATATTCACCACAGCTCACCAGTAGTTTTTCCTGGCACACCAGCATTACTACAAAATCTGCAGTGTTTTAGGACAGGTTTTGTAAGGGTCTGAATGAGAAAAATGCCTGTCTTAGTGAGACTGTAGGCTGAGGAATGAATAGTTAAAGATGGCTGGGGGGCACATTCTGTCACGCAGTGGATTTGCAGCAGCCCGTGGTCCCTGGAGCTCATTCCCAGGTGTGACACCTCCCGGGATGCTCCTGCTCTGCTGCCTGTTGGCTCCAGCTCAGCCCTGCACCCCTGGCACGTGAACTCCCCTCCCTGTGTCCCAGTGTCCGGGGCACCCCCAGCCAGGGGCTCCCTTCCCTGTCCCTGTCCCTGTCCCTGTCCCTGTCCCTGTCCCCACAGCAGCTGGGACAGGTCCTTGTCAGGAGCCCCCAGCTTTGTGCTTGTCAATGTCGCTGCCCAGCTCCTTCCCCAAGCGCAGCATCGGGGATGGCTCTGGTCCAGCAAGGGTTGAACCATCTGCTGAGCTGATCCCAGCTCCAGCTGGGATGTGCAGAGTGTGGAGCAGGGGAACCACTGCACCCCACTGCCACCCACGTCAAACCTTCCCCTGCACGGAACTGGCCAGCTTCCACAGGGGTTCTGTGTCCCCTCTGGAGCAGGGAAATCCCCGGTGGCACAGCAGCACTGACACCGCCTTGGCTGGTGCTGCAGACCATGGATTTGACTCTGGAAGGCTCCAATTCATGGTCTTGGCCAAAGTGATTGTCATCACAACTCCCCAAGTCACTCCCCAGAACCCTCTGCACCCAACTTCTTCTCAGCTGAAGGGGCTGTTACAGCTGAAAAAAAATACTTTGAGTAGCATCTTCATTGGTATTCAAAACAAAGATATGCATGTAGTTTGTTGTAGCTAAAGATTTTTATTATTAAAAATATTTTCTGCTTACCGCTTTCCATTCTCAAGGTGTTCATTTATGGACAGGCCATTATGGACTATATTTAGTAGTAAAAGTGAATTTGGAAAAAATTACATTTTAAAGTAAAATGTGGTGAAATTTATTACCTAGAGAAACATTTATATAGCTATAGATCGACAGGTAAGAGAGATTGTAACATCTCAGGGCACACTTGTGTGTGTGAAAAGATATGCATGAGTCTAAAGAGACAGTGTGAATAATACAAATATAGCTATATGCAGAAATCCAAGCAGTAAAGACATCCAGGCTGGAAACAATGCATATATTTTTGCCTGTGCTTACATTGTATTTGGAAAGGATCATTCTAAAAAAAGAGACAACCCAGGAGTCACAGGTGCACGTGTAGGTGCATGTCTGCACACAGCAGTGGTGGCAAATTGACTCAGCCACCAAGGTAAACCTCCTCACATGTTTAATGCCAAGTGGTTTTCATTGTCCTTTGTTGAAGGCATCTTTTTGTGATTATAAAACTACAAAATGGGGACTGTGATTGTCCTGTTAACACTCTGAAACCTCTGCAGGCAGCTGCCAGTGACAGAGATGTTCTCTAAGAGCTGGATTAAGATGCTGGGTATGTTTGCAGATCTTAAGCCCCTCTAAAATTCTACCTTTAAAGCAAGCAGATTTTTCAGAAAATGAGCAATTAGCTAAATAAATAAACAATGCTTTCTAAACTGTTGCTGTTTTTTCAGCAAATTCCCCATTTCTTTCTGAGGACATGAGTTTTTAGAGCTTGGACTTCCTTGCAGTTCTCCCAGCAGACTCCCAAGCAATCCCACTGGAGCTCTGGGCACACTGGGGAACGTCTGAGGATGCCACAGATGAGATGTTTGAGTTCCATTTCCCCACCTGTGAGAGCCCTAAATACAGGGAGCACCAGCTGGAAATGGAATGCCTGTCTCAGACCTTACTGTCTGTTACTTACATGGGAAAAAGAGCACAAGGAACTCCATGCCATGTATGATGCCCCAATAAACCGGTCAATTACACATGAGAATGTATAGGATTAATAATAAAAGCAACATACAAATCCATATGAACAGCAGAAATATTCACATTTTACCACACTTCAATCCAGCTTAGTCCAACTTGCCATAGCAGATGTACAAATCTCAGGGAGCTTTAGGGAATGTTGGGTTCTAGAAGGCCAGGTCTCTTTTAGATCTGGACATCCTAACTCAGCTCCAGCTAGTCCCTGGGATATGAATAATTCATTAGTATTTCTCAGTTTGGAACTAAACTTCTCAGAGAATTTAGTAAGTGTGAATGTTGCTGCAGTAAACATATGCCGATTATTTTTTTAGAAGCTAGAAAATGAGGTTACTCCCAAAAAAGTGGGTAAAATAATTAAAATGTAAATTGAAATAAATTATTCACACTACTAAATTTAAATAAATGACTCGAACACCTAAACTCAATTAAGGCAGTGGCATGTTGTTAGTTAGAATACTCAGTATTGTAGAGCAGATGTACAAAGCCAAGAACTGGCACCAAAAAAGTGTTCAATGTGCATGAATGTTTTATAGGTAACTGAGTGTATACCCTAAGGGCCTTGAATATTACATTAAATTATACATTTCTAATAAAGCAAATATAAATGAATATGGAAGAAAAGTCAACTTTCAGCTAAAAACCCCAAATACTTCTTTCAAGTGAGAGCTTTACCATTGCATAACAGTTGCAATATTATCTTGTTTAATAGCTTAAACACTGTTGTCAGCTAAATAACTGTGTGTATGCACGACAAGGCATAAGTGCCATTGGCAACTGTTGTGTAGTGTTATGGAAACCATTCTAAAATAAGACCACATTTACTGTCACTTAAAACTCTTTTAAAATTTTAATAGAAATAACATATTCAGCAAAACAGACTTATTAATTTGCTGTAACTCTTCCTGGTTTTTTTTTTTTTTTTTTTTCTTTTATGGCTGACTTGCAATCGCAAAAGGAAAGCTACTGTCAAAGTTTAGCTGTAAGGATGGAATATTCCTGGCTCTACAACAAGCTCCTAGTGTCAGGAGCAGGACTGAGGGGGAGGAACCTGGCAAGAAATCAGTATATTTTCTTTGCCATAGTTTTATAAAGTACAGAATCACATGGTGAAAGTTCATGTATATATACTATTTAAGCCTAGAGCCTAAGCTCCAAAATAGAAATATTTTTTTTTTTTTTTTTTTGCTGAAGAGGGGGAAGAGCAGCTATAGAGAAGCTTTGTTAATATTTTTGACATATTTGGATGCTCAACCTGGGTTCACATTTTAAGTGGGCTGGGATGTTCCTGTTGAGCAGAGTGAGCAGAGAAGGACCCCACATCACACAGAGGGGAGCACAGAGCAGGGCACACTGTGACTCAGGGGCAGCTCTGGGGACCACTGAGCCCTTGCCAGGGGTCAGGAGACCTGTGTTCCTTCAGCCCAGGGATCACTGAGCCACTGCCAGGGGACAGGGGACCTGTGTTCCTTCAGCCCAGGGATCACTGAGCCACTGCCAGGGGACAGGGAACCTGTGTTCCTTCAGCCCAGGGACCACTGAGCCACTGCCAGGGGTCAGGAGACCTGTGTTCCATCAGCCCAGGGATCACTGAGCCACTGCCAGGGGACAGGGAACCTGTGTTCCTTCAGCCCAGGGAGCCACTGAGGGGACCTGTGTTACTGCCCAGGGGTCAGGGGAGGGGACCTGTGTTCCTTCAGCCCAGGGAGCACTGAGCCACTGCCAGGGGTCAGGGGACCTGTGTTCCATCAGCCCAGGGAGCACTGAGACAATGCCAGGGGTCAGGGGACCTGTGTTCCTTCAGCCCAGGGACCACTGAGCCACAGGGGCCAGGGGGGTCAGGGGACCTGGGGTCAGGGGACCTGTGTTCCTTCACCCAGGGAGCACTGAGCCACTGCCAGGGGTCAGGGGGGCAGGGAGCACTGAGCCACTGGGGGGGGACCTGTGTGTGACCCAGCAGGGCTGGGACAGGACCCAGGAGTGACAGGACTCACAGAGAAGGGACTGGGCAGCCCCTCAGGGTGTTTGCCTTGCTGCTGAGGACACACAAATAAACCCAAGCACTCCCAGAGACAGAGGAGATGATGCACTGGGAAAGAGCTACTGAAAGATTTTTTTCTCCCTCTAATCAGTTAAGATGTAAGCCAGTTTGGTCCTTGCAAAGCAACAGAACAGATATTGAATTCAGCCCTAATTGGGTCTGTTAACCACCTAACGAAGCCACTGCACATTAACCAGCTTCAATTACAGCAGCAATGAGTGCAAGGGAGGAAAACAATGTGGAGATGTTTTAGTCCAGGGTCCCAGACTGAACGGGGGTTTGTTCAGTCATAACATTGGGCCATAAGGAGAGGGGGGAATGGGGAACATCAGCTCTTTCTCTCCCTCAAAAGCGCAAGAGCCCAAACCTGTTCCCCACAGATACAAATGTGTTCCTGGCCAGCAGCTGAGTGAATAGCTGCAGAAAACCATGCAACATTCAGCCTTCTAGAAAGCCAAGCTCTGATCCTTTATCTCCACAATTAGCACAGACTGGAAGCCAGCCCAGTGCAGAATTCTGAGATCTTTCCCTTGACACCAGGCAACCTTGGGGTAGAACCCATGTGTTGAGAATGATTCCTTCCCAAGCCCTACATCCCCCATCAGACGGGTGATCAGAGGAGAGTTAATGTTCTTTGCCTTGGCAGAGGACACCTCACAGCTGCCTGTCCTCATTTCAGGCACTGCCAGGGAACCCTGCCATGGGGGAAGGAGGAGGGAGGGGGAATTTGTGCCTGGGCCCAGCTGGAGTGATTTGCCATATCCCACAGGGAGCTATAAAACTCCTCTGGCGAGGCTGGCATTTCTCCTGGTTTAACTCTGCAGCCAGGTCTTTCCCGGAGGAAAGATGAGGAACCTTTCCCAGAAAGGAATACTTCAGGGCTAGGAGTGAATGAGTCCGTTTTATGTGTAATTTTTGCCTAGCTTTGATGTGGTCTTGAATAAAGGGAAAATACCTACACCAAGTACCAATCTTGGCTTCATTATTTACATATGAGTGGTAATAATTCAACTAATATTGCTATATGCAAGGAAAATGAAGTTTGAATCAGCACAGAATACAGGGGTGCCTTAAGAAAGTTGGCTTTTTAAGGCCAAAAAGCATTATGAGCAAGATCAACTAGAAGAAGGAAATAAGGCAGAAAATATGAGAGCTTTATAAGAACAACTTAAGGATGTCTATTTTAACAGGAGAAAGAAAGCTGTATCTGTGTAAAAACACAACAGGAATAATCTCAGCATGATAAATCAAAAACCTCTGCAGTAGGAAGTGAATGCAGCCGTAAAAGTAAGTCTTACCAATAAGGACAAAAAAGACAAATGAGATAGTAAAAGAGGATAGATAATTGACAACAAAAACAAAAATGTGTCATTGAGAACATTAATAAGGGAACAGTTTTTGCAAAACATTTCTGGAGCGGAAAAAAAACCACTTGAAAGAGACCGATGGGTCTGTTCCCAAACAGAAACAACAGATACTTCTTTTTTATTTAGCAACAATGCAAAAAAAAAATCAATAAAGATGTCTATTCCGTATTTGCAGGAAAGGATGAAGTATTTGTTAGATGATGATGGTAATATACTTTCTATTCCTACTGTAACTAAAGAGGATATTAATCAACAGCTACTGTAGTTAGACATACTTAAATCAGAAGTTCTGGGTAATTTGCATTGAGAAATTTTAACACAGCTGGCTGTGAAGTTTTTTGGCAGGTAATGTTCATTTTTCAGTAACTCATGGACAGAAGAATATTCCAAAAAACTTTGAAAATGCTAGTTCCTTGTTAGTTCATTAAAAAGTGTGGGCAAGGTGGCTGAGACAACAGAGCCTGACAGGCTGTGTTCAGTATGGGACAACAAAGAAAAAGCTCATATTTAATTCAATTAACAGAGATTGAAAGGTGCAGGCTACTGTTAATGCTGATCAAGGATGGAAAATATATCTGCTCAAGGTAATCTTAGAGTGATTATTAGCCTAGTTCACTTAGGAAGAGCATTTAACAAATATACTAAGGCTTCAGGAAAACATTGCTATACAGCTGACAAAATAAAACCATGGACTTGGAAAGTTTAAAAGAAAATAAATCAATAGGTGTACTAAAGGTCAAATAGAATAGAAAGGAACATAATAACTTGGCTGTAGAGTAAATAACTGGAAAGGTAAAAGCCACCAGAAAGCAGAAACCTCTGCTGAACAAGGAAATCTGTGGTAGAACCAAAATTGCTTCAACTTTAAGCAACCTAAATTCTGTATGTTGCAGACATATATTTCAGGCTGCTAACAATGGTGCTTCCTAAGTAGAGGAACAATTCCATAAAGGTTGTGATAGTTTTCATCACTAACAATCTTTATATCAGAGGTGGATATTTTTCCCATCTCAGGCTATAGTCCCACTTTCACTCCTGGAAGGAAATAAAGCAGACAAAATGTTCCAAGCCCAGCAGTTTGCCCCTGTGGCTCTTAGTGCTCTGTAGGGTTACAACATGTATATTCCACTTGGGGATCCTCACCTCTCCTCACTTTCTTTTCTTCTAATTGTTTTTTTTTTTTACAGCATGTGGCATTGACTCTTGCAACAGTATCCCGAAAAGTTTATTTATAATGCACTAAAAGATGCAGTCTTTGCAGCTGAACCAAATTTACAATAGCAGCATTTTGGGTGATGAAACTGTAGTGCTCCAAGTTTTGTGACTGATGCTTTACTTGGCTTGGGTTTTTTATTTGAACTCAAATAGAACAATCTTATTTGTTTTGCATCAAAGAACAGTGGAAGCAGAAGTGACTAATTTGATTCTTCATGACCAGCCCTTAGAAATTAATATTATTCAGTGCTGGGAGATACAAATTTCAGCCAGCCATACAAAATCCAACCTCTTTCCTGGGTGCATTTCACTGCCTCAGTCTGTGACTCCTAAGAGGGAAACAGATGCTGAGCATGTGAGCTTTAGGGACAAGTCAGCTGACCTTTAATGATTCTGTAAGTCCTTCCCTTGCTCTCCATCAATAGCATACTTATTGATCACAGAGCTGGCTGGTACTGAATTCCTCTGGAGAAATTCAGTATCAGAAAGGCTAAGAAAAATCTTTAAAGTGCATTGCTTAATTCTCTGGTCTGTTGTCATCAAAACTGAACATCTGAAACTGCACTTTGCTACCCAAAATGGAGCCTCTTCCCTCAACCCTCTTGGTATTGCTGCTTTGGCTTCCAAAGTAAAATCTTCCCTTCTGTTCATACCTGCTTGTAGGCAGGTGATTCAGCATGACTTCCCAAACTCACATCACTGTTTGGGAGCTGGGATGCATGAATTCTTCAGGGAATCTCACTAGAGAGTTATCTATGAATTATGTCATCTGAGAAGGCTCCAGAGGAAATGTCACTGCTGTGATGATTTGCATCTGTATAAGCTTCCCATGAAGACAGCTGCCAAATAAAAGAAATAAAGAATAATTAGGGATGAGAAGTATCTCTAATTTTCCCCTTCAATTACTTGTCCATCTGCATGCATATCAGGTGTAATATCATGCATTCTTGAAGAAGAATTGTCTGGCACTCCGAAAATAGTTTACAGGCCCTCTGGCAGTAATCACTGTCTTAGGAACAGGCTGAGAAGCAGTCACAAATTAAATTGAAAGCCCCCTGACCCTGACCTATCATGCCAGGGCCCTCCACATCATTTTGCTGTATTCATACTACAAAGAGACAATCACTCAACACATGGCAGTGCAGGATGGTGAAAACCTGGAGAGTTGATTCCCAAGCAGTTCCACCACTCCATGGTCTTAGGAGTCCCCTCCAGCCTAAATGAACCTGTGATCCTATTCTATGATGGTTTGCACACTCACATTCCCTTTAGATTTTAAGTATTCCAAGATGAAGAAGAGCCCATTTCGGCAGTGCACACTCCATGTGCAGTCCCTGCTCCATCCCATATCCCATATGCTGCATTATGTCAAACCCTGTGTTCAGAGCATGTACAATGAAATTTGCCTCTTCTACTAATGCCTAAACTCCATTGCCTTCTGATGGATGGGCACAGTGCATCACTGGAGTGATGAGGATCTGATGGGATATTGCCATCATTTATTACTGGAATATTATCACTGGCATATTATTGCAATGTATCACCAGAGCAGCAGCCAGCAGGGATGGAGCTGCACCAGAGCCTTGTATGTTTTATTAATTTGTAAGTGATAGCTGTAGGATGAGGATGACACAGAATCGGCATATACCCTGCTTTCTTCTCATTCACATCTTTGCAACATGAACTGGAAGATTTTGTTTGCTACTTTCCAGGTGTGAATCATTTCCTTGCTGAAGTTTTAGATTGAAACCTTTATTCTGAAAGTTTTGTTAGCAATTATGAAATAACAAGGACCAAAAGAAAATGGAAATCTGATATTGTCTGTCTTGTTTTATCATCATCTCTATCATATATTTTAGGAATATTTTGTGGCACTATTAAAGTTTCCTATTACCCAAGGTATTATACAGACTTAGAAAATGGACATTTCATTAAAGTATGACATCTATTTACAACGACTTTTTTTTGTTGCATTTGCATGAGCATTTAAAAATTCAGTACCTCATTTGCTGCCAAAAATAACATACAAAACCCAGTACATTCCTGCCACTCAGTTACTCAAATTGGCAAAATGACATCAGCTATTTAAATATCTTGATGAAACCTGAGTGTTCCTTCTCCCATCAATGTTAATTCTGCCTGTCTCACTGTGCTTTGCACAAAGCAAGAGTGTGCTTATATTACAGTGTCTCTTCCACAGTCATTGCCTGGAGGAATTCTGAAAGCTCTCCTGCAAATGTCCCCTGGATTTATTTCATTGTAGTACCAGAAAATAACATTTGCTGCAAGCTTTATATAGAGCAACTTCTGCAAAGTGATGCCAGTGTCAGCCTGTCTGATTCAGTCAGGACTCTGTTTTACTTTGTGATAAGGCTCCTATCTGCATCCCACTAGGATCAGACAGAGATATTGGATAACTACAGCTGGTGCTTGCTACTCACTGGAGGATTGCATTCATCATATCTCTGCTACTTCTGGCCATTATCTATCAGTACATAAATATCTTCATCTTACTTAGCATCACACGTTTTTAGGCTAAAAATGTCTCTCTGATAGAGCCCTTCAAATTCCCATCATTCCTCCATCCATAATCTATTGCAGTAGAACACTAGGGATAAAATGTAGAGCTGCATATTTTTTAAAAAGCTGATCTAGTTTCAAACTGCTGCCCTGGGTGAAGCGGTCACCCTTGGCCAGGGTTGTTCAGACACAGAGGGGCAGGAGCAGACAGCCGTGGAGAGGAGCCCCCTGTGTGCTTGATGAGCTGTGATCCCAAATTAGAGATAACCCACAGCAGCACAGCCCCTACTCTGGAGTTAGCTTTGGGCAAAGCTGGTACTGTAATGCACCCCAGCACCCCAGAAGATCCTGAGCAGCAGAGCAAACTGTGAAAGAAGGGGTGAGCAGTGGTGGGTGAGGAGCCAGGGGCACACAGACTGGAGAGATGCTGATGAGCACTTTGGCAGGAAGGAGGTCACATTGGTGTCACCACCTCCCTCAGAGCACCACCCAGGGCTGGCCATGGTCACTGAAAAGAGAGGGCATGGTAGTGGTGAAGTGAAATGTCACAGGTTATACCTGCCTGTCTGAAATCAATTTCTGGAGAAAGACTGCACAGGGCGGGTTGTAATCTTCCCTTTGTGTCTCCCAAGAAATGGTTAATGCTCATGTAGCAACATGCAGATCAGGAGGTTAATCCCAGAATGTGCAGTGATAAAAGTGAACAAAACAGCAACATCTGTTCCAAATGACAGCTTCTCATTAATCTGCACATCCACTGCTGAAAAATATGGATTACACTCAGCAGGAACTCTACCTAGATTAGTAGTTTGGAAGCCCAAGTCCTCTTGCCTATTGTCAACTAGATTACCCCTTGCTGAACACTGTGGCTTTCCCAGGACTGACTGCAATAATAATGGACATTCATTTAATCACATTGCCTGACACATTGCAGGAGATTCACTAAAAACTGGTGGAAGGGACACAGAACTAGTGAAAATTTGATGTTTAGCTTTTCTTTTTGCATATGATGGCTGGATGAAAGTGTTTAAGCTCAGCCTTGATGTCATTGTCTGACCAGCAGTAGCTGTTCTCTTCCAACACAGTGTGACTTCTGCCATCACAAGAAAACATCTGCAGGATGGCACAAGTTTTGGCATCCCTTCAGAAGGGTATTTAAAACCTTTTGTCTCCTTTCCCTTCAAGAACTCAGTGCAAGTCTAATAAATGATGGGTTGGGAATTGAATGAAGGTCCTGAAGCAAGTCTGATTAGAACTAGGGGAAAAAAAACCAACCTAAACCCACACAACACAATTTGTACACTGCTACCACCTAGTGAATTAAAAAGAAATGAAGTCTCCCTCTGAACTAAGATGAGCCAAGTCTAAGGGTGTGACCCTTCATCCCTGAGGTCACTGGGACTTTTACCATTGGCTTTACTTGGAACAATACTTAATAGGACAGGCCATATTAAACATCAGGCATTTGAACTTCAAGGGCAATTACAGAGAGTACCAGAGAGTTTTACATATATTTGTGAGCTAGATAATTGCCTTAATTTGTCCAGAATAACACTGAACCAAAAGCAGCATTAGCAATTATGGCTTTAACTCAGTGCAAATAGGTTGAACAGGATGAAAATACCCATTTGAAGAGTGGAAAAAAGGAGAGTTTTTCATGGGTACTGCATTTTATTTTTCAAATTAGGTTAAACATTAAGAAGTTTACACAGCAGCTCTGGAAACCTCAGTTCTGCAGTGGTGCAAAGAATTCCTCCAGAGAGTTTGGCCAGCTTTCCTTCTTGCTCCCTGGTGCTTCCCCAGAGCAGGAAGGAACCAGTCACTCCCACTCAGTCTTTAGCTCAGATTTAGTGGGCATTTTTCTTAGTTAGATTGGCACGTGGTAACTCATCTCCCCAGTCAGTCACACTGAAATGTCAGTGCTAACATCCAGTGCTATTAAAATCCACACTGATTTTGACACTTCCTCCTGCAGAGTCAGCATTTTATTTACCCCAAGGCATACTTTCACTTGCAATGTGAATCACAGTACAAAGTGTCAGGATTAAATGATTCATACCTTATTTGCAGCACTTGATCCTTTCTTCCCTATGCCATGCCAAGAGAAATCCCTTCCAAACTGCTCTGCAGGATGGATCTGAAACCAGCTGACTTGTGCCACTGTTCTGCTGCCCTGGGACTGCCTGGAGATGCTCAGTGTAACCATTGCACATGGAAAAGAGTGGCAGAAGAGGCTTTTCAGCACTTCTGGAAATGAAGGTATCAATGTCACTGTGATTCCTCTTACCTCTCTGTAATCATAGCCAGGAAGGATGCAAGGATCTTAATTACCTAATATTAATAATACAAATGCATTTCTGTGCTTTAATCACTTTCACAGTATTTATCATTGTTAGCCTCATGTCATAGTTCAGCAAAGATCTGAAGTGTATTCATAATTCAAAGCTCCACTGGTTCACCCTTTATTTCTCAGCTTTAAAATGAGCGACTTTATTTTAGGCTGAGCCTAAAATCAGACCTCACAACAGCCCTACTTTTCTCCCAGTTCTGCTGTGTTTATTTGAAGCTCAGATATGTTCAGAAGAGAATCTTTCTAACAGAGCAGAACACCCGATTAATTATCTCTTTCTTTTTTGTATTTGCAATGGAAATAAAATGGAAAATACTCATGTTAAAGCCAGTTGCAAAAGAGCTCTGTGGAACCTTCTGCAATGCAGGTTTTTGTCACAAAAAGGAAATTAACCTTGCAGTAATTAAACCTTCCATAGGTTTACTATTTTAGAAAGATTACAATTTATGTATCATAAAAATCATGCTTTAGAGGAAGAAAAGAATTTTAACATTTTATCAGTGTTAGTCTCAATTTGAAAATAGCTTCTTAAATGGTGTGTATTAGAGAACATAATGTTGAAAATAAATGCAAACCTTTGATTTTTTTTTTCTGATTTTTTTCCATAATGTAGGTTTCATAATATAGAGAGTGCCCTCAAAAACCTAATTCTGATATCTTGGAATTTCAGGGGAAACTGCAGTGTGTACAATCCTCCTTGCATCATCCCCCCAGCTTCCTTTAAAAATCCTCTTCTTTAAGCATCCCTTTCAAACCCGTTAAACACCTTCCCAGTGGCTGATGTGCCATTTCACAGCAGCCCTGGCTCACTGGCTGCCTCCCCCTGAACCTCCTGCAGTGCCTCACCCAGATTCATTTCAACTTGTACTTTGTGTTGCTACATAAAGCATTATTTTTTTTTCTTTCTTCAGGGCAAATGGATGGGATCTGTAAAGCAAGTGATTTTGAAATGCATTTTAACTTTCAGATCAGCCTTTGAGAAATTAATTTCCACTTAGTTTTTGGAGTCATTCCAACTCATCCTCATGAGTGAAATATGGGCATCAGAAGGTGGAACAGAAAATACAAAGCTAATGATCTGGTTCATGTTAGTTAGTTCTCTCTTAATCCTTTGAAAGATTGCATTTCCCGTCTCTGGAATTTCCTCTCACTGACGGTTTTTAAAAGAAACAAGACAATATTTGCCATGCATTATATATCAAGATTAACTCAAGAAGCGAAGATGATCTATTCACCATCCCTCTAAGCCTCTCATAATTAGGTCTACCAGCTTTCAAGGACAATACTGTCTGAGCTTTAAGAATAAGAATTCCCACTGAAATTTAAAATGTCTCACAGAGTAAAGGTTGGAAAGGACAAAAGGGACATAACCTTCACCCCTTATCCACCCTGACTGTGCTGTGAGTACCCAAGGGCTGCAGACCTGCAGTCACTCTGCTCCTGAAAGGGGACCCTGCTCCTCCCCAGGCAGCCTTGGGCCACAGAATTTTCATTTCTGCTCAGCCCCATAGGAGGGACCACATTTCCAGTCCTACCCACTGCAAGCCCCCAAGTGTTGTAGGCTTTCCCATTTTTTGTAAACCCACATTACCTTCAGCTGAGCTGCCCACAGTATTTTTGGCTAGAGAACCCCTAGGAGAGGAGGTGGGAGTCCATGCCCAGCCTTCCAGCAGTGCCTGGTGGCTTTGCAGTGTCCCCCTGTGCAAGGCAGGGAGCTGACACCAGCAGTACCTGGGCACATCTCTGCATTCCTGCCCCAGTGGGGACAGGAGCAGGTGACACAGCACCCTGTAGGTTGGTGACTCCAGTCAGACCTGTCCTGCAGAAGGCTTTCCTGCACCCACCAATTCCCAGAGAGGATGGGAACTTTCCATCACTCAGGGCAGTTGTCCTGACCAGTGCCCTCCTAAGGCCCACAGGCTGCAGCTGTGACACAGCCTGGACAGCAGTGGCCTCTGGAAGAGATGGGGGGTCCAAACCACACTGGTCACTGTTTTCCTCTGCAGCTGGCTCTCCCCAGCCCTGTGCCAGCCCCAGCAGTACAGAGCAGAGCAGCCACCCTCCTCCTGTCCTCTTCCAGGAGCAGTGACCTTCCTGCTGTCCTTCTCCAGGAGCAGCCACCCTCCTCCTGTCCCCTCCAGCAGCAGCTACCCTCCTGCTGTCCTTCTCTGGGATCAGCCACCCTCCTCCTGTCCCCTCCAGGATCAGCCACATTCCTCCTGTCCCCTCCAGGATCAGCCACATTCCTCCTGCTGTCCTTCTCTGGGATCAAGCCACATTCCTCCTGTCCCCTCCAGGATCAGCCACATTCCTCCTGTCCTCCAGGAGCAGCCCTGATCCCTTCTGCCGCTGCTTGCAGAAGGTCCAGTGCCAACCCCAGGTACAATTCCCAGGAAGTTTGAAGCACCCCTGAAGGTGGGACAGAGTTGGTTTTGATAGATATCATGGAAATATGTTTATTAGAAGTGTATCTGAAGGAGAAATGAGAATTATAATAGTAAATCAGGTATTTCTCCTTCTGTCCCCAAATTTCCTTTACTGTCTAGCCAGTTTTTTACCATCCGAGGTAAAAAAATAATGTAGGAATGGAGGTTATCAGCAGTATTGCTGATATGCAAATATAATAACCAACATTTGTTGATGTTGTGAAATGAACAGTGGATTTAAAGAGATAGCAGGATCTTCTGTTTACTTACAAATATGTTTGCAGGGAGGGGGAAATATTTGCATGAAGCCATCGCAGACATCATATTTTTACTGTCACATTTACAGTCCTGCAGAACATTTTTAAACTATCCTCTTAAAGAAATAGCATCCTATCACAGTCAGCTGAAAAAGGGTAAATATGGAGAGACAGTCTATTCAATTTTGTTCCAATAGAATTGCAAGCACTTTGCTTTTGTCTACTATTATTGTAAATGCTGGGCTGCAAAATTCAGTCCAGCTCCCAGTTCTGGTAATCAGAAGCTGCAAAGAAAATGCATTTGCTCCTTTCCAAACAGTAAGGAAAGTTTGAGTTTTCAAGTGAATGAAAATTTCCTGGAAACAGCAAATTTCAGTGTTCATTACTGGAGATCAAGATTTAGCATGGAGAGGATTTTGTAATTTCTTTCAAAAAATGTAGCTTGTTTAGAATTTCAGAATTTCTCATCTTTTTTTCTCCTCCTCCCCACAGAAGATACAGCTGGTAGGGGTCTAAGACTATAAAATAAGCATTAAATCAGAGAGCCTGTGTTTGCCCTACTTCCTTCACTTTTCTACATTCAATTCCACACTTAATAGGAGGGAAGACAAAAGAAGGAGACATTTTCAATGCTCAGCCCCGAATAACATCCCTCTGGGATTACCTGCAGCTCAATACATCATTCAAAAGCAAAGATTAAAAGTAATAGTCACGTTAATATCATTTCACAATCCACAAACATAAATCCTCATTTGTTATTCATGAGCTTATCACACACACCTCTTAAGGAGCAAAATATTGCAGCATGTGCAGAAAACAGGAGCACAAAGTAAACAGTGAAGGGGAGGCAGACAACTTTATAGCTCATTTAAGGTAAAGATATTGCAGGTGTGTTTGCTAACAGAGTAGAAGTGTCTCTGCCTGGCTTTGATGATGCATCTTGCAGAAGCATTTACTGTTTCCCTAATCATGACTTAATCAGACCCTGAGGTGCCCACATCCTAAGAGTGTTGTTTTGAAGTGATGGATACCTGTGGGATGAGGTGGAGGAGGGCAGCAGTGCCCTGCATATCCCCCTCCTTGTGGGGTGACAGAGCCAGGAGTGTCCCAGGATGCAATGAATGACATGGACTCACCCCCTTGCTCCAGGAAACTCACCCAGGATATTTCTGCAGAGGAATGAGCTGGGCCTGGGGCACAGAGTGCCTCTGGGCACAGAGCACACTGCTCCTGCACACAGGGCTGCTCCAGAGGCCACAAGAATCACTCACAGGCACCCCCATGGGTGCTCCCTGCCTGAACACCCCATCAGAGGCAGCTGCAAACTCAGAGCTGAATTCTATTTCACAAGTGAGCTCCTCCAGGGGCTAACCCATCCCTCACTGCCCAGGGTGTGACTCCCTGAGCTCTGAGGGGTTTGAGGCAAAGCCATGGGGTCCGTGGGTGACACACACAGCCTGCCATGGCTCTGCAGCCATCCAAGCTTGAATCCCAGCCAAGAAACACATGCACAGTCCTTCTGATGGTGGTTACTGTAGAAACAGAGAGGAAACTTTCACCAGTGTTTCTCTCTTATTTCCCAATAAATAGCAGCATCTCCCCTAGAAACTATATCGATCTCTAGTTGTTCAAATAACTACTATTACAGAAGTAGATGAACTCTCCCCTGATAGACCTGTCAGACTCCCTGCTGATGAGAAGCCTTCCATGCAATCCATATCCACAATTGCTTTGGAAGTCGACAACTGATGTTCCCTCCTTTTCCCCCTCCAGCCATATCCCTGTAGCTTTCTTCTGTTTCAACCTCCCTTGCTTTTTTAAGCTGATACTTGTTTTGAGAAACTGCTGGAGTTGTGACAGAAACTTCTGAGCTCTCCCAGTAATTGGCCTGCCTGTGTGCAAGGGAGGGGTTGAGAATGACAGTGCAAGGGAAGAGAACCTTGAAAACTTCTTGTCTTGGGAAGCTCCTGCCATAAATCAGGTGGCGTTGAACGAGCTTGCCTTGAACAATCAGTGGTTTGTGCAATGAGTATTTCCTCTCAATGTCTTCTCAGATATTCATACATTCATGATTTGATTTTACACATTAAACCTATTTTGTCCATGTTTTTTATTTCTATAACTATTGCAAACCCTTTCCTCTGGCTCAGAGGAAAATGTGCAACTTGTTCAGCTGGAACAGTTGCAAGTTTGCTGATGAAGACTCAAACACCAAGAGTTCAAGAAGAATCTCATTATTACCTGGAACTAGCAAGAAAGCTAACACTCATCATGTGTTAAAACATTTTATTGTACAAGGCTTAAGCAAAAATGAGCAGCGGCTGTATATCCTCAGCTTCACAGGCTGCCAAGTTGCACTGGCTGTGCTGGAGCAGCTCTGCACTGTGAGCACAGACTCTGGCCTGCAGCAGCCCTGTCCCAGGTGAAGACAATCTGCATTCCTCCCAAAAATAATTAATTGAAAGCTGTTTGGTAGCTATTCCTGACAGATGGGTAACACAGTCCACTGCCTGATTTTCTGATGCTCATGAAGTGACCTGACTGAGCCAGCAAAGTTCTTAATCCTTCACCACCTCAGCACTCAGGGAGTGACTGAGGCATCCAGCTTCACAAGTGTTCTTGTTTTGTTAACTGTTGAGTGGGAGAGACAGAAAACAAGTTCTGCTTATGCTCCTCTTCTCTTCTGACACAGGGGATGAAGGAGCACCCTCCTGATCACCTGTAATGGCACAGCCTGAGGGTGGCTAAGCTAGAACTGCCGGGTTTGCTGTGCTCTTGTTCAGCCCTCCCACATCTGCCCTGATGTTGCTCAGGAGGACAAGGAAAGCTGCTGGACAGCATCACCTCAGCTGCCCAGCAGCTCTCACCACACTGAGCAATCAGCATTCTGAACCCTCCCACAGAAACAGCTGCAACTGAGGTAACTGGAAAATGAGTGTATTCATCTGTCACCTATATGTGCAGATACCAAAATCCTTGGGAACTGGAGAAGCTGCAGGAGGAAAGGTGAGAGAAACTGTCCCTACAGACACACCTTGATGCTGTTACCCCTGTGGCTGCCCTCAAATGGTGCAGAAGTCTAGGTGTGTGCTGGAAATCTATTAGCTTGCAAAGGAGGAGGATACATTGATTATCCAGTTTGAAACATCTGTGTATGGAGTTGGGCAAATGGGAGGTTATAACCATACTATGACAATAAATTTCAAATTCCTCAGGTGTGAGCCACCTGCAGACAAGCTCCCTACTTAAATGTCACTTAGCACAGCTTTTGGCACTGGTGTTCTCCTAAGTGCATTTCCCTATTCGTCTTCCAGATAATTTCATTATCTGCCTGAGTGGGGCTGATAAAAAGGCTTATGTAAAGGTTTCTCCTAGCAAGACACATCCCAGTTTGAAGCTGACTATTCCAGACTTTTTCAGGTTTAAAACCAAGTGCTCACTCCCAAATTTTCCTTCTCCAACGTAACAGGCATCCCTTTTCCACATTTTCATTTTTAAATGTAAAGAATATTGCTGCCAGTCAGATATTGCAGCCTGTCTCACTCTTACTTTAAGAATGCACAACTTTAGTGTAGAAATTACTGCTTGCAGACACCAGAAAGGATCAGCAGATACATCTCCAAGTTTTTTGGTTTTGTGTAAAGTGACATCTGCTTGAAAATTTTCAAGTGTCTGGAAAATTACAATAGGTCTCCTGGGAATGGATTAATAGGCTGCAGACATGCAAGGCAAACCTAAATGCTGAATAAAATACTTCACCTAGCACTGCAGTTCATCAGCTGGGCTCCCATACCTGCAATAAACCTCTCCCATCTGTGCCTGCCCATGCAGCTTTCAACCTTCTCCAAGGAGGGAGCTCCAGTCACAGTAAGGTCGACCCTGGCACAAATTCTTTGATATTATAAAGTATTCAACCCATTTAGCAGAAAAATGCTGATTGTGTCTCTCAAAAGTAGAATAAGCAGGCAAGGATTAGGTTTTTTATTAACTAAATACTCAAGAAAATAGAGTTCCAAAGTCTGTGGGTGTTAATGCACTCCAGTTTTGCCAAAAGGCTTCCAAAATGTCCAGGCTGTAATCTCAAAAATGCTGTCTCTATATTTGGTACTTGATTACTGAGTGGAGATGGGGAACAAGCTCTGAAAAGCAAGACAAGCTGCAGGAGGAAAGGTGAAAGAAACTTTCCTTACAGATACACCTAAATTAATAGACAAAAAAACCCCAAAGTTTAGGCCAGAGCTGCAGGAAAGAGCTGAACTTTTTTCCTCCTGATTAGTAAGAACAATTAAAATAATTACCCAGTTAAAACTTTGTTCATTCTACAGTGAACACAACAGAGTAACTTGGTAATCCTGCCCAACTATAATGGTTTGTGATACTCTGGCTCTCCTTGGAGAATGTCAGGAATTTTTGCTACTTGTTGAGATGCTTGGGTTGGCAATTCAGAAAACTGAGACATGAACATCAGAGCAGTCAATGCACGCACAGGAAGCTGAGATGAGCCTGCCTCATGCAGTCCAAACCCATAAGGAAAAGGAGAGGATTTTTCCTGTATTTTTGGAAAGAGTATTTGGAGAGTATTTTTCAGTGCATCCATCCCCACACCAACAGAATTCTGACATTAACTCCACTGAGCCTACTCACATCCTTATATTTAAAATCTGTATATAAATACTTTTCTAGACTAAGCACTACAGTGCACATTCCATGTCAAATTAAACCTTTACTACATGATTTACTGCTCTATTTTTTGCCTATTAAAAAAAATCCTTTCAACTCTCATGTCTTTATATGTTTTTATATATCTATCTTGCAAGATTCTTTGTGATGCCCATATAAAATGCTTCATCTGAGTGAGATTTCAACCTGACAGACAAATTCTTTACTCACTCCTCATCTGCATCACTGGTCTGCTTTAAAAGCCATTTTCAGCCTCCTCTTTCGTCAAGTACCTCTAGAGAGAGATGCCACATGGACATGAGTGCACAGACCATGAGGCAGGAGCCACCAAGTGACACTGTGAGAAGTCAGCAAGGAAGAGAAGGGATGAAAGGGAAAAGGGAAAAGGGAAATGGAAATGGAAATGGGAAAGGGAAATGAGAAAGGGAAATGGGAAAGAAAAATGGGAAATGGGAAATGGGAATAGGAAAGGGAAAGGGAAAGGGAGTGAAGATGAAGATGTTTGAAGAAGACAAATACCACTGGATTTTATGTGTGAATCTCAGTGCAAAGAGACAGGTATAGAGAAATATTTTTGGTAAATCCAGTTTGGAAGCCAACTTTGTGATTTATTTAATAATGGCCATCACAAAAGTTATGCATAACTAAGTGCATGTATATATAATACATAACTTTTCATTTGATATTATTGATTTAAATCCTTTTGGTTTGATGAATGGGTGCATTATGCTGTGACCAGTGAAACCAGCCTTGTTGAGTCATTGGCAGGATTTTCCCAAGTTTTGAAGGCATGCTCTCCTGTGGGTTAAAAGTCAGAAATGTCCTCCCAGTGTGTCTGACTGAGCTCAGTTTTTGACTGGGACAAGACAAGCCCAGGTATTACTTCAAGTCTGTCAGTTCCTCCCACTCTCCAAATCCCTCTACACCTATCCTGATATCCACATGGAGGATCAAGGGATAGAAAGTCTCTCAGGGTTCATTTGAACTTGCAATGCAGCTTTTTCATGTTAATTTTCCTTTTCCCTTTCCTTCACCTCAATTCACTCTGACGCCTTGCCACAATATTGTCAGTCTCAGAGAAAACAACAAGCCAAAGCAGATGTGCTGAACACATGGTCACCAACAGGAGCAGTTCCCAAGCAAAGTTAGCATGTGAAATCATTCCAAAAGAGGGATGTCTCATCCAAAAAATAATCTACATCTGCTCCTGTTGTTTGGTGGATTGGAAAAAAACCCAAACAACTTCCATGTGTAAGTTTACAGTTTGAATTTACCCAGTGCTCTTACATTAAAGGGGTTATGATTTTAGGCAGTCTGATACCATTATTATGGGTTTCTCTTTTATTGATTAACAGATATATTTCTATTAGGTTTTTTTTTTTTACTTTTTAATAAATGGTATCATATTGTAAGGGCCCCTTATGTTTTGGTGCCACAGAGGGGATGAAGGGTAACACCATAATTTTGTAGATATTCTAAGAAAAAGAAATCTGATAAAAATTATCATTCTTTGAAAGAAAGATGTGGTTTTTCAATTTTAAAAAAGGGCTATTTTACTTATAGTGTTTCTTTATTAATTTCCTTTGTCCTGTAGAATTTAGGTAACTAACACTAGACTGGCTGTGACCTGATCCAAAGACAATGTTACAGAACAGCAACTGGACATTTTACTGCTGTTTCTGTTCTGTTTGGGGGAATATGAATAAACACCTGGAGAACAAGATACATCTGGCAAGCTCTAAAGACAAGCTCAGCCTGCCAAGGAGAGAGCACAGAGTGCCAAGGTCTGGCTTGGGTCTGAAGATGAGGAAGACACTTCCCATCCAAATCTTGACCTTTCAGCTGAAGGTTTGCACTGGGTAAGCCCATTCTCCCTGATAAGGGCCACCACTGCCTTGCAATATAAATAAAACAGAAAAACAAATCACAGTTAAAGAAATATGATAGCAAAATCCATGCCTGTGTTTGGGAGGAGTGGCCAGGAAACTGAGACAGTCAAAGCATGAAGCCTCTGAGTCACTGAGAACTTGTCCAAGTTGAACACACCACCCTGAGAGACTTGCTCTTATTACCCACACATTCACAAAGAGCACATTCCACCTGTTAACATAAAGAACAAAGCACTTCCACCAAGAGCATTTGGTAAATAAATGACTTGGAAAATATTATTAAGCTCAAAACCAACATTTTACCATGTTTGATTTGCTACCAGATGCTGTGGGATCTGAAGATACAGAGAGAATAAAAAAATGTGAAATAATGGCAATGAAAGACTGAAATACAAGAAAAAGGAAGTTTTTGTTAAATTACATGCAGAAATTAATGCAAAGCTCTTATTCTACCCTGGTCTATATCATGTACAACAAATATTGCCTTTTCATGGAAGGAATGAGTCCCTGACAGTCTTTGCCATATACCTTACAGAGGGTATTGTGTCTCACTCAAAAAGCAGATAATATATGAAATTGATACAATTTTCTGTAGTGCATTACCCCACATGCTGGGACACGTTGATGTACAGATTAGTGGCAAGGAGGCAGTTTCTGCTGTTGAAGGCAGGTAATAAGCCTTCAAAGTGTTTTTTACAGAGAAGATGGATGTCAGTAAGAGCAGCTGGAGTTAATGCCAGCTAAACTTGCATCTTTTTCCCCTTTCCCTTTCCTTGAGGAAGAGGGACTGTTAGTATGAGCCAGCAGCAACATTCCTCTTAAATGCCCTCTTTCAACATTAGAGGGTCCTTCCTTCTACTTACAAACATTGTCAGCCTCCCTTTGGGAGTGAAAAGCATGTGTGGTTCTTGGAAAATTCTGTTAAAAACATGAATAACCTGCCAAAGACTGTGGCTAGAAATGAGCAGTGGCCACTGGAAATATACAGTCAGAGCTGGTTGAGTCTTCCCAGATCATCCTGCTTGGGATCTTTTCACCCTAAACACAATGGGGTGAACAATGAGTTCACCAATGGGGCCAACAGCCCCCTCACAGTCCAGAGAAAACCCTTGGAAAGGCCATGGTCCAGCTGATGTGCTGCAGCTGGGGAGGGAGATTCCGTTATCCAACACCTCTATCACTCCTCAAAGGCACTCTGCCTTCTCCAGCAGGGAGTGTTAGTGTTGGACAACTCAGCCTCAGTATCACTGAATCCTTTCACAGCTCTTAGCCTAAATCTGGGCCCCAAACTCAGCTACAGCTCTAGGCACCAACAGCAAATTGAGCAAAATCCACCAAATAGCTTCAAACTGAAACATGTACTAAGGTGTTATTTTTATTTTAAGCTGATATTCTGCTTTACAGGATCATACCAGAGAGCAGCAAAATCTCTGCCCAAGAGCATGGGCTTCCCAGCCAGCTCAGCTGGCTGCAGAGACCAACACCAGCTACTGTGCCACTTTATTCTCTTCTCTTTCCTCTCTTTTTATTATATTTCATCTGAAAGTTAATCCAAATGCAACCACTGACAGGGAGATGAGGCACAGTGGATGTGTGCTAAGCAAATCTGTGTTATGCTCAAACCAAGACCCTCACTGGAGTCCTTGCTGGTTTCCAGCATCCTGGTCCCCAGCAGAGATGACAGCAAGATATAATATTTCTTCAAGTACCAAGTTTTAAAGTTATCCAGTGACTGGGGAAGGAGACTTTTCCCCCCCCCTTTTGCTTCAAAGCAAGTGCAGGACGAGGTTATATGACTACTTGGAATCAATGCAGGTTCCTAATGATGCATGAAATGAAATATTGCTGTCCAGTGCACAGTGAATATGCAGAGTTCTGCTCTGTGATAGATACATCCTGTGCTGCTCTGACAGGGCAGAAACACCCCCACAGCAGCTGCAGCCCAGCCTGGATTTTGTGTCAGATGAGTTGCCATCTTCTGCTGCTACACTCTCTTCTCCAGCTCATACATCTGGCAGCCAGTTCAGTTCTTTTAGCCAAGGGGTAAATAGAAAGCATTTCCCATATTGTGGTTCCTGCCCAGGGAAATAAAAAAAAAAAAAAAAAAAAAAAGTCATGGACCTTACAGAATTTCTGAGCAATCTGTGAGCTCTGAAATTCTGGCCTGATTATCTGTAGATGGTAGTCCAACTTTTTGCCCTTTTAATAATAGTGCTAACATGGCCTGATGAAGCTGGACTGAGATGAATTAAAGCACTGCTCAGTCAGGGAAAACACATCTATAGCTCAAATACTGAGCTTCTGAAAGCTTTTCACATCAGAAGGGAGAAGCAGCATGGAAAAGATTAAGTACTTACAACTCTTGTGGAGATGAATTTGTATAAGAGACAAAAGAATTAAATAAACAAATGAGGAGAGAAAGGTGTAGATTTCCCTTCAGCAGAGCCCCATCACCAGTGTAATTTCCTCCTCCTTAAAAGAGTGGACACAAGCAGTCAGGAAGAGAAGCTTTTCAAGACCTAGTACCAAAACCACCCCCCTTATCTGATGCAGGTTGTTTAGATTTGTGCATGGCCAGGTGGCTCTGACACTCTGCAGTCAAATCCTAAAATGAAGGCAGGGAGTTCAGAGGGAATCCACACAAATTTCAGAAAGAGGAGTTATTGCCCTTTTCCCTGGGGTGGAACAAGGCAGACTGGGGCAAGTGCAGCAGAAATCTCTGCCTGCACATCTTTGCCTTGATTTTGTGGTGGATTTTGTGGGCATCAGCTGCTCAGGGCAGCCAGGCAGGGCTGCCCCAGACCTGGGAGGAGCAGGATGGGGCAGGCAGGGCGCAGAGCACTGTCAGTGCTGCCTTCAGCTCTCCTTCCCAAAGCAGCAGCACTGCTCCAGCTGATAAACCCTTTGAACAGTGGTGGCACAGCACCTAAGCAACAGGAGAAGATGTCCTGGTGCCTTTCATGTTTAATGGCACACACAGATTTCCATACTCCTCCTGTTTCTGTTGATAAATAATCTGGATGTTCCTTCTTGTTGCTTTTATCCAGACACAAAGGACAGTGCAAGCTACCTGCTGTGCCTCATCTTTTCTCCTGATCAGCTCTATTTAAAATGAAAATCCAGCCAGCAAAAGGACACCAAGGGCTGCTTGTTCAGTATTCCCTCTGTGCTTAGATGATTACACCAGGGAAGAAAAAAAGAGGGACAGCAAAACGAAACAGTAGGAAGCCAGGATACAACAGTAGGAGAGATGAAACTTTTTATCCCCCAACTATTACAGAAAGTCAGAAAAGGATCTGCTAGTGAACTGCAATCTTTTCTCTCCTGTCCCTTGTCCAGGGAGGACTGTAGTTTTACTACCTGATTTTCAAGTATTTCAGCCAGTCTATGCTAATTTTCCATGCCTTCCTGCCCACCCCCAACAAGTCTTGTTCCTACACACCTGACTTCAGCTTTATCTTCATCTCTTAAAGCAGCTTGAATCACCATTCCAGACCCACCAGATTTATGGTTAAAATTAAAACTTTGGCAAGCTTCTGTCACTGTGTTGCCCATTAGCATGGTACAATATAATGTAATTAATGTTTTTATGTTTAAGGAAGAGGAGGCACATATGTTCCTCAGCTGCTGAAGAACAGATTTATAGGTAACACATCTGAGGCAGTGCCCATGTTTAGATGTGAGCCTGACAGACCACTAATCATCCTCTAAAGGCTGTGCACCACTGCCCTGCTTCCCTGGATTTGCAAGCAGGACTGTGCTGGGATGCCATAGTGAGATGATAGATTTCAGGTGACACAAGGGGAGGAAGCAAAACATCAGTAAATGTTTCAGCATATCTATCTCTCCATAAGCAGATGTTCTTGCTTAACACGTACCATTAAGCTGGAGCACACCGTGTGCCTTCTTAAAGAGAAACCCAGCCTGCTCAGGGCAGGCAGCTCGAAAAGCTCTTCTGCCCAGCCAGCTTCTCTTCTGCCCTCAGAAATTCAAGCAAATTTCCTTTGCATGAAAGAGGGGAAGCTGTCCCATCCACCCAAGAGGACTGAGCTGGTCCTAGGGAGACCCTTCCCATCCCTTGTTGCCATTGCCATTTTGGCTGCACTCAGCTGAGGGGGACAGGAGCTGGTGGCACCAGCGTCCCCTCCAGGAAGGCAGGGCACACAGGTGTGGCTAGCCAACCCCCCAGCTGCCTCAGCAGATGTTCCAGGTGACCACCAGAGCACTGCCCCATGCCTTTGGGAGGGGTGGGGGTTGTTCAAGCACCACCAGTCCTCACAGCATTTCTCAGACCTCCACTGACCTGACCAAGGTGAGGCTCAACAGTGGCTCAGCCACTGTCACACCCCCCTCCCTGACAGGGAATAGAATTGGAAAAGTTCATGGCTCACCATGAAGAAGGGAGAGCCCTTCCCAGTTGGCTTCACAGGCAAAAAAGTGTTTGCTTGGGGAAGATTAATCTTATTTATTGTCAAGTAAAAATAGAGCAGGATTGTGAGAAATGAAGAAAAACTAACACACACACACCCATAGCCCCCTTCCTCACTGAGCTCACCTTCACCCCTTAATCCAGGACCCCTCTAGCTGCTGATCCCCTGTGGCAGCAGCTCTCTGGCCACAGACAGAAACACAGAACTGTCCCAGGCATTTTCCTGGGGAAGGCTGTGAGAAGAGCAGAGAAAAGAATGAGAAACAGTTCTTGCCTTACCTTGCTGCCCCTGTGGTTGTGAACACGTGGAATGTGTTATGGAGATTTGTTTACCAAAGGGTGGTTTCTTAATTGGCCATTTTGGTGATGGTGTTTAGATTGGTGGACCAATTAGGTAACAACTAGGATGCAAAAGAGCAATGGGTTTCTTAATAGTGATATCACAGAATCACAGAATAATGGGGTTGGAAGAGACCTCTAAGATCATCAAATCAAACCTATACCCTAGCATCTCAACCAGACTATAGCACCAAGTGCCATGTCCAATCTTTTTTTAAACACATCCAGAGATGGTGATTCTACCCCCTCCCTGGGAAGGACATTCCAGTACTTTATTATTCTTTTGGTGAAAAAATTCTTATCTATAATAAAGAGATTTATCAGCTTTCTGTGAATCATGGAGTCAGTGCTTATTATTACACCACTGGGGCCCACTGCCCTGCTCCCCTCCCTCTGCTGCCCACCCCACCATGCCCTAGGAGGGCTCCCTGGGCACTGCTGGCCCTGGCTGGGCTGGACACGTATGATCAGCATGAGGAAAGTGTGGAGCTTCCAGCTCATTACCAGCAGTCAAGCTTCCCTTTAGATTTTTGGGAGTTTATGAAGTCCAATAACAGGAGTCGGTAATGTGGAACTTCCTTTTCCTTCCAGCTCTGTTCCTAGGGGACAGGGTATGGATCCAAGGCCTCAGCCCACTGTCCTGGACATCAGAGCAAGGAATTCCTCTTCTTCTGAAAAGTGCAAGACTAAGCTCCCCTTTAGGGATTTAATTAGCATGAAAAATGTGCGTTTTCTCCTATACTTATAGCTGGGGGCTGCTTATGCATTTTGGTGAGTCATGCTCTACTTCCAAGCACAGGCTCTCTATCAGAGCCCACTGTACTCAATCTACTGACTTAATGGCATTAAGAAAAAATAACGCAGTTTAAGAAAATCTTTGCATAAAGCAGATCTTTTAACCTATACTAAAGCCCATTCTGGGCACTCTCATTCAGAATTAAAGTGGTTTTAATTCAAGTTAGTGTTTGAGTTAAATCTAAATTAAATTTGAATTTAAATCATTAAATCTGTGCAGGGATTTAATGCAGTTTACATAATCAATTTTAGGTTCATACCCTTCATTAATTTGGATGACTATCATCCAGTCTTTGCTTACTTAAAAATAGTTCTAATGCATTTATTAGTATTATACTCCTCAAACTGGGTTATTCTTGAAGAAACAGGGAGTTTGAGCTTTCTTTGAAGTTTCACAAAATGAAAGTATCTTGCTGAAGAAAGTAATTTTGTTCTCACGCATATTAAGGGCAGGGAGGGCTTTTAATTCCAGCTTCTATGTTGTAAAGAGGGCTCTTCCCTATGTTGTCAGGGACAGCCAGCCCAAGGACCAAAGCCAGTGTGCACAAGGAGCGGCTCCTGCAGCACCCCAGGCTGAAGGTGTGTGTGGGCATTGAGGAGCAACACATCTGCCAGCTGCAGCACCCCCAGAGCAGAATGAGGGGTGTGTGGGTGGGCACTGCTGCATCTGCCAGCTCCTGCAGGGGGCACCCCAGCGGCCAAGGACCAAATACCAGTGTGCACCAGGGTAGGCAAAGAGCACATCTGCCGGCTCCTGCAGACCAGAATGAGGGGGTGTGGGGGGGCACTGGGATCCACAGCACATCTGCCAGCTCCTGCAGCACCCCCAGAGCAGAATGAGGGGTGTGTGTGGGCACTGGGATCCACAACACATCTGCCAGCTCCTCCAGCACCCCCAGAACAGAATGAGGGTGTGTGTGGGCACTGGGATCCACAGCACATCTGCCAGCTCCTGCAGCACCCCCAGAGCAGAATGAGGGTGTGTGTGGGGGCACTGGGCATCCACAGTACATCTGCCAGCTCCTGCAGACCAGAATGAGACCAGAATGGGGGGGGGGCACTGGGAATCCACAGCACATCTGCCAGCTCCTGCAGCACCCCCAGACCAGAATGAGGGAGTGTATGGGCACTGGGGCACTGGGGATCCCCTCTGCCACAGTTTGGGGTGTATTTGTGTTGTGATTTCACCCCAGCCAGCAGCAAAGAACCATCCTGCCCCTCCCTGACTACCCCAGCAGCAGGACTGGGCAGAGGAAGGGTGGAGGAAAGCGCAAAAGCTCCTGGGGTGAGATAAAGAAGGTAAATCAAAAGCCAGGTGTGCAAGCAAAGTGAGACAAGGAGTTGGTTCCCCATCTCACATGGGCCGGCAGATGTTCAGCCATCCAGGAAAGCAGGGCTCTGTCCCAGGTTTGGGAGGATAAACAGCATCCCCTGAATGTCTCCCCTTCCCCCTCTTCTTCCCCCACTCTGTACACTGAGCATGATGCCATACAGTCTGGAATTACCCCTGTATGCCCCCTTCAAGCTCTTGTGCATCCTCAGCCTCCTCACAGGGCTGGGGTGAGAGGCACAAAAAACCTGGATGCTGGGTGAGCACTGATTAGCAGGAACAAAAGCATCTCTGCAGGATCAATTCTGCTTTAAGGGAAGGTCCAATACTGTGAAGAAAACTGGCTCTAGCCCAGCCAAAGCCAGCACACTTTGCAAAATGCAGCCACTGGTATATGGCCCCTACTTTTTGCCCTTCTCCATGCAGTGCCAGCCATTTGTGGCTGGACTCCCACCTGTCACCAGATTGCAGATGAATGCAGAGTGATTCGTTTTACAGTATCAGAACCAGCTGCTCACAACAACAGCTTTTGCTCTCCCAAGGTCTGGTAATCATTTCAGGAGACAAGCAGAGAAGAGGGTATCTCAGCTGACACCGGAGAGCACAAATGTTGACACAAATATGGATCCGAATTTTCTGACAGGAGTTGATTGTGTTGCTTTAGAAGGTTTAACAGACATGCCACTCAGCAGACAAGGCCCTGTTTAATGCTTCATTTTAAAGATTTGTATGATCTTTGGGGCTGTCAGCTCTGGGAATTGCAGTGCTTTAGAGCCATTGCAGCAATCTCCCTGTGTGTTACACCTGTTAGAGCACAATGCTTCCTTCTCAGCCTGGGCTCTGCTAATCTGGAATCCCATGGCATCTACATGCTAGAGCGCTGCTAAATCTTTTCCCTGCTTTCTCTGCTTTACAGCAGCTCATTTGTACTGAGGCCAAGTGCCCCTGACACCAACCAGGTGTGTGCAAATGCAGCAGGTGTGTCATTGTCACAGAGGATGTGCCTGTGCACAGCCTCTGAACTCCATCTCCAATTGCTCCTGCTCCAGAGCCTATCGCTAGAAATCTCTTTAACCTGGTCTGTGCTGTTTCTAATTTTCTGTTGATTGGGAAAATCTAGTTTCAAACAGTTTCAGCACTGGAATATTTCAGTATAGTGGGGTTTGTCCTGCCATAACTTTTTTTTCATGAATTCACATATAGCCCACTCAAATTAGAATTTGGGGGAACTGGAACACTTGCATGAAGTCTGGACTGCTCCTAGGAGAGCTGAACTGCTATGTTATACTTGCAAGCTGCATTTCTATATTGCTTGCTTCTGGGGATCTGAAATTTCATGGGAATGCACTGAAAATTATTAAAAATTAAACTTTGTATCTGCTCTATGTACTCAGCATTAATGTTGTCTTTCATTGTGTTCTAATAGCGATAATTAGGTGTTGGGTATGTCTTGTAGCACCCCTGGGAGGGCTTTTCTGCACAAGATAAATACTAAATACTAAATGTTGTATACATGAAACTAAACTTTGTTGAGATAAAGCCTCAGTTGGTTTCATTTTTATAATGCTGGCTTTCACCTTCTTGTTCCAGACCCACAAAACTCTCTTAGACTTTCCTTTTATCAGCTGTTCCTTATTCCTTCTGTGTCCAAGGTGCTGTTTATCTCAGGCCTTTCCTTCTGCACCAGTGCCATCCTCACCATGGAATGAGAGGCAAACTCTCCTCACAGTAAGCACAGCAGCATTTTAAGTGCCAAACAGTGAGAGCTGTGCAAACTCGTTCAGGGACATGGAGGAGCATCTTCTTCCACTGCAGCCCTCCTGGTCAATGGTGCTTTTCACTGGGGACAAAAAATAGAAATTGGGCTGTATGTAATAATAATAATTACAATGATGTTGATGATGATGAAAATAAAAATAAGATACAGAAGAAGAAGAAGAAGGTAGGGCAATAGTGATGGATATCTGCAAATTTTCAACATTTCTGGACACCTAGAGGTTTTCTTAGCCTAACTTCTGTCTTCTAGTTTAGAATTCCTGGCTGTTACATGGCCATCTGAATTCCTCACATGTTCCTACAGAGGCACAGCATCACAAAATTCTCCACACTGAGTGGCTATTCAGTTCTTCTGCCAGCAGTGGTGGATATAGGGAAACCAACTGAACGCTTAATGTTTAGTGAAGCTGGGAGAAATGCTCCAAGAATACTGCTGTTATACATGCCTATTTTAGAAAATTTTGCTGTAATTCCTAGATGTTTTTAAATGGGTCATGTATTCCTACTTTTAGGGTTTACAATGCTCTAGCCAACACTAGGTGCAGCAGTCAGGTACAATAAAAAGGCACCCTGGAGCTCCAGGAAAGCATCAGATCCATCTGATCTGCAGGTCTTGAGTACAGGGGTACAGGGATACAAATCCCAACCTTCAAGAACAGAAAAATGGAGAAAGTGATGATAAAAATAAATCTGCAGCAATAATTGTGTGAGGTGACTTGTAAAAGTGGGCCTTCAGCATTCAAAACCCCCATGACAGAGTACAAGGGCTGCTGGGGTTCTATTTATTTAGCATTATTGCTGCAGCTATTGTTGTAACATGGAAGTCTGGAGCTGAGTGACCGCCTGCTGTTCCTGTTGATGCTCAATTTGCAAACAGTCAAGTACCATTTGGTTTGTGCCAGCTTGCTGCATTACTTCAGCCATAAAAGATATTGTGTAACCTAACAGCAGCTTTTTAACTAAAAATAGGTGTTCTGCTTGTATCCAGTAGAAAACTGGTATTTAATGATTACAATACAATGTATTCAGATTCTTTCATCTGCTTCAAGCTGTAAGAGCAGCTTTTTCAGCTGCAACAAATGGGGCAAACCTCCTTAAAGAAAAATTTAGTAACAGCAGCAAACTGAGAGGCAAGACAATTGGCCAAATTTACTGCTGCCACAGCACTGCAAAGGCTGCCTGTGTGACCTTGGGCAAGCCTTCACTTGTAGCTTTAGGAAGGTGAAGGATTTAAAACTCCTCCTGAAGTCTAAGCACCTATGGAAATCAGAGCCTTTTATCTTCACCACTTGTCATTCTGATACCACAAAAGGCTAAAAGGGATCTTTTGCTTTGCCCTCAGAGAGCCAGACCAGGCCCCCGCTCACAGAGTCCAGTCTGAATTCCAGGGGTTTTATTTTTCTTATTATGACAGATTGCCTGTCCAGAAAGGGGTCAGGAAGTGCAGTTACCTGAGAAAGGGAGTGAGATCCTCTGTTTACAGGGAGAAGCTGACAGCCAGAGCTCCTGGGAGCTGCTATTATATCACATTATGGCTTTGGGCAGGAGGCTTTACCTCTGTCTTTCATCCAACCCACCTGCAACACTTCCATCCCCAAGTGTGGTGAGACTTCATGGTTATTTATAAAATGCTCAGGGATGGCTGGGGATGTAACCACCCCAAAATTAAACCACAATCACGGCCAGTGAAGGTGCAGAGGAAGGGACCTGTGTCGGGGCAGGCAGAAAAGCTGCTCAGCCAGGTTCCTGTGGCCACTGCCTGGGCACAGAAGGTGTTAAATGCAGCAGCAGAGACCTTCCTCATTCATTAACAGCCCCTCTGAGTGATGAAAGCAAAGGCAAACTCTGCCACCATTTTGCTGATGTTCAGGATTTCACACACATAATAAATTCCATGTGAACGTTGTTGCCATGCATCCATCCCAGAACTCAGCCCCTGGGGGGGCTCAGTCATGCTGTTCTCCTGTGGCTGGGAATATCAATGCTCTGAAACAACCAGTTCCACCTCCCTGTGTCTCATTGTGGGGGTATGGAGAGCACAAAGGAAAGGGCAGCAATGGGGCTCTCAGAGTGGGGGTAGGAATGAGTGAGGGCAGCAATGAGTGAGGGCAGCAATGGGGCCCTCAGAGTGAGGGCAGGGATGGGGCCCTCAGAGTGAGGGCAGGAATGAGTGAGGGCAGGAATGAGTGAAGGCAGGAATGGGGCCCTCAGAGTGAGGGCAGGAATGAGTGAGGGCAGGAATGGAATGGGGCCCTCAGAGTGAGGGCAGGAATGAGTGAGGGCAGGAATGGGGCCCTCAGAGTGAGGGCAGCAATGAGTGAGGGCAGCAATGGGGCCCTCAGAGTGAGGGTAGGGATGGGGCCCTCAGAGTGAGGGCAGGAATGAGTGAGGGCAGGAATGGGGCAGGAATGAGTGAGGGCAGGAATGGGTGAGGGGTAGGGATGGGGCCCTCAGGTGAGGGCAGGAATGAGTGAGAGGCAGGAATGGGGCCCTCAGAGTGAGGGCAGCAATGAGTGAGGGCAGCAATGGGGCCCTCAGAGTGAGGGCAGGAATGAGTGAGGGCAGGAATGAGTGAGGGCAGAATGGGGCCCTCAGAGTGAGGGCAGGAATGAGTGAAGGCAGGAATGGGGCCCTCAGAGTGAGGGCAGGAATGAGTGAAGGCAGGAATGGGGCCCTCAGAGTGAGGGCAGAAATGAGTGAGGGCAGGAATGGGGCCCTCACTCCCCACCTGGCCGGGGGAGAAGGTTCCTGACCTCATCATCAGTGCAATAAACCCCGTGCAGGGGGCAGCCCTGGCACAGCGCTGAGCCATAGGCAGCCCCGCGCAATGAGAGACAGCCCATGCAACTTTCATCAGCATTGCTGTCTTGGTTTTGATGAGGAGGAAGGAGGAGGCTGCGTGCCCAGGGCTGGCAGCGCCAAGGCTGTGCTCACAGCACCCTCGTGTGCTCTCAGCTGAAAATGCTCTGTGGCACTGGGGGACTGCTGTGTCTTTCAGCAACGCTGGAACTTGTTGAAAAAAACTAATTTAAATTAAATAGGACAGCCAGTACATATTAATTAAGTATCAATTGATTCTTAAAAGAGTACTTATTGAGGGTTCTCGAGTTGGGAAGGGATAAATCTGGTTGTCATGTAATTAATTCAGAATGACACAGGCAACAAATGCATATTACATATTTTTTCCTCTGAACATTAACTTGTAAAGAATGTTTACATATTCAATTAACATTTAACAAGATAACCTTATACCACATTAATTAGCTATCTGCTAATTAAAAATGTACCAAAATTAATATAGACATTAGACAAGTCAACTGTATAACTGCTTATGCATAAGGGGAAATCAACATGAAATATCTGGAAAAGCTCTTTGAGAGAAAATGTGTGAGAATCTAGACCTATTATGTCCTTTCCAATGACTCTGGAAACCAGAGTAAGGAGTGGTGGAGTTTATTTTGCCTAATGTACATAATTAAGGAGGTCCTTTCTGTCCACACTTCATTCCATTGCTTTTGGGTTCAGGTTTTGTAGGTTTATGAAATTGGATTGGATGCTTCTCTTTCATTTTGGAGGCTCAAAAGCTGGGGATTTTGAGAAATATGCAAAACAAAGATAAACAACAATAAATAAGAAGCTAAATAATGGCTTGACCCCTTCAGAGGATCACTGCTGCACACATCTGCCCAGCCCTGTGCTCACAGAAATGGATCCTTCACGCAGGCTGCAATAAACCAAATGCTCAGTGAACAATAAAAGGAAAATGAGTGGTTGTCACCGTGTTCTAAAGGACAGAAACAGTCCTTACCCATTAAAATAAGACAGTGGATAATACTCCTGTTTGTGCCTATTGCAATGATTTTAGCATCTGACCATGTGTTTTGGCACCTGTGAAGAATTATAGGAGGTCATTCTCTGAGGCATTCTGCCTTGCCTTTACCAGTAATTGCAGCTAACTGGAAAATCAAGCCTGTTTCGATCCTGAAATGGGCTGTGGTACTCTGAAACAGTGTAAATTGGCCTGTTTTTAACTGAATTAACTCTGACAAGCAAAGCAGAACTACAAAAAAAAAAAAAAAGAAAAAAAAATAACCTCTCTTGCACATAACAGACCTCCTGCTTTCAAAGGCCCACATAGCAGCAGTGCAGCTTCCAGCCAGCACACAGATGGGAATAGTTGCCTGTGTGGATATTTCAGTGTGCCAAAAACCTTGAAAAAATGTCTTAAACTCATCAGTTTAACAGTCAGCTGCATGGGGATAATTTCTGGGTGTGAATCTGCACACATGCATGTGTGCTGACATACACATGATCTTTTGGCATGGTCACCTCTTCCAGACTGTAGCAATGATTAAAGTGCTCTGAGATCCAACTGGTCTCTTTTAATGCAATTGTGAAGCCATTTACATTTAAACAGTCCCATATTCGATTTTCATCTGAGTTGAATCATAATACGGATATAATTTAATCCCTTTTGTAATAATTTTAAGACCTGTGTAGTTCAAAAGCTGATAAATTGTAATGGAAGTGAAGAAGAGCAAATGTGAAGCAAAAGGAGAACTGGGATTTTATAAGGAAAGAATAACAATTAAACACAGGCATGAGAGTGAAGGGGAGTGGGGAAAGATGCCACAGAAAGTGAAAGCAACCAGGATGAGAACAGGACAGGAGGTGGAAGATGTATGCAAAAATAATGGGAAAAGCTGAAAATAGAAAGTGATTCTGCAGAGTTTGAGTGATCAGCAGAAAGACAAGGAGGACATGGGAGGGAAAGACAGATGTCACATCCCTGTAATGGAACTGACTGTGCTAATACTCCTGTGGAGCCTCCCAGCACGCCCCTTCGCCCTGCCTGCTTTGGCCGCTTTTTGGCCCATTTGGGGCCCCTTTGCCCTGCCTGTTTGCTTAAATGAGATGTTTTCAGAAGCCTGAGAAGATTCAGACAGAGCTGACAGTCTCTGTGGCCAGGAAAAAACCTCTGGGCAGAGTCTGTGGCCTCTCTGCTGCTTGCTGCTCCCCTGAATCCTTCAGGAAGGCACAGTGCTCCTCACTGTGTTCTGAGCTATTGAGAGGGACCTGGGGAGAACTCTGAGCATTCCCAGCACACGTGCGCTGCTGAGGAAGCCCCTCAGCCACCCCCCTGCCATATTTTCAGCTGTGTTAATCAGACAGTGACCAGATCAGTTCCAGCTCAATGAAATCCAAGCAGCTGGCTTGAACAGCAGTGTCAGGCTGGAGAAATGCAACCAGGTGCTGGAAAGTTACAGAGCAGAGCTGAGCCCAGGGAGGGAACAAAGACTGCTAGTCAGCAGCTCTGAAAAGGAAGAGATGAATGCTGGCGCTTGGAAGGCCTTGACTAACAGAAGTACCATTCTCCAGAAGAAGCAGGGACCAGCAGGCTTAGCTGGGGCCAGAGCAGCACCAACATTTCTGCAGGGCCAGGCATCACCTGCTGGTTTTACTGGAAGAGCTAAACCACAAACTGAAATGAGAAACAGAGCCCAGATGAAACCAAGGCAGCACAGCAAGTATGAGGAGAAAGCAAAAGGCTCAGTGATTCCATGCAACAACAGACAAGAGTGATTTCATAAAAGGTGAAGGCATGATTGGGGAAATCCCATCCTGGAGGCAGGTAGTGGAAAGAACATCCTTTTTAAGGTTCTGCTATGGTTTATGGGGCTGTCTGAGATGAATATTACAGTGGGTAATGCTAGAGCTCTAGCCAGAAGAAAAAAAAAATTTCACTTCTTTAATTAAGGAAGAGGAAAATACACAAAGTAGGCCTTGGCCTTTCCCTGGGTGAGCTGATAAATCCTGATTATACATTTGTAAATATTTCCTATATTATATCAGTGATATTGATATTATTATATTATATCAATACAGTTTGTGACTGTTACCTAGGACTGATACATAGGATGAGATTCTAGAGCTCAGAACTCCAAGAGCAAAATCATTTTTATTGGGAAGGATGCAGATTAATAGCTTAATCTGGGGGTTCTCTTCAGGCTTTAGAAAGTTTTACCATCTTCTTGTAAGACCAGTTTTGTCCTTCACCAAACTCACTGCAAAATTCAGCTTTTAACTGGGCGGCAGCCTTCTCATGGACCTTTCAAAGTATGCAATAGTTCAGTGGCCAGTAATGTAGGAATTAATCTGACAGATTTTGCCTTTCTAAATGACTGCTTCAAAACCATGGGAATCAGTAAGTTCTCCTTTGTGGGCTTCAGCACCTATTTGGAAAACACCTAGGAGGCAACAGGCATCTACACTGCTGAATTCTGTTCCTAGGTCTAGGAGAGAAATATTGGTTTACATGTGAAAGAAAATGTCATGGATATTGCAGTGGGGAAGAATGTTAGCTTTTGGAGGGTTGCTAAATGTTTTGTTCCAGCTGAACCTGGTCTGAGAATTGTGATTATCTCAAAAAACTTCAGTGTTCTTTACAGCCTCTGAATTAAATTATTTCTCTTTTCCTTGGGGTGTTCTTGTTCTGTGTATTTTGGTGTGAAACATGATCCTGGAACTTTTGGGTGTGTTATTATTCTAATAATTTCAGGCAGTGAACTGAGGTAACAAGATCATTTACTAGTCTTTTTTTTGTCTTAACACATGCTGCTTATTTGAGTTTCTTGGTCTCTCTGGGTGCCACTTCCCCCATCTGAAGAAAAGAAATAGTGATAGCTACTAACAGATGAGTCATCAAGAATAGTTATGCTCATGTTTGTAAAATTCTTTACAGATACTGAGTGTCTTGGCTTATAAAACCCTTCCCTATTATTAGATGTTTAGCTATCCTTTTTTTCCAGAAATATACATGAACATTTTAAAACAAAGAGGGCAAGCTGCTACTCATTTTTACAACATAATGTATGTACATAATCTGCTAGATTCCTCATTTCTCAGCTGATTTATCCACTTTCTAATACTCCTACCAATCCCAAAAATGGCTCAGTGAGGGCTTTTCAACTGTATCTTTACTCAGGGGGAAATTTTAAATGAGACTGTCCCTGAAAACAAGGGGCAGGAAGTAGAGTGGAAAGACAGACAAATAATTATATTTTTCAGTCCTAACTCACCAGCAATTGTTACCTATCAGGTGTTTTAAACATGGAATAGCTGGGAGGAGCAGGCTGCTGGGGATTTTGGATGTGTTATTACTGCTTTTATGCAAAACTGTGTAAACAGAAGCAATCTAATATTCCAGGTTAAATTATGCATGTTCCAGTGTTTTCCCCCAGAACTCACAGTAGGTGTGTGGTCTCTCACAGCTCACCACAGGGCAGGAGACTCCTGGTTGGAAGCATGATAGCTGAGGTCCCAGAGGAGACAACAATTCCTGCTATTTATTGTTACAGACTGCTGCATCACCACAGGGATTTGAGGACATTTAGCACAACACATGCACTCCACAACTGAGTGAAAAGCCCTTTTGCAAACACATCCTCCCCTCTCAGCTCTGCCTGCAGCGCTGAAACTCCCAGCATTTCCTCCTCTGACACCTGTTCCAGGGGAGCAGGCAATCCCAGGGACCTGTCACTTCCTTCTCCGGCTGCCATCTCACCTCCCAGGCTCCCAAGGGCCCTGTCACCCTGAATCACAGCTTTCTCCCTGATGGAAACCACAGGTGAAGGAGCAGACGGGTTCCAGACTTGCCCACAGCAGAATTCTTTCACTTTATTCCCTGGGAAAAGGATGGGGGAAAGTGGGGTGAAAATGCAGATGTGCTGCAATAGACAGCTCCACCAAAAGCAAGTGAGCATGAGTAACTCTCCTGCTGGATTTTCTTCCTCATTAATTCCTTTCTCCACATGGAGCTCAGGTATGCTCACACTCCAGGCAAGAATCGTGGTGTCACAAGGGCTGGGCTGAATTAAATACTTGACTTTGCAAAGACTGAGAAATGAATTTTCATTGAGGGACCTCCAAACATCCACGTGCCAGTTCCATTCAGGCCAACAACAGCAAAACTCTGATTTGCCTTTGTGGAGCCTGAATTCCCATTTATTCCTCAGGTTCTCAGGTGCTCACCTTACACTAAAACTTTTCTTCCATGTAGGTATCTCCATGGAAACAAAAACAAATCCCAGAAGCCAGTGTTAGGACAGTGCTGACCAGACTCTTCCATATACATCCAATACATTCAATATTTGGAAAATATGGCTGTGCTGATGGTGTTAAACCCTTTTGTAGAATCTAGGCATCAATAATAATAATCCATTACTTCTAAATTAAGATGTAATCTTATGTACAGATTTTGGGACAGTTACATGCCTCTGAGAAGATAAAATAAGCTTTTGTAGAGACAAGGGTCAGTGAGATAAAGAATTCCCTCAAACTTGGCAGAGTGGAGCCTGGACTGGCTGGAAGTTCCATTTAATCATTTTTCAGGTTCACAGTTTTGGCATGACCCAAAACTCAAATGTTTTATTTTGATCAGATGCAGCATTCAGTGAAGGGCTCTGCAGACACAGCAAACTTCACCCAATTGCTGTTCAAAACAACATTCAGCCCAGGTCTGCTCAGGTTCAGACCTCAGCCCCACACAATGGTTTGTGCTGGGAGATGAATACTGTTTTCAGGGTCCAGCCTTACAGCAGGAAAAGCTAAGGTAGACAGTGATACCCTTCTTTGAGTGTCACTCTAAACCATTTTTTCCTGCTGTTACATTAAAAAAAAAAAAATAAAAAGGCACATTATGGAGAATATTTTGCCTAATTTAATAAAAGCTGTAAGAAAATGCTCCCACCCCAGGATTCTGTGAGTTTGCTGAAACTACACCATGCTCGTGAATGACTTGGTAAAGACTCCTGTTACCTTCAGTGGCCTTTGGATCTGCTAAGTGAGGCAGCATAAATAGATCAGTATTTGGAGGAAGGTTTAACTGTGCGCCATCAATTTCATAGCACCTTTAAACCAATATTTACAATAGCTAGCATCAAGTGATTCACTACTTAAAAGGCTCCCAACCACACTATTGACAAACTTGCAATTTGCCTTCCATTTCCAAACTCTGGATGGGTATTTTTGGCACCCCTCCCTCCCCTTTTCCTTTTAAATATATATTGACCCTTAACTTTTTCAGCACAGAATGTATATTGACAGAGCCATCAAGACAGCAAACACATTAAACATAAAACAACAAGAAAATAAATAATACAAAGCTCTCAATAATACAAAGCTGGACCTACAAGCATGCATGCTGAAGAGCTTTAGGTAACTGGGTGTGCAAGGAGATCCTCAAGCTTCCATTTGGGCTTTTATAGCAAACAAAACAGAAATAAATCTTGCAATTATACAGACAACAGCAATTTATGGTGTCAGGTAAAGAACCAGACCTGGCCTCTCTGGCTCCAGCCATCCAGGAGGTTGTTAGCCAGACAAAGAACTTGAAAATGCTCAGAGCTGCCTGCTAAAAACTTCACCAGCAAAGCCTCTGCAAAGATTCTTGTCCTGTACAATCAGGTGTTCCTGGTTTAAATGGTAATTCTCAGCTCAGCCAATGGACAAGGCAAAGCACAGCTCTCCTCCTGCCCAGAGTGGACCTGCAGTCCGTCGGGCTCAGGAGCCAGAGGGCATCAGGACTTTATTATGCAGCATCTGTGGCTCCACAAGGCCCCACTTTCCCTGCCAAGAGAGGAGAATCTGGCCCATGGATTTTGGATTTTGTTTGATTTCTTTCATCTGTTATTTGTGGCAGAGAAAACAGCTGCAGGTCAGGAGCACCTGATGGCGCTGGGAGGGGACAGCAGGACCCCTGACAGGACAGGAGCACCTGGGGCAGTGCAGAGCAGGGATCACCCTGATGGTGCTGGGAGGGGACAGCAGGACCCCTGACAGGACAGGGGACAGGAGCACCTGGGGCAGTGCAGAGCAGGGATCACCCTGATGGTGCTGGGAGGGGACAGCAGGACCCCTGACAGGACAGGGGACAGGAGCACCTGGGGCAGTGCAGAGCAGGGATCACCCTGATGGTGCTGGGAGGGGACAGCAGGACTCCTGACAGGACAGGACAGGACAGGACAGGACACCTTCCTGGGCAGCACAGGAGGAGCACACCACACAGAACAAAACATGCAGGCAAGGGTAAAGCTGTGTTCTCGCAATGCCTGGAGAAGGAGGGACATTTTCAACCCTCTGCCTTCATTTCTGGACTTTGATTTGCTTCTGTGTCTTTTCAGTCCTTCACTCAGCTCAGCAATCTTGAGGCAACAGTTTTGAATGCCAAGCTGTGTGTGTTTTCTCCTCTACACATCATCTCTGTCTCAGTAGGATGCAGTGTTACAGCCCAGCCATTTGCTTCAGGAAAGGGTTTCCTTCCCTCTGGCAGTATGATCTCCTCTCATGTTTGTGGATCTGGGCTTATGAAATAAACATTGGTTTCATAACCTCAGAAAGAAAACTTGTTCTTGTGCTGCATGAGGAATTCTGGACTGATTTTAGGCCTCTCAGAGGATTAAGATTATGGCTGGAGGTTGCAGGGTGTTTTATTTTGGGAATTTTCTTCATTTCTTTGACACAGGATCTGTCACCGTTGTATTTTCTGAAAAATCTCTTTGTCCAGCACTTTGCTGCTGGGGAGCTGAGAAGCCTCAGAGAAAAATGAAAACAATAATTATCTGATTTGCTTCTGTTTTGCTGCTTTGGAATGTGTTTGGACATTGTTTACCAGCAGGTGATTATTTCATTGGTTTCTGCTGTGAATTGTTTTGACTTAATGGCCAATTGGGGACCAAGCTGTGTCGTACTCTGAAGAGAGAGTCACGAGTTTTTCATTAGTATCTTTTAGCCTTCTGTCTGTATCCTTTCTGTATTCTTTAGTATAGTTTAGTATAGCATTCTTTAATATAACATAGATCATAAAATAATAAATTAGCCTTCTAAGAACATGGAGTCAGATTCATCATTCCTGCCTTTGTCGGGGGTCTCTGAAAATACAAGAAGGATCTACAGGTTGAGCATGCAGAGGCTCAGCTTGTTCATACAGCCAGAGGGGTGCAGGTATTTCTGTGTCAGGATGGGAATTGCCAGGGCTCAGCATTACAAAGTTGGCATCTGAGTCCTACTGCCTTTAGTGGGGCCCTAGGGACAGAGAGCAGAATGCTTTTCTCAGATTTTATCTCTTCTGCAGGCTGGAGATGCGGGAAAGCATCTGTGAAATAACTGTAATCACCACAAATCAGGGCAGCAATATCAGGAAAAACACAGTGGCCTGGGAGTCATCATGCACCACACAAACCTGGCAGGAGCAGGGCTGCTCCACACTGGAATGTGTCCCTCAGCTGGGGGGCTGGAACTGGAGGTGGATGAGTAAACTTGGCTTGAGGATGTACACACAGCACATCGGTGTCACCTGCAGATGGAGTGTGGCTTCCTCCTCGTGACCCCAGGTCCATGGAATGCCTGCCAGGTGATGGAATGCCCTGCCAGCAGCACCCAGCCAGGCTGCAGCAGGAGGATCTGGTCAGAGCAGCAGGCACTGGTGGTTGGAAGCACAACAGGAAGACCCATGGATGGGGGAACTGTTGTTTTTAGAGTGTTGAATGCCACTTGATAAATAATTTTCAGACAATGTGGGAATTGCTGAAAACTTGGGAAAAAGTTGTGAAGAAATGGAAATATATCTGTAGTTTTAGTGGCAGGTACTGGAAGGGGGTGCTCTGTTCTACACAGCTTTTGTGACCTGACATAGCTGATGGAGTGTTGTGTTTCTAGAAAAACACCTTTCAGCCCTCTGACTCTACAGTTCTGCCAAACTTGCAAGGTCTTCATTTATAAAATCACAACATAACACTCCAAAATCTCCCCTTTTCCTGGAAGGAATAAATGCTCCAAATCTGAGAAGAACACGATGTTGCTCTTGCAGTTATATCTGAGCACTTTGTGCCTTTGGTCTCAGCCCCCACAGTAACACCATGAGCAGGCATGGTGTCATTGCTGCAGGATCTGACCATCAGGAGGTTCAGTGCCCTGCCACATTTCTCATGGAAAGCTGGCAATTCCCACAGGATCTCTGATCCCTGGCTAATGACCACTCTCTTTTTATACCTTTAAGGGAAAAAGATGGATGGGGTTTTTCTGCACAGGCAAAGGACAAAGGGAAAGAGCAGCATGTATGGATGGCCTCTGGTCTGGAGAGCAAAAACTCCCCCTTTTTCATCCCTTGGCTTGTGGCACATTTTCTCCCCTTGACTGAAAAGGCAAACAGACTCTCCAAGTCCTGCTCCCAGGCTCTTTGGGCTCTCTTGTGTGGAACAACAGTGACGTGCAGTGGCTGCTCAGGCACAGCACAGCAGAGCAGGGCTGGGAGTGCTGTAATCCATCACTGGGGCTGCTTCTCTGGAAAATGACATTCCCACAGAACAGCTACCAGGAAGCTGGGCTCCCCACGCCGTACAAACAGCTCACAAATGAGTTTGGTGAAATGCCAAGTTATGATTATGTGTGTTGCAAACCCCATTTCAAGCACTAATTTATACTGTGTGCTTCTCTCTCTCATGTAACAGTGCTATTTAGAGGGTAATCACGTTTTAACCTAATTTCCAAATTAGTAGAAAATATTTGTATTGACTTGCAGTATGTGTGTATGGGTTGCAGCTGACAGTGCAGGTTGAATTCTTGACATAGAATGAAAGAAAATTTGATGAAAAATATTCAATCTCTAAATGAGCCATGGTGGGGGTTAATAAAGTCAGTTGTTCAGCTCAAGGCAGTTGAGTAGGAACACTGCCATTAGAGAGAGTGAAGCAGAGAAATGGATTCTGTTAGTCCTGTGTCAGAAAGACAGTAGATAAGTCAGATTTTGGGGTAGCACTTGTCATTTTGGAGAGACATGCTGCCTTCTAAGACTCTTTAGTGTTTTAATACTTGTCATGTCACCTAGATTCCAAAGGAATACACAGTTACAAGGGGATTTACTATGTGAGAGGTTTGCTCTCTTTGGGGTTATTTTCTGGACTCCTTGGGGCACTGCTCCCCCAGGCAAACCCAAGAGGACAGGGTTAATCACAGGGCTTTGAAAAGACTGAGGCTTTCCTGTATCCAATTCAATTCTCTTTCCAAATGGGTGAGTAAATGGTTCATCAGGCTTTGGAGATAAAATGGCCAAGGCAGCTTTAGAAGGAGTGGGTGTGGGAGTTACTAGTCCAATAAAGAAGGTGGAATTGCTCAGGGAAGGATTGATGAGCTCTGGATGGTGTGTAGGAAGAGGCCCTTGAAGTTAGAGAGAGCAGTTTGAATTATAAGACAAATAGCCCAGTTGTTATGGTGACAGAGGGTCCCCATGCACTGCCACCATTGCCAAGGAGGAGGGAAAGGACTTTCTGGTGGACAGGAAAGCAGGAAATTGAGCCCCGGAGATTCTGAAGGACAGAAGAGGCTTGGAAGCAGGAGAGTGGTTTTCCTACAGGATAGCTGTATGGGAAGTGGACTTTTTTCTCATTTCTATTGCTGATTTTCCTGCCTACCCACACAGAGACCCCTGAGGGGTAATAACAAATCCTGTTTTCAGGGAAGCCAGCCCAGCAGAGCTCCCTGCACAGGCTTACAGTCCTGTGTCTCTGCACACCACTGTGACAAGCAAGAGATCACTAAAGGAGGGCCCTAAAGACTCAGCACTGTTCCTTTTTGTTAGTCAGCAAAGGTGGATTAGTGACAGCACCTTCCACAACAGGTTCACAGTGGCAGGCACAGCAGTCAGGCAGAGCAGCTCTCCTAGGATGGGATCCAGTGGTGGAGTTCCCTCTGCAGCTGTTTGCAGCTGTTCCTGCAGGGAATGCCCAGGACAGGCAGGGACAGCAGCACCAAACCCTCCCTGCCACCGAGCTCTGGGTGCCTCAGAGTGACCCCAGTGGCTCTGGGGCATGCAATGGCCAGGGGCTGGATGGCTGCAGGAAAGAGCTGCCCCTGCTCAGCAAAATGAATCTGACTGCTGTCAGTGCTGTCACTTGGGTGTTTGCACGATTCTGGTAGGAGCTCAAAGAATAGCTGAGTTTGAATCAAAAATACAAGTTTGGGAAGGTTGTGATTTCCATTGGCTGAGAAAGCACCCATTTCTTTCTTCTTTTGTTTTCATTAAATATTGCATTATTCTTGAGTTCTCTGAAAAATAAATATTTACGTTTTTTTCACTGCACACTGTCTTATCCATCTGATCACTGAAGGAAACAGACCTGGGCTTCTCAGTGACTTATGTAGAGCTTCTGCATTTTTTCAGAAGGGCCTTGGAACTAATGAAGATCTTGTCATCCATGAATTTTGCCACAGATAAGAGGGAGATAAAGCTGCCAAGTGCCAGGCCTGGAAAGTACCATTCCGAAAAACAGAAAGACAACTCAAAAGACTTTTTATCCACTCAAAAGACCCTTTATTGCAAGTCTTACAAACTTTGTTCCATCTATGGATGTTGCTTGACAGTTACAAAATTCTTTTTCATGGTGGGTGTTTTTGTTTGGCTTTTTGGTGGGATTTTTTTGCATAATTAAATGTTTCACTGTGTGATACTACTCAAGTGGGAGCTGTGGCAATAAAAGGTTTATGATGCCAAAGGATTTTCACAGCACTGATGCAGTCAGTTCCAAAAGGCTGTGAAAATAGAGACTCCTCCACAGTGCAATTTGGTTCAGCCTCTCTGTATGCTACAAGCTTTACAGAGAACATTAGCTTATAAATATTTGAGAGGGCCAGGTTGGATGGAGAAATATGTTGGCCCCATCAGCAGCCAGATGTGTTGTCCAGAAGCACAAGCCATTAGCAAATGCTCTTCAGCTCTTGGCACAGAGATTCCTTTCCACACCTAGGGAGCATTACACTGGGAGGATCCCAGCCTTCCATGACAAGTGTTTGCTTTGTCCTTGGCAAAAATGAAAATGGTAACATTATGAGCCAAAAGCTCTTCAGGGAGCTGCCTCCCATCCCTTCAACCCCAACCAAGGTGTCTTTCAGGTGTCTTTGAAATGAGGCAAAAAGCAGATTACCACCAAAGTGCTACTTTTTAATACTTCACTGCTCATCAGCTCTGGTCTGCTCCAAATGAAATATTAAACCCAATAGCTTAAACCATTGTGTGAACAGGACCAGGCTGGAGAGATGCTGTGCTGAATTAATGCATTTCAACATCCAAGAGTGATGGGAGATGGCTTGGGAGCATAAATACATTTGATTGTGACGGCTTGGCTGATAAGCAGTAACTCATTAACTGATGGAAACTTGCCCTCCTCAAGCCTCATATCCCCTTCTCTCTGGCAGTTTTACAAGTGCTAACTTCAGTGCCTGGTCCTCAATGTTGATGGAACCTGAAGGGTTCCTGTAAGATAACAAGGATGGCTTTCCTTCACCAGTGGGCTGAGAAACTTGGTCGCACAGAACAAGAGATTTCAATCTGTCAGTGCCACTGCAGTTACAGTGGGGTATGGCACTGCTCCCCTCCTCCTTTCCCTCTAATCCTGCAGATCCAAACCAGCTGCTCTTCATCTGCCTGGGACCACAGTCTGGGGATGAAGGAATTACCCCCAAACACTGCTCATCCAACATGTAAGTCTAGCAAGTCAAGGCTGCACCACAGCTAAGAATATGTTTTTGCTTCAGGAGATGCTGTGTTGGTCATTGGGCTTGGGAGAATTACAGCTGTGTCTGAAGAGCCTGTGCAGAAATACATTCACAGCTCTGGAGTGGATAATGCTGCCACAGTTACTGGGAAAGGAGGACTGAGTCTCATAAATGTGAGAGGCTAGATCTGGTCTCTCCTGCTTTGACAGTTGTTGGATAGTTTCAAAATTCAGTAATTTTGGGAGTTTATTCAGCCAAAATTCAGTCATACTGGAAGCACAGCTTCCTGATTTTCTTCCAAAAAAATATTATGGAAAGAGGGTAAAAATTAAGTGCCACAATAAAATGTAGTGCGTTGTTTCCTCCAGAACTTCTCTTAGATTGTCTGGACCAATCCTGAAGTCAGGGTCAATTGTTCAATTATTGACAGTCTGTCATATCATGGAAATAAGCCATGATATAAAGCCACTTTTTTGTTTGTTTGTTTGCATCCTCAGATATTCAAATTGATTAGCTCCAGCTATTAATTTCAATATTTATGCCACAAATGTATTAAAAAACTGCGCTGGTTGATCTAAAACAAAACATAACCATCACTGGCATGGCTATATCTCCTAAGAACAGCAGCATAAAAACCTTTAAGAACATTTTTGTGTTTATTTTGTTTTAAAAAGATGATGGCTATCAGCACATTTTCCAACATCTGACTCCAGATGGCAAGGAGCAACTTTAACTCCAGGAGCAAGACTGTAGTGAGCATGACAGCCTCCCCTGCTCTTCCAACCATACAAAAAATAGCACAGAATCACAGAATAGGCTGGAGAAGACCTTTAAGATCTTGAAGCCCCACAGCCTTTCACCAACCCATGGGTTTGTCTGGCTGTCCTGCAAGTGCAACAGGCACAGCAATGAACGGGTTCTTCCCAAACAGTGCCAAGTTCTCAGAGCAGCCATGAGATGTCAGCACAGACCACTGCTTCTGTGCAAACCTCTCCAAAGAGAAAAGGTCTCAGCTGAGAGCATCCACGGTGATTAGTGCCAGTACCAAGTGGCATGGACCGCTCAGGATAAACTGTGAGCATCCAAAATTGGGTATGACAGGGACAAGGCTGCTGCAAACACTGTCAAAAAGGGAGAGCAAAGTTTGAGGGGCTTCATTAGCGTTAAAGCTGATGTGCACATCAGAGGAAGGTACTGTGGTAAAACAGCACTACAGTGCTTTAGTAACAGGAAAAAGTGTAATTTTTGCAATTTAACTAGAACAGCAATCCAGTAATTAAAGCCCCGTGACCTAAACCAGGGAGAGCTCAAACTCTGTGCAGAACCTGGCCTTCGAAGTAGTTTTAGCTGGCCTTTAAGAACACCTTACCAAATTCCTATGAGCTCAACGTTTCTGAGCCAACAGCTCTATCCACTTAGAAGCAGCAGGGAATCTCTCTTGAGCACAGTTATATCACATTTGAGGGGAGTTTGACTCTCCAACACAAAGCCAGAGCATTTATTCTAATATTTTTTGTCCTGAGATGGGCAATTAAATCTGTTAATATAGAAATGACAGTTAAGAGGCATGGGGACATGGGGTTTTTTTTACTGATATATCTTGGCTAACTAGGCACTGCCTCACTGCAAGGAATTTACAAAAGGAACCAGAGAAAAGGACATCTTTATTTATGAAGCAGGCTCAGATTTCATCAGGTTTTGTTTTTTCCACTTTAAATAGTAGAGACCATTGAATTTCATTTGAAAAAAGAGCCAAGGCCAGCAGTTCCAGGATGGAGCCACCACTGACCAAGGCAGGGCAGGGCAGCACCTCTGGGATGGCAGATTTGGGATGGGGGAAGAGCAGCTGTGCAAGGACAAACGGCAGCCTGAGAGAGGAGTGAGAGCTGAGAGAGGAGCAGCTCTGCAGAGCCCAGGGCAGGAGGGGCTCAGGGGCAGAGCTGAGATTCCCTGGCTGTGCCCAGGGAGGAGCTCTGGGATGCAGAGACCCACCAGGAGCTGTGGAGGAGCCCACACTGGAGAGGGTGCACGGCCAGAGGGGCTGGGATCTCCTGGGCAGCCCCTGCTGGAGCAGGGTCCTGGCAGCACCCACAGAGAGAGGAGCCTGTGCTGGAGCAGGGTCCTGGCAGCACCCACAGAGAGAGGAGCCCAGGCTGGAGCAGGGTCCTGGCAGCACCCACAGAGAGAGGAGCCCAGGCTGGAGCAGGGTCCTGGCAGCACCCACAGAGAGAGGAGCCTGTGCTGGAGCAGGGTCCTGGCAGCACCCACAGAGAGAGGAGCCTGTGCTGGAGCAGGGTCCTGGCAGCACCCACAGAGAGAGGAGCCCAGGCTGGAGCAGGGTCCTGGCAGCACCCACAGAGAGAGGGAGGCCCAGGGTCCTGGAGCAGGGTCCTGGCAGCACCCACAGAGAGAGGAGCCCAGGCTGGAGCAGGGTCCTGGCAGCACCCACAGAGAGAGGAGCCCTGCTGGAGCAGGGTCCTGGCAGCACCCACAGAGAGAGGAGCCCAGGCTGGAGCAGGGTCCTGGCAGCACCCACAGAGAGGCCCTGGCTGGAGCAGGGTGGCAGACCCAGCAGGAGCCCAGCCTGGGGACCCAGCAGCAGGGTGTTCCTGAAGGACTGCAGCCTCTGGAAGGGCCTCACCCTGGAGCAGTTTGTGAAGAACTGCAGCCCAGGGGAAGAATTTATTGGAGGAGTTCATGGCAGTCTGGGTCCTTTGGGAGGGCCCCCATGCTGGAGCAGGGGCAGAGTGTGAGGAGTCCACTCCCTGAGGATGAAGATGCTTCACAAGCAATGTGTGATGAGCAGACTGAACCCCCAGTTTTGTCCCACTGTGCCATTCAGGAGGCAGGGAATTGTGTAAAGTTAAACCTGGAAAGAGGGCCTAAGGGAGGGGTGGGTAGAAGGTGGTTTTAAGATTTGAGCTTATTTCTCATTGTCCTACTCTGATTGCTAATAAATTAAACTAATTTAGTGAAGCTGAGTCTGTTTTGCCCATGACAGTAATTGGCAAGTGACCTCTCCCTGCCCTTTTCTTGTCCCAAACTCAGCAGATTTTGTGTCCCTTGTCCAGCTGAGGAGGGTGTGACTGTGACAGGCACCTGCCAGCCCCACAGGAACTGCTGCTGTGGATAACAAACCTCTGGGGCTCTTTTGGCTGCAGCTGTGCCCAAGGCAGTGCTGTCCCCCTGGCCATCAGAGGTGGGGACACAGAGATGCTCTGTGGGGACAGCACAGACACACGCTGAATCCTTGTGGTGTCATTCACCAGCATGGCCTCTAAACATCTTGTATATTTCCACATTTTTCACATTCAAGGGTTCTTTTGTCCTTCTCTGCCACCCCTCAAGAAGTCCTGGAAGGAGTGCCTGGTGCAGGGCAGGAGCTGTGGGCACTCTGACAGGGCTGCTCTGCTCTGCACATCTGTTTTTCTTCACTTTTGATGCGGCAAATTACCAATGAGTTTGCAATTCACCACAGAGCAATGGGAGCAGTCTCTGTCCTCATCTCAGTAAAGCATTTTGGGGAAAACACAGCAAAGGACATGGTATTAAATGAACATTAATTTCAGCGAGAGGAAGAAGCTGATAAGGTCATTTCTTTCAAATTACATAAAGTCCTTTCTAGAATGTTTCCTCTTCCCAGTATAATTTTTCAAAATGTTCAATGCTAATTTGACTATTCCAAACCATCTTTTGTTCTTTGTGTTCAGAATTAATTTCAGAGAAATTCAGGGGTTATGCAAACATTCAGGAGCAGAAGATACTCTTTATTAGCATTGTGCCAGATATTGCAGGAAGCCAGAATGAGAAATTTAAGAGAGCCATGGAAATGAGAATTGCTCTAATTCAATAAGAGATTCATTGGCTTGCTAATTAGATTTGATCACTTGAGTATTTTATATTGTAGCTGTGTAAATGTCCTTTAAATACATACCACATCTGACACAGGAACTTCAAAAGCATTATAAAAACAGTAGAATAAATCTGCAGAAAAAGGTAAAGAAAAATTAATATCTTAGTTCTTTCATGTCTCAGCAAATAATTCCTACTCTGAGATGTCATTTTATTTGATTTTACAACACTCAAACCACTTTAAAATAACATCTGTAATAAATATTCAAAAAATAACTCAGATGATATTTTACTGTTACAGCTTGCAGTAATGTCTGAGTAACATCATACAAATTGCATTATAAATAGTTTCACCAGCACCAAAACAGAGAATTACATTTTACATAATTCACTTAAGCACATGGAATTTTCACTACAAAGGATGTCTTTTTCTTACACTTCTTATAGAGCTGATTTGGTATGCTTTAACTTGTAAAATGACTCAATTACATGGTCCCAACATAAGGCAACATGGAAAATACCTGAAACCAATGTGGGAGCAGCTAAGAATTACAAAATTGTACTAGTTAGTCACAGAATTTCTACTGCTCAGTCTATTGAGGATTTTGAGCCTTATTTAATGCTGATAACAAGCAAGATCTGACAAGTAAGGTCTTAGCCCAGGGTTCAGAAATTCTGGTTTTATGTGACCTTGGACAAGTTTCCTGGCTCAGTTCTCCATTCACAACATGGCATTAAAATGCTCCCTTCTATCTCCAAAGTCTGTCAGCTATCAGGAGCTCCCTGCCACTATTTTTTCATAAAAGAATTGGTAAGTTGGGACTAAATTAGAGCTGAGCCTGGTCAGAGAGAATGTGCAACCTGATAACACAGGACACACTGATAAAATTGTTCTGGTGTTTGACAGAGGTAGGTGAATGATGCCCTTTGTGCTGCTGGAGAATGTACAAGGGACTTGCCCAGTGACAGAGGGTGCCTGACACAGCTCCTGAGTCACAGTCCTGAGCTGCAGAGTGCTGAGGGCCTCCAGAAATGCATGATCCAACAGAAATGTAGTGGAGCTGTTGTCACATTCAAGCTTCTGTTCAGCACAGCAGTCAGGGGGAAATTTCTTCAGTAACTTCAGTAGGCACTGAAGAGGAAAAACTGGGAATGCTTGGCACCCAAAATGAAATTCGTGTGTCCTGCGTGTTCAGTTTTAACTCAGCAGTTTCAGCACAAGATAAACATTGTAGCACAAAGCACGTGCACAAACTTCATGAGAAAAAGGAACATCATCAAAACTGCAAAGTAAAAACTGGAAAAAACATCAGATACATCTTCTGCGCTGCAGAGCTGAAAAAGCAGCTAGTAATAAGCTGAAGGAGAGAAGTATGTAGGCTGATCATTGAGAGATTGGGGCTGTCCCCAGCAGTTAGTTAGAACACCTGGAAAACAGCTGTATCTTTCTCCTGCAGTGCACTCACCACTGCACTGCTCTGGAGAACTTCAGCATCACAGCCACTACAGTCTGCTGGCTTGCAGGATCCTGGAATGGTTTGGGCTGGAAAGGATGTGAAGTACCATTAGTTCCAACCACCAGGCCCATGCCCAAAGTCCCTCTCCAGCTCTCCTGGAGCCCCTTTAGGTGTTGGGAAGGGCTTTAAGGTCTCTCCAGGGCCTTTTCCTTCTCCGGGCCAAAGAGCCCCAGCTCTCTCAGACCATCTCCAGAGCAGAGGGGCTGAGTCCTCTGAGAATCTCCATGGCCTCCTCTGCACTCACTCCAACAGGTCCATGTCCTTCTAAGAGCTCTCAGGAGAAACCAAAATCTGGTCTGCAAGGTCACTCTGCTGAGACAGCAGAAAAGAGAAAAGAAAGCAAGAGATCTGCCTTGTTCTAAGCAACAAATGGAGATGTCTGATTGAGCTGCCAGCTGAAATTATTCTGGAAATAAAAACACTGCAATGCACTCTCTTCTAAGGACACAAGGGTTTCCTAATTGACAACACCTGGAATGTTTTACTGATTTACCAGAGTCTTGTGTTTTACAGCCACCCGTGAGGAAAAAGGCTTACAGCAGATGACAAGACACTCAGCCTTGCACTCTTATTGCCCCTGGTGACCAGATGGACCAAGTAATCTGAGTTACCAGGCTCTGCAGGGCTCTGTGGCTGCACAGGCACCTGTTGCTCACAGAGCCTGCTCACGCTGCCGTTTCAGACCCACCACTCTTGCTGCCAGCAGGAACACGGCCCCAGTGAGCACTTCTGCCACAAAGGAGATCCAGACCAGTGCCAGGGACCAGCCAAACCTGATGTCGATTTTCACCAGGAGATCCTTGCTCCTCAGCAGGCAAAGAGCTTCTTGGAAGGCAGCAGCTGAATATGCAATATAGACACTGATCCCTGTCAGGGTAACGAGAGCTGAAAAGAGAAACATGTTCAGCTACTTAGCAGCCACTGAAGAAATTGAAAACAATCATTTGGATATATCCTAGGGCCTCTTTGCCACTCCTTCCTATTCTAGCCAGGCCAGATTTACAGATTATTTTTGAAATCTAGCTGAGGTTGGTTTCTTGGGCAATGAAGGTGAGAGGGAACTAAAGGCAGGATTATCTGTGTCCACTGAGAAATATGTATTCTCACTGTTAAAGACTGAACCACAACATCTGGCAGCAAGCCTCCCTCAATAAACATGTATTTTACATTAGAGATATCTAATGCACATGCAGCTCTGTTTTCACAACTGGATTGTAATGTATTCTGATTCCCCATGGCTGAGCACCATGGACAGTTGTCTCCCTGTGTGCAAAAAAGCCCACAGAGACCCAGATTCTTGTATTTCAGGTCACTGAATTGAGGCTGTTCCCTGACTATTGTCAGTTTTGAGTGTTTAATATAAATTTGTTGGTCTTCACCATTACCTCCCACCAAGTGTTGTGCTGCCATGACTACCCACCACTGCCAAATACCTGAGTCAAAGACATCTTTGGGACAGACTAAAGATAAATTAATAAGGGCACTCAAACAAGGAGCCAGATGTTTTCAGAATGAAAAGACTGTTCAAAAGATGCAAATATAGGGAATGGCACATCTGAACGGGTACACACTGCATCCTGAGCCTGGCATCCCTGTCAGTCAAAGGAGAGGTACTGATGGAAATCACCCTTTACTGGATCAGCAGCAGAAAAGATGCAGTAACACGGCCCTGGATAAAAGGACTGCAGGCCAGGGAAAGTAAACACTGAAACACTTTCAGGACAAAATAGTGGATTTTATTTGAGAGAGAAAATTTTGGTGTAGCTTTCTATTAAATTACAGCAAATGATGAGGAGCTTCCTTTTTGCCAGAAATATATGTTTGATTAGAGGCAAGCCAAGACAGAAGAGTGTTGGGTTATCCATCAGTCCAAATTCATACTCATATTCCTGATTTAACCATCATCTGATGCCTGTACCTTATTCTAGTCCTCTGCAAGGAGAGGGAAAAAATTGCTTCATACCTTTTGTCAGCAGAAATGGAAAATACTGATTTGTTGACATTTTCAACAAGGTGCACTGAATTCTGTGCAAATTCCCTTGGGGAAAAAAAAGAGAAGATAAAAAGGGAAACCTATAGGATGTCCTGACATGTGGAACATATCAGTTCTGAGGGTTTGAAAAACTCCACACTTTTGGAATGGCATCTCCAAATAGCTCTTTGTGCTGAGACAGAACTACCTAACTAACACTCAACTTGGTGAATTTGTGTCCTACAAAGCTGTTCTGTGCATCCAGCCAGAGCAGGATGGGGGGCTGGTCCCAGCCAAAGGTCTGTTCGTGTTCTCCTGGGACACTGCAGCAGAACCTCCTCAGGCACCCCCTCCTGGCACTGCCTCTGTGCTCCCTTTCCCTCTCTGCAGCCCCAAACAGCTCAGACAGGCCCCTGCTCCACTCCCCAGCGGGGATAATCATGCTTGGCGCTTCACAGCCTTTCATCTTTCACTGAGTATCTGGAGAAGTTTTCCACCGGCCTTTTCAGTGAATACAGCTTTCTGCTGCTCTGAAATTAGAACTTGCTCTTCTTTTTAGGAGACAATCATAATGGGGGATGGATGGTCTCTGTTAGAGCATTTCAGGCTAAAAAGCTCAGTCAAGGCTTTGAGACAGCAGCGTTTGCTTCCAGCAATCTCTTAGCATTTTCTTCTTAAAAATAGGGCTGCATGAGCAGTTGATGAGAGCCAATTCTGAGGATCCCCTTTTCTGTTGGGAAAAATTTCTGGTTTAAGTTACATTGTGAAACAGCACTGAAAATCTGCTTGGAACCGAAAATGCAGATTTAAACACAGTTTTCCTACTTTGACAGAACGTTTTTAGGTTTTTAAATTCATAAATAGCTTTCTAAAATACAGTGGGTTTGGATACAGCAGGAAAGAAAAAAATAAAAAGAAATGTAAAAGCATACTAGTAGCTTCAAATTGAAACGTCACACTCAAACTAAAATAACTTCTGGGGGTTTCCTTTCGTGACCCACAGTTTGGGGACACCACTCTAGATCAAAACTAGCAGTGAGGCTAAGCGAGGAATGCCTAAAAATGCCTTTTCAGGAACTCAATGCAAATACCTTTTTTAAAAACATCAGTTTTCTAAACAGCTGCAAAATCTGTGCAACCCTAAGATCTAGTAATTCCACAGTGACTTTTCCATCACCCCATTAGCCTGCCTGTAAAGGATTTGTGTCCCATGCTGAGAAGTTATTGAATCTTTAGTGTTAATGGGCACAGCACACACAGACTGTTCAAAGGGTGACTCACTCCCCAAGGAGGGATATTTGCCTTTCCTCTGTAGCTCTATTCCAGAGCCAGGACACCAGCAGACACCAGGGGAGTGAACACCAGCATTATTCTGAAAGCAAATTCTTGCTTTCATTCCCATCAAAGTGATGTTTCCCAGATACAACATCTTGTTATCTAAAAGAGTTAGGCCAGGAGTTTGATTTAGTACCTCCAAAAAGGAAAAGCAGTCCAGTCATTAGGAGCAGCAGGTAGGCCCTGGCAAGAATACTGATGAATCCAGTCATTCCTCCAAAAATCATCAGTATCAGGCTGAGGGGCATCAGGATGACAAATGTTCCATGCATGTCTGGAGAAAAATGAAGAATGTTAATATTGTAATATTTTATTACGGTGTCAGTGGGTGTACCAATAATCATTAAGTGCAGAGCCCCTGATCAGGATCAAAGCCTCATTCTGCGCTGCACAAACAAGAAATTGGACAAGCCCTTGGGTTTTCCGTGTAAATCAGCAGGACAAACGTTTGGTATGGAGGAAACAGGCAGAACAAGCCCTCACAGGGTCACAGCCTGTGTTTCAAACAGAGACCACAGACACAGAGGATATGTCTACACAGATACACATGAACAATCAAACAGTCCTCAGCTCTTGAGCCAGCTGATATCAGGTGATGCATCCCAGGTAGGCACTGGTAACCCTAATGAAAAGCGGCCCTGTTATGTGAAAAACACTGTTCTGTGTGGGAGGTGAGATCCACCATGCTTTGATTAAAGGTTTCTCTCCTGTCACGTGTCCTCTGCTGCACTGATGTAGCAAATTGTTGACCTTTTCCTTTGTTGCAGCTGACCATCAACTAGAGGGAAATTTTCCCATCCAGCTCTGATTCTGTCTGTCAGTTTTCTGCAGCAGCTTCACTAAGTGCATTAACCTATCCTGCTTGCTTCCTCCCATGCTAAATGTTTTACATCAGTCTTTCTTGATCCCTATAACATTTTAATAGCTCTGTAAACAGAGGGTTGCTATGTATTTTTTCAAATCACCCTGTTTTTTTCCATCATAAACCATTATTGTGTTGTTGTTCCCTCTGATGTAATCTACCCACAACATTTAACCCAACCTTGTTTTAGAATAATAATCCAAAAAAAGTATTTTCAGTATAAATTTGTTTCATTCCAGAGTAAAGTGCAGAGTATCTGAGAAAAGAAAATGTAAAATCCATATTTTGAAGAGGTCTAGGCTTCATTGTCTCATTTAATTTCACAGAGGAATAATACACCATTAGCTTAGGAAAAGGAATCACTTAAGAGCTCACAGTTGGTGTGGGATCAAAGGATCAATTTTTTCAAGTCACTGTGGCTGCCCATGGAATTGGAGCTGCTGCATCGGTCACTGGCTAAGGATCCAGCTCATCCTCTACAGCAGCATTACAAAGATCAGCCACAATTGTGTGCATGTCTCTGTTCAGTTCCAGAAGCCTGGAAGGTTAGGAAGGGTCTGCATGGCATCAAGGCAGACACTGCTGATGTTTGTACTTGAGAAGAATGTGCTTTCCAGACATTGTTTTGTGTAGCACAGAACATGCTAACAAAAAGGAAAAAAAAAAAAAAGTGGCAAATGACAAAGTTTTGGGAGGTAACAATTTTTGGGGTTTTTTTTCTGCTTCTAGTATTATATTCTCACATTCAGTGCCACATATGCTGACATCAGGACCAGCTGATGCTCAGAAATCATGAATTCAACATTCTGCATTGAAGAGAGCATTTCCCCTCTTTGATTCTGAAGCTAAGGACACTCCTTGAGCCCTCCCTCAGCATAAGTGGCCATGGCTGCTGCTCCTGGCCAACAAACACAGACCTGAAGCAATTCTCAGTGCTAACAGCCAGATCAATCTTCAGCTCTCTGGGAACAAAGCAGCACGTCAAAACTGCCTGCAAATCTTAGCTGAACTCCAAATGAGAAATAGCCATGGAACTTAGCTCGGGAGCTTCATGTGGTTAGAGGTGGCTGGGGATGTGATGAGACACAGTGTGACAGAGCAGAGATTGGGCACCCAAATCAGTTCTCCTATTCCGGAGAGGCAGCAGCAACAGGAGTGCATTCTTCAGCCACATCCGAGCTTGCTGAGGGTTATTTGGTCTCATTTTTGATTATTCCCCACCATTCTGACATCCATGTGTCATCTTAGCTTTGGTCTTGCAGTAAAAGGTGGAAAAGCATTTGGAGGATGCAATTAACATTTGGAAAGTATGAATGTAAGAGTGGTGCAACTCTGTCCTCAGAGCCGGCCTTGCTGAGAGAGAACAAAAATAACCAAAAGTTCATGGCTGGCTCTCCTTCTTGTGATTTCCCTCACCAGTCCAAGTCCCTGCTAACAAACTCCACCTCAGGACAGCAGCACTAACTTGTCATTTCTTTGACTTTTCTTGTCATGGTGTGATTTCAGCTGCTGCAGGCTGAGCCAGGACACATGTGGGTGAGCAAAACACACTCTGAATGGAACTTTGTGGGGAAAGGGATAGGAAAACCATACCAGGGCATCCTTGGGAGTTTCCTAGATTACATTAATCATCTGTGACAGTTGCAATATCAGAATAATTCTGATTTTTGTGCCCTCTTCAGTGAAAATATAAGGTTTAGGGATAGCTCAGCTGAAAGAGACCTCACTGTGACACAGCCTTACTTTTCCTACCCACAGCTGGGATCACACTTCTCATTAATCACTGGCAGCTTTTTAAAAATCAAATATTTAGTGAATTCTATTTGTTTAAATAGTACTTTTATAATCTGCAGTGTTCTAGTTCAATATCTAATACTCATTTGTACTATGAAATCTGAAACTGCCTGGGAAACTTATTCTAAAATGCTGCCATGGAAACCACTCAGGAATCTGAATTCATGCCATCTGGCATATGATATTATGCCATTATATTCCTTGATTAGAGGAACAGAATTAGTTTATAGAAGAAAATGACTTAAAATATCTTTACTGTGTTTCTGTCTTCAATAATCATCTGTGAAAGAAGTTAAAACATTCATTTTTGCATTCATTTTAGTGGTTTTTTACTTTCTGTTGAAATACACATTTATGCATTATGTATTAAACATATTACTGTCTTCATATTGATGAAATTGCTCTAGTATTGGAAAAAAACCACCCTAAGCATTTTGCACGAGAAGAGGAGTGTGCACTTTCTTGTCAAACAGAGTTCAGTTTCCCACATCTATTTCTCAACACCTGAGCCCCCTATTAGCCCAACATGAAAGATCCAATGGTTCAATCTTGGAAATACTGAAACAAACTCATAAACTTTTAAAGAACACTCATTTTTTTTGAAGCAAAAATGAATCAAACTGCTTAATCGTGGTTACTGAAGTTTTACATTAGCCAGCCAAGGCTCTTTTACCAGAGCTCTGGCCAAATATCTACAAGAATGACATCTGTAGTGTGTGTCCAGAACTGAGAATTTGGCAGGCATCTCTAAATTACCACCCAACACAGTTGTTGAGGAGCTGTTTGTGAGAGAAATCTGTGGAATGAAATAGAAACACTGAGGGTCAGAGGTAACCAAGTGCAAGCCCAGCAGTTTTGTTAATCATCTCCTGTTAACATCCTGCAGCTTAATTGCTTCAAACTAACTTTGGATTTGTTTGCACAGCTTATAATAGCAAATAGTGCCTAGAAATCTGTAATATCACCTCGTCAGAAATACTCCAAATGGCAGTGGCTCAGAAGAGATTAATTAAGGGTCTGTTTGTGTTACCCAGCAGTAACTAAAGAGCCAGTTAGAAAGACAAAAGCCTCCAGCTGAAACAGACTCGTGGCAGTTGCTAAAAACAACGGGGCTGCTCCAGAAGGACTTGGCAAAGCCAGGAAGAAAAAGGGAACACAGGAAGTCTGACCTGCTTGCTAGGAAAAAAGCAAGGAAACAACTTAGGAAACCAATGAACAACTGAAAGAACTTGTCTGTGGCTAAATGTGAGTCTTCTGGGCTTGGTCCACAGGGTCAGGAAAGCTGGATTCCCTCCTGTTCAACAGAGAAAAGGTGATGGAGGAGGATTGCTCACAGAGTTGGGGGTCTCCAGGATGATTAGCCAGGCTCTGGTCAGTGTGTTACATGTTTTGGTTTCCTGCTTTTCTCAAAAGATCTCTGAGCTGAATGGGAAGACCAATTGCAGGCAGCAGAAATAAAATGCTGCTAGAGCTGGAGCAGGTGGCACTGATAAAAACTGCAGTAGCAGGAATGGGTAGAATGATGGATGTGAGCAATGCACCATGGCTCACACTCTGCTGCTGGGGTACCAGTGAATCTGAAAATGAGAATATTCATCAGAACTTGTCACCTGCTAGGCCTCAGCTGCAGTGGTGCTGAAGTTATCTCAGATTCCTGTATATATTTATGTTGTATCTGCAGTAAGTACTGAGGCAGATGTCCTCTGGCCCCTCTCTGAAGGAACAGTGCACTGTTGCTCAGAAACAGGTACACACCTACCAGACCAATTCAGCCAGAATTTCTGTGTGCATCATCTGGGTCTCATTTCACTTGGCCTCTGAAATGGCTCTTGCTCCAGCCCCAGCTGTTTCCTTCTGGTAGCTTAAAACCAAGAGAAAATTTGCAAAGAACTGTAAATCCCTCCGGAAAAAAAAGTCACAGTGGCCAAAGAATAGAGCATTTTTTCCAACATTATAAATTGCAACTCAGTAAATATGGAGCAGGGTGAAGTGTGAAAGCAGCTGGTGCATGACTGTTACAGCATCCACATCCTGTGAGGAAATCCAGACAAGTTTATCTCTACTATTAAACCCATTTTGTTAGGGAAGAAAACCAAGGCAGCTGTTACATTAAAACAACTGAGGTATCAGAGCTGCCTCTGCTGCAAAGATCATTTCCCTGCAGGAAGCACGAACCTGAGTGCAGCCTCATGGTTCCAGTTACATTCGTGTCTAAAACAGGAAAAATAAAAATACTCTGGGGAGAACACTTTAAGCAGTTGTGCATGGGCAGCTGCACGCTCCTGTCTTGATTCTAGAACAGGAAAAACAATATGAGTGGAAACCACATTCATTAAATACTCATTTCTGGATGGGTCAGGAATAGAGGAGAGCGCTAAAAATGGACCTGTAAAAGGAAATCAATCACTGGCCATGTTGTTCAAATCTCTGACAAAAAAATCGGGATTGCAGAGGCTTATTCTTACCTTGTAGGTACCTAATGCAGATGCTTTGTGTGTCACACAGACAGTAACAAAGAACAGCTGTTTCTCTCACATTATTTTTTATAACTCCAGCCCCAGCTCTGCTGTGCTGGTGGGACCCTGCAGCAGCTCAAGTGCAAAGCTGAGATTGAAGAGAAATTGTCTGGTTTTGAATAGAAATATTTACAATATTTTTCATTTTGCAAGGATTACACTGGTGCTGCCTTCAGCTAAATCTGTACTGGCATTTATTTATTATTAACAACATAGACTTTGGTAAATGGAAAATATTTATATGACAAAAATGTCTAAGAGCAACTTTTCACCAGTGTAACAAGTTGAGGTTTCTTGTTTGGGTTTTTCTTTTCTTTTAAGAAATTATTTTTGAAAGCTCAAACTCTTGGGGAAAAGGTTTCAGCTGATTAAGCAGTGCCATTCCTTCTACTCTGTGTGTGATCCTCAACATCTAGATCTGATTTTGGATGTTACATTTCTGCTACTGGAAAATGGCAAAGCTGCTCAGAACTCGATGCAGCTGCCTTTGAAGTCAGTGACATCCTTATTTTGTCATTTAGAGAGAGAAAGATTCAGCTCACCATGAAAAATGTTGCTCTTGCTGCTTGTCTGCCATGGCTGGCACAGGAGAGCACATGGCAAGGCAAAATATCAGAGGTGTCTTTGCTGACAAATTTAAATCCTAAGGGAATTTTCAGAGGGCTTTCTTTAATCCTAGTAGTCACCAAAGCACTCTAATAACTGTCTAAATTACAAAAAGTGATCGTTTCATTTTATTCCTGTTTGGGCCAGAGGAAAGTGTACATCTCCAGTGAAAAATAATTTTATTAATGCAGAACTTTCAGAAAAGTTAGTAGTAGGCAGTCGAGTGGTATTTTTCATTAGACAGTGGCTGATGTTTTAAACAAATAACCAGGTCATAGTGTGATCTGTAATAGGGAAATATTTATCCATTGTGGCTTTGAGGGGAGGGAGGGTATAAACTGCATGTTCAGCTGGGGGAGTGGTAAGAGAAGAAAGGGAAGGCTAATGAAGAGGAGAGGGTGTTTTTGTCCAATCCATTAGAGGAACAGCTCAAGGGCACTCCTGTGATGTGAAATTACACCACAGCCCCAGGCTCAGCCAGCCCTAGGTTGATTGCCTGGGAAATATTGCTGCTAGCACAGGGTTTTAATCGTGCACCCAATTATTTTAATTTGCCAGGAGCTCAATTTGAAGTACACAATAAGGCTAAGAGGAATCTGCTGGGATGAATAGGGGACATATTGGAAATGTGGAGGAAGGGACCATGGGGGCTTTTCATTCTCTAATGAAGGGTTTGTCTTCTGGCAGTGGCCAGCACTTCTGTTTCCACTTAGGCCCAGCTCTTTGCACTCACATACAGACTTTGTCCAATCTCTTTGGCACTTGTGTCTAGCTCAGACATGCCAGGAAGTGCATTCAGACTCTGGAGAATGAGGGATGTGACCAATGTGTGCCTACTTTAGGTGACAGTCCTTTAAAGTCTTTTAGGAATAATCAGAAAGAAACAGGTTTGATGCTGCAAGAACTCATGAGATTCAGTGCCAATCAAACAGTGAGAAATATGAGTGCACAGCTAGATGGAATGAGATTAATCCCGTGTGACTGTGCCTCACAGACACCTTCACAGGCACACAGAGAGAAAAATGTCTTTTTTGTGAAGTAACCAATTAAAGAAGTGCAATTAGCTTGTTTGCCACATTTTGGAGCTGATGAAGACACTGCTGTAACTACACTGCAATCCATGATCACAGAATTTCCCTCCAAAACTCTTGTTAAAATGTGTTGTAGATGAAGATGGTTTGCCATGATCCGCCTAAATATGATTCAGTGGCCACAGTCAGAAACATTTAAGAGAGAAGAGTAAAGCTGATGTAGAAGGTACTATCTCAGGACCTGATAAATCTAGATGTCACTTAGAAATATCTGTATTTCCTAGGAGAAAGAGGTACTGCCATAGTACTTTCTGTGTTCAGCTGCTGCTGCTGAACCACACTGAAACAGCATTGAAGCTGAGCAAAAATATCAAAAAGTTAACTCAGTGGGGCATTCCAATCAAACCTAGCAGGTTCTTTCAATTGAAGTATCTTTGATTTCTTCTCTCATCACTTTTGGGCAGACTATGCCTGTTTAAAATGAAATATGCAAGTGTCTTTGCAGTCCAGAAGTGTTTTTCCAGGAGCATAAAAATAATACTTGATGTGAAAGCGAGAGAAAAAAAATTCTCCAAGGCCCCAAAGAGTCTGTAAACATCATTATTAATACAATTTTTATTCATATCCACTATTTTCTTACACTTCATGACTCACAAAGAGCCATCCTTTGTTTCCAAGCCAACATCATTTGTATAACCAAAAGAGCACTGCTTTTTGGGTTTGTTTTGCTATTTAACTGAAGAGCTGCAATCTCTCACCTGTGAAAAATAACCTTTTGCAAATACGCACACAATTTTTGAAAAGCAAATTGTTTCATCCTGAAATGTTGGACCAACATAGCAGTGGAGGTGCTGACACTTAAAACATGATCAGGGAGGCTCAGTTAATGCTGAGGCTCGAGTGATCCAGCAATCACCTCCACTGATTTCAGAGCCGTTGAGCAGCCACAGCCCTTTGCTTTGAGCATGGAAGATTAAAAAATTGGCCCTTCCTATTTGAAAGCACAGAGAGACATGCTGGGCTGCCAGTCCTGAGCCTGCTGATGTGTTCAGATGCTGGGCTGCCAGTCCTGAGCCTGCTGATGTGTTCAGATGCTGGGCTGCCAGTCCTGAGCCTGCTGATGTGCTCAAATGCTGGGCTGCCAGTCCTGACCCTGCTGATGTGCTCAGATGCTGGGCTGCCAGTCCTGAGCCTGCTGATGTGTTCAGATGCTGGGCTGTCAGCCCTGACCCTGCTGATGTGCTCAGATGCTGGGCTGCCAGTCCTGACCCTGCTGATGTGTTCAGATGCTGGGCTGCCAGTCCTGAGCCTGCTGATGTGTTCAGATGCTGGGCTGCCAGTCCTGAGCCTGCTGATGTGTTCAGATGCTGGGCTGCCAGTCCTGAGCCTGCTGATGTGTTCAGATGCTGGGCTGCCAGTCCTGAGCCTGCTGATGTGTTCAGATGCTGCGCTGCCAGTCCTGAGCCTGCTGATGTGCTCAAATGCTGGGCTGCCAGTCCTGAGCCTGCTGATGTGTCTGTTTGGCTGCTTCAGGAGCTCCCTGGGCTCTGGCTCCTTCTGGACCCTCCCAGGACAGCTGTGGCACAGCCCCAGCACCTCCTCTGTGTGCTGCACCTGCAGCTGCACCACCATGTGCTGCTCCAAGAAACTTTAAAATTTAAAAACCCTTTAAGCCCCTCTGGAACCCAGGGAATGGCTGGTTTTGAGGGAAAGAGTTCCATTTTAAGAAACGGGACAAATGGATGTGTTCTGCAGAGTCAGGGAGAAGGAGTGAATAAATTAAAAAATTGTAAACAGCAAGCCCATACACAAGGGTGTGTGAGGAAAGGATCGTGACAAATGTATGGTGCGAAGATGGTAAATCATCTTCTAGGAGATGCCTGTAAGTATTTGAAAATGTTCGGTTTGGACTTTTTGAAAACATTCTGGCATTGACAAATGAATCTAAAGCAAAAGAGGAAAATATATTAGAAGAATAATGTTTTTGAACACGATGTTCTTCAAAGACTTTGAACATTGCTTTTGGTCATTGATTTATTTTCTTAAATTCTCCCATACTTACGTCTTTCATCAGTGCCAGGAATCCCACTGAAATGTTAGAAAAGTAACTGTGTTAAAGATTAGTTTAAATGTGTTCTTAAGCATTTTCAGTGATCAGACTCCTTTGAAGTGATTGTGAACACTTTTGCCTTTTATTTTTAGCAATTGTGTACCTTCCTGTGCCATTGCAGTCAGAGGTTTAGCTCCTGTGGAAGAAATTAGCTGAACTTGTCACCAAATAGATGGTTATTTCAACAGTAAACACACTTAAAGACCACAGACAGGGACAGATATTGTACAGAATCAGAGTCAAAACACTTTCTCAGTGCATTCCCCCTCTGAATCAGAAATGAGTCCTTGTAAGTGGCCAGGGAGGGAGGGAAGGATGGGTGGAAATATAAAATAACATAAAAGCTACTCACACAAAAGCTGCCTGTGTGACTCGGTGATGTTCGCATTCTCGTGCCAGAAGGGGTTTATCAAAGGGTAACATTCACTCCTCACTAGTAGAAAAAGGGGGGAATTATATCATTATATCAGTTTGCTATATATATATTTGGTTTTTTGCATGTACATATAATCATTATAATACTACTGCTTCTAAACCAGCCACTCCTAGGTAGAGAAGGGAATGAGAGGAGTTTTAGCATGCAGCATCAGCTGCTCCCATGGGGCCTGAGCACTGGAGTCAGCAGGGAAACATCTGCTCGTTGCAGGGGGGCTCAGTGCACAGCAAAGAGAGAATTCCTGCAACCTGCTCCTTCTCCCTGCCCCTCTGGAAACATCCTTTCTTGCCAGTGGCAAACATTACTTACTCCTGGCTTCTAAGAGTGGAATCAAAGCTAAAAGTTAAATGCCTAGCAAATAAATGAACTACAGGGGAAAATCCTATATATTGATCTATAGGATTATAATAATCCTCTATGATGGTACATAATAATACTTGTACTTAAATTGACTGTATTGTTTATGTAAATAAACTAGATGGGGTTTATGTTTTTATTTGTTGTGTTATTATTCATAATTTCAATGGCTTTAACCCAGAACTTTCGCCCCTTAATTTCCTGAGCCAAATGAAAAGACATCTCCTTCCTTCTAAATGGTTAATGTTTATTAGATTATCTTGAATTAAAAGTTAATGTAAAATCAGGTTACAGTAGCAGAAAATTCGCTCTCCCCATGTCTCCTTGGGCAAGTGACACGGGAGGTATTGACAAGGCACTGCCCACGGCTCCGGGGCACGGCCGGGGAGTGTCCGTCCTTGAACCAGGTGAAAACGGAGCTCCACCGGCAGCGGGCACTGCCCCGAGCCGGACCCTGCAGCCGGACGGACACCGCATCCCCATCCTGCATCCTGCATCCTCATCCCGTATCCCCATCCCGCATCCTGCATCCCCATCCCGCATCCTGCATCCCCATCCTACATCCTGCATCCCCATCCTACATCCTGCATCCCCATCCCGCATCCCCATCCTGCATCCCCATCCTACATCCAGATGGATCCCCATCCGACACCCCTGCATCCCCATCCCGCAGCCTGATCCCCATCCGGACATCCTGCATCCCCATCCCACATCCTGCATCCCCATCCCCGCATCCCCATCCCCACATCCCCATCCCGCATCCCCATCCCGCATCCCCGCATCCTCATCCTTCACCCTCATCCCTCATCCCCACGCCGATCCCGCAGATGGACCCCGCATCCTGAACGCCGATCCCGCATGGGGACAGACCTGCCATCCCGCAGCCTGAGCCGCAGCCCGGACTGGGACAGACCCCGCATCCCCGCACGCCGATGGGGACAGACCCCGCATCCCGCACGCCGATCCCGCATGGGGACAGACCCCGCATCCCGAACGCCGATGGGGACAGACCCCGCATCCCGCACGCCGATCCCGCATGGGGACAGACCCCGCATCCCCGCACGATCCGCATGGGGACAGACCCCGCATCCCGCACGCCGATCCCGCATGGGGACAGACCCCGCATCCCCGCACGCCGAGCCCGATGGGGACAGACCCCGCATCCCGCACGCCGATCCCGCATGGGGACAGACCCCGCATCCCGCACGCCGATCCCGCACGCGGAGCGCTGCGCTGCCCCGGGCCCGCCGCCCGCGCACTCACCGCGGCAGGTCCGCCAGAGCCCCGAGTGCGAGCTGAGCGCGTCCGTGCCGTTCTGGGACGCCTCCAGCTTGGAGGCATCGATGATGTACCAGAAGTCGGTGGCGATGGCCACCACGAGGAAGATGAAGCTCGAAAGTCCCACCAGGGCCACGAAGAAGGAGAGCGCGCCCAAGTTAACCCTCATGGTGCCGCCGCCGCCGCCGCGCCCCGCCCGGCCCCGCGGCCGCGCAGGTAGCGCGCCCCGAGCCCCGCCCCGGCTGCTCCGCGCCCCGCGGAGTATTATAGTAGTATTCTAATGATTATATGTACCGGGACCGGGCACCCCGCGGGAGAAACGGGCACCCCGCGGGCGGAACGGGCACCCTGTGGATGGACCGGGCACCCCCGGGCGGAACGGGCACCCCGCGGGTGGAACGGGCAGCCCGCGGGCGGAACGGGCACCCTGTGGATGGAACGGGCACCCCACGGGCGGAACGGGCACCCCGTGGGTGGAACGGGCACCCCACTGGAGAAACGGGCATCCCGCGGGCGGAACGGGCACCCCGCGGGCGGAACGGGCACCCCCTGGAGAAATGGACCTGGAACGGGCACCCTGTGGATGGACCGGGCACCCCCGGCGGAACGGGGTGGAACGGGCACCCCGCGGTCAGACCGGGCACCCCGCGGACGGACCGGGCACCCCGCGGGTGGAACGGGCACCCCGCAGGCGGAACGGGCACCCCGCGGGTGGAGCGGGCACCCCGCGGACGGACCGCGCACCCCAAGGGCTGACCGGGCACCCCGCGGCCGCCGCCAGCCCCGGCCCCGGGCGAGCCCCGCAGGCGTGTGCGGAGCTCGCGATCGGGAGTGCCAGCGCTGCTCACGGAGAGGGACAGAGCGTCAAAACCGCGGGCGTGGGGATCCAACCGCTCCGGCAGCCTCGGGATGGGCTCACCTCGGAGGGGAGAAAGCTCCTGCATTCCAAACAGCAAATTCCCCTCCCTGTCTGTGAGGGGAGGAGGAAGCAGAGCCGAGGTTTGGGGAGAAAAACATGGTTTGTGTTCCTGATTTCTGGCAACCTTTCTGGTATATTTACAAGAGATTCCCTCTTGTTCTGTGCCTCCCAGCTGCCGACCTCAAAAGGCCAGTTCTAACCTAATTTGAAACGGGGTCTGAGAGAAGGCAGTAGCGTGGCATTTACTACCTGGTGCAGTGATGTCTGTACCCTGCTCGGGATCATTTTCCTGTTAGAATGTCACTGATTGAGGGAAGGACACAAGGTCCCTCTCCAGAAACTATAGTTACTGAGGTGTTCCTGTGTGAGCCCTAAAGCCACACTTCACCCAGCCTCCTGCTCATCCTCAGCCCGCTGAAATCTGTTGAGCAACAAAGTGTATTTCAGTAACAGAACCTTGTTTTCAAACCCACAGAGGATTTACTCTGGTGTTTTACTGTGTCTCTTCACTGGCATAAAGATACTGTGCAGGTAGGGTCAATGGGGCATCTTGGTTTTTTTCCTTGTAATTCACTTCAGGCCTTCCAGGGAATTGCTAAGTAACTCTGAGTAATTAAAAAAGTCATTCTCATTTATTTTCTGGCATGGACACTGGGCAGAATGTGTGACATCATTACCCATCCATGGCAACAAGCTATCGTGAACCAGTAGGGCTTCAGCAGTAGGATCAGTTAAAAGGAACATTTTCCTTGAGAGAGAGTGTTTAAATAAACACAGTAATCATCAACACGACAGACCACATTTTGCTCTGCAAAACTACTGGAAGGTGTATATGGCAGGGAATATAATAGTCTCTATATTCATGAATACAGTGTTTAGTAGCCACAGCATCATTCTGAGCTCTTACCATCTATTTCTCACATCTCCAAGTTGTATCTGTAACCTGTGAAAATGCCTCTGCAGTTCCACAAGCCAGGCAGCTGCTACCTCCTTGTAATTGCAACGTTTGGGTGACACAAAGTTAATGAAGCAAAGTGAAATGTTTTGTTAGACTTACTAATACAGTGAGACAAAATGAACAGGCCTTGGGGCACCAGTCTCAACTGGGATCCCAAACTTGTCTCTTTTCTTCCAACTATATTTGCAGGGTTCCTTGAAAGTTTAAAGCCCCACAAATACCATGTCTTAGAGGTTTTATCAGTTGTCTTCTCATAAATCTGAACCAGAGGCACTCATACACTGAATCATCACTCCCCTGCAATGATCTGCCACTGTCATCTCCCAGTTAAATCCAAGGGAAAGCAAAGGGTGTAGAACTGCAGGAACATTTAACCCAGTTGGGTACAAGCTGTTAATCAGGTCAGAGATGATTATCAGTGATACTCTGTGTCTTGGAGAAGTTTTGTTCTAATCTTGGGGCCCACAAAGTTTGTACATGTGCTCATTTTTAGGAACATTATTAAATAATCTATTTTAGCCATCAAGATGTGTGGAGGTCCTTGTACTCTGTCTAGACTAACTTTACAGTAAACCTAAGTTAGAGCCTACTAACCCCAGGTCCTTTTTTGACCAGACTGATGACAAACATTTTATCAAGAGTAAATCGACTCTACATAAAGGTTTCATTTCCACATCACTATAATGTTTTAGGCATTCATTTCCATGCTAGGGGACAAATAAGTCCTGTAAAGTCAGAAAACTAAAACATAATTAACAAAACAATTTCATGTATTCATTGGGAAATGTTTATAATGAAAGGAAAAAGCCAGCAGTGCAAATTAGTTTCTCTAGAAACTCAGTTTCAATTTCCTGAGGTCTTTGAATGCTAAACTAGGATCTTTAGCATTAAAGATTTACATTTTTAATCTAGGCTTAGCTCTATGGAGAAGGAACACTGCTTTGCATAGACAAGGTGTTGGCAGCATCTGCCAAAGTCAATCTGCTGCTCAGAATAACAAATTCAGAATATGCTCTCAAAGTTGCTGTCAATTATTAGTCCACAGAATGTGATGCAGCAAAATTATCAGCCTGAGCATGGCAAAGTTTTTTTGTGTAACTTTTACCCTCTCTGTTCTGCCTGAATTGCTTGGGTGCTGGAGGTTTCAGAGGGCATTGTGCCTGGGAATCACCAGCTTTGCTTTCCAGGACTTTTCCTGGGTAAAATTCATCTCTAAGGCAGCTCCTTCTCAACTGTTCTGAACCTGTCCTGTTCAGGTGCAGCAGAATCCCACTGAATTCCTCAATTTTCCTCAGTGTTTTTTTATTTCATATCTTCTGCCCTGACTGTATTTGTGAAGAGGTGCTGCATTACTGGAAGTAGATTGTTTGTAAACTGAAGAAGGGAGGGATTCCCATGATGTTTACCCACCTGACTGTAGGAAAGCCAGCCAGTGCAAGTGTGCCAAAGACTGTAATTAATTGCTGCCATGGCAACAAGTACAATCAACACACCTAATTTCATTCACAATCCTTTTCCAGGAAATATCACTTTTTTTCTCCTGTTTTTGTTGTTGTTGTTGTTTTTGTTGAATGAAGAATTTAATTCAAATGCAGTTTTACCATTCAGCCTTCCAGTAAAGCTAATGGGATTCTGGAGTTTATTGTTCTTTTAAACTTACCACAACTACTTCCCCTGTGGCTCAAAAGAGAAAAGCTGTTAGACAATACACACTATTAAAATTTTCAGATTCACTGCCCTTGGAAATTAGTAACTATTGCTGGTTGATCTGAGGTTTGGCTATTCCTCCTCAGATTTAATATTTTCAATCATGCACTTGTACACATCCAGTTTTGAAGAGTCACAACCTACGATGAATTTTAAAAAAGACTGACCAGTCACAGTTTATCTCCGATGAGAGATACAAGACACAATGTCCTGACTCTTACTCAGTATTACCAGATCTGCCAAAAACCCCCATGGAGTGTCGGCACATGACACAATTCAAAGGGGATTGCAGAAGGGACATACCTGAAGCAAACAGCACAGCAAACTTCTTGGTACTTGATCAATGGATGAAACTGGCCCGATTCATCATTTCAAACAAGCAATTAAACCTTGGTAAAGTTGTCTGGCATATGAGGTAAATTTAAACAAATTCCTAGGCCACATGGGTGTGAGGAAGACAGGAAATGCAACTTAGGTGCATCCTTAAAAAAGAGGTACATCTGGGGAACTGGCTGCCCAAGCCCTCTTGTGTGTGGTACAGAAACTGCAGCTCCCTAAACAATTTTCATTATCACCCACATTATAACATCTGCAGCCACGAGATATTCCTGCTCTGCCCAAATATTATGCATATGTGAAATGAGGTATCAGAATTTCTTAGAAAAGCAATTGCAGCAGCTCCATTTCTCACGTAATGTACCTTTGTGTTTAAAAGTCCCCATGTAATGCAGCTTTTTAGCTACTCCTCTAATTATACTAAGCCTGTGTACCAGTAAGTGCCTCTTGCTGCAGACTGGGGAGATTTTGTGACAAATATAATCTGCTTTGCCTGCTTAGTACTCCACAGCAGTGAGAACATGCCAGCAGAGAGAGACACTGCAGTAATAATTTATGTGGCAGTGTATCACCACGGGAAGTAAAATAATGTTCTGCTCTTTCACAGGAGACAGACAAAAGAAGGACAAATCTCCAAAGCATTTTTGTCAGATATTCATCCAATAAAATTCCCCACAGAAACTGCAATGAGATATGTGAATGGCTTCTGTGTTTTCCATTTCATTGCCACTCAAAACTCTTGACTGTATAACTGGGAAAGATTATTTCATTCTTTTAATAACTATTTTAATAATTCTTAGCCTTTGTTGAGAAAGGCAGATGATGAAGGAGACATCTAGAAATAGATACAGAATATAAATTACATTCCAAGTGTTTTTTAATCATTGACTAATACTTCCTACTACTCAAGAAAAATACAAGGATCATCTTTAGCAATTGACATTAGCATCATATGACTAATAATTAATATGTAAATGCCCACATTTGAACAAGATCCTCCTGCTGAAAGATAAAACAACTTCAGCAGCCCCTGCAGACTTGCCAAGGAGGTGAACTAGAAGGCAGATGGGAGTTTGGAGCACACCTCTGTGTGTGGTTTTGCACAGAGGGCAGGTCAGCATGTCCAGCTGCTGATGTGTCCTGACCACACAGCCAGCTCTCACCGTAGATGAGCTCAGCTGGGAAATGACTGCCTAAGACACCATGGTCCAAAATGTAGACACTAAAAGCTGCTGATCTGCTGATCTAACTCCTAGGCAAATTTCGGTTATGATGTTTCCACTCAGTGACTAACTCAGTCTTGTTTATTTCACCTGGTTTATACGTAATTAAAAACTCTTCAGAATTAAGCAACTAAACCCCCAATTCCCTAAGCAAGTGAACAGCTGTTGCTCCAGCTAATCTTACAGCGGTACTAGAATTCTGACATTATCTAGACTAAGGCAGGAACGCCTTTTTGCCTCCGCAGAGGTTTTCCCACTTTATTTTCAAGCCGTTTGTAGATTTTTGCATGGCATTACAGACGAACCGACAGAGGGCAAGCGATGCTAGAAACAATTAATGAAAGAACGCGAGTAGGAAACGCGAGTTGAAACTCCGAGCAAGTCCTGCGGATGCTTCAGCGCAGGCCTGACCCGCGCGGCTGCCTCTGGCAGGCTTTGAGCGGGGTTTAGTGCCGGGTAACTCCCGAACAGCGGCGAGCCCCGAGCGCAGCGCGCACCCCAGGGCCCGCAGCACCCGCGGGGGCCGCCGGGCAGCGGCGTCAGCGGAAGGAGCCGGAAGGAGCCACAGCGGCAGGAGCGGAGCGGCCGAGAGGCGGGGCCCGAGCGGGGAGCGCCCTGAGGTGAGGGCTGAGAGGGGGAGAGGGGGAGAGGTGGGAGCTGAGAGGGGGAAAGGGGAGAGGTGGGAGCTGAGAGGGGGGAGAGGTGGGAGCTGAGAGGGGGAAAGGGGAGAGGTGGGAGCTGAGAGGGGGAAAGGGGGAGAGGTGGGGGCTGAGAGGGGGGAAAGGGGCAGAGGTGGGAGCTGAGAGGGGGGAAAAGGGGAGAGGTGGGAGCTGAGAGGGGGGAGAGGTGGGAGCTGAGAGGGGGAAAGGAGGAGAGGTGGGAGCTGAGAGGGGGGGGGAGATGGGAGCTGAGAGGGGGAAAGGAGGAGAGGTGGGACCCGATCGGGGGAAAAGCGGGATCTGAGAGAGGAAAAGAGGGAGAGCTGGGATCTGAGAGGGGAAAAGCGGGAGAGGCGGGACCCGAGCGGGGAGCGCGGAGAGATGGGGGTTGAGCGGGGAGCGCGGACAGATGGGGGTTGAGAGGGGGAATCGGGGGGAATCTGAGAGGGGAGAAGCAGGAGAGGTGGGATCTGAGAGGGGAAAAGCGGGAGAGCTGGCATCTGAGCGGAGAAAGCGGGAGAGGTAGGATGTGAGAGGGGAAAAGCGGGAGAGGCGGGGCCCGAGCGGGGAGAAGCGGGAGAGGTGGGAGCTGAGCGGGGAAAGCGGGACAGCCGCCCGGGGGACGCGGGACCTGAGCGGGGAGAAGCGGGACGGGCAGGTCCGGGATCCTATCGGGGGACGCGGGTCCTGCCGGGAAGAAGCGGGACGGGCGAGTTCCACCGTGGGGACGCGGGACAGGCGGGTGCCACCACAGGGACAGGCGGGTCCCACCGTGGGGACAGGCGGGTGCCACCACAGGGACAGGCGGGTCTCACCGTGGGGACAGGCGGGTGCCACCACAGGGACAGGCGGGTCTCACCGTGGGGACAGGCGGGTCCCACCATGGGGACAGGCAGGTCCCACAACGGGGACAGGCGGGTCCCGCCCGCGCTGCCCGTGCCCGCGGAGCCCCGCCCGGCCGCGCTGAGCCCCGCGGAGGCTCCGGCGGTGCCGCAGCAGGAGCGGAGCCCCCGCGCATCCCCCGGGGCCGGGCACTGCCGGCAGGGCTGCGCTGGCTCCCGCCGGGACACGGCAGGCTTGGAGCTGGCAGAGTTAACAGAGGTGCGCAGCCATTGATACAGAAACTGCTGCTGAAGGCGGGAGTGTTGTGAGTGTGGATAGGAATGGTGGTCCGGCAGGGAGGTACTAAGTTATCACGGGTCCGGAGCATCTCTCTTAGGAGGAAAGGCTGAAGTTGAGAAGAGGTGACTGAGGGGGGCCTTTTTAATGTGTATAAATATGAAAGGAAGGGCTCAGAGCACGGACCGGGCTCTGCTCCCTGGGCCCCAGCAATGGGGCAGGAGCAAAGGGCAGGAACTGATGCCCAGGAAGCTCCACCTGAAGGTGAGAAAGAACTTCCCAATGCAGGGACCGAGCGCTGGGACAGACTGCCCACAGAGAGTGTGGAGTGTCCCTCCCTGGAGATACTCCAGAACCATCTGGACACGACCCTGTGCTCCAGAATGACCCTGCCTGAGCAGGGAGGTGGGACCGGGTGACCCACTGTGATCCCTTCCAGCCTGAACCATTCAGTGATTTGTTCAAGCACAACTGGATAATAGCAAATTTAGCATAATCATTCAAGATGGTAATGCCAACACAGGAAGGGGCCTTATTCCCTTTGAAAACCTTGATTAGGCATTGTAATTCTCTGCAGTCATGGTAATGTTTGGGTTTTTTTCAGGGAAGGTTGTTTGTAACACAAGCAAATTAGCAGCTCTTCCTAAAATACACAGTGGCTGCCACTGAACTACTAACAGTTATATATTTGAGGATCCTGTAAAAGAGAGCCTTGGAGCATTGCTACTTTATTGAACAGTGTCATCTGATCTTTATCTTCTGAAATACTGCTGGGGCAATGTTCAGGCAGTGTCAGGCTACCAGTAAAAGCTGCCTGTGTTTGGTTTTAGGTTGAATATCCTGATGAGGAACTTGTTGTCTCGGAGCGTGGTGGAGCTTGCACGATCCCACCTTCACAGAAATGATGTCCTGAGTTTCCCTTGGTGAGCAAAACTGTTGCTGGACACCTGTAAATGGAAGAGAATGGAATCCCTTTGTGACAGCCCTGCGTAAGGGCTGTCTGAGCACTGCAGATGTTGCTCTCACCAGCTCCCCATGGCAGATTTAGCAGAGGAGGAGATGGATAACCCCACGTTCAGAAGTGACACTGTGCTGTCTGATGTCCACTTGCACTGCCCAAGCAAAAGGCACCTCATGGTACGGCTGAATGCAGTTGGACAGCCAGGTAATGGCTGCTGTGTTTTAACTGTACTCAGATCTTTGGAAGGCTGAGTCCTTCTCTAAGTGGTTGATATTAATAGTTACATATTTTATTCCAGCTATAAGCAGAATCACCTCCTACTCAGTCTTTAGAAAGAGGGCTGGCTGTGTTTTCCTCAAGAAATTAACTCCAGAAATGAAAACTTGTAGACAGCTTGTCTTAAAAATTAAACTTTAAATTTCTTTTGAGAAAAAGTAACCAAATTTACTCACTTGCAGGTTTAATTTAATGGTTCATTGAGCAATATTGTCAATATAGCACTTTGGGAGTCATGATTTAAAATAAGGTTGTGATGTTTCTTATATGCAAACAAAAAATGAAACCCACAGGGGTTTTAAATAGTGTAACTTAAGTTTAAAATATAAACTATCAGTAATTAATTTCTCAAGTTTAATTAAATGTTTATGTGATGATTTACCATCTATTTCAGGGGAGCATAACAGCTTTCTTTGGGCTATGTGGTGGGTTGTTTTTTTGTTTTGATTTTTTTTGTGTTGGTGGGGTTGACTTTTTGGGGGTGTTTGCTTCAAAAAAAAATGTCAACAATAAAACTCAACACAGCAATGGCTTTAACTGACATAGAATTTGAAGAGTCAGGCTATAGAGGAAATGAGTTGGCAAATGCCCCTGGCTGATTGCCAGCTTGTAGGTTGCTATAAAGTTGTCAAGGGAACTGACCTTGAAGCTGCTGGCAAAATGTTCTGTACAAAAGTCCTGCTGTGACAGAAGTGTTAATTGTTTTTTCAAACCCAGCTGTGACATCAAAAGAGTAACTTCTGCAGCTGTTCTGGTGTATGACAATGTGAAAAATTATCAAAGTAGGCCTGACAAGGAAATGAATAATAATTTTGACCCTATTCAGGTCGAAACCCAGGTAATTAATGATGTGGTGGGTCTTCATGCTGTTTGATATGTGTTAGCTGTGATTGTGCTTGGTCCAAAGAACCTTCCAGCAGAAGGAAGTGGCAGTGTGTTCTGCCTACTTCAATGAGCTCTTTCTGGGAAATTCTTCTGGTTATCGAGACAAGAATTGCATTGTAGTATAACAGCCTTTAGTGCCATAACAATCTACCAGGGCCACTGTGCTGTGTTTTGGGGAAGTTTATGGGGATTTAGTCTCTTCTCCTTTGAGTCAATTTGAATTTCCACCTTTTGAATGCTGTAGAAATGCAGAGGATCAGAATGGGCTTGGAGAACAAAGCATTTCATTCACTGGTGGCATGTCTGCTCCAATTAGTTTCATTTGGTCATCATGCAAACAGTGGAGACTTTAAAAATTTTTCATGCTAGGACAGGCATTGAAGATTTTATTAGATCCAGCTAAAATGGTCTCACTAGAGAGGAACCTCTGTCAGATTTCAGTAGACCACCTTGGAACATCTTGCCTACTAAAGAAACTGGAATAGAACTCCATAAATTGGGAAATTGTTGAAAGGAGTGGTGGCAAGCACTTTATCTCTTCCCTTTTGTTGGGAATGAACCTAGATGGAAGGACTATGGAATGTCTGTTCTTCCTTATGTGTGGTACTCAGGCAATCCAGATTCCTGTAATTAAAATTGCAAGGTCCATGTTTTAATAATTTAAAATTTTAATAGAAGCTATGTCACTGAGTGATTGTTGTAAAAGATTTTTAATTAATTGGTCATTAAGAATAGCTTCAGTCGTTTAATCTCTTTGAATAATCAGTATGAACACTTTAAAAAAATTACAGAAGTGTCAGCTTTGCCTCCTATGCAGTTATTTCTGTGCTTAAATACTGAGTCAATTTCAAGGCTTGGAGTTGCTTGAATTCCTAAAGACTTTCAAAGCAGTAAACAAAAAATAAACTTGCATTTTACTAGAACATGCTTCTTTCTTACAAGATAGGAATCTTAACCAAAATAAATGAATTCTAACTTATATTAATTCTGCTTTCAACTTAGTCTGAACTTCTGTGGACAGAACTTTTGGAGGATGTAAGAAAGCATCTTCTCTGCCAAGAGTTAAAACAAATATTACTAAATTACTAAATATTACTAAATCAGACTAATAGTTAAAATAAATATTACTAAGTTACTGCCAATAGTTAAAATAAATATTGCTAAATCAGATGAACATGCCCATTGTGGCTGTGCAAATGCTGAGTCAGCCTGTGGACTGGGAAAGTGCTTTGTTCATTTCTGCTGACAGAACTTAATAACAGAAGTATTTCTTCATAGCAAATAAAACTGTATCTCAAGTTACCCGTATCATGGTTTACCCTATAGATTTTTAATACATGTAATGTATGGCAGAATCTCATGCATGTGGAAGTTGTGCACAGGTTCTGCCTCATCTGGTGTTTAACCTTTCCCCCCACACTATGTTCTTACAGTGTTCCTGTCATATTTCAAACTCCTTTGGAGCACAGAAGATTTGGCATCTGGGAAACACGTGAGAGAAATTACCACAGGAAGAGAACAGCAGAGCAGAAGTGGAGATGAGCTGCGTGACAAGGACAGGAGTAACCTGAAAGAAGAAGGAGAATTAAATAGTGAAGGAGTGGAAGCTCTGCTAGATGATGATGGAGACTTGGAAGTGGTCAGAAGGCCTAGAAGTGCCTCTGATTTGCAAGAAGAGGATCTTCTGAGGGATATAGTGTGCCCTGTAATTCTGATGAAAGGGAAGGAAGATGCTTTTGAAGATGAAGAGGAGGAGTGCACTTGCAGTGATGTTGTTAAAATAGGTAAATAATAAATTTTCAGTCAGGGAGAAATGTGGCAGATACGTTTCAGTAAAATAAAAGAAAAATAGCTTTTCTTTAGAGATGGAATAGCAGTTTGTTAAGTGAAAGAAAATAATGATCATAATACTGTGATACTGCAAATAAAAATTTACCCTTTTTGCTCTGGAAGGGGTTTGGGCAGTTATATACCACAAAGAACTCAGTGCTCCTTAGTTAGAGTGGGTGTTTGGCATTATCCAGCATTATTGTGTAGAATAAAGAGTGTTTAGTTCTATATTTGAAAGGGAAGCATAACTTTAGTTTCAAACTTGTCACTATGGAACTTGATTTGAACAAAACAATTTTGAGGTAATTATTTTCTGTTCTCTCTCATTTCCATAGAACACACTATGGCAACCCCCTTGGAAGACGTTGGTAAACAAGTACGTGTTCTGCCTTGTAGTATCTTGATTTTCATGGAATGTGCTTCAGAGCTGACTCAGTTTTAAGTGCTTCCCTTGTCCCCAGGTCTGGCGTGCTGCCTTCCTTCTGGCTGATTACATTCTCTTTCAAAGGGACACGTTCAGGGGCTGCTCTGTGCTGGAGCTTGGAGGTGGCACTGGAATTACCAGCATTATCATGGGAACAGTTGCCAAGAGAGTTTATTGCACAGGTAAGGCAGTTTTTTCAGTTAAATATTTTCATGAAACTTCCCAAAGCAGTGCTTTCATCTTGGTGTTTTCTGACTCATCTGTTCAGTTATAGTTAGTAATTTTTATTAGTGCATATCAATTTGTGTTATTTATTGAGAAATAACAGGAACTTTCTCAAGGGGCTGAGAAAGCTCAAGAGTTTAAAAGCAAGATATGTTGCAGTGAACTCAAGATAGTGTGTCCAGATTAAAATTGGTAGGGTAGGAATATAACTTCTTTCTTCAAGGCTTTCAACTTAGAACTGAGAGACAAAAAGAAGGAGGATTCTAGGGAAGCAATCATCAGTGGACAGACTTGCTCTGAATTTTCCTTAATCTCATGGGCTTGAGAGAAACTTTCCGTATTAGTTGGAGAGGCATACATGGCCCATACAAAATATTCTTGGCTTTAATATCATTATCACTTCTTTTCCAGATGTTGGTGAAGATCTCCTGGCCATGTGTGAGCAGAATGTTGCATTAAACAAGCACCTGATGGAGCCAGGAGGTAGGTGCTGTGTGGTCACATTCTGACTCTCTACTGTAGCCCAGGTGCTGTGTGAAAGGCCATTTGTGACTGACGTAATCTTTCTTCACCCCCAGGAGGGGAAATTAAAGTGAAAGAACTGGATTGGCTGAAAGATGAATTCTGCACTGGTAGGTGCTTATAATGGTTCCTTTTAGATTGGGCTTGGTGTTTGGTGTTACATGTTCAAAAGCCTCTCTTGGGCCTCAAAGAAAATTCTGATTAATGACAGTATTTGATACTGCCAGTTGAAAAGGTTTTATGTTTATTAGACTTTCAAGTAAAGATTCTTTTAATGAAGAATAACTTTTTAAAGCATGGTAAAGTAGGAAGATTAATCAAAATTTATATAAGGATATATCTGATATATTTTGTTTAAAGGCGTGCTTGCTTTAATGCATTTAAAGCTGTGATCTTGCTACAGGATTCTGAATTCTGAAGTGAAAGAAAACTTTTGCTTGCCAGTCAGCCTTGGGAGGGTTGGACATAACACAGAGGAAGCAGAGGACTGGGGGAACTTCAGAAAATGAACAGGGAAGGTTTTGATTTCCCTTGAGTGGTGTGCTCTGTTTATGGAGTAGCAGCTGCCCACAGGAGCCAAGAAGTTCCTTTTCTCCAGTCATTTCAGACATTTAATCATGTACACCCAAGCCGTATTCTTTCTTCCAGATCCTGAAGCTCCTTATAGCTGGTCTGAGGAAGAGATTGCTGATTTGCTTGATCACTGTTCTGTGATAATGGCAGCTGATGGTAGGGAAATATAAACAGTAAGCTTTTCAATCAAACACTCAAGCATTATAAGTAATAATTTAAATTTATTTAGTTTGCTTTTAAAATCTAATAGGTCAGATCCTTACCTAATTTGCCAAAGATCTGCCTTAAGTGTTCCTGTCTGTATTTTTCTTTTCTAAACACTTATATTTATATTCTGAATTAGCAATTATGAGAACAGATGTTACAGGCTGTAGCTCTTCCTTTTCTTTGGTGTGTCCTGCTTTCAAAGGAGATCTGGTTATAATGGTAAATTAATTATAGCCTGGTGTGGGTTTTTGTAAGGAAAGAGGCTCTCTACTCTCTAATATCCTATTTTTTTGGCTTTGTAGTAAGATTATTTCCAGGCTGAGAGAATTCTTGTCAAATCTTGTAAATTGTCTGATAAATTATTCCCATTCTGATGAGAGAAACCTTAAAGAAAGCCTGGCATAAATAGCAGCAGTGAATACTCTTACAGGGTCAGTTGTTGCCATTAAAAATGTACTTTGCACTTAGATAAAAGTGTGACTTGTTTGATTTGAGTAATCAAACTAAGGCCTGCTGTTTCATAATGGACACTTCAGTAAATTATATCCTTAATTATGCATATGCTCCTAATCTTGTTTTTTACAGTGTTCTATGATGATGACCTGACAGATGCCTTGTTCAGAACTCTGTATAGAATCACACACAACTTGAGAAATTCTTGCACAGTTTACTTAGCACTGGAGAAGAGGTATTACCAAGAACTTAATATAAAAAGCACTAAAACTTTGTATGTTTTAATTAAAGGTTGGTTTCTGGTTTTCATTGTGTCAGATGATCACAGGCTGCAGTATATGCTCAGGATAAGCTTTTTTTTTCCTACATGCTTCATTTTTATCAGTTCAGAATGTGAGTTTAACAGGAGTTTGGCTTTTGTTGTCCTACCTTTGCCTCACCTGAGATACCCTCTGTGCAAATCAGGATAAATAGGTGGCTAGATTCATATAATGCCTGATAACATTTGCTGTGTATTTTTGAGGTCACTGAATGGAATCAAGTGGTTTAGAATTAGGGTATTTGTTTCTTGGCTTGAGCAACTCTAGAACAGTTTCTCTTGTTTGCTTTCAAGGAATCAATGCATGTTTTTAAGTAATTGTGTGTTGCAGTCCTTTCATAAGCTGATACACAAATAGGCTTTGCTTAAATCTCTAGAGATATGCAAGTAATAACTCTTCCTGTGGTTTGCTGCCAGGTGTTTGTCCAGGAAGCCAAGCCAATGATTCTGTTGTGGCAAAGTGCCCTAAAATCAAGGGAAAAGTTTATCCAAGAGTTATTGTGTACTGATGCTGACATAACATCATCTCTGCTTTTCAGGAATGGGGAGTGTACATTTTTTTGGCTGCTGAAGGGAGTTAATTATGCTGAGAAGATTCCTTTTTTTTTATTAGCTGAGGGAAGTTACACAACTATTTAAGATGCCAGTATAGGAGAGATGTTCTAAATTAAATACTCTTTTGCCAGGCTGAACTTCACTTTAAGACATATGGATATTACATGTGAGGCCTACAGCCACTTTAGAAATACCCTAAATGATCTGGAGAACCTCCAAGATGGAAAAATGAAATATACAGTGGAGCACATTAAGCCTGATTTCTGCCAGTTCCTTGTTTATGAACGGATTGAGCAGTTGGTAAGTGGCATTCATGAAAATAAATGTAATGTGTCAGGCTAATCATCTCAAATTAGTTATCAGCTGTTTATGGAACATGAAGGAAGAACAGGAGAATAAACATTATCTTTCATTTCCCCTTAGTTTTTTGATTTTAAATGATCCTTGTTTGTGCTTACATAATCTGTACTAGATTGACATGTCCTGGTTTTGGCTGGGACAGAATTGATTTTCTATCACCAGCAGTAGGGTGGCTGAGATTGCACTCAGTTCCTCAAAGGATAAGAGACCTTTACTTTGTAAAATGCCATTTTTTGTGATTGAACTGGAAAATGGGACCAATATCTCTTCTCATTTATTTTCTTGTAGGAGAGCTTTCATTTCACACTTTCAGTAATTCCTTTCCCAGTTCAGAGTTCAGGACATAATGTTCTAATATCTATGAAGAAGTCAATTAGCTGTAAACTTCTGTTTTTGAGAAACATGTCAGATATAATATTTCTGTTTATCTAATTACTTCTCAAGCACTTATGATTCTCTTTCTCCATTTTTTCCCAAATTATCTGCTCTTAGGAATATTATGCTGGGTAACAGCTAACAGACTTCTAGAACAATCCAATCTAATGAATCTTTTTAGAGGAGATGCAAATCTTGCACTGGATTGCAAATCTGGTACCAAGAAATTATGTTGTTGTTGTGAACATACTGTGTGTATGACAAAGGCCACAGTTACTTCATGAGATTGATTTTTTTTTTTACTTAATACCTTTACTTAATACTTAATACCTTATATCTGATACCTTCAGTCATAAAACATGTGTAAAACTTGTTTTAAAGTTTTAAAAGTACACAAAAGTAACCTGGTTTAAAGATAAATGTGTAAACTCATTCCCTGGCTGCTTTGAGGAAGGCTGCTGACCCTTGAAACCTATGCATTTTTAAAATGCTTATGTTTTTATTTATCATTAAGTCTATTGCCACAATTCAGAGATGTCATGGTAAGAAGTATGTGCCAGTCTGCTTAATTATCCTCTGTGGAGCAGACAAAGCATATATTAATATATTCTAAAGAAATGAAGTGATTAAGGATTTTTCATCCTTGTTGTCTGTAGGATTGAGAAGGGGGTTTGTGTTTATATAAGCCATACATTTGTGAGACTTTGATTCCTCAGTAAATTATTTCTTCAGCTGTTTTTTTTTACCAGCATTATTGAAACCATTTGTCAACACAGGCTAAGAAAAAGAGCAGGCTTATCAGTCAAAGTACTTAGGATTAGCAGGATTATCAATCAAGATCATGCAGATCAGTGAATCACAGAACATTCTGTCACCCACAAGGACAATTGAATCCAACTCTTAAATGAATGGCCTCATACAGGGATCCAATGCACAACCTTGGCATTATTAGCACCATGCTCTGACAACTGGGCTAATTTAAAACTATTTTAAAACAAACTTCTTTATACTAAACACACATCATTTTTAAAAATCATGCTACAGGAATAAAGCAATCAGCTATAGTGCTCTGTTTCAAATAATTGTTTCAGGAAATTACAGATATGGATTTGGTATCCATCCATAGATGGATACTATCGATAGATGGAGGTATAGGATATATTTTAAAATTTGTCTTTCAGTGAGCATGTGGAATTTTTTCATAATTGCAACCTACTGATGTGAGAAAACACCTATATGTGTTTTTTCTGCTCTTGCAGGAATTGTGGAAGATCATGGCTGAACACCTAACGTGACAGGCCCACGAGGAAAAAGATCTTTACCTAAGGAGAAGGGCTATTTTGGTGTTCTGTTAAGATGAGGAATTTCATCCCAAGAAAAGCATCTTCCAGGTGGAATTGTGTTCTCAGAAAGCATTGCACTGCAGTTTTGCTTTACTTATTTGGCTTTGGCACTTCATTTCTTGGACTTGTGCAGTTGGATGTGATTTCTTTGATGTTACCAAGTACCTGCTGGATGTCAGGCAGTGGCAGTGACAGGGTGACTTGCTCTTTGGGTTGATGACTTCACTTTAGAGTTTGGCAAAGAAGTATTTAACCTTTTCCATGTGGCTGATTTGCAGGTGTCATGCATTTCCCTTTTCAGTTTACACAACATGGACACTGTTCTCAGTCTTATCCCAGTTCCAAATACAAATACACATTATTTGTGTTTATGGACGCTTGTGAAACCATGTCCTGGACAAGACTTGATTGTCATTAATGAAATTTTCATTAAGAAATCTGTTTATGAAACTTGGCCCTTAATTGTGAGTTTGTCCTATATAAATCACTCTAGTTTAGGGCCACTGTCTGACTTGAAAGGAAACAAGATGCATTTTGTTTGAGTCTCTAAAAATACTCCACAGAGGTTTTGTAGTAGAGGACATCAACCCTATATTGTTCTGCAGGAATTTTAAGCTATTCTGTCCTGGGCAGGTTGAGGATGAGAAGGTACCACATGAAAGGAGATGTTACAGCTCTTGAAACATTTGGAATTCTATCCTCAGCATACACATGTGAGGCTGGGGGTAGGGAAGTGGCCAAGAATGTCTTGCCCAAAGAAAACTGGGCCTCCAGTATCTTTCTTCTGGATTAAAATAAAACATATTTATTAAATCTCTCCTGTGTTATTAATGAATCCAAAAATCTGCTTGCACTTTTTAAATGTTATGAGCACTGTTGTATTTATATCACTTTGCCATATGTACACTGCCATGGGAATCCTTGTGCCCACTGCATTCCTCAGCATCAGGAGAGTGTCAGTGATGGAGCTGTTCCAGCCTGGGACTTGTGGGAGTGTGAAAGATGTTCATTAGAAGCATCTGATGGACTTCTTGAAAGCCTGTTTTACATTTGCTGTAGGTCAGTTATTTCATAACCTGCTTATGAAGACCTATTTTTTGTGTTCTTTAATGGGATGAAAGGTTATTAGATGATGATGGCCATTCCCTGTGAGTACAAAGTAAAAATTACATTATGTTAGCATGTATCTGCCTAGATTAGTACAAAACCTCTCAGAACCCTCATTTGAACTTCAAAGATGAAAAACTGTATTTTAATCCAAAGATCCCAAACTAATGTTTGTTGGTTTGTTATGTAATGCTATTAACTTTGGTAGATTCAACTATTTTTGAATATAGCTGCTTATTTCAGTCGTGACTTTCTGAAGGCTGTACAAGAATGTACAAGGCTGATGTGAAATATGTGAGAAGTTAGGGAATCCTGTGTTTTTTCTCACACAGGATTTCTCAGTGTCTTTGAAATTATCAACAGAAACTCACCTGCAAGTCCTTCATTTCTGTGAAGGAAGAGAAAGTAGGCACTTAATTTAAAACCTATGAATATTTCTACTCATCTGTGGTGATTAGGTTTTCACTTGGAACACTTTCTCTTTTGCTAAATGAAGTCATCGGGCAGTTGGGAGCATTTCTGGATCTGGTTGGCAAATCCACCAGTCATCCAGATGGATCATTTTCTGGAGAGAGGAACATAGAGGATGTGATTGTGGAGCCCTCAAAGGGAGGAGTGCCTCCTTGGGAAACATCTTCTTGGGAAGTATGGTAATGGACAGACACATGATCTTCCAGGAGGAATCTGGTTTGAAACAAATTATTTTCACTTTTGTCACTGCCATATGGTGAAACAACAAATGCCTTTTCTCAGCCCCACCCATCTCCTGCTTTTATCTCTCTTAAGAGAAGTGAAGGTGACACAATTAGAGATATTGGTCAGAAGAACTTGAACTTTTATGTGACACCCAAATAAGCATTGCAAACTGATTGCATTTATTTCTTTTAAATCTTTGTTGATGTGAAACATTGAGAGTTGTTTTGTTGAGAACGTCTCTGTGTCATTTTGCAGTAGAAAAAAGTTGAAGATGCTCCCTCGATGGGATAGATTCTGTATATCTATCATTGTTGGGTGTTCTCAAGTGTAGGTGGCTATTTGTAGGCCATCCTTGTAGCTCCATCTGCTGTACAACACTTTGAGTCAAAACATTTTACAGTTTGTTCAACACCCTGTTCCTTTCTAGTTTGACAATATTGTATTTTGGAGTAACAGTTTAGGTGGCATGCGTGGTTCTGCACTTCTCACCTAGACTTGCAGATGAAGTTACAGTGGAAATAATCCTGAAATGAAGGTGGTGTTCAATTGCCTACTTTTTGACAGTAGCTTTGCCTCCAGCAGTTTGGGGTTTTCAGGAAACATTCTAGGAAAAAGTGGATGTACTTTGTATGTGTGTGTGGTAGGAACTTCTCATTCCTTAGAAGATGAGGACTTAAATTGCATCTCAAAGGTTTATAGCAGGAAACTATCATGAGATAGTCTGTTCATTAACTTGACTGTTTGTGGACTTCTACATCCACCACTAGTGCCAGTCCTTTCCCCTTTTCACCACAGAATTAAGCGCTATGTCCCCGGCAGTTGCATTTCTGGGTTTTGTTTTGTTTGCTTTGTTTTTTCATTCTGGTAGACAACATCTTAAAACTTGGGGAAATAATTTTGTCTGAGTTTTCTACTTACGGAGCTTATTTGATGTTCTAGTTGTGTATTTTCCCCTTTCATAGTGTTTGTTATAGCAGTTTTGCAATTTGAATTCTGATGTTTTTGATTCCCAGGAAACCTAACTGTAAGTGCAGTTTTCCACTGGATCAATGAAACCTAATCCAGCTGACTCCTGTGATCAGTCAGGGCCATCAGTGGGGATCTGTTGCTGGGGGTGTAAAGGAAGAGCAGAGCAGCTATTTTGATGGCAGTGGGTATCTGAGTCCACTCTGGAGTTATGTGTAACTGTGCTCCCAATGTGGCACTGCAGGGTGTGTTAACAAAGCTGATTTTCCTCAGTCCTGTGCCTGAAACCACATTACCCAGTCAGACTGCCACGAGTGTGACAGGCAAGTGCTGCTGGTGGTTTTAAAGACAGTTACTGGTGCTGAGTGTTGGGTACAGGAAACTGAAGATGGCTTCTGAAAAGTGCTGCATTCCCATCCGCTTGTTACGGCATGGCAAGGAAAGCTGCTTGTCTCATAAGGTGGAGAGATTTTTCAATCTGCAAGTAAATTGAGAATTATTCACTTAATGCTTGGTAATTTGTCTTTAAAATGCAGTTCACCTCCTGAGTGTGATCATGGCATTTGTAAGCTGAACACTTTGGAGGTTCAAGTGAAGTAGGATTTGAAAATGAGCTACTTGCTCCCAGGCTCTCATGCTGTGACACAGGTCGAGAGGTTTGTGTTCTTTTACCGACTCATCTTGACCCTGACCTTCTGTGTGTCCTTTGCATCTGTGCTGGAAGTTGATGCATTAACAGAAAGTTACAGTGGAAATAATCCTGAAATGAAGGTGGTGTTCATTGCCTACTTTTTGACAGTAGCTTTGCCTCCAGCAGTTTGGGGTTTTCAGGAAACATTCTAGGAAAAAGTGGATGTACTTTGTATGTGTGTGTGGTAGGAACTTCTCATTCCTTAGAAGATGAGGACTTAAATTACATCTCAAAGGTTTATAGCAGGAAACTATCATGAGATTGTCTGTTCATTAACTCGACTGTTTGTGGACTTCTACATCCACCACTAGTGCCAGTCCTTTCCCCTTTTCACCACAGAATTAAGCGCTATGTCCCCGGCAGTTGCATTTCTGGGTTTTGTTTTGTTTGCTTTGTTTTTTCATTCTGGTAGACAACGTCTTAAAACTTGGGGAAATAATTTTGTCTGAGTTTTCTACTTACGGAGCTTATTTGATGTTCTAGTTGTGTATTTTCCCCTTTCATAGTGTTTGTTATAGCAGTTTTGCAATTTGAATTCTGATGTTTTTGATTCCCAGGAAACCTAACTGTAAGTGCAGTTTTCCACTGGATCAATGAGACCTAATCCAGCTGACTCCTGTGATCAGTCAGGGCCATCAGTGGGGATCTGTTGCTGGGGGTATAAAGGAAGAGCAGAGCAGCTATTTTGATGGCAGTCGGTATCTGAGTCCACTCTGGAGTTATGTGTAACTGTGCTCCCAATGTGGCACTGCAGGGTGTGTTAACAAAGCTGATTTTCCTCAGTCCTGTGCCTGAAACCACATTACCCAGTCAGACTGCCACGAGTGTGACAGGCAAGTGCTGCTGGTGGTTTTAAAGACAGTTACTGGTGCTGAGTGTTGGGTACAGGAAACTGAAGATGGCTTCTGAAAAGTGCTGCATTCCCGTCCGCTTGTTACGGCATGGCAAGGAAAGCTGCTTGTCTCATAAGGTGGAGAGATTTTTCAATCTGCAAGTAAATTGAGAATTATTCACTTAATGCTTGGTAATTTGTCTTTAAAATGCAGTTCACCTCCTGAGTGTGATCATGGCATTTGTAAGCTGAACACTTTGGAGGTTCAAGTGAAGTAGGATTTGAAAATGAGCTACTTGCTCCCAGGCTCTCATGCTGTGACACAGGTCGAGAGGTTTGTGTTCTTTTACCGACTCATCTTGACCCTGACCTTCTGTGTGTCCTTTGCATCTGTGCTGGAAGTTGATGCATTAACAGAATAAAGCTTCCTCTTGAGAAATAACTGCCTCCTCACGCTGCCAGCAGTGCAGTCAGCTGTGTCAGTACAGCACATTGCCTCAGAGGAAGTTTCCCCCAGCAGATGGCACATGGAATTTCTTTAATACCAGCACCTAAAGGCAGTAACAAAATATCTACATATATATATATGTGTGTGTGTGTGTGTTTATTTACACATTGCCCAGGCCAGCCCCACTGGTGAGCAAGAAGAGATGCAAAGGAACATCCCTAGCTTGTGAGCAAGCTAGGTGTATTCTCTAAACTTTTTGAGCAAATATTCAAAGGGGATACTCATCAGATAATGAGTAAGATACGTAAGATGTTAATAATAATTAGAAGTAACAATTTCTGCCTCAAAGTTAAGTAAAAAAACATATAATAAATTAGGTAAGAAAGTTGACAGGGAGTTGGACAGAAGATAGCATGAAAAAAAGTAAAGTTTACTGCTCTGTTCTTGTTCTATGGGATATCAGTAGCAGGTTTACATTGTAAGATGATCAGAAGGGGCACCAAGGAATTATCTAAAATTATCTGTTCTGTATTCCTCTCAAAGCAGAATCATATTCATCTGAGAATCTTGCTAAGTGTTTGTTATCAAAGGCTCTCATCATAGAGATCCTGTAATCTGTTCTAGTGCTTCCTTGTCCTTTATGATACAAATAGCTGACTGCCATCTGAATGGCTCAACTGCCGCCTCTCTTGCAATTTTGGACCATTAAATCTTTCTTACTGGAATAGACTGACAGACATGAGGGTTCTGGGCAGGGTAAGTGGAAATGAGGGGGTGTAGAAGGCCTAGCCTCCAGTGGTGTGTGCAGGGACAGAAGGATCCTGTAACACCCTCTGCAAATTGATGGTGTTGCGGCACAAAAGAACAGCTCTGGCCTCTCAGAGCCTGCAGCATTCCTGCCTTGCTTGGGTTCTCTCCATGTCTCCTTGCTGGTGGCCTTCAGCTGCTCTGCCACGATAGCTGCTCCAGGATACTCCCTGGAGCCTCCCACGGAGGTCCTTGAGGGCTGGGCAGGGTCTGGCAGCTCCCCTTTCTTGATTTTCTTGAGTTCATCCCTTATGAGTGCTTCCCTTTCACTTTCTTGTGTGCATCCCTTATGAGTCCCAGCTCTGAGAACTCACCTGGATGGGGAGAGGGTGCGCGTGTGCTGCTCACAGGAGAGGGGATGGAGATGTACGTTTCTCTTATTGGTCTTTTGTAGCCAGGTCTTGGGTTTTGAAGAAAACCAAGGCTATGAACGAGACATGAATTCTGTAAGTCTAGGTAGGGTTCAGCTTGCTTGCCGAAGGTTCCGTTGTGGATGAGGTACATAATAATAATTGTGCCTGCAAATACAACATTGCTGTAGCAGAATCAAGCAGCAGCTGAGCAGAAGGGCTCATTATGATCCCATGATGAGCTGCTTCAGTCTATTAGTGTCCACAACAAAAACGAGTTTTGTCTAGGTCAGGCTTAAATGCTGGTGAAGATTTGGGTTTTTAAATTCGGAGTTTGACTTAACACTAGGTTTAATTTCAATTTCTTATCAGAATTAGAAGACCAAAAGACTTTCTCGATTGCTGCCTTTGCTAAATTAAGTATGTCCCAAGTAGCAACAAGGAAAGGACAGTGGGTCTTTGTGGAGCTGTAACAGTGCAGCACGGATTCCCAGCGCCGCCAGCGAAGGGACTCCGCTGCGCTTCTCGCGGGTGCGCGATGGATGAAGGAACCAGGTTCCGCTGCACGGTGGCTCCCGGAGCAGGGGGCGCGGGGCAGGCGGGCAGGTGGAGGCGGGCAGGAGGAGCGGAGGGACGCGCAGCCCGGGCCGAGGGACGCGGCCGCTCCGGCCCCGCCATCCCTGAGGGTCCGGCCGGCCCAGCCCCTCCCGGCGGGGGCGAGCCCCGGCCGCGCTCTCCCATTGGCCGCGGCGGGCGCGGGGCGGCGGGCGGCGGCGCTGATTGGCTGCGCCGCGCGGGGCGGGCGGGGCGCGGCGGGGCCGGCAGGACGCGGCCGGCCCAGCGCAGCGCAGCGCACCCAGCGCAGCCCGGCGCGGCCGCCGCAGGACGCGCAGCCCGCACCTCCCGCACAGCCCGCACCTCCCGGTGAGCGCCTGAGCCCCGCGGGGCCGCGGACGGGCCGCTGCCTTCGCTGCCCGCCGCTCCCGCCCGGCAGCGGGACTCCCCGCGGGGCCCCGTCTCCATCCCCGCGGGCGGCGGTGCCCGCGTTGCCGGGGCAGCCGCGCGTCCCCGGCCGCTCCCCGGTGCCCTTCCGCCGGCTCCCCGGCCCGGCGCACCCTGCGGGGAGCGGGGCGGCCCCAGGCCACGACCCCGCTGGCGGGCGGGGGTCGCGGGGCCGGTGCCGTGCTGCCCGCTCGGGGGCCCTGCCCTGCCGGACCCGCGCGTGGGTTGGATCTCCCCGCGGGCCCTGGTGGCCGCGGGGCGCAGGAGGGCTCGTGGTTCCCCGCGCGTTCGGCCGCGGCGGGAGGCGGGTGTGGGATGCCCCGTGCCCCGGCAGCGGCACCCGCGGCGGGCGGGTGGGCGCGGTACGGAGCTGCGGCGGGGAAAGGGGAAAGGGAACCGGAGGGCACCAAAGCACGCAGCCGGGTACCGGGGGCAGAACGGCTCTGCCTTTGCGGGGAGCGCGCCCTGGCTGAGGTGCTGCAGGCAGCTGAGTAATGGTGTTGGTGGAGGAGGCCTGGTGCTGCGCTTCACCTAGGGTTCAGCTGGGCTTTTCAGTTTCCTGTTTTCCAGCTGGTGCTGGTGATGCAAAACCCAAGCATGAGCCAAAGCTCACGCTTTGGTTTGATGCATCCTTAGCATCACTTCACTTACAGTGCTTAAAGTGGCGCGGGGCTCTTCAGCCAGAGCTTTGCCTCTGCCTGGCTTGGCTTTTGCCTCTGTGATTCTCCTTCTCTGTTTATGAAATAAACAGAGAAGGAAATGATATACAAAGAAACCGAACTACTGTGGGAGGTTTCCAAGTAATTTTGTAATCAGTAATGAATGTTCAGACTTACAAATACTGGATTTTGCCCTACAGTTCAAAGGCACAGTTGATGGGTATGGGCTCTTAAAAGGGTCTTTGCTCTTACTGTTTGAAGCAAGAAATTTGGTAAAGGTTGAAAGCCAACTGGTATAAAAGGAGGGTAATAGTAGGGTTACCTTCTGGAAGCTCTGCAGTAAGGAAATTCCCTATTGAATCCTGTTATAATCTGGTTATTGTGTTATATATTGAATTAGTTTTGCAGTGTCTGTTGCACTGTTTTTTTTGTTGCAATTGTCTTTTCTGTAGTGTCAGTATTGGGCAAATTCTGTCTGGGGGCAGTTTGTTATCTCTGACTGGAGTTACAAATGGAGACTTGGAGGTCAGTGATTCAAATGCAGGATCACAGCTCACCATACTGAAGCACAGCATATGCAAAGAAGGATAATACCTGGATTTCGTAGTGTTTCTCATCTGTAGTGTTTAAAGCACTCCTCAAACATCACTGGTCTGGCTGTACTGATGGGAAAGCTGTTATTGTATATTGTAATATTTGTTATTGTATGTTGTAATATTGTTATTACATGCTGGGTAGCCTTGTGGACTGGGAATCAGTGTTCAGGTCTTCTGTGTCTGCAGTGTTTGTGTGGCTCCTCCTGGACACCCCGAGTGCAGAGGACAGTGATTCAGAGATCTGCAGATAAATGGAGACCTGAGTCAGTACGTGTGTGGTGCTATCAGACAAGCTGACCTCTTGCAAATTACGTGTGGGAAAATGTGATAAAACTGTTCTATTAGTCTTTCATTAGGCCTTTAGTCTTCTGAGGGATGACAGCCTCGGAGGCATACTGTACAGTGAGGTGTCTTGTGCATCCAAACACAAAGTAAAGTCAGATAAGTGGATAAAATTGGATATTTATACCCAGAGGCAGTAAGCAGGCGCAGCATGCAAATAAACACCAAGCAAATCAGTAGGTGTCCTGCTGGCAGCTGTGCTGTCATTGGGAAAGGAGAACATCCTGATCCAGATTTTTTTCAGAAGCGGGGAGGAATTCAGATTCTTGCCTGCCATGTCTATATTCATTCAAACCAGCTTTTGGGGGTCAAACCAGCAGCCTGGGGGTCTCCAGGTGGTTTCCTTTGCCCTGTGTGTGTGTGTGTGCTGCTTAACAGCCAAGTCTGAGAGCAGTTTATCCAATGCCTTCCTTGCCCCCAGGCACGCTGGGCAGCAGCCCAGCTGTAGCTGCCTGTGTGGGCAGGTGCAGCTGCACAGGCACCACTCCTGCCCTGGGAGTGCAGAGTCTTCCTCTGGGTTTGTGTTCTGAGGGTTGGACCTCACTTAAAACAGCTCAGATCATCTCATGATGTACCTGTGCTGCTGCTTAGCCTCATAATTTCAGGAATTATTAGGGTTCTAATAATACAGCTGCTCTAAGGCCAATTGGATCTGGTTCTTGGCTTACAAGCTCTGTTTCATGGATTCTAGGATTGAGAGTCCATCCCAGAAACACTGCTAAAATTTTTTGTCTGTTTCAATTACAAATTAAATTCCCATCCTTTCTTACCCAAATGAAAACAGCTTGTGGAAGTGTCTCAGGAAAGAAGGTTGTTGAGTGTGTAGGTGCTGTATGAACAGGGTGGCGCTCACTGCTGTATCTATTGTAAAGATACAACTGGGTTGGATCTTTAAATCTTGCTGGATTGGCTGTATCCCAGAAACTTTAATTCAAGTGGGGACTCTGAACTTGGATGAATCTCCTTTGCTTTTGGCTTTGAGGGAGCAGGGAGGAGAATAGATTTTGAGTAATTCTCAGATTTCACGTAAGACCTTTCTCATTATTGTTTTCAAATATGTTTTTGTTCCTCCTTGTATGTTGCACCTTGTCCATCTGTGTGCACCACTTTTGTTCAAGCAGGCTTTTCCAGTAGTGCCTGTCTTCTTTTGCAGTTTTTAAGCTCTTAAGAGTTTTCCAGGCATAGTGATGAGTCTGAATCAAACAGTGAGGTGTCTTATCCCATTTGAAAGAATAAGTAACATGAAAGAGCTGGGTTCCATCAGAGTGAAAGCAGCTGGTGCTGGTGTGTAGAGAGCTGTGAAAGTACAGGTAAGTAATGCAAAAATGACACATCAGGAGCAGTGAAACTTAAAGACCAAGAATCCACCACACAGATAGTTATCACTGTGGACCCCATTGCTCGTGGAAGGATGGATATGCTTTAAAAGTTATGTAACAGAATTATCTTTCCAGATGCTGAAAACACCCTATTCTTTTTACAGATGGATCTGCTTTCAAATTTCTCTTCTTTATGTACAGAAGAGGTTGCCTTAGGGGTCAGAGCTGCTACCAACTAAAAGTAGATAATTCTTCCAGCCACTGTTCTTGAAAACCACCTCTGTCCCCTCTTGGTTTTCTGAATGTTGTGATCATGGTCCTGTTGCCTGAAATGACAGCTATGGTCCAGGAAAACAGAGAAAGTGATGTTTTCGTAGCCATATGGTGTTTGTGCAAAAATAACAGTGGTCTGGGGGTTTTCCAAAGCAAGCAAAGTGTCTAAAGCAGAGAATATTGTTGTAAACTATTTCTGTGGCTTTCTGATCTGTGGGAGTAAGGTTCTGTAGTGTATCCTTGTGAGATTGATTGTCTTTTCTTTCACAAATTATTTGACTCTTCATTCTCCACATTTAGCCAGAACTAGAAATTCAGCAGAAGAATGAGGTAGGAACCTTGCTTATGTATTGCAGCTCTTGGCTGTGTGCAAGAAGCAGCTTGACTCTCTTGCTGCCCAGTAGAGGTGCATCTACTTGCAGCAGGTAGAGTATTTTTGGAGGGTATGATTTTTCTTGTTGAAAAGAAATCCCACATTTTGCAGCATGAAGTTTTTCCTTTTCCTAGTTTGTGCATTTGGAGTATTTTGAATTTTGTGTGTGACAGCTTCTACAGCCATAAATGCTGGTGTGGAAATGGATGCCTGCCCTAGCAAGGGCTGGACAGTCATGGATTGATTTTATGGCACCAGCAAGGAGTTGATCTCATGAAGTGCCTTTGTGGAGGGTTCAGGTTGGGCACCTGCAGTGTCCAGCACACAGGTCTGCCCTAGGGATGCACTCACCTTTTATAAAATGGTAGAGCTGTGCTGTCCTGTTTGATGTGAGACAGCACTGGAGTCACTCAGCTAAAAGTGCCGCCTTTAGGAAGTGAATGCTGTCAGTTTGAAGAAATGTAAACTTAGTTTTTCACACTTAATTCCCCTTTGTAACGTCTTCTGCCATTATTTCAGTGAACCTCTCCCAGTTTTTATGCAGGAGATGAAATATTTGTGTAGTAAGTGCTTGTGCTGTATCAAACTCCTCCTTGGGACTGGCTGAAAGGCAGTGTGCTGTAGAATTTCTGTGGCAAGGTGCAAGGCACTTTGAAGGCAATAAAGCTTCAGACTTGGTGACTTTCCCATTTACATTTTGTAATTTTCCTGAAATGCAATTGGCATTGGCAGGGAGTGTTTACCTTCTTGTGAGTCTTGGGAAACCTGGCGGTTTAAACACTAACATCTAGTTCTGCTGGTGTTCCTGGGGGATGTTCTGTAAAAAGTCAGTATGTCTCAAATACTCTCCAGGTGACAGAATGAAGTGCCAAACTTACTGGTTTAGCTGTGTAGCTGTAATTCTGAGAGTAGAAAGAATTTCTAAACCTATCTCCAGCTTTTTCTTATCTCAAACACTTAAAAATATACCTTATTCCAGCAGGAATTTCCCTTGCTGTCTCCAAACAAAGTTCAGTTTTAGTTTTATAAATAAAAATGTATTGCTTTACAGATGTTCTGCCTATATATAATTTTGTTTTACTTAGGAATTTTTTAGCAATGGCCTCAAAAATGCCTGAAGTTTGAAAGCTTGCGAGTTCAAGTGAAAATTGGCTGAAAAACAGAGAAATTGGGCAATCCTGACCTGGCACCTGCTAAAATACACTAATCCAATTTAACCCTGGCCTGCTTGGGTTCTGACAAGGTGCCTTTTCCAAGATGTGAGTGCATCTCTGAGATGTCCTCCCAGGCATAAATCCATTCCTTTGCCTCAGGAGGGGGCTGCTGTTGTGGGAGAAGCCTGCACACGCCTCCTTTGGCTTCTGGTGCATTTCTGTTCTGTGCTGGCTCCCCAGGGTGCCTTTGCTGGATCAGGGGAGAGCTTCGGGATCAGGTTCCTGTGTCTGTCTGCTCTCTGTTCCCCACAGACCATGTCGCTGTCCCAGCTCTATGGGCCGTGTTTGGGACCATGGGTGATCCTGGAATTGGGATCAGAGCTTCTCTCATGCATTTCCTTTCATCTCCTCTGCCATCTGCACGTCAGGAGCACCACATTTCCTCTCCTGGAGCCTTCCAGCCTTCCCACAGTGTCAGGGTGATGTGCTCTCCATTTCCACTGCTCTTCCCACACTTTGCAGCCCTTGTGTTTATGGTGTCTCAGACCTGTTTTAAGAGCTTTTAGTCCTACCTGTCAGCTCTAAAAACAGATGCTTCTGCCTAGAGGACCATTATAGCTCTGCAGGAGGCAGGGCAGAACATGCCCTGTCCTGCTGGGGAAGGAGCTGCTGTGCGGAGAGGGAAGCTGGCCGGGGATGGGGTGAACCTGAGGGAAGCAGTGGGAGAGGTGTTGCCCTGCCTGTGGTGTCAGTGGACTACAGCTCAGCCTGGACTACACGGCCCACCCGTGGGTGGAATGTTTACAGGAATCATGGAAAAATGTTACCCAGGAGTGTGGATTGCCAGCACAAGGTTTTCTTTCTAGTTGTTTGTTGGAGTAGTGAGTTTTATGCAGTGCTTCCCCGCCCACCCCACCCTTGTAACCTTGGTTTCATCACTGATTTCTCACAGAACAGAACAGTGGGAAGGCACATAAATTAGTGATGATGTTTTTGTGGTGTCCTATTTCTGATGTTTGGCTCAATTTTAAGGCATCCAGATTCCATCAGTAAGCCTTGCACTGGGCAAAGCACAAGGCAGCAAGTTCCTCATAAGAAATTTCTAACCCAGTGCTGGCTGATTTCGTGGTGGCTTCGTTGCCTGTACTCTCAATATAAATCACCCCTTCCTCTTCCTCTTTCCTCCCAGCAAATGAACAGCCCTACAGATCTATTTTCACAGGGGATACCACCTCCTGCCCTTCCAGGCCTTTTCCTTTCTGAATGAGGTAGTGCAGGAATACAGGCTTCAGAAGCCACTGAGGAAAACAGGAAATGAAAATTAGTTTGCAGGGAAAGGAAAGAATAATATCCCTCATTTGTATTTGTAACTCATCAAGCTCAATTTTGATTAAAGACTTTGAACATCACCACAGCATTCCAATTTTGGCTTCCTCTCTTAGTGAAGGATGAAATGCGGAGGTTTTTGGCAGCATCTCTTGACAACAAACACAACTGAAATCAACTCATATGTTTTAATTGGTCTGGCAATACTACAGAAATGGCCATAAGTAACATAAATACAATGAAAATTAAGTATTTTAAAAAAACTTGGTGTAACCTAATAGCAGTGATATTTTCTGTTTGTATTATGTTTCCTCTCAATTTGTCTGTCAGGTTCCTTCTCAAATAATGGGAACCAGCCATGTTGTTCTCTGTTAAATCTCTTTCCACATCTGTCAGGAATGACACATTTTTTGCAAGATTCTTGCTTCATATTGATGTTGTGATGCTCACAAAAAAAAAAAAAAATTAGGACTTGGGAGCAAGATGGAGGTAGTAAGCTTGTACTGAAGCATTATTAACAGCTCTCACAGTATATATCTGATTATATAAATGATTGCCTCAATGGGAATTAGAGAACATGACAGGTAAAAAAGCTGTTGGAAACCAAACCAAACTGCTCTGGAAAGATTTCAGGCATAAGATGCTTTATGGCAACATGCCTGAGGGTAATCCTGCCACAGGGTGCTGTGGCCAGGCTAAAAGCCATGACTTCTGCATCCTTAACAGCTGCATCTCTTTAGGCAAAGCTGAGCACACTGACACTCCTGTGGCAGGTGTGAGGGATGAGATTTACCTGTATGGACTGAGTTGTGGCTGTGAGGGATGGCATTTACCTGTATGGACTGAGCTGTGGCTGTGAGGGATGAGATTTACCTGTATGGACCATGCTGTGGCTGTGAGGGATGGCATTTACCTGTATGGACCATGCTGTGGGTGTGAGGGATGGCATTTACCTGTATGGACTGAGTTGTGGCTGTGAGGGATGGCATTTACCTGTATGGACCATGCTGTGGGTGTGAGGGATGGCATTTACCTGTATGGACTGAGCTGTGGCTGTGAGGGATGGCATTTACCTGTATGGACCATGCTGTGGGTGTGAGGGATGGCATTTACCTGCATGGACTGAGCTGTGGCTGTGAGGGATGGCATTTACCTGCATGGACCATGCTGTGGCTGTGAGGGATGGCATTTACCTGCATGGACTGAGCTGCCATTCCCTATCATGTTCTCCCTTCTCAGCTCCAGTATAAAGCAAGCCCTGTTTTTTGCTCCACAGCTATTGCTGCAATGCAGCTTCCTGGAGAGAGAAATAGGATTACACAATCAGAGTGTGCTGGTGGAGGTAGGAAAGCAGAGGATGAGCTGGGCTCCCATGAACTCCATATTCCTTGTTTGCAGGGTGGTTTTGCCAGGTAATGGGTCTACAGGGGAGCAGATCTTTGTTCTGTGGTTTGGGCACTGGGTGTTGGAAGGGGCTGCTGGAATGAGATGAGATGCTTCTGCCTTGGCTGTTGTGAAAAGCAGCTGAAGCAAAGCATAGAGAGAGCTGGTTTGTGTGACAAAGGGAGGGAGCAGAGGCAAGGGGAGACAATGACAAGCAGTGCAAGGGGCTGGATGTTATAGGGCCTTTGACTGGGAAGGACTTTACTGATTGCAGCAACAATCTGTGCATTGCAGTAACTATCACTGATAAATCTTGTGCTTTTCTTCTTATAATAATAGAATTCAAATGCCATTTCCTTTTAGCAGTAGCAGGAGACTGCTTGCCTAATTTATCATCAGTATTTTTTTTCCTTTGGCCAAAAGCGTGATTGGAAAACACCTCTTGTTTTTGATGCAGGCTGTAGGATTCCTGCTGTTCATTTATTCATAAAAATTGGACCATTACCTGATTGTGTATCAGTTTAGAGTTTGTTGTTTTTCTTCTCTGTAGATTTTGGTGTAGTAGGACTTGGTTCAGTCAAAAGGGTAGGACAGACTATGGCCATGGGTGCCATGGGCAGGTGATGTTTCAACAGGGAGTCAACAGTGGTGGCTCCTCAGGGTGGACTTCTTGTTCCTCACACTGCCTGGTTGTTTCCTTTCACTGGCTTGCTCTGAGCTGAACTTGTGACTCCACTGAACACCAGAAGGGTTTGGTGATTTTTCTGCCTCAAATTAGGAATCTCTCTGGTGTGGATGGGAGACTGAGTGATGGGAGCAGGTGGCAGGAAAGCTAGCTCAAAATGGGGTTCTTCAAAAAAGAAGCTGAGAAGGTGCTACTACCCTGCAAACCCAAAGCTGGTTGCATCATTTTGGGATGCAACACTTGCATAAAGTATCTTTTTTTCCCAGAAAATATGCAAAGAAAGTGAGTTTCCAGAGTAATCTGATAAATGTTTGGAAATGGCTCATAGGTTCTCTTTTGTTGTTCCAAATGGGAAAGAGAAGAGAAAGGAAGCGTTTGTTATATCTGGTCAAAATCCACATGCAGCCTTGCATAACTGATCCTCTGCTCTGCCTGGTGGAGCAAGATTAGCAGGCTTGCAGCCACATTCCTCTCATCTCTTGTGAAACTGCAGCCTCTGGATATCATTGATTTATTGCCACTAGTTAACAGCAGAGGGGGAGAAGGGGCAGCTGAAGATGATACTGACACTAACAAAGCACGTGATGGATCTTCTGTGAAGAATTACCTGATTACTGATAAATCCTGCAGTTGCATCCATTTGGTGAAACCCTGATTTTATGAAGGAGAAGGGAAATTTGCTGCTGTTCTTTTCCTGAGCTTCTGTGACAGTGCCCTCTTGAGAGAGGCTAAATACCAGTGAGGGCAGTGCTCTGAAGGAAACTCCCTGTCCCATTGTGCTAATGATGCCCTGGTTTTTAAGCTACCCTTAGGAAGATGAACATCTCCCACAAAAAGGTTTTGTTAAATAAATAAACAAGCTGTTCAACCTAACTACTAGCTGGTTATTCCATACTGACTGTACTCATCCTGGATTTGTTATCCTGGATTTTCTCACTGTTCATGCAGCCTCTCTTAACATCAAGTCATCCTTCATCAGTTTCTTGATTCTGGGTCCCTCTTCTCTTACCCCAGCAAGTAAACTGGACTTGCTTAACCTGTATTAGAACTTCTATAAAGATTTGTCCAAATCTTTATGGAAGTTTTCCCAAAACTGGTCAACATTTTTAACTACCTAAATGTGGTGCATAAAATGTCCACTTGGATGTGCCAGACTGAAGAGCAGAGCCCAGTTTCTTGTGGATGTCAGTGTTACCATGAGAGTTGAGGGTGCAGTAGAGATGCACCTTGATGGGCCTTCACCAGTGAGTTTAGCCATTAGCACACTTAGTAAGCTCCAATTTATCTCCTCAAATTCCTATCCAGTTATTTAGTACCTGTGTGCTAGTGCAGCAGATTCATTAGTTTGGTTAAACAGGCAATATATAAGGAATAAATAAGCACAGTTCATGCAACAGCCTTGTGGATTTTTCCCTGGTGGGTAACTTTCAGGTTTTGATCACCAGAGAGTCTTCCAGTTCTCAGTTTTTCTACCTTGCCTTTAATTCAGCAGAGTTCTTTGGCTCATTCCCAACTCTAGTTTTGTGAATGGACCCAGAGAAGTAAAAAGGACCACTGGAGAAACATGTATCTTGCTGAATCAGATTGGCACTAGTTTCTTTCTCCATCTGGAGCCCAAAAATAATGTTCCAAACATACCAGGAAATTTAGTAACAGAGACTTTTTAACACTATGTACATATCTGTGTTTCCTGAACTGTTTTGAGAACTCCCCAATTGCTGTTCCTTTTTACCTATTGCCTGAATAAACAGGAAATAATAGGGCTTCTGAATAGTAGAATTTCATAGTAATTGTGCTTAATTCCTACATCCCTTTCCTTCTGAATATGAAGTTCTCAGGTTTAATGGGAATGAAAGCAGTTGACATCTGAAGAGCAGAGGGGGTGATCCCCCTGTGCCTGGGTCAGTGGGAGTTACAGCAGTTACTGATTAGTGAGGAGTGCAGGGGCAGGTCAGCTGTGCCCTGCACACGTGCAGCCTCTGACTCTGTCAAGCTCAACATCTGCCCACCAAATGAAATCCCTGCAGTTAGTGGTATTGATCGTGCTGAATTCCACTCTGTTCATGAGCCTTTTAACTTCTTTCACAAAAGAAAAGCTGCCTCTGTGCACGGAGTGTAAAGTTACTGGATGTGCTAGGGTAGGAAGCAGCCTTCTGGCCAGCCCCAGGCTGGAAAGCTGCAGTGTGCTGGCTTTCCCACAAAGCTAAGCAATCCCAGTTGTCCTTTTTATTTTGATTTGCCCTGCATGGTAATCCTCTTCGACCAAATACGATCCTTATCCTACTGTCTGCAAATTGTTTGCTCAGATTTTTTGTAATTAACTTGGGGCCACCATTTATATCGTCTTACTTTGTTTCCTTCCAACTGTATTGAAATACTTTTTAATATATTTTAAGGTGAACCTAGTGATTACTGCTCACAGTACCTAAAAGTTTATCTGACACTCTTGCTTGTGCTCTATTCCTTCTCCAAACACAGCAAACCCTTAAGAGAGGCATTGCTTTCCCTCTTCATGCAGGTTTGGGGTCCTTAGACCCTGCTGTTGAGTCTTGTCCAGCTCTGTTATTTGAAGGAGGCCTAAGATTGGTGCTGAGTATTCTGCATGCTTTGCTCTCTGCATTGTGATACTGATGTGTTTTGTCCCCATTTCTTGCAGATGTGTATGACATTTAGGATTTTGACATCTTGTCTCTACCCTGGAGCTGCTGTTTCTGAGTGCTGAATTCTCCTCAAGTACTGTAGCTGTGTTGTTTGAAATGCTTTGTTTTTCATAACAAAGTGTAACAGATGCTTTCTAGGATGTGAGGCAGGGGTTAAGAAGGGCTATAGAGTTGCTTCTGGAGGAATTTGCCATCATTTGCAGTGAAATGTGCTGGTAACATAGTAAACATTCCAATATTTTCCATAAAAACAAAACATCTTTGATACTAACCATGTGCTTTTCTTGGTGTTGTGGACCAGCCTGGCCAGAAGCTGATCCCTGTTTTGTCTTGTATCATTGTTGTGTATTTCAGATGGATGTTTGTAGCATTGATACAGAGAAATGTACTAACAGTTGGTTCTGCTGAAGCTGGAGATTACTTTCTAGCAGTTAAGGATTGTGTACTGAGTGAATCTTCCTTTGACAACTGCAAATCAGAGCAGAACGTGAACTTAGTGCATGTGGTTGGCCACATCCTTTCCAATAACAGACTCTTTAAACAGATTTCTTTACCAATGTTCTCTTGATTAAATCAAATGCAAATCCACGGGGTTTTCATTACAGCTCCCACTTTTGTGAACTGCTCATTTTTAATATATCTTAAATAAATTTTTAATAGTTATAGTTGTGTCAAACCAAGTTTTTTGCCCTGCAACAGGACTTAAATAGTCATTGTCATTCTCTTTGTGCATGCAGCGTGCCAGGCAGGGTAATTGTGGGTCTGGAGGACGAAAGCAGCCATACAGAACAACAAGAATTCAGGCATTACTTAGGAAGTGGCAGTTTGGCGTTAAGCCATTTGATGCAAGGGTTAAAGCAAAAGAAATCCACTACAAATAAAAGTCTACAAGGTGGCTGTTGTCTCTCTGCAGGATGGGTTTCCAAGCAGTTGGACACAACATGACTCAGCATGAAGGGGCTCAGTGCTGACTGGAGTCTCTACATGATGTTGCCATATAACTTGTTAGCACTTTGCTGCACAAAGTACTTTTCATCCAGCATCGTTTTGTTTAATGAATTTAGCCTCACATCATCCAAGGCAACACTCAGCAGAGAAACAAGACAAGGCACAGTCTTCCTCAGGAGCTGTAATCCTGATTATTACTAGCAGTAAATCACTGAGACAATGGATGGCTCTTGAATTCAGTGTTTTATACATGGTGAGTCTAAGCACCTATAGCTTTTCTCAGTCCTTGCCCGTCTGCTTTCCGATGTGTACCTGCATTAACCATCTGTCTGAATAGGATTCTGGCACTTTCTGTGGTAGATTATCTGGCTAACAGGTTCTGTTTAGAGCCACCAGTTTGTTCTAATGACTGGAAACCAGTACAGGCCAGTTTAAATGTGTTGTTTACAGTCTGTGTATGTAATTAATAACAGATTTTAGATTATGAAGATTACTTTGGATCAAATCAAGTGCTTGTTACAGGATCTGTGTTACAAATAACTGCAGTCAGGGATCCTTTCTTGGCAGCTGCTCACAGTACTCACATGAGATCCCAGGCTACAGTCTCCAGCAAAGGAGAAGGGAACCGGAACAGGATTAACCACGTTGGATTCTCTTCCTTGTTGGTGTTAGTGGCATTTTGATTGGCAGCTTGTCTGGATGTTGATCAATTGTCCATTTTGTGTAAAGAAGCTCTGGAAAGCAACATGGTGACTTTGAATGTTGTACTCCCCCATTAATGAGTGTAAATGGGTTGTGTGGGTGCTGGTGGTGGTCTGTAAATGGCCTGGGCCAAGTACTGTTAGAGGAGACACTGCAGAGTGTGTCTGCTCTGCCTGCACGACTTTGTCCCTCGCTGCTCCCGTGTTAGCACAGTGACCATCACTGCCTTTGTCCCTCAGTGCTCCCGTGTTAGCACAGTGACCATCACTGCCTTTGTCCCTCAGTGCTCCCATGTTAGCGCAGTGACCATCACTGCCTTTGTCCCTCACTGCTCCCGTGTTAGTGCCGTGACCATCACTGCCTTTGTCCCTTAGTGCTCCCGTGTTAGCACAGTGACCATCACTGCCTTTGTCCCTCGCTGCTCCCGTGTTAGCACAGTGACCATCACTGCCTTTGTCCCTCAGTGCTCCCGTGTTAGCACAGTGACCATCACTGCCTTTGTCCCTCGCTGCTCCCGTGTTAGCACAGTGACCATCACTGCCTTTGTCCCTCAGTGCTCCCGTGTTAGCACAGTGACCATCACTGCCTTTGTCCCTCAGTGCTCCCATGTTAGCGCAGTGACCATCACTGCCTTTGTCCCTCACTGCTCCCGTGTTAGTGCCGTGACCATCACTGCCTTTGTCCCTTAGTGCTCCCGTGTTAGCACAGTGACCATCACTGCCTTTGTCCCTTAGTGCTCCCGTGTTAGCACAGTGACCATCACTGCCTTTGTCCCTCACTGCTCCCGTGTTAGCACAGTGACCATCACTGCCTTTGTCCCTTAGTGCTCCCGTGTTAGCACAGTGACCATCACTGCCTTTGTCCCTCAGTGCTCCCGTGTTAGCACAGTGACCATCACTGCCTTTGTCCCTCACTGCTCCCGTGTTAGTGCCGTGACCATCACTGCCTTTGTCCCTCAGTGCTCCCGTGTTAGTGCCGTGACCATCACTGCCTTTGTCCCTCAGTGCTCCTGTGTTAGCACAGTGACCATCACTGCCTTTGTCCCTTAGTGCTCCCGTGTTAGCACAGTGACCATCACTGCCTTTGTCCCTCACTGCTCCCGTGTTAGCACAGTGACCATCACTGCCTTTGTCCCTCACTGCTCCCGTGTTAGTGCCGTGACCATCACTGCCTTTGTCCCTCAGTGCTCCTGTGTTAGCACAGTGACCATCACTGCCTTTGTCCCTCAGTGCTCCCGTGTTAGCACAGTGACCATCACTGCCTTTGTCCCTCAGTGCTCCCGTGTTAGCACAGTGACCATCACTGCCTTTGTCCCTCAGTGCTCCCGTGTTAGCACAGTGACCATCACTGCCTTTGTCCCTCACTGCTCCCGTGTTAGCACAGTGACCATCACTGCCTTTGTCCCTTAGTGCTCCCGTGTTAGCACAGTGACCATCACTGCCTTTGTCCCTCACTGCTCCCGTGTTAGCACAGTGACCATCACTGCCTTTGTCCCTCAGTGCTCCCGTGTTAGCACAGTGACCATCACTGCCTTTGTCCCTTAGTGCTCCCGTGTTAGCACAGTGACCATCACTGCCTTTGTCCCTCAGTGCTCCTGTGTTAGCACAGTGACCATCACTGCCTTTGTCCCTCAGTGCTCCCGTGTTAGCACAGTGACCATCACTGCCTTTGTCCCTCACTGCTCCCGTGTTAGCACAGTGACCATCACTGCCTTTGTCCCTTAGTGCTCCCGTGTTAGCACAGTGACCATCACTGCCTTTGTCCCTCACTGCTCCCGTGTTAGCACAGTGACCATCACTGCCTTTGTCCCTCACTGCTCCCGTGTTAGCACAGTGACCATCACTGCCTTTGTCCCTTAGTGCTCCCGTGTTAGCACAGTGACCATCACTGCCTTTGTCCCTCAGTGCTCCCGTGTTAGCACAGTGACCATCACACCACCCACCCCAACCCAGCCAATGCTGCTGCTGTGGCTGCTCTGAGAGAAGGGGACAGGGAAGGTGATGCTGCAGGAGCAGCACAAACTGGAATCATGCAGTTTCCAGGCACCTTATCTGCCTCCTGTAAGCATTGCATCTTCCATCTTTGTCCCTTGCTGCTGATATCTGTCCTTGCCTCTGCTGCCTCAGGCCCTTCCTTGCACCCAGCTCATGCTGAACCATCAGCACAAGTCTGGGGCTCACTCTGGCTGCTCCCTCATCTCCCCTCTTGCAGACTGGGTGCAACACCTCAGTCAGAGCCCTGTGCGGAGGAAGCATCCTGCCCAAGGCTTGCATCCCACAGCTGGAGCCTACAGAGCCTAAAGCAGGAGCCCCAGCTGGGGTCTCGTGCCTGGCTCCCTGCTGCACTGCAGCCCTGCCTGTTGGGGGGCACGAGCTCCCCCTCCTCTGCTCTGATTACTGAAGTGGGTAAGTCACCACCTCGCTTGTAATAATTACAGATTTCCTCTGTGATTTTTCACTTGTCTGTTGCCACAGCAACCATGCAGTGGCTCGGCCGAAATGCTGTCACAGGGATTTAAATCTGAAGCGGCTCAGCCTCTCTGCGTTCTGGCACATCTTCCCTCTTGCCCCCCGGCACCATGGCAACCTGGCCATGGTAGCCCAGCCTCGGCCACGGCACCCCGTGCTGTTTTTCCCTGCATCCCTGTGCCTGAAGGGAGGCTGCTGGTGTTCTGTGGGTATCCACATCCCCACATTCCCGTCAGGAGCAGTGTGCAGCGGGAGGTGCTGCTGGGATGCTGCTGCCTGCCATGCTGCCTGCACACCACCTGGAGGGAATGAACCAAACCAAGGTGATTTTGTGACACTCGTGTGCCTGGGTGTCGCCCTCAGGAGATTTGCAAATCAGAGTCAAAATAAGGGGTTTGGGGACAAAACCTGTTCTTCAACTTCCACAATTGTTGGAAACTAAGGAGCCATTTCAAACCTTAACACAGTCTGGCTCTGCCTCTTGGGATTTGTTTTCAGAAAGCTGCTGAGGAGGCTTTCGGATGGACTCGGACACCCACAATCCAGAGCCAGATCCTCTCAGGTTTGAGACGAGTGGTGTGTTCCTCTCTGCTGGCTTTGGCTGAGCACAGGCTGTAGCTGCCAGGAGCTGGTTCCATTAACCTTCATTAAGTGGGGCATCCCCCCAGCTGAGCTGTGGGGCTGCGGCGCAGGGCTTCCTCTGGGTGATGCCTGTCCCCGCTGCGCTGGAAGGGGCTGGCAGCAATGGCATTCCTCACCAGCACAACCAGCAGCAGCCTGCGCTGAAGGCAAGCAGGCAGTGAAGCAGGGAGCAGCACTTCCAAGCCAGGAGCTGGCTGTGGGCAGCTTGGGAGCAGCACTTCCAACGGGAGAGCTGGAGTTTGGATCTGAGCCCTGTAAGTGCCTCTGCCGTGTGCCCGCGGGCGTGGGGTGGGCACAGAGTCTGCCCTGCTGCACCCTCTGTGCCCAGGGGAACGTGGGGATTGGGTCTGGGCAGGTGTGTGTGTGTTGTTATGGTGTCCCTGCCGTGGATATGCAGGGATAGCTGCTCCTGGTTTGCTTTCTGGAGCCGTTGTACAAGAAATCTCCTGCATGGCTCTGCTGTTCGTGTCCTCAGCTGGAATGGGGGTCACCTTGAGAAACCACAGCTCTCGCCCCGGCTTGAGATGTTTCCCTTGGTTTGGTGCAGGCTGGCTCCAAGTGAGCTGTTTTATGCCTTATGGCACAGGAAAATAAATTGTGCTTTTATTTGGTGCTATTTAACTATTTTCCTGATCTCTGAGGAGGCAGCAGTAAGATGCTAGGAGTAAAAATCTTACAAGGAATATAACTGAATTTCACTGGAAGTACCACTTGAGGGTATTTTGCAATACCTTAATTTATTTTAAAACTACAAAATGCTTGTGGAGCAACTAAACTGAAAAACACGACTGTGCCATAATTTGTTTAATCCGTTGTGAACTGGGCTGTTTTGGTCTGGGAAATGTGTGGAAATGAACAGGCATGGTTTGGATATGTTGTTGCCATCTGCATTTAAAATAATGGATTTAAAATATGCTTAAAGGGATGTTTAATATAAGCTTGAAGAGATATTTTTGTATGTACCTCACTGGTAAAGTTCACTGAAATATCAATGTGCAGGTTTTTTCAGGGGGAGCTACAAAGAAATTCCAAAAAAATTTAGAATTTTTTTAGCTAATGTAAGTTTAGTTGTGCTTGGTTTTTATCAGCATTTATGTACACCATTTATGTTGGTACTGTTGGTTTTGCATCTAGAACTCGCCCCATTTCTAGCAGATGCTTTTTCAATTCCATTTTTTGTTTTCCTGAGACAATGTACTTTCACAGGGAAGGTATAGGCATGTCTCATCCTACCTTAGCTGTGCCAACAGTTCTTGGATCAAACATGAGCTGCTCAGAAGTTTAGTGGGTCACCTGGATCCTAGTGTGCCATAATCACAACATTCCTGCCTGTTCTTGTTCATTGGTTTAGGGACCAGGAGAGTTTCCTTGGCCCAATATTTTTTGGAGTGAGGGTAAAGAGAGACAAGGGCAGAAAGATTTTATTTTATGAAAAAAGAAAATAATATATTCATATCCAGCCACCAGACCTTGCTTAGAGGGCACCTGAGGCAGAGAACCTGGACACATGAGTTTAGTGAGACTTTAGACTCCAAATGAGTTTCAAAACTTGATGGAAGGGCTGAACCTGTTCTGGCTTTGCTGCTGGTTCAGCCCTGACCTGAGTGCAGGTGCCGTGAAGCAGGTAGGGATTGCTGTGTCCTGCTGGATACTGGACAGTAATCCCAAGCTGTAGGTGAGAGGTTTTCATCTTGTGCAGTGCAGCTTGGTTTGTGCTTTTGCTGCAGTGCTCACAGCACAAGCTGACTTGAATGCCAGCTGCATGTGGAGGGAGAGAAGAGAGCTGTGCAAAAAAACCAGTTTATTATGCTTTTGTGTGCAATATTTGCTGTTTTGTCAAGACTTGAAGGACAAAACCAGTCTCTCCATTTCTGTTCTTCCGAGGCCTCATGGGACTGTCCAGCACTGTTGGTGTCAATAAATAAATAGGCAACCCTGAATAACCAACACTTGAGCTTTACTTGTAACTATGACAACTGTGTCCTTGACAACTTAAGTACAATCATGGAGTTTTCAATTGCATCCTGTTCTACACAAAGCCATGAAGATTATTAGAGGCATGAGCAGCCTGTCAGCTTGTGAAGTGGTTTTTGGCAAAATCCATGTGGTGGATACACATTTCCATGTGCAGGTCTGTTACTGGTGCTCCTGGTGGGAATTGCCTGGGTGAGCTCTGCAGGGAGGTGCAGAGGCTCTCCAGGCCTTGGGGACAGCCACACTTGGCTCTTTTTTGGCTGCTGCCCATGGAATTGGGCCATGTAAGTGTTGAGCTTCAAAGTGCTCAGAGCTCTTTCTGGCTGGGTCCTGCAGACCCAGCACACGTCTTTCAGGGTGTCCATCTCTGTCCTGACCCTGCTGTGTGAGCTCCATGTTGTGGGGTCCTTGTAACCACCTTCACTTTTGGAGTATGAGGCTGTGGCCTTTGGTTGACAAAGGCGGGAGATGAGCAGCTCCTTTTTCTTTGCTGTGCCCTCTCATGAGGATGCTGCCTCTGTACTGTTCCTCTCAAAGCTGAGGATTCCAGTTCTGTTTTGTGCTGGGTTTGTATACATATTTAATGAAAAAATCTAATGCCAGCCTTTTATGAACACCGGATGTAAATGTTCTTGCAACTCCTCTTAACAGGACATTTCAATTGTATTCTATTTCATTTGAGGTAACTTTGGCCTAGCTCTGACTGAATTGCTAAATTCTTGGTGTTACTCTTACAGACTTCTCCTGCAAATACTGCTGTAAGCTAATCCAAATTTGTTTCAGAGCTATACTTTGGGATAAAACCCCAGCAGAAGTAAAAGGACCTGTTGTATTTCATTGTGTGTACTCAGGCTTTGATGAATGCATAATCTATACTGAACTCTTAACTCTACTCCTGGGACCAAGTGAACTGCAGTTAAATACATCAGCATGCTGCCAGGCTTCTTTATTTACATTGTTCACTACATTTAAGTGGCTAAAGCAGCAAGTCAGGATTTCTAAAGTCACCCTGTGCTCTGTCACTAACTGGTGAGCTCCTTCGGTTGTTTCCTGCTTTGATCTGCTGCATGAGGACTGTGGGGCTGTGCCATTTTCAAACAGCAAGTGCTGGATTCTTTGGATGTTTTTATGCATGATGACATTGCATTACCAGATTCTTCCTCAAATGCAGACTAAGGAAGAACATGATTATGTTTAACAGATGGCAGCCTTCACTCTCTTCTGCCTTGCCCTTACTTACATTTCTTTGTGTAATTGTGGGGCTGTTCCAGACTTTGAGATCTCCTTGAGCTGTTCACAGAAGTAAAATACCTGAGTAAATCACCTATGTCAACAAAGATGCTTGTTCATGAGCACTACAAACCAGGAGATCTGCAGCCCTTTAATAAGTCCAGGATGGACCTGGGTCCTGCCTGACTTTTCAACGTGTCCTTTTTAGTCACAGCTGACTCGGTTCCTCAATTTGCAGTTCCTCTGCTGTTAAAAGGCAGAAAGAGCAGTGTCAAAGCATGCTGAGCTGTGAAATCAAGACCCTTGGAGGGACTCCCTCCTTGCAGCCTGTCTGTGCCAGCTCACCTGGGGGTGCCAGGGCAGGCTGGCTGTGGGAAGGGAGGGCTGGCACTGGGGCACAGGGCTGGTGCTGCCCTGAGCTCTGAGAGGCTCTGCAGCCTCTGCACCCCCCAGCAGCCCCTGTGCAGCTCACAGTGTGTGAGCTTACTGCTGGGGTCACATCCAGGTGGATCCAAGCAAACGGGACTAAGAGATACTTAGAGATGCTTGAAATGTCACAATTAGCACTTAGCATGACTGTACCCTTGCTGTGCAGCCTAGAAGAGTCAAGCAAAGGAAAACAGTAAAAAAAGGAATGAATTTGCCTTTAGGATCCTCCCTGCTCCCAAATCCACTTTTTGGAAGCCTTGTGAGGTAATTCCCCAATGCAGCTTGTGCTGCTGTTTCTAAACCACTTAATTGTTCCTGGTTAAATGGGTTTGGAGCAGCTGAGGGACAGATGAATGTGCCCCCATGAATTTCAAACAGATTTCTGTGTCTTTGGCAGAGTTGCTAGAAAGAGATGCAAATGTAGCAGAGCTGACTTCTCCTCCCACCCTGCTGGGTCTCAGTTCTGCCTTTACCTGTGCACCTCCCCAGAGGGTGTTTTCCAGGGCAGGTTCTGTGAGCTGCAGCCTGGCACTCCATGTCATGCTGCATTAGCTTCTCTGCTAGGCAGTGAGATTGCTGCACCAACTCCCATTTTCTCTCTTGTATCAGGATCAAGCCCCCTCTTTCTAAAACTTTTTCCAGGGTTTCCCCCCCCAGGAAACACAAGGTCGTTCACTCATGGAAACAATACTTCTTTCTGTGTTCCCAGTAGGCTGCTGCTGCTGAATCACTGCTGTTCTCTCTAGTAACTAGTTTTATCTGTCAGAAATAATCTCTTGGTACAGAAATTTAGCAGCTGCTGTTTAAAAAAAAATACATCTAATTTCACACCATGCATTTAAAAAATCCACATATCCTTATGTTTCATGTGTGTGATAAACTGGACTGAGCTTTCTCTTTGAAAATGAAAATAATTTTTCTTACTAGAAGACTGTGGCTGTGACTTAAACACATGCAGTGGCAAACACAGTTTATATAATGCAGAATTACAGACAAAATTATGCAAATATATTTGGGAAATTAAGGTACTGAGATTCACTTCAGAATAGCAGTTCTGTGGAGTCATCTGTACCAATGGCCTGCTCCAGCTCAGACAGCTGCCAGTAGAGGAAAAATGTTTAGGGAAGATTTATGAATCTTTTTCTGGAAGTGTGTCACATCTTTGCATTCTGATGGTCCTTCCCATCCCCTTCCCTGTCAGATATCTGAAATTGGTGGCAGTGTTTAGCCTGGATTTGGGGATTTGTGTGGCTGCAGTGGCTGTGGAGCAGCAGGGTGATGGAGCGTGCCATCGCTGAGGCTGGGACACGTGCAGGAGCTGATTCTGCTGGATTGCAAACTCTGCTGCTGCTGCTTGCAGTGCTGGATCAGGCTGGGCCACTGGGAATCGATCAGGAGATGGGTTATGGAGGCAAAATTCAGTTAGTTATTGTGATAACCAAATAATGTGTGCTTAGACTAAGATCCCAATCACATCAGCTGATCTCCTGTGAGAGCCTGAGTGCATAATGGAGATGGAAAAGACACTGGGTTTAGTTATAGTCACATGTGGTGTTACGTGATTTATTCTGACTCTGGACTAGAAAATGATAAAACTTTTTATGTAAGAACTGTCAAGGAAAATTAGGGCTAAGCTACTTTATTTTTAAGCCTCACGCAGTAGTTTTTTTTATGAGTAGTTCAGAAAGCCAATATCATTCCCAATTATATTTTTCAGCTTCTAATGAATACTGTAGTTTAGCTGTTAAAGGACTTGAGATGCAGCCTGTCTGTGCCAGCTCACCTGGGGGGTGCCAGGGCAGGCTGGCTGTGGGAAGGGAGGGCTGGCACTGGGGCACAGGGCTGGTGCTGCCCTGAGCTCTGAGAGGCTCTGCAGCCTCTGCACCCCCAGCAGCCCCTGTGCAGCTCACAGTGTGTGAGCTTACTGCTGGGGTCACATCCAGGTTAAGAGATACTTAGAGATGCTTGAAATGTCACAATTAGCACTTAGCATGACTGTACCCTTGCTGTGCAGCCTAGAAGAGTCAAGCAAAGGAAAACAGTAAAAAAAGGAATGAATTTGCCTTTAGGATCCTCCCTGCTCCCAAATCCACTTTTTGGAAGCCTTGTGAGGTAATTCCCCAATGCAGCTTGTGCTGCTGTTTCTAAACCACTTAATTGTTCCTGGTTAAATGGGTTTGGAGCAGCTGAGGGACAGATGAATGTGCCCCCATGAATTTCAAACAGATTTCTGTGTCTTTGGCAGAGTTGCTAGAAAGAGATGCAAATGTAGCAGAGCTGACTTCTCCTCCCACCCTGCTGGGTCTCAGTTCTGCCTTTACCTGTGCACCTCCCCAGAGGGTGTTTTCCAGGGCAGGTTCTGTGAGCTGCAGCCTGGCACTCCATGTCATGCTGCATTAGCTTCTCTGCTAGGCAGTGAGATTGCTGCACCAACTCCCATTTTCTCTCTTGTGTCAGGATCAAGCCCCCTCTTTCTAAAACTTTTTCCAGGGTTTCCCCCCCCAGGAAACACAAGGTCGTTCACTCATGGAAACAATACTTCTTTCTGTGTTCCCAGTAGGCTGCTGCTGCTGAATCACTGCTGTTCTCTCTAGTAACTAGTTTTATCTGTCAGAAATAATCTCTTGGTACAGAAATTTAGCAGCTGCTGTTTAAAAAAAAATACATCTAATTTCACACCATGCATTTAAAAAATCCACATATCCTTATGTTTCATGTGTGTGATAAACTGGACTGAGCTTTCTCTTTGAAAATGAAAATAATTTTTCTTACTAGAAGACTGTGGCTGTGACTTAAACACATGCAGTGGCAAACACAGTTTATATAATGCAGAATTACAGACAAAATTATGCAAATATATTTGGGAAATTAAGGTACTGAGATTCACTTCAGAATAGCAGTTCTGTGGAGTCATCTGCACCGATGGCCTGCTCCAGCTCAGACAGCTGCCAGTAGAGGAAAAATGTTTAGGGAAGACTTATGAATCTTTTTCTGGAAGTGTGTCACATCTTTGTATTCTGATGGTCCTTCCCATCCCCTTCCCTGTCAGATATCTGAAATTGGTGGCAGTGTTTAGCCTGGATTTGGGGATTTGTGTGGCTGCAGTGGCTGTGGAGCAGCAGGGTGATGGAGCGTGCCATCGCTGAGGCTGGGACACGTGCAGGAGCTGATTCTGCTGGATTGCAAACTCTGCTGCTGCTGCTTGCAGTGCTGGATCAGGCTGGGCCACTGGGAATCGATCAGGAGATGGGTTATGGAGGCAAAATTCAGTTAGTTATTGTGATAACCAAATAATGTGTGCTTAGACTAAGATCCCAATCACATCAGCTGATATCCTGTGAGAGCCTGAGTGCATAATGGAGATGGAAAAGACACTGGGTTTAGTTATAGTCACATGTGGTGTTACGTGATTTATTCTGACTCTGGACTAGAAAATGATAAAACTTTTTATGTAAGAACTGTCAAGGAAAATTAGGGCTAAGCTACTTTATTTTTAAGCCTCATGCAGTAGTTTTTTTTATGAGTAGTTCAGAAAGCCAATATCATTCCCAATTATATTTTTCAGCTTCTAATGAATGCTGTAGTTTAGCTGTTAAAGGACTTGAGATAAACAGTAAATGTAATTAGAAATAAATAGCATTTCTGGAAGCAGACATAGCTGTGGTTCACCTAGGGAAGGAAGAAGGGAAACCTGGTACAGCTGTGGAAGGTGCATTTGATTTGTAGGTGAAGAGACATCTCATCCTTGGAGAAGGAAAGTTGGGCAGCTGGCAGCAAAAGCCCCATGGGAGATCACTGAAGGGCATGAGAGCAAGGAGTGAACCTTGGTGGGTTGTTAAGTATATTTCCCCTGCTCCTTTTGTGAGTTCCTGTGCTCTCCTTTTAACAGCTTCCTAAAGACTCTAAAAAAGAAACACTTCACAGGGCAAACTTATGGAGGGAATTGGAGACTGGAGTAGTATAGAGCAGATAAACAGCCCTGAGCAGAGGACATCCATCAAGGTGCTGGGCATTTTCTTGTCATTTGGTTTTTGTTAGAGGGTGGTCATGAAATAAGAAATCCATGGTGTTGGGATATTTCTTTACACATTGATTATGCAAAAGTTAGCACAAGTAAAGAAAGAAGCTGAGGAAGAAAACATTATGAATTAATTAAACTAATCTTGTCTTATAAGTGAAGTTTCTCTTTACTGAAAATAAAATTAACTAGTTCCCTCTGCAGTTGTGATCCAAAGCCTTAGGAAGGTAATATTGCTTTTCCAAGTGTGTGCGCAAGTGTTGTGCAAGTGTTTGCTCATCTTGGCACATTGCAAACTACCTTGAATTTTAATTTGAACTAAGTGAAACCAAGTGCTGTGTCAATTGTCTGGAGAGGCACAGGGAATTGGTTTTGTTCCTGACTCTTAATAGGTTTGGGAATTTATAAATCTCTGTAGGCATTTTTTATTTTCTTTTATATATTTTGAAAAAGCCCACACGTGAAGGAGAACAAATAGTGTTTCACATAAAGACAATACAGAAACTAAATTTCTGATATTTTAGTTCTGGGTACAAGATACTTGCTGTCACGGTAACAATAGTTCAGCTACTTCCCTGCATCTGGTCATGAACATCTGCTGGCATATTTTATTGATGGCATAGGACTGATGGAAGCTGTGAACTGTGTTCTGTTTCTGCTGGAAGACCAGCTCTACTCTGAGTGTATTTGTTAAATGGAATTTTTTTCCAGGTTTATGGATAAAAGTGACATTTTGTCACTTGGACTGCAAGCCTCGGTCCACTGCTGCTCCATGGTCTGCATCCAACAAGGTGCAAATGCCTGGCAAAGGGCTCCAGTGTCCTACGCTGAACACGGGGGCCATGCTGATAAGTGTGAAGTTTGAATTTAACCTGTGTCCTGGATAATAATTCAATGACCTGTTTTATCTATTCCTGACTTCCAGCCAGGCTTTCTGCACAAGTGATCCATAGTGAAAAGGGAGGCAGGCATGTTATCTGTCATGCTGCTTGACTTTCCAAGGTCGTTTATATGTAACCAGCTGAGGCAAACCATGGAATGGCTGAGTTTGGGAGGGAGCTGAGGGGTCTGGTCCAGCCCTCTGCCCGAGCACTGACGCCTAAAGCAATCTGCTCTGGACCGTTTGGATTGTGGATACCCCCAGGCATGGTGATTCCATGCCCTCTCTGGGCAACCTGCTGGGACTTTTCCTGTGCTTAGGTGGAGCTCAGAGTATTTTAGTTTGTGCCCATTGCCTCTTATCCCATCACTGACACCTCTGAGAAGCCCTGGCTCCTTCTTTACTCCCTCCCATCAAGTATTTATTACACATTGATGGGATGCAACCTGAGCCTTCAGGCTGCACAATCTCAGCTCTCACATTCTCTCTTCACAGAGTTGTAATTAATGGCTAAAAAGCTGTTTTCTCAGGGGATTTATTTTCTTTTATTTCCTAATGCTTGTCCTCTTTTGTATTAGATGAGGTTTTTCTCATAAACTTGGATCAAATCAAAAACAGCAGCTTTGGCTTGAGAGACTGACTAGAAACTTTTTTTTTTTTTAAAGTTAAACAGAGGCTATATATACAGAGAAAGTAGAGAGGAAGAACAAGGGCAAATAGGTACTGACCTTTACCCCCTGGCCCTGCTGAAGCTGGGATACACAGCTTTAGCCTAGAAGTCATTTACCTTAGCAAGACCAAGCCAAGAATCAGATGTGGGGCTCAATCCTGAGACTGCTCTGAACATCAGCATTAATCCATCAAACCATGCTCTCAGTGCCTTTGGGTGGGAATTAATGAAAGGGGGAGTTAAACAGCACAGTAATAGTGGCTGCATCTCTAGGGACATGAATAACTGTTTTATTTTCTTTTTTTTCTTTTTTATTTTTCTCAGAACATCAACCAGAAAGAAATCTCTCAAGATTGAGTCTTTTTCAGTAAAGAAAAGATAAAATGGCGTCCATGTTGCTTAGTCGACAGCTTACCTGTTGCCTGCAGCAAAACTCCAGACTGCTGGTATTTGGTAAGTGTTTCCTTGTATTTTCCTGCTTTGTACTTGGTAAGTGTTTCCTTGCATTTTCCTGCTTTGTACTTGGTGTTTCCTTGCATTTTCCTTCTTTGTACTTGGTGTTTCCTTGTATTTTCCTTCTTTGTACTTGGTAAGTGTTTCCTTGCATTTTCCTGCTTTGTACTTGGTAAGTGTTAATTTTACTCTGGTGGACAGAATTTCAATTTGAACATTGCTTGGATTTGTCCTGTGGTATTGAGTGTTTCAAAACTTGAGGAATATGTTCTGTGTCTTAGATAATGATGCAGTTGAAGTCTGAAGTGGACCACAATTGTAGTCCAAAGTATATCTGATTTTTTTTTAATTCTTCAAACATGAATGTATCAAGTTAATGATTTGCCCTGTAAATATGCTAATTGAAGTAAAGCTCTTCAGCCCTTGGAACTCTGCTTTTACTCTCTGGAACTACATGGTGCAGAGATGAGACAATCATCCATCAAAATGAGCTGGGTTTTCTCTTTGTGCTGTGTAGCACAACCTTGCCCATCTTCCCTTGTGAAGAGATTTTGTGTGACTGGCATGAAGATGTGACCCTTACTGGGGTTGTGTGTTTCTGCCTCGAGTGAGCTCTAGTGTGAAATAAAAACCTGCTACACAGCTCAAACTACTTTCTCCTAAGTGAATGGCAAGTTTTGGCTTAGCCCTGGCTTGAAATTAAGCCTGTGTATGTGTATATTAAACCTGCAGTCTCTCTGAAATAGATAAAAAAACTAAATTCATGTTGGCTGTGTTGGACAAAGCAGTGTGGAGTGTTAAGAACATCCATTCCATGTACTTTTACACTGAGTACAGTGTGGCTGAGTGGCTTTTTTTGTGACTGAGTAAATCTTAGTGTTTCTCCTATCCTTCCACCCTCCTTCTGCAATGCCACTGTGCTCGTTCTGCCACTGCCAGGATAAACCAAGCACACCCTTCCATTTGCTCAGAAACTTCAACATCATTGATTTCCTTTTAAATAATACACTTCAGGGAGCAACTGACCTTTGACTGAAGAACACCAAGTCAGGTCTTATAACTATTAGAAGATATTAGATCAGTGCTTGAGTGCAGGATGCGTGTGTGCTCCTGGGACTGACTCACTGATTATCCACCCTGGGCAGGAGCAGGGAGCATTGGGTCCATGGTGGGCAGTGGAAAGTGCTTGCAGCAAGCAGGCCTTGTTAGCTGGCAGTCCCTTGAGCTAATCTGTCACCTCAGCATCACTTAATGCTCCCTGTCCCCCTGTCTTGTATAATTCCTGCTGCTCCCCAAGCCCAGAAGTGCAGGTGGGCAGTGGAGGGCAGGTGCCCAAACTCCTCCTCCTCTCTCACCATCAGTGAGGGAGTGTAGATCCCCATAAGAAAGGAAGGGAGCTCTGGGCTCCATTAATCCATCCTTGCTTCCAGGAGACTTCCAAGGCTGCTGAAATACTGAAGCAAATAATAGAGAGCCCTGGCTGCAGGCTGTGTGAGGGACTTGTGGCCTTTAGATGTGAGTGAGCTGAGATCAGGAATGGTGGAACAAGAGGAGAGCTGTGTCCTGTGCCCCTGCAGCCTCACAGAGCAGGCAGGAGGCTCTGGTGGCTGTAGCCAAAGCTGGAGCTCCAGGCCATTTCCCTGAGCCCCAGCTCAGGTTCCAGTGCTGCTGGGCTCTGTGACTTTTAGGGAAGCTCTCTGCTCCAATGTGCTCTCCTCCAAGGTATTTTTGAGCACTCAAGTTCAGAGCTTTACAGGCTAAAAAAGAGACTGTACATTACTCCCACAGAAATCCTGCAGCGCCATTTGGGCTGGTACATTATTATTTTTTTTGTGGATAATGAAATGACAGTGTTGCCAAGGGGGGTGGAGGTGGAGAGGAGGGAATAGATTGCCTCTTGGTGGGTCTTTGTGTCTGTAGGCTGTCATTTTTCAGTTGTGTGTGTGCATTAAGCAAATCTTCCTGTTCATCTTGAATCTACAATAAATTTATTTACACAAAGAGATTTTTTTCATCCTTGACTATTACTCTAGTTGGAAAATCTTTGTTACTTAGCCACTGCACACTGTTCTCCTTACTCATACAATGTTAAACACTGGCAAGCAAACTAGAAATGGAAAATGGAAATCATTTAAGGTGATCAAAATGCAAAAGCTAAGCAAAGCACATGATAATATGTAATAAATGATACGCAATACCCAACTGAAATCTTACCCAAAAATGTGAAGCCTGTAAGTATCATGCCCTTCTTGAAAATAAGCCCTTAATCAGGTATGCTTTTGTTTTCCTTCTCTGTTTGACCTGCTTGATAGTTTGCCCTCAAAGATAAAGTTCACTGGAATGTGAAGGGTGGCAGAATGACAATAGAGTGAGTAACTAACCTAATCTTCCTTTTACAAAGCCTCTGCATTGTGCTCTCTGTGGGAATCAGCCAGGCAGGGCCAGGAGAGGCAGCTGATGGAGAAATGAGGGTGCATCTTGGTGTTACATCCTACCTGAACTGAGTTCTGTTGCTCCTGTCAGCCTGGTGTGCTGCAGGCTGCTCACAGCTGGGAGTGTGCATGTCAGTGATTATTCCCTTTGTGCCAGCTCTGCTTTTACCAGCTGGGCACTGCAGCAGGAAAGCTGTTCTGGCTCCCTGCTTTGGAGGCAGTTGGTTGTTGGCGGGTAGGGCACTACCATAGCTATGAGGACAGGCTGGCACTCAGAGATGTAGTTCAGTTTCCTGCTGATTACCCAAAGGGGTGGAATTTGTCTTTGAATCCTGCACTGAAAGCATGGCAGAAGGTCAGGCTGCTGCCTGAAGGTAGCATCAGTTTGCATTAGTGCATGCCCATGCCCTTCTAGGATGCTGATCAGTTCTGCAGCTTCTGCAGCCTCCCCAGGCAATTTGCTTATTGCTGGACTGACCTTACCTTTAAAACTTCTTTCTAATATTTAGCCTAAGTTTCACAACAGGAAAAAATTCAAATCCTTGCTATTTGTTCTGCTCTCAAAGGACCTGGAGGTTGGAATGTTTATTTTTTTCTTTGCAGCAGCCTTTTACATGTCTGGTAACTGCTGTCTCCCCCAAGACCTCATAGTTTTCTCTCTGCTGAATTCTGTTTGAGTCTCTCCTCGTAGGTCCAGTTTTTCTCCTCCAGAGTCTGTGCCCTTCCAGTGCAGTGCTCTAGCACTTGTTGAGGCTGTACCTCACCTAACTCAGCCTGTTTCCTGTCTCTCTGGAGAGGATAATAATGTCTAGCACCTGGGTGCGCTGCAGTAAAGTCTGAGAGATGTTCATACTAGTTATTGACTTGTCCCCATCACAGTTACCACAAAGAGGCTGGAAAGCCATGAGAGTGATTTATTCTCAGTCACACTTTTGTCTCCAGTATTGATCCTTGCTAAGACATTTTACTTTTTTTTTATTTGGTTTGTACATTAAGAGCCTCCCTAAGGAAATCAGAGAGAGCAGCCTGGATTTGTGTGAGGAATGTGTGACAGAAGCAGAGAACAATCCCCTTCTTGGGGTTGTGGAGGTCAGCCTGCGGTCAGCTTCAACTGGAGCCCTGGAAACTGGAGTGCAACCTCTCCTGCTGGACTGAGGAATGTTTACTTTTCTGTCTGATCAAACACTTCCACAAAAAACTGAGCTATATAAAACATTCACATCAAACCTGTGTTGTAAGCAGGCTCTGGTACAAGGCAGAGTCCAAGCTGGGACTGCTGTTCTCAGTTCCTTGAGTGAATGTGATATTCCTATGGAGTTTTCTGTGCCACAAAGGGTGGCTGTAGCAGTGCTGGCTGTTTTCCCACCTGGCTGTTCCTTGTGGTTGGTTGCTCACCTCCAGAGGTGTCCTGGTGAGCTCTGTAGCTGCTGAACTGTTGGAAGAGGGGGAGAACGACAAGAGCAGTGGTTGGATGGACCTGTAACTCTCCTGAGGAGCTGGTTTGGGATTGTGCTGGGATGGTGAAGGGAAACTTCTCTTCTTCTTTCTTCCAGGAGTTTCTACTTTATGCCTTGTGTGATACTAGTTTTTTCCTTCATCTTTGGAGAATCCAAAGTGTGCGTGTGGGAGTGCTGAAACACAGACAATCTCATGTGGAAGAGCTGCTGATCTTGCAGCATAAGCACTCTGTAAATAGCAATCTCACTTTTCACAATGTTATGCAATAGTGATGTTCATTTCCCAAACATCTCTAGCTAGCCTGGCCTTTTGCCATTCCCTTTCAAGATCTGTTAGTAACAGATTCTACTTGTAACACATAAAGAGGACTCAGAGGAAATCACAGTCCTCCTACTTTTGGCTGTCAGGGCCTCCATGCTCTAAAAATTCTGTCTGGAAGGTGCTTTGATCAACACTGTGGAGGGGAAGTCCAAGGGAGGGTTTCCTGTGTGCAGTGCACAGGGCAGCAGTGGTGTGGCACAGGGCATGTGCCTCCCTGGGCACTGCAGGGCTTCCCCTTACAGCCCTTCACAGCAAGACACTTGTGTCTGAGAGCTCTGCTTATGCCAGCATGGCCTTTCATTCCTCTTCTTTTCCTTTTCCTTGGGATTGTTCCTTCTCTTCATTACACCCATGTCCTTTCAGTGCCTCCACTGGAATTTCTCCCAGCTAATATCCAGTTGTACACTCAGGAACTGTGTTAATGGGAGTGTTATTTTTGGTCAAACACATGAGAGGTTGAAGCTCTTTCTAGCCCTGCCTTGATTGCAGCTCTGTTATCAGCTCTCAGCACAGACCTGCCAGCAGTGGTGCTTTGTGACTCCCAGCATCCCCAAATTAGCAGGGTGCACTTATATTAATTATGTTGCTATAGCAATGTGGCACTTTGTTAAAATTGCTGACTGGGACCCCTGGAGAGCCAGGGGGGCAGCGTGGGGAAGCAGAGTTGGGAAATGATCTTTTCTGCCTGCTAGCAAGTGATAACATCCTGTTGGATGAAAAGGAAGGATGTGATAATTTGCTGATGTTATTCAAGTGTTCAGAAAGATGATGTGTGATGAGAACTTTGAGAAGTCTGCAAGAAAAGTAGAATTTAACTTATTATGCCCACCTTCTTTAAATGGGATGGGTAGAAAATTCTGTGAAAATTGTGCAGCCTGTGTGCTCTCTGAATGAGGTTCATCAACCTATGCTTGTGTTTGGACTTTTGCCGTGATAAAAAAGAGACTGCTTTGTTTACCAGGGAAAAAAGGGTGCTGTTCTTGGTCATGTCAGCTAAATGTAATTTAAGAGCTTTGGTAATGCTTCTTTAGAGAAGGACACTTGGTCAGAGCCCATTAGCTCTACACACTTGGAACATGAGAGCTGAGGTTATGTCATTTGCTCCTGTTCTTAAGATAATATAACACAAAATCCCCTTTTTCTAAGGCAGTTTGTTCAGATGTCAACAGAAAATCAAGGGATTACCTTTTATTACAAAGTTAATGCTGTTCACTGAAGGATGAGAATCACACCAGGGATTCTCAGTTCTCGAAAATACCTTGCATGGTTGCAATGGCAATCTCAGTTTTTACCTGTCCCATCTCTGCTGTCTTTTTGCGAGGCAGAACCCCAGTCCTGGCCTGCAAATGTCTAAACCTCCCAAAATCAAGTTGGAGTAGCCTGAATTACATTGTGTCTTGTATCTTCAGGGTTTCTATTGCAGAGTAAGTTGATATTAAAAAGTCAAACAGTAAAAACTTGGGCTGAGTTGCAAAGCTCATTGAATACCTTCAAGATAGAAATGCCAGCTGAGCAAAGCGTGCTGCAGTTTCCCAGGGGATGAAGCACTACAGTGAGTGACCTGATTTATTTGCATTTTCTTGCATCATTAGGAGACTGTGGTGCTGATGCTGGGGCTGGGGGGAAGCAAGGGAGACAGAGCATGGCCTGAAATCCTCCTCCAGGCTAAACAAAGCAGGTATTGATGCAGCCATCCATCACCCTGTCCAAGTGCCTGGAAAAGCCTTTACAGGAGAGCAGCCACGTCCTGGAGCTGTGCTGTGAGCAGGGCCACAGGCACTGGGGACCAGGAGGCAGAACCGTGTCTGCAGAACAAAGCCTTGCAGGGGGTGTGGAGAGAGGGTGCCAGAAAGCCATGAGTGCCCAGGCAGGGCTCTGACCTCCTCTGTGCCTCTGGAGAGTGGCCTGAGCTCCTGCTTGGCCTGCAGAGCAAGGGCAGTGGTGAGGCAGGAAACGAGGAAATGGGCTGTGAGAGGGAGCAGCTCTGGGGCCATACCCTGTGCTCTGAAAACTGCTGAAGTAGTTCTCAGCTACTCCAAACTGCTGGGCTTCTTTGCCTTTGTCACCACAAGGCTTTGGACACGTCCCTGAGCACCAAGGGAGGATTGGGCTGGAGAAGTCTTGGGCCATATGGCAGTAAGAGAGTTTGTGTCTGTGCTGTTCAGGTGCCCTTAGCCTGGAGAGCTCCTTGTGTGTCAGTGCTGTGCCTGGCACAGCCTGGGTGTGCCCCCACCATCCCCTGGCTGTGCCAATAGAGTCACCTTTGATCTTTTATATGCAGTGGCTTTTTCCCCCCTCAGTGGAGCAGTTGCCGTGCAGTCTCCAATTTACATGAATGTTAAACAGAATGACACAAAAATGGTGTTGCTGTAACAAAACCTATTAATAGCTTTGCAGAGAGGCACTGACGCATCTGAATTAAAGCTGGGGAGAATAATCATCTTTGCAGACTAAGTTTTCCCAAGATGAGCAGTGACTTTAAGTACTCAAAGATGCTTTCAAAGGGCGGTGATTTTCCAAATAGTTTCTTGAAATCAGGCTTGCTTGAGACATCCCAGCTTGGGCTGACACAAGCTGAGGCAAATGTCTCGAGTCACTGTTGGAAATTTCAGCTGAATGGCTGTGCTCAGAGCACTGCTGAGCAGTATCACAGGATACCTTCTGTTTTCCTTGATAAATATTTGGTTTATTTAACAACTGTTACTTCCAAACACAAAACATTTTCAGCACATTGCTGGAACAGAGCTCTGGCAGTGAGAGGTGGGTATGGATGGAAGTGGTGCAGCCAGGGTTTCTGGTGGCAGTGCTGCACCCCAGGGATTTCCATGTGTTTGACTGCTGGCCTGGCTACCCAGGCATCTCCCTCCCTGCACCTCTGCCAAACTGGGCTGCAGTTTATTGGTTTAGCACCTGGCAGCATGGCCCTGGCACAGCAGGATGTGGTGAGTGGTACCTTCAGATCCTGCTGCCCCAAGTGCCCCGGGCAAGAGCTGGTGTTGCCTGACTTGCCATGCTGAGCCTGGATCTGAGCTGCAGCTGCTGACAAGGAGAGCTGAGGATCTTCATTTTAGGCCATCCAAAGTGCACCAGCTTAAAAATACCTACCACAGATATTATAAAAGTTATGTCCTCTTCTTTCAGGTCCCAGTGTGATTCTCCCAAGTTAAGAGAATTAAGATCAGTTTGTTGTTGATACTGTGCTGGGTAGAGGCTTGCAGATGCTCCATGACCAAAATGTAACTGCCAAGAATGTTGCTTTTGTTCAGTATGTAACCAGACCAAGATTATAGTCTCTGCTGGCCACCTTGGTACAGCTTTGGTGTCTGTACTTCTTTTTTTTGCAAATGTACAATCCCCATATTATCCCATAATCCCCTTAATGGAATACGTACATATTTGGAATACATGCTTACCAGAACTGTCTCTGTCATATGAAGTTTGCCTAAACTCTCTGTTTTAAAACTGTTATTTCAGAAAGGGAAGCAAGAGCCTGTTATTGGTAAAGCACAGGATATTTTTGCCTTTTATTTTCATTAAGGTGTCAAGTTGACTATGATTCCCTACTCATGTGGATAAAAACCAGCAAGATCAGAAGGAAAACTGGCACTGATTTGGCCTCAGATTTCAGAGCTGCACTGCGGGATGCTGCTTTATGTGAGACAAGGCCATTTGCCTTTCTGAGACAAATCTTTCCCAAAGAGTGTTCTTTGGGCTATTGAAAAACATCATACTGGATTTTTCCTGTGGACTCCAGCAGGCTTTTTGGTTATTACTGGTAGTTGACCATCTCTGTGTAGGAGTGGGGAATTTATGGCAAAAGCTTGCACAGGACATAATGGACAGACTCAACAAAAGAGATGGAAAGAGATGTGCTCCTCAATCCTCCTGTGCTTTGCCTCTGTTTCTCTAGGGTTTCATTGTGATTTCCCTTGGGATTTTTTTGGTTTGTTGTTTTTTTTTAAGCCACCTCGCTGGAATTGGTTTTATTTTAAGACTGGTCAAAGATGAGATACATAGTTCACTTCAGACAGCTCAATGGAATTGGTCTCATCTGTCAAGTGTTTTCAGTCAGGCAAGGTATGGATGTATATTCTAAAAGGAGAGAACAGAAAATATGGTCTGTACTCAGGTTTTCATTATTTCTTACAGGACACAGGTATATCAGTCAAGCTGCAGCTAAAATTGATGTGGATTTTGATTATGATGGACCTCTGATGAAGACAGAAGTTCCTGGACCACGATCTAGAGTAAGTTTCCAAAGTAGAGTAGCTTGGTTTTTTTTATCTTTAGCTGTGTCTAACTTGCTAGAAAACAGATTCATTTCAAACCTTAAATCTGATATGAATAAATATAATTCCATAAGTCTATGCCCACTTTTATCAGGAGGTTGAGAATGAAAAGCTCATTAATAAAATGCCCCTCTCTGAGAGGCAGATCTGAATCTCAACTGCCAAGTTCCCATATAATAATAATAATTCCCATAGAATAGTTCAAAGCAAAAGAGGATCATTTTAATAAAACATCTGATCAGGCTTGGTCACTTGTGCTCCTGCTGAAATAAAAGCTTTTCATTATGTGAAGTAATGCTTTGATTTTGAAATGAAGCAAGAGTTTGAATTTGCTGGATGTTGTTTTACTCTGGCAGCATCAGCATTTGTGCCTGTGGTAGGTTTTGGTTTTTGTGAGGGTTTTTTTTGTTGTTTTTAATAAAAAGGAGCTGTCTTTCTAGAACCAATGTACCAGTATCCCTTCTGTGTGACTCTGGCTTCTCTTATTTTCTGATTTCTCTCTTGTTTTCTCAGTTCAGTTGGTCAATATAGAAGAGGCAGCTTTCCCTTTTTGGAGATTTACAGTTAAACTGTGTTTGCAGCCCGTTTAGCTCTGCATGCCACAGGTCATAGTTTTGACTGTAATATTTGCAAGATGCACCATGAAAGTTCCTGTGGCAGGTAGAGTTGCCTGGTAAGCACACAGGACTACAAGGTTTGCATAAGACTTATGGGATCATAAGAAAGAAATAAACATTCTCCATCAGTATTTGCTAATTACACTCCTGAGATTGTGACATTTGTTTTTGTGCAGGAATTAATGAAGAAGCTGAATGGCATTCAGGTAATTTGTCAAGTTTTCTGTGTTTTGGGGGGGTGTTAACATTTTGATTTCAGAATTTGTTTTAAAATCCTGGTTTGTATGTTTGTGCCACACAGAAAGGTGAAACACTGACTCCAGGTTTCCACACTGAGTACATTATGTGTGGTTTATGTATGCGCTTCAATAAAATCTTTTGTAGCGTATTTTGAATACTACAGGATCATTTTGCTAGCATCAGGGATTTTTCTTTCAACATATGTGTTTAAATATGTGTGTCTAAAGAAAAACTTCAGAATTGTTAGAGAGTGGCCAATGACAGTAAGGTATATTATGGCTTGAGTTTAAAAATATGTCAGCCTAAGTACATATTGCCTTCCTAAGATGAGCAATTTCTTCATTTCTGCGCTTCATTTCTGTTGCCCTTTTAACAGTCATTATAAAAATAGCTATATAGTTATTCCCATGCCGTGAATACAATGTGTCTTTTTATCCTAGCATTAGATATTTTTATCGGCTTTGGCTGTATAACCATTAGTTGCACCTTCCTACATACTACCACTTTTGAAAGCACTAATTGTTTTTTTTTTCCTGAAGAATGCAGAAGCTGTGCACTTCTTTTGCAATTATGAAGAGAGCCGAGGGAATTACCTCGTAGATGTAGATGGCAATCGTATGTTGGATCTCTACTCTCAGATTTCTTCCATCCCAATAGGTAGGAGGCAGTTGTACCAAAATGTTTTGTTTTGTCCTCAACCTGTTTTGTTTTGTCCTGTAATTTTCTTATCTCAAGCACTACCAGAGAAGTTGGTTGATAATTTTAAAAAACAGAAGGGACATAATGAGCTTATTGTGATCAGAGACAGCTCGCTGCTGTGTACTGTGTAGTGGGGGGTTTGGATAGCTGAAGGAACTATAAATTCTATACCTAAAGCTCTCTCAAAGCTCAGAGTGGTGCCAGGAAGAAGCTCTAGTATTAATCTCAATTTGAATGTGTAAGTTCCACAATTCAGATTGTCTTTGTTGGCTTGGATCTGTGACTTTGTGATTCTGTAACAGTATGTTACTATTTTAAACATTAATAAGCATAATGTGGACATTTTAGCATGAAATTATATGCTTTAGTTAACATTTCTATCTCAATAATTGGGGGGAAAAAGAGTGGGCCACGTGGACTGCAGCAGGATGAAACAAGCCCAGCACTGAGCTGTGGTGCTGACTGAAAGCAAAGGTGGCAGCTCATTTGTCTGGGGGAGCAGGCACAGGGCCTGGCGAGTGCCTGGGAGAGTCAGCTGATTGCTTTGTGAAGCCTTGCAAGCAAGAAGCAAGGCAGAAATGTGAGCCCCAACTGCAAGGGCAGGCAGGTTTCACTAGGAGTTCACTTCAGTCCAGTTTGTTTGCTCCTCATCCGTGGTTCCTCTCAGCTGCTTTAAAAATACACTTCTGCAGAAGCACTGGGGTAATTTAAAAGGTAGATTTTGTGCTATGTATAGAAACTGTGATGACTCAAAATCATCCCTACAGGCCTTCTTTCCTGGGAAACAGAATTTGATGATGTTCAGGTTGTTAACAAACTTCTGGCATCTAAGACCTTGTGGCTGCTGTGGGTGTTCACTTACCCCAGCCTTCTTTGCAGCCAGTGTTGTTGCTGTCCTGTAGCACTCAGTCAGTGAAATCATTCCAGAACCCTGCAATGTCTGTAGCTTGTTTCCTCCATCACAAGTTCTCACTGCTTTGTATCCTTCAGGCTGCACTGAGATAATTTGGCCTCTGCTCATGAGGAAATAGGGGTGAGACACAGGAGCACAATGCTTGGAGGCCAGTGAGGTTGGATTTTAGGTTCTAGGAAAGGAGATGCATTTACATGGCTTCCCATTCTTCACACAAGAAACTGATTTGAAGAAACAAATCTCAGTCATGCAGTCAAATGAACACTCCAAAGTATGAAAGTCAGTGCATACTCCAAAAGCATGAAATTGTACAGATAGTGAGTGCACTGGGGCTTTCTGACCTTCTGGAGCTGGATGGTGCAAGCACACCTCTTCTTATACAGTTTTGTATATAAAATATTGAAGTATTATGGGGGAAGTATTTTCCTAATGGGCAGAAATGGGCAGGGGCTCTGCAGTGTACTTTCTCTTTTGGTTGAGACATAGAACAAGAATCCAGTGCTGTGAGTGACCTCCTAAGCCATGTAGTTCCTCCTTCTCATGAGGCAATGCCCTCCCAAGGACAAGCTGGGTTTTATCCTAGGGAACACATTCCTCAGTCCCAAAGCAGCTACAGCACAGTGCTTCTTGCACCTTCTCAGATAATGCCTCTGGGAGTACAGCAACAAAGAGTAAATGAAAATTTCATACTTGCAGGCTGACCTAACACACAACATCAATTTATATATTTCAGTTGTACTGAATGACAGGATTATCTGAGGCTGCCCAGGTTACTAATAATGTCCCTCTTGGTGACAGAGGTAGGGCCTGGACTGGGAGAGCAAAACAAGATCACAAGGTGCTTGTTAGTCATCTGTGCTTATCTCTCTGCAAGTAAATCCAATAAAACCTTTCATGAATCTGTCAGGACTCCCCAAGATTTAATAATGATCTGTTACACTAGAATATATTTATCAGCAGAGGTTGAGAAGGTAATAAGTGCCTGTATGGGGAGATAAGAAATAAAGTATAAAAAACCTCTAGGCAAAGATGCTCTAGGCTGTCTCTTGCTGAAAAACAAAAATTGAAATAGTTTTTTACTGCACTTTTATGGGCAGTTGTAACACAGCTGTCCTTTCATCCTGCATCTATTCTGTCTAATAGAGTTAGAAACCCCATGGAGCCAAATGCAAGAAGGATGTTATTGACATGTTTGCCAGCAAACATCCCGGAACAGCAAATGAAACAATGTGTTTTTCAGTGCTGGGAAGGTCTGTTTTGTTTGGGGAGATGCAGAGAGGTGTAGTTTGATATTATTGACATCTGCCTGCTGCTCAGTTCAAAGGATTCTTTGGGCTTTCTCCATCTCATTATTTTAGCAGGCTCTAGTTGTTTTTCCTTTTGCAGACAGGCACATTCATGAGCCTGGAGGACATGTATGTTCCTGTCACACTGATCCAGACACCCAGCAAGAGAGATGGAGCAGGTGCCCTTCCTTAGAGCCAGCTCTGGGAGCAGATTTGTAACACTGCAAACCCCTGTGCTGCTCCTGGCACTGCAAGGAGATAGTGCCTGTGTGCCACGCCAGCCTGGAGCTGTTTGACCTGTCCACCACAGTTACAGAATGGTGATTCAAGCATTTGGTTCTTGCTGGTGTTAGCTCCTGCCTGTGAGCCCACAAGGCAGCTCAGCTCCTGTCACACAGCCCCTGTCACAGCAGCTGGGCCTGCAGGGTCCTCTCCTCCTTCCCTGGGGCCCCTCTGAGGAGGCACAAGGATGAGGGAGTGCTAGGAGAACACCAGACCCTTGGCCTGAAGTGAAGAGAATGGGAGAGAGGTTCTGTGTGGATGCAAAAGGGTAAATCAGGGCTAAATCAGAGGTTTGTGTTATGTAGAGAATGGTATCTGATACAATGGCATCCACGTGTGGGAACACCAGCAACAGGATTGCAACTTCTTACAGACAACACCAGAGCTGATCCTTGAGCTTCCTGAGCAATAGTGGCTGTGCTTTGGAGGTTTCTAAAACGCTTGATTTGCTGTCAAAGGGGCTCCCAGTGGCAGTCCCAGGTGCAGTTCTCAAGGACACAGCTCTCAATGTATCATTCCCTCTTCCCATGACAGCAGATGCCATGCAGATTTAGTTGTTCTGTGTCCCAAATAGCCAGTATTATTATCTTCATAATAATTTTAACAGATTTATCAGCATGACATGCTGCTAAAACAATATGGATATTCTTTTGTTTTCAGCTAATATATTCAAAACTGAATTTATAATTGTTTTGTTAACACAGTCTCCTAATGCTCCATTGCTCAAACAGGATAATCAGGGCTGTTGTCATTCCTTTGGAATGGGGATTCAGAAGCACAATAAGCTTTTGTAACAAAATTACCATTGTCTGACTTCTTGAGCAGTAAGGAAGATGAGGTTTCCAACTGTTTCTACAAGGAAATTTAAAAGATAATGTTAATCTCTGGCGTTGGTATTTCATACATTAGAGATCAGGCTTAAAATGAAATTTCTGTCCTCCTTCAAAGATTATTTCTCTTAACAGCAGATAAATTGGTTTTGCCTGGTAAGCAAGCAAGTCATCCTTTAGACTATCAATAGGTATAAATTAAGCACTGAACCTATTTTAGTTTCTTAGTAAGAAAGAGAAACTGTTGCATCTTTTTCAAAGTAAAATTTTGTCACAGTAAGGAAATGGGTGTGCCACAGCTCCCAACAGCACTGCTGTGCTGTGCTCTGCACCCAGGCAGGCTGCTGAGGGACAAAGAGCCCAGAGGTTTGTCCTACTTCAAAAGAAGTCCCATTATGGGTAGTTAAAAATACACAAGTTACATATAAACAGTCAAGCATGAAGTTATGGTTATTCTCTAGATGATGTTTTGCATTACTTCATTGAAACCAGATAAAAAGAACTGCTTTCTTTCTTTGTTCTTTTTAATTAGGTTACAGCCATCCCTCTCTGATAAAGCTTTTACAGCAGCCCCAGAACCTGGTAAGTGAATTAGAACATGAAGGACGTGAAGGAGTTCTCTCTCTCCTTGTTGTGGGCTTTCGCTTTTTTCCTCAGACTGATAGTGAATGCTAATGATTCCATTTAATGTATGATAGGATCTGCTTGCTTTACTTCTCACTAGATGAAAAGAGCTTTGTGGCATTTCAGAAAACGCCAAAACCTCTGGGAAGTTTTACAAAATGTAAACATTTGGTGTTGCAAGCACTTGATATATTTGCAGCCACATTTAAATCATAGTTCAAACTTACTGTCTCAAATTAACCATTTTAATAATGTTTTCTGAACATTTTTTGAGCCTGAAAGCAAGCCCAAAACCTTGAGAGAGAATATAAATATAGTATCTTGGACATGGTGCCCTACATCTGGAGTTCTGTTGAAAGTTTAGGGGTTTTTTTAAAGTTGGGCATAGTGACTGATTCCCATCTCCTAAGTGCGCTCCAGCAGGGCAAAGAAATGCAGACATTGAGTTCCCTGAGCTGATTGCCTTTATGGAGTACTCATGTCTTCAGGTGAGAAACTCTGCCTTTCCCAGGACTAAAATACCTCAAGTTAAAAAGAAACAAATGAAAAAAAAACCCAAACAAATAAAAACAAATAGCAACAAAAAAAACAAACCCAAGAAACCAAAACCAACCAACAAAGCAAACAAAAAACTACGAAAACCAAAACAAAACAAAAACCCAAACAAAAAAAAAAAAAACCCCAGGACTAGAAATGCTGGAGTTATCAAAGGCAGAACTGGATATTTTGGAAGGTCTAATATTTATGAATATTATTAACTCTTTAATAACTTTATTAACTCTTGATTAACTTTATTAACTCTTTATTACCTTAATCATCTTTATTAACTCATAAAGATGATTCCTGAGAATAATATCTTCACTATAATGCAGCAGTAGGCAAAACCAGATTTAAAAAATGAGCAAACAAAAATCCCCAAACCAATTAAAAAAATCAAAAAGCCCATTTGCTGGTGGCAGTTGCTGATGTACCCACTGGGGAAGGGCGGGTGGCACTCCTGGAAGCCTGCAGTGAAGGAACTCCTCCAAAGTCCCACATGAGTGGCACAACTCCCATTAGTGTTAGCAAAGGGCTTGGTGTTTTCCTGGAGGGACTTTTCATTTGGTTTCTCTGTAATGCTCCACATGCCCTCTCTACAGCCAGCTATAAACACAGAATGTGCATCTGTTTGTTTGAGCCCACAGCAGCTTGATGTCAATGTGCTATTTTTCTCAGTTCTGGGTATCTCATTAGCTACAGAAGAAAAATACTCTTTTCTGCTTAATGGCAAATGTTGTCAATTGACTGTGACAACCCATAATCAAATTCACAACAAATTTGTGCTCTTCTCTTTTGAACTTGATATGAAAATTTACTTCTGAACTGAGATAAAAAGTCAAGTACGATTTCTCATAGCTACTAAACAAAAGCTTTGTGTTAGCCTGTCATTAACATCCTTGCTTAGGTTTTCTTTTAAGCTTGAGTCTGTTGTAACAGTGTTTTGGAAGTAAGGCACGTAAACAATTTACAAAGTCCAAGCACATCCAGTTTCTGTCTTGTGTGATCCTTGGTTTTCCCTAGGAATCCTGATGAAATGTCCTTGCAGGTGCAGGGTGACCACTTACACCCCTTGGAATGAATATTTGTGCTGAGGGGAAGGACTGAAGGATGCTGATAAATGTGCAAGTTTGAGCTGCACTGCAAATAAGAGTGTTTGGGGGGAGGCTGTGTCCCCCTCTGGAGACCCATCGAGGCTTAACTTATCAAAGCTCAGCCTTTAATTTCAGTCATTACTTGTTCAACAAGAAAAACAACAAACAAAAGAAAAGGGCAAATAAAGCTGCTTGGTAGTTGGCAAATTTATTGAGCTTGTCTTCTCTGAGAAAATTTAATTTAAAATAAAGAGTAGCACGGTATGAATCAAATAAGATTACCCACAAAGACCAAGAACAGCAATGAATCAATTTTAATCCATGACACAATTTAAATTAATTGCATAAATGTGACATTCATCTCCATTAGTGCACTGGGGAGGCTGAGGGGCTTTTTGCAGAGCTGCTCCCTAGAAACATGTGTGTGAGCTGCAGGCTGCTGTTCCCTGACACCAAAATTATCTTTCCCAAAGTTGGGAATCCTGATGTGGCCAGTCCACAGCACCACTGACATTGGAAGGGACCTCAGGTGGTGTCTTGGTAAACCTCCTGCTCCGAGATGGGTGGCTGTGAGATGGGACCAGGGTGCTCAGGGTTTTATCTGGGACCTTAAAGACCTCCAAAAGAGCAGCCTCTTGCACTGCAAAACCTGCAAAACCTTTTCCCTGTACCCACATCAGTACTTCTCATGCTTTGATTCATGCCCATGGCTTCTCATCTTCCACTGGAGAGCCTGGAGCCTGGCTCCACCTTCCCAGTGTTCCAAAATGGTTTGTCTTGAAGTTCAGTAAGGATGAAAATGCTGCTGTCCTAACTGAATTTAGCTACTAAAACTGAAAGCAAGTCATAAAGATTTTAAAGCATATTTCCTGTGTATAAGGAAAATGGAGATTGAGCAGCTAAAATGGCAATATTGAAGAGGAAATGTCAGTGTGAGTTAGCATGCAACTTTCCTAAGGTGTCCTGCAAGAATAAAGTAGTGAGGATTGGACAGAAAAACATATGCTAAGGCAGGAATAGTAATCCCTAGCTTAAAACCACTTGTGCCATTATATAGATTTCTGCCTGGCATTTATGATTAGAATAAAATGGAACTGCTTTGATATAAACATATTTTCCATGTGATAGTAAGACCTAACAATTCTCTTCCTTGGTCTTTTTAGAGCACTTTTATCAACAGACCTGCCCTAGGGATTTTACCTCCAGAGAACTTTACAGAAAAACTGAAGGAGTCTTTGCTATCAGTAAGTTTGAGATACCTGTGGACTGATCACTATCATTATCACCACTGTTATTATCATTTTGCACTATACTTGTGTTCAGTATTTCAAGAGTAATTTTCTGTCTTTGCTGACAGGTGGCTCCTAAGGGTTTGTCACAGGTGATAACCATGTCTTGTGGATCCTGCTCTAATGAAAATGCCTTTAAAGCAATATTCATGTGGTACAGAGTAAGTAAAACATTAAGGTATTTTTGTAGGTTTAGATGTAGAAATGAGTACTTACTCATAATCAGAATTGTTATTGCAAAACAAAGTGAGGCTTGGAGGTTGTCTTGCTCATGATGTTGTTTATGTTCAATCTAGTATAAATTCTCTATTAAAACCTCTTTGTCTAAGCTTTTACTTAATATTGACACAACTTTAGAAGTTTTAAAGTAAAGGAAATAAAGAAAATGCAGATTGTAGGCAGCATGTGAAAGCCACAGACAGGTTATTCCTTGACTCCAGTCCTGAATACCACCATTCCTGGTTTGTGGTTCAGCCATAAATGCCTTGGTTACAACTACAGGAATACTCATGTTGGGTTGTTTGGGCTTTTTGCAGAACAAGGAGAGGGGCCATAATAGTGTCACAAAAGAAGAACTGGAATCCTGCATGATTAACCAGGTAACATTTGTTCTTTACCACACCTATAGAGGTACCACTGGTTTGGGCTTGGAAAGGAAGATTGGGAGGAAAAGTACATGTGAGGTGGAATCTGGGCTTTGTACATTTAGGAAATGGTGAAATAGAGACTGCTCCCCACACAGATCAGGGAGCCATCAGGAATGCAGCACAGGGGAGCCCCAGCCTCTCCTCTCTGAGCCCCCAGGCCACCCCCAGGCACAGCCACCCCACAAACGTGTGCTCCTACTTTGTGTCCAAAGGGAGGACTGTGCTGAAGGCTCAGCCTTGCCTGAGCTCAGCTGTGCCACACCATCCACACCCAGGATTCACCCGTGTTAGCCCAGGCTTTGGGACCTGGGGCAGGGCTGGGGGCACCAGTGTGCTTGCTGAAGGGGAGGCTGTAACAATTTGTGGTGCCTGATGGAAGAGGAGCTCAGGGGGCAGTGGGGGGATGTTTTTCCCTGGCTGACCCCTCTGTGTGCTCTGCTTGCAGCCCCCTGGCTGCCCTGACTACGCCATGCTCTCCTTCATGGGCGGCTTCCACGGCAGGACCCTGGGTAAGTGTCCCTTGTCCCCCTCAGCTCACTGTGCTTGTCCTTACACACACAGCACCACCACTGGGGAAGCTGGAGGTTCGTTAAGGTTTGCCTTGGAAGCCCCACCAGCACTGGAATGGTTGAGTGACACTAGGAATTTTGTGATTGTGATTTTGATTTTGTGGTTTTTAAAAAATTCTTTTCAGACAGGCTCTCATTTTCATTCTGAATGTGCAGTTTCCTGTCTGTACTCATGAAAATATAATTCCTGGGGGAAAATCACCACAAACATGCTGTCACTCACTTTTACTGGTTTATATCAGCTCAGTCCTTGTTCTAAGCATGTTACCTGAGACTGCTGTAACTGTGAGCTTTGTTTCTTTGGAGGGGTGAAACCCACCTTGTCTGAGCAGCCTGTTCAGACTGACAGAGTTCTCTTGCTCTTCTGGAGCAGTGCATATGGAATCTGATGCTTAAGTCTAGAGCAATCCATTTAAGGCTGACTAAATCCAATTACCCAGTATTTCAGAAGACAGTAAAAACACAGAGCAGTTAAGAGAATTTTACAGTCAGGCCATTTCATCTCTTGGTGGCTTTTTTCTTGTATTGATCCTAGATGGGTATTATTTTAATTTTTCCCTCTCTGGGCTTAGGTTGCTTAGCTACAACTCACTCTAAAGCAATTCACAAACTGGACATTCCCTCACTGGATTGGCCTATTGCTCCATTTCCAAGGCTAAAGTATCCCCTGGAAGACTTTGTGAAAGAGAATCAACAGGAAGAAGCCCGTTGTTTAGAGGAGGTAAAAAATTCCCTGGCAGCTTTCTGTTGTTTTTGATTTGAAGTAATGAATAGTGTTGGTAGGATTAGTGCTTTTCACTAAAAGAATGTTTTCAGGGATTGGAACAGCCTGTGATTAGAGCAGCATTCACTGTTGTTTACAGTCAGACCTTTCTCCCTGCCAGCTCACTGGGAATTCAGGGCTGCAAGAGTGACACCAAAGTGAAATTTCACCCTCAGAACTTGGTTGTGTCACAGTGAACTCACCTGCCAGCTCTTGCCAAAGGGCCCTGGGCTGAGAGAGAGCACGGTGTGGGTAACTGTGGATAACCCTCTCTGCAGAGAGAACCTCTAAGAGTATTTTAGTTTTTCCAGCTTCTCCATGGCAGCTTCTGGCATAAAGCTCTGATTGTGCAGGGGTGGACCTGTGAGTCCACTTAGCCAAACCTGCCTCACTTCAGAGAGCACAGCACAGTGCACGGCCTCCCTAAGGGTGCCCCAGGGTAGCTTTGGTGGGAGAAGTGCAGTGCTGGATGCCATTATTTTACAAACAAACAAACAAACAAATGAAAAAGCCAAACATTTTCTTAGCAGGTCTGTGCTGGGCTTACTGCCCCCCTTTGGAAAGCTTTGCTTTGCACAGCCTGCAGGGGCTGTGGCCCTGAGGGTTGTGAGAGGGATTTCAAGCAGAAACACACCATTAATTGCAGCAGCTGGCACTGGGAGGTTAATGAGAATTATCTGTCAGCCCCTTACAACAACAGGATTTTTGCACTATTTCATCTAATTAATTTTAATATATCTGACATGGGTGACTGGAAAAAGTGAATTTTCCAGATTACCTTTTCTAATGCATTAGCAGAGTTTTGGTTTCTGACACAAAATCTATCCCCTTCCACATCACTTAGGTGGAATGACAGCAGTGGCCCAGTGAGCTGCAGTGGTGCTCAGCACACTGCCAGCTGAACCTGGCTAGAGCTTTCACAACACTGCAGATAAATGTGCAAGCTAGTTACAGTGTGATTAGGACATGGTTTAAACCATTCAGGAGCAAGAAGGCAGTGGTAAATGCTGGAAGAACCACTTGTTAATCCTTTGTGCCTCCTGGTATCTTTATAGCCAGGAATGTCCATGCAAAGTTGAAGTTCTGATGAGATTTCATCTGGCTGGGAGGAAATGTACAAATGTTCTGGAAGGAGGATGTACATTCATAAGTGTTTGATTCACAGGTGGAAGACCTGATTGTAAAGTACAGGAAAAAGAAGAAGATTGTGGCTGGAATCATTGTGGAACCAATACAGTCAGAGGGTGGGGACAATCACGCTTCAGATGACTTCTTCAGAAAGCTAAGGGATATTGCCAGGAAGGTAATAAAACATTTCTCTGGGCCCTCAGGGGTAGCTAAAACATGCACCCGCACATTGTGGGTGTCTGCAGAGACTTTGCCCTGCCCCAGGCTCTTGGAGGGTTTCACAGGCCTGATTAGCAGCAGGCAGGGTAGGTCTGTACCACATACCAGCAATCCCTGCTCTTTTCTGTTTGAGTCACACCTAATGCTTTCCTCAGTCCAATAAATAGTCTTCTAATTTTAAAGTGAGAGAGAAATTACTCCGATTCATTAGCTATGAATTCTGCAGGTGTGTTCATTAAATGATCATGCTTGTTGGTTGAGGAGGTTCTGTTTCTGAAGAAGCAGGTTGTGAAAAGTATAAATTTTTAATTACATGGTTTTAATTGCAAAAAAACCCTGAAACTCAACTTGAGACCAGCCATAGTGCTGATGTTCCAATAAAACAATGAAAAGGACAAATGTCTTGATATTTGGAATGTAAAGTTACCTGTTTAGAAGCTATGACCCTCAGTAATACTTACTCCATGCTTTTTTTCACCCTGAAAACATCTGTGTGCTGAAGAGATGCTGCCAAAACTACTTACCCATTGTTTTTAAATACAGAATTATGATACAGCTTGCTCCCCTGTCACAAAGTTTGGACAAAATAGTCCTTTACATAAAAACCCCACATTGCCAGCTCACAATTAGCTTTTTCAGCAGAATTGTCTGAAAAGGCAGCTTTTCATGCCCCCAAAAATGACCAGCTCATGCTGCTGGTACTGCCTCTGTGCCACATAATGCCCAGCTCTGACTGGGGGCAGAACGTTCATATTTCCAACAAACAAAACCCCTACAAATTTCTCTCTGCTTCCCTCAAGGGCTTTGAAAATGCCACCTCTGCTCCTCCCAGATGTTTTCAGTTTTCCTCTAGAAATGCTAAAGACTATATAAAAAACATGTACTTGATGAGTATGGGTAGAAAACAAGTTTCTAGTGCCTTCCTGAAAAAAGAGCTGAATTTTTAATTATGAAATCTGACACATGAGTGGCATTGGTGGGGAGATTGAGGAGGGGGGTGAAGGGAGAGAAGGAGGGGTGTAGCCTGTGATTGGCTTGTGTTGATGTGCTCACTAAGGGAGGTGTTTCTGGTTTGGGAAGGGGGAATCAGACTCCCTGCTCCTCTCGTGTGTCTCTGCAGCATGGCTGTGCTTTCCTGGTGGACGAGGTGCAGACAGGAGGTGGCTGCACAGGGAAAATTCTGGGCACACGAGCACTGGGGCCTGGATGACCCAGCTGATGTGGTGACATTCAGTAAGAAGATGATGACAGGAGGATTTTTCCACAAAGAGGAGTTCAGGCCAAATGCTGTAAGATTTTTAATGAAACTTGGGCTCTGTGCTAGTTGGTGACCCCCTGAGGAGTGACTGTGACATCCAAGGAAGGGACAAGGTTTTCTCCAGGAGGTTGCAGGTTCAGCTGGATGGGGCTGCTATTTTAAAGAAACTTGCTGTTTGCTCACACAACAGTTATCATCACCTCTTCACTTTTATTCCAGTTGTTGTCAGTCACCAAGGTCATAAAGCTGGTGGTGGGGAGAGGAAAATTGGGTTAAGCCTAATGTAATAAACCTTCAGTACAAAATCCAACCACAAGCTGACACCTTCTCCTGTAGGGCAACTTGGGAATTTCAGAGCTTGTATGTCAGCATTACAGATTCTGTCAGCAAAATTTCTTCTTTGCAGTAATGACATTTTAGATGTAATAAATGAAAAGTCAAATAAAGGGGAAGAACATAAAGCTTGATGGAAAGTCTGTATAGATGATGCTGATTTCCTGTCATCTGTAGCTGTGTTCCAGTGAGACATCAGAGTAGCAAGGCAGAGTGCACTAAATGAGAAGCATGAAGTAATTACCCTGTGTTTCAGCTCAGCAATGGGATTTTCCTTTACAACATAAAAAAGGGGGGTTGGTGAGATTAGTGCATGCCTTTTCATACAACATGTTTGCACTGCCAGTGTGATGCCTTGCTTTTCTTAGTGTATAGTGATTTGCCTGTTAACATGTTCCACAACTCTTTTCCCACTCTTTTCCTAGCCCTATCGGATTTTTAACACCTGGCTTGGAGATCCATCCAAGAACCTTATGCTTGCTGAAGTCATTAAGGTTATTAAAACAGAAGACCTTCTAAACAATGCAACCCACGCTGGGAAAGCACTGCTGACTGGGCTGCTGGATTTGCAGGTAAACATCTGGAAGGATTGTGGATAAGAAGGAGAAATTGGTGCTGAAGTAGGATCTGACCTCATCCAGTTTAAACATTTGGGCTGAGGAGCTAGAGCTGGGGTCTAGACCATTATAGTAACTTCAACACAGGCCTGAATAACTGTGACCCATTTGGAATTGAATTAAACTTTGTTTTACTGACCTAAAAAAAAAATGCTATGTTTATATGGCTTTATCCAATATAAAGGGTGATCCCCAAAATATCTGAAGGTATGTACTGCAGCTAATTCAATTACTTTGCTAGAAGGTTTTGTTACCTTGAGCAGCTGGTATTTCCTTGTCCTAAAGTTCTTTTCAAAGGAAGGTCCTTTCATATTTTGTTCCAATCCTGCTGGGCTGTTGAAATAAGAAAATTCTATCTTTCCTTCCCTTGTTTAAGGGAAATTCCTTACAGCTTCTACTGTGGAGCTCTACAGACAGGCATTTAGAGATAGGCTTGCAGGTGCTCACCTCCCAAAGGCATTTTGGGAATAATCCCAAACACATCCCTGCTCTCTCCCCACCTTTAACACATAGCAGGAAGGAGAACAGAGAATACTATTCTATCATACTTTGGAGGGCCAGAATACAGCTAGTCCTATCCAAAAGATTGCTCTTCCAAAAGATGAGGGCCATGAATGAGAGTAAGTGATGCAGATACTACTGGCAAGTGTCTCAGTACAGGGTGAGAGTGAACTGGTTTCCAGCCCCAGTGCAGATGGTTTATGCTCAGGTTTTCCTGGAGTCCACTGTAGATGTAAATAAGGTGTGTTATGCTCTTTCCAAAGAATTTTTTACTTGACCCAGCTCATGGGTCAGACTCATTGTCCCTCCCTGCTTTGTGTGGGGCTCTGCAGGCTGAGCAGAGCACCATGTGAGCCGTGCTCCACTCCAGCAGAGCGAGGAGGCAGCAGGGTTTCCACCTGGCAGAGCCAGCCTTGCCACCAGGTGCCCTCTGTTGCAGCACCTGCCATGTGCTTGTCTCTCCTCCCTCTGCAGGCTCGTTACCCTCATCTCATCAGCAGAGTGAGAGGAAGAGGAACATTCTGTTCGTTTGACACTCCAAATGATGCAACTAGAAACAAGTTAATTACAATAGCCAGAAACAAAGGTAAGAAACTTTGTGTGTGTGGATGAGCTTCATGTGTAGCATTTACATATGAAGGTAAAGCTTCACATTTTTCTCTTCATATCATGCATGAGTATTTCAGTATCAGAGGACAGTAGGGAAATGACAAAGTTGGATTTAGACTTTTCTGGAAACACTTGTCAGAGCCCTCAGAGCAGTCTATTTCATTGCATGTACATTTACCAGCCTCTGCAGGTCTGAGGTTACTGCAAGAGATCTGTGTAGGGGATGAGATTTTGTGACATCAGGTTCAGAGTCCTCTGCAGTGACTTTAGGTGCCCATGGAGATGTCTTACTTCTAGAAACAGGAAAGTTAGAAGATGATCAATGTCACTCAGGAAAACACAGAGAGAAAAACGACGAGTTTTATAAATACATAATTCCTATACGTAGGAACACCTAATGATTAAATACAAGTGCCTAAAATGAGCACAGATCTACAGTGGCATCCCTCTTTTCCCACAGAAATGTTAACAGCTGCAGACAGGCCCAGGTATCCAGAGGGGAATCTTGGGATCCACATCTAACATTCTTTTTGAATTTAACTGTGTGGGCCCTGTGTTTGCTGCCAAAACCAAACTTTTATAGTGTAAAAGACACCTTTTTTTTTTCTTGGAAACTAAGCCAGCAGGGAGAGAAGGCAAGTAATTTGTTTCATGGTAAACCGAGGTTCTGCTTTGAGGCACGCTAAGCTCAGTTTAGTAATATGGGTTCCCATTCAGATATTTCCAGAAAATTATTTTGGGCTAAAAAGTGCATTTAAAGCACTGCAGGGAGAGGTTTGAAGGCACTGAGACATTTTAACTTCTTGTCATTAAAAATAAATTAGTTTAAAAACCAATGCAAAGAAACCTCCTGTGTCTTGTGGCACCAGGACACTTGACCAGGAGAGTACTGCTGAAATCTCAGATGCTCTTTGAACTCTGTGCTGGATGGATTTTTCCATTGCTGTCAGGATTAGTCCCAATACTCCAAGTGTTTTATAGAACAGCTCCAGGCACTCAGTGTTCTTCGAAGCTGCTGTGAAGCTTGAGGCCATTCACACCACAATGTGTTGTATCACGGTGTGCCTAGCAGGATTTGGGGAGCTTCTGTTGGCCCTCCACAGTGAGAGTATCCCCATTCAGAGACCTGAATTTTTCTGGATATTTGGCAAAGATGGAAATGACTAGAGGACCTACTGTGTTCTCATTTCAGGTGTGGTCCTGGGAGGCTGTGGAGACAGATCCATCCGTTTTCGTCCCACGCTGATCTTCAAGGACCACCACGCGCACCTCTTCCTGAACATTTTCAGCGACATCTTAGCAAACTTCAAGTAAAAAGCAGTTCCCTTGCACTGAACAGCTGATTATGAAATTAGTTTGCATTAATTCATGTCTTCTCTACTTACAAGATAAGTGTAAAGTCATAAACTGAGGTTTGTGTTCTGTCTGTAATCCTGCCCAAGGCAAGCTGCTCCATGCACACGCGCCCCAGGCAGAGCATTGGCACTGGTCACCAGCAGGTCCATGCAGCTGTCCCTCACTGTGCATCCCCAGAACCTCCCTCTTCTGGCCTGGGCCATGCTGACTGCAGAGTCCTCCTACAGCCATGTCCCTGACTCTGCACTGTCTGAGCAGGACCTGGCACGCTCTGTTTCCACGGGTGACCCTGGTAGATTTGCACCCAGAAGCAGCAAAGCGTGGCCAAGCACTCAGAGCCACACGCCTGCCACACAGAGTGCCCTTCTCTAATGGCAGCTGGGATCAAATCAGTGTTCAAGGAAAGCTCTGCTTTCCACCACTGCCAAGCACAGTATTTTACAGAGTAATTTCCAGCTTTATTCCCTCGAGTACAGGCATCTGCCACACCAGCTGCATCAGGGCAGCTCTGCCCAGCCTGCACTCACTGCTTCAGGGGCACTGGTGCCCTCAGCCACACCTGCAAGTGGCACTGAAGCCCTTGTCCTTTTGTCCTCATCACATGGGATGGGTTTTAAAACTTTTGACTTCTCTTACAAGCAGACTTGTACAGAGAAAACTCTACCCTGAGGTATGTAATCTGACAAAGCTTAGAGAACCATGCCAAGCACATTCTTCCACTTCTGCCAGCATCTAGAATGATTGCAGATTATTTTACTATTTGCCCAGAACACACAATAGCCATTAATTTATCTATTATAACTTCTACACGAATACTTGAGGTATTTTGTAAAACTAAAGCAGAAATGCCATTATCTGGTATCAGAGCCACTACAGTGAAGGCCTAGTCCTGACTGCACATTTATAATGCAAAGTAATTATATTTTTGTTCTAATAGTATATTCTAAGTCATCGATATTTCAGAGATCTTCTAGAAAGCCACAGGATCAAAAAATGTGTCAACAGTTCATTAATTTGTTTTTCTTCAGAGATTTTTTGGATGTCTCTTACTGTTTGCTGAAGGCTGACTTGAACTAGATCTGGTGCCTTTCTTTTTCTTTTTCTTGGTCAGCATCTGGATTTTGTTTACTAATTTTAACTTTTTGTTGTGCACCAAAAAACAGGGACCACAATGGACTTTTACAGTTGCCCTTTCAGGACCTGACCATAATTTTTAAGTGCATAAGAAACAGAGAAGTTAAAAGATTTACATGTTTAATACAACTACCAAAATGTGAAAAGGTTCCTTACCTGCATTGAGAAGTGTTAATCATGGTTTTCCCATTTTAAAGTACTGGTATTGGGAAACTCAAGCACAGTCACTTCTGCCAGCTTAAACCCAGTGGGATTTCTGTAAACCTCTGCAGAAAGCAGAATTCTGGTGCCAGCTGGGCAGAACCTGAGCAGGTTTTTGAACAGAGGTTGTAGAAATCTGGGGGAATGACTGGTAAAAATTGGTGTTCAACAAAACTTCATTGTCATCGCTGTCCTCGTAAGCGTATTATCAGCAAAGGAAAGTCAAACCAAGAACTGGATTTGACAGCATTTTGGGAATTAGTTTGTTCAACATATCAGTGCAGTAGTTTTAGTGAATGTCTCTAGCAAGTCTTGTACTTTTACAGAAGCAAAGGTCCAGTAATTTGAAGTCTTACCACATCTTCACTTTTATTATGACTACTCTAGGTGTTTTTATAATTTTTACTGACACTCAGTAACTGTATAATTGTGTACAACATGTTGATGAAATCGTTAGAGAATACCATAGAAAGCACTGCAGCTCAAGCATATAAAGTTAATATTGTTTACAGCATACTGTAGACAGTGCCAAATAAATGTTTAAACAAATACTTAAGTACACTTCATGGTGTAACCAGTAACTGTACACAGATTCATAACAAATGGCATCAATCATGTGTAATCAATATTCTTAAATAAAATATTTATAATTGAACTTCTCCGGGGCTTTTCATTTTACACCCAGTACGTGCCTGAACTGAACCATTAGTGCATATTAAATACATTCTGATGAAGATAAACCTCCAAAAAATAATATATACCTGTGTATATTATTTTTGGGGGGTTTATCTTCATCACTGTATTTTGCTGCCATGGTGTTTACACCAAGGAACATCTGGATTTCTTTTGATACTGCTTTGCTACACAGTGTCAGCCACAATTTAAACTCACAGAACTCCATTAGGAAAAGTTAAAGATGAGAAATAGTAATTCAGGGTTACCCTGTGCTCTTAAATGGCAATTTACTTAGCTGATCCTTTGCTAATCCACCAACAAACAGAGGTTTCACTTTGCATGAAGAAAAAATAAGGAAAGGACACTCCAGATTATTGGTGAGAGTCAGTTTATTTGCCAGTTTCAAATGAAGCTAGAACTAGAAGGGGGAGTAAGGAGTTATCTTGCTTCTGACAATTCAAAAAACATGTTACATGTTCTGGGCCATATGTTTGGTTCTTTCTTGGGTTTAAACTCATTTCTACCAAGGTTTTGGAAAAGGAGAAATCATACCAATACCATGGAATAAGACCACAATCCTTCATGGAGACAGGTGCTGCTTTTCCCATTCCAATGAAGAATGGCAATTCCTGTAAGAGGCTCCTGAAATATCGTCCCAGCCTTTAACTTAACAGCTGAGCTGCCTATGTCTCTTGCAGCCCACACCCTTGTTTTGCCCAGTTCCATTCCCATCCTGGAGGACCCTTCTGAGGCCAGGACAGCCCACACACCTTCCCAGTTCCCTCAATTGCACTGATACATGAGCATGTCCCTCTCTGTACCCATCATATGGATGTACCAGACCAGCTTTAATTTCCAGAGGCTTCCCAGCCAACCTGAAATGAGCTAAAAGAAACACTGAGTTTGAAGTGAGGATGCTCTGGCAGCTCCTGCATTTCATTTCAAGAGATTTTTGATGTTTCATCCCCAGTAATTTGGCCTGAACATTCCAAGGACAGTTCAGGCTTGGAATGCTGTGACATTACTGAATGCTACATGGAACAGACACTCCTCACACCATACACAAGCTGCAAGACCTCCAATCCAGTGGGCTGTGCCTTACCACTGTGACTCTGTACACTGGCTGCACTTACAGCAGGCTTTGCACAGGAAAAGGACAGGGATGTGGAGTTTGGTGAACTATTTAAACCTCATGGAATAAGCACAATGGACATGGAAAGTCATTGGAAATGAGCTGCTGTGTCACACAAATTCCCCAAATATTTGAGTAAATTTCTGTCTGTCTACAATCTGGCCATACTTAATTGTAAAATACAAAGTATCTGTAGTGTTATACCGCTTGAACTGGTGAAGGAGCTCGTCCTTGCTATCTCCAAGTTCATCCAAAGTCACCACTGTCTCTATGGGACAGTAAATGTCATTACGTCTTCCCCAAAATGTCAAGTGGGCCACTCTGACAGTTTCTCCACTTTCACTTAAGTAGATGAATCCAATAATTCTTCTGAAAAAGTAGCTCATACCATACAGCATTGCCCCTGCAAAGACAGCGATGCCAGTTGTGTAGAGGAGGATATTCTGGGACACCTGGCCCTGCAGGTAGAGGTAGCAGATGGGAGGCAGCATGATCATGGAGGTGGCAGTCTGCAGCAGCTTCAGTCTCGACAGGATCCTGCAGTATTTTATCCCCGGGAACCTGTAGACCAGTTTGAACTCTTCTGTCCTCCCATCCACAGCCTTCTGCTGGACCACAGCAGCAGGGGCCAAGTGAGACAGACACACGGACGGCTCTCGAGGTCTCCTGAGATAACTCCTGACACCATGAGCTCGCTGGGCTTGTGACTGCAAACACTGCCACGAACCAGCTATCCAGGGCAGGTGAGCAGCTTCCCTTCTCCATGGCCTTGTCCAGAGCTCCTTCTGTAGAGATTTCCCAAGAGGTGCTGCTCTGCAGGCTGTAGTCCTGACGGTGCAGAGCCAAGCCTGTAAGGTAAGATTCCCACGGGTCATCGTTTGAGTCCTGTTTAAAACCCACCAGCGAGCTCAGAGTTGGTCCCTCGGGCTCCTACAGACAGTAAAGCACAAACCCCGGGTCACTGTAACCTTAAACCAGTGTTCTGGTAAAAAACTGGTGTTTGTGCTCGCATCCCTCCCTGCAGACCGAGAGGGAAAACTTCGCTAACACGGCTGATGCCAGTGAGCTCAGAGACCGACCCTTGCACACCCCCTGCCTCTCGCTGGCTGAGCAACATCCCAGGAAAGCTGCTGGAATCGCCGACTCCTTAAATAACCATTTAAACGGCAGTTTTAGGGAAACAGAAAAGTGGACTAAGCACGGTAAAGAGGAGGAGAGCGCGATCGGGCCGAAGGAAGGAGCGCACGCTGGGAAGGCGCAAAGGCAGGAAGGGAAGCTCCGCGCTGCCCCGCCATGCTGCAACACGCGCGGGCACCCGTGCAAGGACCCGCCACCGAGCGGCCCGCGACAGGGATGGAGACAGGGATGGGAAAAGGGAAAGGCAAGGAAACGGGGAAAGGGGAGAAGGAGGGGAAGGGAGAACAGCCCGCGCCGGCAGCCCCGGCCCTCACCGCCGCCATGGCCCCGCCGCCTCTCCGCGCCTGCCCCGCCCCGCCCCGCGCGCGGCCCGCCGGGAGGGGCGGCCCCGCGGTGCAGCCATGGCGGCGCCGCCCTCAGCGCTCTGCTTGTTCGACGTGGATGGCACCCTCACGGCACCGCGCCAGGCGAGTGCGGGACGGGGCTGCGGGCCCGCGGGAGAGGGGCGGATGGCACCCGTGGGGCCCGGCTGTGCCGTGTGCCGCGGGCTCCCTGGGTGCACTTAATTCATTTAACGCTGCTTAAAGACCGGCGCGGGCTGGTTGTTGCGGGAACGGAGGCGCTGGCCTCTGGCAAATCTGACGGTTCTGTTTTGGACCCCAGAAAATCTCGGCGGAGATGGCGGCGTTCATGCAGCGGCTGCGGCAGAAGATGAAGGTGGGGGTGGTGGGCGGCTCGGACCTGGCCAAGATCCGCGAGCAGCTGGGCGAGGACGGTAAGGGCCATCCGCGCTGGGGCCATCCCGCTGGGGCGATCCGCGCTCCGGGCCCCGGGGAGCCGCCAAGGGCACGTGGAGGTTGAACCCCGTTCATCTCCCTCTTCCCTTGCTTGTAATTGTCTTCCTGGGGGTGCTGTCTTGCACTCAGGCTGTGGGGAGCTACTGGCCGGCATTTGGAAATCGCAGCCTGTTTGCACTGTGCAGGTATCTCGGTATCAAATTAAGAGGTTGTTGCTAATGGTGAAATCCTGCCTTGGTGGCAGAGCCTTGGGAGGGCTTTGTCACACTGCTGTGTGCAGTGCAGTCCTGTATGGGACATACACGTGTGGGCTGCTCAGCTGCCGAACACATCCCTGAGGAGCTGGATTTGTTCACTGTGGGGCTCTTGCCTTAGTCCTTTATTCTTGATGGTCTTTACTTAATTGATGCCACTGACAGCCTCCTGTAGTGCCCAGACAGCTCAGAATTTGTTTGCCTTCCAAGTGGTCTCCAGTAAACCATATCATCTTGTGTAGGGCTGAGACTCACAGCTCCCAGACATCTGCTGAAGATTAGTGACACTGAGGAAACAAACCTAAAAGGGCAGTATTTGATTTGCTCTCAAGCCAGGCCATGTGCCAGGTGTTTGGTCATTCCTTATATTTAATGCAAAGAGTTATATGCATCTAAGCAAAGCCACTGGTAAGTCAAACAACTGATTTCACATGATTAGAGGTGTGTGTTAATCATAATGAGAAATGGGACTAGCTTTGATCTTGTGCTTGATGCTATACTGCTGAAATTTTCATGCTTTAGGAGCTGATGTTTGCTGTATTTTAAGCAATTTAACATTTAAGACAATTCTGTATTAAGCCTATAGGGGAAATGATGAGTTACTGTCTTTTTGCTTCTTTGCAGTGATTGAAAAATATGACTATGTGTTCTCAGAAAATGGCCTGGTAGCATACAAAGATGGGAAGTTCTTGAGCAAGCAGGTAAATGTGAAATTTCCAGTAGTTAGAAAAAGAAATTTTCTAAACAAGATTTTGATTTATTTGTACAGTGTAGTCCTTTGTAATCACCCTTTCAAAGACCAAAGTTACTGCTGCTTTGAGATGTTAGTCCTGTTAATGGATCATTCATTTGGCATGTAATGTTTAACATAAATAATGGAGAGTAAACATTTAAAATAGATCCTGGCTGAATTTGCTGCCTTGACCAGTGGTTCCAGTTTACTGCAGGAACAAGCTCCATTTCTTCATGCTTGGCTATAGCAGACATTAAATGCAGACATGCAGACATTAAAACCTGTTTTGTTCAGGACTGCTGCCTGTGGCAGTTTCCTTCTGAAGCAGGTACAACTAGGAGTCATATTAAAGGGCAGTTTGGTGTTATAAAGTGAATTAAAAGAAAAATGAGAACCTTTAGTTAGTCCCATGTGAGCATCAGCTGATGTTACTGATTGAAGGCATGTTTGTTTCTCTGTGGTTTTAACCATGCCTGATTACCCAATGTCTGTGTTTTCCATGTGACTTGCTTTTAGAATCTCAAATTCTGGACCCTTGGTTGAATGGTGTTTGTTTTGTTAGAGCATTCAGGGCCACCTGGGCGAGGACATCCTTCAAGATGTCATCAACTACTGCCTGAGTTACATGGCAAAGATCAAACTGCCAAAGAAGAGGTATGTGCACACAGACATCTCAGTGCGGCCCTGTTCTCCATGGGGGATATAAAGCTCAGCTCAGGGTGCTCAGCAAAAAAAATGAGTAATTTCTGCTTGGGGAGCAGCACTGTGTGTGAAACAGAGATCTGTCCATGCACACAAAGACAGGTCCCCAGCTGGAGCACAGGGATTGAAATACTGATCAGCACTTTGATGGCAGAGGGAAGGAGATTCAGTTTTGAAACAGGAGTGTTCCCTTGCCATGTTTGGAATTCAGAGATGAGAAATGCAGCCAGAGCAGCTCGGTGTGAGGTGCAGACACGGAAATGTGCCCTGTGAGGCAGGGCAGGACACTGCCCACATTGCTGGGAATTCTGCAGCTTCACCCCACACTGACAGCCTGGCCTGTCAGGCCCTGATCTTGATGGGATGCTCCAGTCACACTTGTTAAACCAAAAGGTGCTTTTAAAAGCCATGAGTAAAAGGATGATGATGAGCTTGCCAGATTCAAAGTCCTAAAGGCTTACTGCTGCCAGAGGTACCTGCATGTAGTGAGACAGGTGATTCCCACTGCCTTTAGAATTAAATGGAAATTTATTGTGATATTTAGTGTTTTGGGCAGTTTTCTCATGTGTTTTCTGTCTTGTGATCAATTCCCTTGCAGAGGCACTTTCATTGAGTTCAGAAATGGGATGTTAAATGTGTCCCCCATTGGAAGAAGCTGCAGCCAGGAAGAACGACTTGAGTTCTATGAATTTGATAAAGTGAGTTACAACTCTTGAAAAATACCCAGCTCTCCTGGAGGAGACAGTTATGGCCAGGTTATGATTTTTTTAAAACTTTCATCGTTTGTGCAAATGTTTCTTTTTCATTTTAATCCTTTCCATGTGGTTTAACTAATTTGTTCATTCAGACCTCAGGCAATAGACAATGGGTTTTTGTTGGAATAGCAAGGATTACTTGAAGGGTGGGTTTGGTTCATGTTTTTAATCCAATATCCAGAGTACTGAACAGCCTGTTTCTATACATGGGGTTTCTAAAAAAACCTGTCCTAGGTAAAACCATAGTTTCTTCTTATCCTCTATAGTGTAACTAGCCTGGGTCCATTCAAATCAATAAAACCATTCTTTTTTAGAGATGGTTTTGGGTTATTTTTTCATTGGTAAATCAGCACAGTTACAGCTTGTAACTGTTGTTTGGTTTTGTTTTCTTTTTTCCTTAACAGAAGGAGCATATAAGAGAGAAATTTGTAGCTGATCTACAAAGAGAATTTGCAGGCAAAGGCCTCACATTTTCAATAGGTAATACTTTAAAAGAATGTCATTTAGAACATCAATTAATTTAAATTTCATTTAAGTCATACTCTCTTATGGCTGTGACATCCCATCTCATTTGTGTGACAGGTCTCTCTGGGGGTGGTTGCAGGCAAGACTAAGCCTCTTTTTCCTCTCAGGCCTTTTATTGGGACATTTTAATTGAAATCCATCAACAAAGAGAACTTCGTTTCTTGTCATCAATTCATTGTCCTTTAATGTCAGTTGTGTGACTGATTCTGCTCATTTTGGAGCATATTAGATGCTTCAGATTAGTCAGAGTTGTTTCTGTGAATCAGTTTTGATCAGAGCTGCTCCCTCAGTGCTGTTCCAGTTGCCCTTGGTTCTTCAGCTGTACCTGCATTGTGTGGGAGGAAGGAAAGAATCCAAAAGCAAATGCAAGCTTAAGGGGGAATTAAAAGTATGGTTGGCATCAGTGCTGAAGCACTAAGGCAAAAGTGAACTGCAGTGCAGCTCTCCTCTCTCCTTTATGTTGTAAATACCTTTTATAAAGTATTTATATTTATGTTGTAAATACACCTGCTTCAGCTGGGAATCATGCTCTTAGGTATTGGTGAAGGCCAGGGGCTCAGAACTGGAACAGCTGCTGAAAAGGCTGATTTCTTCCCTTTCCTACTCTGAAAGCCTTAGCAAGTCTTTTGCCTATGATTTTATGGCTGTACATATATCAGTGGCTGTGTTCATTTGTCCTTTCTTTCTAAAAGTAAAGAGATTAAATGCAATTCTTTTAAAAGGTGCATTTGGATAGCAGTGGAGTATTTGGGAACATGCTCAGACTTTGCTGAATGGATAAATAATCTCTGAATCACAGCTCTAATAAATGATACCCTATAAAACACTTTCTGTACTTGCAGGACTTAACTCCAGAGTCTCACAGCATTTCTTGTCTTCTGCAAAGTTCTCTCTGCCCAAAATCTTACCCACTTTAAGTTTTTTTTTCACTTCCTCTCCCTTCAGAAACATTATTAAAATGTAACAAGTCTTGGTTCCTCTCTCTCCTAGGAGGGCAGATCAGCATCGATGTGTTCCCAAATGGCTGGGATAAAAGGTACTGCTTAGGAATTGTTGCCAAGGATGGATACAAGACTATTTATTTCTTTGGAGACAAGACCATGCCAGTGAGTACATTAGTTTGATACACTAATTTGAGAGCTGCTTTAATTAAACCTCAAGGAGTGCAGGTTCTAACCTTATAACCTTAATCCTGACAAGAGCTGAAGTCAGGGCATAAATTTGTGTCCATGTTTTCCTGGCTGCAGATGGAAAGTTTTCCTTGTTTCCTGAACTGAACACAGTGTCCTTGCCTTATGAGGTTGTTTTAAAATTGAACTTCTGTAATTCCATTAAACACCTAGGTGACATGACTGTGAAACTGATTGTCCTGCCTGGTCAGTTTTTGTTGGCTAGTGTTTACTAAACATACTTATTTCCTGTCTTATTTATCACTGTGCCTTTGCTCACTGCTCTGTCTCCACCCTGGGGAACTGAGCAGAGTCCCTTGTCCCTCTTCATGGAGCAGAGCTCTGCAGGGCAATTCAGAGGCTTTTAAAAATCCTCAACAGAGACCTGACAAGAGTTTGTGAGGTCACTGGCAAGCACAAGGACTTGCTTGAAATTAAAGCTGTCTGAATATGGCCAAAGGACAGTGTCAGGTTAAGTTTTGTAAGAAAAGGCTTGGTTTGAACTCACAGTTACAAAACTCTTAAATTATAAAGGGTTTTATAAATTTTAAAAGATAAATTTTTTAAAGAAAAGACAAGCTTGAAATTAAAGTTTTTTTTTCCCCTGACATCAGCTGCAAAAGTAATCAATCACCTGTCCCTCTGGCACAGAGCTCACAGGCAGTTCATTTTAGACCCTCTAAGTGGCAGTGCAGCACTTCCAGACAGTTGAAGTACTGAGAGCTGATGCTGACCCTGTGGAAGCAGTGTGGCAAACAGAAATTTGGGAAATGAAGCTGGGGATGGATTTTGGGGATCTGTGCTCATCCAGGGTCAGTGCTGTTGTTCACTGAGCCTAATCACTGCAGGCCCTTGGAAAAAGTCCATTCTTTCCCTGTTTTCTTTCATGGGTCGCTTTTTGTGACTGTGCTTGATGGTAAATAAAATTAAATCATCTTCTGCTTCCAGGGAGGGAATGACTATGAAATTTTCACAGACTCCAGAACAGAAGGCCACAGTGTCACATCCCCAGAGGATACAAGACGAATCTGTGAAGAGCTATTTTTTAAATAAAAGACTTCAGAATTCACACTTCCAGGATGGTTAAAACAGTGAAATAACTTGAAATGTCATCTTCATTCTGTATTGTTTTTATGTAATTTGCCATGAATAGCAGGTGCTTTACAGGTCAGCCATTTCTAAAGGGAAATGTTTTACTTGAAGACCCCTTGCTGCCTGGGGGAACACAGCAGAGCTCATTTAGCACCATCCTTTCAATTTCCAATCATATAAATTGTTTTCTTTTTGCTTGATTGTGGGGTTTGGGATGGGTTATATATTGGGTTGGTTTTTAAGATGCCTATAAACTTTGTTAACTAATTAATTACGATTTAGGGAGGGAAAGGGAGGCATAATCTGCCTCTAGTTGATTCATGGTCTTAAAATTGGCCTGCAGGGCTTAATCCCTAGTTTCTTATGTTGAGGCAGCTTTTAAAAAGATGCAGTTGATTTGTTTTTAAATACTTAGCTTGTTCTATATGAGTTAACATAAATTATAAGACAGTTTCTTGTCTAAAACTGGAAGATGAATAAAAGGGAAAGGTTTTATTTCTTCCTGGGGTTGGGAAGATGGCACTGAACCAGAAGTCCCTGCCTGCCATCCCTGGGACTGGCTGGTGCCAAAGTTCCCTCCTCAGGATGGCTGTGGTGCCAAGGCACAAGTCAGGTCATGATACCTACACTCTGTGCAGACCAAATCTAAAAAAAATATTTGCAAAAATTAATTAAAATAACTTCACCACATTAGCAAAATATATTTCTGCCACTTTCTGATCATTTTCTGAGATTCCTGGTTAAGGCATTAAGGGTAGATGAGATTTTTCATACTACTAAAATGACCTAAACTATGTTTCTGTTAAAATTCAAGTCAATGCTTGACACTCTGTTTGTTAATTACTGTTAATTACTTTTCTCATCTGGCATTAGGAAAGTAATCTTGAGTATAAACAGTTTGATTTAGTAAAAGGAAAATAAAATCTGATTTTATCATTAAAATATCCTGTTTTGATTTGTCATTATGGAAAATAAAATACTTGAAGCAGACCTGTTGCATGCTGCTTGTCTGTACCAAAAAATTAATAATTTGAATTTTTCCAGTCCCAGGTTCATGGAATACTTGCACAGTAAAAAAGCAGAGAATAGAATCTTGGTACCACCCTAAATCCCCAAAAGGGCTTACAAAAACAGAGGGGAGCTGCAATGCACCTCATGCACCAAAACTTTTGCCTCCAAGCACACTTCTTCCCTAGCTCATTCCTGTTTCAATGGGAGCTGACTTGGGTCCAGGACAGCCCTAGTGTAGGAATGCTCTTTAAGGACAGACAGTTTAAGAGCTGCTGCTTTGATTGTTTTCAGCCCCAAACACAACATTTCTGGCTGCTCTGTCCTGGGAGCCTCCTCTGACAGGTGCTGGCCTTGTTATTCCCTCATTGTTCTGGTAAGTGCAGTCAGTGGCTGGGAAAACAGTTCCTTAAATAAAACCGAAGTCACCACACAGGGGTGCATGTGCAGGCACCTGCATTTTCCTCTTTAAAGCTGATCCTCTTCAGCACCAGCTACCAGGGAGCAGACTGGAAACACATGGAAGCGCTGAAATGGTTGCATTTATTGTAAAGAAAGCAGGGGGTGATAGTCCAACAAGCTGCACAGTGATAAACCCACCACTACCAAGGCTGATGGGTCATAAAAAAAAAACCACACCCAAACCCTCACTACACCACGGTGTAACAGGCACAGCTAAGGGAAAACAAGCCAGCCCAGCAGTTCCTGACCCCGCATCACACCTGGGCACAGATCAGCTGCTGTGAAAGGCTCAGGACAGCTCCTGACAGTGAGCACCTCTTGGCAAAGATCCAAATACACAACTGAAACTACACTATTTCATACAACTAACAAGAGTTCTGCTTTTTTTTTTAATTTTTATTTGCAAAGTCAATAAAAATCCACTGTTAGGAAAATAACAGAAAAATGCTTCATCTGAAAAAAAAAAAATGTGGAAGGCAAATAGGAACAAAACCAATTTAGTAGCACTACAACTACACAGAGTCTGGGGAAGGGTGGCCCTATCACATCCTACCAAGGGAGTTTGCCAGGGAAACAGATGCAGAATTTACTTCACCAAGACAGCTGAGCCTGCTGAGAACTCACACAGTGTTTAACACACCTGGGCAGCACACACCTGTGCAGGTGTCCTGCCTGCAGTCTGGAAGGCAAATCCTCAGCCTGGTCAAAATTCAGACACCCTCTGAGGCTATGAAGTATCCACTACTCTGTGGTTTTCTACCACTTACCTTGGAGCAAATTTAAATTTGGGATGGATTTTTTTTTTTAATACTGGCCTATAAAATCTGTTGCTAATCAACCATCAAGGCACCTAAATAAAGTCACAGATAACCCCAGCTTTACCAGTACAACACAGTTTCCACAGCATTTGCAGGGGTGCACCTGATGGGCACTGGAGCACAAACACCTGATGGAGATTTTCCACCCTGTGGCAGCTGCTCTGTTTGTGAACTTCCTTCCGTGAGGAAAACAAGTCAGCAATGAACACCTCTATCTGCCAGCCAAGGCATTCAGGCACTAAATCAGCAATAAAGGTACTGCAGCCCTGAAGAGCAGCCCGAGGGAGCTCAGGGCTCACCCCACACCCAGGGCTCAGAGCTGGGCTGGACCCTCTGCACTGGAAGAGCTCTCCTGAAACCTCTCCCCCCTTCCCCTGGGCATTTCCTGGAATCAGTTCACAAGACAAAAGAAAACCCAAACCTCCCCTCCTCCACCAAGCACACAAACTAGGTCTCTTTAAATACATTTCTTGTAAACACATTATGCTAGATTTTTTTTCATTAGCATTTGAATTGCCTTTTTTTTTTTTAATCAGGCCAGCTGTAAAAAATGGTAATTTTGGCCTGCATCTGCTTTATTGACAATGCAGTATTTCCTCACACACAGAATTCTTCAGCCAGGTCCTGCAGGCAGTTGCTGAGCAGAGCCCACCTGGCAGCAGCCACGCTCCAGGGGACACCTCAGGAGCTGATGACGTGCCCTGACCAGGTCTCGTGCTTGGTGCCAGGGGCCAGGTGGGTGATCACCACCTCCACTGCCTGCAGCTTCTCGTTCTTGGGAGGGATGGTGCACATCTTGTAGGTGACCTCGTCGCCTGCCACGGGAACGTACTCGCCTTCGATGCTGTGGAGGGAAGCTCCAGTTAGTCAGGAGTCACAGAAACACTCGTTCTCTTCTGCAGCTGACTGAATTTTTTATCATGATTGTTAGCTTAGATGCTCAAAGTACTTCAGGGATTTTACAGAGCCTGTCATCTGTCAAAGTCTGAGGCTGATTTTGGTTGTCTCGCAGTGAAATCCTATGAAAATACTATAAACATCACCATCGCCCTAAAAAAAATCAACCAGCCACAAGAAGTACAAAATAAAACCCACAAAAATCCCCACTCCAATCTGCCTTAAAGAAAACTCAGGTGTGCCAAGGCTTAGGACTGAGAACTGTGCACCAACACCTCACTTGCAGCAGCACTAGAGGGCAGGGCTGCCACTTACTTCAGGGAAAGAAAATTGATCTCTTTTTGGTTGTTTTTTCCCCTTCTCACTTAAGCTTTTGAAGTTTCAGTTTGGTTTGGTTTTTTGTTTTTTTTCATTTTTTTTCTTAAAAAGAACTGTACCATGTAACGGCAAGATTTTCCCTTTAGATTATTCCATCATAACACAGTTTGTGGTATAAAATAAAAAAGGAGCCCAAGTGAGATATGATATCAAATATTTCAAAATTACTTGCTGTGAGAAAAGTGAGTGTTGCCATCTTATTGCAGGGGTTCCATACTGCTGTCTCCTTATCACAAAAGTTCCACACCTTCTTGGTGTTTCTCATGGGCAGCTCCTCACAGCACTGACTCTTTCCCTTCACAAAGCAGCCAAGGGACTCCAGTTCCCTTCTCACCCACCCACCCCACTCTTTATAGCATCTTCTTCTCATTGCTTACAAGCTCTGGCCTGTTAAAGTCAGGCCTGTTCCTGATCTTTGATAACTGGCCCATCTGCAACTCCTTAGGGGTGAGATTACTTTCTAGAATCTCTTTATTTTCTTATATTCTATCCCACTACAAGAGAGCTCTGCTATCCTGATGTGTGAGCCTGCACAAACACCCACCCAGCACTTGGGACATTTCCAGGAGAATCCTGGCCTCAGCTCCCCCAGAGTGATGCCAGGGGATGCTGCAAGACCTGCACTGTGCATTTGCTGCTGCACGTGAGCCCGGGTTTGGAATCAGTGGGAGATGCCAAAAGGGCTTCACCTTCTGTTTAGAACAAGGTGCTGATGACACAGAGAGCTGCAAACAGCCCTCCTCACCTCCACCCTGTGCTTGAGATCAGAGCTTTGTAATAAAATTCCCAGCATGTGCTGGTGAACACTGGCAGAGATTCCTCCCTCCTGCCTTGCCATGAGGCTCTGACAGAACAGAAGATGCCACTTCACCTTTCTTTAAATGTGCTTATACCTACAGGCTCAGCTTCCCCTGCCCTGACAGGGTTCTACATTTCTCAGTGAAGGTTTGCAGTGTTTCTCAGCAGTGCCTGTATTTGGGAACAGATCAACACTGATAACAAATTCTATTGGATGTCTAATTGGTGAGACTTGCTTGTGAGCTCCTGTTACACTGGAGTCCAGATTTGGGTCCAGGAAAGACAAGAAAGTGGTCTAGGTCAGGAGTTTGTAGTGCACCACTGAGTTTGGTATTTGTATTCTCTGAAAACACATTGGGAGCATGCTCACCCCACCCAGGAATTTCACCCCATGTTTTGTTAATAGCAGAGATCTCAGATTTTTAGCAGTGCCCTTTATATCCACTCTCATTTTGTGACCCATTAATCTTAGGGATTTTCTATTGCAGGAAAAGCTGGCAGGACTGATAGGAGGTAAATACACTGGTCCCTACTGCCACTTCTAACCTCACATCAGAGTTTGCTTCTCCTCAGAGCTCTGCAAAACTTCTCCAGCTTTGCCTCTCCCACCCTTCCCCTTCTGAGGGCTCCTGTGTGAGCCCTGCACTGCAGGTGCAGCTCAGGCTGTGGTGAGCCAGAGCAGCCCAAGCCAGACAGGACAGGGTAACCAGGCATGTACAAGGGAACCTGAAAATGACCCCTACATCAAGACTTCTCCCGTGGGAAATTCAAAAGAAAAGTCATTGTTTGCTAGCTGATTGTATCAACATGATATTGAAAATGCTCCTGTATCCAAATATGAATCTAAAACCTGCTGTGAGGAGTTAAAGGCACTCCCAAGGCCTGGGGTTTGAAATGTTTGAGGGAATAAAGTCCTTCAAACTTTATTTCCCTGGAAATGCCCCTTCTCCAGAGCTGCCCCTGACTGTGGCAATCAGACCCAGGAGGGCATGTCCTGAAATGAACCCCTCAGAGCAGTGCCTGGGAAAATGGGAGTGAATTGAAGGCAGAAGAAATATTTACAGCAAAAATCAAGATAAAGCCTCCTTCATCAGACCTGACAGCCCCTTCCAACCCACACAGGCTGATCCAGCTGACCTTTATTTACTTCCAGAGTCTCCAGGCCACCCTGTCAGCCCAGCCCAGTATCACACTGCACAGGCTCTCACATCTGACCTTTGCTGTGCTGTCCTCTCCAGTCACTGCCTCCATCTGTGCCCCATTTCCCCCAGTTCCAACAGGTTTAAGATCCTTTCAGGTGTGAAGGGATTGCACACCCAACCCCTGCTGTCCTTCCAGGAGCAGAAACTAATTTACCTTTTCTAGTGCCAAAGACCCAGAAGTTTACCCTGACCTTGAAACAGCACGTTTTGCAGGAAGGATGTACTGGAACCTGATGAGGGGACATAAAAGCCCCAAGAAGAGACACAGGAAAGGGTTAAAAGAGTCAAACCAGAAGTGAAAATAAAAATGGTATAAAAAAAATGACATCATCTTTCCTACTTAAACCGCTTGAATCTCGAGGAGGATCAAAAGAACCTTGATCCTTTGTGGCAAAAAAAAAAAAAAAAAAAAAAAAAAAAAAGAGAGAAAAAATCTTTCTATAAGGCTAAACCCACTAAAACTGAAGCAGCATCTGCCCTTGGTGCTCCAGGCACCACTGCTGAGCCCCAGGCCCTGCAGAGGGAGCAGGAACTCGTCACCACAGCACAGCCACCCCCAAACGGATGCCCTGCCCAGGAAGGGATCTCAGGTTTGGCTGAAACAACTTTTTTTTTAAACAAACAGGAACTTTACATGGTTTTTAAAAAACCTCCTGTAAAACAGGTTAGTAAAATAAACATTTTAAACCTGCAGCAGTAGGTAAATATGGTTAATGCAAAAGGAAAGTGGATTCACAGTCTCCCAAAGCACCAATATAAAAAAGCTTTAAGCTCCTGAAAAATGGAGGTAAATGAGGAATCACTTGAATATTCAAAATCAAGTGAGGAAGAAGTACAGCTTGAGCATTTAAAAGGATGGGTGTTTTTTTAAGGTATGTTTTGTTTAAATTGAAATATGAATATGTACCTGGACAGGGTCTGGTAAGGTGTGCATTGCAGGTACACTGATAACAAAGTGATTCTGCTTTTCCAAGACATAAAACCAAGTGAATCAGTACACACACAGGGAACGTGGCTAATACAGCCCACACTGCAGCCAGGGGGAGGAGAAGCAGAGGCCCAGACTGCAGGACACACTCAGCTGGCACTGGAAGCCACCACGTCCCTCAGGCCTTGGGAAGTGACTGTTTGGGCACTGCCTGTTAGCCCCCGGTCTGCCAAGGAAAAAGAAAAAAACCCAAATATTTGCTGACCCACATTTCTTATGCTGGATTATGAGGTGAAATACTCGTGTTCCTTCTACTGAAGGGATCAGATTGTGCCCAGAATGTGCAGAGCCCTGAGCATTACCCAGCCCAGCCAGGTGCCCTTTCTCTGCTAGAGAGCATTTCTCACAGGGCTGAGCATTATGCTGACAGCATCAGATCCTTTCTTGGTTCCACTGCTTATCCGAGCTGACACCACAGGTGACTGCAGCTTGTGATAAAACCTCATTCAACCCCAGGACAGCTTCATCTGATCCCTACTTTGCTGTCTTTCCTCACTTGTTGAGGTGGCCCTGCCCCACCAAGGCCAGGCCCGTCCTTTGCACAGCTGTGTGTAAAGGTTGTGGCCACACAAACATCTCCAATTTCATCCTCTGCTTTTGCCCTTTCAACTTCCCTCCCACAGATCAGACATTCCTTTTTTCTCCTGCAGGTTTGTGATCCCTGGCTATTTTTGGTGCCTAACAAACATGAGATCTTTAGCTCGTTGCCCCCAGGGCACAGGAAAAGCAAGAGGACAAAGGTCTGCAGCCTGAACAGAGCTGAGAGTGAACAGAGTCCCCCGGGCAGTGTTTGCCACCAAAAGCTGCTGCTGGGACAGACACAGACCCACTCCAGCCCTGCTGTCACCACATGTGATGCTTGGAAGGAGAAACAAACCACATCCAGACTGTGCAGTGCTTGTGGGGGCAGGCAGAAAGGACAATCTGATGGCATTTCAGAGGGGGTGACGGGGTGGCACTGGAGGCAGAGCCCTGCACAGAGCTGGGGAAGATCCTCCAGCAGGAAGCAAACCTCCAGCACTGGGCAGGAAATGGACTGGAAAAGATCACAGAGAGTAAACAGAGTTCTTAGAACACTCAGCCTGCAACAGACATTCTGTAAACAATGTAAGTTACCTGGAAAATTTGGTAAAGGAAGTTAAACATGGACTTTTTTGATGTTACATATTGATTAAATAATTTTAGATCTGTATTTTTTACTTTCACTCTCCATATAGATAAAATGTTGATCTAGAGGAATGTGGAGGTTTCCACTGCTATTTGAGACATTGGAGTGCACTTTCAATTCAAAATAATGAATATCCACATACCCAAGAATCTTAAGACACTTCAACAACTTCAAATTCAAGCTAAAAATAGGAAATGCTTCCCTGATGTTAGAGTCAGATAGAGACACAATAGAGTGAGTTTTAGATTATCCAGCACCTCCCATTTCCCAGCTCAGTGCCAGTCTGGTATGGTGGAGCATTTTATCCTGCACTATTTTTAGGGAACTGGGAGGTTATTAGGAAATTACCTAAATAAGGAATGTTCTAGTTCTTCCTCCTCACAGCTGCTATTCATATTCCAGGGCTCGAGTTAAACCTCTTGGGACAAAGCCAAAGTCACGTGGAAACATTTTGGAACAAGAGTTTTCAGTGAATTCTGAGCCTTGCTGGTCACCAAGCCTGCCACAGGTGACACCATGAGCACCTCCATGGGCTCTGCTACCTCCTGGGCTTCTTAAAGTTCATTTAACACCTCAACACTTGCCTCAAGAAACCTGAGGTGTTTTCAACAGCAAGATACAACAGAATAATGAACCGCTGTGAGTTCCTAATCCCAAATGCCCTCCCATGTGCTCCCTGTGCAAGCCAAGGGCCCCAGCAGCCAGCACAAAGCCAGCAGCGACCTCAGGGAGCTGCAGGGCTGCCTGTCCCCAGCAGCCACAGGGACAGATAAGCGTAGAGAGGCTCAGACACTGATGAATCCCAGCCGTTAGTATCCAAGCTCTCTGCTCCAGGATCCCCTGGTCCCTGAGCTGCTGCAGAGAAACCTCCCAGGAGCTGCACTTCTCTCCCAGCTCAGTGGATGCACATCCTGGTGCCCAGCTCTCCCCTGGCCATGGTGTCTGAATCCCCATTCAGGGATAGTTATGGCTCCAAATCTGCTAATTCCAGCCCAGGCTGCACACACACCCTGGGGGAAGGAACAGGAGAGAACTTTCCAGGGATGCCTCTGTGGGTTCAGTCACAGACAGACACCGCAGCCAACCAGCCTGGACTGCAATAGTTTGACCATGGAGGGCAACCTGACTTCTGACCACAGCATGCACCACTGCAAAGGGAGTTTTCTGAGCCACCTGGGGTGGGGGGGGGGGGGGGGTGGAGAACCCTTAGGAAAAAGATTTTCCATGTTCTATTCATTTCCAAACCCTTCTCGAGAAAGAGGGAACTCTGAGCAGCAAAAATTCAAGAAAGATCTGGAATTCTGCTGCCTCTCCTTCCTGCCCCAGATAATTTACCTATTTCAGACACTTCACCCTGCAGCAAAGCATCAGAAGGGGAGCCCATCAGGAAGGATGTGTGCTGTCCAAAGCATGTAAGTCATCCAGGATTTTGAAGGCAATCAGAAAGCTGAGATTTGGCTTCCCAGCACCCCCAGAGCAGTTGGTTGCAGTCAGCAGAAACTGTTTTGCTGGTAGTTCACAGAAAAGCCAGAGAGGCCAAAGAAATTTTTTCTCTCAGCTCAGATTCAGTTCTCAGATCATTTAGAATTACCAGGTAATTTTAATTTCCAACCCATATTGTTCCACTCCAGCAGAGAAGCAGCAGCACCACAGAGAAGCCAGGAGATGTGGCATTAGTGTTTTGCACCAAACAGTGATCTGGCAGGAAATCAGAGGAAAGGAAGGACCATGAAACGATGATCTCTCCATGGACACAACAGCTCAGAGCCAGCTCCTCAGCGCAGCAGGGACACAGCTGGGCTCTCCCTGCAGGAAGGTGCAGCTGACAGAACAGCTCCAGCATGGCCAGCAGCTGGAATGCCCCAGCAGAAAGGGACCATGCCCACCTGGGAGCCCAGAGCCCTCAGGTGTTCAGCCCTGCTGAGTTACAGAGCCTGGAGGCAAACCAACCTGAGATCACACCACGGCGGAGAAGCACAGCAAGCCCAGGATGTCCCTGGGGGAAGCACAGCACCATTCCTCCAGAGCCATCGCTGCCCACGGGCCAGGAGCCCAGCCTGAAGGACAGCCTGAAGGCCTCTCTGCAATGCAGCATTTTCCCCTTCAGAGCCAAGTGCTGGCAAACTGCAGAAAACCAACAAGCACTGCATGTTTTTTTCTTTTTCATTAAATATGCTGCTTTTGCAAAACAAAATCTTTTAAAACACCAAGAGTGCGGTCATTCATCCATGGCTGCTCTCTGGTGAGCCACCTCCTTGCCTTGCCCTTGCAGGTACACAGGCTTCAGGCCAAATCCCAGATAAATGCAGAAGCCTGGAGCACAAACCACCTCCATCATGTGCCCACTCCCAAATGCTCTGGGGAAGCAGAAGACTGGGTGCAGTGCTCTAATGCACAACACTTGATCTGTCCCCCCAGGCCCCCCATCCCTGAGCAGCCCAGCTGGGAAGGGAAGCTGATGTGAACCTGTGTGCAAGGCAGCACCTGAGACACCAACAGCCAGCACTGCAGGGAGTCCTGCCTGCCCTCTGGGAACATCCCACAGCTGCAGGTGGGACAGCAAGGCCCGAGAGGGAGGCCACCAGAGGCACTGTGTGTGCTGGCAGCCACAGCAGGGAGCGTCTGGGAGAGCTGGCTGGCTCCTGGGAGGGAACAGGAGCCAAGGAGGCGACACACAGGAGGATAAAGCTCTCACTGGTGCTGTAACACCACCCTCAGTTTGGTGACAGTGGATCATCAGACAGGCTGGTGGAAATGGAAGCACTGACAGTACATGTTGCTATTAAAAATGTAATTATGGGCTTTTTAAAAATTTCACTCCAGGCAAATGAATTTGCCTTTGCTTTCTGTTTTCCAGAGATGTTATCTGGAATTACTATCTCAGCAACTCTTCTGCCTCCATGCTTGCCATGGAGGGGTTTATATTCACTACAGCAAGCATATTTAGTGTTTGTTCTAAAGAGGAGTGAAGCATGAATCTGAGAAAAACAAAACCTCATCACACCACAGAGCCATGACACTTCCCTAGCACAACTATTCATACCAGGTTGAGAACTGTTTGCAGTAAGCACAAGGATGCAGGACTGACTGGTACCCAATCAGTTAAAAAAGAGAAGTGGCTCCACACAAGTGTTATCACACACCAAATCATCTCTGCAGCCTTCAGAGCCACTCATTAAACCAAAGCCAGCAGACACAAAGCCCCTTTCAAAGCCTGCACTGCCATGCAGCCAGACCCTGGCAGGCTGCAGAACTGGGCAGGGAGCAGCTGCTGAGGTTCAGCACAGGCCAGGGCAGGTCCTGCAGCTGGGGAGGGATAACCCCAAGCACCAGCACAGGCTGGGCTCACCCACTGCATGGCAGCTCTGCAGAGAGGGACCCGGGGGTGCTGCTGGGTGACCATGATGTGCCCTGGGGACCACGGGGAGCCTGGGGTGCCCTGGGGGAGCGTGGCCAGCAGGGCAGGAGGTGACGCTGCCCCTGCTCAGCCCCACTGAGGCACAGCTGCAGGGCTGTGGCCAGCTCTGGGCTCCTCAGGAGAATGACAAGGAGCCACCAGAGAGGGCCCACAGAGGCCATAGAGATGGTGAGGGGTCTGCAGCATCCCCTGAGAGGAGAAACTGCAGGAGCTGGGCCCGTTCAGTTTGGAGGAGAGAGGACTGAGAGGGGATCTCATTAGATGGAATTATCTCAAAGGCAGTTGCCAAGAGGATGGTGCCAGGCTCTTTCCAGTGGTGCCCAGCAACAGGACAAGGAGCAATGGCCATAAACTAAAACCAGAAGTTTCCACCTCATCATGAGGAAGAAATTCTTTATGTTGAAGGTGACTGGATCTGCCCAGGGAGAGGCTGAGCTCTCCCTGTCTGGGGACATTCCAAACCCACCTGGATGCATTCCTGGGTAACCTGCTCTAGCTGACCCTGCCTTGCCAGGGCCATTGGACTGGATGCTCTCCACAGCTTCCTTCCAACCCTAACAATTCTGTGATCCCATATTTCTACCCACATCTCACAAGCCCAATTCAATAAAGCAGCTTTGGTGCAACTTCCCCTCATAAAACATGTCCACATGTGCACATTCCTGAACAGATACACAGAAAATTTTGCAGACATCAAGTGAAGCTTTTGCATGTCACATACATTTGACTTTATTTTTGGGCTAATGCTCACTTATAAAAAGGAAATGTCAACCCAAGTGTTGTTATTATCTTACAAAAAATAAAGAAACTTACAGGAAACAGACATCCCATCCTATGGAAGACATTTTCACTAAGGTATAACCTCAGAGCTCCTCAAAGCTTAGGGAAGAAAATAATTTAATTCCTCCAATTAAAAGTTTATGTTGAAAATCATAATAATCTGCATGTCAGGCAGCTGGTGCCTATGCTTTAAAACCTTCACTAATCATCACAGCTTAGTGATGAGCACAGAGGAACAGTCTATCTTGGTGAATCCAAACTGGCATAACCACTTTACCCAAGCTCCTGAAATCCCAGCTTTTGGGAAGAATTTGGGAGAAACAATCCGCTTTCATTTCATGGGAAGATGCCTGTACCACATTGAGACAGTGAACAGGCTAACACCTCCCTCACGTTCAGATTTAACTGAATAAATAGATGGAAAAGAATCACTTGATAAACATGGGGAGGACCTGAAAACTCTGTGCAAACCAGAGTCACTGGAGTCCCCTGAGCCACAGGCCTGGTTACAGAATGCTGCCACAAAAAGCAATTCCAGTTAATAAAGAGCAATCTATCAAATTCACTGTGAAATAAACTGAAATGAAAGGCATTACTAATTTGTCCTTCCAGTGTTGCCTTGCATCAGAATTAAGACAGTGACACCATCACCCTCCAGCACTAAAAGCTGTTTCCAGCAACTCAAATATACTCTGAGTAATTAAAGAACACAATGTGCTGAAACCTTCAGTACTTCAATAATAGCACTTTTCACTAACAGGTTGAGGCAGAAACATCAGCTATTTTTGAACTGAAGCTCTGAGACAGTACCTACATGTGAAACATTTCAAACAGTGGCCCATTCCTGCTACAATAGAAAATACTGTTGACTTCAAGAGAGCAGAATTGACCCAGGGAAGCTGTAAAAACACAAAACACTTCAGTCCTACAAAATCTATATGAACCAAGATGTTTCTGAAAGAGCAAGGGAAAGAGCCTTTGAACACACAGTTTCTGCCAGAAGAGGGGCATGGTTTGCCTGCTGTGAGATGGGAGAAGCGGAGGTCCATGGTGAAAGCCAAGTCAGTAAACACCACAAAGGGCTCAGAGCCTGTTTGTGGCAGCAGGAGATCGCCAGGCAGGGAGAGGACCCTCAGCACTGGAAGTGCCAACCATGGTGGGGCAAAGCCCCTGCCAGAAAGGCACAGGTGCCACAGGAGTGGATGGGACACAGGAGGTGCCCTGCAGCCTGCTCCTGCAGGGATAGCCCAGCACACAGAGCCTGTTCCTGGTGTGAAATGACTGAAATGACACAGCTGAGAACAGAGAGCCAGGCTGGTCCCGTGGCTGGGCTGTGTCTGAGGGGCCAGAGCCTCCCACCCTGCCCACAGAGCAGCTCTGCCCCTCTCAGCCCTGCCCTGCTCCAGCCTCCCCACACAAGGGTGGTGCAAGGCTGGAGGAGCAGAGAACCTCCAGTGCCAGCCAAACAAACACTGAGAACACCTCCACAAGTGAGGCTGGCCATAAACTTTTACAAGCTTTTGGCTCATTCAGTGGTGCTTTAGGAGGGAGGGAGGAGGTGGCAGGCAGGGGAGGGTGGCACAGCACTCTGGTTACTCCAGGACAGTTTATTATTGATGGCTCCCAGTCAGAGCAGTGTGAGAGCAGATGGGATCAATACACCAACAGCACAGCCCACCAGAGGGGACTCCTGTCACAGGGGCCTCGCACAGAGCACCAAAAATCACACAAAGCTATTTTTGTAATGTCACCGGGGACCTCAGCATAGGAGACATATGGGAGTCTTAAACAGGGAAACAGAAAAAACATCTCTGGAGTTGCTGCTGAGTGGAGGGGAATTGAGGGCAGGAACACCTTGTGCACCCAGAATCAAGTCCAAGACAGAAAGATGTGCTGGGCCATAAAATATGGACCTGAAAGAGCAGTTCACATTTTGTACAGACAAACAAAACAGCAACCCCAATCAAAAAGTAATCTCCAGGGTTTTAAAAGGAATAATTTCACATAACTGAAGAAAATTTTACTGAACTAGTTGGAAGAGAAAATGTACAAGGAAAAAAAAAAAACAAGGACTGAAAATAGACAGTTCTTTAAAAGGAATTCATTAGAAGGCTGAAAATTCATGTTTCTGCAAGAAGGCTGTTGTAACTAAACCCCTGCTGATCAGTAACCGTATAGGTCAGACTAGATGTTCACAGTTAAATTTTTTAAATTGTGACATAGGAAATGCTATTTTTAAGTTATTCAGGAAATGAGGAGAAATAGTGCATTTGCATTAGACAAAAGAGAAAGGAGATATTTAATGTCACTTCCTTGGGTTGAACACAAGTCAGACCACTGAGCCTATTTGCACCCATGAGCCCTACAAAGCTTTGGGTTGTTAATGCCCATGGTGCAGCAGCATTCCAGAAACCTGGAGGAAAGCCAAGTGCTCCTTCTCCAAGGACATGTCTGCACACACAGCCAGGAAAGACAGCTGGGGCAATGGGAGTGGGTTTGGTGAGGCTTTTGTTGACTTACCACTGGATAACCACCTTGAACAACAAATAAGGGTTATACAGCTTCAGTACTGTGAGCAATAGGTAAAATAAAACTGGTGGTAGAAGAGGTTACAGGAGAATAAACATCAGTCTTAACACACACACCCTCAGAGACCAACAGCCCCGGTCAACATCCCAGCCTAGGAACAAATATTAAAATTGCTCATTAAACCTTGCAGATTAGCCAGGCCATAAACACCAAGGGCAGTGCAGGCAGGGGATGTGCTGGGCATTCCTGGGCAGGCAGGGCTGTCCCAGGGGTATGTTCTGGGAGTGCTGGGCAGGCAGGGCTGTCCCAGGGGGATGTGCTGGGGAGTGCTGGGCAGGCAGGGCTGTCCCAGGGGGGTGTGCTGGGCATTCCTGGGCAGGCAGGGCTGTCCCAGGGGATGTGCTGGGCATTCCTGGGCAGGCAGGGCTGTCCCAGGGGATGTGCTGGGCATTCCTGGGCAGGCAGGGCTGTCCCAGGGGATGTGCTGGGCATTCCTGGGCAGGCAGGGCTGTCCCAGGGGGATGTGCTGGGCAGGCAGGGCTGTCCCAGGGGATGTGCTGGGCATTCCTGGGCAGGCAGGGCTGTCCCAGGGGATGTGCTGCCCTGCAGCCAAGCCAGGAGTCTCACCTCCAGGAGTCAGGAATGCAGCCACAGCTGGGAATGCCAGGCTGGGTCTGCACCAAACTTTGACACTGCAGAGGATGCTGAGGTCACAGCAGGTAAGCAACTGTGCAAAGACTGGGGATAAAGGGCTAATGTGATTATAGGATGTACAGAAAGAGAAACAGAGCAGAACTGGAGATGTTATCTCCTTACACTGTAAGTGTGTGTGCAGTGTATGGTCTTAACATTATGCTTAAATTCTCCAGTCTCTTTTCTAAACATGCTGCAAAGACTGGCTTAGACTGGAGGAAAATTCTCAGCAAGGGACTTAAAAAGCTTTATCTGCTTAGTTTATCAAAAGGTAAATTCAGAGGGGGTGGTTCTCAGTGTGTTCAGAACAAAAAGGGTTCAAGTACTAATGAACCCTTTAACAGAGAAAGCTTCAACTATAAATTGCTCACAACCTAAGCTAGATAAATTCAAGGAAGTAATAAAGTGTGACTTTTCTCAACAGTAAAGGCAATTAACCTTTAGTTTAATAATGGTACAAGCAGTGCAAAGTAAAAGTAGTGAATTTTCAGTGTTATAAATCTTTACATTAAAACTAGACACTGCATTAAATATTTGCTTCAGGTGAATGCAAGTTTCTGGGTCTGGGCAAAACTCATAGCTTTTCCTAAGAGATTTAAGGATCATCTTCTAGTTTTTAACTCAGCAGATTTATAATAATAACAGGAAAAGTACTGCATAATCTATTGCTGTCAGTAACATCTGCATAATCCCTCTTTGCTGGAGTAAGGATGACAGATTATAAACCAGATTGTGTCTGAAATGTCGAGAGCAGTTGGTACTGAAGGCAAAGCAGAGCTGCAGCCCCCTTGGGCACATATTGTATTTGCAGGGAACCCCTGACAAGGGGGAGAGAGAAATGATGCCTTTGACTCCATCTTATCAGAAGGATAATTAATTACTTTATTATACTGTATTATTCTATACTATATTACATTACACCTAAACTGAATCTGCCAAGCATTCAACTTTGCACATTCTGCCCAGAATCTCCTGACTGTCAGCCCAAGGTCCTCACACACACACACACACACACACACCTGGCCCTGACAGGCCAAGGGAACAAAACACCATCACTCTGGGTAAACAATCTCCATACTGCATTCGACTTTGGCACAAACACAGGCACAGCAAATGAGATAAGAATATTGTTGGGAAGAATTGTGCCTTGCTTTTCTCTGTGCAGAGCAGTGCGGGGCTAGAGGCAGACAGGCAGAACTCACTCTGAGATGTGCACGAAGATGTCGGGCCCTCCGTCCGCAGGGGTGATGAAGCCGTGGCCCTTGGAGCGGCAGAAGCACTTGCAGACCCCTTTGTAGATGGGCCCCTCCGAGGCTCTCACCGTGCTGCAGGGGGAAGCACAAAGAGCAGCTCAGGGCTGGGCACGCTCCCACTGTCACCAGGGCACACTGAGCAGGAGGCACAGTGGGCAAGCCCTCCCTCCCCGAGAGCTCTGCAGCAGTGCTCAGCTCTCACTGCCACACATTGCACTGCCCGGGGCCTTTGGAAGGGACACTCAGGTGAAGATGATGTTTGCTAGCACTATAATGCATCAGTTGCCATCTTGAATTCAACTGCTCCATCACTGGGCCAAGTTTTCCTCCAGACATCACACTAAATGTGAGAATCTTCCACTTCCAGACACCATCCTGCCTTTGCTTCCTGCTTTCCAGAGATGTTATCTGAGTTACTATCTCAGCAGCTCCTCTGCCTCCATGCTTGCCATGGAGGGGTTTATATTCACTACAAAAAGCACATTTTGTGTTTGTTCTAGAGAGGGGTGAAGCATGAATCTGAGAAAAACAAAACCTCATCACACCAAAGAGCCATGACATTTCCCTAGCACAACTATTCATACCAGGTTGAGAACTGCCTCCAGTCAGCACAAGGATGCAGGATTCCCTTGTACCCAATCAATTTAAAAAGAGAAGCGGCTCCACAGAAGTGTTATCAAACACCAAAACAAATAATCTCTGCTAAATGAATCTTCTACCTTTGATGAGTTTGGGAATACCAGTGTCCACCTAAGTGCTGTGCTTTCACAGATTTCACAGGAAGCGTGAAGCCCAGCTGTAGTGCATAACAGCCAGACTCATGCCTGAACTCCTCCTCCACTGCCATGGGATCTGTATTTTAAATGAGATATATTTGCAGAACCTGCAATCTGCAATAGTGCTATCAAAAAAAAAGACTTGTCCTGAAAAGTGTGTGGTTAAATCCTTTTCTGCATCAAATACACTGATCCAGGGTTTGGATCCAGGGATCCAAACTCACTCAAACACTTCCATTAATGAAAACCAACTGGTTTAGACCCATTATGCAGTTTACTCTGAGCATTGCTAGGTCAGAACCTTCTTCATGCCAGGAATATCCAGTAGGTTCCATGTTAGAAGAGGATTTTGGTGCAATTCTTCAAACACAATGACTGCAGACATTTGTTTATGTGCATCATGGCAACTTGGACACCACTGTCCCAAATGTTTAAATTTTACTGAAGTCTAAATGAAATTGTTTTTAAAAAATGGTAACAGCTTTGTTCCTTAAATCAAGCTAACAATAAAGAAATGCAGTCGAAAGTGCTAAAGAAAGAAATCTCCATTAAATCACTTCATTTCCACCTCTATAAAGCTGTCAACACACCTGACTTCACAAGTGCTTGTTACACAGAAAAGCACTCACTGTCCTAAACAAGCTATTAAAGTTCAATTGCATCTTTCAAAGAGATAAGGCATTGTGGGGGATGAGGCCCCCCACTACCAGTGAACCAAAATTAAATAATCCCACTGAATAATAAGGCACTGCCTGTCACATTCATCTCTTTATACAACTGCTCACCTAGAGCTCTTGTTTAAAGAGGACACACACACAAAAAATTCAGAGCTATTTTGGTTTTCAGGGCAAACAAATCCAGCAAGATTCCTACACTAATTAATGATTAAAGAACTGTGGGAGCCAAATAACAAATTCTTTCTTTTTGTAAGAACCAAACTGAGATTAACAGCTGAGAAGATTTACAAAGAGTTCATTATTAACACAGCACTGAAGCAAGCTAGCTTGGACTTGCTTTTCAAGGGCAACCCCAATTATTAAGTCAATTATGTTCCTTTTAGCAATCTACTTCCATCAGGAAGTTCAGGGCATTTGAAAGCTTTTGGAACTGACAAAATATAAACTTTTCTTTTGCTTCTCTTCTTTTTTGCCTCATTTTGAATTCAGAAGTAATAATATGAAGCATCAGTGACACTTATTATTTAAATTCTCATAGATAACTCTGTATGAAAAGAGCTGCATAACACTGCAAGAAGCAAAAGGGGAAAGCACACAAACCAGAGTGAGTGGCCCAAATCAGACTGGCTGTGGGGCTGAGATCTTACTGCCACAGCTCTCATTCAGCACTGCCAGACCCTCCTCATACAGAAATAAAAGGCTGTGGCAGGAGCCTCACATTGTACCCCGATTCAAAGGCTCTGAGATGAACAAAGGAGCCCACGTTGCCTTCTTCAGGTCAGCTCCTCACTGGGGGGCCCCTGACAGGCACTGGGAATTCTTTGCAGTGGCCAAACCTGGCCACAGCATCCTCAGCTGCTGTGCTGGGGAAGAGTTTCCTCTGGACAGGGCTCACGGGGAACTGCACAGCACCACAGGGCCCCAGGAAAGCCCAGGGAAAGCCAGCTCTGCTGAAAGATCACCACAAAAAGCAACAAGTCTTACCTGATTTCATGGAAAACCTCACACAAAAATACCTTAGAGAAAGAGATCAGGGTGACACCCTGATAACCCATAATCTTTAACAGGTCTATTTGAGCAATCTTAAGGTGAAGGTATGAAAGCTGAATAAGAAAAGGAAACAAAGAAATAATAAATAATCCCACTGAATAATAAACTGCTTTCCTCTGAAAAGTGATGGAGCATCCCTAAAATGTAACCTTGATGACATTAGCACAGGTGTCAGGAGTAAAAAACCCAAAACTTCCAGTGAGGTTTGGTCCAGTGCTTCAGGGGCAGTGAGAAGAGAGACCATGGCAAAAAAAAAAAAAAAAATCTGGATCTGAGAAGGAAGCACCAACACAAACTGGTCCTGGAAGCCACAACCCAATGTCAGAAAGGAAGCAAAGCTTCAGACAACAAACTCTGTTTTGAGAACTCTCGGTGTATTTTCCCTTCCCTGTAAAACTTTTGTCTTAAAGAGCCATGAGACTTCGAACACCCTTTTCTAAAACAAAGCATTGAAAAACTGTAGGACATTTGGACTGAAAGTCCAAAGGCATCAGAACTTCTTGGAGAAGAGCATCACAAAGCTTCTTCAGACACCAGGGCCCTCTAACCCAGAGCTCCCTGTGCCCAGGCCGGGGCTGCTGGCTGTGCCCTGTTACTGTTGAGTAAGAAATTACACAGATTATTAGAAGACTGGTTTGTAGAACAGTAGTTTTAATATGAAAATTCTTTATTAGAAGGGCTGGTTAATTAATAAAAACATTTTTCTTCTTTTTGATAGTAAAACAGTAGTTTTAATATGAAAATTCTTTTATAGATAGGTTTGACATATTCTACCTGATTCTTTTTAAGATAATAAAAATATTTTTCTCTTATTTTATAGATAGGAAAAAAATGATAGGTTTGACAGGTTGGTTCTTTTTTTATAGATATGAAAATTCTCTTCTTTTATAGATAGGTTTGACATTGGTTGGTTCTTTTATAGATAGGTAAATGAATATTGCAATTTTCTTCTTGTATAGATAGATATGAAAATTCTCTTCTTTTACAGATAGGTTTGGCATTGATTAGTTAATTAATAAAATTTTTAAAGTATTAATACTTTTTATTAATTAATTTAATTTTAAAAGTATTAATTAATAAAATCAATACTCAATTGGTCAATTAATAAAAAGATTTTTCTCACAAACCGTTTTTGAGAAGAACAGGAAAACAGAGCAGGAAAACACCACTTATAGGTTGTTTACACTAATAAGCTATCATTGTTACAACTCTCCAAAAGTGCCACAACTCCGCGGCGACAGGAGGCATTTTTCTCGCTGCCCGAGCGGGCTGTCGCCCCGCAGTGCCCGGGGGGGCAGTACTCACGCCGAGAAGGTCCGGGTGCGGCGGGTGGGCAGCGGGCTGGGGATGAGGTAGCCGCGCAGCGGGGACGGGGAGCGCTCCCGCGGCCGGCGGCTCTCGGGCAGGTGCAGCGAGCTGGGCGGCGCCGCGGAGCCGGGGCACGGCGGCGAGGAGGAGGAGCTGGGCTCCGAAGACATTCCTGAGGCCTGAGCGGAGCCTGGAGAGAGGAAGAGATCTGATTGAGCCCCGAACGGGAATTGACATAAACGCCACAGATGTTTGCGATGCTGCTTTTGTAAGGACGTGACTCACTTCCTGCAGACGTACACACGGACACGGCTCCACCGCCAGCTCTGCTCTGTATCAGTGAGTTGATGTTTTGCAAAGTTTATTTCTTTTGAAATGTCACAGTTTTGTCAGCTGTAGTAGGAAGCTCCTCTGCGAACAGATTACTCCACAACCAACGTGTTTGCTCACTCCTGCCTTACTCACAGGCTCTTGAGGCACAGCTGAGCCCCAGCTCCTGGTCTTGGTGTGCCCCACACACCTCCCACACTGATGGGCTTTGACCACAGGCAGCACAGAGGTGTTGCACACATCTGCACACAAACACACATCACAAGAAAGAAGCCCTTGAAGAAGAAATGCTCAGATAAAGTTGCACCTCCAGTGCTGCAGGCTGGTCTTGCTGTGTGATCACCATGATAACTTCATTGTTCACTTATTAACGCATTGCTCTGTCAGCTCATAACACCTCCAGCCTGACTGTGAGAAGAGAATCAGAGGAGAGCTCCTTAATTCCCCTCAGACTGAGCCAGCCAGCCAGCTGATGTACTCTGCCTGGGAAGGAGCACAGGCAAAGCTGGGAGGCAGTGCCAGCCCTGAGGAGCTGACCCCTCCTGCCTGGGAGATCTGGCAGACCCAGCAATCCCCTTCGGGAGGCCTGAGCCTGCCACAATCTCCCAGCAGCCAGGAAGCCAACAGTCCACACCTTCATTCAGACCTCCAGCAGGCTCAGCTGGGCTCTTGCTCAGGTCCTCCAGCCCAGGAGGGAGCAGATGCCCTTCTCAGCACACCAACAGCAACACATCTCCTCACACGACAGGCAGAACTCCCAGAATCCATGCAAGGAGCAGGATCAGAAACAGCAGCACTTCTACACACACAAATGCATGGCTCACAGCAGCAGTGGCAGAAATAAGAGGAAATAACCAGCACTGCTCTGATATTACTATGCAAGTCCCCATCCACACTGAAAAGGGAAGATGATTTGCAAAAATAACCAATAACCCACTAGAGTCTTACTTAAGAAGACTAAAAATATCTGGTTATCTGGATGAGTTAGCAAAAAATGTGGTGGTCTGAGTCAAGAAAATATCATGAAAGCAAGAAAAGCTGCCTTTAAGACCAATAGTTTAATTGAACTGAAATCTCTCATATCCATTATGTACCCTCCTCTTAACACCCACACTCCCCAGCCCATGAATTATGGAGTGGATCCTTGACATGACATTTGAGAGATGCAGCCTTCTTGTCAATGACAAATCCATATTATTTCTTCCTGAAAATAAAGACTAAAATTAAAAAGGCATCTTAAGAATGAAGTCACCAGGGAACAAAGGCTTTTGTCTTTAATTGCTCAGGGTGCTCAGAAGATAGAAGTGAATAGTCAGTCATACTCCCTCCTCTACCAGCTCGAGCTTTCCTCACTGTTCTCAAGAACAACTCAGCAGAGAACAAAACCCCAGCTTTAGGGATGGAATTTCAAATATGGATGGTATCTGTCATGCATGAGCTAATGCCCTGCCCAGTGTCACAGCACAGTGCTCAGCTCAGACCAAGATGATAACACCAAAGGGTCAGGATTTTCCAAACTTCCTCCTCCTCAAAATAGACCTGCTGTTCTGGCTGGTACAGAGGAAGTCTCAATTTTCTAAAGCCCTCTCCTCTGGACACCTTGCTTTCAAGGAATGTGTTTGACACAGCAGGACCATAGCCCTAGTAAATCACAGGAAAAATAAGAGCAAACAATTAAAACCTGATTCTGGTAACTCAGCACACATGGGCTGGCATAAGTGAAAACACAGCTTTTAGAATCACATGCTTTCTCTCCTCATCTAAATATAAACCAGCTTGTCAGGTGACAAGCAAAATGCAGAGTATTCACCCATCTACTGCAATAGAGCTACAGAGTGCTGCCTGTGCCCTTCCTCAAACAAGGCTAGAGAGGCAGAATTTTCCCTCCTTTCTTCAAAACACAGACAAACCACAAAAATATTTACAAATAAAGAAGACTAAATGGAGTTAGAAGTGTGCTACCATGTTATTGTTCCCATTTGTATTATTTTGGTGCCCTCTGCTCCGCACACATAAAATAAACCAGTGGTGTAGAACATTCAGTGCAGTGTCACTGTACAAATGTCCTTTTTGTTCTCTGCCCACGGCAAAGGTGGGTGAATAGCCTCAACTCTCATCACTTCCATTACAGGAGCCCTTCATTGTGCTCAGAGCTGGGCAAGACCTGACCCAAAACCACACAGCTGAAGGCAGAGAGCAGCAGCCAGACTTGGCTTCACCGCCACCACAACCAGTGGGGACATGGGGGATGCAGAGCCCATGCTGCAGCTCAGTCTCTACAGGCAGGACGGTGCGTCTCTGCACAGGAGAGTGCACTGACTCATCCCTCTGCCTCTGGGCTTCTCTGCCAGCTGTACAAACCAGGCACAGTGAGAAGGATGGGAGCCTGACCGACCAAGATGAACTGTGTGTGCACAGCAGGATGGCAGCAGCTCCTGCCTCCAGCCACCCTCTGCAGAAGGTCAGCTCATCTGGACCTTTACAAAGACAAAGGTGCAGCTGGGCTGTTTCAGTTCGTGCTGGTGTGGCCACTTGTTGACGTTGTTCACGCAGGGATTAGCTCATTTCCCTTGGCATCCCTCCTGCAGGAGCAGAGACACTCTTCCCCACTCGCAGCTGGAGGCCGGGCAGTGTTGACACAGGAAGCCTACAGCAAAAACTCAAAACAAAACAAAACCCACACCCCAGCCCTCCCAGCCGCCTCCTCACAAATGCTTTGCCTTCCTAAGGCAGTTACCAGCACTCTGCAGAGATGTTTTCCAGATGTTATCCTGGGTTCTGAACAGACTCCCTGTAAATCAAGGATCACCCCTGGATGGCAGCCCTTCCTCAGCACCCACAAATTCCTTCCTCTCTTTTTGACTCTGTGACTAGCTGAACAAACCTTCCTGCAGCTCTCAGAAGCCCCCTACATCTCCTAACCCACGTCCATGAGGTGGAAACCAGGGAAACCCCCTGGTTTTCCTCCAGCCCAGCCAGCACTCTCCCCTTGGCCATGGCAAGGACATCATCCCACAAAGCCCAAGAGCAGTGCAGGAGCAGCCAGCCCCTGTGCCAGCACTGCAGAAAGGCCGGCAGTGAGATCCCAGCCAGGCCAGGGAGCAGGGACAGCACAGCCAGCAGCTCCCTTCTGCTTGAGCCAGCAAAACGTGTGCCTGCGGGGATTTACAGAGTGAATGCAACATGACGTACGGTGGTGATGTTTTCAGGCTCTTTAGGAAACTCCAGCCACGTGCCACATTACCCTGAAATCGCCCCATATTTCAACATGCATCATTTATCTTTCTCCAATGTGATTTTTTTAAATATTTATGTTTAGGAATGCACCGAACTGGAATATAAATAAAATGAATTGCAGTAGCGTCATGGCAAAAGTAGACTAATTTAACATTTCAAAGCAAAAATATTTTTTTAACATACCTTTTTTTAGAAAAATTGGCCAATGTGTGCAGAAAGAGACCCCAAAATGTCATCTGCAACAAGTGACCTACAAAGCAGTTGTAACAAGTGAGCTACAAAGAGCACAGTTCGTGCAGGAGAAATTTCTGAAATTCTCCATGAAAAAGAACTTTTAAAAGCTATTGAAGTGATAAGGTTGAGGCTATATAAATGTCACCATAATTTCTCTATATATCTATACATCCTATTTCTCTTAAAGTCTGCCCCATATCTCTAGGAATACCCTAAAAATAGATGTTTTGGGAAAGTGATCCATTCTGACCAGCACAACACTATCACAGAAATCTCATCTCACTTTTAATTCATGTAAGTGCCTGGAAATAGTGCAAATGGATATGGCAGGGTGACAGGCTCCATGAAATCTCTCCATCTCTGAATGGTGTCTTTTTCACATCACAAGCTGCAGCACCTCCAGGGAACAGGCACAGGGAACATCCCCAGGCAATGTTGCTCTGCATCCTTCAGTGCTCCAGCATGCAGAAAATGCTCTTTCTGGCCTCCTTAGTCTGGAAATGCCCCTGCCTGAAGGAGCTGCTTTCAGATGGCACCACAATGGTCCATGAACAGGACAGCACGGGCTACATTTGCCTGGAAAACGAGGGGTTTTCTCAAAGACAGAACTTCCTGCTCCCCAAGAACAGCTGCTTTCAGCTGCAGGTTCTGCAAGTTCTCTTTCATTTCAATCTCTAAAAGGAATCTGAAAAATATGTCTAAAAGACATCTGAAAATCTGATTGTTTTCTGGGCTTTTCCTGGATTTAGAAACAACACCAGAAACTCTGCTTACTTTTTTTTAAAATTTTCACTTTCAAACATCCTGGTTTCCACATTTATTCTGTGCAGCTGCATTTCTTTCTTTCTCCAAGGAAGCTGTGCAGATAAACCCCTCAGCTCCACCTGCTCTTGTGCTGACACCCAGAAATACTCTTCTTAGCAAAATCCACAGCCCCTGGCTCCCATCTCTGAGAGAGTGAAGGCACCAGGACTCCCTGCTCTGCGCCCTGATAAAGGTGAGGGACTGAGGGTGTCCCCAGCCCTAGAGCAGCTCCCAGATCCCTCTCTGAGATGCCTGAGCACCAGCCACAGCACTGCTGCTCCCTGGAGCTCCTTCCAGAGCCCTTTGTGGCACTGGCACCCTGTGCACACAAGGATCCCAGCACTGCCCCTGCACCTCAGGGTGAAGCACTTACAAAACACAAACAGTTACGAAACAGCTTCCGAGAGCTTCCCCTTCCAGCTCAGTCTGCATGACTAACTTTCCACAATTAATACTGGTATTTCAATTAGCACTGAAACTCAGAGGAGTTGCAACATGCATGTGACATGTCACAGAGGATTATGGTATAAGCATGATGCTCTTGGAGGCTGCAAAGTGCCCACACACTGGAGTGATTTGTCACTTAATGGAGACCAGGACATGTCCAGTAAAAGCCTAATTATAAGGTAAGAAAAATACATCAAGGAAAATTCCTATAGCTTGTTTGTGTGTACAAAATAATTTGGATTAAAACAGGGTTTAGTTTATAAACAGTAGCAGCTATTTCCAAGCAATCTCAGCACTGAACACTTTGCTGGGGATGCCCTTCTGCTCCTGCAGTGAGCAGTGTCTGTGTCTGAAGGAAACACTGCTCAGGCAGCACAAACCCACCCTGCACAGCAGTGGTCACAAAGAGGGATGGGGAGGAACTCGGTCATCAGCAGCCTATACAGCACATTGACAGAGATGAGGACTGCCTGCAGTCCCATGTTTTCCACTGCTCATGAAAGCTCAAAAAAAAAAAGTTTAGGTGAAGGAACTGAGTGGTTAGTCAGATTAAGTACATGTTTCAACTGGTTTAGGATTATACTGAAGATACATGGTGATACCCTGTGGCTCATTTTATCAAAAATACAGAAAATCAGGATCCTCTCTCACTGGAAATCCAGTATTGATAATGCACAAACTTGTTGCTCCAAGCTGAGCAGAGCTAGCCAGGGTCCTCCACTGGTCAGTGAGCACAGGAGGTGGTAACAGATGCACTGTCAGCTGCCATGGGGACAGAGTGTGCACCATCCCATGGGAAGGACCAGCTTCCATCCTGCCCCTTGTAAAAAGCTACTTTGGTGGGAGCAGAGCAGTGGTAAGGCAACTTCCTCAGGACAGTGCTGGGAATGGCACAAAGCTGTCCCAAGACCACTCCTTCCCTCACACTCTCTCACAGGAGAAGCCCAAGCCCTCAGTTTGCTTATAAAATCTCATTTTTCCAGCTCCTTTTGTTTAAAAAACAGATTGCAAGAGATAGAAAATTCTCCCCAGCTCGTGGTGAGCCTGAACAAGCAGTGGCAGGCTCCAGAGAAGCATCCTCGTCTGAGAGCTCTTCAGGCAAGGATGAAGATGGTGGTTGAAGATGATGATGATGGTAATTAGGTGCAAGTGTTGCCCAGTGACTTAATTTGCTGTGCACCTGCAGTATTAGCTGATGTAATCAAGTATTTAAATGGCAGCAGGAAAAGGGAGTTCTCACCTGGGCAGGACACCACAGCGTGTCACCAACCAGGCAGGCGGCAGTGCCCTGTGGGATGGGCTGGCACACCCAACCCTGTGCCCACAGCACAGCCAGAGGCACTGAGCCAGCACCAGCCTGGGGTGAGATGCCCAGCATCCTGCCTGGCTTTTGGTCTGCCAGCTGCCTGCGGGGTGAGCTGCCAGGCTCCAGCCCTGGCTGTTCCTGTGGCAGCAGGGACACCATGAAACAGCAGTGCCCAGCTGCTCCCAAAGCCACTGCCAGCTGGGGCACCATGTCACAGCAGTGCCCAGCTGCTCCCAAAGCCACTGCCAGCTGGGACACCCTGTCACTGCAGTGCCCAGCTGCTCCCAAAGCCACTGCCAGCTGGGGCACCCTGTCACAGCACTGCCCCAAAGCCACTGTCAGCTGGGACACCCTGTCACTGCAGTGCCCAGCTGCTCCCAAAGCCACTGCCAGCTGGCACACCCTGTCACAGCAGTGCCCAGCTGCTCCCAAAGCCACTGCCAGGCACCCCCACAGTGCCAGAACCCAGAGCAGAAGCACAGACACCAGCTCCCAAAGCCCAGCTCCAACTCAGGTGCTCCTTCCCTGAAGCCAAGGACACAAGAGGTCACCCCCAGGAGCCAGTGTTGGTGTCCCCAGTCTCCACAGAGCTGGGATAAGGGTACAGGGCAGTGTGAAGGGAGATCCCAAAGGACCCTTGCAGTAAAGCTGTGAATATCAGGATGACTTTACTTGATCCAACACTGGTAGCCAGGTGAGGCTGCCTAGGTCAGAGTTAAGCACAAGGTGAGTGCAGTGTGGTGATTACTCTCAACACCTTTCCTGCATCCTCATTTAAAGAAAAGGCAAGCTAAAGGTTGCATAGTGGTATTCAGTAACCTCCTAGGAGATTTTTCAGGCCCTTCCTGAGCTCATATAATCTTTTAACCTCTGCAGAATCCTGGGGCAAGGAATCCCACAGCTTAACTGTCTATGAAAAAGGGCCTCCACTCCTTTTAGTGGACTGTGAGGAGAGGCCCCTTTTACAGGAAAATGAAGAAAGGACACTGAGACTAAAAGGCAACAGCAAATTAGAAAAGGAGAGGGAAAGGAAAAGGAATATGTAAAGAAACAAATGGGAAAAAGCACTAGCTTAGAGGAGCACACAAGAAAGGGTGTACAGACTTGTTCATAAATCAAACCTTAAATTTTCTAGCAGAGGTGACATAAAGAGGGTAGAGAGCAAGAATAGTTACAAGCTGTTTCTGGTGATCTTGCCCCCCCCCCTTTAAATTTCCAAGCACAAATTAAAAACCTTGTGCATTTTTAAAACAAAACACTCCCCACTTTGTCACTTGAATGGCTGCCATGACTCTTTCTTAGACAATAAACCCCACTAGTATCAAATATTTCGGAAGATTTATCTTTGTCAACAAGTTGGCTGGTTTGGGCCAGAAAGCAGATATTATCTATTCAATGTTTTATTGTCCCCAGCACAGAACCTTTGTGCTGGTCACTCCAAGTTCCTGCTGCCTTCATCACTCCTCCATTAGCCAGGGCTGGGAACTCTGCTCTGGGATAGCAGAGGCAACACTTCATATGTCTCATCCTAAACTTGTTAATGTGCTCAGTCACAGTGAGCTGATGTGTTTCCCAGACAAAACACAATATATGGCTGAAAAGGGAACTTTCTGTCCCATCCAGTTGTTGCTCTCCAGCTTTGGAACCCAGCTCCTCCTTTAGTCTTTTTGCAAGTCTGAAGATTTCCCTCTTCCATTGCTTCCATGCTGGAGCATCATCTGTGAATTTATTCCAGGATTTATTTCATATTGGCAGAAAATATTTATACCAGAACATGAAAATCTCTCATGTGTCTTGTGTCTAAGCATCTTAAAGCTCATCTACAAGGCAAATGGGTTATGCAGTGTCATACTGTGACAAAGAAGTTATACATATGTAAATCCCTAGGCACTTTTGAAAAGTTCTCCCCTTTCCAGCTTCATCCCACATCACAAAACTTCAGGCATAATTGTGGTTAAGTTTGTTCATGTGCAACTTTGAGCCTTTTAAGGCTACTGAAATCCCCTGAAATATTTAGTGGCTCAAGTGTTACTCAGAACAATTAGTTCACTGTGTTTCCTGCCTAATCAACATTTTCAATAGGGGAAAACAGTTCACATTACAGAGATCTATAACCATGGAAATTTATGAGGCATACGTGTATTGGCAAGGAAAAAAATAAATCCTCTGAGAGTATTTCATCTGCCAGCATTGCAGCAAGATGCAGTTGGCAGGGTACAGAGTCAGAAACCACTCAAAACCAGCTTGATCCTCACACCAGCTCTGTGAGGCACCCAGAGACCCCAGATGCCCTTTTGGACAGGACAGGCTCTACTTTCTGTTTATCCCAATGCACAGGCCACATCCCAGTCTCACTGCCTGACAATTTCTATGCATAATTTTAAGCATCCCAGGCTAATAACTTGGGTCTATTTCAAATAGATCGCTCAGAAATCAATTAAACAAATGGTTTGTGATGGAGGCAGAATTATGAATGAACATCAATATCAAGTAATGACCAAAAAATATAAAATTGACTGAGATACTTTAAGAAACAGAAAATGCTCTGCATCTGATGGGATGATAGACCTAGATTTTAATGGAGAAACAGATAGATAGATAGATAGATAGATAGATAGATAGATAGATAGATAGATAGATAGATAGATAGATAGATAGATGTTTAAAGATCACAGGCCCACTTAACAACTCCATTTATATTTTTTCTTCCCTCCATTACATCCCTCAACATAATTTCCAGTGTATCTCCATGCTGTACACAAGTTTGTGCTTGTGACCCTGAAGGCCCTCTCAATGTCCTCATGCTCCAGCAGGAGGCAAGTGTTCTACCAACATTGTAAAACTAATGGTTACCTCTTAACTCTCAGCTGAAAGTGCCTAAATATGTTTAACTGAAGTCTATAGGATAAGAATTACATAAATATACACGACACACAGGTCTGGGTTTTCTTATATAACCAAACAACTTGTGAAACAGAGAATATGTAAGCTAACATGGATAACCAAACTCCTTGGCTGAACAGAAGATGTTGCATTTTGTCTCACAGAGCTGCTCAGTCCTGGCAGCACACCTATCCCCACTGCCAGCTGCTGCTTCACAGAGCTCTGTGTGATCTGCTGCACTGACAAATAGCCCCTACACGTGCAGTCAGACCTGTGGTGCATCCAGAGCACACCCCACAGCTCACAGCCTCCAGAGCTGCTCCAGGGACACCAGCCACCCCAATAAACACCCCAAATCCTCTGGCTGCTCCACAGCCTCCATCACATCCTCTCATATGGCAGCTTGGAAAACACCACTGATGATGCACTTTAGAGTTCTAGGGAAAAAATTCTTTTTAAGTCTCAAAAATGCTTACAGTACCCCTAGTCCAGCCAGCCTACTGCAGGCAACACATGGGGAAATGGGCCTGTGGGGAGTGTGACTGCCCTCCCTGATGATCCTGTGTGCACAAACCAGTCTTTCTGGCTCAGCACATCCAGCCTGTGCCCTCAGCAATGGCAGAAAGAGTGACACTGTGCTGCAGTGGCTGCAAAACCGCAGAGCCAGCACAGGCACGTGTGCGGGGCTGCATTTCGTGCCTACTTACACATAACAAAACTATTCACTGCTCTGCGAGTTCCAGAGCCACGGCCCCAGTGCTGTGCTGGGCAGGACAGAGCTGTCCAGAAGCACAGGCGCTGTTTTTGTGTTGTTTGTGGCTGCTGTGTTAGTGCTCAAAAGCCAACACAGACCACAGCAAGGGAAGGGGTGTCGCTGTCATATTTTCTGAAAAATCCCTTCACCACGATTTCTTCTCCTGGGAAGATGAGAAGCCTCAGAGAAAAAAAAATATTATCTCATTTGCTTCTCCCTGTTTTGCTGCTTTGGAATGTGGCTGAAGATTGTTTACCAACAGGTGCATGTTTGATTGGTTCCACGTGAATTGTTTTTACTTAATGACCAATCACCATCTGTGTTGGACTCTGAGGAGTCAGTCGCGAATTTTTCATTATCATTCTTGTTAAGCCTTCTGTCTGTATCCTTTCTCTATTCTTTAGTATAGTTTTAGTATAGCATTCTTTAATATAATATCATAAAATAATAAAATAGCCTTCTAAGAACATGGAGTCAGAGTCATCGATTCCTCCTTCATCCTGGGGACCCAGCAAATACCACGAAGGGGCAACTCAAGCTTTTCAGGCAAGGTAAAAATCAAGAGTTGTAGTTGAAAAAAAAGCAGGCAAACCTTGAGGCATGTACATTCCTCAGGTATAAAACTAAACCTCCATACAGAAGCACATGTTTAATAGAAAACTGTACTAAAGTTTCGTGTTAGAGCAATCACTACCCCAAAAAACTGCATCTACTTCAACTGCAGTCACAGGGGAATGGGACACACAAGCAGAGCAAACACTGCACACAGGAGCAGCAGTGAATGCCTTTATGAAGGATTGTTTCGATTCAATTTACCTGTTTAGCCATGTGCTAATAGCTACGTGACCTGACAAAACTGGGCCAGAGCCACTACCAAGAGAGACGTGAGATCAGTAAAAAAAACAAAGACAGGGATATATTTAACAGTGCCTTTGTTATTTTTATCTGGAGAATGTTTTGTGTGAAACCCAGTGTTACACAGCTAAGGATCCTCAGCGTCTGCCTGCCTCAGGAACAAGCCCCAAGTCCAGAACAAGCCATGTCATGGTACTGCATGCACATCTCGTGGGTTCACCCTGGTCCTGCTGGCCAGGAGAGCCCAGACTGCACAGTTCCACATCATGGGGTACCAGAGAGAGCTCCTCCTCAGGATCCATGCCTGGGAACAGGCAATGCAGCCACTAAATGTTCAAGAACAAATTTGATTAAAATCCCAGACCCCAGCTGTACCAGTCTAGTGAGTGTCCAGCAAAACCACTTTTGTCCCCATGGGGCTGTGGTAAGTGCTGAGACAGCTCTGCACTACCTTTGTTTCTAATTTTATTCCTCTGGGATGTTTTTCAGGTGAGGTTTGTCTACCTGAAGAGCTTGAGGGATGGAAGGGAAGGTGAGCTTGTGAAAAATGGGTAGTGCAGACAGCAGCATGGTGACATCGTGATGCTGGGATGCTGCTGGCAGTGCCTGGGGCAGCAGCTCTGCCAGATTCAGCCTGGACTGGGTTCCAGCAGTGAGTTCCTGTCCTGAAATCCCTGCTGCCATGGGTAAATGACACTGCAGTGGATCACACATCCCCAGCGGCAGAGACCATGTTTGTCTAAGGCTGGTACAGGAAGAAAAGAAAAAATCAATGTAAAAAAATAATTATCAGAAAACAGTGGAACTGCACAAAATATTTAAGTATATCAAGATACTCCTTCTACACCTGGTGTCCTAAACATTGGTGAGAATAATTTTTAGGACTGACGCAGTTCCCAGGGTAGGGAAAAACCATCCTTCTGCATAGAAAAAAAAGAGAACATGTTTATTCAGAAACTGAGACCTGTGTAAGATTCAAACACACTTTCTGGAACACTGTATAGCAGAAAATTGATATTCACTCTATTTACTGTCTCCCCTACTTGTAAAATGAAGAACCCACTACTTTAATAACTTGAAATAACTTTAAGAACTCCTCCTACCAGTCTTCATCACAAAGAGGCTCCATGAAAAGGCTATCACTATGTTTCATAATTCTCATTGCTACATTTTCTTCAAATATTGGAGAATATAAAGTCACAGTGTTCACAGTTGAGTAAATTTTGCCTTTCCTGGCTGAGATCAGCAGAGCTCCTGTTCTGGACCTGCCACTGCACAGAAAGGCACTGCCTTGATGAGCTGGGTGAGAAGATCCAAACCATGTATTTAATGTGTATTTACACTCCAGCAACAGGCATAAATTTTGTAAACAGGAAATTCTTTGACGTTGCTTTCTGGCAGTTTCACTTACCCTTTTAAGAAATTGACAAGAAGTTGCAATTACGACCAAGACTTACTTTTATCAAATGACTGATGTAACTGAAAACAAGCAAATGCCTTTGGCCAGGCTTCTGAAGTCATATCATGAAGAGAAAGGCAGCAGACAAGAAACACTGAGAAGGCAGGAGCTCATAAAACAATATAGTCCATTTTGCCAGAGGGCCTCCATCAGCGTGACTGGCTGTGCAATGTAAACAAACCAAACATTAAACCAGGACTGACATAAAAAGAAAATTCTTCCCCCACTGGACAGGCAAGATTAAATGTTTATTTCTTGGACACGGTCTAGTCTTTGTCTGGTCATTTTCTTAAATAGCAAATGGCAAAGAATTTGAAACCCTGGGAAAAGCAGCACTCCTGGAAAACAGAGTTGCACCTGGATGAACACCCCATGGCAGAGAAGTCACCATGCCTCCCACCCTGCCCAAAACCAGCTCTGGGAAGACATGGTGAACATCAGATGCTGAATGGACTACAAACATCCTGCAAACAGCCAACTGATAAACAGTCCTTTGGAAGCAGAGGTTCCCACTCCAATTCACAGTAATTTCATGTTTTGGTTTTGCTGTTAGTCACCAAGATGTGCAGTTGCAGCAGGCTGCTGCAGCCTGCCCTCCACCGTGGGACAAGTACACCATGGCTGATGTGACAAGTGGCTGAGCAGGACAGACCCTTTGCCAGAGGCTCTGCCAGCGTGCTGTGGGAGCTCTCCCTATGCTGGCCACACTCCTCTGGAACCTCCTGGCTGCAGCACCATCAGTGCCCCATCCAGCCTGGCTTCAGCTCCCAGGCAGTCCCCAGCATCTTGGCACACAAGCTCCCACCTGGATAACACCAGCACACACTTTGCTTCCCTCCTGGGGACCAGCGTTAACTCTGAGTGCTCTGTCACTTCCCCAGTCATGTGCTGCTCATGAGGCACGGCACAGGACCAGCAAGGTTTAATACTCCAGAGGAAATACCAGGTCAAGGTTCTCTGTTTTCCTTGGTCCTGCACAAAGCGCTCTGTGATCAGATCAGGCATGGAGCCATCGGGGTAGGGAACACGTGGTGCACACAGGCCTGCTTGCTTTTTCCAGAGAAAGGTAATAGAGCCCTCCCTTGCAGTTCACAGCTCCCTGGGGATTAACTGCAGGTTGTTTTGCTCTCTGTGTGCCTTCACCCCTCTGCTGTCTGATCACTGGGAGGCTGCAGCTCAAGCCCAGGTTTACCTTCCCAGATCCCAGTGCTGGGCAAGAAGTGTGGTCACAGGCCACCAATTATTGCCCAAACAGCTGGGCAAGCACCCAAAGGCCAAATTCATAATTGCTGTCCTTGAAACAGCCCTATTTAAACATCTGTTGAGACCTTGACCCTATCACCAGCTCCTCCCTGCAGAAATAAACAATTCAAGGAGAGCAGAGCCTAACACTCGCACCATGGGTCAAATATTTAATGTTCATATTCTTTAGACTTCTATTCAGTTTCCAAACTGCATTAATAATGCAAGAGCGTCAACGTGAGTGGCACTACAACCAAGATAATCGTTATTTTTTAAAGATTGGATAGGTTACTTTGTTATATATATATTTATCTATCTATATTTTAAATCGACCCAAAGAAAAAAAGCTGCTGTGCAAACCAATGGCAAATAAAGAACCGGCAAAGCCCTGGAATCCATCAGTAGGATTGTAGCACGGGAGGAACCACAGGGATGCAGCTGATTTCAGAGAGGCAGGAGGGGTTTGCAGGCTGCTGAAGCCTGTCCATTAGAGCCAGCTCAGGCTCCCGGGCAGCACCCACGCCCCACCTACCCCGGGGCACTACAGCCAAGCCTGGGCAGATGCGATCTAACTCACATGGGATCGCACGGCTTCCCTCGGGGGGCAAACACACCACTTCAGTGTGCTCCACACGCCCCAGAAAATGACAGAAATGAAAGCTGGGTGTCTTCCTGCACAATGCAGAGACAAAGAAAGCGTCAGTTTGGTTCCTCTCCCGGCTGCCACCGAGACGTGGATGATGCTCCGAGGTGTCACCTCCTGGCAGAGGGGATCCCATCTCTGCATCTGCTGTACCTTAGCCTTTTTCTCAGCCACTAGCTGAGGGGAAAAACCAAGATCACAGCAGAAAGTGATCCTGCTATGCATGTTTACAAAAGCCAGGAGGCACCTGTTTATTCTCGGGAAGGGGAGGCTGCGGGGACCGCTGGCGAGCACAGCGCCCGCCCCACTCGCCGGGCTCTGCAGGCCAGCCAGGGCTCCAGCAGGCCAGCCACGGGTACACACGGTGAGAGAAGGAGAGCAGCACACAGACAGACCCTGGGAGCGCTGCCTGGCCTGCTGAGGGTGGCTCAGACAGGCCCTGGGAGCTGCTGAGGGTGGCACGGACAGGCCCTGGGAGCTGCTGAGGGTGGCTCAGACAGGCCCTGGGAGCTGCTGAGGGTGGCTCGGACAGACCCTGGAGCTGCTGAGGGTGGCTCGGACAGGCCCTGGGAGCACTCCCTGCCCAGCTGAGGATGGATCAGGCAGACCCTGGGAGCGCTGCCTGGCCTGCTGAGGGTGGCTAAGGCAGACCCTAGAGCCCTCTGCCCAGCTGAGGGTGGCTCAGACAGGCCCTGGAGCCCCCTGCCCAGCTGAGGGTGGCTCAGACAGGCCCTGGAGCCCCCTGCCCAGCTGAGGGTGGCTCAGACAGGCCCTGGAGCCCCCTACCCAGCTGAGGGTGGCTCAGACAGGCCCTGGAGCCCCCTGCCCAGCTGAGGCCTCTCCAGCCGCGCTCAGGAGCCCCTGCAGGCCTGAGAGCGGAAAGCCTGGAGCCTCAATCACTGCAGGAGGGAGGAAATAAAGATCACTGATACAACATGGGAGTTGCCTCAGAAACCAGGAAAAGACACAGCGAGAGGAGGAAGCAGAACAATTGTCTCTGCCCTGCTCTGAGAGAAAAGGCAAAGCAGTTAGTCAGATGAACGCTTTCTGTTTCTCATTTTATCTGGACAGTGCTGGAGATTGATGCATCATGCAAACCCAAATCACCTCTCTGCAGCTCTCCTTTCTTTACAGTGCTTCAGCTGGGGTTTTTGTTTTGTTTTCCATATCAACCTGTTGCAAAAAGCAGGATTTGAGTTTTTAAAAGTGTTGTGCAGAAAGGAAAACAAACATTTCATTCTGGTTTTTTTCTTTCCTCTTCAAAGACTGCCACCCCTGTGCTGTACACAATGCTGTTCCCAGCCTACTGGCCCCAGGAGATGGCAGCTGCCACCCCAGGGATGGGATGTGATCCCCACTCATCCTTCCCCTTGATGTTAATGGGATTTACACTTTGCAAGCTGAATTCTTCTCCTTAGTCTCTGCCAGAAACCTTCCAGATGAGCAGCAGATTAACCAACAACTCTCACCACCAACATGCAGAATATTTATCAACCTAGACTTGAACAGTTACAATACCAATAAATTTTACTAATGCTGATGCCCATCAGTCTTTTCCCAAGTTTCAAGCAGTTACTATCAATCCCTGCCAACTCTACTCCATGCCCAGTGATTCAAAAACCGTTCCTTACAGAAATTTGAGACAAAAATAGACCAAAAACTACAATAAACAACTTCAGCTTTCACCCTGAAGACACCCCAGCCACAATAAAAGAGACCCCAACTCCTTCTACACCCCACAGCCTGCTCAGGGTGAAATGGAAGCAGGGGAAGGATTTATTTACTTTTGTCACTGTCAGGCTTGACACCAAGAACAACCTTGGCACAGCCTGCTGGCCCTATCACCTGGAAAGAGCCCCACACTCCATTTCCTCCCTGGAACCACGTTTGGTGGGGTGCACGAACAGGGCCTGCCAGTTTAATGTAAGAGAGCTCTACTGAAGGAGATACCTTCATGTTCATGGTGGGTTTCATTCTACAGCTGGATATAACACCTGGATTCACTCTAAGGACAGCACTGCCCAGAAAGCCACAGTGGTAAGAGGAGACAGAAGGCAGCATCACCTGGCCTTATCTGGCTAATTTCAAATTAATTGCAGATAAGCATTTCTGTACTTACATGCACATAAGCAAAGGAGAGGATGGTGCTGGTCAAAATATTTACAACCCTGGGCACAGCAGAGGCAGAAGCTCAGGGCAGTGCAGGGCAGCTGCAGCCAGCAGCAGGTGCCCAGGACAAGGGGACAGGGCAGCAGCACAACCATGCCCTGGGTCAGGTCACACGTGGGTGTCACAGCACACATGGGGCCGGGGGATGAGCTCCTGCCTCAGCTCTGCCCCTGCAAAGGGCCACCTGGAAAAAACCTGTTTTCTCTCCTTTACACCCCCACGTAGAAAGTGAAAATAAACCCATTGTCAGAGAACAGGCTCATCTTTCCTACAGTTTCTTTGGCACACGCAACTTTTTTTTCCTGTAAACACCCAAAGCTTTCATATGAGGTGGGGCTTTTTTTAACTTTTTTGCTGTTTGTTAGTTAAACCTCTTTAGATTTAATGAGATTCTAAGATGTATTTGTGAAAGCCCAAGCCCTCTGCAACTACATTAACAGGCCTTGCTATCGTCCATTATTAATAATCAACAGAAGGAAAGAAATTATGTTTGCCAAACATAAGATAATAGTCAGAAAGTAAAGGTTAAGAACAGCAGTCAAAAAAACCCTTCCAACCTCACAAAAATTACGACTAGGAGAGTCACAACAAAACAGCCTGAAAGTTTTCTGAGACTCTCTAAGAAATCAAATCTAGCACCACAAAAGATTTTGCAAACATTTCTCAGAAGCAGCTCGACAGGGCCAGCAAAAACAGCATCAGAAAAGAGCTCCAAATCCCCTCCTTGAAAGCCAAATTCAGAGGCACAGATCCAAAAATCAGCCTCGGAGGCTTCTCTGCAAGAGCAAGAAGTGACACGCATGCACATCCAACATGCCAAGGGAGCACGATAAAAGCGTTGCTTCCCGATTTTTTTGCTTTCCCCGTTCTCCTGAGCATTAGTGCTGACTGTAAGAGCGGGCAGTTCACGCTACAGCAACAGAGTCTTTAGCGAGGCTCCGAGTTCTGCAGTGCCCCTCTGAGCAGCCAGCGCCGGGTCCTTTCTCTCCCCAGGGCTCCAAAGCGCCTGGTTTAGCGCTCTTTGTCTCGCTCGTCATCTCTAAACCGAGCCATCCTCCGAGGAACAACATCACACCCCCCGGTCCAAAGCGCAACACGAAGGCGAAAGTGTTAAAAAACGCAACAAACAAACAAACCAAAACAAAGGAAAGCGGCCCTGATCTCTGAGGCGAAATCAATGCATGGCCCCGGCGGAGGAGAAGGCGGAACCGGCACCTCCCGGAGGCGCCCCGAGCCCGCTCCCCCCGGCCCGGCCACCCAGCCCCCGAGGGATGCTCGGTCCTCGCCCCCCGGGACAGACCCCGCTCACCTGGGCCGGGCCGGGCCGGGCTGGGCTGGGCTGCGCTGGGCAGGACGGGCTGGCGGCGGCCCCGCTGCCCGCGCTGTGTCGGGCTGGCCCGGTCGCTGTGCCGGGAGGGCAGGGCCGGGCCGGGCCGGGCCGGGCCGGGCTGGGCTGGGCTGCGCTGGGCAGGACGGGCTGGCGGCGGCCCCGCTGCCCGCGCTGTGTCGGGCTGGCCCGGTCGCTGTGCCGGGAGGGCAGGGCCGGGCCGGGCTGGGCCGGGCCAGCCCCGCTCCGCCCCGCTCCGCCCGGGGACACCTGGCCCGGCCAACAGCGCCGCGACTTGTCCGGGATGCTGCGGGCACAGATCGCAGCCCGACAGTAAAACACAGCAGCAGAGTGGAATCGGTGTGAAGGGAAGGATGGCACGGGCAGAGAGCTCAGCGGAACCAGCGGAGTTGCAGATGGGTAATCCTGCCTGGTGAATCCTCCCGAGTGGTGCGGTGGGGATGAGGAGCGCGGCTGTGCTGTGCGCTGTGCCGAGGCAGCACAGGGGGTGCTCTGTGCTGTCATCATTTGGGGTGTGCTTGGCATCTCCTGCACGAGCAGAGCTGTCACACAGAGCCTGCAGCAGGACACCTGATGGCCCAGCCCAGGGCAGCAGTGACAGCAGGCTCCCAGTTAATGGTCACAGACTTTACAAAAATCCCTGAGAGACCTTGGGACAAAGTGTGCTGTCTTCATCCAGCACCCAATTTCAGCAATGCTTTCATTTGGGCATTATTTCCCTAGTTGATAATAACCCACAGTATTTTAAAAGATGGTTTTACAAAGAGAGCTTAGAAGGTGACTCCGTTCTAGTTCTTTTCCACTTGTAGATACCAGACAAAGCATGCCCTCATATCATTACAAAGGTAAGACTCTAGAGACAGAAGTGTGCACTCTTTTAGCTGGCCATAATCACACAAGAAACAACACAAAACAATTTGTGATAAAAGTACTCCACACAAACCTTAGCAGGGCAATTTTATTTTTTTTTTCATGAGGAAAAGCAAACAGAAGACCCATAACAGAGTGTGTTTGACCTCATTCAGGGCATCTGGAAAAGGCCTCACAACATGCAACAACCAGCTTCCTATGTCAAGAACATGGTTGTCTTCCAAAGAACTTTACCTCTCCATGCCATTCTGTTCCACACAAGATCTCACCTCTTTCTAAGGTACAGTTACAGGACTGATGACTCCTTTTGCTTAAAATATTAATTAAAGCTACTATTAAATATTTATTCCTGGCAATCTTTTCTCCTTTGTTTTGTATGCCAAAACAGCTTTTTCCAAGGTGGAGGAGGATGAATGCACTGCATGAGCAAGCACTGTTCAGAGCAGTCCCCCAGCCACACAATCTGGGACTACAGCTGTGCTTTCCTCGAAGGTTCAGCACTCCTGAGTCATCCCTCTTGCTTCCCTCTCTCCCTCTGCTTCCCAGGCAGAGACTCACAGCCCATGGGAGTTCCATGGCAGTGGATGCCCACAGCCTCAGGCTGGTTTCCAACAACAGGGGAGGGTTTGAGGGACCCTCCTGTGGGTGTGAGTGCAGTGTGCCCCCAGGTACCACAGCTAGGAAATGGGATTTTGCCTGCCTCTTTTTTTCAACAGCTGCTGGAGACAGGAGAGGTTCCAGCTTCCCCCGAACCCCAACTTGTCTCCCTGTCCTTCTGCTTTCTCTCAGCACAATTCCTGACCATCAGTTAATCATTTCCAGCCCTCGTGCCTACCTTGTTCCTTCTGTCCCTGGTGTGGGGGGCCGGCAGCAGGGCAGCTCCTTCCCAGGATGCAGGCAGGGCTGGGAATGTTCCCTAGAGCCTGTGCTGCTGGGCTGGGCCAGCAAGGAGCACCTCACAGCTAGGAAAAGGGCAGGAGGAGGTCCAGAGCTGCAGGACTCACCTGCCTCTCTCTTTCCTGCTGGATGATCCCCTGCTTGCTCAGACACAGCTCTGGGCTGTTGCAGGGACTGAGCACTTCCCTCAACAGTCCTGACAGGAAAAAAAAAAAAAAAAAAAACAGAAGGTTTTCTTGATAGCATAGCATCATTATACCCCTTTTCATTCATTTAAAGTATTCAAAGTGCAATTACTTACACAATTTGAGTCAAGGAAATGAGTGTGTAGGGGGAAGATGTATCAGGTAATGTGATTCATTAGTAATGGTGGGTGATACACGTCCCTGTGCTGCTGCAAGGATGAGGAGGCTTGAACAGCTCTTAAATAATTAGATGGGTGCTGCTTGTCAACATAGGGCAAATATTGCCCACCTCTATTGAAAAGGCATGAATTGGTCTAGGATTGCTCCACACATCACAAAGGCAATCCTGATTTCCAGTTGGGCTTCAGAGCTATTTAATCTAAGAGATATGGTTGGCGCAAGCACAGAGAGTGTAAGCTGGACATGAATGAACTGTGCCTGGAAATTAGGAACAGGCTCTTAAAGATTAGAGCAATAAGATTGTAATGGAGAATAATAGGAGGAAAAGTACCCTTAACTCCTTGACTATGTGGCATATTAAGTATGCTTCAGTCCAGATTGCTCTATTGCACTTCATGCTCTCATGTCCAGTCCCAGTGCTGGCTGGAACCCCCATTGTGCCAGCCCCAAGAGTGGGATCTGCCTTTCACTTAAGGCTGTTTACTACTTAATGGGACACACTCATTCTATTTTACCAGATCCATTTTTTCCTACCAGGCATCTGACAAGTTATTGTGTGCTCTCACTATCTTAATCATCTGTAATTCTGAATCATGCTTCAGATGAGCTCTGTTCAGTTTGCAAAGCGTAGGATCTGAGGATGTCTTTGCTGTTCTCAGATAAATCATAGCAGCAAGACCCAGGGAAAAAATGCTCACAAAGAAACAAATCATCCTCTGTGGTTAGGGTTAAAATTCAATTCACGCTAACAAAAGGTACACATAACCTTGCAAATAGTTTACAGAGATTTGAAATAATAAAAACAAAGACCCAAATTGCCATATAGTCACCAATAACACAGTGTACTGAGAGTAGTACTAACACAACCTTCTCAAAAAGAGTTTCACAAACATCTTTCCACCTTTCCCTCAGGGGAGGATTTAGCCCCCACACTTAGTTATCAAATCCAGAGCACTCCTAATAATAGGGTGAGAAATTAGTTCCTGAGCCCCAGAGCCAAGCCTGGGACACAATGTCATGGACAAGGAGTAGGTCAGCTCCAGGTTGTAATCACCTCCCATTTTGTCATCCTGGAAGGTGTAGCAAAACCCCACCAAACAGGTATTGCTTAGCTCCTAATCTGGCCAGCTGGTTATTGGCTAGTGAAACACTGACAGCTGGCACAGGCTTGCCTTGAGCAGGGATATCTTCTTATGTTCCTTTTGCCTTTTCTTACAGCAAAACAGTTCCAGGTTCTTTATCAGGAAAAAAGGGACTCCACACCAGTGCAGAAGTCATCAGTGAGCAGGCTGGACAGGTGGCACAACCCACCCAGTCGTTGCAGATTATTTTTTCTCTTTGCTGTATTTTTTTTTCAGGTTCCTCTCCTTCTAAAGAAGAATTATCAAGAACAGAGGAATCTTTTGATGCTTCAAATCAGTCAGAAGCTACACAGCTACCAAAGATTTTAAGGTCAGTCAGGCGGTCTCTCTCTTGGTCCTGATACAGTCACCTAATATTCAGCTCTCAAATCTGATTTTTCAGATTGTTTGTCTTCACAGTCAAAAGGATAAATTTTTTACTTCAGGAAAAATAACACCTATGGATTGTGCTGAAGTAGAAGCACAGAAAATCTGAGCTTTTCAGCAAGGTGAGCTCCAGGGAAACTGGGACGTTGTAAGACCACATGTCTTGCCTTTTTGGTGGTTTTACTTCTCATGCAAGGAAGAGCCTTCTTCCTTAAAATAACCCAAACCCATTCTAGTAGAAAAACTCAGCCTTAAAGAAGAACTGCTTCTGTAATTTGCTTTTTATTTTGTTAATATTGACTGCTTGACACAAATAAAATACTGTCCCCTGCTCCCTGTTCTTCAGCTGCCATCTTCTACCCTCACTCTCAGTCATTATCACCAGCTGCCTCACTGGCCACCCTGCTTGCCCTGTGCAGACTGTCATCCCTCAGCCTCTGCCCTTCCTGAAAGCTTCTCCTGTGCTTCCAGTCAGCCCTGGCCAGCTCAGCACTGCACCCAGCCTCAGACCTGTTTGCCAGGAACCCAGCACCAGATGCCAAGCAGCTTCCTTTCCATTCTTCACTGAGACCCCAGGGTTTGCATTTTGCAGGCTGAGGGTCAGGCAGGAGCTGATAGGCAAAGGCATTACCATTTGGAGAGAGATGGAGCAGCACAGCTGCAGTTTCCTTTCCAGTACAGAGCGTCACCAAGGGGTTAATCCACGAGTGCTGTGCAATGCACAAAGCAACCACAAGCACTGAGGAGGGGTGAACCTTCAGAGTGTGCTCACTGTGCACAGCACTGAATCAGGCAGCTGCTTTTTGGAGTGCGAAATGTAAAAGCAGCTTCACAACAAACACATTGCTCTGGCCTTCATACGAGTTTCCAAATCTGAACTGAAGCAAAGATCAAACTGATTCATATTTAACTAGTTCTGACAGTTGTCATGATCCAAAGATGGCAGCAAGTCAGACTGCTGAGCCACTCTGACAAAATTGCACATATATATCATGTTGTGTTATCTGCAGTCATTTAAATACGTTTGTTTCACCACACACTGGGTGATCATATTTATAATTCACAGTGAGGAAGAGTGATGATAATGATCACATAATTTTTGTGAGAAAAGAAAAGAAAAAGAGAAGAGGAGGAGAGGAGACGGGTGACATGCTGAGAAAAGAAAAGAAAAAGGAGAGGAGAGAGAGAGAGAAGAGAGAAGAGAGAGGAGAGAGAAGAGAAGAGAAGAGAAGAGGAGAGAAGAGGAGAGAGAGGAGAGGAGAGGGAAAGAAAAGAAAAAGAAAAGAAAAGAAAAAGAGAAAAAAAAGAAAAAGAAGAAGAAGAGAAAAGAGAAAGAAAAGAAAAGAAAAGAAAAGAAAAGAAAAGAAAAGAAAAGAAAAGAAAAGAAAAGAAAAGAAAAGAAAAGGCAGCTATGCTCTCTCCAAATGAACATACAGGAAAATCTTTGTGGTGAAAAAGAGCCTACAAAACAATCCTCTCACACACTGTGGGTTGGGTTATTGTTGTGATCTGCCTTGAGAGATGGCAACTGCCTGAAGGGAGTTACCTGGGGCAATTTCCACATTTCTTCTTCCCTCACTACATGTCCATCCTCAGATTAGGCACTGTTCTCCTCTTTTCCCAGTCTGTCTATTCTGCTTACATCCTAAATTGCACACAGAGGTCACATCTGCACTTAAACTCTATATCCTGCAAAGAGGTCTGTTCATTATCAATTGACATTCTGTCATAGCTGTGATTAAACTGATACAAATATCTTTTTCTCCCTTTTGGTGAAAGACTGACTCTTATTAGCAATAGGAATTAACTGGACAAATAGATTCTTCCAAAACACTTGAAAATGCAATGCACTACGCAGCAAGAAAAAACTATCAATAACTGGAATTTTTTTTCTTAAGAAAAGGCTTAGATAAAAATTCCCATGGTGCTAGAACTATCAAGTGAATGAAAACAGAGATGGAAAATAATACGATGGGGAGAGAGCAGTACCAGGCTCCAATGTCCCAGCATCCAGAAGATTCTGTGCTCTCTTGTTTCCAGAAGTTTGGAGCAGAAACCACAGTCACAGTCCATGTAACAAGATGCTATTTCCTGTGTTAGTGATCAATGTGATATATGGGTTAGAATATTTGTGTTTGTTTAATTTTGGGCAATGATCCCATCAGCATTTTCACTCCCACACCAGGGAGGGAGAAATGCATTTTCCCAGCTACATTTTTTAATGTATGGTTACTTTTTTCAATCTACAAGACACAATTAAAGGCACAGTCTCTGTCTTCTTTTTTCCCATAAAAAACTCTGAATATTAAATCTCATGTACACATTACCTCAAGCCTTCTGAAAACTAACAACAGAAAGAAAGATCTGGCAAAACAAGGGTGTTTTCACAGGCTGGCAAGCCTGCCCTCTTGAAAGCCTACCAGGTTTAAATATTTAATGATCAGTCTTAGCATTCATTGTCCTAATCAATTCTTTTTTTAGATACAAGTCTGTAGTCTCAAGAAAGTGCAATCAGGCTGTGTTGGAGACCTGTAGAGGCTTCTCACACCAAGCAGCCAATGGCTACACTTGCCAGGAAAAGAGATGGGGAGGCAGAGCTCTCTGCCCTGCTCCATTAGAGGCACACTGAAGTCATAAAAGGGCAGATTGCCTTGAGATAAATTGGCTTTGACAAAGCCTTTTCAGAATATCCTTCATGTTGGTGGCATTTTTTTGCTTAGAATTAAATGAAATGGAAATTTTTACAATGTTGAAATAAGGAAAATTCTTTCTTGGAAGGCAGTGGACAGATGTAAAGGCCCTCACATGCAGAGGAACTGTGCAGAGGGTGCACGTGAGCACAGACATGGGCTGGGTTCAGCCAGGCAGTGGGGCACACCATTTGTTCTAGAACACCATGGAGCACGTGTGGGGCTGATGGAATATAGGAAATAAAACTGACAAATAGTCAGAAAAGAGTGTCTGAAGTCATCTTTTGAAAAGAACTGAGGAACTTCCAGCCATTTGCTCCTCCTCCTCTGATTGGGTTCCCAACACTCCTTCCCTTCAGGAGCCAAATATTTACCCCGTTCCTTTCTGCAGAACAATAACCAGAGGGGGATTGGTGCTTTCCCCCATTTTTAGTGTCGTGACCCACCCCAATGAATGTGGGAACCTCCAGCAAGGGCAGTTCCTAGGGAAGAGAAGATGGCTGGAGTCTCTCAGCTGATCTCTGTTGGCCCAAATGTACAAATCATCTCAGGGGGGGCTTGGGTTCTGGACTATTTTCATACAGAAGATTGCTCTCATCAGTAGGTGACCCTGTAATCCCTTCACCATTGGATTAATAAACCTTGGACTGTTTTTAGCAAAAAGAACTGCACTGACTGAGAGCTTCAGGACTGAAGATCACACAGATCCCCAAGAAATTCATGTTCCAGATGTAGACTCAGATCAATTCAGACAGAAGAACAGACTAAACCCCACTCCCTCCACAACTTCAATGAAGTGCTGATGTTTGTGACATCTTGCATTGCAGAGAATAGTTCCTAGGAAATTATTTTGCTCCAACTGAAGCAAATGAAGCAAACTGAAAAGTGCTCCCTGCCTTGGTGTTTCTTTACAGCCCCATGGACAGAAGCTGAACTGTGAGAGTTCATTAGCCCAGCCTTCCTTTGGTCCCAGCATCTTACACCCTGCATTTGATGCTTAGATTATGATGCACCATGAATACTCATGTCTAAATAACAGAAATCAAAATTCGTTTGAAAGAGGTTTAGTGAGAATTCTGGTTGGCAGGAGAAGGGAATGGTGTATGCAAGGATAAAAACCTCTCCTTACAGAGCAGCAGGATTGATCTGGTTTGTTAAAGCCACCCAATAAACAGTGGAGCTGATGTTTTTTTAACTGCAGCTTGTCCTTAAGAAAGAAGCTTGTTTATGCTTTCCACAATGTTCACAGGTTCTTTTTATGGCACTTCATATTTCTCTACTGCACAACTTGAATAGAGATTAGGAGAAAATGTAGCTGTGCTTTATTTCAAAGGGCTGTACAATGACAATTGTACAGTCCTTTGGGTGAAGTCCAGGACAGCCACAACTGATGGCATCTTACAAATTGATGGATAGGATGAGCTGATAAAGGTAAACATGTTTAAGTATGATTGTAACATTCTCAGAGAGGACTTCTCTAGATCAGATGAGTGGTAAAAAAAACAGTCATGAGTGTATTGGGTTGGAAATGCATGGGATTATTTTCACTCGTTCTCTTGCAGAGCTGCACACCTCTCCATTTAAACTGCTGCTGCATTCCACCTCAGAGGAAACCCTCCAAACATATAAAGGGAGTCCCAATACAACCAACCATTTAATCCTGTAAATCAACATTTAGCTGAATACAAGAAACTGCACAGAGTGGGTAGACATGTATCACTCTGTATTTTATATTGACAGAAACATTCAGGTGCGGTACAGGCAAACATAAACAACCCTTGATGCAAGGAGTTCAGTGTACTTTCTGCAAGGAAAGACCAAACACTGACAAAGAAACTGACAATTAAGAAAATGAATAGAAATTGTTCATCTAATTTTGAATCTTCCTCAGGAGCTCAAATACCAGAAAAAGCTGCTCAAAAATGTGTGTGTGTGTGTGTGGGGAGTCAAGGACAGGTCAAATCTTCTGTACAAATTTGATGGATTTAGGGAGTAAATGTATTAAATCAACAAGTAAATAAGATTTAAAATCTCCAGGCAGCACAATGTCCATTAGATGGATGAGTATTGAGGCTCCCTGCAGCCGTTCTGGGGGAAGGATCTGGAACAAGGGTGCTGCAGCTCCTGCAGGAAACCCCCCAGTGCCCTGCAGTGCTGCCTGCAAGGGTCAGGGCTCACTCCATCCCTCTGTGTCCCTGTGACCTTGTTTGTGCAGCCTCCAGAACATTCTGCAGCACAGAAGGTGCTGAGTTATCCTCAGCCCATGGCTCTGGAGATGTCACACACACATTTCCCACACTGACCCTGCTCCCATCACAAGAGGAAATGCTTCCCAGCCCTTTTGTTTCAGATAAAGCAAACAGGAAATACTCAGCTACCTTGCTCCCAGTCTTTTGCCATCCCCTTCACTGCTTCCTGCCTCTGTCTGTTTTGGGAGAGAAGTGTTTAAGAAAATTCCTTTTCCACAGTTCAGGTTTCTCTTGTGGAGGAGTTTGAGCCTTCAGTGTCTCCTGGGGTTCTCCCTCCTCCTGCCCTCAGGGTGGGGAAAGGGCAGGAGCAAAAGGAGGATGAGAGCTCCCAACATCTACTTTTAGTTTTAGCCTTTCTTTCCCTTCAACTGAGGGCTGTTCTCACAGCAGGGAGAAATTGTTCACCAATATTCTCTCTGTAGTGACAGGCTGGGATCCTTTGGCAGTGGGGAACTGGCCATGCAGGGACAGGCATCACAGTATTTTCTTTTTAACTCTTTAAACTGACAGTTCCAGATGTCTGATTTCATCAGTTATTTCAGCAGAGTCAACCACTGGCTCTATAGTCTTGAAAAAACAAAAACAACCAAATAATTTAATGTAGCCTAACAAATTCTTATTGTCAGAAAATTCTGAGGCATTAATGCAATACTAAAAAAATTAATTCCTCTTTGTGTGGTAAATACCAAGATAGAAGGATTTTATGTTTGCATCACACTAGGGTATGAAGCAGGGGAAGTTTGGAAACATAAGAGAAGTGTTTGCACAAAGATAACAGCTTAAAGTGGTTGTCCTTTCTGCTTATGATGAGCTTCAGTTGTGCAGAAATGTCCCATCTTTGTTGGTTTTTAGGGAATATTGAAAATTATTTTATGCCAACACCATGGCAGCTGACAAGGAGAAAACCAAAATAAGAGTGGTCTGATCAGAGAATTTTTTATATCATCTACTCTCCTTCCATCAGCCATATTTCCTCAAGATGCAACAAGTCATTGGAAAATACTAAAATTCCTAGAGACCTTGTTTGAATTAAATTTATATCTTTAAGAAGAAATCAATATAACACTTCCTACTACTTCATCAGGTCAGTTTGCACCTCCTCCTTCTCTTCAGATTTGCAGCTGCAGAGCTCTGTGTGTCTTTAATTCCTTTCTGCTGATCTCTAATTATCTTTTGACCCCAGGAAAGATTTCACAGGCAGCCTGTGGAAAATCACTCCTGTACAGTGTTGTTTAGGAACAATAACCCCAATACATGCTCAGCTTTGTATGGGTTAGTGACAGCTTTGGGATGTGTCTCACATCATTTAACCTTTGGGAGAACAGAGCACACATGAGGCAGAAGCCCTTACCAGCTCTGATTTTTTCAGGATGACATTGAATCAGTATTTGGTTCAATTAAACATTCAGATGATGCCATGACCACCTCCAGTTTCTGCTGAAGTAAAGAGGAGTAAATAGGAACAAACAGGAATCAACATCCCAGATCATAAACACTAAAGAAAGAAGAGGGCTCCTGTTCTTTAGGGTTTCTCCAGGTATAGGCTGTATCCAGGTGACAACAGTATTGCGGCACTGCTCTTTGTTTCTTTTTACAATTTTCTCCTGTAACCTTGTGCTTTTCCATTAATCCTCCACCTGCACTCTCAAATTCTGGACCAACGCATCAGAATTTGCTGTATAAAGGTTGATTTTATTAATCATATAAATTTTTGTATGTGGTGCAATACTTAACCTAGACACATAAATGTTTCAGTGGACATGAGAGGAATAAAATCTCCTGTCTGACTTGGAAAGGAGTGCTCACTAAATTAATTCTGTGAGCAATGAGGTGATTCCCCACTCTGAGGTTAAATCTGCTGCAATTCCACCAATGCTATCACTCTACTGTAATATCAACCTCAGAAATAGGTTTAGAAAGTTGTTTATTATTATTATTATTATTATTATTATTATTATTATTATTATTATTATTATTATTATTATTATTATTATGTGAATGTCTTAAATGCTGCATCATGCCAGAGATGCTTTATGCCAAATACAATGTTCCATTTAGTGCAACCTGTATTTTCCAATTCAGTCCATGTTTTGTTTTGAGCTGATTCACAGTGAAATTGCTTTCAATTTTTCACTTCAGCCAGGCAATCGAAGAAGCAGCCCTGCAGCCTCACCACTGTGCTGCCAGCAGGCACCCAGTTGTTCAGGGATGACTTGCTTTTCTTTTGAAAAAATTGGTCAGCCCCAGAAGTCCCTTTTGTCTGAGACATTCACAATCTATGCACGTGAAAAAGAAAAGAAACAAATAAACAGAATCAAAACCCAAACAAACAGACAACAAAACCATAAAAACCAAAATAAAGCAAAAACCAAACAAACAAACAAACAAAACCACAACAAAGTAAAACCAAATCAAACCAGATATTATTAATATTTTCAAGTTCCTCATGATGTATTCAGGTGCTTTCATAACAAAGGAAAATGTGCTGATAAGACAGACTTGAAAATAAAGAGATTTAACCTTGTTGAAGTTCAAATACCCCAGCAACACCTGGTTTTCCAAACTAGGAGTCAGCAGGAGCACTCCCTGCTCATGGGTTGCAGCATTCACTCTGAATTTCCCTTAGTTTGGTGAAGGTAAGCATCTGCATCCCAACTTTTTGAGCCATCAGGAGAGCTCAGGAGCAGGATCTGAGCAGCAGCCTGATGAACACACAGCGCTCCCTCCCCTCCCAGGCCACAGCCTGGCGCAGCTTTTCCGTCTTCTCAAGCTACACACATTTCTCAGCTCTTTAAACACTCTGCTGCCTCTCAAGCATAAAATCTGGGGGCAGCCTCTTGTTTGGCACGGAGGGGAAAAGTGTCAGAGGACAAAGCACAGGAGCAATGGCCCTCGGACAAAGCAGCTTCGCAGCTTTGATGTTTCCTCTCTCTCCTTTTCCCTAATTAACTCCATGGCTGCTCTCTGCACAGAACCCAAAAAATGCTCTTGTATTGGAGCAATCTTGGTATTATTTTTGGGCTTCTCATTTTGCCATGTGTGTCCAGTCCACACCAGTGTTTTACAGCCTGTGGTCTGCAGGGATAATATGGACTAAAAAAAAAAAGGAATTGTCTTAATTTGGGGTGTTGGAACAGGCACTATTTGAGATACTATGCACAATTTCTTATGGCAACACAGAAAACTAAAAAAAAACTCAGCTCTTTTCCAGTCACAGGAACCAGGAAGCTGCCAAGCCAGGATGTCTCCATTTCTGCCAACGCTGACACAATTGTCAAGTCTTTAGAGTCCAGAACCCAAATGCCAAAAATTTTTATTGGAGCAATCTTGGTATTATTTTTGGGCTTCTGCTTATTTTGCCATGTGTGTCCAGTCCACACCAGTGTTTTACAGCCTGTGGTCTGCAGGGATAATATGGACTAAAAAAAAAAAGGAATTGTCTTAATTTGGGGTGTTGGAATAGGCACTATTTGAGATACTATGCACAATTTCTTATGGCAACACAGAAAACTAAACTATTATCAGTTATTCCAAATCCACTGTCCCAGGGCCAAAAACTCAGCTCTTTTCCAGTCTCAGGAACCAGGAAGCTGCCAAGCCAGGATGTCTCCATTTCTGCAACGCTGACACAATTGTCAAGTCTTTAGGAGTCAGCATCATCCTAACAGGCAAATATTTACCCTGCAACTGTTGTTCCACCTTCCAAAAATTTAAAAGCTCACTAGCAGGCATTGGATTTAATTTTAAACAATGTGCCTGTCTGGTGGCTCCATTCTTGACTGAGAAATTGCTTGTATTGGTTTTCCCTCAAGGGCCTCACTTACAGTAAACACAATTAGGGCTAAAGATATTATCTATTATAAATCATCATTAGAAACTGCCTGTTGCTTTTAGCTTTGCTTTGGGTGTAGTCTGCTCTAGACACAAGCCATCCCTCAGTGATTAGGATGCTGCAGCTCCACATCTTAAAACCCTTCTTAACTTTAAGAGGTGGACAGCCTCAGATACTGCAGACTCTAAGTCACAGGATAATGATTTGACAAAAAATGCTGCAAAAGGTTTTTAAATCTGGTTTTTAAATTTAAATTTATAAATTTAAGCTGGAAAGGCTGTGCTACTGCTGGCTGGAGCAGCAAGCTGGCTAAGAAAGGGGAACAGGGTATAGAGTTCCCAGGAATGTGGAAACACATCTTGGCATTGTCCTTGTGCATCAGCTTTGGTTTTATGTGAGTTACTGATGAGTGACTCTGTCAGGAGTGTAAGAGGCTTAAATCAACATTTCCTGCCTTTGTCCTGGAAGTGCCTTCATTCCCAGAGGATGCCACTGGACGGGGTACTGATAACCAACCCTTCCAGATCAGCCGGGAGGGACAGAATTTTTCACACTTTTTGTGTGTTTGAGTGTTTGCTGCTTTAGTTCCAGTAATTCCCCAGCACAAAGCACATCACAGGCAGGCACAGGCCAGGGACACTCCAGCCAGCAGACCCTGGTGCAGCCCCTCCCCAGGAGCCACTGAGAGCCCAAACCTGAGCTTCCTGACTCTGTGCTGCCCAGGGAATACCCAGGAGTGTTTCAGAGCAGAGCAGGAAGCTGACAGCTCAGGCAGAACGTGACTGCTCAGCCCCTACAAAAGCATTGATGAGGCAACTCTGGGTTTTTCTCTGTCATTTGGGTTTTGTCGACAATGCTGATTAATGCTGTTACAACAATCCAGAGACTTGCAAAGGCAGACGGGAAAGTGTCACAGCTGACAGACAAAAAAGGAAAAAAAAATAGTATTTTTGAGCTTCTTAATGCATTGCTCTGATTGCTCCAGGAAACTCTGAGCCCTTTTACCATGAGCCACTGAGAGCAGCACTCAACCAACAACAGCAGAGCAAGAGAAATATTCCATTTCCTCTGCAGAAAAATTTCTGTGTTTCACTGCATTAATCAATTAATAAGTGATTTGACCATTTTCTGAGAAATAAAATGAAATGGATGCCAGGAGAAAAGGGGTCAAGGAAAAAGACTAGGTTCAGCCATGAAAGGTTTTATCATCTTTTAATTTCTTGCATAATGTCATTGCTCCTAATTGATCGAGGCACCACGAAACAGATGAATTATAATATATTTTTCTGACCAGTAATTTTGCAAGAGTTAATGAGAGACAGAGCAGTGCAAAGCATATCCAGGGGTACATAATCTAACTCACTCTTGTTTAATTATTATTTTTTGAGAAGAAACGCTTCCCCTCCAAGCAGGGCTGCTCAAGAGAAGCACACTGTGCTCAAATTAATCTGCTCTCTGACCTGTCACTTGCATGAGTTCCTCATGCTCTGAAGGTGAAATCATTTGGTTAGGAGCACCAGTGTGTCTCTTGATCTTTCAGTACATAATCACTGGGCATCTGGCCTGGCAAAATATCTGAGAAGCAAATAGAGCAGCTCATGTGCAGCACTGAAATCCTCCTGAAACCAGAGTCCAGTAAAAAACAGCTGACCCAGGTCAGAGTTTTGTGCTGAAAGGGTTCTCTGTATCTTCTCTTTCAGCCTAACATACTCAAAACCACTTAAAAATTAAAAGTGGCATTACAGAACTTCAGACACTTCAAAACTAAGCTAAACTCACAACTGACGCGCTCAGCTGGTGCTCAAGATACCCTGTGCTGGCACAAAGTCATCTTCTCTCTCCCACAGTGCCTCCTGACAACGCTCACACAAATTAGCTTTGGATGTGCTCTGCTGGAGTTATCTCCATCTTCCTGGGTCAGGATTTTAAGGACTTTCCCCAAGAACAACCCAAGGAGTTTAGAGCACAATAACTCTTTCTTTGACATATTCCTTTGTCTTATTCTTCTTTCTTTCTGTGCACACAGCTCACACACATAGCTGGGAGAATTCCCAGTTCCTGCGCTTTTTGGATTACCCAGCCTGGTCAGCTCTCCAGTGTGCCTCACTTCTGGCCCTTGAGGAGGGTTAATTATTTTGCTGTCACCAAATACAGGGATGTTCCATGGCTCACCCAGCAGCTGGAACAGCTGCCACCCAAGCGCAGGACACAGCAGCCCAGGCAGCTGGTACCACAAGAGTAAACAGGGGCAGAGTTTGTCTCTTCAGGCCAGGAAAAATAAAGCTGGATCAGCGTGGTTTTCATTTTCCCACAGTGATCACAGCTACCAACATCTGCAGGGTACCTGGCTGCTTTTTCACAGGGCTTGCAGAACAAGGACTGCATTAAAAAGGGTGGGATTTCAGCAGGTTTTTGGGACTGGAACCTGAAATAGCAGAAAATGGCTTTAAACTGAGCAGAAGTGACTTGTAAATTAGAAGGGACGTACCCCAGCATAAAGATGTGGTCTCACAGCCTGACAGGAGAGCATTAGGCAAATTCTACAGTACAGTAAGTACCTTAACAACCATCCTGCTTACAGCTGATTTCAGGATAATTCCCTCCCTGATCTCCTGGACTACTTGTGCACACCTTTAACTCTCTACAAGTCCCTCTTGACATAGTTTCAAGACAGATAAACACAGACTGATAAACATTTGGACATTGCTGGGCAAGTTTCAGAGAATTGTTCCAGCCACAAGACTAACTTCCTGCTGTGACCTTTGTTTCCATCAGGAAAAGCACTGCACATAAAGTAGAAGGGATCATTTTAATTAGCAAGGTCTTGATACCTCAGCTGCTGCCCAAGGCTCAACAACAGGGTCATTCAGATAGGAAAGGACACCTGGAACAAGTCAAAAATAACTTTAAAGGTACCTAAACTGTGAGGAAGGGATTATGGAGGACTGCAGGTTCTGGCCCCAACTTCAGCTACAGAAGAAAATCCCATTATCCTGTCCCCACACAGATCTTTGAGTGGCCTACTTTGAACTCAGTGATGGAAAGGATTCATTGCTTTTAAGCCGTAATCTTCCTGTAAGAGATGAGATACTGGGCTACAGACCTTGTGAGCGACCATTGATAGGCAATACTATTTTCTTGTTTTATTTCTGATGGAATAGATGATAAAAGATCTAAGTAGATGGCGCTGGGTTTTTCATTACTTCTGTTTGGTTTTGTAATTCCCTAATTTTGTCAACTACCCTGTAAAACTACTTGGAAGCAGATATTTTGGGATGTCAAATACCAATATACTGTCACCTGAGGCTTCTAAAAGCAAGCAGCAGATGGGACAGGGGTGCCCTGGTTCTGTCAGTGCCACAGTCTGAGCTCCGGAGCTCTGCAGGCTGCAGAGGGCAGCAGCCTCTCACCAACCCCGGCAGGGTGAGCTGCACCCAGGACGAACCAGGAGCTGCCCTGTGTGCTCCTGGGCTGGGATCCACTCCTGCACACCGACTGCCGGGCTGGCTGTACCATTCCAGCCAGAGCTTTCCATCTTAATACAATTTGCTAATGGAACACTCATGTGCATTTTAGTTTTTGATTTTGTGACATTGCTTTCTACCTATCACAGCCAATCTCAACCACTGAAGTTGTACATAGGTAAATTTGCGTGTAACTTGTGTAAATTACTCTTTGACCAGCACCATCTTCATCAAGACACGAGGCACACAGAAAAGCTGCTTTGTCCTTTGTGCAAGTCAGAGCACAGGGATTGCTGCTCTCCCTAAGTGCAACCTCTTTTCTGGCAGATTTTTTGTTAAGTGCTCTAGAAGTTCAATCAAGGGAAAGAGATAAGAAAAGACACAATTATGAACCATAAAAGAGGGATATATGTCCTCTTATAAAATGTCATTCTTTACCTACCAGGCAGGTGAAGCAATCTTCCAAGAAAATCTCAGCATAGAAATTCCAAGAACACTTTGCATTTCCAGGGATTTGCTGGCTGGGGTTTGTATGGCAGTAATTCAGCCATTAACCTGCCTCAACTCCCAGCAGCTGTGCTGAGCTCTTTCCATCCTTTCTCTCACAGGAACGATGCTCTAGCCAGCTGCTCCTTTCAAATGAGGAAATTGAAGGAAGGTCCAGGTGCTCAAGATTTAAATTTAATTCTCTTGGAAAGAAAAAGAAAAAAAAAAGCATAATTTTCAGATAATTTTGTTTGCTTCCAGAAGCTGACTCAGAATATTGCAGGTTGGAAGTGAACTATGAGGATCATCAAATCCAGCTCTCTGCTCTTCACAGGACTACCTAAAATTAAACCTAGGAATCACAGACCTAAAAACCAAACAAAAAAAAATCTAAATTATGGATCTAAACTCATAAACTATGGATTTTCAAAATAGAGCCCCATGGTGGGCCTAAGGTTAATTACTGCCCCTGTTAATTAGAGCAGTTCGGGAGGCTCCCCCAGGCTGAACCAGCCGCAGCTCCCCTGGCTCAGGCTCCTCCTGGCTGCAGGAACTTGCAGCCCCTCTGAAGAGAGGGATCAGGCACTGGCACTCGGTGTTTTTGTGCCTTCTGCATCCTTAGACCTTGTGGTGGAAGGCAGGAGTGCACTGATCCCGCTGTGTACAGCAGGATTCCCTGGGGGAAGCAGCTTTTAAAACATTTGGATTGCACTTGCAACAAGTCTTTGCAAAGCCTGTGCAAAGTCAGCACAGCCATATCCTGGCCTGTTTAAACTGTGATCCATCTCCTTTCCACGTTGTCCACTTGTATAATTAAAATAAAATAGAGTTCTAGGGACAGCTGGAATCCTGAGATTCTTATTCCTGTGGTGCACCAAAGTGTGCAATTAGACCATAATTCAGGCCTCTGACCACACACTGTTTCTTGCATCAGAAACATCCCGGATTGCAAGCCAGCTCTGCTGATCAGCTCTTTCCAGCATCTCAGTCCTCACCACTGAAATTAATTAGCTGGATGTGGATAACGAACTTCCCAAATGACCCTGAGGGTTAAGGGTCCACTGCTCTTCCTTCCCAGATCAGCATGATGATCTAGAAGGTGTTTTCATCATGTGCATCATGTAGGTGGCAATCCTGTTGATTCCCATTGTTAGGAAAATCTGAAATCCCTTTAATTCAAGCAGAAAATGTGACACCTCTTGGACATGCCAAGCACAGCCCAGCTGTATAATCAGCAATGCCAGCACCACAGTCATGTCAGCAGAGCAGGCTTTGTTCTCCCTGCATGAAATTTCACAATTCCCTTTTTTTTTCCAGTCTGTGAGTCTAATCCTTCACGGCTCTGGCTCTAGCAGTTGCTAAGGTGTGATAACAACCAGGAGATGCAATTCCAGGCTGTGGCAGGGTGTCTGCTGGGGTCTCACCCTGTGCTCCATCGCTCCAGGGCTCCGAGGGCTCAGCAGTGACCTCGCAGCTCCCCCTGCAGCTCTGCCTGCCCTGCCCACAGCAAGCTCCGCTCCAGGCTGAAAGCACAAGGATTTCTGTCCATGGCACGGATGTATTTGCAGGAAATTAGGATTTGTTGTGAGTGCAAGGCTTCTCACCTAACAGAACAGTCTCCTCTTGAAAACCATTAACAGCAGTGGTCAAAACCAGCAAAAAATTTTAAAAAAATTAATTTTGAAATGTTCTCACTGACTTTTCCCATGTATTGTTTCAAAACTTTTCAAATACCAAGTTAGAATTGGGGATTTTTTTTAAAATCCAAAATAAAAATAAGAAAACAATACTTTTCATGGAGGTATTCCTGGCAAACCAAGAGGGTCATTCACTCATTTTCTTTTGATACAATGATTATTTTGAATTGAACTGTTAAGTGTTTTCTGCCTCACATAATCAATGAGTAAGACTACATGGATGTATAACAATCTTTCTGACACCAAGCTCAGAGCTTTTAAAACTGTTATTTTAAAAGGAACAAAAAGAAAAGGGAAAACCCATGACTGTTGTGCTGTTAACAAAACTGGCTACTGGCTGAGGTCTCAGACCAGATGAGTCGCAGAGGGTGCAGTGATTTTTCATTTTCCTGCATGATGTGCTGCTGGTGCTCTTTCTACATCTTATTTCAGTAAGCAAATTACCAGAAGAAGCCAGTGTCCAATTTGTCATGCTGGAGATAATTGTTCATGTGGAAAGCATTGCACAGAAGTGGTTTCTGCTTTAAGCTGTGTGCCACGTGTCACCCAAATATTTACTTTGCACATTAAAGTGACTCATCTCTAGATCTTATCAGAGAAGAATGGTGTTTCATATTTGAGTCACTCTTACCCTTCTTGTGTAATCAGTGCTCCAAGAAAATGCTGCATTCAGATCCTGACCAGGACAGGTGAGTTCCAGCCAGGGGGAGCCTGTAGTGAACTGGCATTTTACCTGGGAAACGAATTCTTCCTCCCTGCCCTGTATTTATGGCAGGCAATAGCAGGGATATTCACAGACACTGATTTTCTTGAATTCCAAATCCCAGCTCCAGATCCCACTGGCTGCACACAAATACCTGCTGGTGCACAAGGGCTCTGCTTTCTGTAACTGGAAAAATGGTTCTGATCTTTCTCCAAGCTTTATTAGCTAAGGACCTTTGCCCATTGTTAGTTTTCCATTATCAGAGAAGCCATATCAGAATATGAATTATCTGTAATAAGATCTCAATTCAACTTTATTTTTGTCATGCTTTAACAGAGGTTGCAGTCAGCTGGGCTAGACCTGAGCACAGAACAGCAAGAAATAGGCAATCTCGCTTCAAAAAACATATGAACTATTTAATGGGATCAGAGAGAGAATTAAATCTCAGTTTCATGCACCTACAAGTCAGGAGCACAGCATGAGCCACTTGTCTGAGGGGCCCCTAAAGTCGATGGAGAGCCACAAAAATCTCCTTAGTGCCCCATCCACCTGCACAGGTGGGTGAACAGGACCTGTCCTCCCTGCTCTGATGGGTGCTCTGTCCTGTCCTGGGCCAGGTTCCAAACCTCCCAGGGGAGCCTAGGGCTTGATATCCAGCAGTGCTCTGCAGCAATCCCCAGGTGAGCATTGACAATTGACAGTCTTTATCTCGCACTAAGATCCTCCTGATCTCAACTCCACAGTTACAACACCCACGGTCAGAAATAAGGCTACCAAGTTCATGCAGGGAAAAAACCATAAAAATCTTGAATCCAGTATTCCCATCCTATGAGAAACTGTAAGCAAAAATGGGAAAGAAGCCACCAATGATGGTGAACAGCTCCTAGATGCAGCAAGTGGGGTTTTTTTTACAAAAGCAGGATAGGAAAAGCAGTCATCTCTTGATGGACTAATTTATAATGATTATTGCACCCTTGTTGTCCCTGATAGCACACATGATATTCAGGGGGCTGATAGCATCTCAAAGCCAGTGATAGACATGTAAACCCTCCCAAGCCTCACGGGCAGGGTTTCGGCAGGGCAGCACAGAGGGAAGCACTGGAATTAGGGTCCAGGAAACAAAGCCAGTGATAGACATGTAAACCAAAGTTTAAAAAGGGCCCCAGCTGGCACTGCCCCCACGGGCTGGGGATCAGAGCACCCAGTGCCACCCAGGGCAGGGCACAGAGGGACTGCACCCTGGGCTGGGGGGACAGGAGGAGTGCCACCTGCACCCTCCAGCTCAGCTGCAGCCAAGGCTGGGGGGGACAGAGCACCCAGTGGCACCCGGAGCAGGGCACAGAGCTGGCACTGCCCCCTGCACCCTGGGCTGGAGGGGACAGAGCACCCAGTGGCACCAGGAGAGGGCACAGAGCTGGCACTGCCCCCTGCACCCTGGGCTGGAGGGGACAGAGCACCCAGTGCCACCCGGAGAGGGCACAGAGCTGGCACTGCACCCTGCACCCTGCACAGAGCCCTGGGAGCTGCAGCCAGGGCAGGGCCTTGCCCAGGTGCCAGCTGGGCAGCACAGAGGGAATGAAAGCTGCTGGAAATATTTAAGCACTTAAACCATCACAGCCAGAATTTCTTATGCATGAGTACTTCTGGATGCACTCGTGGCTCCATCACTTGTCCTCCTCTGCTGTTCAAGGACAAGGAATGACATCCATACCCTAAGAAATGGCCCCTTTCCCCCACACTGATTTCCTGATATATAAATATATAAAAGGACTCTTCTTAAATCCATTTTTTTCTACAGATATTACTATTTTGACACTTCTCCATTTTTTTTTCTTCCAGACTGTTTTCCCTAGACCTTAAAGCACCTCTTTAAGAAATTGTAGTCTGAACATGCAGTGACTCTCCTAAGAAAATATTGTCAAAATAAAGCCTCTCCACAAAGTGTTTGAGTTTCAGTAAAGCAGCATCTTAACATTTCTATTGAGATTGATTTATTACAATCAGTCTACTACTTTTCTTTATATGAAGACAAGGCAGAGAAGTGAATAACTTGCCCAATATCACATAAGAAACCTGTGAAAGAGCAAAGGTCTGAAAGGCAGAAATGGGATCAGCCACAGCTACTGCCAGCCATCCTTTCATATTTCTGGTTTAGCCTGGAGATGTGACTCTTGAGAGGTGAGTCTGCAGCTGCCCTGATGATGTGTGTTGTGCACTGAGTGCTGAGCCTCCTCTTTGGCAGGGAAGCAAATCTGAGTAAGCGCTCTGTACCTGTCCTTCATGTCTGGGGAGAGGCAGGTGATGTGCTGTCACCATTAACAGCATCCAAACCCACCAAAACACCCATTAACAACAACAAAAAATCTGCTTCCAGAGTTTCCAGGCTGTGGTGACAAAAGGGGCACAAAAACTTGGAGTGCACAGCAGTTCCCACCTTCTTCCCGTTCCCATGGCAGTTTCCCAGCTGTACTGGGAAATATAAAATTCTATTTTGCTAATTATTGTGCAATCCTGACTTTCCAAGCTCAGGGGCTTCCTGCACTGCTGCAGAATTTTCTTAAACAAGATTTTGCCCAGGAGCTGAGCCAGCAGCGTGTTGTGTGCTGGGGATGTGAGTCTGCCAGACAAACCCAGGGCATCCTGCTCCATCCTTGTGGGGAGCACTGGGAATGGGCTCCTGGCTGTGGAGGAAGATCTTTGTGCAAAACAGTTCTGCAGGAGGTTCAGATGAATAAAAACAATTCTTACTGAGAGGGCCACAGGGCCACTGCTATACTTGGAGGTGCCAGGTGTGTGGCATCTGAGGGAGAGGGTTTTGTCTCTGTTTCTCACCTTTCCAATATATTTTAATTGATAGTAAATTCAATTGGTTTTCCCAAGTCTGCTTTGCCTGGGATGGTGATTGGTATGTGACTTCATCTCATCTGAAGAGCATTTCCATCTTATTTTCACTGTTGAAGAGGAGAATGAGAGCATCTGGGTGGGCATCTGGCAACCCACCACAAAGCATCTATTTAACAAAAATCCAGTTCAGCCACAGACCTGGTTACCAAGAAGATTCCAGCTAAAATATCAATAGTTACCAGCCTGCCCAGAGATCCTTGCTGATCCAAGCACACTTAATTGGTCAGAAATTTAAAATTGATCTCAATAATAAAATACCAGAGCCCCAGATCCACCTGTACCTGTGGTTTTTCATTCTTCTTTTCTCATAGAGAAGCACACACTTGGGTGGGACACACACTTTTCTCTCCATTCCCTCAAGTTATTTCTGTGCTGCTTCTCAGCATCTCCTTCAGCTTAGCACAAAGGAAAATTTCTGGGATATTGGGAATAAAACAAACCAACAAAAACAACCTCTGGTGGAAGCCAGTCCCGCAGCATTCCTTGTGTGACAGAGCAGGTGTGAGCAGAGGCTGGGGCTGTGACAAACTGGGCTAATTACAGCCTGTGCAGGGCTGAGTGCCAGGGGTGTCACAGCAGAGCGGGGCCATGTCCCTGCCCAGCTGTGGCTCTGTCCCCACGCACAGCCAGGCACGGACATGGCTGGAGTGAGCCCCTTCTGAGGCTTTCCTCTCCCAGGGTTTGCCAGAGCTACAGAAAGGTAAGAGCTCTCAGATGGGCTGGGATCACCCTGTGCTTGCTCCTGGGGAGGCAGAGAAGGGCAGGGACAGGGCTGGGGCACACACTGGGATCAGAAGTGTGGCACCTCTGGCTCTCTGCTGTCAACGCTCACTTCTCCTGATTAAATTGGCAAACTGAAAATCTACAATCCTCTCTCTTGTTCCTAAAACTGGAGGCAAAGATTTTTTTCTCAGGATATTTTCTCTTTCTCCTAGAACAGATCAGAGATGGAGGAGAGGAAAAGGAGCTTTCTGAGAAGGTGGAAATGAGCAGTAATAGGGATAGAAATTCAAACTAATGCACCATAGGAAAGGTCTTAGCTCACCTCTAAAAGCAGGGCACACACCTGCTTGCTTTAAGTGGATTTATTCATAATAACTTTGTGAGAGTTGCTAAACCAGCTCCAGATGCTGTAGGACACATTGCTTGAGCTGCTCTATCAGCTTTCATTTGAAGGACAAGCTATGGACATTATTTTTAAAAGGGTGTAAATGAAATGCTGGCTACCCATGAGTCAATGCTGTTGGTGAGGGGATGTTCATCTATAAAGGAATTAAATTAAAAGTTGGCAAACATCAATTTTTAAAGTAATGATTAAGTGCTGGAAACAAGTGTGTAAGGCTGCCCTCAGTTTTGAAAGCTAAAAGGGAACGTGAAAGACAAAATTGTGTTCATAGAGGACAAAGGCTGAATCTAAACTCAGCATTTCCCATCTTCTGTTTGGTCCAGGTTTAAGGCATAACCAAATGTGACCATGTCACAGCAGAGCTGATGTAGTATCTCTCCAAAACAGCATTTCTGTCCACAACAGAGCTAAGGAAAACCAAGATTAATTAACTGTTAAACGTCACCATGGCAGAACAGGAACTGAGCCCATTTTTTTTTCCCCAGTCCAGATTAATGCACAAACCACTGGACAATACTTCCCTTTGGTGGTTATTACTTTATTTTTGGAATGGTGATTAGGGAGGGACCAGTTCTAATGCAATCCCAGGGCTCAGCTGTGCTCACCCTTCACAGCAAGTGCCCTTTAAACGTGAATGAAATTGGTCATCTCAAGGGAACAAGGGATTATACTTCAAACAGTAAACTAAGGAACAAGGTTTAATAGATAAACCTGGTTTGCATCAAAGGTTAGCACAGGAAGCAGTGATGGATCTTATTCAGTATTTTAATTAATAACCTCGGCAGAAATATAGGAGTGGCTAATAAAGTGTATGACTTGAGAAACAAATTATGGAAGCAGAAAATCTATTACACAGAATAAGAAAAGTTAGAGGCCTGCTGTGGCAGTATTTGTGTGCATTATAATGCAACAAAGCAGCCCACTTAAAAAACTGCCCCAAATTTCAGCTGCAAGCTGGGAGTTCATTAGTGCAGAATGACATTGGAGGAGAAAGACCTGCTGCTGTTAATGACAACTTAAATACAAACCACCAGCGTGAGGTGGCTGGGAAAAGGAAATAAGTGCTGCTGGGTTATTCTGCAGACAACTTTTCCATTAAATGCAAGATGACATTCATGCCATTCCACGGGCTGAGGACAGAGGTCACCGATCATTCATGGACAAGAAGGATGAATTCACTGTACAGAAATGAAAAGGACTCAAACCTTGCTCGGTCCTGTGAAGGGACAGGAATGTTCCCTGGGCTGGCTCGAGGGGAGAAGGTTTTCTGTAAAGTATGATGCTGGCACAATAGCACACACAGCAAGAAACTACTGTTAATAATTCCAGACTGGAAGGTTTGGGAAAGTTTACGGTGGTTTGGATTGCTTTAAGGTGAGAGAAACAGGAGCAGTAAATGTGCTGAATTATAGACCAGGGCTCCTTTCACGAGGGACTAACCTAACACAAACATCTGATGTGGGACAGGACTGGAAAACCCAGGCAGCGCCTGCCTTTCCAGAGCCTAGGGAGGGCACATAGCAGGGAGAGAGCCAAGGCAGTGAGCAGACAAGAAAAGGGAAGCAGATGAGGAGTTTGCACCGGGAAATTTGGTGCATATTCAGTCAGGCCCCCTCAGCTACATCCTCTCCATTTGAGGAGGCTGGTAACCTGATTCAGGCTTAAAAGCCAGAATAACTGTGATATTAAAAAATTAATTTCATGAGTAAAGAATGGGGAATTGGCAGAGTGTTCTTCATCTCCTTGAAAAGCTTTTCTACTCCAGATATAATGAATGCTTTCTAAAGTCCAAATTCTCATTTGCTGCCAGCAGTCCTCTCTTTTAGCTTCTATTTAAGAATGAGAATAGGCAAATACCTGAGTCCTGCTCCCCAGTTATGTTTGTCTGTATTAGAGCTGGAACTATTCCTTTTTGAACATCTGAAAACCCTCAGCACATTGTGAATGTTACCTGAAATGACCAACTCTGGACTAAAGGGAAAAGATCTCTCCACTGAGGAATTCAGTGTTTCATTGCTAGCCAAAACCTGGAATTAACTGCTTCAATCCGGTGAAACAGGCTCTTGATATTGTTCAAGCCCTGGATGTAATTGCATGCTAGCAATGGCATTTTATGGCCACTCTTCAAAATATGAGAAATTTTAATTGCCTCATAAACACAGCTGGAAGGGCTAAATGCCCAAGAAAATGTTAAACTAGTGATGGCAGGAGAACCAGAACACATTGCAGCAAACTGAGAGCCTTTGGGCCAGTGTCCTAGAAGCCAACAGGCCTCTGGAGAAAACTGCTAATCCTCCACGTGTCCATGAAATGTGGAGATCATTTACTATAATGTTTTAACACTAATCTTCCAAAACACCAAACTTTTGAATGAAGCACCCTATATTCTTCCAACGCCCGAATCTTAGAGTTTCCTCCCAGATTCCATGTTCCCTTTTTTCTGTCTCTGAACACTGAACAGCAAATCCCACACTGACAGCAGATGCAGCTGGAATGGAGATCAAACACTTCTTGTGAAGTCACTGCTGGCCATCCTTGCCAGCCAGGTATGACCCTGGACAAAGTGTTAGTGCTGCAGGGAACTCTGGTTTCCAGGTGAAACCCCTTCCCAAGCAGAGATGGCTTTGAATTAATGCCACCTGGGATTATTCAGCCACCAGGGACGTGCAGAGTGGGGCTGTGCCCTGGAATTGCACAGCTCAGCAGCCCTGCCTGCCTGCACCGGGCTGCTCCTCACAGCCAAAGATCCCGGAGTAATCAGAGGAAGATGATGGGAACTGCCTGCCCATCCTTCCCCGGGGTCTCTCCTTCCTGGAACAGAAGGGAGAGATCGGGGCTTGCTTGCACTGAACCGGCTCTTTGTGCACATCCCTTGGGGCGTGATTTATTTCTTGTTTTAAATATTGATTTCCACAGGACTTAAAGTCTTTATTTTCCAGTGCAAACCCGTTTATATCCATGTGTAGATGGGACTAAAACTTGAGAGAGCACAGGGAGCTGTTTCAGTGCCGCGGGACCGTGCAGTTCTGCCTGCAAAGCAAGCAGTGTGCAGGAGCTGGAGTCAATCTGCGGGACAAACCCAGGAGAGCCCCAGGGGCTCTGCCCTTGCTCCGTTTGCTCAGGGTGACTGCAGAGAGGGCAGCTCACAGCATCCCGAGCTGTCCATTGTGACCTCCCGGTTCTCACTGCAGGCAAGCTTGGAGGGCATTTTCCTGCTCCTCAGGAGCTGCTTCCTGATATTTCTCCTTGTGAACTTTTCCTCCGGGGCTGCTCACACTGTTCTCTGCTGTATCTTCTCTCCAGCATCCGAAAAAGAGGGAAACCCCTTGCTCTAATTCATGGCAACAACAGCTGCAGGTTTGGGAGCCCTGAAGGGCTCTCGGGCACCTCGCACACGGCAGGGACCAAGGGCTGAGAGCGAGCGCTTCAATGGCAAATTAAAGGGTCTGCAGAGCTGCACTGACAGCCCCAGAAACGCCTCTGCTGACCCCTGGGCGCTCGGCGTTCATGCCCAGAGGGTACCGAGCCCCTGGTGCTGCCTCCCTCCCTCCCGGCTCCCACGGAGCTGCTGCGGGCGGAACCAGGCCCCGAAAGGAGAGAATCCAGGGCTTTGTGAGCCCCAGCTCCAACAGACCCAGCACGAAGCCGGCACCCCACGCCACTGCCCGCTCTGCTGCCGACTCCTTTCGCACCTCGTGTCCCGCCCATTCCCCCGGTGATGTTATCCCATCCCTCGGGTGCGGCCGGGATTACTCAGGGTGCGCTCGCACTCAGCAGGAGCCTGGGCGAGTTCTCTCCGTGTTAGCCATCGTTACCGCCTGCTAGCCCTGCCTCTTGCAGGCGCCTGCCCGGGCTCACAGGCACTGGATGCAATTCGAAAGCTCTTCCCTCTTTTTCCTGTTTCGCAGCGAGAGGAATTCTGCAAAAGTGTCACCCAAATGGACACCACCCAGCATTTAGCGCACCAAGATAGGAATAAGACAAAAACTTGGAGACTCCCTGTAATTTTCCCCACTAATCCCTGTCCCAGGGGAGCAGCTCTTGGCCAACACCGGATAATGTAACATCGCCTATCACCGCGCTCCTGAGCCACAGCCACTGCTGACAAACTCCTTCCCTTCTTCCCTGCTTCTCACAGCTTCTTCCTACCCAAATTCTCCTGGCTCACCTTTTTGCTTCTCTGTGGGATCCTCACGAAGCTTCATCAATGGCCTGTTAACACCTCTGCCATTCCCGATGCCCTGGTTTAGCTCCTTTGTAACAATTATAATGAGATGCACCTCTCTCCAGCCATCCTCTCCAATCCATGAGTTTGCAGTTTCCTGTGTTGTCTTTGGCCTTAACATGGCCAGTGCTGCATTTCTGATTTTTTTCTCCACACCATCCTACCTATTCCCTCAATGATTCATTCTGCTATAATTTTTCATATCACCTGCTATTCATCCAGATTTGTGAAAATTATGGCACATCTTCCCTGGTGATATTGTCAAATTCCTTTTTAATTTTTCTCCCCGAGGGGCTGATGCTTTACCTCAGCACTACTGATCCTCCCTGTTTTGTCCTCCCCCTCCGACGCCCCCTGCACACAGACCTGTTGGGACCAGCAATGCCTCCGCTGCTTTTCTTTGACCCCACACATTCAGGCAGTTTGATCATCTGTGCTCCTTTTTTCCCCAAAACTTCCCTTTACCCCCAAAACACTCGCTAACCTGTGGAAAAAGGCTGTCCCTTCTTTTTCTGCAAAGGACTCTTGCAGTAAATGTGAGTAGGAAATCAGCCAGTTTGGAGGGGCAGCTAGGAATAATTATCGCCTTTCCGCTGGCAGGGATACAAACACACATCTCTATCGCCGTCCTCTTCCTCCCACCCGCCTTGATTGCGAGGATCAGCTCCTGCTAACACCTGCAAAACACACATTTTGTGGTTTCATCCTGCTCGGAGCCTCAGGCAGCGCACTCACCCATAATAAGGATGTTTCCCAACAGAAGCCTGTCACCTACCGATGAGACAATAGCTTCACAGGACAAAACTGGCCACGATAACAACGCTGATAAGTTTGCACAATAACCCGAAGAAAGACAGATCCGAATTGCCGCTGATTGCATTGACTCAATCACACGGGAAGGTTTTTCACAGGGGCTCCAAGTGTGCTCTTCCCTTTTTTTGATTACTTGAAAAAAAATAGCTTTTTTTCTGCACAGGTGACTCTTTCAGTCCCGAGTTTGCACAGTGTTTCCTGGGGGAACATCTTTAGTTTCCCAGCACAAAGAAATACTGGTATTTCTTTTATTAAGCTGGTATTTCCCACCCTCCACCTTCCTCATAGTGAAGTGCAACAGGAACTGACTGCTATAAAAAACCAGGGTGAGAACTGCTAAATTTCCCTCTGAGCACCCCCGGGTGTGAGAAGCAGGAGCTACAGGAGCGCTGGCAGAGCCAGGCAGGGAGAGCCAGGCAGGGAAGGTTTTATTTTGTCCCTGTCTCACAGGTGAGTGCAAGGAAGGTTTTATTTTGCCTTTCTCTCACAGGTGAGCGCAGGGAAGGTTTTATTTTGCCCTTGTCTCACAGGTGAGTGCAGGGAAGGTTTTATTTTGCCTTTCTCTCACAGGTGAGTGTAGGGAAGGTTTTATTTTGCCCTTGTCTCACAGGTGAGCACAGGGAAGGTTTTATTTTGCCCTTGTCTCACAGGTGAGCACAGGGAAGGTTTTATTTTGCCCTTGTTTCACAGGTGAGCGCAGGGAAGGTTTTATTTTGCCCTTGTCTCACAGGTGAGCCGCAGGGATGGCGGCAGAGAAGCAGCGGCCGCAGGTGCCCATGGTGATGTACGAGCCGCACCCCGAGCGGTACCCGGAGCCCTCGGCGCCGCCGCTGGGCCAGGACGGTGAGCGGGGCTGGGAGGGGATCCCGGGGGCTCCCTGGGGTTGGTTTCCAGTGTTGTCATTACATTGCGGAGTTCTAGTGTCATTACATCGCAGAGGTTCCATACTGCTGGAGTTTCACATCTCCACGATGTTTCTCGCAGGCAGCTCCTCTAAGCACTGACTCATCCTCACAGCAGCCACCTGACTCCAGCTCCCACCAATCCACTCTTTTATACCACTGTTCTTATTGGCTACAGCTGTGGCCTGTTCACATCAGGCCTGCTCCTAATCTTTAGTAATTGGTTCAGCAGCAACTCTTTAGGGGATAAGATTACATTCTATGCCACCTACATTTACCCATAGTGTATCCCCCTACATTCCAGTTCATCACTGAGCACATCTGGGCCCAGCCTTGCCAGGATGTGATGGGTTTAGAAAGTGTCTGTGCCAGCATATAAACCCCAGGGTGGGGGTAGGATATTCTAATAGAAACATCACAAAAATGTTTCTGTGCCTTTAAAGTTCAAAATTCTCAGCACCCACAGTTCCAACTAATGGCAATAAATATTTCTGTTGGTTTAGTTAATAATTTTTTTAACCATGTGCTTTATTGCAGCTGTTTTGCTACAATAATTTCATATTCCTAATGTGCAAGTGTTCAGCCAGCAAACTCTGTAGGTGGATGTCCTGCTCAAATTGTCATCTAGTTTTAGAGAGTTCTGGCCTTTTCCCTGCAGTCCCTGCTGGCCAAGCTGCCCTCCCCAGGCTCCTTCAGGGATGCAGTGATGACAACTCAGCTCCAGGGCTGCAGGAGGTGCCAGGGGCTGCTGCTCTCCTGGGGGGGCTTTTCCTTCTGAACGCAGGCACCGCTCTCACACTTACACAAGCGCCTCACAACACTCCCCATCCTCAGTGATTGTACCTTCCTTACCTTCCTGCTGCTGAGGAAATTGCCATTCACTGGACAGGGCTGGAGAAAAGCTCCGAATGGGAGGTCAGGCAGTAACTAATAATGCTGGATGTGTCAGCTGTGGGCCTCCAAACCTGACTCATTTCCAGAGCACTTCGCTCTGATCAGCTCTCTCTGTAAATATTTTTGTCCTCAGAGATCTCTCTGGCCTTTTCCTAAGCTCAGCACAGCTTGCAGGAGGCTCTGGAGAAGGAATTGGTCTCACTTGGGGCCACTCAGGCGAGGCACAGGCAGTGCCCACACCCAGCACGAGCTGCAGACCCTCCACTAACACACAGCAACTGGGAGCTCACCTGTGCTAAGCACATTCCTTTTCTAAACCTGAAGGAAATTATTTTGGTTTTAATTTTTTTACAATTTTCCCCCTACAAATAACACCCCCTAAAAACCAAACAGAAAACTCCTCAAAACCAAAAACTAAACACCAGCCCCTCCAGCACGAAACCCAAATGCCATTGCAAATCTCTACCACTTCTGGCAAGCCATTCAAGAAAATATTGCTAACAATTTTTCACCTTTGCCACTGTATTTTATCCCACTGTGGAAAATCCTGGTCTTAAATTCCATTTGTGTCCCTGTGGGCTCATTCCCTGGTTGCACCCACATCATTTGTGAAAGGTTTGAGCACAGGTTGGACTCAGGGCTGCTCTGCCTGGGGGTGAGGGTTTCTCCAATGCTGCCCAGCCTTGACCAACCAAGATTTCTCTCAGGGACTTTCTTCCTCTCCCAGAGCAGCCCTGTGTTTGGTACCACATCCATCCACACCAGCTGGCTGTAAAGCTTTTTACTTGGATCTATTTTGAATGTATTCATGAATGTATTTTTTTAATACAGTCATTTATTTCACCTCAGGTAGGCTGATTGCATTCTTCTTAATTTGAAAGATTAGCAAAAGAACTGAAAAACTTGAGGTGTCTTAGTCACCAGCTTCCCTTCTCCCAAAACAAAAGGAAAAATATATTTTAACCTTTTTTTTTTCTTTCTAGAACAGAGTGTGATGAAATATCTTTGTTGAAAGCTGATGAAGTTTGAACTAGTAAAAAGGCTCTGAATACTAAATAAGGATAATTACCACTGAAGGTAGAAGTGCTGTGGGGCCTTTATCAGTGGAGCCCTTAAATTAAGATTGAGTATCATGACAGTGTTATGCTGGAATGATGGAGTTGCTGCCTTTCCTAAGAAATGATTTGGTTTTTCAGCTTTTATAGAAGTGAGGCCAGCCAGCCACTGCAGCTCTTCTGTGGCTGCTTCTCCCTGTGCTGCATCTGGCACTCCCTGCAGGCCCCTCTTGTCTTCCTCCATGGGGTTTTTGGGAGCCAGAGGCTGTTGTTCCTTACAGACTTTGCCCTGTTTTTCTTTGCACAGGGAGCTATGAGTATCCTTCTCCCCCACCTTACTCCTACCGAGAAACCACCATCGTGGAGGAGCCGGGTAAGCCCAGGGCCGTGCTCTGACCAGCACGAGGGAAATGGGCTCGGTTTGAACATCAACACACAGGGTGGGACTTTGCTGACCCAATCACGACCTCATAGGCTGGAAAACTTCCACAGAAATGTTCACCTCAGGTAGGCTGATTGCATTCTTCTTAATTTGAAAGATTAGCAAAAGAACTGAAAAACTTGAGGTGTCTTAGTCACCAGCTTCCCTTCTCCCAAAACAAAAGGAAAAATATATTTTAACCTTTTTTTTTTCTTTCTAGAACAGAGTGTGATGAAATATCTTTGTTGAAAGCTGATGAAGTTTGAACTAGTAAAAAGGCTCTGAATACTAAATAAGGATAATTACCACTGAAGGTAGAAGTTCTGTGGGGCCTTTATCAGTGGAGCCCTTAAATTAAGTTTGAGTATCATGACAGTGTTATGCTGGAATGATGGAGTTGCTGCCTTTCCTAAGAAATGATTTGGTTTTTCAGCTTTTATAGAAGTGAGGCCAGCCAGCCACTGCAGCTCTTCTGTGGCTGCTTCTCCCTGCGCTGCATTTGGCACTCCCTGCAGGCCCCTCTTGTCTCCCTCCATGGGGTTTTTGGGAGCCAGAGGCTGTTGTTCCTTACAGATTTTGCCCTGTTTTTCTTTGCACAGGGAGCTATGAGTATCCTGCTCCCCCACCTTACTCCTACCGAGAAACCACCATCGTGGAGGAGCCGGGTAAGCCCAGGGCCGAGCTCTGACCAGCAAGAGGGAAATGGGCTCGCTCGGCTTGAACATCAACACACAGGGTGGGACTTTGCTGACCCAATCACGACCTCATAGGCTGGAAAATTTCCACAGAAATGTCAGAAGATAAACTAAGGATAACAGTACAAGGAACTCAAACGTGATTGTCCAGCATTAGCCAATCTATACAAGTACCCATTAAAAAACCCCAAAACCAAAACCGACCAAAAAGGCCAGAAGCCAGGGCTTTCAGAACAAATCATTTTAAGGCCAATGTTCCTGTTCTAGTCACCTTTATGAAGTGGAGAAGCTCAAAGGATTTGCTGAGGAAAGGCTTTGAAGAACAGTCAGTAACACCTCATAGAGGAGGAGAGGAGATATACATTTTTAAATATCCTTAAAACCAGAAGGCACTTGAACTCAGACATGCTCTGTCCTATCTATCTAACAGATGCTTTCCCACTCCTCAAGTTTTGCCTCAGGCTACAGTGTGAAGTTGTACCCTAAACATGTTTTAGAATCCTTAAAATGGTATTTTTTTACTGAAAACATTTCTGAAAAAAATATCCTTCATGTATCTACACGGGGTGTGCCCCTCAGGGAATATGATAGTCAAGTCTAGACTGCAAAAACATGAGCTAGAGACTAAATGAGAACAGCACCAGCAGCTGTAGCTACAAACACCTACAGCTGTTTTGTAGGTGTAAGAGTAACTGCTTTGATGAATTTCTCATAACTACTGAAAAGTTGATCCAGAAAGTTCCTCAGCCTCCTTCAAATCTCTTCTTCAGGGAGAACAAGGATTTTCATCTCATTTTAAATATCAGAAAACAAACCCTCAGTGTCAGAGTACATCCACAGAGGGTGGTGGGGACTGCCTTGGGACACACAGAATCAGCACAGTGGCTCTTAGAAATACACCTGAAACCAACATTAATAACACGGATGCCACGTTAAGAACCCCCATTCTCCCAATTTAGGCTTTATAACTTGCAAAATATTTCCTGTGCTTCTAATTTGGCTGTTTCTCCTCTCCTCCTGAACTCAGTTTACCTGGTGCCCCAGCCTCCCATCATCGTGGCAGGGATCTTCTCCAGCAAACCAACATCCACAATCTGTCCTTCCTGCCGCCAGCACATCACCACCCAGGTCACCTACAGACTGGGCAAGCTGTCCTACCTCCTGTGCACCAGCCTGTGCATGGTTGGGTAAGTTTTCATGGGCACTTGGGCAGATTCAGCACAGCAGAAGGTTAAAAATGAGTAATTAAAAATCAAAGTTCTAGTTAGCGCCTATACAGACAGTTTGCCCTTCTCCACTTGATGAGAAGCCGTCCTGTCCTTTCTAGATACAGTCATCATGGCTACAGGGGATGCAAACTTGCTAAATTTATCCCAGTATGTTTCACTTTTCATAAGACAAGCAGAAATTAGTACAACACTGTCTCCTTCCCAACTGTAATTTAGAATCAGGCTCAGGAACAGACTCATGCATACATCAGAAGCAAAGAAGATAAATTTTTTGGAAGATACTTTAAACATTAATAGACTTGAGAAAGAAGGGGATTCACACAGTGAAAAGGCAGACAGAACAAGGCAGGGGGAAATCACAGCTGTGGCCAGCAGGAAAGGGAAGGGAAGGCAGAAATCATTCTGTGCATGTCCATCTCCCCTTTGGCTCCAGGTGCTGCTTTGGATGCTGCTTCGTCCCTCTCTTCATCAAGATCTTCAAGGATGCAGATCATTACTGCCCATACTGCCAGTTTCACATTTATAGATACAAAAGACTATAGAAACAAACTTTATGCAACCAGATGCTGTAAAGCCTCTATTTCCTAATGGCACAAGATTCTGCACATAAAACTACTGCTAGGAAACTCCCAGGACCATGCTTGGGTTCTGCAGCTCCCTTGCTGGTGAACCCACCTGGTAAACTCCAGTTTAGCACCACATGGTTGGACTGGGTATAAAACAAAAAACACTTCAAGACTAATTTGCACTATCATTTAATTTATGCTGTGTTTGATTCACTGTGCTGTGAAGTTTCCAGCTGGTGAGTTCTTCAGCTCCTCTCAAATCTCCCACCCAGCTGGGACACAGACTCCTCTGGACCTCTCAGCCCCCCACTAACCAAGGTTTGGACATGGATGCTCCAGAGAAGCTTTTACCTTCTCTGCACTGGAACTGACTGGCTGGGATTCCATTTCCCTCTGCTCTTCTCCCTGCAGGATCTACCCCTGCAGGGCTGTGGGTGGTACAGTGTAGCTGATTATTTATTAACAAAACACTAAGTTATGAGACTGTCTTTACTCTGTTATGTATGAGGAAAGAAAATAAACCTGTTATTGTTCACAAGACTGGCAAATCTGCTGTGTGCATTGCTGCCATGCCCCATTGCACCCAGAGCAGAGATGCAGGTCACTAGGACACCCCCTTTACATTTACAAGCTACAATGCAAAAGGCAAACACACAAAGAAGAAAAATCAGCAAACGCAGCTTGAAAAAAGTCACCACAACACAAGGCCTTTATTTTACCTCTCAGCCTTCTCACTGCAGCGCATCATCTCCCAAAGCAGGACTTATTGGACTTCACACAGAACTTCACAGTCACTCACCTTGTGCAATCAAATACCTGCAATTACAATGCCCAGGAGGGGCCCAGACCCTTCTAAGACAGCAGCAGCAGCTGCAGCTTATTGCTGGCTGGAAAAATAAACAGAGGGAAAGAAGAAACTCGTGCATTTCCGTGCTGAAACACCATCAATGCTCTCACATTGGCACACGTGCAGGCAGGGGGATGCTGCTCCCCAACCCTGCTCTGGGCACCGGCGCTGCACTACGGGCACTCAAAGAGCTGAGAGGGATCCTAACCCAAACTGTGCAGGTGTGTGACCACGTTCCCTGCAGTGACCAGTGCGATGTGACCGGTGTCCCTGTGCAGTGACCAGTGTCCCTGTCCCTGTGCAGTGACCAGTGTCCCTGTGCAGTGACCAGTGTCCCTGTCCCTGTGCAGTGTCCCTGTCCCTGTGCAGTGACCAGTGTCCCTGCCCCTGTGCAGTGTCCCTGTCCCTGTTCGGTCACCCACTGACCGCAACCGCCATTCAGGGGCACCGCCCGCCACCGCCCCCTGCTGGGCACGGGGATCACTGCCCGCGGGGCACCGGGACAGGGACACCGCGAAAGGGTCAGGGACACAGGGACATGGACACAGGGAAAGGGTCAGGGACACGGACAGGGACATGGACACAGGGAAAGGGTCAGGGACACAGACAGGGACACGGACAGGGACACAGGGAAAGGGTCAGGGACACCGAGTCAGGTCAGAGTCCCGGCAGCCCCTGTGGTGGCTGGCACAGCGACACAGCAAAGGCAACTCCTGGCTGTTGGACACTGTGGGGTTGAAGGCAGCATTAGAACGAGCCTCGAGAACGGCGCTGCCACCAGCCCTGTGACCCTAAGCCAGCTGTCAAGGTCTGCACCACAAACTGCCCCTGCTGAGTTAGTTAAACTAGGCTGGGCATATGCACGATTTTTACTCCAACACCTGCACCACTGCAGCCTTCAGACCACAGAAACCCCAGTCTTCAGACAGTGAGATGCAAGCACCCATAATAAATACATGTAAAAACTGTTCAACATCCATTTTTAAACAACTACATGAAAGGATGGAGCTAACTCTCTGCAGCCCCCTCAACACCCAGCCATTCCCAGAGCAGCTGTCCCAGCTTTCACTCCTCTGTACCAAGGTCAGCGACTGTCCCCCCAGCCGCCCAACCTGCTGTGACCTGATGGAACAAAACCCCTCAAGGATGGAAGGCACACAGATGGCAGCACAACAGGTTTTACCAATTCACACATTTTTTTGATGTTAAGATTTTTCTCTATTTTAAAATGTGGCTGTGAAACCACAAGTGTTGCTGTTAATTAGCGGCAAATAATGCACCAAGTCAGTGACATTAATCATGAAAGGTGCAAAACCCAAATCCACATGAATATACACACAGCAGAGAAATTATATAAATATATGACTCGAGATGTGCAAGAGGTATTTAACAGAAGTAGTCGGGACATTTTTACACCCCTATTTATAAGTACAATAGTTTTACACAACTATTCAATAAAAAAGAAAAGCTTCCAGCATAGCAAATTTAATTTCCTGCTGTGTTTGGTATACAGCTAACTTCAACATCACCTGGGACAGAAATTAACTAGAACACAGATTTGGACCCAGATTAGGACATATCACATGTGAACATTTCCCCCTTTTTCTGACCCAAAGACCAGGCAGGCTTAACAGCCAATAAATGACACTTGCTGCTCCCACATCAAACAGTGACACTCTGCACCTCAGTGTTTCAGGAAAAGCAAGGGCTCAAAATGTGGAAGCTGAGGTACAAGTCAGAATTTACCTTCTTGTAGGGGGATAGAATATAAGTAAATAAAGGTAGTATGGAAAGTAATCTGACCCCCTAAAGAGTTGCAGCTGGGTTAATTATTAAAGATTAGGAGCAGGGCTGACTTTAACAGGCCACACCTGCAGCCAAAAAGAAGAGTGTTATAGAAGAGTGGATAGGTTGGCTGAGGGGACTGGAGTCAGCTGGCTATGCCAGAAGAAGGAAGAGTCGGTGCTTAAAGGAGCTGCCTACGAGAAACATCACTGAGGTACAAAACAATATGGAACCCTTGCACTGTAATGACAATAGGACTCTTGCAATATAATGACAACACCTTCTGGCCAGCACACCTTACATTATTATTGACACTCCTAACACACAATTTAGCCAAAGTTTGTAAACTTCATCTACTTGATCTAACCAAAACCTCCCCGAGTTCTGAGTGACCCAAGAGCTGTAACTCCCACTCCTCTCCAAAACAAAGAGCCGAGACACCAAAGCAGAGTTTACCCCGGGCTATTTTATTTACAATATGTACAGTTCCTACAGAAAACGATTGCTCACAGAGGATTTCACACAGCAACCCCCCGGCGTGGCTCCGATGGGCGCTGCCGCCTGCAGCCAGCGCAGCCCCGTGCTCCGGGGCCGGGTGGGGACAGCGCTGGCACGGGGACACCGACACGGGGACACCGACACGGGGATGCTGGCGGAGCTGGAGGGCAGCAGCTGAGGTAGATCCGGGATGCGGGAGGCGCTCGCTCTGCTCGTCCTGCCCGGGTGGGTGGCTGTGCCAGCCTGGGCGGGTGAAGGGGCTGGGGCTGGCTGGCACTCTCTGGTCAGCAACTCTCACTGGTGTGATCTGCTCAGATTTCACAGAATGCTTTGGACTCCTTCAGGATAAAAGGCACTATGTAAATCTACAGGAACCATGCTCTGTTTTGGTGGGGAGAATTCGGATGGGCTGTTAACATGTTGCTCTGATGCTGCGTACCATGAAATTACATCCTTATTGCTGAACACTTACATTACCATTACCTTAATTTAATGCATTCACTGTCTATTACCCAAATAATTCCAAGCTCTAAATAAAGAAATGGAAAGCATGGCAATTTTGAAGACTGTATTCTCGTAAATTTTTAAAATGAACTAAACAAACATACTCCACCTGAGAAACCCTCCTGTCCTCCTCTTCATAGGTGTTTCCACATTTCAGTAACAAGTTACTTGTGCTCCAAAACATTTTTTTTTCCAGAAAATCCTTCAGTAATTGAAAACTGCATATAGAATGCCCCGAAATATGGACATCACCAAACTAGTGTGGGAATAACACAAATACTGAAGCACATAAAATCCAGTCATCTAAAACCCAAAAGGCACCCAAAATCTACTGTTAGTGGCTTTTTCTTCTGAAATAGGAAGGATTGTGTTTCTTAAGATAGTCCCTAAAAGCTGCCACCATCCCATAAATGAATGTGAAAACTTAGTGACATTCAGATACAAGCTCAATTTCATATCAGTCTAAACAACTCTAAATATAATTAAGGCTTGCTACTGCTGACCAGAGCCTCTGATTCGCAGGAACAGTTTGGAAACAAATCCTGACATTTACTGAAAGCCTGTAAAGACAATCCAAGTACCAGTAAAAACAGCCCTGGGATGGTGCAGTTGTCACCAGCCTGTGGAAATGCCAAGCAAAGGAAAGCTTTCTCACTTAAGGCATGCCAGATAAGCACTCCCCTCTATGCTAACCTACACACACAGACAGCAAAACAAAAGTAAACAACTAGTTTGCCTTGTCTGGAAAAAGGAGACAGTTAAAAGCACTGCAAGATACAAACTAAAAAGAGAATCAAACATTCCTAGAACCTGCACCTTCTGTTTTGGTTATGAATACAGGGAACACATTACGGAGGGAATCTATTATTCTATGAAGAGACCTTACCTTTAGAGACTCCAGATTTCACTTTACACCATTTGTAATATTAGACTTGAGAATCTGGACCACAAAATTTTTTACAGGCAGGCAGAGTCCAGTCTACCACAAAGGCTCTACTACAAGCTTTACAAACAAACTAGTAAAATAATTTTTCCATTTGTCTTTTTTGTACATGGCCCCTTTCCTGGAAAACCTTTTATTTGTTAAGCTCAAATGTGACTAGTTAGGACGTAAAAAAACCAAACCCCACAGAAAACCTCCAAACCCCAAAACTATTAAACAGAAACCCCCACAAAGTTTCCCCAAAACAACAAATAAGGATTATACAATTGTCAACACTTAAGGAAAAAGAAAACCACACCTTTAGCAAAATGTCATGAATGAAAACGTTTCCCAAAACTCTATTTCCAAGGAGAGGAGAAATCTTCTTCAATGTCCATGTCATCACTCATCAAAAAAAATTTTATAGAAAATTTTATTCAACATACAACATTTTCCAGCAAAAAAAGGCAATATACAGGAAGAGGAGTTGTACACTGCGGCTACAGAAACAAAATAAAATACTGGAAAAGAATGTAAAATTAAGTGTGAATTGCTGATTCTATCTTTACTGCACTCAAAACTAGACACGCGGCTGGCATTAGCTCCAAAGAAAAGGAAGCAGTCTGGGGACTGAAATAAAACTACACACAATGAATATCAACATCAGTGAAATTCACTTGCAGACTCACCCAATAAAATTAACCTCCAAGTGTTAAATTGTACATGTTCATTCATTAAATATACAATTGCTTTTTTCATTTTTTTTCTTCTTTTTTCGTTTTTTTTTCCTCCTTTTTTATACAAAGTCAACAGCTTACTAAACACTAGTGAGCATGCCCTCTGTGCTAAAAGGCTAGTTCTTGTGTTTTCCCCATCTCTTCCCATGGTAACTAAATTAATGATATTTATAATCTTTTCACTTGCTTTTGCCAACTTTTGAGTGTCATTCTGTTTGCCAGAAGATGGCATAATCAATCGCAACGGTATTTCTCAGTGGTTGGAAATTTCATAAAAAGACCCAAATATCTCTTTAGGACTCGGGGCATCCACTTGGTAAAACGGGATGCAAAGTATTGACTAAATTAAATGAAAACTAGTTTATTAAAAAAGATTCTATGAAGCTGGAGGAGACAAAAATCCCGAATAAGTGCCAACAATGTACACAATAAAGTAGAGATTGCTATTTATTGATGATGTGAGTTTTTCTTTTGCATTTACAAATGCACAAAAATGTCATTTAAAGTATAACTGAAGGAAATAAATCTGATGTGAGTCTAAACATAAGACTTACTAGCTGCAGTGATGGTGAACACCACACGGGAAGGGCAGCCAGTCAGCTTATGCCATCTATAAACGTACTACAGACAAATAATTTTGCCAATGTCAACTGTTCTACTAAACTCTTCCCTCATTATGCTGACAATTGCCTTGCATTACGTTTACCATAAAATAACTCTCATTGGCATCCAAGCTTTTATAAAAACACCTTCATTTTGCTCAAAAAGGGCAGTCAATAGATACAGAGAAGCCAAACTGAACAGCCTCAACAAAATAAAATTAACATCAGCAGCAAATCCTCTTGCTGAAGACTTCAGATATAGTGCACGTGTACCAAAGTTCTACAGTTGTTAAAAAGGTGCACACACACACTTATTTTTGTCCCTTGCCTTGACAATCTGGTTAAGTAAGTCAGTTATGGATTTTAATAGCTTTTTCAAGGTAAGTGTAGCGACTTCTCTTTGGGGCTTTATTGAAATGGTCAAGCCCTAGCCATGGCCTTGGATGAGACATGTTGCCTAGAAAAGAAAAGAGAAAAAAAAATGAAGTTTTAAGACTAAATTGGAAAAATGTTTCCATTACACAACCTAGTGCTGTGTGCCCTGCCCACAGTGTGCTGGGCATCACGGGGAGGGCAGAGCAACACCACAGCCAGAAGGGCAGGCTTTTCCTTCCAGCAGCACATCCACAGCTCCTTCTGCAGCTTTTTGTCTTCTTCAGTCTCCTACAGGACTTTACAGCAGTGAAGGCTGTGCTAAAGCAAGATTACCACTGTTATGGCCAGAGGCACATCACAGCTTTCACCAAAGTGCTGAGCCTGTTCCAAACAGGGAGGATCTGCCATTGAAACATGACAACCAACAGTGTTTGCCATAATCTGTGCTATCCCTATCATCTGCTTTAAGTGGGAATATTGGTTTAATTCATGTAAAATGCAAATAATGCTAATTAAGAAATCAGGAAACTGACCCTCCTCTTTATTTTCTAAGAAAATACCCTAGTCACTTAGATAGCAAAGAAAATATACAGGTTTTTTTATTTGTTCAACCCAATATTATTAATTCTACTGCTAGTTTTAACCACAGTCCACATACTCCTTGCAAATGGGAGAAATTCTCTTTTAAGATTTTCTCAATGCAGAGCATCCAATGTTTTCTTTGAAGTGAAATGATAAAGGCAGAAACTAAAGAGGCCCCCAGCAAGGAAAGTACATTCTACATTCAAAGCCATCAGCTGCAACCACTAAAACATAAAACACGTGACTTTGTTGGTTGCCTGCATCTGCATTTTGTGATATATTTTCTTCAATCAAAATTATTTTGGGTTTTTTTCCGTGTTTGACATAATGGTCAATATCAAATTAAAAGAGAACTGCCAATCTTAGTGGGAGAATTTGAATGCTTCTGAGGAAAGAAATGAGATCCTACATGGCTGGTGCCAGCACAGTCAGCGCTATAGTTAGTGTACCTTGGCAACAGCAGAGGGACACTACTGACATCAGCTATGCCAACCAAACTGTGCAATGCCCCAGCTTTGGTTCTATCAGTCCAGTGTGTGCTAAAATTTGGCATTTGTAGAAATCCATTCTATCAAAGCATATTTTCTCACAGGGGTGAATTCCACAAACTCTCAAATAAAAACCTTTTGGTCTCACATCCCTTACAATTCCTACAAACAGTTCAGGTTCTCCCTTTTCCACATTCTGACATGTTCTGTGCCTTTGACCTGCTCACCTGGTTGGTTTTTCAAGCTGTTTTGGCACCACTGGCTCTGCCTTGCTCACCAAGGCCAGCAGCTCATTCCAGACTATTGCCTTTCCCTCCCTGACCCAAGGGGATGACTCCCAGCATAAAATCAGGACTCTGCCTGCTCTGACCACACCAGAGAGTTCATCTGTCTGTGGAGAAATGCCCACCTCCAAGCTGACCATCCAGAGACCCTCACAAGTAGTGCACAGAGGTAACTGTGACACACTCCTGGGCTCTGGGGTGACTGGGCTCCTGCAAGTGCCCAGTAATAACACAGGTTTAACTCTCTGCAGGTTTTGAAATAAATGGACAGTTACAGGATTTCTTTACAGCTGTTACATCAATCCACAGCACAGCTGGGAAAAATTGGAGAAAGCTCAATCCTAGCAAAACCTACCAATAAAAAATCAGAACTCCTAATTGTCAGAAAACAGAACTGCAGAGAATCAGTGCAACTCACAGAGAGGAACACTCAGCTAAGATGAAAAAAGAAACCCCAATGAATTCAAGGGTTTCAATGGATCCCTGACTGTGGATGCAAAGGTACCATTTCCAAACAGAACTCTCCAAAGAGGAAAATGAGAGATTTGGATTTAGAAACATTGGTGCAGGTGGCCCAGAGGAGCTGCAGCTGTCCCAGCCCTGGAAGTGTCCAAGGCCAGGTTTGATGGGGCCCTGAGTGACTGGTCAGATGTGTGGCATCCATGGCAGCAGGATGGAATGGGATGATCTTTAAGGCACCTCCCAGCCCAACCCATGCTATGGCTATGAAAACACTCCTGTGGTGGAACTCCTGAAGGATTAACTTGGTTTCTCCCATGTGTAAATGTCTAAGAAAATAGAGGTTTCAAGGTCAAGTAAACAAGGTGGCAGCCCATCCAGAGACAAATTTAGAATGGAGCTGAATTTGTACCTTGGTGACTCGTTTCTTATGGAAAAAAATCTAAACATCATCTAATTGACATATTTAATGTTCTTGTTAGAATCTTCAGATTCATTGAGGGTATGAAGAATAAACAAGAATCACATATGCAAGGGGGTAGATGGACAATAAAGACAAGGTGCAACTGATTCTGTAAAGTGTGTTATACTGACACTAGACCCATTTGGTCATTCACATGCAATCTTTGAACTCAAAAGGAAACAGATTATTTATCTATATGCCTACAAAATACATATTCTTAGACTAACACATTCATATAACACTGCTCAGTGTGCACACTGGCATATATAAATACTTGCTACATCTACAAGTATTTGTACATCTAATATATGCCATGCAAAAAGAACAAACTCCTTCTGCATCCTGAGCTAAGGATGAACACATTATAACAACTAGCAGAGCAGCTTCAGCAGGCCAAAAGAAAAGTGAGGTTGTATGACAACTTACCAGGTTGGGACTCAAAATCTTTCAAGTTCACTTCATACTCATCTTCGTTGAGATACTGGTGTCGGCCCATCATTACAATGGCAAATTTAAACTATGCAAAGAAGAAAAAAACCTCAAAAACCAAGTGGTAGGATATGACACTAAAATTAAGTCTTCAAGCCTAAGTTCACAATCTAACTTGCAGATGGTTTTAAGTAGAAAACTTGTAACTTCAACTTAAAACTTTCAACTTCAGGAATTGAAAAAGGCCAATCCTGGTTAAAACCCTCATAACAACCTGGATAATGGGACAAAATAAATGCTCAGGAAATCATGAACCCACATCCTGGAATACTCTGTCCAGGTTCAGGCCCTCCAGGGAAAAAGACAGGGCAACAAAGTGCAGCAAGTGCAGCAACAGTGCAGTGAGGCTGTAAGAGGACTGGGGGAACCTGGCATTCAGGGACCTCTGGGAAAGGGGTTCTGCTCAGCCCAGAGAAGAAAAGGCTGACAGGGTATCTGTAGTTTTCCACCACCTGGAGGATGGTGCACAGGAGCAGGCTCTTCTCAAAAAACTGCACAGAGGTGACCTCCACAAGTTGCAAAATGAAACATTTGATTATGTGCAAGGAAAGTAAAGGCTTCCCAGTGATAGTGGAAATACTCTAAAACACAGTGTCCAGAACAGGGCAGAATTCCTACCCTTGGGAGTTTGCAAATTGCAACTAAAAAACCCTGCACAACCTGACTGAGTCACGTTCTGCTCTGAACAGGAATGTGATGTGGGGGTGGTTTCTAAAGGTCCCACACCAGCTACACTTTTCTGGGTTACTTTGTTCTGCAGAATATTTCTCTTGATGCAGTACAGAAATACTGATCCTACCCATTCCAACTAATTACTCCTAGAAAAAGCATTATTTCAGTCAAGCAGCTGTTCCATCACACAAAATCTACACTTATCCCAAGTCTGGGGTGTTCCAACCTATTACAATAAACTCATTTAGGGTTTACAGTCAGCAATAAAAACTCTCTTAATTTGAAATTACCTTCTCAAATTCTTTTTCTTGTATGTCCAGCATTGTCTGAATCCGCTTCATAACCTCTCTGAAGTGTTCACCCTAATAATTACAACAAGATTTTTAATGTCAAAAAAATCTGGGAAAAAGAAGGGAAGCTGTTACTACTTCCTATTTTAAGCTTCATTGAAACAGACTGCCTCTATGTCTCTGTTATTTACAAAACTACACAAGTGTCAATATCATTCTGGATTCTACAATATGGAACAACAGCAGGCAACTTGCTCTACATTCAGGAACTTTAGGTCTTATTGATTTATCATTATGCAAACTGCCCCATAAAGTGGCCAGGCACTGCCACTGATATGTGCAAGTCAGGTTAAAGTAAAGTAGCAAAATCAGAAAATTAGCAGCAAAATAGTAATTTGTAAAAAACCCCATATTTTTGCTAAGCTTGTTGCTACTTTTTGTATGTTTCTGCTCCCTGCCTATTGTAAAGTACCCAAAAAAGTGACAGATACTGTCAATTTAAAGATGAATAAAATACATTAACTGTCAGAGCAAGGAAATGCAGAACAAATGGTTTTCACCAAAAATCACCAAACAAGTGTTACTCTTTGATCAAAAATATGGAAATTAATAAAATGGTAATTTTAGAGGTAGAGGTATGGAGACATTTCTCATTCCCAAATTTTTAAGTAGGTAATTTTCACACAAAGTAACATACATGAACCAGAAAAAGCTTAGAAGGAAATGGCTAACTGCTCCCAGAAATACACTTTGATATTAAAAGAATCAGGGTGACATTCAGCTAGAGCAGCACCACAGGAAAAACTTGAGAATTTAAATTAAGTTTTCAAAATTAGCTTTTGTTCTTGTACCAACTTTCAGCCCTAGAAGATAAAGCACATCAAATTACAGAAGGGATGAAATGCAAAGTCATCTCAGAAAGTGACGGAGAAAGCAACCCCATTTTCCAAGTCCTGTCTCAGTGAGAGCAACCGCGGCAGGGCCACTTTTGCCAGCAACTCTGCACTGCAGATACTCAAGTGCTGTTGGAAATAGGGTTCTGGTTTGTTGGGGGATTCTGCAGGGGACAGGGGGTGGCAGCTGCTTTCTAGGTGTTCACAGGCTCACTGAAACACGGAATAACCTGGATATGCAAGAGGAACTGAGCTGGGAAATGACTGAATCATAAAAAGGCAAAGACTGGGCAGAACCTTTGATACAAGAGCTGTATTTTCCTACGCATTTCTTACATTAATGCATTTCTTCAACAGTACTTAAAGAAAACATCATCAGTATAATCCCACAAGAAGAAAAAGGGAGGCATACTGCACCTGGTGTATCCTCAGCAAGAACGGAATTCCAAATGTCCCAAAAACCTCTTTGTGGAAATGTGCCACTGTGATTAGCATCTCATTTTCTTTATCTATATCTACCTGGTCCAGAGGAATTTCCTAGATCCAGACAGAGAATTGAGACTCCAATCAGCTAAACTTGCACAAAAAGAAACTAATATTTTGATTTTTTTTTCTAGCTTTTAAGAAACTGAAAGCATTATTGATGTACTGTTACTGATTTCAAACAATTCTATTCAAAAACAATTAAAAGAGCCATGTTGTTTGACAGAGTCTTTTACCAGAGTCCCTCATCCCTGGCATGACAGCACTTCAGCTCTCCCTACTCAGGAAATATTCTCCTGGCTTCCCTGAATGGCTTTTTTGACAAGAAATCTTCTATCAGTGCAGAACTAGCTGACAGTAACACAGGCCTCTTGCCAGCTCCTCATTACAGTTTACACTGGAAACTTTATTTTTCATTTCTGATCTTTGAAGCAAGTTAGTAGATCTAAATGATGAGATGTTTAGAAAAAAAAAAATCACATGTTAAGTATCAAATTTGCTTCAAGAACCTCAAGTGTAACAGAAAAGTAAACAAAACTTTCTAGAATATTACAGTACAAAATTGAGTTCTAAGTAAAACATTTAGATCATGACGGCTCAAACAAACCTTGGAATTACTGCCAAGACATTAAATGTCCTTTGGACAGGCTCTTGCAAAGTCTTCACATATTGTTATAAAAACATTTGCAAAAATGAAATAATGAAACCATTATGGGGAAACAGACGGAACAAAGGACTATCTTTTAAAAAGCACTATCTTAAAAAATATATATATAATATTATCATGTAAACTTAATGAAAACATCACAGTATTTGAAGATCAGCACCCAGAAAAAGAAAATTACCAGTTGGAAGAGTTTTCTCTCTCCAAGTCAGGTTTTAAAGCTTCTCTAAGACAAGCACAACTTACCTCTATTCGAAACGTTCGACTTGTTGCAGGTGACAAACACTCTAACAGCTCATCCTCCTGATGGACACCAATTATTTTGTAACTTACAATTTCTAGCAGCCTTAAAGATAACCAGAAAAATATTTTTAAAAAGTGAATTTTAAAAATTCAATGCAACATTTCTTTCTCAAATCTTGAGAGAGATTAGTGTAGAATATAAACTGATGCTGCTATTGTATTTATAAAATTTTAAATTCAGCATTTAGTAAAAATTAAGCAGTAAAGCCATAAGAGGTTAAATTATTTCTGGCTCATGGCAAAAAGCCAGGATGTGCCATTACAAAATATAGGTTTCTAGTGAAGATTATTTTATATATCCTCTTTAAATGACCTCACTTTTAACCCCTGTAACTCCTGAGAAGTGAATAGCATGAAATGCTTGGATTTGAAACAATTAAGTCATGACTAACAAACACAATTGATGAAACTCAAGGATGTAACTTCATTAAACAAAACAAATAACTGTGTAAAAATTATATTTATAACTAAGAAGAACCCTTAACAGTGGCAATCTGGAAGATTTTAGCACAATATCACATTTCATCTGTTAATAATAGTTTCTACCATATTTTAAATTCTACAGATACTTTGCTGCATAAAATCTACATGATCACATAGAAGAAATCAAGAGTCTTCCAGCTTTACCTTAATTTCCCTGAACCTTTTTCAGAGAGTTCTACAACTTTTTTACATTCTTCTAACAGGTCCCGCACACACCCATGCTTATCTGGATATACTGTTATTTCCTGTGGAATTTGAAACACAAAAATCGTTAGAAAATCTGAAAAAGTAAACAACCACATTAAAGCACAGAACACAGTGGACTGTTCCTCTTAACCACCTATCTTGAAATGATGACTGAAGTCAAAACCTATGTCATCTTCAGCATTTTTGTTAAGAGATATGGGATTTTTTACATTTTTTGTGCTCTTTGGGGGGGTTTTTTTTTGCTGTTGTTTTGTTGGATTTTTTTTTGTACATCATGTACAACTTTGTTCTAATTCTCAGGGGTTATTCAGGGATAGACCCATAACCACAGCCATACCAGCTCTGACACAGAAATGACAGCAAGTGTGTAATGGTTTCACTCACCTCTTCCCTAAACTGGCTATTTAGCCATATGCATTTAAAACTTCTTCTGTTTTCAAAATCAGTTATCTTCATTTTGAGCTAAAGAAATAAAATAAAAACACTTTAGGCACACTTTGAATAGAACAGAATTATTTTTATAACTCACCCCAATAAAAAGAAAAGACTCTTACCTGTTGATAGTAGAGTTTTTTCGGTTGCCTAGGCTTGAAGAACTGCAGAAGATCTCTTAAAGTACCTTCATAATTATGTCTAAGAGGATTACCAGGGCCATCCCTATAACTACAGAAAGAAAGAAAACATGTTCTTAAAATCCATCTCTTCAAAATCCATTACTGCTCAGCAAATTGAAGCACCAAGAACATTTTTATTACTGGCTTCCAGTTTCACATAATTGCTAACACAGCCTAAGCAGTACAACACACAGAACTTTAGTGATTTTTAAACACAGCTGGGCTGTGGGAACAGAAAACCATTCAGGGTGTGTGTTAACTCTCCTGGATGTTTACAAGCTCACTGATGTCAGTGCTGCAGGCTGGCAGACCTACATTCCTCTGAAATTACTGGCATAGCAGCACATGCTTTAGATTGTGAAAGGTTAATTTGTGGAGCCATATGACACAGCAAATTCCACAGTGACCACAGCAATGCAAACTACAAAGAGCTACTCAAATTCTCACTGATGATGACGGGAGATAGCCTCAGGTAACTAAAGAGCATTTACACTTCCATGAATACAGAGAGCTCTAAGTTTTGTGTGTGCATTACTCCTGAAGAACATACACAGAGCTATAATACACTACTTTCTGCTCTAGTTTTATACAGATTCAAGTCTAGTTTTACACAAACATGTGTAAAACCACTACTTTAACCAGAAATATCCCTTTGAGCACCTGAGAACTTGTTAGATTGTTGTCATCTTCATAAAACCTCATTTGCAGACTTTGAGGGAGGAGGGCAGAATTCAGTGAAGTAACTCCTGCATTTAAACTTGGAAAATCAGCAAAAATGCTGCTTTTATGTGCATTTGTTTCTGCTCTCCTCCATTCTAGAAATCTGCATTCATTGAAACAGCACTTGAATTAGCTTAGCAATTTATCCCACAGCATCAGGCTTTGAAGTAATTAATGATTTTTAAAATGACATTTACTAGAACTCTTCAAAAACATGCAGTTCTTTGAGGCTCTAGAGACAGACATTGCAATACTCCAACAACTGTCAAAGCAACCTGCTGTGCTTGCCAGTAAGATAACATCTTACTGGTACAGAATTAGTTAATGACCTGGAAAAGGCTAATTTTTGAGGAGCAGCTTAGACACAGAATAGTAAGGAATTTGTCTTACCCTTGGGACTTGAAAAATTGTAATAGCATTGGATCCGTGTTAAGTCTCTGAGCGACTGTCTTTGCAACCTGAAAATAAATTTTTGGTAAGTTCTGAATTGTTTCACACAGTTATGACATTGCTCTACAATCATAGAGTCATTATTTCATGAGACTATAATTTCCCTGACAGAGCAGAATGGTCTACAAAGAAAGAATCCAATTATCAAATAACTCATTATTAATAAAACTGGGGGGGTTTATAGTATTTTTTTTCCCATGGCTTCCTTAAATTGTTCATTTAAAATGAAATCTACACAATGCAAAAAATGTACATGGACAGTTTAAGAACTTTTCTAAAAGTACATACAATGCATTTGTGAGCTAATGCAAAAGTTACTTTCCAAACAAAGAAATAAAAGAGAAACAGGAGACATACCTGAAAGTAATTCATCCTATTGGATAAAGTAACAACAAAGCCGGGGTCATTGGGGATGGTTTTGTCACAGAAAATGACATCCACACGGTGATAGAGGTCTCGGAAGTATTCCTTAGCTGTGGGGAGCTCGCTGTTATCATTTTCTGGGTCATCCCTACAAGAGCAAACAAATGGTGGTACCATTACACATCACAGTTACACACACAGGCAGTTGGGGCTTTAAAAACATGTTCTACAGTGAGTCAGCAACAGTGGAGAGATACAGAGATGAAGTTTAGAAACCTTCTGCAAGAGCCACCAGAGCCACACAGTAGGACTGGTGCAGTCGGCAGTGACCCAGAGCCCGCCGTGGCTGTGTGCTGCAGCCCTCACCTGCTCTGCTGGGCTCCTGGGGGTTCACAGCACCTCTGCAGCAGGAGCTGGCCCTCCCTCCCACCCTGGCACTTCCCTGTGTGTCTGTACTAATGCTGCACAGCTTTCTCTAAACCCCTGTATCGATCACTTTGCACAGAGGACAGATGGACGGCATTCCTTGGCACAGAGAGGCAGAACAGTGGGCACAGGGGCTGGTTTGGGTCACTCCTGACTGGTACCCCAACTTCTCTGCAGAGAAATAGCACCAGGGTACAAGCTGTGCACTTACCCAGGAGTCAGCAGCCAGCCAAGGGTGCATAACACCAACTGGGTCAACTGGGACTGCGAGTTCCAAGGCATGACATGAGAAATACATTCATCTCACATAATCTGGGGTAAGAGTGCTGAAGATAGACTAGCTGGCTTCCACCCACTGTCAGCCCATGGAGAGAAACAGAGCAACACAGTTGGGTGTGACCATCAGGAGTGAGAGCATAGAAATGCTGATTTATAGCCCTGCCAAGCTTATGAAAGATGCCTCCATTGGATACAAGATGCAGGAGCTCCCCTTTTGCCTTGGAGAAATCTCCAGCTGAAGCACCAGTACACCCATGAGTGGCACGTGCTCAGGCAAACTAGGAGCATCTCATCACTGCAGACCAGTAAGGACCTGACTGTGAGCACAAGGGAGAGGCAAAAAGGGAAAGCAGTTCAGTGTAGTTCTGGGCTGAAAGAGCTCCAAGAGCCTTGTCCAGTGGCCATGGTATCTGAAATGCTGGAAGGCTCCTCGGTGTCTGCGTTACAGTGGCTCCAGTACAAAGCTGCACAAATCAGATGCACTGCTGAACACACTCTGGTAATATTATGAGCTATTTTAGATTATTGGTTTTCTAAACTAGGAGGACACCTTTTCCTTAAGTAATGTGGTACATGATACTCAAATAGCACTGATATTTGCTCATTTCCCCTTTGAATAAACAAATGAGAAGTGCAGAGAACACATCTACTATTGGAATGTAATACTTAGCTCTTGATAAAAAAGCTTAAAGAAGTTCAGCTTTCAAAGTGAACCAGGTGATATAATTGCAATAAGGTACTCCTTTAAAATACATACTTCTGAAACACTATGATGTCACCATCCATGAGTTCATCGAGAGCTTTATCAAGAGATACATCATAGTCTTGAATCCTTTCTGTTAAATTGGGTTTAACTTCCTGCAACAAAGAACAAAAATTATTGATCACAAAATAGAAGAAAAAAATAAAGGTCACAAATAAGTAACAATAGTGAAGAAATCATCGGCTAAGGTAACCTGTACATTCTTTTGACTGAAACAAATGGATAGATATGTGTCTATTCTAAATCTAGAGCGTGTATTATAAAATATCTACATGCATATTACATATTTATACTTGCAGGCTGACCTCTGGGCTGACCCAGGGATAATAGCACCTGTGTAAACAAACTGGAATGGCACTGTAACCCTGGCCTGCCCAGAGCAAGGAGTACAGCTTTGCTTTTTAGGACAGCACTGTGTGTGCTGCCCTGGAACCACTAGAGAGAGCAGCAGGACTGCTACCAGAAATTGCAACAAAAACCAAATTCCTTGTTCTTACTCTAGCAAGGACTTGGCCTTGGCAAGATCTGCATCATCAGCACTCAATAAATGTAGCAGTTATGAAGATTCACCGCTTGTATTTGTGCAGAAACAGCCTAGCAGACTAAGGATTTTGTTTCCTGATTTTGGCTTAGGGAAGGAAGGAGAAGATGCAACATTTTCTCAACCTCACTAAGGTGGGTACTGAAAACACAATGGCCAATAATGTCAGCAGCACTGGCTCTTCTAACTCAGCAACACAGGTCTAGCACAACAAAGCTGCTCATATAGGACCCTCATGGAGACAGTTTTTGGTTTTAAAGCTTAACACTTTTATCTGTTTAATATAAAATCTGTTTTGAAGTTAACTCTCTGCTGCTACTCTTTTGCAGCACTGTAGACTTCAAAGTTACAGATTACAGTGCTGATAATTTATAAATTACCATTGTTATGAGCAACTTTTTAAATTTTTTTTTCTTTACAGCATGCAAAAGACAAAAAAGTTACAAAAAGTCTATCAATCCAAACCTCATAGAGGATAAGGTTAGTTTCTTGTGGAAATCCTGCCCTCTCACACATAACTGGAAGCAAGTCACCTGTTGGAGAAAAAAGAAGGAATGTGAAATGTGTAGCACTAATTGCCTGTGAGACCAACCACAGAAAGGGGAGAATCCCTTTCTTTACCCTGGGTAGATGGTTCTACAATGCCTAAGAAAGAGCTTTCCACACCTAAGTTTCCCTTGTTGACATTTTCAACCAGACACACATTTATGGTTCCTTTCCACTTCATTTGAACAACAGAAGTATGTGCAATTCACTGAAAATCCAAGAGATTAAGTAACACTGCTCCTTCCCCAGAAAAAAGGTTTAGTATCTTTAAAAAAAAAAAGACAGCTAAAATACAAAATTAAAAATATGTATAAGTTAACAAATGAGACATTCAAAACAAAAAACTAAAATATTTTTAGTCAGTGGGTATTTCCTGAATTCCTTAAATGGACCCATATGAAAATCAAGGCTCACAGATAATTCAGGCTTAGCAGCTGCTCAGGTTGCCATAGTGAAAGGTTAAAGAAGAGTTACATGAAAAGCTCTTGGGAGGAAAATATCACATCCCAAAGCTTTACAACAGGTCTGAAACAGCTGTTACACCTGGTGAGTGCAGCAACAATGAACTGACCACCTGTGGGGTTTTGAGGCTCAGACCTGCAGAAAATGTCAGTGACACCACATGGGGAAAAAACTCTCAGGTGCTGGGGGAAAGAAGAATTTGTTTCTGTGGTGTACCTTTGGTTTCAGTGATGGAATTATTGTTAAAGGAAAAGTATGTGCAATCTACTTTAAAAACTTCAATGATTAAAATGAAATTGAAATTCAGAACTCACGTATTTTACAGGATATAGGGGTGTAGATATGTCCACAATAATTCAAACTCCGAGTTTTCGGATCATACATCTTCAAAAACAACATTACATCATCTACAAAGTGAAAAACAAGATTTAATTTTAAGTAAGGCTTGGGGAGGGGGTAGGAGGTCACCTAGATGTTTTTATTTACACAGTAACAAATATATGTCTTTATTAATTCGGTGTCCTAATAATACAGAGAGAAATTTATTCAGTGAGTCTGAAAACATGCAAAGCATGCCTTCCACTTCAAGAGAAATGAAGGAAAAACTGCATAAGAAAAACTAATTTCAAGCCCTGTAGTAGTTTGAGGCATATATCAATGACATTGTTGAAAAAAAGGAGTGCACAGTGGTTTTGAGATACACCCAACATGAAAGCATTTTGTATTTTAGAAATGTTTAGCCCATATGCTTACGATCTTTGTCAAATTTGGGTAATGTTGCTCCAGTAGCAGCCATCTCTGGATCTACTGTTTCCAAAAATATTGTCCATGGATTCTCATTGTCACTGAGCTCAATCATCTATGTAGAAAAATGTAAAAGAAGAAAAAAAAAAGTCTCTGAAGAACCTAATACAACCTGGTATCTGCATTTTCATCAGATACAAGAACTTTGACATTGGACAAATGGGAAAGGTTTTCTTTTTAAGTTGTGTTAAAGGAAGTTTATGAAATCTATTAAGACAAACAAATATGGATATAAAACCACCAAAAACTTTGATGTAGCAGTAACAGTAGGTTTTACTTAAAATGAACCCACTTCCATATCGTTCGCAAGTTTACCTACAGCTACCTTTATAATAGCAAGGACACAACTTAATTTTAGAATAAAAGGAAGGTGAAACCAACCTGTGGTATTTAGACACATTTTACATTTTAAGCAGTAGAATTCCTTAAATCCAGAGGGTTTGCCCCTTTTGTCAAAGGGATATTTCTGTTTTAATCTAACATAATAAATCATGATTACACCTTTTTTTCTACAGCAGAAAAATCATGCACCAACCACACTCCTGCTTCCTATCCAAATTAATCCACTAAACACCGAGTCCTGCCCAAGTATCAAACTTCACCAGATACAATGAAATTAATTTCAAATCAAAACCTGAAAAATCTTATGTCTCAAAGTTAGATATTCTTCAAGAGAACTAAGAATCACGGGAGATGTAAGAAGCAATATCATCATCTCAGTGACTGCTTACCGTTTTATTGCCATCTGCTTCATTATCTAACATTGCAGGTCTTTTTGTTCCATTACTTCTAGCTTGCATTGGCCATAATCTGATTTGATCCTGGGGAAATCCCTAAAAAAAATAAAAATTGTGACAGGAAACTAAATCAAAACAAGGGAAAAATAGGCTAAGATGTTTTCATTCAACTCAAACAGATCTTTTGTGTTAAAAGTTCTAAATTATGATTGCTGCCAACATGTGGAGAAGGTAAGAGCTAGAACACAACCATAATGTAACAAAATAAACACACATAGGTATTTAGCTACAGAAAACTCACCATTGTTTGAGAGAGGTTTTGAACAAATTCTGTAAGTGTAGAGTTTTTTAATACTTTGAAAACAGTGTATTTCACTTTTTCTTCATCATACATATCATTGCCTTGGTGACCACAGAACTGATCCTCTGCCACTATCTGAAAAATGACATTTAAAGGTTACTTTTCAGATTAGCCCAGGTAATACCTTCTCAGGATGCTTTACTATGCAACCTCACTGGCCCTCTGGCACAGTGCTAACACTATTCATGTTCTCAGGGAGCAAATTTGCAAGAACACAGATTACAATGAAATTAAAAAATCGTGATTGATAATCTCATCAGTGCAAGTAATTAAAATACATTAATTCTTACAAATCCCAAGCAATTAAAAACCAGTTGTGCTTAGATCCCAAGTCTTGGAACGTGCTCTAACAATCTTGGCACTTGGAGAAAATACAAAGGCTACATAATTCTGTGACTGATGCAATGCAAGGAGGCCACTGAACCCTCTCCCTGTATTTCCCACAGCTCCCCTGCACTCTTTGGTAACAGAAGCACAAACGGTGCAATGCTGCCAGTGTCCCACTGCAAACTCATTGCAAATGCAGGGCAGAACAAGCTGGACTTCTCCAGTATCTCTGCTTATCAGCACCAGAGAGAACAGGCAAGGAAACATGGAGGCACATGGAAAATGGGTTCTATTTCCCTGTGCCAGATGGGCTCTGGAAAGAGCCATAAACAGGGTTCCTTAAGGCAATTCATAACAATCTTGTCCATCTGGCTTTCCCAAAAGATAATTGCAAATATAAGCACTCTCTCCTCCTGCTTCTACTTGATGAGCTCTGTTTGGCAATAGTCCAGACCTGCAGCCTATGGCTAGATACATTCTAATTTTAGAAAATAATTCCTGAAGGAGATAGAAGTGCAGTGACAGGGCAGCCATTTGAAATAACCTGGACCCTTTCCTTTTCCCTTTCCCTGAACCTACTATTTTTACTCACAAGCACAATACATTCTAAAGAAAACAGAAATGTTTATAACATAAGTACTGTGTGTTTTATTACAATTTGTTGCATATGTAAATAATACACCTAAAAGCACTAAAATTATAATTTCTCTTCAAACACTACTTCAGAAGAAAAATTAAAAAAAAAATAAAAGAAGAAGAAGAAAATCAAGGTTTGCCTCCAGGGTGGTTCAATATTCTAAATTTTCATGGTAAAGGAGCTGTAACAATCTGTTTCAAAAGCTGACCTGCACTTGCATATAGAGGTGAGCTTCCTGCCTCTCCTTCCTCTTCTGAGCTTCTATCCTCTTCTCTTCTTGTAGCCTTTCTACAAGTTGTTGAGGAATATCATGGTCGGTGACAGGCTGCAAAACTTCACCTATAAGGCAGATTTTATGATGTTATTTCAAGATTTACATCAAACAGTTTCTTTTTCATACACACTTGACTACCCTCTGATTTGAAGTCAAAACCAACTTTCTTCATCTTTCACTTAAAAACATGGTTTGATATCATCATACTGTGGCAAAAGAAGCACTTCCACGACAAACCAAAGTGCACTGCTCCCATGAAATATGTATCACAGACTTTTGAATGAAATATTCAGTTCAGAATTAAAAAAATATTTGCCACTACTCCCTTTTTAAAGCATGTATGCATCTACATGTCTACATTCAATTTGATTTAATTCCATTACTGTAAATCAAAGGCGACTCTGACGAAGGGGAGAGAATGATGCATCTGACTCCATCATCAGAAGGCTAATTAATTACTTTATTATATTATACTATATACATTTCATCTAAACCGAATCTGCCAAGCACTCACTCTGCACACAACTGCTCACACTGCACAGAACCTCGTGATTGTCAGCCAACAGTCCCCCACACACACACACACAGTTAGCCCTGATAGGCCAAGGAAACAAAACATCCTCATTTTGGATAGACAATCTCCATATTGCATTCTACTTTGGCACAACACTGGCACAGCAAGCGATAAGAATTGTGTTTTTGTTTTTGAGGTTCAGAGAATGTGAATCTCAGAAATCATTGTGCCTTGCTTTTCTCTGTGAAGAGAAATGTGGCAACATTCCATTACCCAAGTCAGTTCACTAAATTTTCCATCCTATAAAGCAGCCAAGGTTGAAGCTCTTTGCAGGTTGCCTTACTGAGCTAAAAGGTGACCCAGAGCAGCACACACTCTCCCAAAGTGAGAGAATGGCAGGTTGATCCCACGGGATCGCTGCCTTCCCACTGTAAATAAGGCAGCCCTGTTGTGCAGGAAGATAGCCAACAATTCAGAGGTAAAGCAGCCCTGCCTGCCTGCCAGTGCCCTTTGGGCACAGAGGTGACACGTACTGAGCTTGGACTCCCTGATGTAGACCAGCATGTAGGCGTTGGTGCAGTGCCGCACGGACAGGTCGTCGTCGTGCCCGCCGTAGTTGTGCTCGATCGCCTCCTCCTTCGTGCACCTCGACACAACGTCGTCATCGAATTTACACCACTAGGGAGGAAGTTTGACAGAAAGGTGATTTTACACGTAAAAACACGCTCCTGAATGATAAATTAATCCTATTTCTGGCATGTCTTTCAGCTCTTTGAAGTAACTAAAATTACCTTCAAGCGGCGTGACTTTTAAAAGGAAATCTAGTTCAGTATAATTTGTGCTACCTGCTACTTGTGCTCAGCATAAGGAAGTCCATAAATACCAAACCTTTACTGAACATTTTACAGTGAGCACCAAAAGCACAATAATTATTCCAATAAGCTTTTCTTAAGACTTGAAATATCTAATATTTCTGAAGGAAACAGAAAATTGACTTTATCTGTTGTAAAATGAAATAAAAAGCAGAGATGCACAAGACAACTAGTAATTCTTTGTACATTTAGAGCAATATGCATCAAATTTCAAATTAAAACAATGAAAGTCAATGAAGAATAAACTACAAATAGCAATAAATTCACAGTAAAATCTGACTTCTACTCTTACTGTGAAAAATCATGTACACACAAAACCAATCAATTCAAGGGAAGAGGCACCTGACCTATAAATGTCCAATCCAATCAAGTCACCTAAACCTGGAACAGTGGGACATACACAAACACACTGAACTTCTGAGTCACAGAAACACTGGAAATGCTCATACTTGCTTTAGCAAAGTCAGCCTCAAAAAAATGCTGGATAAAATATGATTGCAGAACTTCAACACATACACACACAAGAGAAGGGATTTCCTCAGTTAAAAAATCTTTTTCAAAAGCCAAGTGTGTATGCACTCTTCCTTTAGGGGAAGAAAATTCTGAAGATTTGCCCATTATAAAAACTGCAAGCATGCATTTGCAACACACAAATCCTTTTAGATGCTTTTCAATACTCACTTTGCCATCGCCCTTTGGATTTAAGTAAACAACATAATGTCCACCATGGTTATCTCCACTGTGTACTAGAACTGCATGGAGAATGTAATTTGCAGGATCTTTAGGATCTGTTTTTTGCAAAAATTCATCTAGTGGCAACTGTTCAGGAAACTCAAACCTAGTTTCAAAAAGAATGAAGACAATTGTATTTGTAGTTAAGATAGACACACATTCTTAGGCACTATTATGGAACACTCTGTGTACTCCTAAAGCAAAGAATAAAAATTGAACATGTTACTGTTACAATGCCAATTCTAACCAGGACATGCTGCATACAGTGGCAGAATTTATACTGTTTAAATATGGAACAAAAATAAACTTTTCAAGCAGCTCAGGAAAGCATGCCCTCAGTAACAAGGGCAAGAGCACTTCAACTGAATTAGGACTGGTTTGGATTCATTGCATCAAGGCAAAAGCTTTAAAATCTGTTATTTTCTAGCAGACAAATGCAGCTTCCCTAGCACAGGTACCACTGGACTGGAACACTACTCTGAAATATCTCACCTTGGTGAGAATGAGATAATTGCAATAAACATTTAGTTTACAGCCAACCATGTATCTCCTCAAGACATTATCATCCTCTGCTTACAGTGAGTGGGCAAATGGCTCTCCCTCCATCCATGGAAACAGATGGAGGGCAAGCAGGTAACTCCTTACTCATCCTGCTCACTCTGGTGGCAGCCTTGCCACACACTGCACAAAGGATGATACACAAACCATTAAAAGATGCAGGCACCTGTTCATGGTCAAAACAATCACTATGGATTATCAAACATTCAATTTGTCGTTCTGATGTTCAAAGTTCAACCTGTGCACCTTTAGGGGACCTCCAGTGTGAGTGATTGCACATGCCTGCCTCAGAGCTTAGTCAAAACCAGGATTTTGGGAAGCTATTTTTTGCTAAAATACATTCACAGGTCTAAATTCCCCCCAAAAAAACCCCAACCCACACACTAAACTAACCAACCCACTTACCTATCATTTATCTTGATGTTTTGGTCAGTCTGAGGATCATACATAAACCTCATGAGCTGTAGGTGTAATACTGGTGGCAGTGTTAGGAACTTCACACCTTTCTCTGCCTCCTAGACATTTTAAAGGAAATAGAAGGTTGAAATTGCAGGGGTTTTAGCAACTCAAAATATTGTTTGTTGCAGACAGCCTTCATATGGACTTTTATAAACTTGAAAACACAATGTGCACCAGAGTGGTTCAAAATTTGGGTGCAATTTGAGTATCCTAATGCTGCACCAACCTCTCATGAGCTACTCCAGTAACACAAAAACTCAAATTAAATTAAATTTAGGCCACCCATACAAGGATATGTGGACACCTCACTGCATTAAGATCAAGTTACCTGCATGAATAAAACTGGGAGAAGATGGAGGCAAAAGCTCATTTTTGATCAATAAGAATTTCATGTTCATTGCATCCTGCCAACAAGGATTTGGCTACTGTGCTATACCTTCCTAAGAATTGCTAAAGAATATATAAAACATTACTGACAAAACCTGGTATGTCAAAGCTGCAGAAATAAGCTTCAGTAAAACATAATTTATAAAGGACTTCAGCTTACTCCAGTGGGTGCAGCAAAGTGCAACTGAAGAGCTCAGAAACACGTGCACACACATAAATGTTTAATTTCCATGGGTTCACTTAGTGCTCTTGCTAAGAATACAAACATGAGCTCTCCAAAGTTACTTTTAGAGCTATCCTGCTTTTTTACTTGACACATGGAAAAACAGACTACTCATAGAGGAAGAACTTCTCAGTCTTGAGATTGGTGGAAAAGTAAACAATTCTAGCAATGGAAGACTTGGACCTACAAAACTCACTACAAATTAAATTGCTATAAAATCTGAGCTCCATTTTAAGAAACCTAACACAAAATAAGAGGTGCTATTTAAAAGTTTGTCTAAGAAGAAACATCACCAAAATCAGTTGATAAAATCTAGAATGGGTTTTGCAACATTGTTATTTTATCAAAGATAAAGAAATAAGATTTAAAACCAGGTTAAAAAAATAATACCTGCAAGCCATGTTCTCCTGCATCATACTTGTTATCACCATCCAACTGCTCCACTGCAACGTAGTCAATGAAGGACTCAAAAACTGAATGAAAAAAGATTGGAAAATTGTACGTTTACTCTAGCCTGCAACATATTAATCAAATGAAGTATTAGGACAGGGAGTTTGTGTTTGAGTACTCCTGTCCTTACTTTAAGTATAATTTTATATTGTTTAAGAATGTCAAGAAATGCACCATATTGCAGAGGCATATCTAAGAATACCAGCAGATTTTAAAATCACACAGTTACAGGTGTCTGCCACAACTCCTCACTTCACAACTGTTAAGCATCAAGCCAATGCCTCTGTTTGCTGGACTCCTACACATCCTTTCCAGTGCCTTGTACCCCAGGTGCTCAGTAAAGGAGATGACAAAGGATCCCTGCTCTGTGTAGTTAAGTCTTTTTTTTTCTTATTACTATGGCCAGGTCTAAATAAGAAACTATTTTATCCAAGTTCATCTTTGTATGTAAATTATAACTACTGTGACAATACCACTGTGATCACCATGGCACAGTTTTATGACACCAGAAAACTCCTGAAGTCCCTAGAGTTTTATGAGAAGATACCAGTGAGAGAATTAGGGAGGTAGGAGCAGGGAAAGGAAATGGAATAAGAAAAAGAAAGAAATGTAATGCAGGCAGAAACATTCTCTGCATTGAAAATGTTTTCAATAAGGTGTCCTAAAGCACAGATTTCCAACCACTGTGCACCAACAAACCCATTTGAAAACAACAAAACAACAGGCACTGAATTTGTCCAACATGCTGAGATACTGGATGGGTGCATATCACAATGTATCACTTACTGTTTTTCTTTCCCTTTATACTTAGCTGGATGTCATAATAATCTTCTATTCGTTCAGACCGATAGTCTACGTGCTTGCATTGGATATAAGACTGCAAACAAAACCAAAACAAGAACAGAAGTTCAGTTTTATAAAAATAACGAGAGCTAATTTAAATTATTTTTAAGAAAGGTATAAAATACATACCACCATCTTCCCTCTGAACAATTTTGGGATAGTGCCTTCTACACATGTGCCTTTCATTTTATTTTCCACATTATCAAGCAGCTGAAAGAAAAATCAGTTTTCACACAAGATAAACTTGCAGTTTTTAAATTCATTCATCACAAACATGAGTATTTAACTGATTAGATGCTAAGTCACTTGGACAAAAATGAAATATTAGTCTATTTGTACTGGCATCTCCTTTCTAGTCCTTTAAATCCTCCTCTTTCCCCTAAACTGAGGGCTACTCCAGCTACTCCATTCCTTTGAGTCTGGAACCCCCACAGATGTAACAATGCATTTCATGTTCAAAAACTGCTCTTCTCTCCATGGCTATAAAAGTACCACCAGCAAATGTTCCAGCAACTTTCAAGCTTCACTACTCTTTAAAAACTCCTCACCCACAAAAGGCCACAAGCAATCCCATTCTTAAAGAGAAAACAAGGCAAAAACTCTGCCTTTGAGACCTAATTCAAATTAATCAGGGGCACTATTAACTCTGATAGTTCCTAAACTATATAATGTATATATATATCTATATATACACACACACAGAGAATATCAAGAGAAATGTATACATCACAGACCAGCAAGAAATAGTATCAACATACCACTCGACATAATTCCTGGACATCATGTTGCATGAAGCTGTCTAAAGTTTCCCACCTGTGTAAGGCAAAAAAATAAAAAATTACTAATTAAGAAAAAAACACCTCAAAAGACATTTTTTGATTTCTTTGCAGATCAAGAATGTAATGCACAGCAAGCTGCACAGACTGAGATTTAGGACTGGCTGATGCACAGGTTCTCCAGCTGTGTAGGGAAAAAGGGGCAGTGAACTTGTGGGAGACTGTGGCAGCTGTTCTATGCCCAGCCCACTTCTCCTGTGTGGGACTGGGGCAAGGACAGCAAAGGCTCTGGGTGAGCAGGCCACAGCCAGGCTGTTGCCTTTCCAGTCTACAACCCAGCCTCAGTTCATGCCAAAAAAACTCTTAAATAAAAGCTTGGGAGCAATTCAATGCCATCAGTTTCCACAGCAGGTTTCCAGCTGCCTCTCTTCTGAGGGCCCTTCAGGTGCAGTCAAGTGGCATTCAGGGATTATTTCAGCACAGGAAAGGAAGCAAATGGATTTATAGGAAAGACTGGCTCCTTTGTGCTCATCTAAACAGTTAATCCTGGGCATGCAGTAACTTCAAGGGGGCATTCAGCTTTCTGAGCTGTCCATGTGCAAACACAGGATGTGAAAGCAGGGGTGAGGGCAGCAGGATCTAAATGCCTCACAGCCAGCATGGCACACTGCAATGAGGGTGTCCAGCACTCCTGCCTTCAATAAAACAAGAAACACAAAGTGTTTCTAGTTCCAGCATTAAATACACCTGTGAGAATGTAATTTCAACTCAAGAAAGCTTTTCAAGTTCTAAGTCTCTGACAACTTTGCAGCAGTCACCACTCCCAACAGTATAAAGTAAACTGTGCTGACTGTAGGCTCCATGTTCAGTGTGATGCTCCACCCTGGCCCTGGAAGCAGCAGCAGGGTGAGCAGGAGCAGTGCTGACTTTATCCTCCCTCCCACTCTCTTCTCACTGACTCACCCCCACTGTCACATGGCAGCAAACTGATCTCCAAAGTGTGCCAACAACTGTGTGGGGTCCACATTAAACAAGCTGAATCAAGTGGCCTGTCAGATCATTAAGAATAGAAAATAATGCCCTGACTCTCTAGGCTTTAAACACTAGCCAGCTCATAGGACAAACCAAAGAAAAAGGTCACACACTAAAATTAGGATAAAGAAGGGCTCCTTCAGACATGGCATAATTTTCTACTTAAAGAAGTCAAACCTAGAAATTCACAACACTCAGTAAAAAGTAATACCCTAATAATACCTGAGCTCCTAGGGCTCACAAGGCCAAAAACTCCTCTCTGATTCAATGATGATGGAAGCAGGAAACCTAAATCTTCAAACACATTCTAAAATTCTTTTCCAAGAACAAAAGCAGGCATGAGCACATTTTTTAAACCCTGCTGTTGGATACAAAATTAAGCATCTGCAACACCCTTGGGAAAGACCTCTTCAAGCTACTGAATAGGACACAGTTGGGATCTTAACTGGAGATGAAATATTTACTTTATCACCAAGTAACAGGACAGCAGGAGCACTGATACACCAAATATACAGTGAGCCAGCAGGAAGAGGGTATGGCCAGACAAACAGACAACACTAAGGCTACTGATTTCCTTTTAAGATTCCCCTAAAGGGGAAGAGTCAAGGTTGCAAAGAGGTTGTTTTAGGACAGAGCACAACTACAGGTTGTAGCAGCAGATGCAGGATGAACATGAGGACAACCGTTTGAAAAAGATGATAAAAAAGTGTGTTTTGAAATAAGATGTGTTCCTAATGTGTTTTGAAATAAAACAGTGCTAGTCAGTATTGCTATAAGACTAGCCTATAAATACAGTGAGACAAAGTAATACAAAATAAAGTATTTTAGAACGGATTTTAATAACATCCTACTCCACACTTACAAGACATGCAAAGAGAAAACTTGTAAAAGTTATACTAATGTTAATCTTTCTGTCCTAACTTGTGTCTTTGGTATGTTGTAGGAAAATGTTACAGCAGCCATCAATGTTCAACAGCATGGACATGCAAATTACTGCTATTGCACTAAATCTAAAAGAGATTCCATTTTAAAGACATTAACAATACATGAACTGCAATGTTTCAATGACTATTTTCTTCTGAATTTTACTTAAGTCAAATGCATCACACAATGCTCAGGTAAATGATAACCCTGTTTTTAACAGCTCGGCTTCTGTACCATTCCCCTTCCCAAAAAATCTGACTTTTGGATCAGCGGTCTTTAGTACTGGCTACTAAAGTAGCTACAAACTGGCTACAAATAAAAACCTATGCAAGTAGACTACAGAAAGTTAACAATTAACACCATATTGCATTAACACTTCTCTGCACCTCTCTGAAAGTAAATCTTATTAAAACAGTATCTTTTTAAAGAAAAGCTTTATGAAGCCTGAGTGCAATAAACAGTCCAAGTTTCTGAAACTTACCCAAATGATTTTGTTAGCTTTTTAGTTCCAACTGGTTTGTCACTATGTTGCAGCTCATAAAACACTCTTTGCAATGCTAAAGGAACACTTTTGGATGAATCATCTCCTTCTGTGGGCATCATGTACACAGCCTGGAAAAGCATTTAGTTCAATTAGTATCAGAAAAGTTTATTGCTCATCCTGTTTAATGCATTCTTTCCTCTTCAGTGACTTCCTTCATAGAACTCAATTTACTCAACACTTCAAAAAAGTCTGAAAAAATCTTGTACTGTAGTGTAAAAACATTAATTGTCTGGAACAACACTTCTTAGAGCACAGTGGTTAGAGAAATGTGAACAAGAGATTCCATTCATAGTTATTTTATCTAAGTAGCTCCCTTATTCCAGCCTAGAACAGTAAATGCACTAAAGCATTTAACACCTTCAAATACCTTCTCATGCCCAGTATGTCTCTGCAATCATCACAGTAGGACCAGATATAGCAGTCAATACCACAGACTTGAAAATAACTGCTTTTGTGAAAAAGCAACCACATGAAACCATAAAGGGCAACAAGTGAACAAAACCAGAAATGGTCCACCTGGAGAAAGATGTCAGAGGAAGCTCTGAGAGTCCCTGATTCATTCATTCATTCCTACTTAACGTCACTGCTGTCCAGCAAATAAACAGCTTAACAATTCAATTCACTGACTATACTGATATGGGAAGGATTGGGAACAAAGAAATTACACAAATAGACCAAACAGGGATTAGGAGAGTTCAACAGTCACTGAGATGGGATTTACTTTTTAAAAAGTGTACAGCAATACATCTAGGGGAAAGGAAGAGCAAACAAAAGGGAGATGTTCATTTGAGAAGCGTAAATATAAAAAGGAACAGACAGCCCTGGAAGGAGATTAGGCAACAAATGAAACTAAAAAAGACTCCAATATTAAGCAGCATATGAGAAAATAACCTGTTAAAACCAGAAAAATTGCCATCTGAATTTCCGCCTGTGAAACACCAGAGAATGATCCATTTCTGTGAGTGAAGTGCTGAAATGGACCTGGGTGCATCAGCCAGAACTCCCAGGGTGTGCAGCACATCTGGCTGACCCTGGGCTCCTGAGGTGGGCAGCACATCTGGCTGACCCCCACACACAGCAAGGGCAGCAGTGCCCACAGGCAGTTGGGATCTCTGGGCAAAGGCAAGCACTGGTGCAGGACAGTGCACAGGGATGGGGACCACATGGGACAGGCACCAGGGTAAGGCAACACTGACACAAAAACAATACCAGCGTGTGGCAAAAGACAAAATAAGAAAGAAAATAACAAAAGAAGTGCCTAAAATGTTGACAGGTGAGCTTTCTATTCCAGTTCTGAGGATCCACTACATTTTCCAAAAGTACAGCAACAGAAATACTTCAAAGAATAAAGAAAATCATAAGAATAGCTACAGTAAGATGAAATAAGAGAAACAATTTCATTAAGAAAGCAAATCCCTTCTGATAGAAAAAACAATGGTTAATTATGCAATTGTAAACTAATATGATAATTCACTGTATGATAATGACTGTATCTTTAAGATTTTTAATTTAATTTTCAGAAGGTACCAGTTAATAGAGATGATCTAAACAGAATCATGAACACAGTAACTTCCAAATTTTATTTCTCCTCAGTTGCAAGCTACACTGTTAGTAGTACTTCCACATATTAAAAGGAAGCATAAAAATTTGAAATTTATCAACTTTCTTCTGAAGGACAGGCAACAGAAGTCTTTGCTAGAGTAATTTAAAGAACAACAGCCCAACCTCACCCTGATGACAAGAAAAAAAAGTTTTTGCTTGCTCCACTTTGAGATTTGTTTAAACTTCTTTTATATATTTTATAAATGGAAGAAAAATGCATCTTCAATTTTATCACTGGCAACAGGTTTTAACTGTTGAAACTCAATAAACCTTCAGCGTGTTAGGCAATGCTTCAAGAGCTTCAGCTAATAAAGTAAATAATTTCCAATTGCTTTATTTTTATCATCCAAATGCAGAATCCCAGTTAACCAGGTCGATCTGGGCAAACCCCAAATATCACTAGATAGACTTATAGCTTCAATTTCACAAGCAAAAGTTATTTCTTGTTTTAAAATGTCAACATCAGAACAAGTCAGCACCTTGAAGAGTCAGCTTTAAACCTCTTCCTGAACCCGGTTTATGAACCTTTTTAAGAGTGGGTGTCACTAGCTAAAGGTAGAAACAGAAGTAGTTGAATGACCAAGTCTCAGATCTTCCAAAATTCTATCATCAGTCCCTATTAACTTTTTTGAACATCTTATAAATGCTTTTTTAAAAACAAATATATAGATATTTGCTATGTTTAAACAAATAGAAACAAGGTGTGAAAATCAAGTCATGAAAAAATGCAAATATAATCAGTGTTGATATATTCAAAAAATAAATACTAATACGTTAAACCTACAGCAGGCTAAAACTCAATCTTGTGATTGACTCTTCCTCCCAAAATGCAAAAACTGAGTTCAGAATACCTTGATAATTAATCATAATCAAATCCTTCGCCTTTAGTTCCCATTTTTTAAAATGTTTTTCTCATATACCATCTGGACAATTAATTCCCTTCCTATATCTCTCATGTAACACTCAAATAATAATTTACAATTTACTTATAATTACTACATTCCAGTTGTCATTGAATAAAAACAGCAGTTTTATTCCTTTGGAAATTCTACATGTGTTATGACAAAGCAGACATTTAACACAGCCTTTCTTGGCTTTTCATTCTGTTTCTGTATTTAGGTAATATTGGAGCTCATTTCTCTAAGTTTAAGTGTTGCTACCACTTTTTAAATATTACCCTCTTAAAACCTTTATTTTTTTGCCTTATCCTCCCAGATTCTGAAAGCTTGACCTCGATAAAGGAGTGAGGCATTCTGATCCATGTAGAAGAGCAGGATCTCTTATTTAACACCTGAGAAGTTCCCTCAGGAAATGAACACCAAAGAGGGACAGGGACATGTAGAGGCATATTGAGAGATATGAGAAAAATTTTAGATATTTATATAATAATAGAATGCTACAGGTAACTTTGAACACATTGCTTAAAACAGGAATTACTTAAAGAAGGGAAATAAATACTGTGCATGGAATTCCAAGGTTAGGTAAAATATATAGGATAACTTGAGTAGAGCCAGATCGGGGAGAAATGGACCAGCATTTATTATTCTAATATATTTATACAAACATTCTGTAACATTCTCATGTGTTGTAGGGACTTTTACAAGGGAACCAGCAGAAAGTTCCAAAATGCTCGGAGTGCAGCCACTGGCACTAAAGGGACACCGCAGGTAACAGAGCCCAGGGTCAGACCTGGAGCCCTCTGGGAAGTCACCCCTGCCCCTTGCCCACTAGACTGTGGTTAAGCACACATTTATCAGTCCCAAACACCAAATAACAATAAGCTCTAATGTCAAAGTTGCTTTCTTTATTCCCTACCACTGAAGCCACCTCTTGTTACTTAAAAGGGAGGTCTCATTTCCAACCAGAGCCTCCCATGTGCTATGTGGAAGCAGAGCAGAGAAGAAAGGACCTCTCCATCATCCTCACCCACGCCTCCCCAGGGCCTGACTTGCCACAGGTATGTGCCTGCCTTTGCTATTGTTCATTGCTTCCCCAGCTCTGCTCCTGACAGCAGCTTCTCTGTGAACAAAGCTGAAGTAACAGCAACAAAAGTCATTGTTTCTTGCAAGGAAGGAGGATTCACTGAAATTATGGAAATGCTAAAAAGCAAACCAAGGATCCTGCACATTTTGTTTTATTTTACTTTGGTTTAAGAAGAACAAGCTTGGTCAAAGTGAAAACAAAAATGCAAAACTTACTTTTTTCACACAAAGCAAAAACTGCTTCTTCCTGATCTGTACCAATGACAGATAAGTGCTAAAGCTGTCTAAAACTGACACTGTTTTTTTCATCTGTTCTGTTTGGAGGGGCTCTGAAAGCCTGAGGAATGAGCAAGGAATTGAACATTCCAGCTGATGTCCAGGAACACTTCCATAAACAAAGTTGCAGCTACCAACTCTATAAATTAAGTTTTCTCACATAGTCACTAGTCAGATATTAAGAGATGCTAAAAGTTGCTTTTATTTTGGGGCTGGAGAAGAAGTGCAGGGGAATGCCTGGTAAGATTAGTTCAGTTTAAACCAATCTGTATTACAAAAAGAATTCCTTCTTCACTACTTCATGGTACATACTGATTTAGTGACTACAAGACAGTCTTGAACAAACTACTCAACTGCATTAGATGGAGCTATTACAAAACCACTTTTTTTCTCTCAAGAGCAAAGTGAGTTATCCAAAAGAGTAAAATGCACAAACATTGAGTGCTGAGCAAAAAGAACAGGCACTATAATGAGTGATAAACAGAATGAGTAAATTATACCTCCTGCAAAAAAGGAGCAGGTGCATCATGTAAAACAAGTCAAGTATTTATCTGTTGTCCATGGCATTAGGAAGATCTCAGTTACATTCCATTCAAGTTTGAAGTGTTATTTTTTTTTGCAGTGCTTCAGAGTAAACAGCATTACAAAGAGAAAAAAGAAATGCCAACTGGGACACTTATAACAGGGATATAAAAAGTAAGATGGTGGGAAATTACAAACAGTGGAAAGCAGGTACATCTAAAAGGGAAAAGGAAGCTTAACTGAACTGCAACTAGTCTACATAAGAGAAACTCCAAGTTAGAATAGTTCATTTGCACTGAGACAGACAGTAAGTGCAGAAATGCACAAAAGGATGAATTAGGATCAATAGGAAGCTCCAATACACAGAATAATGACAAGTTGTTTTTTTTCTCCAAGTACATCCCCTCTTCTAAATAGCCACCTCCAATATCTAGTCACCACTTCTGTTTTTAATCCCAGTAAGAGTACTTCACCATTTAAAAATTATACATTATCTAGTGTATTTTATCCTGGCTTTAGATTAGATATTTATTTAAAAGGTATTTAAAGAAGTACTTTCCAGCAAAGAAATAACATCTACAGTAAACAAAAAATACTACTAAAGTAAATATATAATTATGTTGTTTAAACTACTGAAAATACAATGTTTTCCATCACTACAGAATGGCAATCATAATAACAAAAAAAATCTGCTGCATAATAGCAATTTCAAGATGGAGCAAATGTATATCTTTGTGCATTGTTTATGGGCTGAGAAGCCATAATTCCCTATTTTAACTATTTCAGAAAAGGGAAATTGCTTCCATCTTTTATCTGCAAGATTAAACTGCTTCCCCTGCCCCCAGCAATTCTTAACAATATTAACATATAATACAGAATACAGAAACATCCCCTAAACTCAGGTCTTCAGGTGCTCTGCCTGCTTCCACAGAAAACAAAAGCTTGTGTTCCACAAACTACAAAAGGGAGCTTCCTGTACTCTGCCTGCAGTAAGACATGCATCACCATGTAAGTCACAGCTCCTCTGAAAGGATAAAGGAGGCAAAAGGATCACATAGGTCTGTTTTGAAGCATTTAAAAATGCTAATTAAATCAGCTAATGTTATAATCTCATGTTCTCTCATGTATTGCTTACCTTTCGTAGCTGATTTGTGAAAAATAAAGTCTGTAACAAACTGTTCATGTAACAAGTTGCTCCCTGGTTCTTTAAGCCAACATATCCTGTGTGCTTCTTTGAATCCCACCTGGAAAATAGTTTGTAGTTAAAAACAAGGAAGTTCTGTATTCCAACAATAGTGTTTGTTCTAAGGTAGTGCTGCTGGTAGGTATCAGCTACTGTCCAGTGCTACTGAAGGTTCACATAAACTCCACTCCACTGCTGCCTGCCAGTAACAACAGGCTTTGCAACTAGATGCTTACTGATTTTATTACTTCTTTTTTTAATATATGTTCTATATGGCAAAAAAGATGTCCTTTGAGAGTGTCCTGGAGCTCAGAGCTGTACTTTTAAGGGCAAGTCTGCACTTCTGTACAACCCCATTGTTTACAAGTGCCATGAAGGAGAACTGAGATGAAGCAGTTTTACAACAACTGCAAACCAAGGCAGGTTAGCCAGCACGTGGCTGTACCTGAAACCCCATCAGCTCCCACACCACAAATGCTCAGGCCAGAACTGCAGAGTTCAATCACAAACCAACTCACACAGAAGCGGAAGCTCCACAGCATTTTGCTGACTGATGCAAAGAGAAATTTAAGCTATACAAAATCTCTATGTGACTATGAAAAATTGCCATGTGAGAATTCATCAACTAGTAGTGACAAAATGAGAATGTCTGATGGGAGCTACAAATGACAGTAACAGAGAATAGTTGAATGATCACAAGCAACATAAAAATACTAGAATTAAGAATTTTTAACACTGCTTTATTTTTAATCAAAGATACTTACGCTACTCCGTGGGGAGCATCTGCTTGAACATAGACTTCAAAAGTAACTTTGTCCTCTTCTATAAAGCCTTTTTCAGGATCAGTAACTTCCTGTAAAACACCAATGACACAGGAACGTGAAAAGTGAACATGCAACATGGCTGCAGTAAAGCATCCCATAAGACATCATTTTCTAATTTTCAAGCTCAAGCTATCAGTAATAATAAACTGAAGAAAAAAAACTGAAGAACACCAAAGCAGTTGTTTTATGGTTTACTAGATTTTAATTCTTTTTTAGTGTCTCAATGCAGGAAACTTGTTCCTGCCTTTAAAGATTTTGCAGTATTTTTTTGGTTTTCAATGATGTAAGAGTTGGTAATCAAATGTTCTGCTTCTTCTGGACAATATTCAAAACCTTTGCAAATGTTGGTAATCAAAGAGAAATGTTCTGCTTATTATTGGGCAATATTCAAAGAACATATGGAAAAAACCTATGTTCTTCAGAATGTCAGTGACTATCACTTAGTGAAAACAAAACACAAGCACTTGGACAGAAAACAGTAATGAAGGAATATTTAAATTACAGCATAAGTAAAAACACTCTAAAAAATCAAATTAACAGAGTAAGAAATTAAAAAGAAATCTACAACAATGATAGAAAAAAACAACAGCTTAGGGAAAAAACCCTTTGTTATCAGCATCTCAGTATGCAGGAGGACAGGTACAAAACTGCTCCTACCTAGCAATAGATTAATACATGTCCAATTACTTACACTCCAGGCCATGAAGTTAGAAAAGCCCCAGTCATTCTCCTTATGAAAGAACAAGTGACTAATACGACGACTGAATGATTTCTCATCATCCTTGTAGTTTATTATCTTGAGAACTGCTTGTGCATGACAGGACCATGACCTATAAATACAGAAGAAACACTTGAAACTCTTTCAAAACCAAGCTTTTTATAGTCGTTACATAATTTTTTTTGTTAGGGATTTTTGGTACATTACTTTCACACATCAGATTTTTTTTCCTTATTAGATGTTAATTGTTATTGAGGGCATGAGCCTCTGGGGCTTTACGAAGCCACATTATGAACCTGGAATGGAGATTTTCTCATGGCAACAGTGTTGAGATGAAAGTGTGTCAGTGACTTGCAGGTTGTTTAAGAAGTTGAGGGTTCCCCCAGGTGAGTTAGCTCTGATCTGCCTCACTGCACAGGGATGGGCCAGCTCCAAGTGCTCTTGGTGTCTACAGAGGGAGGTCTCAGCCTTTGGGAAGCAAAGCATGAGGAGCTTCTATCCTCCCTCCCACAAGACAAACTCCCCAACACCAATTGTTCCAGCAGCATTTCTTCATGGCCACTGGTGTTCAAAAGCACCCTACTTGTGCAAGGCAATCAGTGTGGACACAGCTCAGACCAGGTCCTGTCACTGCCTCATGCAGCGGCACTGCTTGCTCAGCTCCACCTGCTGCACCTTGGTTGGTACTTCTGAAGATCACCCTTTTTCTGTAAATGCCTGGATGTGAATCACACATCCTGTGACCTGTTAATACACTTATAACTTTTTCTTTACATTCTGCCCTGAGCACTCACCTCTACATTCTAAAAATGATGAAGAAGTGGAATTTATTATTCAGAGTAAACAACAAACTTAGTGAGATTCAGGGCCAGAATGGAATTACCCTATTGGAAAGGACACCTGAGAGGTCTGCAGTCTTCCTGGATAAGCTACAGGAATGCTCCAGAAATTTGTAGTTATCTTTTAAAATTTTTCTATTATTTAAAAAAGTGGTCAAAGGTAGTCAATGTTGATCAGCATGCCAGACCCCAAGAACACACACATGTTCACATCTTTGTGGATGAGCGATGGACTCCACTTAAGGAGAGCACTCATGCCCTGCTCTGCCTGCACTGGTAGCAGTTACCTGCTCACACGCTTCACAGGGCAGCATTTATAGCTTGGCATGGTTAGAGAAGCTCCATTTTCATTTGAAACAAACCCAGAAGTTTTTCCATGCCAAGAAAACTGTCAGTCAAGGGCTTCTCCTTCAGCAAGCACATATCTAAATTCTACCACAAACTTCTAGTCACACAAGCTGATTTTAGTTCATGCTAAGGAGGGGATTAGTCTTATACTTTGAGATTTAGAAAGGTGGGGGGGTAAAGGGTACTCAAACCCTTGCAATTCTCTCCTCTTGCAGAAAGCAAGGGTTTGTTTGTATTTCTTGCAATAGATTAACCAGTATCAAGGGAGGACCTGCACAATAATTAAAAGGCTCTTACGTGGAATCAGACTCAGCATTGCACTGAAGGAAGAATCCTACACTCTTCTGGTGTGGTCTGTCGGGGTAGAGCCGAGGCATCACCATGATCTTCCATGGCAAATTCCGAACGAAGCACGGAGGGCTGAGCACTGACTCACTCAACCTGTTGAAGCGTTCCACTGTAAACTGAAATGTTGCTTCTGATCTCCAACTTGTATCTGTAACACACACACACCATTGCTTCAAACACCTCACCTTCTTCACTCCAAAATGACCAACATCATGTAACATGAGCGTGTTTCGTGTAGTGGAATATTGGCAGCAACAAAAACATCCCCATCCCAGAGGGACAGTGAGGTACTTAATTACTGACGTCTCAATTTTTTCGTTTTGAAAAACACTGCAACTCCACTCAGGCGAACATGGCACTGCAAGACACATTCCTTTTGTACACTATTTCCCTCAATGCTTCTTTAGCATTTGTTATCACTCCAGCTTCTTCTAAAGCAGCAGGTGCAGTAAGACAGAGACATCAAATGCTCTACAACTAAATCACAGCCCACTCTAACTCTTCTTGTTGTGTAGCATCTCTACAGCCCAGTTTAAGTCACTTCTCTGTGTGAACCCATATGCACAATGGAGTCTCACAATCTGTTCAAATGCCCTGTTGATATCATGTCACCATTTAGTTGCTTTTGGCTTGCAATAGTAGATTTTAAAACAGATGAATGCCAGAGGATGGTTGTTGAATTTCTGTAAAATCATATCAGTTTGCTGAAAATCAGCTCAAGAATAGGGTCCTGTTTTCTTTGTGCTATGCAAAGACTTTGGAGATTTTTAGTGGTCTAGCACTGTTAAATGAGACTATTTTTTTTTCAAAGAGCTTATTTTGACACACACAATTTAAGTAATTTTGCCTTCTTCCCACATACCCAGTTCTTCACCTACCACAATCTGTTCTGCTTCTGTAGTACACAGCTATAACAGGGTGCTGGAGACTGTGACAGCTTCAGCAAGGCACAAGGCCAGGCTCTCTTTACTGTGACACGCCTCATATTGCACTCAGAGGAAAATCCTGCAACTTATCCCAACAACTTGACAGGCCAGGGATGCACAAGACACTGCACAAGACACTGCCACGGTTCCAGTCTGACACTGGTTTAACAGGGAATCCTCCTGGCCCTAAGGAGCTTGGATGAGCACACCCTTGGTCACCCTGCTGCCCTCACTGCACCCACGGGGGATGCACAACCAAAGGTGTGTCACACATGCAGTGACACTGAAATCAAAGAGCACTGAGGGACAACACCACTGAGGCAGAAGTCAGAGTGTGAGCTGTGACAAGGCACAGAGTACAGCAAACGTGTCCCTGCCATACAGGGACTGCAGAGGTTTACTCAGTTGGTACAGCACCAGACACAGCGCTGAATCATTTTTCCAAAACACAGGTGAGTCCTGATTGCTACCTTACTTTAAAAATGGAACACCCTTGATTACAACATGCAACAAGGGTAAAGATCATATATTTCATACAGAAAATTACCAAATTTTAGCCACAACTGCCAGGGAACTACAACAGATTTCATTCTTCTCCCTTGTGAAGCAGTTTTCAAGCAGTTGTCCTACTCCTGAATTGCAACATAGGATATTTTTTTGTGTATGGTCTGACAGCCCTAAGCACTCCAATTATCTCTTGGAGATACTACAGCCCAAATCTGCTTCCTGTCCCCTCCACTCCTGCAAAAACCTTGGTGCTGCCCTGTGCTGTCAGCTTCCTCAGTAACACCAGAGTTCAAAGGATTACTTTTCCCTTTTCCCTGCCTGGAAGTGCAGCTAACCAGCAGTCTGTCACCTACTTATAAAATGCTCTTTTCCCAGTTTCACTACTCACTGCCCGTTGACAGAGTGAAGAGCTGATCTTCTACACCTAAGAACCTGACAGGCTGCAGACAGAGGAGCTCTAACTTGATTTGCAGCCAGGATGAAACAAATCTGCAACACACTTAATTTAAAATAAGTCTTGTATCACATGTGTATCTCAAACCACCTTGAGGCCACCTCCCTACTCACAATCATGGTATCAGTGCTTCTGGGCTCAGTTTGAGCTTCCAAAAAACGAGCCAAGTTTGCTTTCTGCCTCCTTTGATGCAGCTTTCAAAGCACTTTAGCACAAGGATGCAGCAGTGCTGCTACAGTGTCAGCTAAAAAATGCAGCCCACGCAGCATCTGCAGATGCTTCAGAGAAAGTTTGCCTGTATTTCTTGATTTCTTTTCAGGAAAGCCTGTGCATGGGAGCTCACCAGGGAATGGGAACTCTTTTCTGTAAAATATTTGAGCAAGCACTAGTAACTGCTCCATAAAAATGCAGCCTTGTAACATAGGTCAACCCTAAAATAGAAGTTTTTTAAAAATAACAACCTTCCTTTCCTTCCAGTAAGCCTATTTTTTCTTAGGAAGTATAATGGATTAAAGGATGAATTCTGTTAGAAAAAGAAGTTTACATAGCAAACATGAAAATTATTTTGAGTACACCAATAAATAAAGGCTTTTTTTGCCATCATGAACGTGCCCTCCAGACACCACTTACAGACTGCAACTGGCAGCAGGAAAATTTAGTAGTGACTGGCAAGTGAGACTTTTATAAATCCCAGAACTACAAATTGAACACAAGGTCAAAAGGACTGATCCAGCTGACAATACTTGGACAAATTGCATGCAATGGACTGTCTTTGCTACATGGAAAACATTTTTTCATTGATGTGATGAATGTCATATTCAGCATCTTCACAGAAGAAAAATCCTTCAAATTAGAGATCCAAATACTGAACGGGATCCATTTTAAGGCTGAAACACATATTTAAATGTTGATATTTTTGGGAAAAGGAGATTTCTTTATTCTCTTAGTAAATGTTGCTACCTTGAAAGTGCATTGGAATTATTAAAATATTCTGAACCTGAATTATTAATGGAAAACTGGCTGAATATTCTATGAATATTTTAATAATGATCCAAATACAGCATGCAATACCAGCATATGGCTAAGACTGATGCTTCTGAAAGCCTTCTTGCCTCTGCAATTCTTCACAGAAATGAGACTTCAGGAGGCAATGGCAAAGCTGTGAGTTTATGTTCAGCTAGGGACCTTCTGTTTGAACTTTAACTTCTAAGAGAATTTACTCTATGTGTTGCTTTGAATACTGATGCACTTGCAAACAAGTTTTGATCAGAGCCTTGTTTTTAATAATTTTTACTTTATTTGCAGAGGCTGCTATTCCAGCTTTTAAAGTCTGGTTCATTTAAGTCCTTCTCCATACAAAGCACAGCACAGTCCTTCAGCTGGTTTTTTTTAATTGCTAAGACTTCACACAGAGCAGCAACAGGTACTGGTCACAGCCTTGAGAGAACACAGCCTTATCTGAAAGTCCTGCTGCAGGTCCACTGCTGCTCCCATTCCCTGTGCCTCACAATGCCTGCAGCCTGTTGCCTAGCAAAGGGGATGAGAGCTGCACTTTTTTTTCCCCCCAATCTTATCAGTCATTTCTTTATGTGCTAAGCTGCAAGAACAAAACCAGCTCAAAAGTTTCTTGAACTCAGAAAATCACCAGAAAGCTGATTTCTATGATCCAGCTGGAAGCATCAACCTTTCATCTTGCTGTTCACCTCTCTCACAGGAACCATTAAATTCATTAATTTTGCTGAAGAGGTATCTAAATTCTCCTCATCCATTCTGTATCAGCTCAGATTGATGCCCTTGAAAGGAAAACTGCATATTTATCAGAGAAGCCCATATCTCCAATTTTTCCTGTCTTTTTAATCTCTGAGCTGTCCATTACCCATGCACAACATTCTGCAAACCAGGTTAGCAAGAGCACAAACAGCAAAAGAACAATTGCACTGATGTGTAAATAATGCAACAGCAAGCAATTAATCTGATTTACAAGACTTGGAAAAGAGGCACCACCCACTTACATGATGCAAGTCTTCAGGTATGTTTTTGCAACTCTAACATTTTGCAATAACACTCCTCTCTATCTGTGTCAATGCACAGTTGTAGCAGCACCAACATGTAGCCAGACACTCCTTATTCAAATATAATGAGGAACTATTAAGAGCATTGCTTAACAATCACACTTGAAGCCTGAAGGGTGTCCCACTCCAGAATGGGCCCAAGCTCCTGACCATGCTGGAAGTCCATAAAGGCATGAGAAGCTTTCACAAACTTCTGCCAAACACTTTCAGATACTTTTTCTCCCTAGTGCAACACCTTCAATACCCAGTTCTGAGAGTCAAAGAGTTGGGAATTGATACAAACAGGTTCACAGCAGTTTTTTGCCTAATGGGTCAACATTATTCTGAATTAAGAGGTGAATATCTGACTACTTGCCAGCCCTGATACAGCCTGGCTTTCATCAGCTATTTTTGCAATTTAAGTCCCTATTTTGGTTAATTTGTGCTAGTATTATATACAGACCAACTAGTGGACAAATGATTTTTCTAATTCACCAATGTGTTATGCACTGGTTGTATCAATACCAAACAGTATCAGGCTTTCTACAAATAAACATCCCTACCAAGAACAGACTTCAAACAGATCTGTTCTAGCCAGTTGGTGTCAACCCATGTGGCCTTCTCTTGCCACCCTCTAAATACCATGGCCTGACAAACATTTAACATCTTTTATAACAGTTTTTGATAAGAAAAGACTCTGAGCAATAAATCAAAACCCTCTGAATGAGATTAGGTAATCACACAAATAGAATTCATAGGCTAAGCAAACTACATTTTTCTTTATTTGCAAGACTCTGGTCATAGAGAACTTTATCTTTGCCAATGATACAGAGGTGATATGATATGCATGATGTGCTTTTGTTCTGAATTTAAACCCTATCCTCTTCATGGAACATTCCTATTTTCTATAGCATTCTACATTTCTTGAACACATTAAAGTAAGCATTTTTTTGACCTTTAACCTCAGACTCTGATTTTTCTGAAAAAAATCACTCAACATTTTTGCACAAATCTAACTAAATGTTTAAGCCTAGTCCTAAAAGTACTCTCACAAGACAGCACAAAATATGGAACAAATCCCACTCATATGATGTTTCCCTTCTCCCAACTCAATTTTACTTCATTCTTCAAAATGAGGAGTCCCTGCCCATATCCTTTCCCAGGAAAAGAAATATCACTTCACATTTTCCTCACTAAACAGAACAGATTTAGAAACTTGTTACCTTCCTTTAAATATACCCAGAGTTATAATTATTTGATCCTCTGCAACAAACTGTACACCCTTATTTTCATTTAATGGACCAAGAAAAAGACTTCAAAAACACATGTCCCTTTTATTAACAGGACATTAATACATAATTTTTCTTTTGCTTTTGCAAGTAAAATTAGGTGTCAGAACTGAGAACAAAAGATGTTCATCAACAGAATAGTTACCATTGACTTACCACACAAAGACAAAACCAGATCACAGCTGCCACCTGACAAGAGAGCAGGACAGATAAGGATTCTAAACACCCTGAAGGAATTGCATAACTGATAAAATTACCATTCAGCAAAGCCCAGCTGTAGCACCTTTAAAGGGCTGTATCACAAAACATAACAATGGACAGTAGCACTTTCAGCAATTTTTAAATGAGTACCTAGAAAGAGTACAGAAAAAAAAATTCCCAAGCCTTCAGAAGTCTAATCTTATTGTACAGCTATGTCAAAAGGATGCCTACACAGAAAACCAGCAGCCATAACTACAGAGGGATTCATTTTTCTAATGAGCTGCAGATTACAGGACACAGGTAAAAAAAGGACTATTTTCTCTCAAAATCATAAAACTAAAGAAGCCACACAAATCATGGGTTTATCAAATATTTACTTACCATCTTCCATGTCTTCCTCAGTGTTGTTATGCCCGTCAGCCATCGCTACATTCCCATTAATGACAGGATTTTGAGTAATTCTTGGAGGATCATCTGTATCTCCAGCTAAGGCAGAAAAAAAGTATGTAAAAATTAAACATGTAATTAATAATCAGAAAATAACTTTTTTGTCTCAGGTAGTGTTTATGAGACATAATAGTGCACACTTGCATAGCACAGTATTTATTTAAGTTATTGCTCAAAAGTTGTACTGGTATGTGTCTAAAAAAATTCCCCACATAGGTGAATATTTATGGACAAAGAAAAAGTCCACATTAATGTGGAATACAGACACAAAGAACATAAACTGACTTTTAAGTTTCCAGATTTCCTTGCAATCAGTATCTCATAATCAAGTCTCATTAAATAAGAACTTCCTATTTACTTCCTCTTGCATTCTTAGAATGCAAGAAATTTTTATACAAGTTCAAGTTTCTAATAGCAGACTTTCTAAACTAAAAAGTTACTTTAAGACTTCTTCAGTGTTACTGTGTTTTTAAGAAAAAACCTCAATCTCTAATCAAATGTAATGGTAAGATTTAAATCTTACTTGGGAAAATTGGAAAGGAAATCTTTTAGGATTAAGGAACATTTCAGATATAATATTTTCCAGTTTCTAGCCAACACTGCCATTATGTTTTGCTCCGGTGACCATTACATATGTAAATGCCACTAAACCAAGAGATATGAGACTACTTGATGAACTGGAACCCCACTATTTCCAAGTTGCATTGCCTTGATTGAACAAGCACCTTCCTGATTCCTCCAACAACTGAACAGCTCCTCCTTCCACTGCTTGCGCACCAAAAACCAGTGGGCAGTTTCAGCATGACTCCAGAAAAGCGGGTATGTTCTTGGATACACTAAACTGGCTTGTATCATCAAACTGTAAAACCTATAAGCCCTTGCAACCATCTCAAGGACAAGCACTACTTAAAAGACACTCGAATTTAAAAGGTCTGATGAATTTCTCATTGCTGTACAAGTCATGCTATTAACCTATATATTCCACTACCCCTCAAAAACCCCAAGGTCACTGATTTGTGTAACCAGGCCCAGTTTTATACCCAAAAACTCCACACAATATCAGTCAGTAACACAAGTTACTGACCGTGTGCACTGCTGGGGATGCAGACAACCAGTGCCACAGGATGGAAACCGTTCCCAAGAGGCACAGCACGATTCCAGCTCCAGCACAGCAGCCCGGCCGTGCCCTCGCCCGTCAGCACCCTGGACAGAGCTGGCCTCGCCACGGGCCCTGCCGAGCTTCCCGGGCGGCTCCAGGCTCCTCACGGGCACGCAGGGATGGATGGATGGATCCCCACGGGCCGGGTGCCCACGGGCCGGGGTGCCCGGCTGTTTGCAAGAACTACCAGCTAGCCCAGACACTTGCCTTCTACCAGACTGCAGCTGAGTTTCTCCTGAGCAAAACAAACACAAGCGACAACAGGAATCGCTCTGATTGTCTCCGAGTCTTTGAAAAAAGAGAGCTCCGAGCAAAGGCACGGGAGAAGGCACGGGAGAAGTGCAGCAGGAGCTTTGGAGCGCTCCCTCTCCTCAGAGCACACACCACGCTTCTGCAGCCTCATTCCAATTCGCAGCACACAGGAAGATACTTTCACACCCAGCACTCCTATTCTGATTGTTTACTCTCCCAGTAAATCCGCACAAGTAGTAACCTCTGCCCTCAGCACGACAGAAACAGCTCAGGTTAGAGACTTACTCCTGGATTAGAGCTACGCTAGATCACAACGTAATGCTCACCCACGGCTTCTGGACACTTATTAGGGAGCAGCAAATCTCACTGAGGTCCCAGCAAAAGGGGTGCTGTGAAACACACACTGCAGCAGCAACTCATGCACTTTTCTAAATTCTCAGCTTTAGAACAAAAGCAAAACCAAGTATGACTTGAAGTTTTGCCTGTAAGAAAAAGGTTTGCAGAAGATTGGCTCAGGTGTGGCAGAGCCTCAGGGGCCCCCTCAGCAGCAATTGGCACTGGCAATGTTGCAGCAGAACAAGTTAAAGATTTACTACAACTAAATTATGGGGGGACAGGTTTGAACTCCTGCAACTTAAGAGCAGGAAAAATGACAAAAATCAAGAGTGAGAAGGAAAGATCTCCAATTTCATTTCAACACCCTGCCTTCCCCCCTGCTTTTTTAACCTTTTAACAGCACGTGCTGGTCTAAACAGAAAGCTGTCCTCTGGGTCACTGCATTCTAGAAGCATACAGCATGTTCTCAAAATGCAACAACTGTTTACACTAAATTAATACTAACTTTTTAAAAAATGATTTTTCTTCCTAAAGTTATCATTAGTGCAACTTAGTATCTCAAAACAAACTGCAGGAAACACCTTAGGAATAGTTCTGTTCTTCACTAAAAGCATATCCAATATTATCTGTAAACAGGGAATTTAAGCATTGACACAATGTTTCATGGGGAAGAACTGATCTTAATTAAGAAAATAAAAAGCTTTCTATAAGATACTGCTCTACATTCTCTGAAAGTATGAGGAGCTGGAGATCACAGCAACAGCAATCAACTTAAACAGAGACAGCTTCTGAGATACTGTTCAGTGATAAGACAAATGAACCATGATGAATGCCCCTGCTGCTTCTCCTGACATAGATGGACACAAGTTTGTGATACAGCTTTCAGATATGGAAACCAGATAACACCAATCAATGTTTCTGGCTACTGTGAACAAAGGAAATGTTATAACTGTTAATAAAAGTCAATTAACCCTTTACACAAACAAAACACAACCCCTCTTCAACAGATTTACTAGCAAGCAGTATAACAAAATATATTTTCTAGTAGAGCATTGAAAACCTGTAATTTGTGTTTTTCTCTCTTGTCTTTAAGAGCTCATAGGAAAGAACTGTAAAATCATACCAAAGTTTAATTAAGAAACATGTTTTCCTTTGCCTCAAGCAGACGTAATGCCAAAGACTTATTCAAATTATACATTACAGGATTAAGAAAAAGAAAAAATACCTGTCCACACTGGCCAGGAAAACCTTCCTACCAAACATACTACTTGATACACTGCTGTCTTTAATGCAGCTTAAACCAGTGTGTCAACATCACTCCAGTCATGTCACCTGTCCATTCCCACATCAGAATACCCAGTTTTAATGATAGCCCTGGAATCAATTTGAGATGCAGTCTATGAATCAACTGAAAGTTAACATAAACCACATTGATTAAGGAAGCATCACAACAAAGTGACTTTAGGAATACGAAATGTCGTTAACTCTTTAAATGCATTACTGCAGTATTCAATGAATACAGCTTTCAATAGAAAAATTGTAGACACTGTAAAAGATTGTTTTGTAAGCATTTATTTTTCACCTCCTCAAAATGCAACACATAAACCTCTGTAGATATTCTTTTGCTACAAAAAGGAATGCAAGGCAACACAAAAAATAGTGATGACAATTTCTTCTGAAACATTTAACATCACATATCTTTTTCTCTCTGCCCATGGCACTGTTACAAATGAAAAATACATCTTGAAGAGTTTATAGGGGTCTCTGAGTTTGGAGGCTAAGACAATTTCCAAGAAGAGACATTTCAGATATTAGTGAGTTTGTGCACAAAAAAGAGCTTTCACTTAGTTACTGAAATATCATGAATGCTGAAATAAGTCTAAATACTGAGATGTTTAATAAGTCTAAACACTGGAACAAAACTGGAGCGTGACACCACAGTCTGGGAAGCTGATAAGAAATGTCAGTCATCTTACACAAACAAATTACTGGATTATATATAAGTGACTCTGCAGGTGCACACTTCTCACCCCTCATTGACTAAGACTGTCACTGAAGTGCTGAGATGAAAGCCTGAAAGCAAAATGGTTGTGGCAATTGCTGCGGGGGAAAGAGGGAGAGAGAAGGAAAAAACCCAACTATAAACTTGCCATATAATGACAGACCCTACAGAAAGTATATATATGAAAAAAAATCTGCTTGTTATGGACTATGAGATCAGTATTATCATATTCAAATACACTACTAAGCAATCAGAATTAAAATAGTATCACTGATTTTTAAAAAAAAAACTCTTGTATTCAAAAAAAAAAAAGCTTTTCTGATGGATTCAGCTTGTTTAATAATAAGGACTCAAGTGTCACAGTAAGATACATTGCTCTGTTGTTCTACTGTTCCCAAACAATTCAAATCTACAAGGAAGGAATCTCAGTTTGCCATGTTTTTTTCCTACTGATGAGAAAGTGGGAAAAAAATTTTGTCAAGCTCATGTAGCTTCTGGCATAACTGAAATGCAGTTCTAAGAGAGGAGCAGAGCAGAGTGCTCTGTCCCTAAGCTGCAGGACACGTTGCTCAGCATAAACACGTGTTTGCAGTCACGTGTGGCCAAAAGCTACAGAATGACTGCACAGGCACAGCAATTCCACTACAGCAGAAACTGCCTCTATTGAACAACGATCACAACAAGCTACAGCTTTACTAAGCTTTCAGTCATGACTCACATCAGAGCCATAGTCAAAGTCTGAAAGCTGATCCATAATGTTTGTCATTAGCTTTTGGAGCTGGCAGCCACAGAGGAGACACTGAAGCAGTCTCGGCAGCAAGTTATGAAACATTTGTTTCCTTTTGAGGTTAGGGAGACCACAGCGGAGGAGTAATAGTGATACTAAAAACTTGGTTACAGTTATCACACACATCCGCCTCACGCTGGAAATGGCTGGGACCGAGGGCTTCTACAGCCCCTGCACGCTGCCAGCCCAGCTCTCCATGCAGCAGCGCCACAGCAATCCCAAAACGAGCAGGGAGCTGCACCAAGGGCAGCATCACCAGCCTGAAGGGAGTCAGTCATTCACTGCTGGCAGCAGCTTGGAGAATACCATGAACTTTCATGTCCAGGGTCTTGCTTTTAGTAAAGGAAAGTAGAAAACAACACGACTTTCTCCTCTTCTGCTGGACTAAATGGACATTCCAGAATCAAAGCCTTTATTAAAGTTTTAAAAGGGCATTTTTTTCTTTTTAAATACAATTACAACACTATATACAGATATGATAAAGGGGGTGTGTATGAATTCCAGTGGATGAGTGAAGCTGCCATAAACACTGGGAAAAGAACTTATTGAGCAAAAATATCAGGTGGCAGGAGATACGAAAAAAGTCAGAGAATGCAAATGAGCAAAATCCATGCTGTAGCACTCAACCTACATCAACATTAAGGACATCCACTGCATGCTCAACACACAGCCCAGGTATAGCTTTGCTTGTCAGTGTCAGGACCCAAAGCTGTCACACCCCCTCAGGGCAGCCCAGCAGAGGCATGGTCCTCTCCACTCACTACCACATCTACTGTGGAACAAACCATAATCTCTTCAAAAGTTTTTAACAATTATTATATTAAAATATATCAGTATTTTAAATAAATCAATATCTAAAAGTTTACTTCAGTGTTTCATTTAAAATACCAGCCTGACATAGATGGCACGGACACAAGTAAAAAAATAATTAAGAAATCATCACTGCTAGAAATCACAATGAATAAACATTCTGTGATTTCAAGTGCTATAATAAATATCACCTCTTCAATCACCAAATTGATCCTTGCTATTGTAGCTATTGGGTAGCATATCAAAATACATCAATAATTGAGACATTTTTAAAGCAAGTAGTAAAAGCCACACTTTCCAAAGCAGTTACCGAACTGTGGTGGTGCAAAAAGGACACCAAAGAGACTCAAACAGAAAGCAAGAAAATCACTTCTTCAAAGCAAACAAGAAAGTTTAAAAAGTGTGGAGATGATGAACAAATACCTGCCTTGAGCTGGAAGTTACAATGCCAACAGGTTACTTCAGCACTCTGGACACAGACTGCCCAGGCCATGCTGTAAGGGGCTGCAGGCACTCCTGTGGAACTGGTTTCCATGTGGCTGTAACAGCTCACAGGAAAACTTCTGGGCTCCAGCAGCTTGCTTCTCCCAAAGTCTGGAAACCACTGCTCTGAAAGCCAGATGAATAGAGCGGCTCCCAGGAGAGCAGGGCAGGGTTTAAAAGAACAATCAGAAACCAAACAAACAAAAAACCAAATACCCAGGCCAAAAAATAAAACCAAAACAACCACACATACCAAAATTAGCCAAACAAGCTCCCAACTCCATGATCTGAATGGAATTAATTTACAGCAGTCAATCTTTGAACTACTAAAAGTGTTCTGAGCAAAAATTTCCCCTCACTTGCTCTGAAAGAACTCAGTTTTGCTAAAGTAAGAGAAACTATTTGGCCTCTAATGCCTATCTGCAATTAAAATACAAACACCACTTATTGTACAAAGGGACTCAAGAGAAAAGGAATTAAATGAAAAGCATTCCACACAGTTTCATTTTTACAAGACACTCCTAGGTTGCTATAATGAAAAATCTGAAGAGGAATCGAGCAATTTCTGTACTGTGTCTGCCTTTCAAAATGCATCCAAAAATGAAGCAATTTACCTGAAACATTTCAAACTTATCAAAAAGTAACAGAGACTGGATTAGTTTGGCCAGAAGAATGGGAGCAGGGAAAAGGGAAGTGCAGAAACCCCCATGATCCTGTGGATCAAGATGTAGATAACTGCTGTCATGGATGTTTGCATTACTTGTAAATATTATTTATCATTTGTCTTAGTTAAAAGCTAATTCTTCCATTAGCAAAGCTGGGGGAAATTTGCTTTGGTTTCATTTATTATTTTTCTTTTTTCATGGTTCATTACTTGATCCAGTCAAAAGGTGTATCTAGGAATGTATGTACCTCAACAAGAAAGTTATGAAGGACAATGACTAAGTCTTAAGGGGTAAAAGCTTCTAGAGAAGTATCAGGAGGCAGAGCCAAGCTTACAGACTAAGGGAAAGAGGTATTAGGGGCATAGAAAGCAAGGGGACTTCTAGCTAGGGAAATGAGGTTTAAAGATCTTCAATCCTTTCAAAATCTGCTCTATTACATTTAGAAAGAAAGGAGAAAAGACATTTATTTACTAAAGAGCAAGTAGTCAACATTACATCTTAAAAAAAACAAACCCAAACAAAAATGAAGCACTATTATATGGAAGTCTCTTGCTCTCTAATTGTCATCTGAAACAAGTAATTATTGCATTATTGACTGGGAATTGCAAGTCTCCCAGAGAAGATGATGTTACACAAGACAGCAAATGAAGAACTGGGATGGGACAACTTCCTGGAAGCAGACTCATCTCTGCCATGCCCAGAGAATATGTAGCAATGACTAGACAGACAGTAACAACACTGCAGCACCACTTATTATTACACTGATCAATCATTATGCTGCTGCTGCCTTGCATTCCCATCACTGGGTCTGCCTGGCCAAAGAGGACATTTTGACAAAGCACAGCATGGCCAGACTGGTTTCTAACTGTGCCAATGTAACTAATGGATGGGAACAAAATTGTATTAATAGAGTACATGGTTATTCTATTCTTAGATAAAACAAAGCAGTTACACTCTAAGAAGGCCCTGAACAACACGCATGACCGCCACCAGTCTGTAAGGTAAATAGTATCAGAAGCTTCATCCCAGTGATACAGTTATCTTCATGGGAAAATAACTGGGAGGTACAATGTAACTTTGTGGACAGAAAAACAGCTGAGAACAAATAGCCTATGCAGGACCTGCTCTATAACTAAGCAGTTTGCTGCAGCAACTTATTTATCTGCTGATCTTCAAAGACAGGAGCAGTCTGATGGCACTCTACAAAACAAACTCTTAAAATGCCTTAAAGATGTGATTAACTTCCTACTGACACACAAAAGCATTATCAATACAAGTACCCAGTGGAATTTAAGGTGCCATTAAAGAAGTCATCCCAAAAATTTACTGATACCAAGAGTGACTAAATTACTTGCTTTCAGCAGTTTAACCCTTTGCTTTATCAATAATTTAGTGTCAGATGAAAGACGGCGTGAACCAGAGTTCAGTTTGGACACTAACAACACACCCATAATTATCCAAAAAAATTACAACTTGATGCTCTTGGTGAAAAGTGTGCATAGGCAGCTTTCACATTTCAAAGGATCTTTCAAAAGCTTTTTAAGCCCCAGGTGTTTAATAACTGGGGTAGACAGCAGCACTGGCATGAGCTTTTCTACAGTACAGTGAAATTATTTAACAGAAGATACCAAGCTGCCTATCTCATTATCCTGGCTTTATGCATTGTGGAGTGTCACAACCTCTTGGCAGTCATCAGGGTGAGAGAAGGCCTGCTGAAAAATCTTTCACAGTTCCTTTTCTTAGTCTGAAGAGCTTTTTTAGCTTAGGCTATCCTTCTAGAAAACTATCACATCAGGAAGAAAGGCAGGAAGACTGCTTCTGGCTACCCTGTAATACTCAAAAAACACTAACTAGAACAGTTGACAAGATAAATTATTTTCTCCCATGATCAGGAAAGGCCGAAACATCAGAAGTGTCATGACCTATTACGGCAGCAGCTCCTGGACTTGCACTACCTTCTCCCGGCTGTATCTAGAGCAGCAAGGCTACAGAAGCAGCTTCCCCAACTCGTCAGGTCTTGTCTCTGCACATTCCAGAGATGGCAGTGTGATTACATCTCTGCTGCAGGTCGGGCACTCGGTCCCAACCTACCGAACACACCCTGAACAATGTGTTTTTCCAGGATCACACCCCTCCTCATGTTTTACTGCTCTACTAAGTAATAGCCTTCTCCACTGCAACAACAAAGGCTGCCATCTGTGGCATCACTAGAGAGGCTACAAAACTACTCACAGAAAAATGAAGTTCTGAAAGAGGGAAAAAACGGATGCAGCCTCAGCTGGAGCCAGGGCAGTCCAAGGGCCACAGAGTATTTACATTTGTGTGACACTATACCCAGCATGCTACAGTGCTGTGCACGTTCTTGGTGTGCTAAAGACAGACAATTAAAAAGCAATTAAAATGAGTACATCTGGATAATAATATAAGCATGTTGTGTAATTAGTGATTGTGCTCCCATTAGCAACTCCCTCTTTCCTTGTGGAAGTTCAGAAAAACACACACCTCCACCACCTGGACCAACATGATTGTTATTACTCAGATATATAAATTTTTCAGAACTCAGATCTGTATCATTTTGGATGAGTGCAACCCACAGTCTCAAGAGAGTCTTGGGGTACATCTAATTAATTAAATACAATAACTGAACACTCACCATATGCTTAAGCAGCAAAAAGGTTTTGCACATTTACCAGTAGCACAAAACATTGCCTTACATGGGTATGATCACACACACCACTTGCCCAAACCAGCTCTGAAGGTACGCTGCTTCTGCGCAGTAACTTTGCTACAGAGTCAAAATATTATTCATCACAATTCAGATTCTGTAACTCTGTTTTGAGACCAGATTCATCATTGCAGCGAATGCTAATTGCACTGCTCACTCCTGAACTCAGCCTTGGAGCATGCTAAGTTTTGCTCACACTAGCAGTAGCACAGGAAGGTAGCTTGAATGTATTTTCCTGATAGTGATGTGATTTTTAAATTGTTGAAACACTGTTGATCTGTCCATGTTGGAGTTTAAAAGCAAAATGAATTTCCTAGTAGAGAACAACATTGGATAACAATACGGATTTGCACTGGAAATAATTTTATAGGCACTAGGAGCAAAAACTATAAATAACCTACTTTAGCTCCATCTTTTAATTTATCTTTTAACAGTAAAGATCACTCCAAGCCCCAGAAACTGTGCAATGTGCCCAAATCCCTCACATTTAGGGATCTATCACCTCCACCACTTCTTCCTGTTATTTTCAGTAATGCTTTTAAAGGTCTTCCCTTATATTGGAGATTTGCTAACACTGATCTTGTTTTCCCTCTTCTGCCTTGTGCTCTCAGCTGTGCAGAGAAATGGATAAATACATAAGGTATTCCAGGCCCATGGAATCTGACTCAGTGGTTGCAGGTAGCTGGTAGTTCTAGACTAGGAGGTAGCTGGCAGTTCTAGACTAGGCTTTGCTGAGAACAGGGAAAGGCAAATAGATTCAGGAAATATAAAAGTGTGTAAAAGCAGGCAAGCACGGTTAATCATATTTCCTTTTCACCTGACAACGTAAACAAGCTTAAATCCAGGCTTCTGTGCTGCATAGTAAAGGAGCCAACATCAAATACACTCACAAGAAAGCACTCCTTTGAGGATAACTATGGAACTTGTTTCAGAAGTGGCTGTTACAGCAAACCAGCCTGAAATCCCAGGCCAAAGCTTCTCCAAAGTTCATCTGTTAGTCCCATGGTGAATCTAGAAAAATGCAAACATTAGGTCCTCCTGAGGACACAAGGAGTGGTGATCTCTGCCATGCCACTGGATGCGCACGCTGCCCAGTTGGGATGCACAACTGGAAGAGCTCAGTAGCACAGTACCTGATTAGCTTTTCCTTGAGGTGGTGGCTTCTGCAACCAAGAGCCACTACAGGCTCTACTTAGCACAGTGCACTGAGTACTAGAGCAATCTGAAATGCAATATGGAAGCAGAAAGGTATTGTTTATACAGAATAACTGCAAATCAAGACTGTCGTGTGTGCTCGTTTGGCTTCTTCATGAGTAGAGGGGGATATGGGATTTTCTACTACTTATAATACACAAGGGATTTCATACTAAATTACCAGAATGAAATTTTAAAGAAACAAAATCTGCTCTCCAGACTTCTAGCACATCTTCCCTCAGTTATCCAGGACCCTTCCTAGTCTAGTCAGATAATACCTCTAAACAGCCACTTGATACCTTGTACCATCTTTTTTTTCCTTGTTGTAACTTCTTAACTTCTCCTACATCTTTTCAAGATGGAGGAGAGAAGCAAGCTGTTAACCAGCCTGCACTCAGTGCTCAAAATACAGCAGCACAGTGAACTTACACAAAGCTTTTATTATTCCCAGTTCACTTCCAAAGGCGATGCAGTGAATGGAAGAAGACTCTATGAGGAGCAGTGAAAAGGTACAGAGGCAGCGTGGCCAGGCTCAGACACCCTCGGGGTGCGCACAGCAGAGAAGGGAACTCACCATCCCTTCCCTGCGCTCATGGTTAACATCAGCATCTGCCACTCACACACCTCAACACACCAGGTTAAACAATTTTTGCTCAATCCAGGCTGGCAAATATTCAGGGTTTCCATAAGGAACTTTAGAACAATCATACAAAAAAAACTGTTACTAACCTGAAGTATTAAAAAAACCCCAAAATCTTGACTGAGAACAGTTTTGCAGAATCTATAAAACTTTACTGTAGAAAAGAAATGCCTATTGCCAAATGATTGGCACTTTTCATTCAGAACAAAGAGGAAGCCCGAGTCATACTTCTCTTCCACTTCAGGAAAACCATTCCCAGTTGTGGAGAAGCATGCAGGCAGCGTGGGGCTGGGAGCAGGATCAGCCCCACATCCAGGTGTGTTTCCCGTGCTTTGAGCAGGGAACTGCTCCCAGCAGCTGTGCTCTGAAGAAGCACCTCGGCAGTGAAGTGCAGAGCTGAACCAACTACTGTGGGGTGCCCGGTGCTGATAAATCCTAACCTCACCTCAGGGTCTCTTTTACAAGTGTAGATTAACCGTGGGGAAAACGACAACAACAATTAAACCATTCAAGGCCTGAGGTTTGAGGTGGCTTTGTTAAGTCCTTTATGTGAACTGATACACATGCACAGCCTGGTAACACAGCAACATTTACTGCTTCCTGCCAGCCTTACAGGGAGCGCCGCTGACAAAATCATTCTTTCCTACTGGAATTCCATTTTCACTGTGTTTAGTAACAGATACATTTCAAGTATAATAGTAAGCCATGACTTAAAGAGATTCCTAATACTACCAAAAAAAAATCTATACTTTAGGTTAATTTTAACGTTTGTTTTCGATGTAATTAGTAAGAAGTAATTACTCTCTCATCTAAAATTAACAACTGCAAAATAAGCAAAACAAAAAATGTTCTTTTTTTCAAATGGGATTATCTGGAAGAGAAGTTACCTTCTTGTTCTCTAAAACATAGATTTCAGAGCTCTATTCTCCACTACTTTCCTAAATTCCTAAAAGACATGTTTCCCAGGAGCTTTTGAGGCTGCTCCTTAACAAGCTCAATTTTCCAGCCTCGCCTGTTAGCACTGTGCCACGTCCTACAAAAGCTTCCCTGACCAAAGAGGATGCACACAGAATGACTGTGCATGGAAGGGGTGCCCAGCTGGGATGGGAGATTTGTGATGTCCCTGCCTTGAACATGGAAAGGGCTCAGGGCTGGTGCCCCCAGGGAGCAGAGGCTGTGGGTTGGTTTACCCCATCCTGCTCCCATTTGGAAATCCCCTTCCCTCCATCAGTGTCCCCATTTTGACTGGAGTTTCCATGAAGATTTTTGGGGTCTAGACACTCCCAAGAAACCTCAACTATTAAATTTCTGGCCAGCCTTAATCTACTGAATTATCTGCCAGGTGGCTGCTTTCTTCTACTTTGTAGCATGAACTCTAGCAATCATTAAAACAATTTTAGAAGCCTCAACAGAGCACTGATTCAAGAGTTTTCCTCAGTCTCTAACACAGAACCATTAAATCCCAAACCAGTTTACACTTTCTTTAGCATTCATTTTAACTAAGATTTAACCTTTATTTTCCCTTTCCATTCTACAGAAACCTTTCTACCCCCAAGTGTTAATGGAAGAAAATTATTACTTAGGCTCTAAGAAAGAGCTGATTATTGCTGTAAAATGTTCTGAAGATCAGCTTCACTTCACTGCTCTGAAGATGAAAGTTACTGTACTGAAAACATCCAAATGTTAGCAGACACCAAAATTAGCACTAAACACTGTTAATTATTTAATACTGCCTACATGGAGAACAACTTTCTTCAAACAAATAACACAGCTGAAAAACTGTTTTGTATGGAATGTCGGGTGTCAGTCTCCACTATTTACCATGGAATTCTTAAAAGAATGCAGAACAGGAACTTTATAATCCTCAGTTAAGCACTCCACTGACAATTTTATCACTTTTTCTTTGTCAGCAATTTTAAGTCGCATTCTTTTCTTACTGAAAACAAAAGGAAACTTTTAAGTGACTGAGAAAGCTTTTCCTGTTTAACTATTCAGTGTTAAATAGCCAACCAGCTGTTCTGGTGCCAAACAGGCTGCCAAGGGACCTCAGAACCAAGTCCCTGCTTCCCCAGGCCTATTAGTTAAGCAATCACAATCAGGAATGAAGTTATACTCGGTATTCTAGAGAAAACAGCACACAGACCCAGCCATATACAGATTTTGAGGCTAACTTGCTTTTCCAAATCCTAACACAAACACACTGAAATCCACGAGAAAAAGAAACTGCTGTGTACTCCACAGGCACATGAGCTGTGAACAGCCAAATTCAAATTTCCAAACCTGAGCAACTTGTAATACAAACAAGAAAAAGGGAGAACTTACTGATATACACTGGAACACCTCTAACCCAGCAATCTTTCAGAACCTCATCACAGACAGAGCTTCTTGAACCCTGTGTCTCATACAGTAACATCTGCAGCTGCAAACTTCAAAACTACATGGTTTGTGCAAAAAACTATTTCAGAAACAGAAATCTGAGAGATGCCTTCTGAAGGAAGACCTCACACCTATGTAACTTTATTTTAATTTCATTTTAAAGAGCAACTAAATGGCAGGAGTGGAGGGATAATGATGCTTCCGATGGAGTTTATTGTATATGGTGTGGCTCTTGGATATTTTAGTGCTCTCAGTAATGTCCTGATGTGTCACCATCCCAAATAATCATCCAAATTAGTTTTCCCTTGTAAAGGGAGACAACACAAGTTGGTCAAAATTCTTCTCCTTTTTCTTTGGAAAACCGAGTTACTTCACATGTGGCAGCAATTATAATTAGCACATTTTTCATCAGAAATACATTCTGAAGAGGAAAGTGTATTTCACTGCTCACATGTTTGTTGCATATTTACTTTCTTACTACATATTACATTTAGTTTTTGTTTCATGAGCCAAATCCTCAGACAGTATTTCAATAGCTTTCTGGTCAACTATTCTTAGAATATAAAGGCAACAAAACAGACTTGAAAACACATTTTAGGACAGTTGGCTACTGCGCGTCACTCGGTGAATTACATCTTTCTTATGCTTTGTTTCCAGAAACACACTCCCAATCTCAATACTCTATTCTTCCTGGCAAATCTTCCCAACTACTTCTATTTTCACTCCACTGCTTGTGTCACTCATCTGAAGCAAACTTTGAGGACTTCCAAAATTAATTACTGCCTTCCTGCTTTGCCTCTGGCTAGAAGCTGGTATAAACACCATCACTGAACTAAGCTGTATCTCAAATTCCTTATTCTGTTGATGATGAATGATTCTTCCTTTGTCTCAGGACAACACAAAGTCCCTCAAGTTTACTCCACACCCTGTATTTTTCTCTCTTAATAATGCAGTGTTTTGTGGTCTGTGTCATCATCAGCCACTACAACCTCACACACAGCTGGGATGGAAACCCTCACTACTCACGCTTCTTCTGCTCCACTCACATTTCCTGCTGCGACTCTCACCATTTGGAGTGTATCTTTGGAGCATACAAAAGTAGATTTTTTTGGTCAGTCCTCCCCAGTACTGGATCCTTACTGCCCCTCTTTTTCCTGGACTACTTTTCCATGACTTTAAAACTGTGAACAGTTTTCCTCGAAGGGGTGTGGGCATGGGATAGCGCATGGCACTGGATCACAGGGGAGAAGAGAAAAATAAACCCAAACACAGAGGTACACCACAAACTGTCTAGTATGTAATTCCTGGCACTTCCTTAGCTGCAGACCTTTTTCACCAAAAAAATTCAATTAAGAAGACATAAGGATGTTCCTTCTTTCAGAAGCAGAGAGGACTTGATTTAAGAGATCTTGCTGAAGAAACAGAGTTACATACCAAAAAAAAGTATCTGCAATTAATGTGCATTATTTGCAAGTTTTTCCACTGAAAAGTGACTGATTCTTTTATTCAATAAACTAACTGAACTGAAGCAGAGAGCTCCAATTTAAATGCCATTACAGTCAGGTCTGACCCAAACCTCAAACAAGCTCCAGATGTTACTGGTCAAAATCAGAATTAGAGCAGGATTTAACAATTACTGAGACAGTAATAATTTAACTGCAACTGTTATCCCTTCCGGACAGAGAAATTTTTTCTCTGAAAGGAAGAGACACACTGTGCCTTTGCAATAAAGAATAAGAGGAGATACAAAAGACAATTTTTAAAAAGAAGATAAAATAGACAGGGACTGAAAAGAAAATGGTTACTTTAGTGGTTATTTTGCTGGAGGTTATCAGGGAGAAGCTGCTCTCTGGGACACAGCTCTCAGACCAGCAAAGGAACCAAACCAACCTTTTCAAAGAATATTCAGTTATTTTCCCTACAGAAGCCAGGTGGCTACAAGTGGCAGTGCTGCGTTTATCTGGGTGGTAACACAACACTGGCACACTTCAAACACCAAAGCTACACAACAGGAAATTTATCTGTGCACATGTAACAGGAGAGTCTTTACCTGTTTAAGCTTGTTCACAAACCCCATCAGACACAACACAATTGTCTAGATTTTTACCTAGTAGATGGTAGTACCTTTTCCCCCATTACATCCTTAAACCATAAAAATGTTAAAATATACACTGTTCAGTCATATGCCCAAGCTCAGGTATTTTAATGTCCCTGTGGATGTTTTATTATTGATGCATTTTCAACAAGCTTTAAGATCAAAGAAACCCCACAAGACCAAAAAGAAACACAGACAAGGGGACAGGGTGAGTACATCTCTGGCTCACTTTGACTTGGACAATCTGGCTAAAGAAGATATTTCATTAAACATCTAGATGATCATCTGTGGGATGCTAGAGATCTCTGGGATTTTATCAGAAAACTTCTATCAAGCTGTAGGATATCTCCCCATCCTGCCCTCCTCAAGGCAGGGCCCTGGGATTTAAGCCACTTGCAGCTGAATTGCAGGAGAGAGGCAATGCACCCCAAGGACCAGGCTGCACACACAGGAAAATACAACATCCACTACTGCTGGGCTGCACAATGCAAGATAAAAAGGTGCTCCTTCAGTGTTCAAAACACTGCAAATGCCACTCTCTCTTCTTTGAAAATTAAAATATTTACTTCAAAGTGCTGACACTGAATAAATGACCCCAGAACAAAGAGAAACACCTTTCAATTAACTTAGAGGCATCTGGTTTTAACTTTTGCTATTGCCATCATACCTAACACATGCAAGTGTTTACGGCCAAATTTGGGTTTATAATTGGAGGGAAGAGTATTTTCATTATTTTCTGCAAATCCTATTAGCAATCAACTCCACAAATTTCTCAAGCAAACAAAAAGGCTACAAATGTAAGGACTTCAATGCCAATAGTGCTTATTCCCTGCCTTAATACAATCCAGCACCTCTGAAGTCCGAGCACACTCCCAGTCCCTGCAAGCTTCCTTCTCAGGCACAACTCACCTCCTGAGCCGTACAGGGAACTCCCACTTGAATGCTGAGCTCCAGCTACTCGGGAAGAGGAAAGATTATTCCACATCTACCAATAAATGCATCATTTGCACACATGCAGACAAACTCAAGACACTCGTCCCAAGCACTCCAAGAGAATCCTGGCATTCCCTCTGCAGCTGAGGTTAAGAACCAGCATGGAGTGACAAACTCCTGCTACACAACAGCACTGCCTGTGCTGCATTAACTGCATGTTACAACTGCTCTTCCAGGGACAATTATGACTTTTCTTTTTTTTAGAAAAAAAGTCTGCTGGGCTTGCAGAGTTTCCATGAGATTTTTTGTTATCATTTTTAACAACTATGCAATCAGATTGGCTCAACAAGATACAGCTTTCACACTTTCTGTTCTGTGAGGACTAAATCAGAAACAGCAGTATTGGTATTATTTATAGAATTTAGGATTATTTTAGTATTACTGTAGTACTTGATTTACGTAAATACTTTATCTGAGATCAAAGAAATGACCCTATATTTTATTTTATATACTAATGTACTTGGTCTGGCCAGATCTTGAACAGGATCAGCAATCCAAGTGCCAGCAATAGTTTCTCAATAGCCAACAATCAGACTCTGTGCTTACTCAGGCCCATAACCTTCATGATGCCTTATCTTCAGGGGGAAACAGAAAGAAAAGCAGGAGTTCTAGGGCACTACGGGTTTTCTGTTTTTGAGTTTTGTTCAGAAATACAGAGAGGATGAGTGAAAACCTCAGCAGGTACACGATGCACAGAGATGGCAGGTACATGATGTGCACACAAGAGCTGTTCCTGCCACTGCTGGCTCCTGCTAATTCACTGGTGCTCCATCAACTCTGTAAAATGGCAACATGCACTTCAATATAGCTCCAACAACTTAACTCCAATCCTTGTATTTATTGTTGCTTGAAAAACCACATCTCAAAGAGCTGGTTGAAGTCTGTGGAAAGGAGAAGGTATTTCTCACCACTGCAAGTGGCATGTCTACAGCAATTTGTATTTTCTCCCAAATCTTACAACACAGAAAGTGATCAAGCAATCTCGGGAGGTATATGCAGGTGCTGGACTACCATTAAAACAGCACCTTAAAATAGGTTTTGCTATTGCTGAAGATTACAGAGACAGCAGAAATTTCCCTGCAGATCAAGGAGGCAGCTGCATACATTTAACCACTACAGAACTTACAGTTACAGATCTTGGTGAGTGAATCAACATGGGAAAGAAAAACAGTGTGGTGAGGAAAGCATTCCAGCTCCCAGAAAATTCAAGGCCACTCAACACAGCCAAGTATACAGCTATCTTCAGCTATCTTATGAATATAAGCTGAACTTCTGAAGTGAACATATACCACTAAAAACTCCATGTGAGCTGAGTGCTGGCAGCACTCCCTGCCTGGCAGGCAGCTAACACACACCATCTTCTTTCTCTGTGGCAGCAGGCAAGAGGAGCAGGTATCCCTGCAGCCTCTCCTCTGCTCAGGCCCAAGGAGCACCTAGACCAGGCTGCAGCCAAGAACAAGGCACCCCTTCTCCAGGTGCCCTTCTGAGCTGGAGCAGGAGGTGGGCACAGCTTTCCTTTTGGAAGCAGTTACATCTTTCCAAAGCTTCTCCTGCCAAAGCAGCCCTTCCTGTACCTTTGGTGCACCCTCCCCTGGGAAGCACAGGGGCACAGAGCAGTGTCCTGTCATCCCAACAGGTCCCCAGCTGGGACACGGCTCCCCAGGAAGGGAGTGCTGTCAGGAACAGGACTGCTATGGGCTGCAGTACATCCCCACTGCAGGAGCAAGTTACCAAATGAATAACCCCCCCCAAATTTCCAAACATGATGTAGAAATCAACCCACTACCAGCAGTGGGTTACAACACCAAGGGTTTAACTAGCTTCTCACAGAAGGCAACAGTCCATATTAAGGATAGAAATCAACCATAATTACTCAACAACTCCACTTACTTTAAAAATTTCTTATCCCAGAAAACACAAATATCTATTTACAAAACTGTATGTTGCCAAAATTTTAAATACTTCTATTGTACACCCATCCTTTGATTTAATAAACTATGCATCTGAGGTGGTTAATGTGCATTTCAAGGTATATTAAAAATGAGAGATCAAAAATTAGCATTAGCCCAGGTAATCCCTGCCAACATTTTGCTCCAGCTATGCTAACTAGACCCTGTCTAGCATTAAGCTCATCAGTTCTAAGCCACTTTTACCTTCTTAGGTCTAACCTGTGAATGTGATGCTAATAGCAATAGCACACTTTAAGCTGAATTCAAAATGACAGAAATTTCATGCATCTTCTTCTGCAAACTTTCCAGATCAGAAAGCAGGTTAACTCTGAAACTCTCTGCTTCTAACACATCTGTAAAACCTTTATTATCCAAACATCTTCCAGAAATCAGTGTCTCCTGTTTAAATTACTACCATTACACAGAAACCTTGGCTGATCAAACAGCTGCAGTAAACACCAACTCCAGGTCTGAATGCAAGCTGGACATTTTTGTCCCACACGAAAAGACAACTTGGACAGGAGACTAAAACCCCCACAAATACATTTAGATCATAATTTAATTTAAATTATTATTTAAATTTATAATATAAATTAGGTAACTGTTTTGCTTTTTAATATATACTTGAATCAGAAAATGGTAACCCACTTTGTATAGGTGAAAAAACTGAAGACCCTTCAGATGTATCTCCAAGCTGGAAAATGCAAGAAACTATATTAAGCCACAAGGAACACTCTTGTGAGAAGAAAAGAAAAAAATAAGAAATGAAGACCTGCAGAAGCAAACCTGTAAGAGGAACTTCATCTCCAGAAGTGGTTTGCATCTGCACAACATTCAATTTTTATAATGCTAAAACCATGTGTCTGCACCAAGAGCTCTGTAAACTTGGGTTTTATAGCTCTGGAACTTTGCTACAGCCCTGCAATGCATTTCTTGGGGGAGACAGGCCCAGGAGCCCAATAAAGGGTCTTGGGTAAGTTTTAAAAAGAAGTTCTAGAAGCCATTAATGGCTTAAGATTTTTCTCATCCTCCTGCCTCCTCAGTACAGTTGACCCACTTGTCTGTGGGGCCAAACAATAACGCAGAGCAGTGAACTGAGCTAGGCTAAAAATAAACACAAAATAAGGAAGTTATTTTAAATTCAGATCTCTTCATTCATCTCCTTATGAGCAAGGAGGCAAAAGGGAAGCACAGAGTCAAAAACCCTGCTCTAGAAGACAACCTCTTCTCTGTAGCCACGTTGAAGTGAATTATACAACTCTTCCCCTGGCTCCCAGCAGCATGCAAAAGTCATCTGATATCATGAAGTCTGGTGCCCAGACCCAAATCAAGGGCCTTCTGTGCAGCTTGTGCTCAATTTTGGGTTAAGCTCCTCTTTCTTGCAGGCATTATTCTCAGCTGGACTGCTGCACAGCCACCTGACACTGCACTAGCCAAGAGACTCCTTGGATGGGGAGATGTTTGATGCTGCTGGCTCCAGAGAGGTCAAGCACACACATCTGCTAAGTGGGCTTCTGCTGGACTGACTAAACAAAAGCCAGGTGACTAATAATAATAATAATAATAATAATAATAATAATAATAATAGTAGTAGTAACAATCTTGAACAAAATGAGCCTTCAAGATGCAGTCTGTGTTGAATTCAGTGCTACTGGTACAACTTCATCAGCAAAATCATGTGTTTACACATTTGGATAAGTAAGGCTCCCATGGCTCACATTCAGATCTTGAGTAAGCTTTACTTCAAGCAATCACATTCTGTTCTTGGATTCGACCTCAGTTTTGTTCTTCAAATGTGGCATAAAGTATCTAAATTTTTATTCGTCTTAATTATTAGTTGAAATACAGACTTACACAAACACTGCTGGGGTATGTATGATCTGAAAGACAACAAACATAAAAATACTGAGGAGAACCACTTGAGGCATGGGCTCTCACTGCACTCAGTTCATTGTAACTGCAGGATGCTCAAAGGTCTTTTAGAATTAGTTGGAATGTTTTCTTAATCCAGCAAGAGAGGTCGCTGACCAATAAAGCTGGAGTGTTTTTATTCCAAGTTGAAAAGCCTGAAGACAGATGCTGAGGTTGCACACACCTTTGTGCAGTGGCAGTGCCAACAGTCCCAACTCCAGAGCCCAGCCTGCCCCAGAGCCAGCTCAGCTCCTGCTCAGCTGCAGAGACTGAAGAGCTCCTGGGTCTGAGTCCTGATCTCAGCCCAGCACAGGGGACACAGCAGCCATGGCTCATCAACAGGCATCTGACACAGGCACAACGAGATCCATTCTTGTGCAACTTTCTAATTACTTTCCCATTAATCTCTGCTATTATCAAAACCAAGAGGGTTTCCCCAGCAGAGCTCTGCTGATAAGCAAAGGGGCTGCACAGCTTTCCCTCCTTTAGAGGGAAGCCACAAGAATCCTTTCCAGTAAGGACCACATCCTTCCCACACACCCTCTCTCCTGCTTTGGGTAATACACTCCAGGGCACAGGTATGAGGTCAAAGCATAAGCCTGATGAACAAAATAAGTTGAAAAAACAAGAGCAATCTGCTGAGGATAAGGAAATACTTTGAAATCAATATGGAACTGAAGCAGTATATTTAAGGAAAAAAACAATTATTATAAAATTCTGTGGTTAAGCTTTCAGAACTAACTACTTTTAAAGAAATTATAAGTCAGTTTTTAGTTCTGGCAGATTTGGGGTTGATTTTACTGTTACTTATTTTTAATTCCTCAGCCATAAGGACACTTTTAGGAAGAAGAAGGAAAAAAAAAAAAAAAACCCAACACTTAAGCTTATGGTTACCTTTGTGGCATGACAGAAATATTACAAAGTGTTATATTAGTTTTCAAGTGGATTGTTTTTTTGATGCAGAGTGCAAGAAGTATTTGAAGCAGTCAGACTGAAATAGAGGCGATGAAAGCCACACAGGAAGAATAAGGAGAGGAAAGCAGATGAAAACTGAAACAGCACTACTCTAATTGCTATTAGCAGGGAGGGTTTTGCATGTGCCTTGTGACCCACTATTTCATTCATATCATATACAGACACATTTGAGTTATCTCTGTGTTCAACTTCCAATAGTTTCTCATGTTCTCTAGAATTAGGTTCACCCCTTGATATTATTAAGCAACTAACACTTAACCAGGTGAAAAATTCTTTAGAAGAGGTCAGTTCCTTACTATTCCCAAGGGAGAAGGAAATCTAACTAATCCTTAGCTTGATTTAATGAACAATAAAAGGTTCACACAGACTCTGCTTAAGCAAATTTCCTTTTACAACAAGTACACCTCACACTGTCTTAGGACCTCAAGCCTGTATCCCCACACAGCAGCATGGGAGTGTCCAGTCAGCTCCATCTGTAACAGAAGCAAATTAATCATTTATCTAACTGGAAGAATTAAGATACTCTCTGAAGGAAAACTTGTGCCTAAGAATTGCTACCTGACTGCAGTTACCAGAAATATCTGGTGATAAGTAACTGAGACACATTTCACAATACTGAACAGCAAAGGGGCAGCTGCATCAAGAGAACTTGTCTGGATTTGGGAGCAGGAAGGAAGAATCCAAGTTCTGCCCCAATTCCAAATGAAGTGATCTCTGGCCTTGAAGAAAAACCAAATATAATGCAGAAATCACCATTGTCCTGTACCAGGATTCAGAATTCCACCTTGACTAAGACAATATGCATTATTAGATGGGAGGGGAAGGAAAAAAATAATAAAAATAAATGTTCACTCCCCAAACAGTTCTTAATCTCTTCACTCTTCCAGCAATCAGAGACTGTCAAGACTAAAAAATGCAACAGGTTATTGTCCAAAAACTGCATACTGCTAAAGAGCACAGTCACACAGGGGGCTGAGGCAGCCTGGCAGGACCAGACCCATAATGGTCCCTTATCCCACCTGATGGGCAAAACAGCAATGAACAGAAACACAGATCCCAGGCACAGGTGACCAACCTTTAGACCCCAATACCTGCACGCTGGAACACAATACTGCTGGTGTACCAGCCCCTACCATTGCCACAACCGTGTCCAGCACAGGGGGAGAACTGCAGAACATGGGCAGGTTCAAAGCACCTCCCCAGAAATCCTCCTCCTCCTCCTCTGCTGAGGGATGAGGGCTCAGCTGCACACAGGAGTAACAAGAGGGGGTGGCACATCTGCCCCAGTACCTGGACACGGTGGCTTCCTCCCACAACAATGTGTTGGTTGTATATTGAGAAGTCTGTTTCTCTACTTAAAAATGTAATTTCTCCCTTCTTAAATGTTTTATATTAAAATAAATAATATCATTTATTACCTTATCTACTAAAGATAGATGTAACATCTGTACATTTTTAATTCACTGTCTACGGGCATTTTATGAAACCAATTTACACCACTAATATCTGATTTATTTATCAAAAAGAAAATTAACCTCCTAAGTTGTATTTGCAGTTTAAAACTCTCACCAAGTTTTAATGTACTCTCACACTTTATCAACATCTCCAACAAAGTTCTGCTGAACAGTATCAGGAATATCAGAAAACTCACTGAAATGCAGAGGGAGGAAAATCTCTGTTGTGGGAACACACAACCATTCCTTTTTTCAAACATGGCAGAAATTCATCCAATTATTGTATTAGGGTAACCTCACATTTAGAACCCTAAACCAGAACTGTCCTTAGACCTTTTACCAAAACACACACGCACAGCTGGAGATGCCATATTCTTAAAAACATCCTTACACTGCACCTTGTGAAATCATCAGATGATCAAGATTAGAGCTCAGTGAACACCAATGATACTCCTACACATCCTTTGCTATTTACACTAGGAAAAGGGACATTATGAAAAATGACCTTAATAATTTTCACAGATTTCTGCATTTAAATCAAGTTCTACTGGAATGCATTAAACCACTTAACACACAACATATAAAACTCCAAGTTCTGTTTCCCAGCAATTTTATGTTTCATATCAAAGAGATGTGGCTATATTAAAAAACTCATCACCTCTCCTAGGCTTCAAAATACTGCAGTACTGCTAAAAAAAAATAAATCTATTTTGAACTTTCTCCTCATACAACATCCCAGCTCACCATCCACATCATCTTCCCCTGGCTTGCAATATGCTTTGGAGTGCCAGCTGAGGGGCTGGCTGTGCTGCAGAGGAGCTGATGGTGTTCAGGACACCTGGAAGACTGTCTAGACCCACACACCAGCACATATGCAAGAACAGGCTGAGGGAACAGTGTTTTTCCTTCCCCAAGTTAAGCAGGATGCTCCTGGCACACCTTCTCTGAGCAGCATCACTCTGGAGCTCACTTTACAGCTGCAGTCAGGGAGAACTCAGGTTTGCAGACAGTGAACATCCTGTTCTCCTAAGACATTTGATGCTACAGAGCATGATGGTTTTGTTTAAATCTTTGCTATTATATGGGTCAGGAATGACTTATTTTGGTAATGTTTCAAACAGTTGCCAAACAACAATTAAAAACACCAACTGAGCTATGCTGCATTGATTACAGCATGGAATTTAAATTTTCTCAAAATTTATCACTTAATCTCCATATTTTTAATACATTTTGCCTAACAAATATGCCCATGCTGTTACACTGGGCAATCAAATTGTGATATTCTAGATAATATCAAGTCCAATACAAAACAGTTTTCAAATGTATTTTTAAGTTCTGAAGAAAATCCCCAATATTCTTAGACAAGGTCTTCCCCAAACTGGAAATAGTCAGCAGAGTATTTTCAAAATCCATCTACTAATTTCCAGAAGCCTAATTATTTCTAGTGGAGAAAATCTCAGCCTTCTAGAGAATTTAGGCAAATCAAAGCCAGAATAAGACACTGTTTCCAAGCTGACCATTCTTCATTTTGCTGGCAAGTCACACAAACCCTATTCAATGTTTCTAAACTTATAGAAATAGTTTTACTACAATCAGCAAGGCAAGATGAAAAATAAATGGATTAGCAGAAATGTTAAAATGTTGTAGTCTAAGCCTGCAACAATATGCACAGATTATGCTACAGCCATTGCCACTGATTAGGTGCACTTTCACTCTTTCTGCTACTGTATGAAATTAAAATGCTATCACCACTGCAGCAAATACATTAGAGTGACCAATGGAAATGTTTCAGAAAACAACACTATATTTAATAACTTGACAAATAAGATAGCCCATCTTCAGCCCCCCTTCTACTTGTCAGAACACTTTTTAATAACTGTTAACCTTGCTGATGGTAATGTCAAATCAGTGTGTAGCAGATTTTGAATATATTAATACATATATATATTTCAGGGGAAAAAGCATACTTGCTATGGATTACAAATAACTTGTATTGGAAGCCACCCAGTATTTTATTCCTTCACAATCAACAGCCCTGAGCCCTACAGCCCCAAGATACAAAGTCAAACTAAAGCAACTGATCTGAGGCACCTCAAAGCACAAACTAAAGCAAACAATGCCCTATTTAAAATTTATTATCATTCAAGAAGAATTGGATGCTTCACAAGCTTTAAACCAGTTCATTTTCACCCTTACCCCAAATATCAGATGATGTCATGCAAGATGTACTGGCTAAACTGGTTTAACTGCTACAGGCTGGATGCACTGTTCAGATTTTCTTGGATAAATTTGCAGCAATGAAACTGATTCAGTTAGTTTTAAACAACTATTTTCACCTGCTTTTTTAAAGTAGTTTGGGCTCTTATTGCTTCTCCTCCAACAACTTGACAGCTTGCTACTTTACTTTGTTTAACTCCCTAGGAACAACAGGGAGCAGTTTTCACCACTTCTGAATTCAGTCAACAGCATGAACAACTGGAGTGCTGGAAGAAAGTCTGAGATACACAGCTCATCCTGAGGAGTGTGGGATCTGCACTTCCCTCTGCAGCTTACACACATTTTCCACTATTCCGCTATTTCCACTTCTTCCCAGAGAGTTTACTAAATCTGACAACTTACTGAGAATCCACAGTGGAGATTTATGGAGGATGCACAGAAGGAACTCCAGACATAGCCTGCACTCTTCAGAAGCCACCAAGGCTGTTCTCCTGCTTGGCATGAAGTGGGTACTTGAGATTGATCCAATGCACATCTTCTCCCAAGGCCAAGCAAGCTGTTTCCAGAGCTACCAAACATGATCATTATCGCAAGTAAGAGGCCAGGCCTGGTTCTCTGCTCTAGGTATAACCCCAGAATTAACCTAATTTTGCTCGTTGTCCACTACATCAGCATTTTTATACTTCCTTGCTTGACCATCATCTCTTTCATGGAAAATGCTGGAGAGGGGAAGGGGCAGGAAGAACACAAACAAGCAAATACCTACAGCTGTATAATGAAATTAGTCTGCATTTTCTCCTCTCAAAAACACAGCCTCATTTTATCACCACCTGGCTAAAGGCAACATAGAAGACAGCAAAGGAACACAGGGAAAAAGAAGGATACAGGTCTTCAGAAGGAAGGCATAAGAAGCAAGCAGAAAAAGAAGTGAACACTGGATTATGTATGCAAATGATATTAAATTGCCAGGAATTGAGAATACTAATGAGGACAAAATATGAGAGGGAAGCAAGCATTCAGAAGTCAGGCAAAAATAAGTTAAGTATTTGAGACCAGTATTCCACAGTGGGTCTGAAATCTAGCAAATTCTGTCAGTAATGAGCAAAACAGGAATGAGCAAGGAGCACAAACTTTCAGCTGCATGGAAACAGCAAAATAGTGTGATTTTAAACTTTTCACATACACACAGACATTTTGGGGTTTTTCCCGGGTTTCTTTTTGTACAAATGTTGTATCATTTCACCTGCAATTCAAGTCTCAATTTTAAATTGCCCAAACTAAGGGAAAACAGAAAAGATGGCATTGCCTGAGAGGCTGCAGAGCTGACACAAGGACAGAACACAAGTATGCAACCTGAACTACCAGTCACTGCACGTTCCCTGCCTGTGACACTGTGTTGCTAAGCCTGCACTGGCTACTTTAGGAAAGAAACTTCCCTAATGAGAAACACACATACCTATGGAACTATGGGCAGAGGCTGAACGCGCAAAAAAACAGATTCAAATTATAAACAAGGAAAGCTTACAGTTATTAAACTGCAAATGAGACATTTCATGAAAAAACTCTATGCAACATGTAACTGTAGATTTGTATTAAGCCGAGTTCTTTGAAGCTCAGGCATTTGTGAAAAGATGTTACAGAGGAAGCATATATAAAGTATCAGACTTGGATTCAATTACACTTTATAGAGCAACTCACTAGCAACGCTAGAGCCCTAATTCTTTGCATGATAAAGCAAACTACACACCCTACTTACAGTACAGAAAAAACTATTATTTATTTCTTCCACTAAATTTATTTAGCATACAAATAAACTCCTCAAAATTTCCACAGGATAATTTACTAATCACCACGCCAAACTGTAATTTATCTAACACCCAGGCACCAACGGCTCATCTGCACACTCCCACTCTGTTTCGGCCCAAAGGCAGCCAAGGCAGCCAGAATCACATGTTCTTGTGCAGCAGTGAATAAATGAGGGGTGCACACAGAATGCAGGAGCAGTGACAGAATTTGGCCAGGTAACTGTCAGCACCTGTGCCACCTCAAGCTGCCCTTCTTGATCCTTCCTGCCCCAATGCCCTCACCACATTCACACAGCACTAAATGGTACTGCAAGGTGAACCCAATTAAAAACCTGAACTGCATCTTTACCCCCTACTTTCTGTTTGTGATAGTCCCAGGGAGGGGCAGTAGCCCAAGGGCTGGTGTGTCACACGAGGGGACAGCCAGAAGCAGCAAACACTGTGCTGTCCAAGTGTCCCCTTGGCTTTGGCAGTAGCTGCCTTCAGCTAGAGGGACACAACCCCTACAGAGCTCTGAAATTTAAAGTTTCTCTGTCCACATACCACTGCTGCCAAGCCCCAGTAAGGCTAAAGCTGATTACTGACACCCACGGGGAGCAGGACTAAATACAAGGGGGTGACAGGTGACACACAGCATTGCAGGGAGTACTGCAGGCAGGTGAGGCTGCATCCATCCCCTGGTGCTGCTGAGTGTGTACCTGGCCCTTACCATGGCTGGCACTGCTGCTTTCCTCTCTCATGCAGAGATTAAGTTTCCTTTCTAAAGAGAATGTCTTCATCCCTTGTGAAGTCCAAAAGCCCTGTCCACTTACACAGAATGTCCATAAGATCATCAAGGAAGAGTAAATTAGTCATAAGGGAAAGGGGAGAGGAAAAAATAGGGACATGAGAGCAAACACTCAAAATACCATATCTGATTCAACCCTGAAGAGTTTAATTCCACACTTCGATTACTACATCTAAAATTGCTATTTCGCTCTTTAAAAATTGTTCATCTAGTGTAGCTGTACACAGACTGAGCAAACCTTCAAGTAATTTCAAATCAAGATGTGCAATTTTCCACTGTGCATTCTTCACATGCCTCCTAAATCTAATGCGATCACTCACTGAAGAATGGCATCCAATACTGCTCTGTGCATGTTAAAATTAAGCTAACGACATGTTATTAAGCCTTTTCCTCACTGCTTGAAAACATCTCTAAAGAAAACACTAACACCCATATATTAAGATGACAAACATTGTTTTACACATTAAATTAATATATACCCATGATGTCAACTTTTATTAAAACTTAGCAATAAGCTGATCTCTGCAGTCCAGTAAAATTAACATGTTTCTCTAAGAAAAATCAAGTATGGGAAAAAAACCTCCACAGGCTAAACTTTTCTAGCTTTGTTTTTACATAAATGGACAGTTCTGTGAAGTCTCAAAAACGACCAAGTTTGTCATATCAGCTGGAATCAACTGTGTGTGGTCTAATAGATTACAAATAGATTTCTGAGACAATGATGTATTCTTAGTGTCACTATGTTGACATGTGCAGAGGCTCTTTCCTCCAATGGAAGTGGTCCTCAGCATGATTTTCACAACCATCAGTGATTTCTACATGTATTTTGGACTCCTGTATTCCCAGTGGCAGAGGGGGTGCAATCCAGAGAAGTTCAGAAGATCCTTAAACTGCATAAAAATGTCCAGCATGTCACAGTGAGCCAGCATGGCAGAGTATCCAGCCCGCAAAATTCAAAATAAACACAGTGAATACAGTCAATATTCTAAAGTACTTAAAAAGGACACTGAGAAAATAGAGATTACTAACGACAGTCAAACAATCGGCTGGAAACTGTAACCCACAAGACACTAATACTTGTATGTATACAAATAGGTGTATTTTGAATCAACTCCTTTTACATATTTGTCCCATTGCATAGAAACACCACTCTGGAGATTTTACTAAAACAGAACTGAAGAGTAACTTAGATAGTAAATAAGTTCTAGCCATTATTGTATGAAATAGACAGCTATGTTTTAAAAAGCCAGGCTTTATGTAATGACCTTCTAAAATTGAAATGTAACCTCACAAACTTCCACTGAAGCACCTTCACTCCTCCCAATTTCAGTGGTTATTATTTAGCAGAAAGGTACATGTGCTAAGTCGATTGTCCCGTTTTCAGGCAAAATATCTTGTGCTAGTGGGTATTTATGTCAGGCTGAATGACAATTGTCATCTTCACAGCCAGGCGTTCTAAACGATATTTAGGTAGTTGGTGATTTTGACCTCCAAGTCAATCGGTACGAGTAGCTAGCTCACTGTGGCCGTCCTTCCTTCGGGAACGAAATCCCGCCGTACGTTTGCCCGAAATCATTTTACAGCGTTGAATTCAGATGGAAGGTGTTGTTAGAGGCGGGGAGGGCATGCAAAAACAACACCACAACGCAAAAAAGAAAAAAAAATTTTTAAAAGGCCCGCTAAAGGCACCACTGGAGACTACACCGGACGGGGGTAGGGTACATGCAAACGTAGTGCCTCCTTTATGGAACCAGCGCAACTGCATGACGGTGCAGGATGCGGGCCGCGGGCTGTGCAGGCGCTACACATGGCCAGCGCTGCCCGCCGACCCGCGCAGGCCCGGCCGGCAGCGGGTTCTGTAAATAACCCTCGGAGGAGGGTTAATTAAAAATGGCGAGCAGCGTAGCTGCCTGCATACAATGAGCGGCCGGGCAGGGCAGGGCTGCAGCCCCCCGCCCGCCCCTCCGGGGAGCCCCGCGACAGCCGCGTCCCCTTCTCCCGCCCCAGGCAAAACCCTGCCCCGGAATCACGGTAACTACTTTGCCCGGACCCCTGTGGCCCCCCCGGCTCGCCCAACGCCCGGCGGGAGGCTCCGAGGGTCCGGGGGCGCGGGGCTCCTTTTGTAGCGGCGCTTCCCCCGCGCCCTCCCCCTCCCGCGGTGCGAATTCCTGCGGAGCCCCCCGGGCCGTCTCCCCCCGGCCCCGCACCGCAACTTTCCCCGGCGTCCCCCCGCAGCCCCGCCGAGCAGCGCTCCCCGCGCCCCGCAGCTGCCGGGGCCAGCAGGAGCGGCCCGGGCAGAGCGTGTTTACCGCGGAGAGCGGCCCAGGATCCCCGAGGGGACGCGGCGCTGGGGAAGCCCCGGGAGCGGGGCAGAGGGGCGAGGGGGAAACTCTCCGCGGAGTTGAGGGCGCGGGCCCTGGCCGGCTTTACCTTCCATCTCCATGTCCTCGGGCTCGCTCAGCTGCTGCTCCCCGGGCTTCTGGTGCTGCTGCTGCTGCTGATGGTGGTTCATGTCGGGCTGGGGCTGGGGCTCGGCGGCGGCGGGCTGGGCCTTTCCCGCGGGGGGCTGCGGGCCTGTGTCGGGAGGGGAAGGGGCGGAGGAGCGGCGGGGCCTCGGCAGCGGCCGGGACTGGGCGCCCGGCTCGGGGGGCTGCGGCGGGGCTCCGGCGAGTAGGGAGCGGGGCGCCGGCGGAGGCAGCGAGACGCGCACGTATTTACTCGCTATTCGCCCAATCTCGGCGGCGGCACCCGGTCGGGGAAAAGGGGCTGGGAGGAGGGTCCGGCCGGGGGCGGCGGCTTCCCCGGGGGCCGGAGGGGAGGGGACCGGGGGGGGACGGGAGACCCGGAGTCAGGGCCCGGCGGCGCCCGGCGCTTCCCCTTCCCCCGGCGAGGTGTCCGCGGCGCTGCGAAGTCGGGAAGGCGCCGCGGGGCCCCTGCCGTGCCCTCCCGCCCCCCCCGGCGCCCCGGCACCGCCGCTGGCCGACGCCCGGCTCGCCGCTCCCGGCCCGCGGGCCGCCCCCGTCGCCCGAGCCCCGGCGCGCTGCTGTCGCTCCGCCGCCGCCAGCGCTCTGTGCCTCAAAATGGCGGCTGCGGTAACGCCGTGAAATGTCACATCCGCATGAGGGGGAACAGCCCGCAGCCGGGGAGGGAGGGAGCGAGCGAGAGAGGGAGGGGAAAGCGCCGCGGCCGCCGCCGCCGCCCCAGGAGGCCGGAGGGGCGGGGACAGGGGCCGGGCGCCGCTGCCGCCGCGGCCTCCCCGCAGGGCCGCTGCCACCTGCGCGGGGAGCGCTGCGGCCGCCGCTCTGCGCTGCCCGCCGGGCCCTTCGCGGCCGCTGCGCCGGGCCGAGACCCCGCTGCAAGCCCCGGCTCTGGCTGGCGGGGGGCCGCGCCCCGTGCTCGCCGGGCGGGGAGCGGAGGGAGCCCCGCACGGCCGCGCACCGACACCGGCCGGCTCGCGCGGGACCGCGGGGCTCCGGCGGGGCCCGTGGGCTCGGTTGCCTCTTGCGCCCGGGCCCGAGGGTGTGTGGCTGTGCGGGCCTCATGGCGGACCCTGCCCCGCTCGGGGCTGCAGCCGGGGGTGGCCGGGCCGGGGGCTCTGGGCCGGGGTGGGCCCGTCCACGGCAGGCATTCGCTGCTTGTGCGGCATGGGCCAGCGGGTAAAGGACGGGTTTGTGTCGTGTGTGGAAAGGGAAAAATCTGCTGTAAACAAGACTGTTCCTCGCCTGCATGCCGCTGTTTTATCATGGGCCTTGTCCGGAGGATGTAGTGGCTCCCAGGGAAGAGACCTGTCTGTTCTCCCAGGATGGATGGAGAAGGCAGGAGTGCGGGTGAATCAATAATACCTGGTCGGTCCAGGCTGCGGTTAGAGCAATGAAGGGAGCAACTTCATTTAAGGATGAAAGTGTAGTTGGAAGGCCGTGCAGAGTTCCATTAAACAGTCCAGTGTTTACTTCAGCATCCTGGGAAACAGGCAGCAGGATAGGCTCCAACGGGAAGGACTCTGAACATGCAAAACTGGGCCTCCTGAAGGGACTGGAAATGTACCTAGGCAGACAGTGCTGCTCTGCCTGCAAGTAGATAAATGAATTTTTAAAAATTACTTGGTTTTTTTAGTTTATAAAATGAGCAAAGCAAAATCAATCTGAGGGGAAAATTCAACATGTCTGGCTTCTTAGCAGCACAGGAGTCTACAGGGATGGGCAGGGGAAGAAAATAATTTCCAACTGTGGTGTGTGAAACCCTGCCTTAAGAAGTAAATTCTAGGTCTGGAAAATGGAAAAACAAGCGAAGATGAAGATAGTAGTGGGAGGATCAGGTTTTACAAGCACTTAATTTGATCGTTTGCTTCTCAAAAAGTATATTCTGACTTTCCCTGTTCCTCTGAATTTTCAAAGGCTTTTTAGAGGAAAATGAATTACAGATCTGGAAGTTATTTTTTGGTATTGACCCAGGCAAAAAACATGACAAATCTGCCAAATCTGGGTTTACAGTGTCTCAGCAAAAGAGGGAGATTAGGACAGATGTTCAGACAGAGATTGATGCACGTATCTTTAGTCTCCTCATGTCCTAAACTTTGAATTCCCCACTGCCAGTCTTTCCCTATAATTACCTCTCAGAACAATTACTCTTTCCTAACAACTTCCATTCCAACCTCCTAAATCATGCACAGGTTTAAACTCATCCCTCCATGCTCCCTTCCAAGTGATCCCCAATACAGGATGAACCAGTATGTCACAACAGGAGGGTGGCTGCAGGTTATTATCTGATTTTTCAGCCACGGACACTGGGCTTGTGGGCAAGAATGAGTCCCTAAAATTAACTGTAGGCTGAGGTTATCATAAGCCTTAAAAACAATATTTTGTATGCAAAAACTTCTCTGAGCTTCAGTTCATTCTAAGGTAGATAATTTTCCAAAGTTGTTGAAATAATGTTCCAAAACATTAGGTGAGTAAAAATTGTGGAAAATTCATCTGTACAAAATCCTTTACTGTGGAAAAGTGTAAAATGTAGTATTGAAGAGAGAGGCAGGAATTTTCCTGTCATTAGCTGCTTGTGGGAACAATGCATCATCAGTTTGTGAAGGCAAAATATCAAAATCCAGCACTTGACTGTATATTCCTAATTTAAGTCAACTTTATCTTTTGAGAGTCCAGCTACAATAAGGTCTAAAGTACCTTAAGATGTTTTGACAAGACATATGAAAATGTGTCATTTATTTTGTGCAAAAATAGCAAAATTCTATTAAGAATTGATTCAAGTATTTATATTTAAGAGGGAATAAATTTTGAGTATATAGTAATGTTAAATACATTTATGAAATAATTAAAAAGTCATACCATCAGTCAGTGATTGTAGCAGTGTGATTTGATTGTTTCTAAGCAGGAAATAGAAATCTTATTAACTGTTGAGCCTAAGGTGAAGTCCAGATCTCAACATATGCTAACACTTTGTCCTAAATACATGAACAATATGTCTGCTGAGTGTTCCTGAGCCTTTAGCACTCCCTCCTGAAATTTTCTGCTCTCCAGCACAGGACATGAAGGCTCTGTCCTTTGAAGGAAAGGATGGTCACCTTTGTATAACCACCTGACCATGTCACTGCTGCCAGCACTTCACACTGCCTCCATTCCAGTAAGTGATTCCAAATCACTTACTCATCCAGCTGATCCAGAAATGCCTCCTATTCTCTTACAAATCTGTTTCTGCACTGCACACCACATCCTCCAGTGACTCCTGTCCACTCTAGTTCTGATGGCAAACTCCTTGTGCAGGAAAGTTGGGCAAATCTCTGGCAGGGGTTAGTGATACTTACAAAAACTAAATACCATTAGCAGGAACTTTGTGAATAGAGTCTAGGTATCCATTCCTTTCATTCTTGTCCTTGATTTTTCACTCCTTCCTTTCATTTCTTACACCCATAACAGAATCTTCTCTAAAGTTTGGCCTCTATCCTGTCTCCCAGCTCTGTCCCTCTTGGCCCTGGTGCCCTGCAGAGCACTGGGGATCTGATGAAGCTGCACCTGAGCACGGGATTTCATCTCCCCCATCCAGGCATGGGGCAGCAAAGGGGATTTCATCTCATCTCCCCCATCCAGGCATGGGGCAGCAGGCAAAGGGGATTTCATCTCATCTCCCCCATCCGGGCATGGGGCAGCAGGCAAAGGGGATTTCATCTCATCTCCCCCATCCAGGCATTCATCATCTCATCTCCCCATCCGGGCATGGGGCAGCAAAGGGATTTTTCATCTCCCCATCGGGCATCCAAAGGGATTTCATCTCAGGCATGGGGCAGCAGGCAAAGGGGATTTCATCTCATCTCCCCATCCCCATGGGGCAGCAGGCTGATTTCATCTCATCTCCCCCATCCGGGCATGGGGCAGCAGGCAAAGGGGATTTCATCTCATCTCCCCCATCCGGGCATGGGGCAGCAGGCAAAGGGATTTCATCTCATCTCCCCATCCAGGCATGGGGCAGCAGGCAAAGGGGATCCCCGTGTGTGCCCGGGTCAGGAGGGCTGGGGCTGGCTTCAGCCTTTCCACATTCCCTCCACATTACTCATCCTAATGAGATGGAGTTAGAGGTGCTAGTGTCTTTAAAATGCCATTGAAGAGATGGGCTTTGTTTTGTGAGGCTGACATGCTCCCCAGCCTCCCTGAAATGTAAAAATAAACCCAAGTCGGGCTGTTTATTTTTAAAACACTCACAAGCCACGTTTGTGCGCCAGGCTGAGCCTTCAGGACCCAGAGAGAGCCCCGTGTCTCCCTGTGCCTCTGCCCTCCAGGAGAGACATCCTGTCCTGCTCTGGGGTACCCCCATCCTCAGCAGGGCCTGATGGCCATGGATTGGGAAACTGTGGGAGGGAACTGCAGAAAAGTGGAGGAAAAGAGGAGGGTGCTCAGCCCATCCTGTGCCCGTGGCAGAATCAGGCAGACCAGGCGTGTTTCTGCCAGCCTGTTGTTTCCTCCCTGCTGCTGGAACCCTTGCTTCCCACTTGGCTCCATTTGCTGCCCTGGCTCCAGCCTAGAGATGGCCTCTCCTGGCCAGCGCAGAGCTCATTTCCAGCACCACGGATGGTGCTCCATGATGTGTGCAGGTGCCTGTGTCTATAATTAAGAAGATGTATAGCCATTTAATGACAGAAGGGCAATTACACCAGCACACACCCTTAATACAGATGCACTAAACCAGCAGAACTGGGGTTGCTGCTTGTGCAGCTTATTCTGCTATGATTGTGGATGAATATCCATTAATGCAGACGTGCCTCTGCGCCAGCAGGCACTGACACACACTCATGCCACTGAGTGTGCCCCACTCAGGCAGCCTCTTCTGGGCTCTCCTAGTTTTTCTCCTCCATCTCACATATGCACAATCAAACACTTGCTGCCACAGTGATAAAAGTAGTTTGAATTAACTCATGGTGGCCAAAAGCCCCCCCATTCCATAGTTCTACTGCTTTAACCCATTGCCTTTGCTGCTTGAGTTGCTTTGTACCTGGAAAGAGTAAAAGAAACCTTTATTTAGGGACCCAAAGAATCATATCCATTGTCCCAGGTGATCTAGATCAACATAATTGCAAAGCAGAGACTTTCCAGCTGAAGCAGGTCATCAGTGGCTCTTGCAAACACCTTCAAGCTGAGTGTGGGGAAAGAAACAATCACAAGCCTCCTGCAGCACATGAGACAGGAAGCCAACAGGCAAAAGCCATAAAATGCTGTTAAAGGTTCAAAATGAGCTAGGAAAACTAAGTTATTTGTTTGAATGCAGTGTATGGATTTAGCTGTAGCAACTTGTTCCACAAGTAGTGGGATGGATGGAGTTTCATGCCCTGTAAATGTATTTTCTACGTTTTGTAACACTCAATATCCTGCAATAACCTCAGTCTTTTATGGCTTTTCTTTCCAGTGGCAAATGGCTCCGAATAACCCCAGTCTTTCTCTGAGCAAGGGCTGGACTCAGTGACCTCTGAAGGTTGCTCCAAGCTGCAATAATTCCATGGTTCTTTAATATCCAGCAATTTCCACAAAGTATGCAGGTATTTCCCACTTCAGATTTTTCCCCTTACTGATTGGTGGTTTTTTTGAGACTGATGGACAGGCAGACTGTGCAATAACTTAAGCTTTGTTCCCTCAGAAAACCAGGGTAAAATACATAATTACAGCATTTTCAGGGATGTTCTCAATACAGAGACCTTTGGTTTGATGATTTCTCTTTGATCATGCAAACATTATATTTTAAGAAGAGATATAAATCCTTATTCCTAAGTAATAAAAGGTGGTGAATGCATTACACCATAATTCAAAGATTTACATGATCTAAAGTATATTTCATAGTAGTTTTGCAAAGTCAAAAGTTTTATATGGCTTTCACAGGCAATTAAGACATCTAATGTCATAACTATTAAAAAAAGAAGAACTGATAAACTTTAATTCTCACAATAAAACCAGGACTGTTTTGCTGAAAACTTCAATGTTTACACCTAAGCTGGTATGTGGTGATCAGTCTCTGTTTACCATCTTTGAAAAGTACAATGATTCTTTTTCTCATAATATTTTATTTGACACTGTAAAGTATAAAGTCAAGTATTACAGCAATAGACATCCAAAGTAAAAAGGGAATGGAAGGTACTTTACCAGTCCAGAATGTGAGCTCTGTGTGTGTATTAAAGTGAGTTATTGGCCTTTTTAGAAAAAATAATGGTTTCTATGTTCTGTCCATCCCTGTATCGCACACTTCAACAGAGTAGAGGGCTCAAAATGAGGTGAATTCTTCATTTAGCATAGCAATTTATCACTCTACTGCTAATTTTTTTAATTTTCCTGATTTTTGACATCAAAAGCAAGGGTCACCTGTAATGGCATTTGGCCACTTTTCTATTCAACTGAGAACCAAAGAATTTCTCTGCATTTTGCCCAGAGAGTTCTTGAACACAACAACAGAAACTTTCCAGTTAAGGTACCACACTGAGACTTAAGAGATGATGCTTCAGTTCTTGTCCTTGTCACACCTGTGTCACACCTGTGATACCTGCTCTGACGGCTGACCCAGAAGACCACAGCACACATTTAAGTTGACTTTGCCATCTAGAGGCATTAGTTGTGTGTCTACAAAATTATTTCTCTGCTTTGATTGCAGGAAAGGGACACAGAGATAGGCAGGTATTGTCTCTGCTAAACAAAATGCAATTTTTTCTGCCAGGTGTTAGTATTGCTAGGCAAGCGAAGTGTCAAGGAAACTGTGTTAAAATGAAAATTAATATAAAATAAAACCTGAAAAATCAGAATATTTAAAATTTGAGCCATTTGTTCTCCTTTAAATTACCTCCCTTTGCCTGGCTGCACATCACATCCCAACCTGGGTGCTGTTTGGCTTTTGTGTACTGTAAAGCTGATGGCAGCACAGGCATCAGTCTGAGACTCACCCTGCCATCTAACTCCAGCAATTTCCTTATCTCCTTCCTATGCATTCTTCCTCAGAAGAAAAACCTGCCTTCACAAATCCCTTCCTACTGTCAAGGCTCCACATTAATGATGACCTCCTCTCTGACTGGTTCTCTTCACCCTGTTCTTCACTTCATGCCCACACTTTAACAAACCAATGCAGGCCAAGGACAGCATAACCAGGACATGCCATGGCTACATCCAGCCTGTATCTGTCATATTAGAATAATCTGTTGTACACTGAGGGGTAGATTTGATTTCTTTTCCAATGTGTTATTTACAATCCAGCAGAGTTCAGTACAAATGGAGGAACTGATCCTGCAATTTGATCAGCCCCTGCAGACCCAGTGAAGTCAGTGGAGTCTGCATGGATGGATCAGATTCCAGTATTGAAGATTATTCTTGTAAACTGTTTCACAAGCAAACCTCACAAAATCTGTAGTCACAGAATGACTAAATAAACAAGGCAAGTGGACAACTGTAGTTGGCATTTTTACTTCATATGAGTGTCACAGCATTGGCTGAATTGATCCATTTTTAAGTGGCAGAGAAAAGACCCTAGAGAGAATAAAAGAGAAGAGGTGGAACTGTTAACAGAGAGAAACTTTTAAAAGATAAGCTTGGGAAGACACACCTTTTGCTTTGAAGTGAATAAAACTAGGTCCTAGAAGACAGAACTCTTTCTATCACTTTCAAATGAGAGCTGTGATCCTGCAGGGAGCTCTGGGCAGGAAGATCCAAGAATCAATGCAGTGTCCTTCAGAGTCTCAAGTTTGTATTTCAGGTCAGAAATTCCCAGTAAAATGAACAAAAGTATTTTCCTTTTTTTTTTTTTTTTTTTTTTAAATCAGAGTTATGAAGCTTCATAATTCCTACAAGAAACTCATGAAGTAAAAGCCTTTTGGCTTTTGATAAAGATGTGACTGCTGAATTTAGCCCAGAGTAAGTTCTCTGATTATCAAGAATTAGAGTTCAGTAGGAGAAATAAATAGTTTGATTAGAACCCCCTGCCTTCTGATTGTTCAGAGATCAGCCTTATTGCCATTGCCACCCTCCTGTTCTTCCTATGCTATCTGCCAACCAGCAAAGCTGGAGATCTCAAAGTGCAAGCCAGCCAAAAACCCAGGACAGAATAAAAATGTTATCTTTAGTCTCTTGTCATAAAGGCTTAGAGAAACAAATTATATTTTTTTGCCACCTCCTCCTTAAGGTAATTTTCAGAGGTGGATGTTACAGACATTTGAGCAGGAACTGAGTACTAATTCCTAGAAAACTGCTCCTGATGTGTTTTTTGAGGAGGAGTTCCTCACCCCAGCAATGCCGGGGTTTTGCAGCATGTTGCAGGGAAGAGGAAGATACCAATTAGAGTAATAGAGAAAGTAGGGCTTGGAGCACAGAGATAAACATCTGGAGAGCTCCTTCAGGCAATTGCATTTGAAGACTTGAAAATAGGAGGAATTCATTTAACTGGGATTCTGAAATGGAACTGAAACTGGAGTTATTTGCTGGTGGAATCACTTAATTGTACTTCTTCCCATTGTCAGTGGCAGTTTACATTCAGACAAGTTTGGGAAGTTGGACTTTCAAGAACAAAGAAGGAGAACTGACAATAGTGTGGGAAGCAAGAATTAAGCATGAAATAACATTTCCACGTGGTGAAGTCAAAGCCAACCGTGGCATCTGACTACCTTTATTTGTCCTCAATATTTAGCCATGAATATGAATTGTATTTAATCAAGCTGGTTTGTTACCTGACTAGGAGACATCACAGCTGAGAGCAGGCTGCACTGTTTCAGCACACCCTGCTTTCTGGGCAACCCCTCCTATGGCCACTGGAGTGGGAGTGAAGTGGCCTTTCACTCAGGCTACATTTTGGTTGAGCTTGGGTTTTAACAATAAAAAAACCATTTGATTCTATTGAGAAAACTTGTGGGGAGGGTCAGAGGAAGACATCTGGAGCAGTTTTAGATATACTGTATTTGAAACACTTCTCATGGTGTGGTCAGTAAAAGGGAAGAAAAAAGAATTGCCATTTTTATTTTTCAGATTTGCTATGCACAGAAAACAAATTGATAATTTTTCAATATAAGTCACTTCTTATTCTGGGATCTTTAGGACAAGATACTTTTCAATATCTTCCTGGCTTGATCCTGCAGTTGCTGCATTGAACAAACAGCAGCATTCCTGTGATTCCTATACTCATTCCAGCAAGCATGTGTACATGCATATGTGTCTGTATATGTATATGAAAATTTCGTGTCCTCACAATTTCTTCCTGACTGTGCCTGGCAAGGAGCTGCTCACTGTATCACCACAGCTTTGCCTGGAGTGTTATGATGCATGCAGGAACCTGCTTGGACACTTGATTTCCCTGCTGCTCTGGAGGCTGCTCTGGTGTTTTGGCAGACTGGTGGTGCTCCTTGTACCTCTTGCCTCAATGCTCAGAGTGCATTGATACTTCTGAAAGCTTTTCTTTAATAGCTTAACAATCAGAATCTTCTACAAAGCCTTAATTTGGTGTTTCTAAAGACTCAGTAGCACAGCTTTTCATGTTTTGGTCCGTATGCCAAATAAACTCTCACCATCAAACTGGATGTTTCTGCCAAGGGTTTACTCACAGAGTCATTTGAATGCTCAGGGACAGGGGTTCTTATTTATTAATAGGATATTATACTTCTGAGTAGCTTCAAGGAAATCAGTCTCAGGGATCCTCCACAGCAGAAGCTGAAGGAGCAAATGCCATCTTTCAGCACAGTCCAAGCCCCAGGAGGCTGGGATATTCAAAGTTCTTGTCAGGAGCTTTCTATCAAACACAAACCTTTTGCTTCTGCCCTTCTGTCAGAATGAGGAGAAGATTTTTGAGTGGTGATCAGCTGGGTTTCAAACTTGGGAAGACTACAGCTGCAAGTGAAGAAGAACTGGCGCTCTCATTTGATGACTCCTAGGTGATTTAGGCCATCACAGCACAAAGTTAAGGCACTGACCTTCCCCAGTGCATGTGGGAAGCAGTACATTCAGCCAGTCTGGCTTCTTGATGTAAAAATGCCAACAACTTTTACCTGAACTGAATTACTCCAAGGCAGAGTCTTAAGATTTGTTTTGAGTTCATATGGCAATGAGTATTTTTGAAACCTCCTACACAGAGCTCTGTTCTAGGGTCTTTATGGGGGTCTGTATAAAAACGCACTACAACATCCTGCTGTTGCTGACTTCCTTGGATCCAATCATTGTCTGGTTTTTCAAAGACTTTTTTGCTGACAGCAAGTGAGTTTCATGCATTTGCCACTTCTTTATCATCTTTCAGATTTTAAATGGTAGAGGGCTGCAGGAACTGAGAGTTCCTATGAAGAGGAGACTTGAGACACTTTGCCATTTTTACCCTGAGTGTCATAGTGAAGCCCTGTTCTAAATGTTTGTTAACAACCAGAGCTAAAGTTGTAAAGGCCACTGAAGGTGAGCTATGTGGACTTTGTCCATGCCTCTACAAAACCTTTATGCTTTAGATTTGGTCTACAGCAAGAAATCCTATTTTAGTCATCCAGTGCTGTGGGAATTGTTTCTGATATTATAGAAATCAAGCTTTCCAAGCCAGTAGAAACTTCCTCTGCTTCAGGATAACATTCTTTAGCTCTGAGTTGCTTTTGCTGTAGCCTTGCATACATCTTTCAGAGAATGCAATGCTATGATGGAAATCTCTCTGAGCTACCACACCTTATATTTCAAGTATGACTTGGCTTCTGTACCCATCCCTCTGTCCCAGTAGTTCCATCCTGACATGGTTTTTCTCATAGTTGTAGCTTCTTTTTTGTCACCTCCTGATGCTGCAGGGGTAAGAGTCCAGGCAGCCCTCTGGAAAGGGCAGCCACTCACTAGAGCTGAGCTCCCTGAAGAGACTCTTCACTCCTGGCCTCTAGCAACAGGAGAGCCTGGTAAGATACTGATTTTGTAACCTCTGTATTCTTCTGTCAGGCTTCCTTCCCGCTCTCATCTTTTTTTTTTTTTTGCCCTCTGCTTTATTTCTCTGGTAAAACATTGACTCCTGCTCAGACTGGGAGCTGCATGGAGCAGCTGATCCAGCTGTGGAGAACACCAGTTTGTGCTTGGCACTTGTACCCAGCCACCACCTTTCTGGGTTGTAAAGCCTTGTGTTTATCTCATTCTGAGAAATCAAGATATAGAACTGAGAATCTTCACTGGAATGAGGATCTGAATGCTCTCCTCCAACAGTAAAAAACTCCTTTTTTCTTAAGGAGTTGATATTCCACAGTCAATACTGTTTGGGTGTTGCTAGTGCACTATAAGATCTCACTAGGCATTCACAGCACTAATACTTAACCAGAATTAAAGAACAAACCAATAATTAGGAAAAAACCATGCATACATTAATTCAGAAATGGGTTATTCTTTGGAATATTTCAGATTTATACAGGTACAAAATAAAAAAATAGCTATTATTTGTTCTGGGAATTTGAGTAAAGGTAATAGAGGAGAAAGAATATTTTCAAAAACTTTTGAATGAGTACATGAAAAATGCCTTATTAGTGCTAGGTACTAAATCATGGACATACCTTTCCAGGAAAAAGGTGGAAGCCTGTGCCTAAAGGGGTTTAAAATAGCAGGAAGCAGTCCTGGACAGGTTACTCAGCCACTCAGGACCTGAGGAAGGCAGGCAATGCCTCAGCCAGCACAGGTACAGGTGGGAGAGGGTGAGCCCTGATGCCCTCAGGCTCACACAGCTTTCCAAAGGGATATTCCTGTGCATAACTTCACACATGGCCATTTGCAGACCTGCAAATCTGCTGCAATTGATTTCTTCCTCTCTGTAGCCTATAATTTGAGAGCTGAAAATTACTTAGAGTAGAGGGAGTGCTGTTTAAATATGAGAGCAACTTGGTGTGTTAATAGGTTGTTTTTCAAAGATTCTTCCAACTTGCTAGTGATCATCTCTCAGTCCAACAGCTCAGCACTGGTTTCAAGGGAGCAGGACACTTTTTCCAGTCCAATGTCCTCATTTTCTGTGTGTCTGAATAATAATTTATAGCAGTGTCACACAATCCCAGAAATATTACATTGCCAAGGTCAGTATGTTTAAAGATGTCACCACTGTGCTCACCTTTCCCATCCTCTTGGCAGGTGTCACTGCCCTCAAAACAAGGACAACTTTTTGTGAGTCAGCACTGGGGCTGCTGCAATTCTGTATTAAGGCCAATCCAGGCTGGAGTTATTTTCCTTCAGTGTGTTGGGCTGACAGTGGCAATCTAGGGCCTGGCTCCCCAGAGGATCAGATATCTCTGCCTTGGAGAGGAGCAAGGCTGAAGGTGGTGTAACCTCAGACTGCTGATTTAATCTGCTGGCCCAAGCGTGCTGGAGCCTGGTTCAGCATCAGACGGTGGCAGTGATGGAGAGGTTCTGGACGACGTGGCAGGGACTAGAGGCCAGGCAGCTTGTTGGTCTGTTTGGCTGCTTGTGGAGAGCTTGTGCATGGTGATGAGCCAGTTTTGAATCCTGCCAGGCAAAAGCTTGAGGAGTGGCTATCTGGAAATCCATGGGACACCCTCAATTTTCTGCCCCAATGGAGAGACAGAAGAGTGACGTAGAAACACACAGCAGCAGGACAGCAAGGAAACGTGGAGGAGTCACAGCTGGAAGGACTCCAGCTGACTCTCGAGGGCTTGTAGGAGCAGCTGTGACTTTGGGAATTGGTGGCTGAGCAGGGGGAGCTGCATCTTGGTGTGGAGGTGGAAGGAGGCAGGAGCGGAAGGCCAGGCCTGAAGGGAAGAGAATCTCCAAGGTTGGGCTGAGATCCTGGTGTGGATGGGCTCTGAGAGCAGGACAGCCCAGGCAGTGCCCAGGGGCTGTGCCAGGGTGCAGCTCCAGGAGGGATCTGTCTGTCTGTCTGTCTGTCTGTCTGTCTGTCTGTCTGTCTGTCGTGTCCCTCCTGTGGCCATTGGGCAGTGTGTGCCCTGCCTCTGGTGGGGCTGGGCACTGCCGGGGAGCTGCAGCTCCACAGGGACATCTGTGCCAGCACATGTGCTTTGTGCACGGCCGCTGTCACCTTCTCCTCTTTCTCTGTTACACAAAATTCAGGCTCATTACTTTTCTTTCCCTGTTATTTTGGTTAAAGCTCACTTTTTTGGTAAAAAAAAAAAAAAAAAAAGCAACATTTTGTAACTGTCAGGGAAGCCGAAACATTTCAAAGTTTAACTCTTCAGAGCACTTTGGAAATTCCCACCAGAAAGCATCATATGAGGCAACTGGAGGGAACCAAGGCTGGTTTGGGAGTCATTTCTTGGACTTCAAGGAAAAGAAAATAGCAATAACCTGTGAGAAGGACAAAGGCCCATTGTTCCTCCTGTTCTGGCTCCATCAGCTCTCTGACTGTTCCTGCCCACAGGAGCTTCCTCATTTTTTCAGTTATTTTTCAATCCACTTCTTTCCATTTCCAAAAGACAGAATGTGAAGTGGATCTATTAAAAAATACCAAATCTCAGGTTTCCTGACACCAAGCAAATACTGCCAGAGCCCATCTGACAATGCCCAGGACTGGAGGATCTCCCTTTGGGAGCACCAGCTGGCACAGAGGGGAGCAGGAGATGGCCAGAGCCAGCAGCAGCAAGGCTGGCACAGCTCTCTGTCTCCTCTTGAGACTGAGGGAATTAAGTCTTTTTACAAAACTTTGTGAAGAGAATCTTATTTTCATTTGTTTTCCTAGATTGATGGCGTGTGATTCTTCCTGCTTTATTTATGGAGAGATGATTTAGCCACATGATTAACTAACAGAACAACCAATTACACACATATTGTAGTAATTGTGTGTTTGCATACAGAAAACTCACCATGGAAATTACATGAAACAGGCTCATGTCAGTGAAAAGGAGGAAGGCTGCCTGTTAGAGCAGGAACCACATCCTCCCATACAGACCTGTCACCTTGCTTTACTTTAGCACTCATGGAAATTCTTTTCCCAAAACCACTTTAGGTGACATTTTAAACCCCCTGCAGTTTAATAGATGCTCATGTTTGACATTCATTGTGTGGGACAGTGACTCACATAAACTCCTTGTGACCTTATTGCTAAGTGTTTTTACTGTGCAGAAGACACTTGAATGGGGATGTTACAAATGGGAGGTGTTTGTGGGGTGGCTTGCAGCCAGCAGAGCCAGTGTGGCCTCTGCTGCTTGGGACACTTCTTTAACCCTTGCACTGGAAATAAATAAATACATATAGGTATTGTAGAGGCCCTGTAGAACAGCTGCTCCTAAGAAATACGAGTCTTTGAATATCAATGGCATCCCTGCTAGGAAGTTTTAATCATTCCTTGAAGGACTGGATAGCTTAATGGTTGAATGCAGGAAGCAGAAAAATAGGTTAAGTAAGTGAAAGAAGCACAAAATGATAGCAGTAACCTGTAGGCAAGCTCAGTTTGTCCCAGAGGAATATTGTCACAGAAAGGCAAAATGGTTCTGAGATATATCTGGAATTAAAAATTCACAAATTCAGACTACCTACACCCACTCCCAGATTAATTTGCTGTGAGGTTTATCATCATCTCAGCACACTGATGGTGAGCTAGGAGAAATGCCAGCTAATTCATGAACAGAGGGGACTGGGCAGCAGCATGAAGAAAATTAAGAGTTCTGTGATTTGTATCTCACTCTAATGAAAAAGACCAACACCAAAATAGCAGTTGTAAGTTTAATTTTTCTTTATGGATTTAAACTCATTGTTGTACACCAAGGAGGCAAATACATCTGTGTATCTACACTGTTACTGTCAGTGATACTGAGAGAAGGAAAGGCATTTGTTACAGTCACCAGAAATATAAATATGTAATTAAGGTTAAAGATGGATGCTGAAAACTGATAAAGGGAACCAATAAAATTACTAGAGCATGTCCTCTGAATATCCTGGTCTTTCACAGAGAGCACAGGCTGGAGCAGCAGAGCAGAGGATCACACAGCAGCTCACCCTCCAGAGCTGCTCATCCTGCAGAAGAGCCCAGGACAGCCAAGGGTGGGCACAGTCCCCCTCCCAGGAGCTACAGGGGACTGATAACAAACTAAATGCAAAGCTCACATAGCTAACATGCTGTGCAAGAAACATCCTCTAGTTCTGTAGCAGGAGCAGCTCAGCACAGCCCATCCATGAATTCAGTGCACCGGGGGCTCTGGGGCTGTTACACACCCCTGGGTGCCTTTGCAACTCTCAGGTGACCCCACATTCCTGGGGATGCACAGCAGAGGGCAAAACAGCGTGCCATAAACCATGGTCACGTTCAGCCACCAGCATCAGGTGGCTTTTCATGTGGCCTTTACAGCAGCCACGAAGCAGGGCTGTGTCACCCACCCTGCTGTGGGACCTGTGGGGACACTGCCACCTTCCCTGCAGAGCCAGCCCTGCCCTTTGGGTGTTTATTTGCATACTCAGGGGTCATCTGTTCACTCAGTGCTTTACCAGGGTAGGTGCTGGGGTGCTCCCTGGGTGACCTGGGTGTTCTCAGTGAGGGATGAACCAGGAGTGCTGGGAAGGGCTCCCTGGCCACGCGTGCTCTGCGTGGTTGGAGAAGGGCCATGGGAAACCTGTTAGGGAAAAGCTTCCTGTTTACCTTGTAAAAGTACAGGTGAGCCCCATGTTTGGCACGTGGTGCCACTTGTTATTGCCTGGGACCAAGATCAGGTGTGCCACCCTCCTTCCAGCAGTGAGGAAGTGCCCTCTGTGCTGTGAGGGGTCAGGCTGTGCCCCATATATTTGTCATTTTTTCCCAAAAGCAGCAAGGAGATTAGCTCCCAAATGAATACATCCAGAGTGCTCCATGTGCCACTCCAATAGTGAGCTGTGCAGGGGAGAAACCCACCATGCCTCCCCAAGGATAAAAGCTGCAAGGAGAGCACAACTGTGCTGTCAGACCTCAGAGAATCTGATCTGCACGGGACAGTGTGCAGAAACCATGTCTCATCATTTCTGGTGTTCCTGGAGCATTGCTTACAAGCAACATTTCTCCCTTTTGTAGAGTCCTTAGACATAATTGATTGCATTTTATCAAGTTTCTTGTCTGTCTTCCCTTGTTTCTCAATGGGTTGCCATGCTGAGAGCATAGGAAGCAGCCTCCTCCATTCCTTTCCCTCCTGCTCCCCTGGGGATCTTTCCCTCCCCAAATTGCAAGCAGATTGAGACGTCTGGCATCCAGAGAAGTGGGAAAACAAACGAGTCTCTCACAGTCCCCATTGCACTCCCTGTGAGCCCAGCTGGGCTGTGTGTGCTGGCTGTGCACAGGCCATGAGCTGCTGCAGCCAGCCAGCCCTGCAGGGCCGTGGGGCGCTTTGTCCCAGTGCTCCTGTGAGAGACACGTGCTTTGACACTCATTCTGGCCCCTGAGAGAGAGCTTAGACTCCTGAAAAACTGCCTACCTTAACTTTACTATTTTTGATTTTTTTTCCTGTTCAACAGGCTGCAGCATAGTGGATTAAAGATCCAGAAAAAAGTGCTGTTGGAATTTTTTACAGCTTTCAGTGGTTCAGATGAGACGAGCAATCAAAGGGCAAAGCAGAGGCATGGCTTTTCATTGCTGCTATAAACAATCAAACTCAGACTTTGCACCATGTAGAAGGCTGTGTTATAAACAAGCACTGCTGCTATCATATTACCATCCCCAGGCTGATTTATATAAACTGCCTCCTGAGCTCTGATTAGCTTCAAACACACATGCTGTATAGGCACAGCAGATTGCTGGAATAAAATTTTCAATAAGACTTCTAATTATTCAGGTGCCTACTAGTGAGAAACCTCTGTTCCAGGGAAGTTGCATGCAGTTTCTGAAGTGTTTTAGGGGGAAGGTAGTTAAGCAAATGAAGATGGACTGGTATTTCTCTCTGAGGAGGCTGGGTCTCTGTGCTGTTCAGGTTGAACACAAGTCAGGAGCAGTAATTGTTCTGTAGATTGCTGGAGGGGCAAATAAATGCGTTGTAAAGTTAAGGCAGAATGCAAACATCTGCATCAGGCCCTTCTAATTTATTCTATGAAAGGAATATTTACAGCTAGTGAAATCCAAGGAGTTTTCAGGCATTTGTTCAGAGGTCATGATCGGGACTGCTGTAAGTGAACATGCACAGCTCAAACTCCACTACAAAAAGACTTTCTGTCAAGGCAGAGAGCGCCTTTCTCTGTCAGAGAAAGACACTCAATAGTTCAGAACAGTTCAGAAATCACACAAGCTCTTGATTATAGACTTATATCCCGTGATATAAACTCCTCTTCCCCATAAAGATTTCTGAGGCAAAGACTCTGTTTTTATGTGCAGAGCCAGACCTACCTATGGCCAGCAATAAATCAACTCCTGCCTGTTCAAATGGCACTGCAGTGAGGCTGGGGGCACAAGAATTAGGCATTATAGTGGAGGGATAGCTGCTTAGAAAAGTGCTGCCAATGGCCAGGAAACAGCTGTCCCAAAATAAATGGGGAAGGTGCAGCGCAGCGCTGCACTGAGCCCTGCATTACCAGGGCAGCGCAAATGTGCGAAATGGGCGAGCCTTTATCAGGCAGAAGTCCCCGCTGGCCTGGATTCCCCTGCAATTGAAAGCAGAGTCATCTGCAACAATGGGAGCTTTATTTATCCCGCACAATTGCTGCCAAAGCAGTCCTGGGACGTCCATGAGCCCGCTATGAATATGTTTGGAGCGGGATGGATCTGGCAGCGCTGCGAAACTGCTGCATCACCAGTCTCAGGTCTGCCGGCTGGCTGCACTCGCTGGCAGCTTTTGGGCAGGCTTGCTGAGGGAGCTGTAAAGCTTTTAGGAGGCTGGAATGGCACTGTTCAGCCTGCCTGCCCCCGTGCAGACCCATGATTGCTCCACCCTCTAGAGGCAGTGGCGAGGATGGGATCGCTGCTGTTCTGGGAGCCGATGGAGCCCGGCGTGGGGCTGGGCATGTGCCCCAGCGCTCCCAGCTCCCGCTCTGCTGCCCGCTGTTTCCAGCAGTAATGCAGAAACAGACAAGTCAAGGGTACAATGGGAGTCGTTTTCCATCCTTTGCCTGAGGGCTCCCAGGACCCCACCGTGAGATTGCCCCGTTTTGTTCTTTATTCAAGGTACAAGTAGGTGCGTACCAAAGGAAGGAGTATTTAAGTTTTTTCCTTTGTCAGGGATGTTTGGCGCTCCTGACGCGCTGCCAGCAGGGCAGAAATCCGCGGCCATCTGAGTGTCCTACTGAACTGTGCTTAATCCTGTTAGCCTCGCTAATACGACCTACTTCTTCCCAGGACTAAGAGTCATCCGGGCTTCACGGGAAACAACCATGGAACTAAATCTGCTTCCAGCACGTAGGGCTCCTGAAAGAACAGCCTGACTTACTGACAAGCCTGGACTCGGTACCGGAGAGGCAGCAGGACTCATAAGTTCACACCAGAGAGCAGCTCAGCACGGTGGAAAACTTTCCACTGGGCGTTATTACCAAGCTTGCAGGGCCTGGGGAGCACTGAGAACTTGGGAGCATCAGACTGATAACTTATCTGAAAGATCACTGATTGCATCAGGAAAGATGGAGCCCTTACAGCAGAAGGACTCAATGAGCTTGGGAAGAGACTTGGGAAAATACTTCAGTGTCTCATGGCCCGGGTCTTTCTGTAGGAGAATTTTCAAATCTTTACTGAAAATAAAATAACAGGAAGAATTTAAAGGGGAATAGCCTTTCCTGTTTTGTGAATGTGCCTTTTCTTTATGCAGTTCTTGGTTCCTCACTACACGAACCCTCCAGATGTGAGGGCTGAGGCAAAGCTCAGACAAGATCAGGGTGGCTTTTGGTGAACAAAAAGAAGTAGGGGACAGCAAAACAGCACGACAGGTACTCTCTGAGGTGATGCTGACCTTATTTCCTAATGGGCTGAAAAGAGAGAGGCAATAAGCAAATATAAAAGGATGAAAGGAAGTTTTATATTAACTGTCTACTTGATCTCTTCCCAGAGTGAAGGTGAGAACCTTCTTGGCAGCTTCCAAGTACCCGGGGTTCTGCTCCTGGCTAAATGTAAATGATGCATTGTGGAAAAGCCACTCAATTCCAAGGTTTGAATTTGGCTAATTAGAGGAAGCCTGTTTGTTAACGTGTGACCCTTCCCATGAGGGGCACACTCAGAACTGGTACAGCAAATGCAGATGCCAGGTACAGCCTGAACCCGAGAACCAGGACCTCCAGTGCGTGCTTACCCTGTTCCTTAGGAGAAAGGAGCCCAAGCACAGCCAGGTGGGGATAGAAAGGCAAACCTGGAGATCACTGCCCAAGCACAAGGAGCTTGGATAGACCCAGAATTGAAGCCCGGACTATTGCAGTGGCAGGCCCCTAGCATGCCAAATGCCACACACCTCTCAGCAATGCTCAGAGATGTCACCGAAGTTTCTGTGCAATGTTCAGCTGCCATTTCTCTCTGGAGGCATGCAGGAGGACACTGGCACAGCCTGCAGGGCCGCCACTGTGAGCTGTGCAGTGCATGGAGACCACGGAAGAGTCTCCCTCACTATCAGAGGCTGGAGAGAGTCTTTGTCATCCTGATACCCAGGGCAATAAGGTGATAAATCAAGGGAAAGCAAAGCTTGTAGGTTGACAGTGGCTCAAAAAATATCTGGCAGCCCCCAAAGTGTTCATCTCCCCCTCCCATCATCACCTCCAGTTCGCTTAGTGCTGGTTGATTCTCACTTTGGTTTAACCTTCCATTAGCTCTGGCACTGTGGCAAACTGTGAGGCCATTCCAAACCAACCTCCTTACCTCCTGCGTGGGCTCCTAAATCCCGAACTGTGAGACACCTTGCAGGGGGAAGAACAAAATGTGCTGCTTTATTAGGAGACTGTAGGGATCCACAGTGCTCCAGGGGGAAAATGAGAGGCAAAGCTCGGCAGTGGAGGAGGTGGAAGGGCTGGCAGGAGTTTGTGGGAAGGCTCAATAGCAGAGAGCAGAGCCCATCTCTTCTCCCTCGTTTTAGGTAAATCACTCTCTAAATGTGTCTTGCAGGGCTGTCCTGAGCAGCTCAGTGTGTGTCACAGGCAGCTGTGAAACAACGCTCAAACATCCAGGTGGATGCTTGGCAGTGATAACACAGCTCAGTGGTGGAAGCTTCTCAGTGGGGAAATGGATTTGTGGAGGGAATGGCAGGGCAGAGAAAAGGGCCCGAATGCTGAACTAGAAATGTTGCTATTGGTATGCAAAAGGATATAAACCAATCTCTTAGTATGAAAACATGATAAAATAATGTAATTTTCATTGAGCAAAGTAACACTGGGACCTATTTGGATCCTTTCTTCAGTCCTCCCAGATTCAGAAGTATTAGACAAGTAATTTTATTTCCCTGTCACAGCTCATTATGAGAGGACATGGCATGCTCTGTACCCTCTCTGGTTCTAAGATAATGTTCTGTATGTGAAAGTATCCTGATCTTTGGTCGTTACTGGACGTTATCTCCAGAGAAAGCAGGATTAGGAACAAAAGATCAATTTAAGGTGCACTGACAGAGCTGGATGCTGAGCTGTGTCTGAGTGTTTCTCTGAACTCTGAACAAGAGCAACACACGGCTTCTGTGCTGTTCTCCAGCTGGTTCTGCTCTGCCTGGTGGCTAATGTTACACTGATCTGGTGGAATAACATCAAGGATCATATGAAAATAGTCCTTTAAGTACAGTTTGCTACCAATCAAGTGGCAAATGGGGTGAAAAGCTTGAAAGAAACATTGATTCACCAAGCCGAAGCTGTTTGGGCTTCGCCCAAAAGTTCCTTTGAAAACAAAAACGGCTTGAAGACCCCTCAAATCTCTAACAGAGTGGCCCAAATTAAGGCAGTGCACAGAGTGATACAGACGGTGCTGCAGCAGGATTTCTGGTGTGTCACTGCTGCCCAGCAGCCAGATGGGGTCTGCCCCTCCAGAGGCTGCCCCTGTGCTCCCATTGGAGCTGGGCTCTGGATCAGGGATGCTGCCCAGGCCCCCAGGCTGCTGCCAGGGCCTGGTGAGATAAGTGTGATGACTCACTCCTCTGCTCTGTTCAAGAAGGGTGTAAATATTATACAGCTTCTCTCGATTCTAAAAGAAAAAAAAAAAGAGAGATTTTATGGGGTTTCTGAGCACAGCGCATGGCAGAGCCAAAGGCAGACTGCATTGCATCCCTGTGAACTCAGATTCACTTCTATTTTATGGGAGATATCTTTCATTTCTTCCACCAAGTCAGGGGAGAATCATCTTCCTGTCCACCTCCCATTCAGTCCTCCTCCCATTCTGTCCTCCACAAAAATGTTTCACTAGAACTTTTCTGATGGTGCCAAAACCTGATAAATGGCACATAAAATGCATCACTATCAAATTATGAATCAGTCACAAAGGACCTCACTCATGGTGAGGTGACACAGATTAAAAACCAGGCTGGGGAATTCCTGATGGATTTCCTGGAGCTTCATCTGGAGCTTCAAACTTCTTTTATTGTTATGCAAAGAATAGAACAAACAATATCTTTATTCGTGGAACATATCAACTTGCTTAAAACAATACAAGCAAATGAAAACACAGCCCTGCCTCCTTTTTTTAGTAATTTTGCAAACCAGCATGGTCTAGCCATTCATCCAAGAAAATTCAGAGGAATCTGAGCCCCATTCCCTTGGCAGCAGGACTGAATTAAATGGGAAAGGCAGCTCCTGACAGCAGAGAAGTTCCCTTCTGGTATGAGACATAATAAATTGCTCCACCCTCTAGAGGCAGTGGCGAGGATGGGATCGCTGCTGTTCTGGGAGCCGATGGAGCCCGGAGTGGGGCTGGGCATGTGAGACATAAAGCTCACATCCTCAGCTGCTGAAACAGAGGTTTTACCACACCAGGAACTGTCTCTCTTTCTCAGGCTGACTCCAAAAGTGAACATGAAAGAAAACAGGAACCAAGATACAAATAGAGTTTTTAAGCACCGACCTATGACTGATTTGGACAAATAAACTCCTGTCACCAAATGTCCTGGTGTGTGAAGGTGCCATGTGCCAGTGAAAGGCTTTGGGCTGGAGCTGTTTGTGACCAGAGGCACGAGAAGGCACCCAAGAGACCCTGGGCACCCATGAAGCAGAGCCCTTGGCCCCTCCTGCAGTGGGCAGGAGGAGCTGTTGAGGACCCTGGCCGTGGGCAGCCTGGCAGGACAGCCTGGCCAGGCTCTCCCTGTGCCCTGGGGCTCTGCACAGCCGGGGCAGAGGGGCCAGCCAGGCACTGGTGCCGTCCCCACAGCCGCTCCTCACTGGGGAACAGGCACTGGAGGGTGGGGATCCACCTCAGCCTCCTTCCAGTCCCCTCTCCTCTCCAAAACCTCACCCATGGGCGACCCAGAGCATGGCAGCCATCAGGCCAGGGATCCTTATTCACTCCTGTTAGAATCTGATTGATTTCCATCTGGTGCTTTCAGAAGTGGTTGCCATACCCAGACTGCCTCAGGTCATACATTTTGTTATTTATATCCTTGCAAAGGAGAAATAAATACAGGTAGATGGCATGGGAAAGTGCCCTGAACCAAGCAGAAAGCTTTGGTGATGGCAGTTTTATCATGTCTAATGATAATATTGCAGAAAATGCTAAAAGGGAGAAGAAATGAAAACAATTTGTATCTTTGTGGGTGAACTGTAAATTACAACACCAGGGCAGCTCTATCCAGAGAACAAAACCCAGCCCCTCACTGGTTTCTGTTACCCCTAGTGGTTAAAGAGGATGCTGGTGGTAAATCTGGCTGCAGACAGAATCCAGCATGGCCCAGCTGCAGAGCAGAGCTTGTTTCCCTGTCTGTGTGTGCACAGCAGGGCACTCTCTGTAATGAAGGATAATTGTGTCAGTACATAATTAGAGATAAAAAAGCAGGGGGTGAGATGCCAGTGATGAGATCAGCATGGCAATCCTCCTAGAGAGATGGATATCTACTTGCCACATGGTTTGGGGGCAGGATGGGACTAGGGTCAAAGAACTACACCCCTGTCTGGGCTGTTGATGAACCTGAGGGGAACATCGAACTTTTCCTTGTCCCATTTCCCACGTGGTGCAAGTGAGAGCTGATTGTTCCCATGGATGTCACCTCTCTGCAGAGAATCCATGAAAAATTCAGGCAATATTTGAATCATTTAAAGGTTCTTTCCAAGATGCACTGCAGCAAAGTTTACAGAGTAGTTCAAAGACTTGCAAAAAGAGTTTAAAGGGATTATTTATGGCTTAGTTAAGCACTGATTAATGGACAGTGAGTCTGGAGGCAGCCAGGATCCGTGTCTAGAGGGGAAGAGGGAATGGGCAGCAGTGAAAGCATCAGTTATCTTCTCATAGGTCAGGCTGTGACACAATGGCTGGGAGAAGTCTAAACTGTTCTGTGAATTGTGGTACTGAACACGAGACCTTATTCTAGAGACACAGTGTCAGAAGGGGTAAGGTAGGGAGGGGGATTTAGGAAGAAAAGGGGTTTGCAGAGGAGGATAAGGTGGGAGAAAAGGGAAAGGAGACAGTAAGTGTCAGACAGCAGGGGCAGAGTTGGTGGAGGCTCTCCCTGGGCATCAAGGAGAGCAGAAATCTCTTCAGCCATGCCTAGGAGAGGGTGGGACCTCAGAAGTGAGACCCCAGCAGGGCTGGGATGTTCCCTCCTCTGTGACTGCAGTGAGCATTAAACGCTTGGTCTGGGCAGCACATGGATCTAAACTCCAATATCCTGTTGGACACGTGCCAGGTGAGGAGCATCAGTGCTGGAGCCCCAGACAAAGGGGTTTTTGCAGGGCAGGCGTTCTCGTTCTCATGGCCAGTGCCATGAAGAGGAGGAAGCCCTGACGGGCAGCATTGCTGTGACTCGCGAGGAGTGCTCAGCTGAGTGCCACAGAGCACTTGTTCAAACCACTTCTTTGTGGGACATTCCTTCTTTTAAAGGCCACTCATTTAATCTGGAACGAGAATGGGAAATGCTTTGTCTGGGGCTTCCTGTTGTCAGAGCAAGGAATGATCCAATATCCTCCAATATCCTGGGCTGGGGCTGCTCCTCCTGCCCATGGCACCGTGCCTCCTCCTGCAGCTCATGTTTCATTTTTAATTCAGCACTCAGAGGGATGCAGAGAGGAAGAGGCGGGTGCTGCCCCGGGTGGAAGAAGTCCAAGAGCATTGTTTTCTCATTATGAGCATTGTGTTGCCATCATGGATAATTATAATCTTACATCTCCTTTTTTTTTTTTTTTTTTTTGTTGTTTTTTTTGAAAACCACACAAAAGCACCAAAAGCCAGAAACTTCTTGGTGACAACCTAGGAGATGTCTGTTGTTCTTCCTGACTGTATTTCATCTTATGGTGATTTGAGGGTATTGCTGTGGAAATGCCAGATATTAAAACCTCATTATAGTTCTGTTTGCAAAACAGATCTTAATCACTCACCATCCTAAACAATCACCCTGGCAGGCAAATTCTGGAAAAATTAACAGCCAAGAAGGATGAAAAATCTTTTCTTTTTTCTTTGTTGAAACAGCAAAATCTGCATGCAAATTCACTTAATCAGCCAAAACGCCCTGCTAATGCATCCCTATTCCCAAGGAGGCACTTTTCCAATTTTCTAAAGTGGAGCTACTTGTGTTTCCTAAACCTTGTTCCAGCTATAGCTGTAAAATAAAGTTCAACGTTTTCCTGCAACCTGTCCCAGCATATGGAGCTGTGCAATGAGGCAGAGGGATGCTCTCCATCCCTGCCCTCCCTGCCTTTTTCCTGTGCAGCTCCCAGGAGAAGAGGGATGTGCAGAGCCCCACCGGCCAGCACAATCCTGGCACTAAGGATTAGCAGGGCAGCACTGCTGATTTCTGCTTTGCTCCAACAGCAAAAAATCTTATGCACCTTTGCTGTGGCTCCTGAGTGATGCCCACTTCCAAAAATGATGTGGTAGGACTGCCATGGTTTTACTGGGAAATAAGTAGGGAAGTCTAATAAGATTGTCTTGGTTTCACGGGGACTCCAGTCCTGGAATTCCTGTTCTTGTGTTTGACTGAGTTCCCTGTGGTCTCCGTTACCCCTTGGGGTCTCGGTTACATCAGCCACAGGTCTCCTCATTGTCAGTTCAGGCTGTGCTTAAAGCAAAACCACTCCCATGAGGTTCAGAGGGTATTGCTCTAATGGCAGCCATTTCACTAAGTGATGAATTTTATTTGAATGCTTCCTTGCCTCGGAGAAGATTAATCTCTTTTGCTGTTTCCCCCCTGTAGAGAGTAGCCATTCCTCCACTGCGGAGATCTCTGCCTTCAAAAGGCTTGGAGTGCAAGGTCTGAGTGCTGCTGCTCCCGGGCAGGGCTGGGGCCCCAGGAAATGGCTGGGTCCCCTCCAGGTGAGCTCCCCCAGCATGTCTGGAGGGTGGGAGAGCTGCAGCACAGGCTGCTCTGAGCCCAGCTCCCGCTCACAGCCCCCTGGGCTCAGGCAGAGCTCACCCCCTTTTCGGGGGGCTCTGGGGGAGCCTGGGGTGCCCTGCAGCCCCCGAGGGGAGGGCACGGTGCGCCCCCACTGCCCATCCAGCGGCATTCTGCAACAAATTACACACACTTCTGGAATCCCCCGGAACGGAGAGTGCAGGACCCCGTGCAGGGATGAGGGGCTTGGGCTGGCTTTGGTTCAGCTGCACCTTGAGGCTGATGAGGGGATGACAGAGGGGCTGATGTAGGGATGACAGAGGGGCTGATGTAGGGATGAAAGAGGGGCTGATGTAGGGATTACAGAGGGGGTGATGCAGGGGTGACAGAGGGTGATGTAGGGACTAAAGAGGGGGTGATGAGGGGACAAAAAAGGGGGTGATGTAGGGATGACAGAGGGGCTGATGAGGGGATGACAAAGGCGCTGATGTAACTCCTCTGTCGGACCCTTCTCGCCTCGTCAAGGCTGCACTTCAGCACAGCACTGACCGCGGGGGTTAGGGAATTTCTGAGATCACTCTGCTTTAGGGGCTGTAACTATTGAAAAATGCCAAAAGATAAATGGGCATTACGAATTGTGTGACTTGATGTTTCATGTCTCAGCTCCCGGTGGCCAATATTCATTCATTCATTTATTTATTTCGTGAAAGTTTAGTACCTGGATGGGAAACTGGGGGCAGGTGTGAGTGTTCCAAGCACAGAGCCAGGACCTGTGTGGCTGCTGAAGGCTCCAGGGGGAGCCCAGCACAGGGAGCTGGGCACAGGGAGCTGGATGCTGGATGCTGGGAGCTGGATGCAGGGAGATGGATGCTGGGCTCTGGTTTCTGGGAGCTGGATGCAGGGAGCTGGATGCAGGGTTGTGCTCTGGTTTCTGGGAGCTGGATGCTGGGCTCTGGAAGCAGGAGAAGGAAGCAGGGAGCTGGATGCTCTGCTCTGGTTTCTGGGAGCTGGATGCTGGGCTCTGGATGCAGGGAGCTGGGAGCTGGGCACAGATACCTCCCCGCCCCGCTCTGAGCTCCGGGCGCTGCTCAGGGCGGGGATTTAATGCTAATTTGAGCTGATGGCCGCGATTTCCAAGGCACTCAGCGTTATTGTGCGCACCTTTTCGATCTCCTCCCTTCGCTCAAGCCACGGGCTGCGGATCGCATCGGCTCCCAGCTAATCCCGCCGTCCCTGGAGGGGCAGGCACTGCCCAGGAGGCTGCGCAGGGAGCAGGGAGCAGGAGGAGGAGGAGGAGGAGGAGGAGGAGGAGGAGGAGGAGGAGGAGGAGGAGGAGAAGGAGAAGGAGAAGGAGAAGGAGAAGGAGAAGGAGAAGGAGAAGGAGAAGGAGAAGGAGAAGGAGAAGGAGAAGGAGAAGGAGAAGGAGAAGGAGAAGGAGCTGGGGCAGGGGCAGGGGAAGATGAAGGAGCAGGAGCTTGGGCAGGAACAGGAGCAGGAGCAGGGACAGGAGCCAAGCCAAGCCAGCCAAGCCAAGCCGAGCCGAGCCGAGCCGAGCCAGCTCATCCATCCCCTCCTCTGCTCTCCCTGCACCCTGAGCTCCTCCCCGCCTCAGGGCAGATTCTGTTCCCCTGAACAGGCGTTAGACAGAGGTTTTATGTGAAATAGCACCATGAAGGTCCCTGAAAATTATTTCTTCCCAGGAAGAAACACATCCACTGATTATCCCGGGAATGTCTGCTCTTGAAGCATTTAGGACAGTGGTCATTCGGGGTCTGGTTTGGTTTTCTTGTTGCATTAGAAAGACAGAGCTGTAAAGCTGCACATTGAAAAAAACCAAACCAAGCCCAGTGAGGACCATAAGGTGCTCCATTGGAATTCGGGATGTTGCACCTTAGATCTGCGGATCCCTCTCTGATGTCAGACGAGCTCACAGAGGGGCATCTCTGCTCCCAACTCTGGAGAAAAGGAAATTTCATTGTTTTGCCCACAGGCGATGGCACTGACACAAACATTCAGTGTGCACAATGACAAATACTCTGTATCTGAGCACATGCATACTTCAGGAGTCACCAAGAGGCATTTAAGCACATCTGAGCGCCCAGCAGGAATGGGAGGGACAGCAGATTGTGCTTAAAACTTTGCAGCCTTGCCTTAACAAGGATTTCTGACAGAGTCAGCCTGCAAGGATCTCCTGCCAGGTGTTGTATGAAAGTCCCCCTCGCTGCAGGAGGAGTTTAGCCAAAAATAAAATATTCCTTTGTATCAAGCGAGTGGATGCTGCCCGTCCGAGCAGAAGGACGAGGCACAGCGCGGGCACGGGGACGCAATCTCGGGAGCGAGGGAACCACGGTCCCTCTTGGAGGACGCTAAAAACAATGCAGAGCTAAACTCTGTAAAGGCTGCGAGTCCGAGGGGAGCTTTGGGGCTGAAAAGGTGAATTTGGTGTGGGAAGGGCGCCGGGGGGAGGGAGCTGCTGACCCAACCCCCAGCCAGGATGGATGGGAGATGTCTGCTTAACAGCCCGCATTCCTGCCTCTGCCAGCTCCCCCTAATCTCCCCATTTTAACAACAACAACTATTTGTCCCTAAAGTGGGCTGGCAGGGGACAGAAGAGGCCTTTCAGGTGCACGGATTCCTGAGGCGTTGCTAATTCTCAATTATTATATGGGGCATTTAGCAATTTTTGTGTAATTTTTTGCCTTATTTTAATTTTTTTTAAACCTTCATACACTGGAATTGTGTCAACGTGAGAATTTCAGCCCAGGTTTTAGATATTTTTTTTCGTTACCCGCATTTTGCTCTTTCAGAGGCAGGCAAGGTGATTTGGGAACTTTTGTGCTTTTAGAGGCGGTGCCGGACAAAAGTGCTCCTAATCACGGCCTGAGCTCAGGATCAGCCCCAAGAGCAAATTCCCTAAAAGCCGGGAATCTGGTGAGGTGGGCACACAGAGCACGGTGTCTGACAGAGACAGGAGGGAAAGGGCCTGCAGCTTCCCCTGCATCCCGCGGGATGGAGGATGGAGCCGGGCAGGGCGGGCAGCGAGCCCGGGCTGTGCAGGATGTCCAGGGAATCCTGGGCTGGGCAGGGCCCTCCCGAGCCCCCCACCACGAAAGGACAGCAGCCCGGTTATTCTGTCATGGCCGCAGTGAGTGTGTGCTGGTAGGAGTGCAACCTTCCTTACACCCAGAGGAAGGTATCGGTATTTGGAAAAGCTTTTTTGGCAGCATCCCATAGAAAAGGCGCTGCCAGCGCATCTTCCAGCCTGAGGAGCCAAAGGTGCCGCAGCACGGGCTGGAACGAGAGAGGTGGCCGCAGCAGTTTGAAATACGATGCGAAATAAATGTGGGACAGGAATTTGTGCTAAGATTGCTCCCAACTGCAAATCCCAGGGAACTAGGGGCTGCTGGAGATGCCCGCGGGACCCGGCGGGACTCTCCCTCTGCCCGCCCTCTCAAGCACCAACGATGCCAATCGAGTGTTAAAGCGCAGCCCATCCCCTCTGTGCCCCCCACAAAAGCCGCTGACCGTCCCTCATTGACGGCTGAGAGGGGCTGGATGGCCCTGGAGCAGGGACTGATGCTCCGGGATTCCTCTCTGTAGTGCTTCTCTAAGTCACTCCGTACACAGCTCGTTATTTTAGCTCCAAAAGGCTTTTCTTTCCTGGAAACAAACAAACACTCTTAAACATGCTCCCGAAGTTAGAGCTGCGTTAGTGTTTAATAATCTTTGAGGGTAAATTGAATTCCCCCTCTTAAAGCAGCAGGGAGAATTTACTCGGATGGTTTCTATTAAAGGAAAAGGTTCCTGTGAAATTTTGCCGATGGGGCACACAGAGCACGGTGTCTGACAGAGACAGGAGGGAAAGGGCCTGCAGCTTCCCCTGCATCCCGCGGGATGGAGGATGGAGCCGGGCAGGGCGGGCAGCGAGCCAGGCTGTGCAGGATGTCCAGGGAATCCTGGGCTGGGCAGGGCCCCCTGGGAGCCCCCCACCACGAAAGGACAGCAGCCCGGTTATTCTGTCATGGCCGCAGTGAGTGTGTGCTGGTAGGAGTGCAACCTTCCTTACACCCAGAGGAAGGTATCGGTATTTGGAAAAACTTTTTTGGCAGCATCCCATAGAAAAGGCGCTGCCAGCGCATCTTCCAGCCTGAGGAGCCCAAGGTGCCGCAGCACGGGCTGGAACGAGAGAGGTGAGGTGGCCGCAGCAGTTTGAAATACGATGCGAAATAAATGTGGGACAGGAATCTGTGCTAAGAACGAGGGGCTGCTGGAGATGCCCGCGGGACCCTGCGGGACTCTCCCTCTGCCCGCCCTCTCAAGCACCAACGATGCCAATCGAGTGTTAAAGCGCAGCCCATCCCCTCTGTGCCCCCCACAAAAGCCGCTGACCGTCCCTCATTAACAGCTGAGAGGGGCTGGATCGCCCTGCGAGTCACCTGGAGCAGGGATTGAAGCTCCGGGATTCCTCTCTGTAGTGTTTCTCTAAGTCACTCCGTACACAGCTCGCTATTTTAACTCCAAAAGGCTTTTCTTTCCTGGAAACAAACACTCTTAAACATGTTCCCGAAGTTAGAGCTGCGTTAGTGTTTAATAGTCTTTGAGGGTAAATTGAATTCCCCCTCTTAAAGCAGCAGGGAGAATTTACTCGGATGGTTTCTATTAAAGGAAAAGGTTCCCTGTGAAATTTTGCCGATGCGTTCGGTGGAGTGCGAGAGTCACATTTCTGGTTAGTTATTGCTGTTTTCACTTTGAAGTGTAGGGGGATGGTGCGGTAAACTCCGCAGCGCTGGGAAGCGTTTATTTTGGAGGAGAAGTTACTTGTTGGGATTTCTAAATATATTTGGGGTAGATCACAAAATAATTGACCCTCCCTGGAAGGTCAGGGGGTGGAAGCTTGCGGGGGAAAGCGCGGCCACCCTTGTCCTGCCCTGGAGGTGGGCGTTCAGCTAAAGAAAGGAGGAAATGTTGCTTAGACTGAAGTTCCATGAAATAATTTGGAAGTCACCAGAGAAACACTCTTGTGACAGGCAGCGTGTGGCTTCGGGGACAGGAGCCATCCCTGGGAGCTGGGGAAGCTGCGACCCGGCTGGGACACGGGGCTGGCGGGGGCAGGGGACAGAGGGGACAGCAGCGACAGACAGGGCTGGCAGCAGCGGGAAGGGGACAGCGGGGCAGTGGGGACAGCAGTGATGGGCAGGGGACAGCAGGGGACAGCAGCGGGCTGCAGGGGACAGCAGGGACAGCAGTGACGGGCAGGGGACAGCGGCGGGCAGCAGGGGACAGCAGAGGACAGCCAGCGCCCTGCCATTCACCTTCCCGGCTCTCTTCCCATGGGTTCTATGGGCACAGTTGGCATTCCCAGCCCTCCCTGCCCTCCTGGGCGCTCCGGTCCCGGGGGAGCTCCGCTCCTCCTGTTGTACCCACCCAGGAACCGCCTCTGGGCACCGAACACCAGCCCCCAGTTTCTGACCTGGGGCAATAATGATGGATTGCGGGTCCCCCGGAGCGCTGCGGGCCCGGAGGGAGCAGGACGGGAGGGCCCGGGGGTGCCGCGCTGGCCGCGGTCACGGCTGTGTCCTGGGGGACACCAACGAGCGCAGCTTAACGTAATTCCCGTGTCTGCCCTGGCTTCACCTCCCTGAGCGTCCCCGCATCCACACTGCCCACCCAGGGCAGCGGGACAGGGGCAGGGTGCCCCTGTGCCAGCCCCAGGTGTGCCAGGTGTGCCAGTCCCAGGTGTGCCAGGTGTGTCAGCCCCAGGTGTGCCAGGTGTGCCAGCCCCAGGTGTGCCAGCCCCAGGTGTGCCAGCCCCAGGTGTGCCAGATGTGCCCAACCCTAGGTGTGCCAGGTGTCCCAGCCCCAGGTGTGCCGGCCCCAGGTGTGCCCCATGTGTCAGCCCCAGGTGTGCCTGCCCCAGGTGTGCCGGCCCCAGGTGTGCCCAGCCCCAGGTGTGCCGGCCCCAGGTGTGCCTGCCCCAGGTGTGCCCCAGGTGTGCCAGTCCCAGGTGTGCCAGCCCCAGGTGTGCCCGGCCCCAGGTGTGCCCCAGGTCAGCCCCAGGTGTGGCCCCAGGTGTGCCAGCCCCAGGTGTGCCCCCGGAGCGCTGTCCGGGCTGGCAGATGCAGGGACACAGCCCGGGGAGCCTCTGCTGCTGTCCCCCAGCCCGGGCTGGCTCCGGAGCTCTCCCTGACTGTTAAATAGGCCGGGTAATCCTCAGCACCGTGTGCCACATCAGCTCCGTGTGCCACATCAGCTCCGTGTGCCACATCACATCAGACCTCCCCGGGCAGGAGATTTATTTATGGCTGCAGACACAGAGATGCAGACTGCGCCTCCACCGGGAGTGGCTGCTCCTCCTTGGACCCTTGGACCCAATCTCCTCCAGGATGTCTCATCTTAAAGCACTGCCAGAGATTTATGGATTGTGTCCACATAGAAGGTGACAAGCACTATACAACCAAATTATCAAATGAATCAAGACAGTTGTTATTTAAAAGAAAAAAGCTTCTCCCAGGGCTCATAATTTATTAAAATCTGAAATCAAGAGCTGAATATTTATAGTTTACTTTTGTTGCTCTTTCTGGAACTCTCTAGACAGATATTTTGTTAAGTTGGCCTAAAAATTTAGTTCTGCACTCAGAGTGAAGAAATCTGAAGTGCTCACACAGATTTCTTTCCTTCTGGAAGACATTAAGATTTTTGCCCATGATTTTTCCATTTAACAAACCCTCTGGCCTTTAGTGACTTCAGGCACGGTTTTTGACAACATTGTCCAAAGCACAGCTCACAATGTCATGCCATAGCTGTTTTAAATTGCAGTGGTAGAAAGAATAATTACTTCTAGATTATCACCTAAATTGCCATCTGCCTAAGAAATGGGCTTATTTGTTTAAAAATCTCTGTCAGGAGTTTTTTTTTTCCCAAATCACAAAGAATAATTCAACACCCACTATAGAAACAGATCACCTACTATCACAAGCACATCTGGGCTTATTACTAAAGGCTGCTTATTGAAATTATGCTCACAAGTAGTTCCTTAAGGAAATGGACTGAAACTAAATCCAGGTAAGATAGCTATAGCAATCCAAACTTCTTGTCTTTGTGCTATTTTAAAGCTTAAACACTAGCAAATCCCTCCAAAGTCAGCTTGTGTCCAAGGGTGGGCAGCAGCTTTATTCCTCCCACCCCAGTGAAATCCCTACTGAGGAATGAAGCAGATTACATTGAATCCATGGATTTTATATCACATTCAAATTAATGGCCATGTTCCATGGGACAAAATGAACCCATCCTAATTTTTAACCCTGAACTGAGGGGTTTGCATACATGGGGTGAGACACACACAGCCCTGGCTGTGCAGAGGAACAGCACAATTCAAAAGGTGAGGAGGAAGTTTTGATAAAACTGCTATGGTGTGTGGCAAAAGGTCAGATCAGTAGGAATTCATCTCCTCAGCACAGGCTGGTGCTTGGAGCAGGTCCTACAGATGTTCTTTAATACTAAATATTTTATGGTTTTTGGTGCATTTCAAAGCCTCCTGACACAGCTGGGAAGTTTAAACCAGAAGAACTCTCTGTAAAGGCACCTGCTCAGGAGAAAAACAGCGGCAAAAGTGACAGCTGAACCCGTCCCTCTCTGCACTGCTGCAGCTCAGGAATTCTAGTGCAAACATTGGAAAAAAGCTGTTCTATTGACACAGACAGAAGGCCAAAGCCCTGGCTGGAGCTGTGTCTGGTGTCCTCAGGGACAGGACAGCAGGGAGAGCACCAGCCCTGAAGGCAGAGGTGGCAGAGGGAGAGGCAAGCACGGCAGGCTCCTGGCTCGTGTGTGAGACCCAGAGCCCAGTTTTCCCACTGCTGGACAGGTTGTTTGGCAGGGTTTGGTATTGTGTGACAGCTGAGAGCCATCCACGGGCTGGCTTTCCTGCTGGACATGTGAGGAGTGCAGGGCTGCACTCCTTCTCTGGGACACAGATACTCCAGTGGCAAGCTCTTCATCCTGATGGACACACACTCAAAGTATGGTGTGTTCTCCCTGTTGTTGAGATTGTTGCTGACTTGGACAGATTTTTCTCTGTTTAAATAATATCTTAAGTCAGGAGACAGCACTAGGAAAAGCTGCTTAGCACTCAGCAGCAAACTTCTACCCCCGAGTTTTACACAAGGAAGCACGAACTGCCCAGGAATGCAGAGGATCCACACTTATGCTCCAGGGTAACTGGATTTTCCTCCCAGCACTAAAATGCTCATTTGCCCATGGGTTATTCAGCAGGGAGGCAGCCATGGGCTCCCTGCAGCCTCTGCAATTATCCACCAGAGCAGAGCTGTGCAATTACACAGCCTCTGCCGTTCTAATGCCGCAAATCATTTTGCAAGCACTCATTAAATAACTTGCACAACAACCTTGCTGATAAAGTACACATGCTAATCATGCCTGAGCATCACAGGCTGAGGCACAGAGGATTCAAGGACTTGCTCAGGGTCACACTTTGAGGATCAATAGAAGTCACTGGTGACTTCCCTCTCATTACCCAATGCCAGTACTTATATGCAACATCCTCTATCTGGATTTTATATACAGATGACTGATGCCTTCTTTCTATTCCTGCTGGAAGGAATCCACGCGTCAAATCTGAGTGCAAAAATACCATATTTTGATACAAACATATGCCATAAAAGGAGATCATGCTAGTAGAGCTTGCAAATTCATAGCTCTTTAAATCCTGAAGCATCTCAAAGAGCTCTTCCTGAGTATTTATGTAATTTTCACTTTACCACCCCTCAAGTGGAACATAACATTCCCTTAATAGCACACAGCAATACCCAGCATAGAAAGTGAAGAACCACATCCAAGGATAGGTCTGAAAATGAGGAGGGATTTAAACCCAGAAATAAGGTAGTGCTTCAACAAAAAGCTTGATCTAGAATTCCAATTTATTTTCCCTGCTTACCAGAAACTCTGTTATGAAAATCTGATTTTCTGCATATGACAGAGCAGAGGATCTCAGCCACAAAGTTTCAGACCAGAGGAGTGTCACATGTGCTGCAAGGTGGGGTCCACATACTCACACCTTGGTACCACAGCATCCTTCTGCATCATCAAATTGCACTCACTCTGGGGTCAAAGAGAAGGAAAAAAGGCTGCTTACAGTCTGATTTGCTGAAAATGGTCCCACAGTATATAATTCCCCAGCAGCTTTGTTTTTATTTATAAAGGGGCAGATGAGCATTATTATTATTATTTGGAGATGGATGGAGCCATGGACTCAGGAAGTCCACAAACCATGGCTGTGGGAGAGCACCAGGGAAGGGCTGCTCTGTACTTGCCTCCCTGCTGAAGATGGATGCCAGATTCCTGCAGGCTTTGTAGTGGGAACTTGGGGAATCCCTAAGTCAGAAGCACCCAGATCACTGTGATGCTGGTAACGAATCCATTAATTTCCTTAATCCCTTAATTGTTTCTCCTGTATTCCTGATGAGACCCTGGCAGTTTCCACCTGCCCTGCCTGCAGGAGCAGCCTTTCCCAGTGCAGCACTCCCAGCCCAAGGGCAGCTGTGGCTCCACAGGGCAGGGCAGCCCCAGGGGCTGGGGCACCCAGCAGTGCCAGGCTCAGTGCCCAGCTGCTGCCCCCTGTGCATGCCAGGGAATTCCAGCCTTGTCTGGTGGGTAGGAGTGAAGGGTGTGGACACTGAGGTGATGGGAGGATCAGGGAAAGTGAGAGAGAACATCTGGAAGGAGCACCTGGAGATGCAACTGCTCTGCAGCTGCCAGCCTTGCACAGAGCTCAAATCTCAGTTCTCAAATCTATTTGAGAAAGAGAAAATGAGTTCAAAGCTGGTTCAGAAGCTGTGCAGAAACAACCCCTGCTGTCAGTGACAGGGAGGAGCCATTTACTGTCAGCTGTGTGACCTGCCCCATGCAAAGCAAGGACACAGCCCTGCACAGAGCAGAGGTGAGGCCCCATCACAGCCAGGGCTGAGCCTCCTGTCAGTGCCTGAGGGTCTGCAGGAACAGCCTCTCTGCCTTCCACTCCCTTCTCCCCCTCAGATGTCCTTTCCCAACACTTCTGCCTTCCTGATGAGCATCACCTTCCACAGACAGGCTTTAGGGGTGGAAGGGAGCTGCCTACAGACAGAGACCTTCCTCCTTGGAGCTTCTTGTCACTACGATATTTTCTGAAAAATCACTTTGCCAGGATTTCTTCTGGGAAGCTGGGAAGCTTCAGCTTCTCCCTGTTTTGCTGTTTTGAAATATGATTTGGAGAATTGTTTATCCAGCATGTGAACAGTTTTAATTTAATGACCAATCACAGCCAGCTGTGTCAGGCTCTCTGGTCAGTCACGGGTTTTTATTAATCATTCTTTTCTAGCCTTTTGTCAGTATCCTTTCTCTATAGTTTAGTATAGTTTAAATATATAATTTCTTATAATATATTATAATAAATAATAATATGATATGAAATATGATATGAAATATATATAATATAATATAATATAATATAATATAATATAATATAATATAATATAATATAATATAATATAATATAATATAATATAATATAATATAATATAATATAATATAATATAATATAATATAATATAATATAATATAATATAATATAATATAATATAATATAATATAATATAATATAATAATAATATAATATAATATAATATAATATAACATATCAGACTTCTGAGAACTTGGAGTCAAATTCTCATCTCTCACCTCGTCCTAGAAACCTCACAACCCCACAGCTCCTCCTGCCATGCAAAGCCTTGGAGTGCTCCCTGCTCCAGGAGTGCAGCACAGGGGGAGGAGGCGCCACTGTTCCCCTCTCCCTCCCACACAGCCTTGGTGTGAATGGGGAGTTTCTGTTCTGTTTTCTCTATCTGGTGTCCTCCTGTGAATGCCACTGGGAGTAGAAATTCAGGAAACCAAGTTTGAAATGTTTGGATGTTCAGATCCTGTTAATCAAGGCCGGAGTTTCTTAATGAAGGAAAAAAGAGCAGCACATTCATTTCGTTTTCATCTCTGTGCAGAGAAGAGGGCTCCAGAAATTAAGTGGTAATTTCATTAAATTATTATCCATAGAAATACACCCAGATTAGTGTGATAACTCAGCTAATGGCATCTGTAATTATTTGATTACACATGCTGAATTATGGATCTATGAATATTAAATATATTAGACACTAATATAAAGCCAAGGGATAATCTAACTGTCGTGAATTCAGATAAAACAGTTGTAAAAAACATATGTGCTGTATTAAGCCCCCCAAATGAAAACCAGCAGTACTCCCCTTCCCAACTCTAACTCAATGTGATGCTTCTAGGCTATTTAGAGAAACATATTGCTTTTTAAAACAGAATAATTATCTTTTCCCCAAAATATTTGAACATCTGTGCACTGACACACACCTTCTCCTCCATCCTCAGCCCCAACATCCCTTGAACTGCCAGCTGTGGCACAACATGAGCCAAGACACTGAGTCTGCTCCAGAGAAGAAAATGTTAATACATATCCCATATGGATTTTTACAATGTTTCCACTGATCCAGAGGGAAGGACCTGGCACACTGACCTTAAGTTGACAGAAATAAATACAAATGAAGCTTTTGAAAGGGATATATGATGATATACGATGGTCACTCCCCCCAAGAATGGAGAAAACATTATGTAGGAAACATGATGTGCCATGTGGACTAGAACAATTCAGTTTTGAAAAAAATTTACAAAACAACAAAAGAGGTGGCAGCAGGAAAGCACAACTTCAGAGGAAGAATAGTAAGAATTCCTGGGAAGAAGGGAAATGTATCAAATAGCTGATCTCATTGCTGTGTTCTGTGACAGCTGCTGGGTTTTGGGTACAGGAAAACCCCAGACCTAAAAACACTTTATAAAATATCCAACAAAACCCATCTGCTGGCCCTGAAAATACATCATAGGTACCTTGCAGCCAGGTAGAACTCACTGTACTCACTGCAAAGGTGCCAAAAGTGCTCTGAGTGGGCAAGTTCAGTCTCTTCAAACCTGTGGCAGACTTGAGGCAGCACAGGAAACCAACCCAGTGCTCCAAAGGATGATACAGCCCAGGAATTCCCAGCCTGAGCAGATCCCACAGGCTCTTGTCTCCCTGGCACCCAGCACCCACCCACAGACAGCACCTTCTGCCTGGCTGAGGGTGCTTTATTGCAGATAAACCACCTGGATGGATGGCACCATCACCTCTGGGCTGGCAGGGCTCCAGCTGACACAGCCAGTGTGTGCCAGTGGGATCACAGGGAATTCAAAACAAATTTCAGCTGACTTTTAGAATGCCTTATTTGTTCTACAAGTTGTACTGGGGTTATTTATGACTTTTCCTCACCATTTCAGCAGACATTTTTACATCAGGGAAGGCCAATGTTTAAAAAACTCTCCTTCCCTGAGCTTATTCCTTCTTCTTTCCTCCCAAAAGACAAGCTAAAGGTGAAGGCATTTGGCAGCTAATATTTCACCTGCAGAAGAGAAGAATGACTTAGAACACAGTATTTAGCTGCTGTTGCTTGATGACTTTATATTGATTCATGTCTGCTCTGTCCCTGTGATGTGTCTCAGCAGCTCCACACTGCATGAGGCCAGTGACCAGCTTGTGGAACCAATTTGACTCAAAAACAGTTATTTTACAAACATAGTAAGATGAAAAAAATGCCTTCAATCTGATCAGTTTTGGCATATTATGGACAATTGGGAATGCTGACATAAAAGAAATGGAGGGGAGCTTCTGGCTGAGAACTTTTGGTGAGTGCCTGTACTTTGTCCCTGTTTGGCTGACACTGCCCACAATGAAATTTGGAGCAGCAAAAGTAGGCAGAGATGACCCAAAACGCTTTGATCTGCAAGGCCAGAACAAGAACTTCAGATCTGGAGTAAAAGGCAAAGAGAATATAAGGAAAAAAAGAAGTTTTTAGAGAAAGCATACCCCATTTCCATGTTTATTGGATTTTAGGGTTTGTTTCTATCTGTTCCCAGGAGTAAAATACAGGAAGAGTTACAGAACATTTGTTGACAACAACTGACTATAGCAATGGGGGGGAGAAAAATGTGCTTTGGAGTAAGTGCTTCAGCATCCTCATAAATCTGCACTGGAATAGACTCTGGCCATTGTGTTTCTGAGGCTGTTACAACAGAGCACAGCGTGGTGGTTGCTCTCACCATGGCAACCCAGAAAACTGCCCCATCACAGAAGGTTTGCACTCTGTAACACCCATCTCTCCCTGCCCCTGCTTCTCAAAGGAGCCTGATGCATTCAGCACTTGAAGTAGCACTTGAAGCCCAAGCCCCAGCTCCAGTGGCACTTAAAGTCCCCTGCACTCCATCCAACAGCAGCCGCTGGGAACAGGAGCAGCAGCTCTCTCATCTGCAAAGAGCTATTGAAAAATGGGGTCAAACCTGGGAAAGAGTATTTTCAATTTCTTCAATAAGCAGCAACCTTTTGGCACCCAGCACTCACTCTTTGTGGAGAGTATTGGAGAGGTTTAATGGCCTGAGCTGAGGTTTTGGTTGGGTTCCTCACAACATTGCCCTCTACCCCACTATGAAGAAGGGGGTTCAGGTCATGGCCTGAGCCCTGGGGAAGTGATTTTAGGCTGCTCTGGAGGAGCTGGTGCTGGGGCTCCTGGCCACCCCTGCCGCAGCCCTGCCACCCCTGCTGTCCTGGCTGAGGCTTCTGGCAAGCACCAGCCAGGCAGCCAGATGTGATAATGTCACATTACATCTGCAAACCAGAATTTGTCTGTTAAACTTTGTGTTCTTTAGTATTTCTGTTCTGTTTCATTTGAAACATTTTATCAACACCTCATGGCAAAAACCTTATGCAGTTTGCCTGGTGAGACAAGGTATTTCATTAAGTACTTCTGGAGTCAGTAGGACATCACCCTCTTTTTCCCTCAGCTAGAAAAGCAGCCACTGCAGAAGAGAAATCACATACATTATCCACTGGGACTGAATGACTCCACTGCCTTCCCCAGCTCATGTTCTGCTTGCTCAGGACAAATTGTTAAGAAGATTTTCAAGAACTGACACTATGGGGATCCCTGAAGTGCAGGTATTATTCCATACTTTTGATGGAATAGAATTCTCCTCTATATAGGTGGAGAATTGAGCAGAGAAGCTAGAGGACCCATTTTGGGAAGTTTTATGCATCCTACTCCTACACAAACTAAATGAAGTCTTCCCTGGCCAGGGTCCCAAGAGATTACTGGTATTCCAACAGCTCTTGAATCCTCCAATGGCTGAGCTGCAGAACTGCAAATAACATATTTAGTACTTGAAATTCTTTGAACTTGAGCAGTCAGTCATTACACACATAACAACATGGGAGTGGGTGGTTTGGATTTTTCCTACTCAATTGATTAGAGGAGTGTGGGGAAAGATGCACTTTTTGACAGAAGTAATTTGGTGAAGAAATGAAAGGGCACTGAAGTTGGTTCCAAAATCTCATGTCTAACCTCTGTTCATATTATTGCCCACAACTATGCACAATATATCCACTTGCTCTTTTAAAGAAAACTTCATATTCATTTGTCCTTGAGCAAGCAAAATGTTCAGTAGCTTCAGTGGGGGTTCTGCTGAGCCTCAGAGGCTGGATCAGGGAGCTGGCTGTCACAGCTAACTCAGCCATCTAATTCTGCTCAAATCACTCCCTACAGAGCTCCAGGGCTACAAGTGAAGCAGAGCCTGCAGCACTCCTGTTGGTGTGTGTCTAGGCCAGTGTGGAAGAGGTTTTACGGGGACTTCTTGGAGCTAGAGAGAAGTTTAATAAGAGGATCCATGTTTACCCCTGAATTTGCTACCAAGATTGTTGACATAGAAGCCAAGAAAGACAGAAGGATAAATAAGAGAAACCTGCAACTTTCTATTCCAATGAGCACTTTGCTTGTCTTTTCTGACCAATGAGTAAAGTGTGAACTTATGAGCTTTGTAAGAATGTATAAAAAACATGTATGCTAAAATAAAAACAGGTTTTGAAGCCTTCTGAAAATGGAGTGTGTTGTTTTGTATTGTGTCTGTCTCAACCATGACCATCTCAACCATGACAGGCCAAAGTGAGTGAGGCAGGCTCTGCTCTAGCACTGATGTAGGTATCACAGAAAAGGAGGGCATTTGTTCTCATTTGCAACAATATCGGGTAAGTTATCACCAAAGCCAACTCCAGCAGCACAAAATGAGTGCTTGCATGACTGCACCCACCAAAGCAAGTGATAAACTCATGCTCTGCCTATGACCCCATTTCTCAGTTTCAGAAGTGGTGGGTTATGTGACATTACTGGCAGTGTGGAGGTTTGCTGACAGCTCAGAGAGAAAGCCATTGGATGAAGACTTCCTGCCAACAAACAAACAAACAAACAAACAAACAAACAAACAAACCCACCTCAGCACAGGGCTAGCTTTAGAAACACTCTCTCAATCTGCAATTCCAAAACACACTGCAAAGGGTGATACAGCAAACTATGTTTTCTTTCATAGTCTGTGATGCTATATAAAAAGAGAGCAACTAAATGTTGCAGTGACTCAGAACTGCCTTTGGGAGCATGCAGGAAACCTGCTGGAGACCTCTGGCATCCTGCTCCTCCTTCAACTAACACATGACAGAAAGTGCTGAAACACCTGCCAGCTGCAGTTACTTGCACAGTGCCAAATATCCCAACACCCCACCACAAGTTCACATGCAGAAATTCTGCTTTCATTAAGGTTTTTCAAAACCCCTGGTTTCCTGTCTCATGAAGGTACTGGAGCAAATAATCTACTCTGCTAGCAAAGGAAACCCTTAGATGGCCTCCACACTGGCTTCTTCCCAAGACGTTTTTTTTTCTTCCCCAAACCAAATATGTAGTGAGGTACTATCCAGTAAAACTGAAAACTGTGTTTCCTACACTTTTGGTAGAACTTGAAACACATAAATGATCTGTATCTCATAGGAATCATGTGGTCTTTCCTGCAAAAGGAGAGTCTTGCTCCTTGTCTGATTGTTAAATGATTTTGATATCAGAGCCTTGACAATGAGGTTTGGAGAATCTTGTTCTCACAAACTGCTTTCCTTCTCAAACTGAGAACAGATTTTGGGCAAAACCCCTGGATCACTATTTTAGACAAGACCAAATTGACCAAGCATTACTCAAGTTGCTTTTATGTGACACCATTTTGATCATGGTCTTAGAAGTGTTGCTACTAAAGTGCTCTCAGGAAATTGCAGGAATGATGCAGATGTTGTTGATGCATCTTCTATTTAAAGTTATCAACATTTTAAAATCCAAACCAGAATACAGCTAACCTTTTTGCAGTGCTTACCTAGTTTTATTTTTTCAGAGCAAACCACTGCCTAGGAGCACATATTAGAAAAGAAACCCTTTAATCCTATTTCCTTACTTTTCTGAAACTAACCCTGACTCAAATATCAAGTTAAGAAAGGAGAATATGAGGCTCTTGCTGGGCCCATAAGGAACCCTCATGTAAAAGAGTTTCAGCTAGTTTGATGGTATCCCATCCTTTGTCAGTTTTTTTCTGTTTCAGACTGAGGAACTCTACTCACAGCCCAAGACAACATAAAGTCAGGTTCTATCAGGATACTTGTTAATAAATCCAATGAAACTATTCCCAAACCTCAGCAAGTTGTGATCCCCATGGCCAGATAAAATGTTCTGGGTTTGTACTCTCTAAATGGATACACAGGAATTAAATATCTATTGCACCACAGTTTTTCTTCAAGGGGAGAAGAGAATAAAACAGAACAGCTGTTTTATTATCCCCCTCCAAACGAATTCCATATCAAACTGGAATCTACTCTGTTCCTTCCCCATTCCTGGCAGTGTTCAAGGCCAGGCTGGATGGGGCTTGGAGCAACCTGGTTTAGTGGAAGGTGTCTCTGCCCATGGGGATTTGGGACTAGATGATGTTTTTAAGATCCACTGCAACCCAAACCTTTCTGTGACTTCTAAGATCCTTGCCCTGCCTAACCACCCTCAGCCTGCTGTGGTGGTTTTCCTCATGGATTGCCAAGTATGAGCCCTTCACCCCCAAAAATGCACCCATCAAACACCCACACAACATGAGGACAGCTCTAAAATGAGAGGAAAAGAGAAGAGCCACTTCCATCACTTGTAACCCTCACAGATGGAGAACATGCTCAAGAGCTGCCCCTGCCCATGGCAGGAGGTTGGAATGAGATGATCTTTAATGTCCCTTCCCACCCAAACCAATCTGTGACCCTGCATCAGTCCTGCTGTGAGTTATAAAGTGACAGTCCTTTATGTCCTGAGTGCCCTGGGCTGCCAGAGACCCTTTCCATGTGCCCTGAAAGCTGCCTAGGTTTTGCCACCTTTGTAAATTACCAAATATCTCCACCAGCCAAAACCATTCCATTGCTTCTCTCACCTCCAAATACTTTGGCATCAAGAGAGATGGTAAGTAGGGGGAAAAAAGGCTAAAAAAAGAAGGAAATTAATGATTCTAAGATCTGCAGAGGAATCCAAGAGATTTGAAGATCTAGTCCTGATTATATTAAGTGGAAGTTGAACAGAAAGGATTTTTTGTGCTTACCTAGTTTTATTTTTTCAGAGCAAACCACTGCCTAGGAGCACATATTAGAAAAGAAACTCTTTAATCCTATTTCCTTACTTTTCTACTTCCCTGACTCAAACCCAGGAGAATATGAGGCTCTTGCACCCATAAGGAACCCTCATACTTTGATGGTCTCAACCTTTGTCAGTTGGTTTCTGTTTCAGACTGATCAAGTGTTTGCACTAAGGCTGCTCTATCATCACATTTTTCATTTGGAACAGCAATAACAGCCAGCAGACATAAAAACTCATCTGAGCACATCAGGAGCAGCTTGGACAGTCTTGATTATGTGATATACAACAGTCAGTGCACGGCTGTTCTCTGTGAGCCACACTTCTCATAAATACCTGCTGCTTGCTTGCTTGCTCAGCCACACTGTGTTGGACTTCCCTGGGATGAAAAATTTTGTCTGAGAAACATTACAATTTGCAGCTGAGTATCCACCTTCCCTGCTGACCTGCTTTTCTGGAGGACAGCATACTGAGAGTCTGATCCCAAAGGACAAAATGGTGAAGAGAAATGAAAATATTGTCACTCAGATGGTTTTTGCCTTTGGTGAAATGAATACCTACTCCCTTCAGTTCCTCCTCATAAAATATCATGAAAGTTCTCTTATTCAAGTGTCCAAGTTTGGCTGCAGCACTGTGAAAACATTCCCATGTCTATATTCAGCCATCTACACATTCAGATAATTTAAAATGTTAGTGTTCATTTTGGATAGATTGTATTATCAATAAACCTTTTCCTTCCCTATTCCATATTTTCATATTAAAAAAAAATATTTTTTATTTATCATTAAATTCAACTCCCAGTAAGAGCCTGCAGAAGGGAATAAAACAAGTCTTCAGAGCCTTCTACAATTAGCATATTCTCATCATGCTCCAGTAATTATCTCCCTTGATACTTCAGTTGGGATGCCACACTGCTCTCATCACTACAGCATTCCCATGGGGGAAATTAAGAGGCAAAACACTAAGATTACTCAGATTCCACATTTGCCATGTGCATATCAGTGCCCTCACGGTTTTTGTGCCTCTGACTCTCCTACAAATCCCTCACCAGCAACCAAAACCAGCACAGTTGTGTTTGTGCCAGGCCACCGACAGCGGGTCAAAGGCACAAAACTTGTTCTTTATTTCTGGGGAGAAAAGATTCTTTAGTGAATCAGTGCTGCTCAGAGCTGCTTAGGAGTGTCAGGGAGAAGAGTGTTTGGGTGTGTTAAAGGGTTTTGTGCACGGTGCTTTTGTTCATTTTTCTTCTTTGCTGCCTCCTCCACAAATAACCTCAAAAAGTCAATCAATATTGTCTTCATTCTCCATTTAATTCTCCTTCTCTACCTGCAGGACTCATTGGGTACATTCTAGCCCCAGAAAGTTCTTGGCTCCTTTCCCAAGGCCCTAACACCCTTTTTATCTTCAGGTGGCATAAAGAAGTCTGTAGACCAAGTTAAATTTCTTTATTCTACCAAAAATTACATTTTTCTAATTTCAAAATTCAGTATCCCTATGTTCTCAGTGAAGCCTCTCTCCATTACTATCCCAGAGATCACCAATGGCCGCTTCACAAAACTACAAAAACAATTCATACAACTCCAACATTGTCCACCCTACCTGGTGTAAGGTGTGAAAGGAAAACAACCCTCAGAATCCCAGCAGTTTCTATCAGCCATAGCTACTCCTGAGAACAGTGTGCAGCCAGGCATGCCTAAATTAAAGCAGGAAATTCGGGTGCTAAGCTTTTATTCAGGATTGCCCAGAGATGCAGTACTGCTCCCTGTTTGATTTGCACTGAATGGGCACCAGGCACAGCCAAATTTCAAGACAGTCTGCCTGATAAATCACGACTGACACTACATTGTATTGCAGGAATGAACTGTTTATTTCACAGCTGCCAACATTATGCAACTCTTTAGAAATAGTCAGAAAACCAGATGTGTGGTACACAAAGTACAAAAAGCCATGTCTCCTCCTCTTCCATCAAGCTCTCTGCCCTAACTTCTGATCTCAGAGAGCATCTGCAAAGCCCATGAAAGCTGACAGGAAATTCTGCAATGTTTCTGATGAGGGAGATGAATTTCAGTACTTAATTTATTGGAAAATACTAGAACACAATCCCAGCACACATTTCTGTGTGACGCTTTACAATATTTCAACAATTTAATAAGGAATGGAAAATACTAGAAATCCTATTCAATAGAGAAATCCCACCCTTCTTAAACCAGTTGCACAGGAGAAAAATCCATGTTGCACCACAATATGTACCTAGTGCCCTTCTGAGCCATGGATGATTTACAAAACCAGTTTGGCTGAAGTTCATAATCTTAAACAAGAATAGACAGAGCTTTACCTAGAAAGGAAGGGAATATCCATGCCTTTGTGTTTGTGCACTAGTGTCACGTATCTGAGATACCTATATTAAAAGCCAGTTTCACAATTTCAGTTTAAGGAGACATGCACAAAGTTATGGGTGCTCTTACCCCTTCTAATCCCATGGGGTGCCAAGGCATAACCCACAAGCAGGAGGCCCAGTTAGTCTTAATGGAGAAAAATACCTGCAGCTTTAGTTTTGTTGTCCACCAGAATAAAAATGTACCATAGTTGCCCTTCTGAGCCATGGATGATTCCCCAAAATATGATTTGGCTTGAATTTGAATAATCTTAAACAAGAAGTTAAACAGAACAAGCATTTACCTGGATAAAAGCCTGGAGGAGGAATATCCATGCCTTTGTGTTTGTGCTTCTTGATAGTGGGATGGGTATCTGCAGAGATACCTATATTGGGATGGGCCAGCAGGCTGGCCTGGGCTGGGATGGGCACACATGCTCCCATGGGTGGGATGGGCACAGCAGGCTCCTTCTGGGCTGGGATGGGGTGCCAGGCATAACCCATGGGTGGGATGCCCTTAGCAATTAGTCTTAATGGTTTAGGATGGGCACAATAGGCTGCATGGCTGGGATGGGTTTTCAGGCTCCTCATGGGTGGGATAAAAAACCCCAGGCCCATCAGTTGGGATGGGCACACCAGGCTGCCCTGGGCTGGGATGGGCCCACTATATATGCATTTGGGATGGGAATTCAGGCTGAATGGGCGGGATGGGCATGAAGGCTCCAATGGGTGGGATGGGCACAACAGGCTCCCCATGGGCTGGATAAAGCAGGCCTGTTGGTGGGATGGGAACAGCCCATAGAGCATGGGTGGGATGGGCTTTTGCAGGCTGGGCTGGGATGGGCACAGCAGGCTCCCCGTGGGTGGGATGGGCACAGCAGGCTGCCCTGGGCTGGGATGGGCACAGCAGGCTCCCTATGGGTGTGATGGGCACAGCAGGCTGCCCTGGGCTGGGATGGGCACAGCAGGCTCCTCTGGGTGGGATGGGCGCAGCAGGCTCTCCATGGGTGGGATGAGCCCCAGGCTGCCGGTGCGTGTCCGTGCTCGGTTCAGCGATGTGGTGGCAGATCCGGAGCCGGCTGCAATCCCCAGTGTGCAGGCAGCTGTGCCCGGGCCCCGCTCCGCAGCACGGGGACACTTGCTGTGCCTGGAAGCGCGGCTGGAGCAGCTGGAAATGCATTTCCATTTGCACCGCAGCCAAGTGACGGGATCGCGGGGTGTTTTTAAACGTGCGCAAAGCAGATGTGACTTCAGTCTGCTTGTTGGGACTGTGCCTGCTACAGCGCAGAATCAAGAACTGGTAAATAATGTGTAAAACAGGCAGAAAAGTGATGCCGTGGGTCTGAACTCTCGGGGCAAACCCCTCAGCGGTTTCTGCCGGACGCTGGCCCCGGGCCCGGCCGTGTCACACGGCTCGGCCCTCGGGCCCTGCGCGGCCGCCATCTTCCCCCGGGGCCGGGAAGGGAACCGCCTCCCGGGCGGGCTCTGCCCCTCAGCGGAGCCGCGGCGGCCGCTGCCACCTCCCGGTCCGGCCGCGGACAGCGCCTGCCGGGGCCGCCCGAGGCCGGGAGCGCCTCGCCCGCTCGGGGCGGCCCCGGGGCCGCTGCCGGGGGGGCGCGGGCGGGGCCGCCTCACGCCAGGGGCGGGGCCAGGGCCGGGGCCGCGCGAGGTAGCGCACTGCGCACGCGCACCGCGCCGACGCCCCCGGCACGGGGCTGTGACGGCGTAACCAAACCTGCGTTAGCCCCGCCCCACGGGGTGTCCCGCGTGACCGACACGTAAACGGACCAATGAACGCTGGGGGTCCCGCACGGACTGGCGGTGCCGGGGCGGTGGTGGCCAATCGAGCGCTGCGGGCGGGGCGGGCCGGCTGCGCGTTCCCAGGCGCCTCGGCCGGGCTCTCAGTGCGCTCGGGGCGGTGCCGGCGCTCGGAGTGTTTGGGGCCGGCGGAGCGACGGGCGGGCCCGGCATGGGGGTGAGGTAGGGCCGGCCCGGCGCACGGAACGAGCGCGGCCGGCTGTCGGGACTGGGTGTTCGCGGCGGTGCGACGCGGAGCCGGGCGGAGGATGGAGGACAAGAAGGAGGAGGGCGAGGCGGAGATCCAGGAGCACGGGCCCGAGCACTGGTTCAGCAAGTGGGAGCGGCAGTGCCTGGCTGAGGCCGAGCAGGAGGAGGCGCTGGCGCCGGAGCTGCAGGACGAGGCGGCGGCGCAGCCCGAGCACAAGCAGCAGAAGCTCTGGCACCTCTTTCAGAATTCGGCCACCGCCGTGGCGCAGCTCTACAAGGGTGAGCACGGTCAGGGGCTTGGGGAGGGCACAGCTGGGACGGCTGGAGGCCGGTGGAGCCCGAGCGCGGTGGGCTCGGGACTCGGCCCGTGGGGGATGGGGGCGCCGAGCAGCCGCGGAGCCGCCGGGGTAGGGAGGTGCCCGCAGCGGTACAAAGGGGCCCAGGCGGCGGGGGGAGCGGTGCCGGCCCGCGGCCGCCCTCGGAGACGGACGGGAAAACAAAATGGCGAGAGGGAGGGGGAGCCGCGGTCGCGGCCCGGACAGCGCCCGGCGCGGCCTCTGGGGCGGCTCCTGCGCCGGCCCGGCCGCACCCCCTCCCCCGGCCGCCGGAGCGCTCAGGCCGGAGCGCGGCCGCGAGGTGTCGGGGCGCTCCGGCGGGGGCCGCGCCGGGCGGCGGGGTGAGTCCCGAGCGCCGGCGAGGGTGGGGGGGGGGGGGCCGGGAAGCCCGGCCCTGCCGGCGGCTCCCGACGCCCAGCCCCGGGAAGAGACTCCCGACAAAATGGCGAAGCGGGGCCGGGCTCATTGTGCGGCGGGGCCGGGGCGGGGGCGGCCGAGCGCTCCCCGCCGCGCTGGGGGCACCGCGCCCGCTGCCCCGGCCCGGCCGCTGCCCGCCCGCCCCGCTCGGCCCCGATCCGGAGCTGCCTCCGGAAGGTGGAACAAAATGGCGAAACCTAACATGGCCGTTCGGAGCGGGTGACTCCAAAATAAACAGCGTGTGTCCTTCCCTCCCTGCAGACCGGGTGTGCCAGCAGCCGGGGCTCTCCCTCTGGGTCCCCTTCCAGAACGCCGCCACTGCGGTCACCAACCTCTACAAAGGTAAGGGGCTGCCCCCCGCTGCCCCGGCAGCCTCTCCGCCGAGCCGGGCCCCACTCTGCCTCCTGCCCCGGCTTACTCATAAGTAGGGCCTGTTAATGTCTCTTATTCACCCTGATAAAATCTAACCCGAGACTGCTTCCTGAATCTTGCAGGTTTTCCCTGGTCCACTTTAGCTGACGGTAGCTGAATCTTTTCTGTTGCCTCATGTCAATGACTCATAAACTTAAAATCTGTTTTACTTTGAGACCCTTGAAAAAGGGTATCTTTAACACGTGTCTGTTTCTTGTAAATTCAAAGGAAGCGTACAACGGCTTATTAAACAGTACTGAAATTCCCTGCATTGTTCATATTTCATGGTGCATTAGATGTTGGGGTGTCAGTTTAATGCCTGCTCTTTTGTGGTGAAGTTGGGTTTAGTGTTCATAAAATTCTGCACAGATGTTATGTGACAAACTTTTATCTTCTTGTGGCACTGAGGCTTCTTAAGTAAGCCTCCCAGTTTATTTTAATCACTAAAATGTCTTTATGTCTGTGTTCAGCATGGCTGTAAGAAGGCAGTGTTAGCCAGAACTTTGATAGGAGTGTGCTTTGCATGTGGCTGTGCTTTAGTGCTGGTTTACTGGGTGTTTCTGAGCTCTGCAGTTCTTTGGGTTTTCCCAGGAATTCTTGTCTGCAGAAGGATCATTCAGTGGTTTTTACTTTATTTAAAAGGTTGTGCTAAAATGGTGCTATCAGTGAAGGCTGAAATTGGCTCATTGTGATTCCCATTGTTACTGCCTTCCATTCCAAGGAAGGGAAGTGCTTTAAAATTCCAATGTTGGTTTTTCTGGCTTATAGTTTGATTTTTTTTCCCCTTGGTCTGTACAGCATTATCTGTAGTTCTGCCTCTATGCTTCTTCATTTGCCTCCAGTTTTGTCATTTTGGATTTGCTTTAAGCAGTTGATGTGTTTGTGATGGGTGATCAGGTTTCTGACAGATGTGTTCAGAACGAGGAGGAAGTGTAGGTGCACGGCCCTCCCTGCCAGAGTCTTGCCTCCTGCAGAAGGTGCATTTGAATGCTGTGTGTATGTGTCAGGTCATGTGAAGGGGCAGCACCTGAGAGCAGGAAGGTGCTGGCCTGAGGGTGTGGGTCACTAGAACACGTCTGGGGACAATAGTCATTTGAGAATGGTGCTAGAGTAGCAGCAGGTGGTGTTAATAAATTGTCTGGAATAATTACAGTCTGTCTTTACAAATGGCATGGCTCTCCCTTATAGCATCTTTATTATGAAGACTTAGGCTGTTTATTTCTGGTTAAAATGTTAGATTACTTCTGCTCTAGGCAAAATGAGCCTTTTTGTTGGCAATAATGTGATTAACTGATGAGTAGGTGATTGGGGAAACTAGACTTTAACTTGGAAGCTGACTTTGGTCAGGTATAATGTAATACCTCAAAAACCAGTACCTGCAACAAATGCTTTCTTCAAACAGATCTTAAAGTACCTGAGATACTCAGGAATGCCATCTTTCAATTTTCAGTTAACTTGCAAGTCAGTAGAAATTTGGTGATAACATGGTAGAACCAGCTGAACACTGTCGTATCTGACAAGTTGGAGTCTCTGGCTGTGAGCTTGCTTTCCCTAGTGGTGAACATGGCTCTTAAAAAAACTCCTGTTTTTCACATTCTCAGTACTGTTTGTTTTGGAGGACTCTGTCAAAATACTGGAGGAATACTTGGTGGGGTGAACTGAACACCACAAACTGCCTCTTGCCTTGTCAGCTGCTTTCTGATCTGATAAATACTTGGATTTTTGAGGCATCATCTTTTTAACAAGAACAACCCGAGGGATGGTGCATACTGAGAATGCCATGTCGTCTTGAATGTCAGCATTTCTTCTGAATATAGATTAGAAGTTTAATATCACACCACACTGATGGTCTTACATCCTGAGTTTCTGGTGCTGGTGATAGAGACTGCATTCAAGACACTTCATTATCTTGATTGCACTAAAAAAGTGAAGGCATGTCTTGTAATGTAGAATTTAGAACTTAAGGCCACTATGGAAAGTTCTAGATATACGTTAGAATAAGACTTCTGAGCCTACAACTTACCTTGATTTTATTAAAAAAGCCCTGAATATTTTCTAATGTTGATTTTGACTTAGTAATTTCAGAATATATGCAGCTTGACTGCTTAGGTTTTGCTAGCTTAACTTTGTAAACAAAGGGGTTGTGGCTTTTACCATAAAAATCTAATGTACCCGGGGTAATGATGCTTGAAACTTCTCTGGGCTGCATCAGCAGTCAGTGTTTGACCTCATACCTAGTTCACAGCTAGCACTTTGTAAAGCATTCTCATTCACAAAGAAAGCAGGGTATTGACGTAAAGCCAGCCTCCAAGCCTCAGAAGGACACTCCTGGTATTTCAGGAAGTGATTAAAGGAGTATTTTCAGTTTCCAAGTTGGCTCCAGAGTGTTTGGGCAGCTTTTGCTGCCAGTGCATTGGAGTCTGGGCTGCTGTGCAGTAGAAAATGGCAGGAGGAATAATCTGTCATGTTACCATTGCTTTCCGAGGAATTAGCATTTGTAAATGTAGCCTTTGGATTACAAAGTAGTACAGGCAGAATACTCTTAGAGTGGATACAAATAACAGGTTAAGTTACATTTGCTTACTTGTTAAGTTTATACTCCAAAAGCTCGAAGATGTAACTCAGCTCAGTTTGAGGTGGTTTTGGTCTGTTGTTAGGTTTGAAGTGCTGCTCTTTGGCAGTGTAGCTCTCAGTGCTGTCTTTCATGGTCTGTGCAGTGGTGCCTTAGAATACAAGTCCAAGAATAACATTTAGTAGTAGTGCTTTCTGCGTTCTGGAGTGTGACAAAGCTAAATGTGTATGTCTTTGTTTGTAAACCAATATTTTGGGATAGCCGTTCTTAAAGAAATACCTTTATCTTCTGGCTTTTGCCTTGGGCTTCATTAATGAAACAAGACTATAAAATGCTGTTTAAATCAGCTTTGCCACATGGGAAAAAATCTATGGAATTCAAGTAAACAAAATTGAAGTGGATATGTTCATGTCTTTTAAGGAGCAAGAGCAACATAAGAGTATGAAACTTTACAAGAAACTGAAATAGGTATTGTCAAAGCTCTGATAGCAAACCTATGATGAACAAGATGAGCATAATTGTGTGGTGAGCAGGATTTGTCCCACCTGTTACTGTGGTTTGAAACTTACTCAAACTGGTAGCCAGAAATACACTTCCCGAAGTTTGAAAGCAACTTAATACATTGGAGACACAGCTATAACTGATGTGCACAGGTGACTAGTTACATTAACAGAAAGGGAAATTGCATTTTGTAGTAGGATTTATTGTAAATTATGTGTTTAAAACTTTTCTAGATCAGAATTGCCTTGGGATCCTAAATGGGGAAGGAAACTTTCTTAGCCTTTGTAAAGGGTATGTTGGCTAATTGAAAGACATTGGGGACACTTGTGTTCTAACTAGTTTGAAAACTGTGGCCTGTGAATTGCCTCTGCAGTTGGAATCCAGCTGAAAATAGGAGAACTTGAAAGAAATCCTGAGTTTTCTGGCAGTTCCTTACCTGTCAGAATGAAGAAAAGCAGTTACTCCTTTCCTGCTGTGTTGATGCACTGTGTGTGTCTAAGTCTGTTGTCCATTGATTTAAGTATCTTCCTCAGCCTGACAAGCTCTAAGTGTGTTTTTAATGTAAATAAACAGGGCTGTGGTGTTGACCTGAAGTGTAGTAAATGCTGTTTAAGTGGACCTGGAGTTGCTGATGACTATCTGATGTGGAAAGAGGATGGAACATTTTGGCTAATACTCTCTTCAGGTTTAATGGAACTCCTCTTTGTTGGTGCTGCCTTATGGTGTAACCTGTAGAAGATGTAGATACTTCTTCTTTCCCATGGTTGGCAGGAGGCCACATCAGTGCTGTGCCGTGCTGTACATTGCTGTGTAACACTAAGAACTTTTTTCTGTCCTCTTGCAGAGAGTGTGGATGCCCACCAGCGAAGCTTTGATTTAGGAATTCAGATTGGCTATCAGCGTCGGAATAAGGATGTGTTAGCCTGGGTTAAAAAACGCAGAAGAACTATTCGAAGAGAAGACTTAATCAGCTTCCTTTGTGGAAAAGTCCCTCCTCCAAGAAATTCTAGAGCTCCCCCAAGACTGACTGTAGTATCCCCTAACCGAGCTACTTCAACAGAAACTAGCTCATCTGTAGAGACTGATTTGCAACCCTTCCGTGAAGCCATAGCTCTGCATGGTAACTGTCACTTTTTCAATACTACTTGGTTGAAACTGGGTGGGTGGGGATTTTTAAGGTGTGTTTGGCATATCATAATGTGTCATGTACCTGCTGTTCCAGCTGAAGGTATGCCCTTCATTCTTTAAGGGAGCTTTTGCATGTATAATGCATGTGTTGGCTGCTAAAAATTTGTGTAGTTGAGTATTTTGAATGAAGAAAAGGTACTGAATAAAAATTAAAATTGGGTCTGTAATATTGCACAGCTGTGAACTCAGCAGTTTAGTTTCAAGTCTTGGTAGTGTTTTTGAAGCATGAAGAGACTTGGCATTCATACCAATGCTAAAGTAAACAGAATTCTTGGAAAATGGCAATGCTATGCTAGCAACTAGTTAAATATTAAGATTTGACTACTAGCAAATTTTTGGGGGCTTAGGGAGGGAATTTGATGTCTGAGGCTTCTGTCTCTACCTCTCTGGTACCTTTGTTAGGCACTAATGCAGTTCAGCATTCTACTTTCAGTACCCTGGAAAGGGGGTTTCAGTTACACATTTTTGACATAATTGAGTCCTGTTCAGAACTTTGTTCTAGTTCACTTTCAGATTTACGTGTCTGCCAGTGTCATGCTGAATTGCCTTCCTTACCATCACCAGCAGTGTTGGGCGTATCTCTTTTCAGACATGACTATTCAGTAGCTTATTCTGTATTGGATTGTGACTAAGTGATAGCCAGATGTGCTTTGAATTGCTCTTGAGGTGAGATGGGGCAGTTCACCTCTGGGTTTTGTGCCTTCTAAAATTCAAAAGGGTAGCAGATATCTTGAGGTACAAACCCTAGACCATTCTAAAAATGAAAATTAAGCTATGTAGAAGTGCAACCTAAATTAAATTTTTACTGTCTGGATGTTCTCAGTGGGGGGTAGAATTGATGGGTTAATTAGAAGCATGAATTCCTGAAAATGCAGATTTGGCTTCTGCTGTGCTCTGGTGGTTTTTAAAGATGCCCAGTCCAGACCCTCTTACTGTCTAGGTGACAGCCATTTAAACCAAACATGCTTCCCTACTCAGTCATGTTGGTTTTGGCAGTTTCCTGTCTCATACAGAAGGAGGCTAGGGAATTCTGTGCACCACTGTTGCTTACTCAGTGTAGATAAAATTAATTTCATGAGAACAGCTGCAGAAGCTGGCTCTCGCTGTGGTAAGCACCCTCGTAAAAATGCTTTTCTGAAAATACAGTTGAATCTGTGGAGTTGGATTTAACTGTAAAGGCTCAGTCTCAGGTGAGAGGAAGCTTAGGTAGGCTGACTTCACACAGTGAGCTCTGAGTAAACTCAGAGGCATTTTTATTGGTATTATGGCTCTTCTTGTGTCAATGCATCCTAGCTTCCTAGCATCTGCTTTGTACAGAGGTGGTTTATGGAGGTCACTTTTCTATAGCATGAGGATCTGAAGAATGATATATATAAAGTTTTCCATATTCCATAATGTAATGAAGGGACATGAGGAAGTTCTGTCCTCTGTAGTGGTACTGCAGGGGCTCAGAATGTACTTTTTCCCTTCATCAGCTGGTTGACAAGATTACATGTCAGTCACCTTCTGGATTAGGTTCTCCTCATATCAGTTTCAATCTGGTCCTTGACACAAATGCTTTTGTGCTAATCCTTTAGTGACTAGGCTTGTATTGGGCCTCATAACTGTTTTTAGGTTATTGCCTACAATGTTTGCATTACTCCAGCTTCTCCCCCCTTTTTTTTTTCTTCAAGGAAGTTGTGATTCAGCAATCTCATGAACTCATTTCCTATTTATTGTAGGGCTTCTCAAAACTATGTTTTGATTTTGTAACCTGCTAAGGATCTTCAGGTGTGTGTAAATTGTCCTCATTAGGCCTATGCTTACTGTAATTTTTGGCACATTGTTTGAAAGTGCTGCTTCTAAGTATCACGAGGGAGCATGAGAACCTGATGATAGTGGGGAGCAGTCCAGGCACAGAGGTTTTGAGAGGAGTTTCCACCTGGCATGTAAAGGTGGGAGGCTGTTTTGTGCTGGTTGGCTTCCTGAAGGGAGTAGAGTATTTCTTTATTGCTCATGTTGGGTGGGTTGAATTAGATCTGAGGGATAACGCTAAAACTTTGCTGCTTGCAGCAAGACCCCTTTTAGTAAAGCAGGGATAGATATGAATAGCCTATGGCACCAAGTAAAGCTCAGTGGAAGCAGAGCTGGTGCATTGACTTCTCAGAAATAGGTACTATTATATGTCTAAAGATCATGGCATTAGAACTTGCTGATCTTCCCCTGTGATGGTGGAAAATCTCTTTTTTCATCATGTAGCAACTAAGTGCGTCATAAGCATATCTGAAAATTTTGACAGAAGCAGTGGTAACAAAATAGCTAACAATTCAGTATTTCCTGGAACCTCAAACACAATTCTAAGTGTATGCCCTAGACTAAAACATTAGAGATTAGCATCCTTGAGGCATTAGTACAATCTTTAAACTGTATGCTTCATCTGAAAAGAAATATCTTAAAACTGAATTTTTGTCTCCAGTCCTGTAACCTCTGACCTATATTTTATCTCTGCCAGATGGTTGACAGTTTTTTGGACAGGATATTGACCCCAGAATTTAATCTTGTGATACTGATTATTAAGTCTTTGTACTACAAGAAAACTTGAGAGCAGAACAGCAGAGAAGAACCTGTTATAGTAGCTAAAAGCAAAATGATCATGGCAAAAAATTAGGCATTAGAATATTTATGATGTGATCTCCCTTTTAACTCCATGGCACCCATGTTCTGCAGTTGTTACTGAAATCTTGAGTGTTACTTGGTGAGAAGGAGACTTTGGAACCTTACTTTTGAGAGAGCAAACTTTGGTAAACAACATCTTTTCTCACAACATCTTTTCTCTTATTATCAGCTTTTCACTGTTAGCATGCTGATAGGTAACCTTGAAATAAAGCATGGCTGGTGACTTCAACTGTGAATATTTGAAAAGAAGTTCAAGCCTTTTAGAAAAGCTGAGTAGTTATCTCAAGGTAATACATGATGTTTTACTCTGGAGTGCCAGTGCAATTTTCTGAAACTTTAATGAAACGTCAGCCTAATGCTTGGTGTTTGAAGATGTGGTAGTAGAAGATAATACCTTTATTGTCCAACATCTCAATTATGGAGTTGGGTTTTTAACTTCCATTAGTCCCTGAAATGTCATTGCAGCCAGGGAAAGTATGGATGTGTCTTCACCTACTCTCTGGATGTGTATTGACATTTCCAGTTCTGTAAGAGATGAGTTTCAAATGACAGAATTACATCAATCTGAGCTAACAGTACAAGCCTCCCAAACACTGCCACGTGCTCAGCCACGTTATGCCTGGCTGTAGCTGATGTACCAAGTGTGGTGCACAGCCCGTGTCCTTCACTGTGCCATGTGCTCTGTGTTTCACACACTGTCCTCCCAGCAAAATGGGAGAAAATGCTGTGATTTCAGGAGAGGCAAGAAGCAAACTTGGAAAGATAATGTTGAAATGTATTTGACTTGAGCATTCTTAATCAAAAATTAGGTGAATTTGGGGAAAAATAGGGCAGCAGTACAGTGAGAGAACATTAGTTCTTCTTTTTCCCCTTAGCTTTAATGCTGATGTATATAATTCGTGTGATTTGGTCTCTGGCGTAGGGAGAGCATTTGCACATAGAAGTTTGTGACCTGGCCCCTTAGGAGTCTGAGTTTCCACTAGGCCTTCATATTTGCTTCTCAGAATATTAAGTGCAGTTTAAAGCAGGAGCATTTAGCAGAGTGGAGATGCAGCAGCTGGTAAAATAGGGGATGGGAGAACAGAGTTCAGATTGGTCTGACACAAGTTAATTTAAAGGCTGTATGTAAATATATCTGTGATGGAATTGTGCATTGGTATGTGCTGCTAAAACTTGCTCTTTGAGCCAGTATTATGAAAAGGGTGAATGTGACAGAGGAGTGACAAGGATCTCTCTGCATGCTTTTTTGTGTTTATCTGGGGTTATTAACTAATTCCTGCTTTAGTCACACTACCTAAGCATGAATGTTCCTTTTGATACTTCCTGATTAAAACTTTTGGAAACAATAGTTAGTACTATATGGAACAGCAGCTACCCAGTATATTATGCTGTGACAGTGACCTGAATAAGTTGTGCATGGGCATGATTGTAGTGCAGATGAAACAGCATTTACAGTTTGTTAGGCCAGTGGTAATAAGCTTGCTAATTTTCAGTTGACAGTTCTAAGTATTTTGTAATCCATGAAACATATTTTCAGTGAAGCATTCTAGTATCTTGATAGTTTTGGAGTGTACGTAGTTATAAATTGGCTAGTATTGGTTACAGCTCTTTCTAATAGTACTAAAGACCTTTTAGAATGTAACTTTGTTAAATCGTTGTCTATGAAATGTCATATTGTTGATGAAAAATATGACAGGAAAGAGAATGTTCTTGGTACTGCAAAACGTTTGAGATCTGCCTTCCACTTCAAACCTTTCTAATTCAAAAGGGGGTCAGAGCCATGTGGGCCTTCTTAAAGTTCTCAAAGAATAAAGATATCCCTGGTTGAAAGGAGTGGGAAACTTCAGAGGTGGATGTGAGATTGTGGGAGAAGTGAAGCCACTTCAGCAGCTGTTTGGATCTCTGTCCTTTTGTATGGACAAAACTGATGTGCCTGTGGTTAAGGCCATATTAATCACAATATAGAAATTTGAGGTTGGGAAGTGGTGTTTGCTGACAGTCATGTCATCTTACCACTTCCTAGTGCCAGTTACTGCTTTAAATGCTTTGGGAAGAGCTCTGAGTCTGCTGAAAGCTTAAACTCAGAGTAATTCACAGTAAATGTTTTTTCTGAGATTTCCTCTGCCTTGCCACAGCTTCCCAAGGAGAAACTTAACTCTTTTCCCTGTCAACCAAAAGTAGTTTTTTTTTTGAGCATTGCAGGTTGTTCTCAGAGATGTTGGTTCCATGAAGTGGCATCTTGCTATTTGAATATATGCCTTGAGTTTGTTTTGACTTTTCCATGTTAGCTCAATTAGCCAATCCTAATGTGCAAATCCAAACTGTGATCTGAGTGTTTCATTTGGCAGTTTTGCCCTTCTGGATGGATGGGCAGTGCTGTGTAATGTGGTTCACTGCCAGGAGCTGAGGCTGTCAGTCTGTCACTGTACCCAGCCATGGCTCTCACTGGTACTAAATACCTGTGTGAGCTGCAAGATTAACCTGTAGCTCAAAGCCCCTGCTGTGATGCAATACCCTTGTATTCTGATCTCTAGGAATTAATTCAAAGCTACTCTCCTGCCTTAGACACTAAGTTGACTTAACCTTCAGGAGATAATTACAAGTTAAAATCTTTGGTTTTGTATTCAAATGTACAGTGATTCAGCATTACCTAAATACTGGGAAGTCAGGGACTGCTTTAGGCATTGCTTGTGAACTTTGGCAGTCTGGTTTAGAATGTGCTGCCGTGTGTTACAGATACATCTTTTAACTGTATCAACCATTGTAAAGAATGCTTGTTACTTGAAAAGGCTCCACTTAAAAACATAGTTGCTGAGTGCTGCCAAAAAATGTCTTTTGACATCGCAGGTCAGTTTTGGGGTTTATTTAGAATAATTTTTCTGCCCTTACTTGGGTGCTAGATGTAGTAAAAAGATGTCATGATAAAACTGAATTACTATGTTGCTCCTTTGGTATGAGTTGTATACCAGTAAATGACTGATAAGTGATGTAAATTGTTGACTCTTAAGTGTAAGTAATGACACTGAACTTGTGTGGTCACAGCAGTTCTGCTTGGAATGGGAGTGGGGGGGAAAGCTCTATAATCAGTTTGGATTTGAAAAAATGTCACCTGTATGCAGTCAGATTTTTTTCCCAATTTGAATGTACAGGATCGGTTACTGTTTTTTTCTGATGTATGTCATGCCAGTTGAAATTAAACTACTGATGTGTTTGAATTGTGAAGTGATTTGTTACCTGCCCAAATTGTGTATGTTAGTAGTTTATCCAGGATATGGTACCTGAATTGCCTTTTTCTCATACATTTGTCATCAAGTTTAGCTGCATTACTTTCTTTGGTGGATGCATGGGAAATTCTTTTCCTAATGGTTTTGAATTTAAGCTTGCCCTTAATCCTGGGAATACTGTCACAAACCTCATTTCTGAGTTACCTTTACGCTAAAACAGCTTCTTCTGTTTAAATACTTTCTGCCATTGTGAATGAACAATGATTTTGCTATTAATAAAACCTGCAGGGTGCCTCTTGGAGTTCAGACCATGCTTCTGGGCCCTGTTTGAACACCATTTGGAGCTGTAAGCAAAAGCCCTAAGAAAGTGATTAGTGGCTGTGTCTGCTGGTTGTTGTGTAATGCCAGATCTGTGTGAAGTATTTCCTGTGCTGTTACAAGTTGGAAGCTTTAAATGTCCATTCAATAATGTTCAATGGAGTGAAGTTGGTTGGGCTGCTCCATCCTGACTTGTGTATCAGCCTGCCATTGCCGCAGATGGCTTTTAGATCTCAGCTTCTACCTGAGGTTTCTGGTGACTGATGTTGTAGTTCTAGCAGTCCTCTCTTCCCAGAGCCTCTGAAGTTGCCTATTTGGCCTGCCAGCAGCTGGTGGATTGGGTTTTGTTAGGCTTGACTTGTCAGTCGTTGGTTTTTGGCTGCTCAGAGCCAGCCATCATAAACCTTGGAATATTTGAGACTGGAGAAGGGAGCTCTAGGATTTTGAAGGTTACTGAGAGAGGAATCTTCCTGGACAGTTCAACATTTCCTTGTTCTTATTGTTAGAAAATATGCAGATCTATCTTTATTTTTCCTAGGGCCAGCAGATGTTTCTGTACTCTTCTACTAATACTTGGGTTTGGAACAGTTATGATAGTAAAGATGTTTGTCTTATTCTGAGCACCTGTTTATCTCCAAATACAGCCTGAATTGGAAATTGAGAAGAGCAGTTAGACTTGTGTATTAGTCCTTACTAAATTTATGCTTTAGAATGTCCCACTTTTGCAAAATTGTAATGTTACAGAAGGTAGAGGTTAAATTAGTATGAAAGTTCATGGTTGTCTTTTTATGGCCTTGTTTCTACAATAAACTTCAATTTGATTCAAATACTATTAGTCTGAATGCAAACCAAAGTACTTGTGACAGTGATTTGCATCAGAACTGTTGATACCAAATTTTGGGTGATTGCCATGTGGTTTTCCTTGCTTGTTCTCTAAGTGCATTTCTGAATTTAATAATATTAATGTGTTGGCTGTTAGCGTTAGCCATGGAATAAAAGCTTGTATTTATGAACTGGCTGTGGTGTACACCTGTGTGAGACCTGCCATACTGCAGCTCCCTTCAGGGAGTGAAAGGGAGCAGGGTGGTGGTGTTGACACAAGACCAGGTCAGTTCAACTCAAGTCCTTGGCAGGGCTGTGTAACTCTTGGTCCAGCGTGAAGCCTTTAAATTGAGAATATCTGCTCTCAAGTATGTCCCTATTTTGAATAGCATGTCATGCCTATGGAGTTAATGTATTTCAGAGCATGCTGTTACATCTTGGTGTATAAGCTCACTTTTAACATCCTAAAAAAGCAGTTCTGATAATTACTGGATTATTGCACAGGCTGAAAGCTGAGAAGGTGTGCTCTGGACTGGAGTGGTACAAATAGCAGGATGAAGTGTCTTTAAGGTCTCGGTGGAATGGGGCTGAGTGCAATCCTGTGTGGCACACGTGGGGACTGAACTGTCTGTGCTGTCTGACTGAAGCCCTTTTTCTCTCTCTCCCCAGGTCTTAGTGGTGCAATGGCTAGTATAAGTGTTCGCTCGAGTACCCCAGGCTCGCCTACTCACGTGAGCAGTGGCTCCAATGCTAGTCGAAGGAGAAATGGACTCCATGATGTTGATTTGAACACTTTCATATCAGAAGAAATGGCACTCCACTTGGACAATGGTGGAACTAGAAAGCGTACCTCAGCCCAGTGTGGCGATGTCATTACAGACTCACCAACTCATAAACGCAACAGAATGATCTAAACTGCAAAAATTTCAAACCCACCATGCTGCTTGAAAGCCACTTGATCCTCAGAGTACTATTGAAAAGGAAACATGAGGCCATCTTTCCATATTCACTGTTTAAGACAAAGAATTCAATAAATGCCATAAAGGAAATTTTAGATATTACATTAGATGCCTCTTGTAACTGCGGCTTTCTTAAACTATATTCTTAGCAGAGGACATCAGATATTGTGTAGTAGTTAGCAAGATCATCATAGGCGAACATGTATCTGTTCCAAGGCTAAAAGTGACCTTACTTGTATTATTAAAGGGAAAGGAAATTTCAGATGTTTATTTGGCTATAGAATTTTTTTTTGTCCTTTATTTCCTGCTTTGAGTATTTGCTTAAACAGTATTGCCAGTTTGACTGAAATTGTCTACAACATGACTTGGCATCTTTGTCAAAACTGCAGGCTTCCATTTTTGCAGCACTGTACCATGCACCTAGTTTCTGTATAGTAACAGTGTGCAAGTTATAAATATTGGACTGTACCCTTTTTAGTTTTAAAAGCAGTTGATAATTCTGGTGATTGTGTGATAATGTAAAGAGGTGCTATGATGGTCATGCAATTAATACTTAATATTGAATCAATACAAGGATCTTTATTGGATTCACTTTGTGTGTTCTAGTGCTCTGAAGTAGCAATATTAAACTTTTCCCCAATTAACTTCATAGGCTTTTAAATCAGTTTGAGAAAATATATGTACTTATTGGTATTATCCTTGTGGTAATCATACACAGTGCAGACTGCACCAGTGCTGACCTAAATTTAGAGAAAAATGTCCTGTAATTGGAAAATAGGCTTTTCTGTTCAGTATTAGTGAAGGGTAGGTTTTGTGTACACCCATATCCTATTTTACATTTCTTGTGAAGTAATTGCCCATTGCTGGGGAGGGGTGGGAGGAGAGGGAATGTGGGGAATAGTTGGAAAAGGGGTGTGTTCTAACAAGTAAGACTTCTGGTCACATGTGGAAACTTGGACTAACTTAAGATTCTGTGATGCCATCCCCTTCAGGAGGGAGTGACATGCAGGTTCTGTGAAGTGCTAAGAAAATAATTTAAAACTGGAAGTTGATTATAAAACTCTGGATAAACATGCTGTAAGCATGAATTATAAAGGATAAATGGCTTTCTTTTTGTGTTTAGCTTACATTCATAGGATTGAACTCTGGCTGCCGTAACTTAAGCATAGTCTAAAACTGAACTAGAGATCAAGACTGATCTGCTGCAAATCTGTTTCTGAATGGGGAAGGACAGATGTCAGTCTCAGAGTGTCCTGACTATTTTTATACATAGAGGGAGGAAGTCTTTGGTGGAGAGCTCTGGCTTTAGGGCCTCTAAACCTCTGCCTTGGAAAGGGATAACACAGGAAGAGTAAGAAAAATGGAGAGCTCCAACCCTGCACGTTGGGAAAGGGGTATTTAGAGAGGTGGTATGCATGCTTTAACTGGAAGCATAGGTTGATCCTGGGATTAAATGTAGTTCTGCTAGATTCCCAGTACTAAGAATTGTGGTTTCTGGCGAAGTTAAGGCACCTTGAGCTCCATGTTAATACACAGCTCTTCAAGACTTTTGCTTACGTGCTTGTAGAGTCAGATCTCTTTTGTATTATCTTTGCTGTTTGAAGCAGACTTCACTGTAGGTTTGCCCTTTTTACCCTCTCATCGATGTCTGTAGTCAAGGCAAGACAGCAATGCTGTGTGAGATACTCAAGGCTCTCTACTTGAGCCTGATTTCCTTGCCTTGTGGTGCTTCCATCACATTTCTTTACACCCAAGAGCCCTTGAAGATGTCAGTAGTTGCACAGTACTGTAGCAAGAGGCTCTGTAGTTCATGGACAGCTGTCAGAAGTGTCCAAAGTGCTAAGAACTGCTCCAACCCCCACCTGTGTTACATAGCTGAACTTGCACATCACTTGAAACTCAGTATACATTAATTTCAGTTACTGCTATTAACTACAATTCATAAGGTTTAGTTTATGTAAGATGTTAATACTGCATAAAGCTAGTTTCTTTTGGAGACTGCATTTTCAGCAAAGATTTTGAAGATGGTATCTGAATATACATTAGTATTTATTAGACTATTGGCAGAGGGATTTTTGTGTTCTAAAAGAAAGGTGGAGTCCTGAACAGAAAGGACAGGTGTGAGAACCATTCTTCAGCTCTTCTGTTTATTTTTTAACTGGCTTGTACAAGTAAGATGCTTATGCTCTGCAACTTCTAACACACTTTATTCTTGATGTGGTAAAGGTGACATCGTACTGGTATCAGTCCTGCACGCAGGGACTGAGCTGTAGCAGTGCTGCTGGTCTAGCCCAAATACAGAGCCTGTTTAAATTACTTCTCCCCTTTCTTGCAGTGAAATAAATTTTGTTCATGCTCTGAAGCATTAATTCAGTCTATTACCATCTAAAACTAAATTTGTCTGGCTTCTTATTTAATTTGTGCCATTTTTCTTTGAAAGAAAGCAGACTTTGATATTAAACTGGTTGCATTAATGTTTTTTTTTTGCTTGTACCTGAAATATTTGGCAACTTTTGATTGTTTTTCATTTAGCCCCAACTGTTGTTTGCTCTTTGACCTCTGCCAGAGTGATCAAAAATGCATGTATTCACCTGATAAACACAGGAGAACAGGTTGTCTCTGAAAAAAAAAATAATAAAAAGAAGTCCAGTACCTGTTGCTTTGAAGACTATTTCTTGTGCCAGTGTAGAAAATTGATGTTCTGGAAATAGCTTTCAGCTATATCCAAAGTGTAGCTCCTGGAGCCAGAAGTGAGTTGGTTTTCAGTAGGGAACACTGACTGGAGAACTGTTTAGTTTGGTACAAATGGTGCTTACTTTTGCTTTCTCCTCTGACTCGTGCAGTTGCCCGGTCTCTTCTCCGTGTCCATCCAATCTAACCTGAATGTGCGGCAGTTACATAAAGTACATCCTGCACTGAAGCTACTGAGCTTGGCTTGCTTATTAATGAAGTAAGTTTTAAATGTTCAATTGAAATCTATATTACAATAAAGTCATGCAAAAATGATTTTGGTTGAAATTGAAGTCCTGCAGTTAAACTTACTTTCAAATGTGGTTTACCCAGCTGGAGTAATAGAAACTCTAAGTCATAATAAACCTAATAAAAAAAATACAACTAATCAGGCTGCTTCGTAGTTCTTTGAAGTTTGTGAATAATACAGTCCAATAATGCCCGACAAGATGTGATTAGTGTGAGCTGACAGGCTGCCTTGGTTGTGCAGATCAGGACTTCCCTTGAATGCACTTTGGTGTAGCTTACACACAGGGTTTTGTTTTGTCTCCTTTGGACTAATGATGGTACAAAAAATTGGGGTGTACTACATCTGTACAAGATGTTCTGCAGACTTCAACACCACTAATACTTAAAAGAAGCATCTTAAAGAGATTTAAGTGGCATAGTTTAGGAAGTTAAGTGGTGTTGACTTCAATAGTAGAGCTTTCCAGTCTTTTGCAACAGACTCTTTGGACTTAAGTGGAATCAGGTGCTTTAATTAGCAGCATTTCCTGCTTCATGTGAGTGTCCCTAAACCTGCAAACTATTTTCCACTTGCTTTATCAGCAGGTTTTAGAATTCCATTATGAAGGAAAGCTTTATTTCATAGAGGCTTTCAAGTTTAAAAAATATCGTTTTAATTAACGTTAACATTTTTTCACTTACTTAGCCACCGAAATGTTCCAACAGGAATTTAGAAAGATTCTTAAAAGGCTTCTAAATCACAGCATCTTTCAATTATTAGCATGGAGCTAAGTAATCCTTTGGCAGAGATGAGGAATGCAGGCCTGGTGTGTTCTGTGGGGCTGATGTGGCCGTGTGGGGTGGCCACGGGGCCCCGTGGGTGCTCCTGCCAGAGCTCTGGTTGTGCCAGGGCAGGGCAGGGCCCTGGCACTCCTTGTGTGAGCATGGGGCTCCTGGGCAGAGATGGAGCCCTGAGTCAACACCAGTGATGTCTGCTGCCCTGCTCCACTGGGCCCCTCTGGGACTGTCCCAAAAGGGTAACACACACGGGCTGTAGTGAATAAACCAGCCAGAGCCCCTCCTGTGCCGCTGGCAGGCATCACCTGCCTCTGGGGTTCTTGTAAAGAGATGTTCCTCAGTGGCTAGTGACACTGCAGCCTTTCCCAGGTGACTTGGGCTGCTGGTGCTGCTGTCCCAGCTGGGACCAGGGGCTGTGGGGCACCAGCGCTGTTCACTGGCCACGGTGGGATGTGAGGGGACAGTGCACAAGGTAACAGTATCTCCTTGGAATCTGCCGGGAGCCCTTTGGGCAGACACTGCCTTGTAGAAAATCTTACAATTCAGTATTAAATGCATCAATCAGCTGGTTAAAACAGCATGTAAGACCAGTCTAAATCATGCTTTGTAATATCTCACAGTTCTATCAGATCTATTTTAAGGTGAAGTAGTCTCTGGGTGCTACAGAACCCCAAGCTGGGCATGAAGGGGAATCCTGGGGTACCTGTTGGTGGTGTCATGGTGTAACAATGTTACATGGTAGAAAAGCTCACAGTGCTTTTCCAGCTCTGAAACTCAAGCCACAGGATTTTTTTTTTTGGTACTTTGAAGACCTGCTGTGTTTTTTACAAAACATCAAAGCAGAGGATACAAAATATTTGCATTTAAAGTAGGTATGCTCAGAACCTTGTTCTGTTTCTCCTGGAGTTCTGAGACGCCACGTCCAGCTCCTGCCCATGCTGCCCTGTGTACCTGTGCTCACAGAACAGGCCAGTGCTGCCCAGTCCCGAGGTTAGCTTGTTCTTTTCCTGGGCATTTCCATTTTTATATTGCTGTTTAAACCTAGCTTTCTTGTTTTGAAGTGAATTCCTTGAGTACCATCTATAATGGGCTATGCACCATCAAGATGGGGAGAAAATACCAAATTCTGCTGCTTAAGTGAGTAATTACTTGATCTCATGTAATTAATGACTCATAGTCTCTGTGAGAATATGGTCTCTACATTGCTTTCAAACCACAAAAATCTGTGCATCTTTGGTATGCTTTAGGCCAGTCTTATGGCTGTTTTTAAAAAAACACCTGCTGTGCTTTTTTGAATCTATTTCAAAGCTCTGGGGAGGCAGCTTTGCCATAAGTTTGCAAGGGTGATATTACTATATCTATTTCTTAGAGTACAGCTGAAGATAACTAATGCTGGCTTCAACAAAAGAGTTCTAGTGCCTGTTTTCCTATTCTTTCTGAAAGCCCCAGCAAAAAGAAATACATGGTTTATGCTTAGAGGTGACTAAACTTCTCAGCTGAGGGAACCATGTTTTCCTATTCTTTCTGAAAGCCCCAGCAAAAAGAAATACATGGTTTATACTTAGAGGTGACTAAACTTCTCAGCTGAGGGGAACCATCTTCTAGAGACTTGCATTGAATGCCCTGCCAGTAATCCTGCTGTTTGTTCTACTGAGGGAACTATAATTTGTATTTTTGCTTTCATCTCTCAGCTTTTCCACTGAAAAAGCTCACTCAGTGAAACCTGATTTTTTTTTTCCTGGCTACATTTAAATGACTTCCTGTGAAAGAGCATCTGTGATCTCCCATGGGGTAGGCAGGCTTTTTTCCTCTCCCTGGAGAAACTGTTGTCCTTAATGTGAATCACTGAAGATGTGTGTCTTGCTGCTAAAAGGAATTTTAAAGTCTTTGATTTAAGTGATTGTGGTTTTCAGAGCAGGAATCTGCTGAAGATACACTGAGTGTTGTAGCTGCAGATGCTTGTGTGCTTCCAGATGACAGTGCAGGGATGCAGCTCATTTGGAGTCTGACATTATTAATTAAAACCTCATTTGTCTGCAACTGCTTGCTCTATAACAGCTTCAGATGTAGTCTTGCCAGAATTCAGAATTCCTTAGGCCTAGATGCATATCCCAAAATATGAGCAGTTCATCTGTCCTGTGTAGAAATTTTCCAGAAAAATGGGTTCAACATATTTAAATCCCAGTAACTGGGTCTTTAATCCCTTCAACACAAGACCTAAGAGTTCCTTCAGAGTAAGTTTCCAGGTTAACTTGATCTTCCTGATTGACCCATGAGCCTTGTCTGCATCTGGTTTTTTTCCTCCCATGTGTGACCATTCCCAAGAAGCTTCTCCCTGTGCTGAGCACAGCCTGTCTGAAGGTCCAGGTGTTTCTGGTAAGTGCTTTTACATAATTTGTGGTGGTTTTTCCAAGTTACCATAATCTTGGATTGCCTGCAGGTTGTGAGGCTTCCACCCCTGAAGATACTGCAGACTCCATCCTGTTCTTGGACCTGCTTTGGACAGGGATTGGAGCAGGTAACCTCCCAGGCTTGCTTTCCACCTCAATTGATCTAAGATTTGCTCTGTCCTGATCTTTTCAACACAGATTTATCTGTGAGGGGATAAAAGGCACTGCTGTCCCTGCTGCCAACACTGACCACTGGCAAGAACAGATGAATTTTTCTTTCCTATAAGGCACATGCTCCTCTGGAAACCTAAAGGTTGTCATCAAAACTGCAACTCCTAAAATACAGGTAGACCTTCAAAGCAGAAACCAGTCCCAGATCTGACTATGTGGATTTCTTGTCTCCATCTTGCACATTTCATGAGTTTGAAGGAACTGGGTGGGTTTGGGCTGGATTGTGAAGGTTCAAGTGTGTGCTGTGTTTGTGTCACCTGATGGAACCATCACCTGTAAAGGAAGGAGAACATCTGCCAGACCCTGGTTTTGATAAAGTCATAAAAATGCCATTTTCTAGGGCTGAAATTCAAATTAAAAGTTTCTCAGTGGTTCTGTTTTAAGGCCAAGCCCCCTCCTCATTCATGTTTTGGCATGTTGGCAACTAATAGAGTGAACTGGGGAGTGAAACATTCATATGTTAGATTCTGTTAATGTGCGTTCTGATGTGATTTGGTACAGGGGAAAGGGCAGAACACTGAGGATTAGATACATAATCAGTTAAGGCTCTAAGTGTTGTTATGTCAGTTTCTTCTATGACTTATTGAGAGACCCTAACCCTCAACTTACACCTGTTAGAACTTTCTACTTACTGGACAGTGTCTCAGAAAAGGACCAAGTGAGCTGTTGGCTTCTTGAAATTATTTTACATAAACCTGGGATATTGCCTGAAAAGTAGACCCCAGATTAGTTATTCTGTTTCAGCCTAAAGTCTCCAGAAATTCAGATTTTTGGAAGTTATTCCAATGCCTGAATAAGCCCAAAGTATTCACAGATGGTCAGCAGGAGATGCTGAAAATCAGAAGGAATAAGTGATGTGCAAGAGGTGGTACAGGAGCCTGGGAAGGTGAAGGGAATTTTCCTGTGGGCTCTCATTGCCCTCAGCTGCAATAGCTTTGGGATTTTGGGTAGGTTTGTATTCCTGCTGGCCCTAGTTCAGCATTGGCTGTAGTTGTCAATGGATGGCTTTGTTCACTTCAAAAAGTCATTTTTACAGTGGTCCACGTGCAGTATTACTAAGAGCTACACAAAGTCAAGTGGCCTAAGTTCCCAAATAAAGCCCTGATGCAATGGTATGGAGGGGAATCCTTCCTCCTTTTTAAGCCTGTGGCTTTGCTTCGTGGTTTAGGCTCAGTGGAGGCATCTCTGTGTCACAGGGGATTTCATGGGAGTGATGCTGATGCTTTAAAATATCTCCCAAGTTTTTTAAAGCAATGCAAAGAGCCCTTGGGATTATTTAAATGCTATGCCTAGTCCCTTTACCCCTTTGAAAACCAGTCCTTCAGCAAACAAAAATAATTCCTCAGGTGATTCTTGCCAGCGATTTTGCAATGTTCTTTGTGACAAAAAATGCCCAGAGTCAAGTAACAAGTGCTGTGCTCACAGGCAAGCAGTTGATGGCTCTAAAAAGTGGTGATCAGCTGTTGCTGCACTGAGAATCTCATTGCTCTGAGAAAAAAATCCCCAAACTGCTCTGACCACAAAAATGAAGGTTTGGTCTGAAGAATGTGCAGCCACGTGTCAGCTGTCCAGGGCCTGCGGTGCAGGGCAAGATGGCAGCAGAGCTCCTGCCAGGAGCCTGGAGAAGGCACAAAGCACCAGGAGCTCTCCTCTGCTGCCTTCCGACCTGCCTGGCAAGCACTGGAGTAGGTGTGAGTAAGGATCTCCTGAAGGAGTACAAAAACACCCCACCAGGGGCCATCACCTTGAACTCGCCCTTTCAAGTGTTATCTATAAATAGGGCTCCCCAGAGCAATCCAGCTGGCACCCTCTAGTCAAGCTCATCATGATCTCAGATAAAACTATCAAGCGGAGCCAGATCTTCAGCTGCTTTATGGAGCATTGCCAATTTCCACTGCTTGGGAATGAGCTGGAGGAGCTTCCTCCCATGCTGGAGCCTCAGAGGAGAGGAGAGGGGTGAGCCTGCCAGTGGTGGCTGTGCTGCAGCTCACTGATCTTTGCAGAGTGTAGGTAGAGAGGAGGAGGTGAGAATCCTCTCCAGGATTACAGAGATTTCCCATGTGGTCGTGGAGCCCCTGTTTTTTTGGGAGTTTTACTCTGGAGCATACCCATAATGTGGCAGTGACCCAGCTACTGTGTAAATATTTTTAAAAAAGCACCATTTGTCCCCGTATTATCAAGCAGAGAAAAGGCAAAGTGGTATGGGCAACCCAAAGTGTGGGGAAGGAGTCCTGGCTCTCCCAGGTCTGGAGTTTTATTTCTTTTGTTTTAGTCCAGATTTTCTTCTGGAATGTGGCATCCAGCATTGCTATGGATGAGATGCTCTGCCCTGTGTGATGGCAGGGCTGCATCCCTCCCCTGTGGGTTTGCTTGCCTGTGCCTTTGCCTGCTCCTGTGCCTGGTGGGGAATCAATTCTTTTTTTAGCTGAAGAACACCTAAGATTATCAGATGAACAAAACCACGCAACAGAAAATCTTGAATTTACTAGCTGTATCTGTATCCTTAGAAGCACAATGTGCTGTCATCTTGCCTTTGTAAAGATCAAAATCCATCCTGACAGCCTGCTTTGCCTACTTTCTCTGTGGCTGAAGGCAACTTTGCAGGCCCTTGGAGCTGAAACTGTCACTTTTCGTTAATCCTGTGTGTTTCTTGTGTTTAAACTCTCAAATATATCAGTAGAGCTGGTGTAATCTCCATAATCATGACTTTATTATACAAGAGTAACTCTTGAATATCTAGCCCGAAGTTAACTCTTCTCAGACAGCAGTGACATGGTGACAAGGTGGCCAAGATGCATTTCAGGTGGTTTGGTAAAACCTGTGGCACTGCCCAGCCCAGCAGAGTGAGGCTCAGGCTCGTGCCTTGGCTGCTGCAGGGGGATCCATGGGCAGGAATGGAGTGATGCTTTCCCACTTCTGTTACTTGTATCTCATTCTGGTTTTAATTTGTAGACATATTTTGTCCATTATCTGCCACAGTGACATTTAATCCATGTGGAAAAGTGTAGGCTTAGCATTTCACTTCATGAAGCTGGTAATACATTGCAAGTTAAACAACATTATTTGCTCTCTTGTCTTCTCTCTCAAGTATGTTCCCATACAAGATGTGCTCAAGAAATGCAAGATGGAAAAAGAAAATCAATAGTCACTGATGCTAAAATATTAATGTTTCTTCAGAATGAGGGGTGGAATAGAGTGAACTCCCAGGAGTTCAGGGCAGCCCTGACTGCAGCACTGCAGAGTTTGCAAAGAGCATTGGAGAGCAGAGGCAGGGCCAGCATGGGTAGGGAAAGGAGTCTGGTGTGAGCTGACTTTTGTGGACTCTCTGAAGGTCCCTGGCACCTTGCAGGGTGAGGTGGGTGCTGTGCAGTGTGCCAGGGGAGGAATGGCACCCAGACTGCCTGGTACCCTGTGCTCCTGCAAAAATCCCAACAGGGTGTGACTGCTCCTGGCTGGATGCAGCAGGAATGGCCCTGCACTGTTCCACACAGCCATGTCCCCCTGTGTGCCCTGTGCCAGGGCTGTGCTCCTGCCCTGGGACTGTCCTCTTGGCTGGGCACTGAGGAACCACCAGTACTGAAACCAGTACAGTTATTGTGAGGTGTGGGTATGGCTTGGAAAGGATTACACAGAGAAACAGGCCAAGGTTTCCCCATGCTGAGGGTGTCCTCCCTCTCCAGTGCTTCAGGCCTCCCAGTTACCCCTTCACAGCAGTTTTGTTGCCATTTCTGTGCCAGAAAAGTGTTTTGGTGAGAGAAAAGAGCAGAGTGTGTCTGTGATCTTTGCAGCTGCCTGGCAGAGCTGGCTCTGTCCTTGCCGTGAGGGGATCTGACCCCTCGGTTCCCAGCCTCCAGAAACGCCCTGTGTTCACATCATGCTCCTTTTGCTCAGGTTTGCTGAGGAGTTTCCTTTTAGATGGAAGCCTGCAGATGGGATTTATGTGAAACCCCGTCAGGTGTGGGCTGATTTGGGTTTCCCAGCCCATTCCTTGGGTGCTGCTGCCATCTAGGGTGTGAGCCAGCAGAGCCTCGGTGCTGGCAGCCACGGCCTAATCGCACTGTCCACGGCCTTATCACACTGACCCACGGCCTTATCACACTGTCCCACAGCTTAATCACACTGTCCACGGCCTTATCACACTGTCCCACGGCTTTATCACACTCTCCCAAGCTTTATCACACTGTCCCCAGCCTGCTCTGCAGCATTTGCTCTGAAGGGCTCATGGCAGCCAGGCCAGGGCCCACCGCCGCTGCCAGGGCCGAGCCACGCTTGGGGTTAAACGTGGTCGCAGCACCTTACTGGGAGGTGTTATTCCACAAAAAGCTGTGCAAAGGCAGAGGAGCAGTGTTCTGAGGTGGCGCTGTGGTGTGGGGACATGGGGTTTGGTTCCTGGTGTGGCCATGAGCTCCCTGGTGCTGCAGGTGCAGTGACACTGCTGGGGCTGAGGAGCCCATGGCTCAGGCCAGGTCTTGCCCCTGGCTGGGCAGGTTGGCTTGGCTGCTGTTTAAAGGTCTGGTGTTTAAAGGTCTGGTGTTTAAAGGACTGGTGGTTAAAGGTCTGGTGTTTACAGGTCTGGTGTTTTAAGGACAGCTGTTTAAAGGTCCCTGTGCAGACCAGGGTGTGTGGAAGGGGTCAGAGATGGCCGTGGTGGCTCTGACCTGAAGCCCCTCTGAAGCAGACTTGGGCTGTACTGCCACCTTTGTTGTTGTGTCAAACAGGCCTGCTCTGCCAACCCAACAAGTTTTTACACACACTTAGAGAGAACGTGAGCCAAAGCCAGGCTGGCTGCTGCCCAGCCTGAGGGGCACAGGGAGGGAACAGATGTTCACGCCAAACCAAAATCATTCCTGAGCTTGAATCTGCACTAATGGCTCTGGCCCTGCATCAAGGACTTCAAAGCAAAAGGAATTTTTTTTAATAGTTCCAGCTCAGGTGTAACTGAAATCCCATTTTACAGACTATTTCCACAGACTCCATGTTTGTGAAGCCCAGGAAACAGGACTCACTTTTCTGCAGCAAGCTGGAGCCTGGCTGAGTGTGCTGATGCCACGTGGATTTTCCCTGAGTTTACCTTGGTGAGGTAAAGTTCTGAGCTCAAATTCCTGCCTAAATAAATTTACATACGGTGTGAAATCCCTCCCATCTGTCCTGGAGGCAGGTGAGGGGCTGCCAGGGCTGTTTTCCACCCTTCGGATGGATGAAGCAGGCACTGAGTAATGCAGATCAATAGCTCTGCTGTATTATTGTGACCCTCCTGGTGGAAGGAATGGCCCTTGAGATGCCTGTGGACTTCAGAACAGGAGACACACCTGCCACAAACAAGCAGTACATTTTAAGCTGTTTTTTTTTTTTAAACTATTTATATAAGTAGAATCAAAGCTGTGGATCTGCATCTTATTCTGGCAAATCGTCTCCCCCTTGTGCCCCCCTGTGGTACCTCTTTACTCTGCTTTCACTCAGCAATATCTCATCTTTTCTGTCACTCTTCCCTTTTCTCACATCCTCTCATTTTTTCATTGTTTTAGGTAAATCTATGATGAAATTATCTGTATAGTCCATAGTGTCCAGTTGTGAGACAAAGTCCACCAAAGGGCCAGCAGGAATTTGGTGTTTTCATCTTAATGGCAGCTATACTTTGTTCCAGGTTTCCTATTGATTCTGATGAATTTCAGCAACGTAGAGCACAGATTCTGACATGTTTTTCATGTGCTGTGGCTGTAGAATGAAGTATGGATCAGATTTTAGAAGATCTAGAGTTTCAAACGCTTTGACATGTTCTTTTGGGAAGGCTTATAAAGTTATTAATCCATGCAGGTGACTTTCCCTCCTCCATTTCCTACAAATCGATTCTTTACACAGCTACTACAACATTTTGCTCTTTTGATGTAAGTGTAGCATTGATCAAACTTTAGAGTGTGCTCAGGAGTGGAGACATGATTTAAAACATGCAAAATAATACTGGGGTGAGCATGTCTGTGGCTTGTAGTGCTATAGTGGGGCAGATTTAGAGCTACTTGGTTTTACACCAAGGCTTTGGGACTCACTATTTACTTACCTTCAGTAAATATTAGTAAATGCCAGTATTTACTTGACTGACTTGCTGCGCCATTTTGGTTTCTTTTTTTTACTTTTTCATGTTTTAAAGTTATGTGAAGTTGAAAGAAAATATTCTTCCCTTTGAAAGAAAGTAGAAGACTTTCACACCAAGGAGCACTTCAGTGGGTAGTTCCCTGAATTTTCTTTTGGGTAGCCTCTGTTTTTCCCTTACCTTTGCAAGTACATGGCAGAAATTACTCATTGTTGCCACTCTGAGTTTTTCCCCCATTTTTTAAGGCTTCTTGGACATTTTCTCCCTCTCTGAAACACTCTTTGGAGTCCTGTGGGGCTGATGGGAAGGTGATTCACTTCCTAGAGAAATGTTGAGCTGGCACTTTTTAATGTGTCAGGGTTTTAGATCCATCTCAAATAAGTACATTTAAAGCTGTATTGATTTCAGTGTGCTGGGGACTTGGCTTTTTTTCTTATTTGTTAATATGGATGTAGCTGTTGGAGATAGCTGCTCAGTTCAAGTATTACAGATGGACCAAAATCCATCAGTGACTCGGAGTGCAATTAAATGCTTTCTACTTTTTGGTATTTAGGGATTTCAGAGGCTGCTAGCAATGTGTTATGGAAGCAATTTGGTTATCACAAGTATTATACATTGTATCTTTATTTATAGAGTTATATCATACCTTGAAGTGATGCTTTTGGGTCACAAAACAAGAGAAGTGGATCTTCACTGAGGAGGCTCTCTGTCTGGGGACTGTGAGGGATGGTGGTGTCCCTGCAGTGGTGACACTGAATATCAGCAGAGAGAAAAGCAGCTTGCTTGGTACAGGCATCAGCAATAAATAGGAATTTCAGGAGGGTCCTTTAGTGCCATAAATGGCTTTAAATTCATTGATTAATTAATATTTGTGTCCCACAGAAAGGAAACCTTCAGCAGCTTCCCTTAGCAGTTTGCAGAGCTGGGGCAGAGTTGTGGGGGTTTTGTTGGGGGATTTGCCCCAGAGCCTGTGCTGGACCTGCCCTGTGTGATGTGGAGCCTCAGGTGCAGAGGATGTGCCCACCTGGAGTGTCATGGTGTGTGTCACCTCCTGAAGGATGGCTCCATCCTCCCCAGGGCTCACCTGGCTGGTGCCCTGCATAGGAGGGGACACCCAGACCTACAGCACATGAACCAGCTCTACTCCAGCTCAGCTGCTGCTGCTTCAGGCCAGGAGACCCCAAACCTGATGGTTTTGACATAAAAAGATGATTTCACTGATGAAACTGGCCATTGTTGGCCAGATGAAGGTGCATTTCAGTAAAGGTACACTCCTGGATGTATGGCTTTCCCTTCAGATTTTACTTTGGGACTGATTGGCTCAGAAATGTGGGGCATTGCTTCCTGCTTGCACATCTGCCTGGCATCCACAGGTGGCTTGATGGGCTTTTCCTCAAAGTGGTGTAGTAGAGCTCCTATAAACTGGGAGTTTGAAGTAACAGCCACAAGTCATTGCCTGTAACTCATCTGAGACTCCAAGCAATACAGTTTGTGGTGTGGAAGCACCTTCAGTGTCTCCTGAACTTCAGTTTACTTTGGTGCAACATCTCCCTTGTTTTCTAAGAGTCCCAAAACTTGTCTTTGGATAAATCCCTATTTCCCAGCTGGCTTTCAGCAACTTCCAGATGTGGTCCTAATTATTGCAGTGTGAGCATATGTTATGTAAAGAGCTGACAAAACCCAAAGTCATTGGAAGAGCCCTGGTATACTGATGGGTTTTGTGTGAGCATCCAAAGTGGGGCAGATTAGTTTTCTCTCATAGATCTAAGCTGCAGAAAAAAGAAGTTGGAGATGACCAAATCTGCATGCGAGGAGCTGTGGGGACCCCCTGGGTGTGACCACCACGGCCCTTGCACAGGTGCTGGGAGCTCTGAGCTTTGCTCTTTGGCTGCAGCAGGGCTCTGTGGTGTCCCCCTGGTAACACCCAGTGGCTGCAGTGTGGCCTTGCTCTTCTGTGACCCCTGTGAGCACCACCCCAGGTCTCTGCTCCCAGCAGGAGCTGCCAGAAAATGGGTTTATAGAAAGGTAGTGGCAGGAGACCTGGCAGCTGATAGCAGAGCAGCTGTATTTGTTGTTTCTGGCTGCCAGAACACAAAGCAGAATTAATTGAAGCTACTGTACAGGTTAATACATCTTTTAAGGTGAGAGATACTGTATAAATATAGTGCCACCAACACCCCAGACAATATTTTAGTATGAAATTTTGTCTGATCTTATTAATTTTACTTGGAGAAAAACATGGAGGAAATATAAGAAATAACACATCATGTCAGGTTGCCCATCTATGATCACAGAGACCCTGCTCTTGTCATCCATTGCTGGCTGGTGCTGGTGAGAATAGCAGACAGTGAGAGGGCATGAGAGCCACTTTACAGGGTGAGCTGTTTCTGCCAGCTCACCTGTGCTACAGACATCTTGTTATGAAAATCCTTTCTTGGGGTTTTTTCCTCCTGAGAAGCTGAGAGGCCTCAGGGACAAAATGTAAATGATGGTTATCTGCTGCTGTGGAATGCAACAGGTGCATCTTTGATTGGTCTCATGTGGATGTTTGGAATTAATGGCCAATCACAGTCCAGCTGGCTTGGGCACAGTGTCTGAGCCACAAACCTTTGTTATCATTCTTCTTTTCTTTTCTATTCTTAGCTTAGCTAGCCTTCTGAGAACCTTTTCTTCTATTCTTTTAGTATAGTTTTAATGTAATATATATCATAAAATAATAAATCAAGCCTTCTGAAAAATGGAGTCAAATCCTCATCTCTTCCCTCAACCTGAGACCCCTGTGACCACCATCACACACCTGAGCCCTGGTTTTCTGTTGGGCAAACTGGTATTGCTCCAGTTAGAGCAATTTAGCTTTCAGATGGCCCAGCATCCCCAGGAGGAGAGCCTGACTTTGCCAGGAGGTACTGTCGACCCCTGGCTCCCTGTAGGGCAATTTCTCTTGGTGCTGGTGACAGCAGTGCCACCAAAGCCATGCTCTGCCCAGCAGGGTCTCCAGGAGCAGCTCCTTCCTGCTCAAGGGTGCTTGTAAGCTTCCCAAAGCTGAGATGTGCTAAACATGTTCCTGCTCTGCTTAACGTGGGTGTTTTTTTCTCTCCATCAGCTGACCAGGCCTGTTTCTGTCAGCCTGGTTAGGGCTGAGATGGTCTCAGCAGTCTGTGTGTCACCCCTCTCCTCCCTGAGCTTTGGGTGGCCCTGGCCCCTGGGGATATGGGATGGTGTGAGCCCTGTGAGGGCAGGCAGCAGGAAAGGTCACTGCTGGGGTTACAAGGACAGGTCAGGAACTAGGGAATCCTGTTTGAATGGGAGGCCTTCCCTGCTCAGTTTGCAGTGCCCTTGCCAGAAACTTTGCTCAGCTGAGTTTGTTTTGAGGAGCCTTGGGTTATTTTTGTCTTAGTTTTAAGCCATTAAGTGTTGTCATGTGTCATTAAGTGACAACTCTCTCAAGGATGGGAGTTGGAGACCTTCATTCACTGTAGTAGCCTGGTGCTGGAGTTCCCACATTACAGCATGGCTCCAGGCAGCGGTGATTCATAAGGAGGAAAAGATGTTCCCTCTGTTGGCACATCAATAACAATTCTAAAGGCATCTGGGGACAATGTCCCTGGGAATATTCCCACTTTCCAATGGTGAAAAGGCTTGCTACTCATCCTTTTAATTCCTTCAGTTGCTTTAGGGTGCTTAATAATATCAGACCAGAAAACTTCATCACAGCTGCCCTTCAGAAATCCTTGGGCTGAGAAGAGAACTGTTTGGAAAACACTTTGTAGCAGCACCATTGCTGTTTATACTGTGGTAAAATGAGGATAAATCTGTGCTGTTGTGTACATGACAGTGTAAAAAGTCTGGAAAACTGTCAGATAGGAAGGGAGGATAAACCCCAATGTCAGCCCCTGATGACTCCTTTGGCTTCGCTTTCCTCCTCTGTGACTTTGTGAATACATTTGGCAGTGGCTGGAGTTCAAGTTGCAGCCACACAGAGTAAAAGTGGATGTCATTGAAAAAGTGCCCTGGAAAGAAGATGCAAACCTGCTGTACATAATGACATGGGCTAGTCTGAGGATTATTCCTTCCTGAATGTCCCGATGCAAGCGATACCTCTTCTGGACTGCAGCAAAGAGGACACAGTGTCCACAGAAGTTCTGCAGCATTTTCACATTTCCCTTAACCTTATAAACACCATTTTTAATGGGCTGTTAGCAGGATGTCAGGCTGGGAATGTTTCCCCAGCCTCTGAAGGCATGCAGACATGCTGTGGAACGAGCTGGTGCACACTGAACAGGAGAGGGCACTGGCACTCCAGCAGCTGTGCTGGGCTCAGCACACAGACACTGCCTTTTTACTGCAGCTCAGCACACACACTCTCATCATCTTCTGCTCTTAATGTGAGAAAAGAGCCTATGAGAAGAGTGAATGAACTGCATTTATTGTCTGTGTCTCTCTGGGGACAGGGAAATCCACTTGCACCAGGTGGGAACCTGTCCCTTTCCTTAGAACTTCATCTGCTGTTGTCTGGTGCAGCTCCTGTGAGTGTATTTTGGAAAACTCTGCTGTAGTGTCCTTTTTCTGCACTGACATTAGGTATTCAGTACACAAACTAAGGTGACATTCATGCTGACCAAGGCCAGCTCAGGTTGTGCATTCTCTCCTGCAGCTGTGGAAGTGCAGCCCCTTCACCCCAAGATCCTGTGTGTGCTGCCTCCCCTCCTGCCCCATCTCTCAGCCATCAGACACTCTGAAAGGCTGAATTTCCCTCCTGCTTCACAGCATTAACCACAGGATACTGGGGAGCAATGTGCAAGTGTCCCCTAAGCAGTGGGTGAGGAGCTCTGAGTCCGGCTGTCCCTCTGGCCACCATCTCCAGTGGTGATGCTCACGAAGGGCTCCATGCCCTGACTCAAAATGCTGGACACAGATTCTTTTTTTCTTTTTTTTCCTCCTCCTTGCACTTCCATTCTTTTTTTCATTTTCACCTTTTTGCTTTGCACATGTAAAGGGTCTATCATACTGGAAAGAACCAAGTTCTGTTTGTTTTCAAATCTAATAAGTCTTAATTAGACCCAAAGTAAAGCTTTCGTGGAGCTGTCAGCATAATTACAGGCTGGGAGAGCTTTCCTGCTGAATCTAAATCCAGCCCCCAGCTTCCTGGTCCTGACAGAGTGTGCCAGAGGAGGGGGAACAAGGCAGAGGAAGGGGGAACAAGGCAGGGTGACAGCAGCCCTTTTGCTTCTCTCCCAAGTCCTTTGCAATTTTTTTCTGCTCTGCATGAAGATTTGTGAAAGGCAAAGCAGAATAGGCCTGACAGCAACGGAAGGAAATATATTTAGAAACATGAAAAATTGGAAGAGAAAATGTTTTATTTGCATTATTCACCAGGTTCTATTATTTATTACGTTGCTGTGCTAGTGCCTGGTTTTATAACTCCCAAAGAAATGGCCATGCTTCTGAGGGCAGCTTTGTGCTGCTGTCTCTTAAATATGGGCTCTTGATAAAGGCATTCTTTGGCTGCTGTTGCTGTGAGGGTGGGCAGGCCCTGGCACAGGGTGCCCAGACAAGCTGTGGCTGTCCCTGGATCCCTGCAAGTGTCCCAGGCCAGGCTGGAAGGGGCTTGGTGCACCCTGGAAGGTGTCCCCGCCCATGGCAGGGGGGTTGAAACAAGATGATCTTTAAGGTTCTCTCCAACCCCGACCTTTTCAGGGGTCTGTTTCAGTGCTGCTTAGTGTAAATGGGGAATTTGTCAGTTCGGGTTTTGACAGGAGAAAGGTGAACACATTTATTCTGCTTGCTGTGTCCCCAGCTCAGCCTTCTGCTGGATTTTTCCTGAGGTTGTCCTGTGAGCTTGGGCAAGGGCAGGCAGCAAGGTGCAGTGGAGTGATTTCCATGCTGGATTTAACAAAGGTGATGGGGTAGCAGCACCTGCTTTCCTGCCCAAGCAGGTCAGTGGTGACTCCATCCTCCTTGATGACCTTCACAAGCACCGGCTTATCCTCAGGCTCATCTGAACCAGAAGGGCTGTCCTGGGCAGCAAAGGGACATTTCAGTCTTGCACAAGCACGTTTAGGAGGTCTCTGCATTTCAGCACTATTTGTGAAGGGCAGTGGAGCTGCTGGTGTTCTGTGGGGTGGCTGGGATTGGCAGTGATTGTGCACAGCTGGGTATAAAGGAAAGGTATGAGCTTAGGAGAGACTTTGCTGCACTTTTCATACCATTACAGAAATGAGAATGCTGTTTCCTTGAGACAGAAGAGCAGAAATTTGGTGTTGGTGTGGTTTGGTTTCTTACTGCAGGTCTGTGGGACCAGTGTCCCTTGGAGCAGGCCCTGCAGCAGCTGCTGCCCACCACAGCTCTATGGTCACCTCAGATTAATAGTTTTCCATTTATGATACAGGCAAGATTTCTACCCTGCTAAAAATCCCCAACTCATGGAGTCTGTGCATTCCAATGCCTTTCCATAGGCAAATATTTGCACATACATAAAAAATCCATGCATGCAACACCCCGTTCAGGTCCATGTGTCCTTTAATGAGGCTCTGTCTGGAAGCCCAGCATTAAAAACTGTCCTGATTCAGTGGTCATCTGAACCTTAAATAGCCTGGAAAAAATAAGGAGCTAAAATGTTTCTCTATGAGAATGCATAAATATTCAAATGCTAAACTAAAAGGGGTCTCATCTCATCCCACAAGCCATTTGAGACCATTGCTCATTCAGCCACAGGAGGATTTTAGTACTTTAAAAAAAACCTGCCACAAAACATCTGCAGTGTGCAAAGAGCTGCTCTGCAAAGCATCTTGTAGGCATTCTGTGATGCACCCCTGAAGGATTTATTGCCTCCAGCTGGCTGGCTCGCAGCACATCCTCCTTCCTCCGTCTAGATGGCACTCTGCAGTCTGCTAAAGCCTTGTGCAAACGAGCACGGACGGGCTCAGCAGCCTCTGCCTGGAACTTGAGCTGCAGTTTTGTCAAACTCTGGTTCTGTGAATGGGCAGGAAAGGGAGGAGAGAGAGGGGAGAGAAATTACATCCCTAGAACCTTCTAGAGTTTATGGGCTCTGGGAACTTAGAACAGTCTTTTCTTCTGGAGCAGGTGCTGGTGCCTTAATGTTCACCTGATAATACGTGCTGAGTATTCTCCTTAAGCACTTCTACCTCTCACCTGCATACTTATTGTCCCTGAAGGTGCTTCTAAGTCTTTCTGGTACTGGATATTTGGTCTATCTGAGCTTGTTCACCCTTTCTGTCCCCCAGGCCACACAGCCAGGCCTTCAAAGGCTTGCAAATAAAGCAAAGTATAGAAAATAAGGGTGCTCATTAGTTATATACTGACATACTGCTGAGCTGTCTCAAGGTAATACGTTTTTACTTTTAAAGGCAATTTTATGTTCTTCTACAGGTTTATTTTTGTGGTTCATCTTGGGCATGAAGAGAAATGTCTGGGGGCACCAAATACAAAGCAGGATCCAATAAAGGCAGCTTGGGGAGGATGATGAATGAGTGTATGGGGATGTGCTGAAATGGCTGGGGGAAGTGCAGTGAGGAAGTATGAAGAGAGATGGAGGAGGTGGGAACAGCAACATGCATTTTTAAACTGCATTGAAATGGCAGCATCCCCAACAGAAGCAGAATGCCACTGGTGCCATTTTTCCTGTGGTCTGAGTTCATGGTTTGGATTTAAGAATGTGAGACAGTCAAGTTCCTCAGTCTTTGCAGATATCTGGAGATGCCCAGGGCACATATGTAAGATGTGTGTGCAACTCTCTATATAGCTTGTTTTAAAATTGTGGAGTTTATTGGCTTAAATGGGATGTTTGGAGAGCATCCCAAGCTACTGCAGGGACCCTCCATTCCCTGCTGGGGCACTTGGCCATGCTCTTGTGCCAGTACAAATCCCCAGCACACATTGCTTAGATGTTTTCCAGGAGCAGCTCTTTGCTGGGTGGCAGCTCTCAGAGCAGGGTTTGCCAATCCAGTGCCCACTGCGTCCAGGCTGTGGTTCTGCCCTGGGAGCCCACAGTGTGCTGCCTGGGGCGATGGTATGAGCACAGCTCACATGCTCCTGTACCAGCTCCCTCTGCTTCCTGTCTGTGCTGTTCCTCATGTCTGGATGATTACCTGCATGCCTGGAAGCACTTCCTAAACTTCCACCCTTTAATCTCTGCCCCTCTGTGGGCAGCTCTTGCTCAGCTGATTCTTGTCCATGTGCACGAGTGCAGTTTGCCAGGCTTAGGTGTGCCTCATTTGTTTTTTAGTGTTCACCTGATTGTTGTTGCCTGTTTGGGGCTAAGGATCTCTGGGAAGTGGTTTTGTAAAGCTGCTGCCCAGTCCTTCCAATCCATGGCCTCAAAGCTTGCTATCTGAAGCAAGGTAGAAGAGGATAAAATGTGTGCAAATTAGGAGATTTAAGTAAATTAAGTTACATAATCTTCTGTTGTCTATTGACCAAAGATGTGTCAAAAGAAAATCTATCTATCTAGGTGCATGTGCCCATCCTCTCTCCATCCCTGTCCTTCCCTTCCCTGGCCAGGGTCCCTTCCACAAAGCATTGTGTTTTGTGTGACACTTTGACCTGCAGCTCCAACTCTCAGCAGCATCACTCGATGATCCTCCTAAAATTAACAGGTGCTCTGAAATTCACAATTCGTGGTGTGTTCATGTGAACCAACTCTTTCTTCAGAGCTGCTTGACCCTGCTTTGGACAGCTTTAAATTCTGCTGTGGCTGCTGCCCTCGGGCCTACTTGCCCCACAGGGATGAAGGCAGGAGAGTGATGGAAACACTCCTAGTGGGTTGTCACTTGTCATGGTGGCTGGGAGGTGTGACTGGATGGACCAGGATGGACCACAGGCTTGGTCATGCAGGATGTGAGTCACTTGAGGGAGCTGTGCTGTCCTGACACAGAGCAAACAGGGGTAGTGAGTCAGAAGTGGCCTGAGCACGCCATGGTGGAGCACCAGAAATAAGCTCAGGCTCCATGGAGGAGCTGCTGACGTGGGGACAACAGGAATTCCAGGATCCTGACAGTGTGTAAGGGGGTGACAGAGCTCCAGATGGGGTTCCCCGTGGTTTGAGCTGGAGCAGACTCTGGATCTGTGCTGCTTTTAGAGCTGAGACAGGTTTTCATGTCTGTATGCTGGCCCAGCAACATCCTCACTGCACTGAGGAGCCTCTGAGTGCACAGAGAACCTGCCAGGGCCCAGCAGCAAGATTAATGCGTCTGGGAATTTCCTGGTGAGACTTTTTGTGCTATTTACCAGAAGTCCCTTGAAGGCAGAAATTATTGCATTAAAAGATTAAGGCATCATTAATCATATTTTTTTGTCTTCCATTTTCTGGCAGGCTGGCTCAGTATTACTGGTAAGGTTGTTTTTTATATTTTTCTCCATTCAGAAGAATAAGTTTCTTCAAGTCTTTTCTGTGACTGTGCCATCCTCAGGTAAGAAGGAACCTCGAGAAAATTTTGGGCAGCTGAGTGGAATTGCTCACTATTGTGAACACTGACATTTTGACCTCCTTGATTTCTAGGTTTCTTTTGAGTGATGTATGTAATTCATGGTTCTTCATAAAAACAATAGAAATAATTTTTTAAAAAGTATTTAAAATATATAGTTATTGTGCAAAGATCTTGCCTGGGTGCGAGGGGGGTGATGTGGGATGGATGGTGGTTGTAGATGTACCAATTTCTTCTGGTGTGGTGGCAGGGGTCGAGATGGAGGGGTTGGCCTGGTGGTGGAGCTTCAGGATGGTTCCCAGATATGGTCTGGCTCCAGAAAGAGTGTGGCTGAAGTAGAGTTTAGATGACCATTTTGGAAATATTTGGAAAATATGTGCTAACTTTTAAAGCAGAAAAGTTGAAATGTAATCAAGGAAGAAATAGCTGCTATGATAGAAACAGGGTGATTTTTTAATTTGCTTTGTTTATCGAGCGACTCTGCACCACGGGCCATAGATAAGACAAAAATTTGTGTCCTGGCTCCCTGGTGCTTCATTCATTTCCATGCCCACAGCTTTTCTTCTGTGCCGTGTCAAGGAGCGCCCTGGCTGTGCCTGGCACTACTGCGAGCAAAGCATTTCTTAATTCATGTGCTAATTAACCTGACAGAGCGACTTGCTGGTTGGGAGCCTGGGCTCCGGGCAAGCCTGTGTGTGCAGGCAGGGTTCCTTCCCTTTTATCCGAGCTGGAGCAGGGAACGCGGGGCTGGAGCCGTGGGAGGCAGCGGCTCCTCCGGGGGCGGCTCGGGATGCGCCGAGTGCGAGCGCTGTGGAGGATGCGGCAGCTTCAGAAATATCTGCTTCCAGCCTCCCCTTTCAATGGAAGCTTTATTTTAGAAAGTTTGAGCTAACGTCATTCTAAAGTTTATGTCCATTTGATCTTTTAAATAAAGAGGGCTGTAAAGCTCCCGGCTGGGTTTTTCATTCCTGCCGGCTGGGAAAAGAGAGGTGAATGGGCCGCTTGTCTCCCGCGGGGATGCTTCAGGGGCTCTGGGCTGCAGCCTGACCTACCTACGGCTGGGACTCGTGGGGCAGGTGGGGCTGCGGGGCGGCTCCTGCACCCTCCGGGGCTGGATCATCCCTGGGACACCACAAGCATGACACCCTGTCACCTGTGCCACTCTGTCCTGGGGCCACCAGGTTTGCTTTGCTTCTGGGGCTGGATCATCCCTGGGGCACCCATGCAAAGCCTTGTCACCTGTGCCACTCTGCCCTGGGGTTTGCTTTGCTTCCAGAGCTGGATCATCCCTGGGGCACCCATGCCAAGTCCTGTCACCTGTGCCACTCTGCCCTGGGGTTTGCTTTGCTTTCAGGGCTGGATCATCCCTGGGACACCCAAGCATGACACCCTGTCACCTGTGCCGCTCTGTCCCAGGGTCATTGGGTTTGCATTGCTTCCCGTGCTGCTGTCCCAGCCTGGCCCCGAGCCTGGCCAAAGCCGCTGTTAATGGAGTAGAGGTGAATCTGTGCCTTGCTGGCAGGGCAAGGCAGCTTTGTGGGGTCTGTGCCAGTCTTTTCCCTGGCTGCTGGCTGGCACGGGGAGGGGGACGCAGCAGGCACAGTGTGCCAGGGATCCCTGTGCCAGCCACACCTCGGGGAACTGCAGCCCCACTGCTTTGCAGGCTCAGGGCTCACCCTTCCCATCATTTATTGCCAAGTAATCCTAAACTGCATGCCTGGCCTTTCTGTGCTTTCCCTTAATTTCCTGTTTCCTACATGCCTGGCATAAGCTAACTTTAAGTGAAGTAATATAAAATGAAAGTCTTGTAGTGGCACTTGTCCTAAAGAAGCTAATTTTGTGTTAAGTGGGAGCGTTGCAAAGGCCAGTTCCAAAGCTGGGCTTAGGCCACTTTTGGGTTCATTTCCTGCACTGCCACAGGCTCCTTTCCTGCACCTGAGCAAGTCCCTGGAACTACTGTGGGCTTTTGATGGAAGTCTATGATGAGAGCACCCAAATCCCTTGGGTACAGGAATTCTCTGTGTTCCCGCACACGCCTCAGCTGCTGCTCTGCAAAAGGTGCAAGTGCAGCATTTGCCTCACAGATGTGATGAGCACAAGGTGATGGTGTATCTTGTATCCCCGATGGTGTTTGTGCAGACTTCTCTCTTCCCTTGCACCCTCTCTCTTGGCTGGAGCAGTCCCTCCCCAGGAGGGTGCACATGAGCAGCCAGTGTGTGAGGGCACTTTGTCACTGAGGAGCTTTTCCAGCCCAACACCAATGGTAGGACATTTGCACTGGAAGCAGACTCGCTGCTTAGTTTATTCTTTGGTTTCCTCGTGTGGAATAGGGGAATTTTGAGCATATGGATAAAGCTAAATCAAAATGATAAAGTATTTCATTTCAGACTGAAGGCATTCACACAAGAATAACTCTTCCAGAATAGCTTATCACATAGACAAACTAAAAAAACTAATCTATTTTAACCAGAGGAATGAAGGAGGCATGGAGCTCTGGGTGACAAGCACAGCTCCCACAAACACATAAATCACAGATCACAATAGGCTCTTTTAGAGCTGTAGAAATGATAGTGCTGTTTTGGTAATGGAACATCCTGATCCCATCTCTACGTGCATGTACTATATTTATATTCTACACATGTATATATTCCAATTATATATATAAAAAATCCAATTTACAGGTGTAGGCTTTAATTAAGAGCTCTGATGTGTACTTTTTACTAAAAAAATATGATAGAAAGAATGTAATTTATCAAAGAAACACTGCTGAATTTATGACGAGAACAGGGAGATAATGGTATTTCTGAGACTGTATGGATGCTCTTTGCAGTCATTTGAGAGGGCAGGATTAGGGGGAACTTAACTGAAAATGAGTTTTTTTCTGAGATTGTTTTAAGCCTAATGTATTTGCAACTCCTATTTTGTGGATGCACACAGATTCTTATATGAATACTGATTTTTTTAGATAATTTATTGTAACAGTAGTTTTTGCCTGGAAAATATCTGATGCTGCAGATTCCATTACAATATATTCTTTCATAATGCCAGCCTGTATTTCTTTTTAGTTGCAACATTCTAACAAATTCCAGATTTGAATTAAATCTGCTGTTCTGACATGTGAAATGTTGCCTAATCACTCTGGAGCTTTGTCACGTTTTCCCCTCTCCTTTTAATTGGATAATGTGCAGAGTCCCCCCAGCTAATCCATGCACAGGTTTGGGGGGAAGTGCTTGAGGCGGTTTGGAAAGCACAACAGAGGTGTGACTGCAGAGGGTGCTTCATTTATGGATAATTGTGCATAAAGGCTTGATGAGCCCTCCTGTGCTCCTCTTGTGCACGAAACCTGACCCCAGTGCACTCTTCAGTGGGCAGAAATGAGTATTTCTGCCTTCAGGCTGGCATCAGAATCTGCAGTTCTGCAGGTGTGAGGGGCCAGTGGGGAGGGGGTTGTCCTGCTCCTGCCTCCTGGTGACTTTGCTGAGGCTCTGTGGGTGTTGGGTGAACCATGTGGACCTGGGGGGAGGCTGTGAGGCTGCTGGGCAGCTCTGCTGAGGCAGCTGGGGGCACTGTCCTGGCTGTGATCTGTCAGGTTTTAAATTCATTGAATCCTGCAGTGGTCTCAGTGGAAAGGTACAGTAACACAGCCCCGAACCATCCTCAGGTTGTTCATGTGTCAACATGAGGAATAAACCCCAAAGATCTCAGTGTCCTGGGCTGCAAATGGCCCTGGCAGGCAGTTTGAGCTTTGGGATCCTCAGGTACACTCCATGGAGCATCTCGGAATTTTTTCCCACAGCCATTAACCTCATTTTTGATGCTCTTAGGGGATGTGTCACACATGGGTCAGAGATGGGCAGCTAGGGAGGGCCATTAACAGCTGGGAGGGGTTTGTCACCTGCAGGACCCCCACACCCTTCTCACTTGAGTGTCCAGCCTAGGAGGTGCTGCTTGCACATCCAAACTCCACCTGCACCTTCTGCTTTGGGCTCCTGACTTCAGCCTGGCATTTTATCCACATGTCACTCATGCTTCTCACTGAGTGGAGCTGATCACAGCCCAGGGATCTGCTTTAAAATGTTTGCTGCATTAGCTGCTTCTGCAGTATGTCCATTTTGGCTGGGCCAGGAGTCACCTGCTATCAGGTTTTCTTCCTCTCAGAAGTGATTGCAGACTGGAGCTGAATTATCCCTGCCACCTCTTGGGAAAGCTGCATAGCCTGAGCCACAAAAGCCTCTTACTCTGAGGCAACTTCCAGAGCTAATATGACTTCAGAGTCTTGTCTGAATCCTTCATATATTTCTAGGCCTATCCTTGAAATATGGTCACCAGAGCTGCTCACAGCATTCAGCAGTGGTATCTTGGATACTGGATGCTGAAATAACACCCTTTTCCTGTGCTTGCTGGCTAATCTCCTCTTTATGGAGCCCTGGATTGCTTTTCCCCTCAGTAACAGCATCACATGAGGAGCTCACGTACGGCTGGTTCTGTACAAACCTCCTCATTTCCTTTTCCTAATTGCTGTTATCTGTGTGATTAGCATGACCCTGTATCAGTCCTTAGACAGGCACTGTGCCATGTGCAGCTATTGAGAGCACTTTGCTCAAATGAACGGATATTGCCTGGCTTCCCAGATCTGTTCCCATCATTAATGCTGCTCCTGGCAGCCAGTGCTGCATCAGCAGTGGCTCTGTGAGCTCCCACATCACTGAGTAAGGGCCTGAATAGGCTTGGATCAAGGACAGAAACCATTTGGCTATGTGGCTGTTTATCGTGTAGTACCTATTTGTGGGGAGGGGGGTAGAATATAAAAAAATAAAGCTAGTGCAGAAAGGAGTCTCACCCCTAAGGAGTTGCAGCTGGGCCAATTATCTAAGATTAGGAACAGGCCTGACTTTAACAGGGCCACAGCTGTAAGCAATGAGAAGAAGATGCTATAAAAGAGTGGGGTGGGTGGGTGAGAAGGGAACTGGAGTCTCTTGGCTGCTTTATGAAGAGGAAAGAGTCAGTGCCCTGAGGAGCTGCCCATGAGAAACACCAAGAAGGTGTGGAACTTTTGCGATAAGGAGACAGCAGTATGGAACCCCTGCAATAAGATGGCAGCACCTATTGGTTAACTAATTTTAAAATAATTTGAGTGCCTTTTTTATTTTATAAAATACTTTTAGACTGGAAAGCTGCTGCACCTGGAAGTCTGCTTTAAGCTTAGGTTTGTCAAATACTGATGCAACCCAAACACCTGGTTTACTTGACATTTTATTTTCCATGGTTGATGACATGCTGATCTTTAGCTGATCTTTCCCCAATATCCCATTTATTTATAGGTATTGGCTTATGCTGAGCTTTATCCATAGTCCTCAGATGGATCTTGCTATATTTTTTTGTATGTATTAATAGTTGGCTTTGAACTGCTCAGGAATCTCCTTGGCCCTTTGTCTCCAGGTGCTTGCTGGGAAGTCATACAAATCTGCTTGTTTAGGAGTTTGTTTAATGAGAGTCTGTCATAAGAGAAGGGGTTCTGGCCAGAGGTGCAGGTCCCAGCAGTGCTGTGAAACACACTGAGAGTTAAAATACAGGAACTTTGGTGGCAACTAGCAGCTTTAGCTGGCCCCAACTCGGTGGGTGCTTCTGGATGGGTTTAGTTTGGCTGTGCCTGTCCCAGCTGGCTGTGTCCCAGCCTGTCTGTGACAGGAGGGCAGTGCTGGCAGACCCTGCTCAGGGCTGGGGCTGTTCAGTGCTGCAGAGCTCCAGCTCAGCCTTTCACTGGGCCAGCCTGCTGCTCCTTATGTTCTCACATGGGCACGATGGAAATGCTGACTGAAAGTTCTACTGCAAACCACCAGATGTTGATAATTGTCCACAACTGTCCTGGAATGGATCCTGATCTGAAATGAGGTTACTTTGTGTGTGGTTTGTTCTGTGTTCTTTAAGCACCTCCAGAGAATTATTGCTTCCACAAATAGGAGGGGCAGAGTGTCCTGCTTTTGGGTTTCTGTATCAATACTAACAAGCTTCTCTCTGCAGCTCCCTCAGTGAGAGCACCAGTAATATTGACTTTCCCTGTCCCTTGGCTGTTGCAGAGGTGCTGCAATGCTCACTTGGAGCTGAGGGAAGGGGTCTCTGCCTCCTGGAGCACCACATTTGAGAAGCCTATGCCTAAAAATAAAGAGCCACCTGGTCCATAGGTGTAAACCCACCTCCAGCCCAGCCTGCAGCCATGCCCAAGTCAGCAGCACTGGTACCTTGGAGCCACAGAGCAAACCCTGGCTGCTGCACAGGTAGGAGCTGCTCATCCTCTGGGCAGGGTCCAGAGCCAGGCAATACCTGGCTGCGTTTCTGCAGCACGTGCTGCTGCTGTCATTTCTGTAGCTGGCTGCTTGAAAAGAGAGGGCACATCATAGCTTGTGGGGTTCTGTAGAGCAGTAGCCTGGTTTTTCAGGAGGAATTTACCTCAATCTGTCCCTGTTAGGAATCTTCTGCATGAAGATTGTTCAGTATTGCCTTCAAATCAGGCAGTACCTGCCAGGGCTATCCCCTGGGATTTCTTGCTGCCAAATTCCCCAACAGAAGAGAAATATTCACATCAGTAGAAAAACAAAACAGGAAGAATTAAACCTGAAAATACAGGTGGGGAGGGAAAGGTGGATTTTTGAGCCCAGTGGCTGTCGTGGAGCACTCTGCTGACGTGCCAGTCCCCTGTGATGCACAGCATATGTCAAGGCAGCTCTGTTTAAAGGGATAACATCAAGGCATCTGAAAGGCTGCCTCCTTTTTGTTCTTATTTCATCCTGTATTACAGGATTTTATTCAGGCTTTTCAGTGGCCTCCTGGGTAATGCTTTATTACAGTGACAGTGTGGAGTTCTAGTTTGTAATAATGGGATATATATATATATAAAAATAATACTGATTCTGCTGCCTCATGTAATGCTTCCTGCCTGGGAACACTCAAAAGCTTTTGAAAATGTTAATTTACTGTAATTTGGGATAGAGAAGCACCTCCCGGTGCTGCAGAGGACATGGCAGCAGTGTGTGTTGTGCTGGTCAGCTGCCTGTAACAGCCATTCCTTTGAATCAAGAGCTTCAAACAACTGAGGGTCTTTTTGCAGCCAGAATGAGTAATTTTAAAAAAATTGACTTTTTTAGGTGTGTTAGTGTTTTTTTCCTTTTGTCATTTTGAGGCTTTAAAACAGAGGCCAGGTAGATGAGACTCAGCTCCAAGCACTGAAAATACTGTAAGGGGAGATTCAGCCTTGAAGAGGAGCCAGATGAAGGTTGGGAGAAAGGGATTGTTGCAGCATTTCACAGATTTTGACTTGATATGCAAAGAGATGAAGGATGCTGTGACCCAGCTGCCGTGCTGTGTTGAGGACAGGCTCTTTGGCTCAGAGCAGCATCCTTGGTCCCACAACACAACTTTCCTTATGGTGCTGCCCTGTGCTGGGTGAATCAATGGTCAGGTACTGAGGCACAGGCTAAGGCCCCCAGGTATGCAGGCTCACTTTGGGCATTTATGTTGCTCTAAACAACCTGTGCTTGGTCAGGAAGAAGGAGGGTGACCTGAGTCCCAGGGAACTCTGTCGTGCTTTTCCCTGGGGAGCTTTTGCTGGTGGGAAAGGAGACGCTGTGCTGGGTGTGGAGCAAAGCCCAAAAGGCACGTGTGGCACTGGCAGGACAATGGCAGTGATGGTGAACAGGGTGAAGGCTCAATGGATTTACTTGAGCCATGCTCTGTAAGGGCCTGGTTGACAGGATTTGCACTGGATTGACACAAGTTCTCAAAGAAGTGAGGGCTGGGTTGTACAGCAGCACTGCCACCTTCCTTGGCTGACCTGCTGTGCTCCCTCCTTTCAGGCTAACATTAAAATGAATATGGTACAGCAGAGAGAACAGCACAATTGGCTGCAGACAATGCATGTGCTGTGCTCTTCTGGGCAGTATTGATTGCTCCCTGCCCAGATGTGTGTGTCTAAACCAGTCCATTAAGCAGAGCCCTTGGGTGGATGCCAATCCTTTCACACTCAGTGGCTCTCGCTCCATCCTGGCTGTGCCACAAGCACCGTGCACGATCTGCACAGCCACGGGCACACAGGGACACACAGCCTGGCACACAGCCACAGGTGAGGCACTGCCCATCGTCATCCCCTGTTGTAATTTCATATTTCAAGAGTCCCATACCTTGGTGTTTTGTTGTGGGTGGCAGATCCTCACAGCTTCAGACCCAGGATCTTCTTAGTCAGGGCTCCTCCAAGGCTCTCCCTGACTGGCCAGCCCACCCCCTTTTATCCCAGTTACCTTGACTGGCCACAGCTGCAGCCCATCAAGAATAACTGGGACCTACTGGGGCAAGGCCTATACACAGATATCCAAATACAATACAGATATTTCACTGGGACTCAAGGGCCACTTATACAATACATATATTTGCAAACACCATCTACAGTCCCCCAGCCTTTGTACGTGAATATTCTTTGCTCTGGTTGGGATGACCCTCCTTGTGCTGGTCTGGTCAAACTCCCATGATGAGTGGCACTGGTACCATGTGTGTGTCAGGGTTTTGGGAGGCTGCAGTTAAATCCCAATGGAAAACTGGTTGTTTTTGTTTTTTTTCCAGGGAGATGAATTAAGGGCAGGCCCACCATGGCTTGGTAGATGCAGAAGGGAGTCCTGGAGGCTGGCACTGTGAGCAGAAGTGATGCAGATGCTGTTGGGGCACAGCTGTGTCCCGGCACACTGAACAGCCACCTTGGCTGCCGGAGGTGGTGAAACATCCACAGCTGTGCAGGGCTGGATGGGCTCTGCTGCTTGCTCACGCTGGGGCTGTGCCCTGTGGGTGCTGTGCTGGCCTGTCTGCTGCCAAGGGCACTTTGATCCCCTGCCATGCCCCCGCTGAGCCTGTGGCATTGATGGCAGCACAGAGGCTCACTGGTTGGGATTTTATCACCTTTTAACACTTAAAGGCTTCTGTGTCTCTGCATTCAGAGAATTGCAGTAGTGCTTTTCCAGCAGTGCTTTTCCAGCATTGCAGAGGGCTGCAAGAGAAAGAAGCTCCATGTGTTACTTCTCTCCATCCTTCATCTCCAGTCTGTGCCCAGCAAACCCACTCCACAGCCCATGCCAAAGCTGTTTGGTGCATATATTCCTACATTTTATTCTGTGTATATGTACACATATATGAATGGGAATTATTCCTCTGGTAAATCTAAGTCAATAATTCTTTTCCTCCTGTAAGCATTTAGCCTCCTAGTAGATCCTGTAATAAATTAATCTTCTTTATCACTCCTTTAATTGGTTCCTCAAAACCAGTGAGCAGTGAAACCCATTGATTGATGTATAATGTTAGATTAATGTATAATGTAAATTAGTAGAAAGCAATTACAAGAGCTGCTGTGTGGTTTGGTGCTGCTGCTGGATTTGTGCTTCAAGGAGCTCGTTCAGGGTCAGTGTGCTAGCCTGTCCCTTGCATGTAGGAGCAGCAAAGTGCAACAGTTTGGGGATCAAGGACGACTTCTGTGGAGTTAAAGCTTGAATGGAGGAGAAGAGGGGTGTCTGTTATTTTACACACCCCACACTGTTCTAAAGAGAGAAGAGCAATATGCCATGATGTGACAGACTGCTAGAATCAACAGATGAATTTTTAAATAATGCAGAATGATGAAGAGCCTTGATGTTTGACTCCTGGGGAGCTGTGGGTGGCAGCAGTGGCTGTTGGGAGGGGGATTTGGGTTCATCTCACCTGAGCTTTGACATTTATTCCATGGGATGGGACAACATTCCCTGTGGGCTCACTGTGCAGGAAGCAGAGACTGAGGTGCACATCTGGGTTGTTATTCAGCTCGCCTCAGCTCTTTCTCCCTCTGCAGTTTGAAGGGTGCTGTGTGTGGGCTGTGGGCATTTAACACTTTAAATTAATGCTTGATGTTTAGGTGGGATGAAAATGTGCTTAGGTACACAATCAGTTCTTCAGTGCCCTGCTGTGATCTGCTGATGTGAAAAGCTTAGTTATAAACTGTGCTTATTGTGCCTACAAATAATGCTTTGGGCCTTCCCAAAATTCTATTGTTTTAGTGCAGCAGTTGGCAATGGCTGAAACTCCTCTCCCTGCTTTTTTTCCAAGACAGTGGGGAAGGAGAGAAGCAGAAAAGGAAACACAATAAAATGTCCCAGTGGTATTTTTTCTATTACATACCTGCCAAAGCCTGTAGTGCTGAGTTAAGACAAAGGGCTGAGCCCTCAGTGTTGTCCAAGGGAAAAAGCACAGAAAACTCTATTAAAGCCTCTGTATTGCACTGACCTTTGGTTTGCTCCCATCTTTCCCTGGTTTCTGTGATGTGACACACATCAGCTGTGGGGAAGGGTGGGCACTGCAGGTCCTGTTCTTGATTTCAGCTCAGAGGGGTGAGGCACACAGGTAACACACAGAGTGAAACCATCAGGGCAAATGGAAATCTCATTTCTGTGCTGGGATTCTCCACAGTGTTGGCTTTGTCCTGCCCTTGGACTGCTCCTTTGAGAAGCCAGTGCACCCCTAACCTCTGTCTGCTGGCTCCTCAGCCCTCCATTGAAGGTGCCATTTGCTCATCTGCACATCAGGGAGCCTGGAGCTGCTCACAGCTGATGCAAGAGGAAGAAAAATGGTTTTTGACCTGTTTTTTCTCCCCCCCTTTGTTATGGGGGAGAACAAAGGACTAGAAACTTATGTGAATTCATTACAAGGAAGAAGCTCAAAAGGAGTTAGGAAAGCATGTTAATCCTCATTGCTGCCTGGTGAGACACTGAATTTCTGGTGCTCCATGGTGACAGGAGCTGTGCTCCTGCTCCTGGGGAGCTCTATCAAACACCCCTCAGAGTAAAGCAGAAAGGAAAGGTAAGTTGGAAAACACACATTCCTTTGCCTGGCAGGAGTTTTTGCTTGGGCTGTGGTCCTGGCTCACCTTGTTTCCCTGCAGAAGGGACCCTCATGCTCCAGAGTCACTCGTGTAGGAAGGCATCTCTTCCCATTTCTACCCAGTAATTCTCACAACTAAATAAGGCCTATTTTTGAAGCTTAGAATGTGGAGAGCACCAGAGATCAATTCAAATAATAAATAAAATATAACCTGGTGGGGAATTGCAGAGACTAGAGATGGACTCTCTCCTGAGCTGTGCAGCAATGGGCAATGATGAGCTGTTTGCAGCAAGTGGAATTGTTAGGTAGGAAAATTGCTCAGTCTGTGAGTGTGGCCAGGCATTGCCATGGGGACCCAGAGAGGCAGGGAGACCTCAGCCCTTGGAGACATTCAGAGCTCCACTGGGCACAGCCCAGAGCAGCCTGACCTGGTTCTGAGGTTGGCTCCAGCGCGAGCAGGGGCTGGAGTGGGGATTCCTGCCAACCTCGGCTGTTCATTGCTTCTGGGATTTACAGGGGCAGGTTCTCTGTTACAGTTAAGCTATCATCCTGTAGGTCTGTTTTTATCATGAGAGTATCCTGTTTCATGAACTGTGGTGTCTCTGAGCATTCATTATTCAGAAAAAGTTTGTCTTCCAATTACACAAGATCATAAGAAGAAAAGTGTCTGGTTTGTCAGAACTGCAGAGCTAAAATAAGCTGCAGCAAGCACATCTCCTTGGCAAGGAGCTGGTGTCTCTAATTAGAAAAGCTCTGGAGAGTTAATCTTCTTGGGTATGAGACCTATTGCTTCCTCCTGCACCATGTGATGGCTGGAGCTGAGCAGCTTTGAAAAAGGCCTGGAGGCTGGGCTTCAGATAATTGGTATGTCCTACTTGGGAACTTATAGATATATATATATATTTATATATATATATAAGTTCCCAAGTAAGATATATTAATATCCTACACATATATGTATGAATTTTGCAAACATGAGGTTTGGTGTGCTCCTGTCAGATGGCTGAACTGCAGCAGGGCTGAGAATTGACTGGGAATTGAAGTTGTAAATTCTTTTAGTTAAAAAAAGTGCTGGAAGCCCTAATCTCTGGCAAGCAGCTGCTGCAGAGTGGAGTAAGTTATTGTACCATCCAGCTGTGTGAGAGCAGTGTCCTCAGCAGGCAGGAGGAAAGAATCCTGGCTGCCTGGAAGTGCCCAGGACTGGACTTGGTTTCTTGCTTGGGGTGGTCATGCCTCACCTTCCCAGAGGTATGGGCAGCAGGAGGGGAAGAGGTTGTGATAATGAGATGAAACAAGCCTTTATTGGGACAATAACCTCAGCCACACTGCCAAAGAGATAACCTTGATATTTCAGTGCCTATCAAAGGTGCCTTCTGCTCTCATGCTAATGCTCTCCAGAGCAGGGGGGCAACTAATCAGCACTGCAGCAATCAGGTTTCCTTGGCACATGATGAGTGTAATTATTTTGCAGTTCACTCCATGTTCTTGGTAGCTGTAGTGATGTTTATTCTGGGAAGCTTCTGGGTCTGAGGTGGTACAAAGGTTTTAATTTCAGACAAGAACTTCCCAAGTTGGGTTCTTGGCCTGGACTCCAAATTTGCAGAGTTTCTCTGAAGTCTTGGTTGGCCTTATGAGACTTTATCAGTGCTAGCTCCTTCTCCTGAGACATCTACCACATGTGACAGTTTTGATGTGGATACTGATGTACCAGGATTGACTGATGAATCCCATCAGACAAAAATAGCTCTTGTGTATCAGCAATTGAACCAAACTACTTGGTTTAAAAGCAAAAGCCTTATCTGACTTGGCCAGCATGGTGCATTCTGTCTCCTCCCCAGCAGAACTTCCAACCCTCCCTGCAGCTCATGGGCTGGAGGCACAGGAACTCATGGCTAAGGCAGGAGGGACTGGGGCTGCACTGGAGCTGCACTGGCTGTCCTTGGGCTCCAGGAAAGCTCAGAGTTTGTGTGCCACATCCACTGGCTCCCTGTGGTTTGAGAACACTCCCCTGGTGCAGTGGGCAGCTCTCTTTCAAATGCTCAACAACCACTGAGCAGCTTAGCACTGCCTCAGACCCCACACTTCCCAAGAAGCTCTTACTGAGGTATTAGTTAGTAAAACCTGGGCAGGACTCTCTCAGCCTTCAGGCAGCTGGCAGCTCACTCTGCCATAGGTGCTCTCCTGACCAGTAGCACCCAGATAGAGCCAAAGTTAATTTATCTTGTGCTAATAATTGCAGTTACTTACAGATATCTTTATCATAATGTCATATTCTCATATCTGAATTGCCCTAAATTTGCACCTTACCCATGTCAAGCTCTGCAAACAACCTAAGAAGTGATGCTGTAGGAATTTTGTTTTTACTGTCAATCTCCTGTATAGCACAATACCTTTGAAAGCTGCAAGAAATATTTTTATTATTGGATGCAAACTCCCTGGGAATGTGCAATTGATTATTCAAACCTCATGCTGCTGCTGCAGAGATTTGTGTCGCTGTGAGTGACTTTGATTCCCTGATAGCCTGTCTCATGCTCCTGTCCCCTAATGGAGCTGATAGCATTAAGTCATGCAGTTAATCAAGTGGAAGAAATTGTTTCTCCTTATTCAAAGACCTGATGACTTTATCCAACAGGGAGGGTCTCTAACAGAATAAGACAAGGAGAAGCAGATGAGATAAGAAAGCCACAGGACTCACTAAGCAGTGGAGTAGGAGTGTTTTTAAAGGCTTCAAATTTGGAATAGAAAAACATTGTGAATGATCTATAGAAAGCCGGCACTTTATTTATCTTCTGGCTGGCACTTTATTATTGCATTTTTCTGTATTAAGGAGTCAAAGATCAAGAATAAATTCAGTCCAGGTACTGATACACAGAATTTTTAATTGAGGTGTGCTGAGGTGTATGAGGACAGAGTGGAGCAGGGCAGCTCCTCCTTGGAGTCAGCTGGCAAAGATGGGTACATGGTCCCAAATTTTCTGTGTGTGATGGGTTTTCTGCACAGTATTTCCATCACTGATAATGAGGAATTAAAACATAATTCACTAATGCATGAAAAGAAAGGTCTTCACAGGGCTGCGTACTCCCAGGCAATGATTATCCTGATGAAATTAACTTTAATACAGGAGGCTCAGGAGGAAGCATAATTCTCCCTCCTTTTCATGCTACCCATTATAACAATGATCTGTGCAAAACCAATTTGACTATTAGATCATTCCTACTAAAATAACTCCAAACCATTTACAAGTATCCTATTAGGACTTGCTGCAAGCGGATGCTGAAGCACTTCCAGAGCTGCTGAGTTTGATTTGTACCCTCCCTGTTACCTTTGCCAGGTGGAGCTGCTGTCTCTGGCAGGTGAATTCCTGCATTTCTGGGGAATGGCCGCAGGCAGAAGGGATCGCTCTGCCTCTGAGGGGGCAGTGGCAGCGTGCTCTTGTTCACAGCCTTCAGGGAGCAATACGTGGATGCTGTGTGAAACTGCCTGTGACTGTGTTCACAGGGGTTTTCAGGCGAGGGAAGAGATGAGAATGTTGACTCCATGTTCAGAAGGCTTGATTTATTATTTTAAGATATATGTTACATTAAAACTATACTAAAAAGAATAGAAGGAAAAGTTTCATCTCAGAAGGCCAGCTAAGCTAAGAATAGAAAGGAATGAATAACAAATGTTTGTGTCTCGGACAGAGTCCAAGCTAACTCGGGTGAGATTGGCCATTAATTATAAACATCCAACATGGGCCAATCACAGATGCACCTGTTGCATTCCACAGCAGCAGATAACCATTGTTTACATTTTGTTCCTGAGGCCTCTCAGCTTCTCAGGAAGAAAAATCCTGAGAAAAAGCTTTTCATGAAAAGATGTCTGCAACAACTGCCCTCTGAGACAGGCTCCACGCTGAGCTCTGCTGTGCTCTCATGAATTTATCACAGCTTTGCTACGCTGACATTGTGCCAAGGCTTTGCTGGTGAGGATGCAGTCAAAATCTCCCCCATGAGGAGCAGAAGTGCTGCAGAGGAGTTTGCCCCCTTCACCAAGTCAGTTTGAAGTTTGGCTGTCCTGCTAAATTGTGTTGCTTTTATTGTCAGAGTTACAGGCAAATAAGAAAGGGAAGGAATAAGGTATTTTCACCTGCTGGTGGAGTTCTTTGGAGCAGTGAATCCCCCAGGGAGGCAGAGAAACAGAAACCACACTTCTTTTATGCATGCTGCATAAGGGATAAAAATGTACAAATGTTTTCCATTCCCAGGCTCATCTTTTGCTTTAGGCTTTGGTGAGCAATAGTGATAGTAGTAAAAGTTAATGAAATAGTGGCAAATGTTAATAAAGATTATGTGTAATAAGGCTGAACATGGACTAAAATATTGATAAATGAGAGTTTTAAGAGAAATCAAAAAGCATTTTTTCTGGCAAATGCTTATACATCTTCCTTTCCATTTAGACAAGGTCTTACTTGCAATCAGGTGGTAAAGGCATTGTACATCAGTCTAGAGTAACCAGAAGAGTAATTGTAAAACAGGCATTATTTTAGAGTTTATCTACTTAGTTTTAAGTGATCGTATAACTCCCTTGTGTCAAGGAAAGACAAGTTTTTACTCTTTGAAAAGTCTATATCCTGCTGGACTAAGGAGTGCAGAAAATGCTTGTTTGTTGGTGAGTCACTTGTGAAATCATTAGATTTGGGTATCTGGAGTCTTGAACGGCAGGTTGTAGATTCAGGTGCTGAAGAGGAGAACCAAGAACCATAAACACTTCCCTCAGCATGATGCCACACTGCTGAGCTTCTGGTCCCAGCTTTGTCACATGTGGGCATGTCTCTGATAACAGAGCTGGTAAAGGTCTATGAGAAATCCCAAAACCTGGAGCAAGGAGGACTTCTCAGTCACAGCCCCATCCTAGCCCTGGCTAGGGATGCTTTAGAGCATCTAAACACAGGTTGGTGTTTAGCTGTCAGCTGCTCCTTAAGGCAAAAAGAGGTGAGTGTGAATTTGTCACAGCATGTGACACTGACAGAGCTGGAGCTGCTCGGTGCTGTGGTGGCATTCAGGATGTTGTGCCAGCATCCTGGAATTTATTGCCCACATTGTGCCATGTGTGTGAAGGTGAGCTGGCACCACATGAAATGTCATGTAGGCCAGGTAATCCCTTTAGCATATATTTAAGCTGTTGTATGATTGATCATGCTGGGCCTGGGCTGAGAAACGGCCTGAGCTTACACAGTCCAGTGCATTCAGCAAGAGTTTGGGTATCTGCACCTTAATGTGTCACATCCTCCTCAGAAGACTACCAGGGACCTCATCTGCAGTGCTTACCAACCTGCATCTCACCCTCTGCTGCACTTGGCTTCTCACAGATTTCTGTTGTTTTGCTCAAGATAAGCCCACACTACAGAGAATTGGTTTGGAACACCATAAAGTCAAGTGTTACTTGCACCCATTGATGTTTCAGGCTTGTGTCTCTTGTCTGCTGTAATTACTACAGAAAGGAGAATGTGATAATGGTCAACATCAGAATTAATGAAGGGAGAAAAAAAAAAAAAAAAAAATTGCCATTGCATAGTGCAGCAGGTTTTGAGCAGAAATGTAACAGATCCTCATGAAAATTTTCCCTGTGATTTTGTAAATGCTGATTTTCTTCTTTCTCCTTGCAGTTTCTCACTCCATGGCTTTCCATTCCCTGGGGGCAAGCCAAGGCGCAGGAAATCCAGCCACTGTCCCCAGCATGGTCCCTCCCCAGACCATTCCTGCCAGGCAGACTGGGAACCCCCTTGATGCTGGGATTGTTAAGTTTTCCTGCTGGTTAGGGCCTTTTACACCCTTTCATTGCCAGTTCTGTTCTACTGCTGAATGGTAAGAGCCAAGCAACTCTGCTGTTGAGTTGGTTTAGCTGCTGCACTGCTCCTGTTGCTCATTTGTCCCCTTGGAGTGTATGCAACACTCAAGGTGGGCGCTGTCTTTGCCCTAAATGCTGGGGTTTGAGATATTCTGTGGGTTCTGCTCACTCCTTCCTGCTGACCAAGGACTTTTCTCTCCTGGTGCAAGTCCAGCATCTCATCCAGAAGTGCTCTGAGCAGGGAGAACGTGGATGGACTGTAGGAGCAGCTGGCTCCTGTGGCTGTGATGCACTTTGTCATCTCCTTTTGCTGGTTCACTCTAGCTGAAGAGGCACCTGTGAGAAGTTTGGTGTTTTCCTAAGGCACACCTTGGTGTTCCAGCCAACCTCAGTGTAATGCTGGTTGTTTACTCTGCAGTATTTGCCATTAACACTGTCACAAGGTTGTGCATCAAACATCTCTGTTAGTAAATAGTCACATTACAGAACTGATACATAAAGAAAGCAGTCACTGCCAATGCTCAGGAAAAAACATAATCCATTCCTAAAAATAGAAGTGTGACAGCTCATGACTTGGTTATTGGGTCTTGGTCAGAGAGTATTTCATTGATTTCCAATGTGGTGCATGTTATTTTTAAGCCATAGCCTGGTTTTGGCCTTAGGAGAATTTTGCAAAGAGAAGGAGATATTGCATCATATCTGTTCAGTAAATATTTTAGTAATAACATGAAATAGGCTGTAAGCAACAGGTTAGGAATTTCCTTCATAGAGCACAGCCTGCTCATCAGCTTGCTAAGGATTATCCCCCTCAGATTGTGGGAATTTGGGGTCAGTGTCAGGAAGTTTTCTAACATATTTTTTGCTGTATAGCAAAATTGGAATATTTTTAGTATGAAAATAATCGGATGTTTTGAGGATAGATAAATATGGTATGATAATAAAATATTCTGTTTGAAATCACAGATTTACTGGCTATTGGTGCCTGTGTGGGCTTTCCCTGCAGTACTTCTATAACCTGTCTGTATCCTCATGAGTGGTTCTGCATTCCCTCTCTTTCCCTGTGCCCAACCTTTCCTGTGCAGTCAGGTGAGGAGATTTCACACCACGTTGCTTCTGCCTGCCAAAGCAGGGCCATTTGTTTGAGTCCTTCCTGGCCAGAGATTGGTCACAAAACAGGTCTGACAATAACATCTCTGAGACTGCTATGTTGCCATTAATTCAAGTTGAACTTGGCCAGCAGGCTCCAAACTTATCAGAGTGGACAGACAGGCAGGCAGCCCAAGGACAGTGACTGCAGTCTTGGGAAATGAGCTAAAAATAATAGTGTATTTATTTCTGCAAAATGAAATTGGGTTTGATTTGACCAATCTCTTGAGCTAATAAGCATAATGAAAATGAGATTACCCTGGCTGATTTATTATTTCTGGTAGATATTAATTATTGGGTTTTTCTTTTGAATAATTAAAGAATTTTTCCTGCTCTGAGTGCACTAGGTCTCATTAATCTGAAGTCTTAAAAATATATCCTCTACCTGGAGAGCCTAAAACCCCATTAGTTTTCTTATTACTGTTCACTTGCAATGTAAGACCATGAAGCTACTCATAGAAAAGTTGTTTTTTCTCTTTCCATGTTTCTGTGAGTGTGTAAGTCTTATTTACACTGTGGCTGTTTCTTGCCATCTTGGTTCTGCGTTCTGTTTCTCTCCTGGACACATCCAGAGACAATCAGTCTGCACAATCAGTCATGGCTAAATTTAACCACACAGATATCAAATAAATACTGGATATTTTGTATTTTTCCCCACAGACTTCAGTTTCCCTGAGAGAGACCTTAAAACAGAGGCATGTTGCAGCAATTTTAGGTGGTAGCCCAGCTTTTATTTCTGAGGGCATGTTGTGGAGGCAGCTTTCTGCCATGGTCAGACAGCAGCAGGATGATGGCCTTTAAAAATAGGACCTCTTGCCATTCTGTGTTCTTGTCAGAATGTCACAAATGCCATAAGGTCAGGTTTGTTTTTCTCCCATTTTTCTCTTCTGGTTATTGCCCTCATCAAAGGAATGGGTTGATTTTGTTGGTGCGGGGTTTCACCCTTGCAGTGGCAGGCAAGGAGGCCCAAAGCTGTGCAGAGGTTCCCCAGGGCAGCAGGGCTGTGCTGGCACAGAGCTGGGCTCTGCAGAGTGCTGCCCACTTCCTGACACTCCTGTTGGGAGCTTTTGACCTTTCCAAGGATGGAAACATCAGCTGCCCACAGCTGCAGGAGTGCAGGCAGGACTTCTCACCCTTCCCTCCCCAGAGCATGAGCAACCCACGCTCAGGCTGTGGAGGTCCCTGCAGCCCATCTGCCCTCAGGGCTCCTGTCCATGCCTGTCAGCACAGCCACAAAGGGAAGTGTTGTATTCAACAGCTCCTAAAGATTGTTGTGAGAAAAAACGAAGCCAAACAAATCAAATCTTCTCCCCATGAAACTCAGCCACGCCGAGAAGTGATGTGAGCACGGAGCAGGGAGAAAGAGAAGGGTGGTGTTTGGTTGAACATATTGGTTTAATGGTTCAAGTGTCCCCTGCCAGCCTGCTCAGCTGGCCCAAAACCTGGTCCTGAACTCTGCAGGGAGCATGGCACAGGGCTCTGGCTGCCTTTGGGAATGCTGCAGTGCCACCAAGCCAGCCCTACACGCTCTGGCAAAAGCCAAGTTCCTGCTTGGCACCAGGAACAATCCTTCGTGCCCAAGTGGCTCATCCAGGGACAAACTGTGCTCATTGCCACTGATTTCCAGGTCACAGTGGGCTGTGCCCTCAGCTGGCTTCATGGCTTAGGCTGGCTGCATCCCCTTGTGTGCATTTATCAGGAACTGTGGGCAGGATGGTGTGGTGATGTTCACAGGGGCCCCGGACAAGAGAAGAGAATCTCACTCTAAATTTCAGAAGGCTGATTTGTTATTTTATGATATATATTATATTAAAACTATACTGAAAGAATAGAAGAAAGGATTTCATCAGAAGGCTAGCAAAGAAAGCAGAGAACGGAATGATAACAAAAGCTTGTGTCTCCGAGTCTCCGAGACAGCTGGACTGTGATTGGCCATTAATTAAAAACAACTACATAAGCCCAATCACAGATCCACCTCTTGCATTCCACAGCAGCAGATAAATATTGTTTACATTTTGTTCTTGAAGCCTCTCAGGTTCTCAAGAGAAAAAATCCTAAAGAAAAGATTTTTCATAAAACACACCTGTGGCAGGATGGGTGTTGGGAGCACCACCTTCCTCAAGCAGCTCACTGGGGGCAGGTGGGATGGCCCTGTCCCCTCTCCACATCTAAGTTTATTCAGCTGCAAAATTAGAATAGTGGGAAGCTTAATGTCTGGGCTAAACTGCTACCCAAGTCAAAGGTGGTCTCTTTATAGCTTGTAGTAAATAACAAACATGTTCCCAAGGCTCTGTAATTAGCCTTTTTTGTAAAGGGGAAATCAATTTCCACAGTTTCCTTGCAGAACTTCTGCATCCTGTCTGGAGAGAGCAAACATTTATCATCCTTCAGTAAATCCTGTGGGGAATCTTTGGAGCTGGCAGGGTCCAGCTGGGAGCAAACTCCTGCAGGTACCATCCCCGTGACAATTTTGAACTTCAGAACAAACTCCTCAAAAAAAAGGAGCAATCCCTGCTGTAGGAAAGGGAAGGACAGTTTAGGAATATTCTCTTTTGCTTTTGGAAAGCAGAACCCAAAAAAGGCAATTTCCAGGAGAGGATTAAAAATTTGAATCCTGAATTCAATAGCTGATAGGGAAATCTGTTTTAGAGCAATCAAACCCACCCAGACCCATCCCGTGCCTCTAACTGCCAACACCAGGATGTGCCAATGGTAATCTGCACTCCTGGGATATGTGATAGAGAATCCAAGAATTGAAGAAATGGCAGGATTTTGACCTTTCAGCAGAAGATTCTGCAGAAAAACATATTCTCAAATATGTTTATATTTCCAGAGAAATAATCATTCTCCAAAGGTACTCTAACAAGCACATCCATAGCAGAGTAGATCAAATGGGTTTTTATTTGTTCTACATGCTGTTGGGCAGCCAAGATTGATCACTTTACCTGGGGAAAATGGAAAAATCAATGTAAAAGAAGGAACAGGTTAAGTTTCAACAGTAAAAAAACTGAAGTTTTTCTCATGTGTCCATAATTTGCTGCTGTTTTTCACAGAGGGTTTGCAGGGCTGTCCATTCTGTCAGCATCAGAGCAGCTGGTAACTGCAGGTGAGCATGAGGGCACTCACTGCTGGTCTGTCTGCAGGGCTGTGGGGAGGTGTTTGTGTGCTGGTGTCACTGGGGGATGAGCTGAGAAGTGTCAACCTCACTCTGTGCCACAGGGAAACTCTTTGGAAATTTTGGATTTGGAAAATTCCCACTTTGTTTTAAATTAAAGGAAATTCGATTGTATTTCAGTAATTTTTTTTTCTGGATTGATGCGATGGTTTTATCAGAATTGGAATATGTCATGTGTGATACACATTGGAAAATGTCCTGTGTGGTACAAGAACTCTTAATGTAAGAGAATAACAGAATCACAGAATTAATTAGACTGGAAAAGACCTTTATGATCATTAAATCCAACCTATGACCTAAAACCACCTCATCAACTAAATCCTGGCCCTGAGTGCCACATCCAGGCTTTTAAAAACTGTTTGGAAAGAAACTTTTGCTTTAAAACCTTTGACCTATTCTAAGTGACACACTGAAATTACGGAACTGACTGAAAACAATTCAAATTTAGAAATAAAAGGTGTTTTCTGGGTTTAAACCACTTATTGCTCTGATATGGGGCATTTTCAAGGTTATCTTTGCAGTCACAGGTGACAGAATACTTTTCCCAGTGCTGAGACATGGAAGCAATGCATGATACTGTCCTGGAAGCTGTTGCAGTATGGGTTGTTTATATTTACAAATTAATTGGACTTGTTCTTGACACTTGTTTGGATTTAGCTTAAGAATAATCCATATTGTCCAAATAACTTCCTAATAATAAGGACCCACTGTCAGAACTAAATCCCAATATTACACTGCAAAGTAGCTGGAGAATAGCTATTGCCTTAAATAAAAATCACATTTTCCCAAACCAAGCTGTAATCAGCGAGAATTGTTGATTTTCAAGACTTTTAAAACTGAGCCAATAAAACATGCTGAATCTTACCTTATCTACACTTTGAGTATCAAAAAGCATTGATGTCTCTCAAACAGAATTATTGTTTTTTAAAACACAGTGAAATGAGAATGTACCTCTACAAATGTAGCATTTTGGGGAAAATGGTTTCTTGAATAAGAATGTTGTAAAACCCATCAGAGAGGAAAGTGCTGCTAGGAGGAGGATGTTGCATAAGGTGTCTGAGATAAAGGTTTTACTATTTTTTGTGTTCTCATAAAATTTTACTGAAATGGAAGATTTTTCTCTTTAAATGTTCATTGTTATGCACATGCTTTGCAGAGATAATAGCTACCTTTGCCTAATCCTTATGGGCTGATTTGAATACAGAATTGGTATCGTTCTCCAATTGCTTTGAACCTGGGGGAAAAGTATCAGCGTTTATTTCAAAAGACTTGGTGAGTTTTAAGTTCCCCCAGACATCAGAGAGATTTTAGTCCATGACTGAAATCAATTGCAATATTTATCTGTTGCCTTTAATTTTTAAATATCCTTCAGTATCAAACCCAAAACCTGATTTACTTTTCAAAGCAATTTAAAATTTTCAAACTGAATTTTAATTTTTCTTTGAAAATATAAGATGTATTTCTCTTCAGTACAATCCATAAAAGCACTTAGTATGTGTGAACACCTTTTGTAGTGGGTGGGATGGGAGTTCTATGCAAGTTGATTTTTTAAGGCTGGTTCTTGGATTCTTCTTCTTCTTCACATTCTGTGGTGGCGAGCTTGCCCTGCTGGGCTAGGGGGCTGTTCAGCCCAACCAGCCATTGCTGTGAGGATGCACCACGAGGCTGCTTTGTCACATTGTGGGTGTCAGGGCTCCAGTTCTCACACTGAACAAATATTTTGATTATCTAAAATGGAGTCACAACAAGATCCAGTTATTCAGCAAAATGGATCATCCTGCAGACCATCCTGCCTGTTGTCTGCTCCCTGTGTGCAGATCACAGCCTCACATTTTCAGTGGGAGTAATTACAAGCTTTTCCTTAGCTAGGAGTTATCTTGAAAGAAATCCAGTCCCTTCAGACCTCTCCAGAGCCACCCTGGATCCTGAGGATTCCTGCAGGGAATGGCTGATGCAGAGCCCTGTCCTGACCCCGGGAGTCAAAGAGATGAAGCCGTGGTAGGACAGAATGTTTAATTGTTCTGTGAGTCCCTGAAGGCAATATAAACATCAGACTCCAGCCTGCAGCCTTGTCATGCACTTTACAGAGAGCAGCAGCTCTCTCCAGGCTGGTGAGGAGGCTGATGTAAACAAAACAAGATCCTGAGGAGGCATTTCCAGCATTGTGCAAAGGTTTGGGCTGGACCTGGACACGGTCAAAGAGCAGGTTTGCACTGTGGGTGGCTCTGGGTGCTGCTTTCCTGAGGTGCTCAGACCCCTGCTCAGAAAAACGAATGTTCAATTAAATCATCCAGTCAGGGAAAAATTGATGTCTGTATTTAGATTTATGGATATGTTTAAAAGACATTCCTTTTATTAATGGGACTGAAAGATGTGCTGAATTTTAAACACACTTTTAAACACTTTCTGAAGAAGTGCAACCCTACTGTTTGAAAGCTTTTGTGTGATCTCAAGGCCACCTTATTACAGTGCTGCAGGGACAGTCACATTTGTGCTTGGAATTCCATTCTTCATCTTCTGGCATTGCTGCATGATCCTCAGCTGAAAATTGTGTTCATGGATGATGAGCACTTCATTTTAACCTTGATGAAATTTCACTGATTACACAATAGCTTGTAATTTATTAATTAAAAATAGATGGTGGGCTCCCTCATATTTTGATTAACCTAGTATCTTTCACAGTAAGAACTGAATTAAATCAGAAATCTCAAAACAACTTTAAATATAATGATCTGGAGGGGTACTGAGAGCATCCCTTGAAGTGCTTTCACTTATGAGACAGCTAATTTGCATGAGTAACCACTTGGCAGCTGCAAAAAAACACACCATGGTAAACATTCCACTATGGAAATGATCTTAAATCTTCCAGTCATGCGTGAGAAGCTCCATCAGTTGTCTTTTGGCTTTAACTGGATGTGTTTTCAGTGAGAGAAGATGTGAAGGACAGGGGGCTCTGACCTCCTGTGAACCTGTGAAGGAAGTGACAGACAGCAAGATGTAAACCTAAGGACTACAGCCAAGATACAGCTTGATTACAGATGCACTGAGTGATTTGGAAAGATAAACTTTGCATGACCCTGGGAAGAGGAATGCTGCTGAATGCTCAGGATTTCAAGTGAAGCCACTGAAGCATTCAGTAGTTCAAGGAAAATGCTGTGTCTTTAGGGCTAAAATGGAAATTTATATTCCTTTTCTGAAGTCTGGGCATGCAGGTGAACAAGCTGCTCCTCCCTTCTGGAGGCAGCCGGGTGTGTAACAAAGTGCTCTGGGACTGAGGTGTTATTGCTGGCTGTGGCAGTGGGAATTGGGTTTGGGAGCAGGTAAAACTCGGGGTCTGCTTTGCTGGAACACCTTGTGGGGCTGTACCTGGGCTCAGGTGAGTGTTTGGGCAGCTGCCAGACCTGCTGTTTGTGTCTCAGGCACGAGCAGCTCAAGTAAAGAACAACAGTGGGAGCACTTTGACATCTGCATCTCCTTGTCTTCTTTCCATCCCCCATCCACCCTCTCTGGAGAAATGTGGATGCACATTTTGGGGATGCTGCAAGTAAAGAACCTTCTCTTACTGTTGTTATACCTTAAGGAGCAGAATAGAGTAAGGAAGCTGTTTACAGATATTCATTACTCTCACATTTGGAATTCTTGTGTTTTTCTGTAGAATAAGTGATGATATTTATTGCTTTGCCTTTGCAGAAATCTGGGATTTTGTATCACCCCAGCACAGTTTATTTCTATGGTTCTCAGTAAATTGCATTAATGATGCTGCTGTTTATTACACTAAAAGAAGCTTTACAAGAAAAGACACCAAGTCAATTTTGCTGCAGCATTTTTCTTTGTAACTGAGCCTTTGTTCTCAACCTGAAAGTGCACCAATATAATTTTACTCAACTTTCCAAATGTCTGAAATTCAACTGGAATTTTAAGAATCTGAAGTGTAGAATAATTTTTAAGATCTAGACTGTAGCAAAACCCTTTTTTTCCCCAAGATTGTAGTTACTAAGGCTTCATCTACCCAGAAGTGCTGTTAAAGACTGAATTTACCAATCTTATGTATCATACTTAGCTCTGGAACCTGAGGAAAATGTCTTTTGCACACTCTGGGAAGTCCATGTTTTGTTTTCCCCCCAAATGGGTCACACACTTTCACTCCATCATATCCTTGCTAGGAACTCAAGCTGTGCCTCAGTGTTTTTTCCAGAGAGCTCTCACCTTGACTGCTCCATGCTAATTGAACAATTTGGGGCTTTGCTCATTTTAACAGTTCAGACTTATGATATTCATCTCTTCTATGCAGTAAGGCAGAAATGGAGTTTCCAGTCTCTGTGGCCACTGGGCAATTTTCTGTGCACAACATCCCTGCGTGGAATAGCTGCTGAAGGCAGTTCCCTGGAACAGAATCACTTCACTCTCAGCTCCTCCAGCTCTCATTTCAGGCAGGTGTAATTGCACTGGGACTGAGGTAATGGTTTCTGACTTGCTCCAAGGTGCTGGGAAAATGCAGCCTTGCAGTCAGACAAAGGGAAGAGCTCTAGCAGGACACCTTCAGCTGCCATCAGCAGGGCACACAATGGCTGCTTGTGATGTTAGATGGCAGAAGATGTACTCTGAGGGGATTTGGGAGGTGAACTATGCCCTAGTCCCTTGTGCACGTTTTTGTCTCCTAGCAAGGGCTGTGGTGAGCCAGGCCTGGGTGTTTGCCTGCTTGCTGAGCTGATGGATCTGTGTGTGCCACAGGCATGGCTGAAACTGGCTCAGGGAGATGGGCCCCAGACAGGTGAGGTACCTGGTGGGGTGAGACAGAACTAAACTGGACTCAGCAGCCTCTGCAACATGTCCAGGAAAGGCAGGGGTGAGGATAAGGAGCTGCACTGTTGTGATGTTGGGTCACTCTGAAGGGAGCTGCTGGAGGGTGGGTGCACTGAGAGCACAGCAGTGGGTGCTCAGAACCTGCTGGGGCTCTCCTTGGTGTCCCGGATTCACTTGACTCCAGTTTGCACAAACTTTGGTTGTTTCAGCTGAGTTGCTCCTAATTCTTTCCTAATCTTCAGACAGTTAAAAAAGATTTCCCATGTGGCTGGGGTAAATGCTGGGCTGTAGCAGCAGTGGTTTATAATCCTTTTAAGAACATTGCCACTGCTCTTTAAACCACCTGTAGGTTATGTCAAAAGTATTTTCTTGAAATCAGAAACACCCCTGTGCAGTGCTTAAGCAGATTACACACTCTGTGTAGCCATGCTGCTGTTGCAGCTTTTCTGTTTTCAGTTAAGAAGGTTCCTGAGGATCTAAACATGGGTTTTCCTCATTTACTAGCTGCAGGAAAGAATATGAAGTGGTTATTCCTTGGCTTGTGTATGATCAAAGAGTCTTTTGCAGAGGTGTGATCCCACATAATGAATTCAGGGTTTCATCAAAGCTGCTGCTCTACTGGCCCACATACAGGTAATTGCTTCATGTAGCTCCACACACCTCAGAGATAATGCAATAATAAAAATAACCAAAGCACATAACCAAAGCTGGTTATTGTTCTCCCCTTGGTGCAGTACAAGCTTTGGGGATGTATGTGGATATGTCTGAGGGACTGGCTCAGTGAGATAACAACACCTGCTTCTGCAGGCCAGTCTAGAGTTTGTGTTTGTGGTTAATGCTGACGGTTTTATTAAGTCCCAGTGATGTGCTTGCTAATTATTTTAGTTTTGTGTAAGTGTACCTTATGAGTAAATAAAGGCTCTTATAGGCTACATCTTGGAAAAAGACCTGATTTTTATACTAAAATTCTAAAGGTCATAGGGAGGGATCTTTATAGAAAGAAAAAGGAAGAAAGAGCAGTCACCTTCAAGTTACTGCTGGGGCTGTACTGGGAGCTGGAGGTGAAATACAATGGAAAGTCCTTTAAAGCACCAGCACTTTGCCCTATCTGTGAAAGGAATGCTCTTCAAAAAGTGTCCTTGAAATCCAACTTCTTTCTCTCTTAGGAGCTTTAGAAGTCACCTGCAGTGACCTAGAAGAGGATATGCCTTAAAATATGTAAGTGTGAACCTGTTCCATGAGCCACTGTTGCAATGTGTAAGTCAGTAAGAAAATATTACAGTACATTTGGGAGAGATTAACATACTTCCAATCATTTTGCTTAATGACTGTGCCCTTTTCTGTCTAATGCTTCCTGGATTTTTGTGAAACACCAGGGCTTTGCCAGAGACACCTTTCCTAGGCAGTAAATAAAAAAGCATTGATGGGAACAAATTTCCAGACAGAACATTGACCTCAGAGCAAAGTCTCTGCAAACAGGAGGGAGGACATGGACTGCTGCTCTGAATTGTCAGATCAGAAAGGGGACTGCAGGGATGGTGTTCTCTAAGAAGACATCAGAAAACAAGAGGCAGAGCTATGCTAGAGGATCAAGAACAATTTCCACAGCTACATTAGGGCCTGATAGGTAGCTGTGAGTCCCAAGGGAATCCAGCCCATCTGCTGTAAATGGACAGCAGCCAGAAGATGATAGGCAGCACAGGAACCAGACCTTGTCCCTGTGGATGTTAATGACAAATCAATCCAAATCTCTTGAGCTTCAGAACATTTTTTCTTATGTCTAATTTCAAGTGAAAAAGACAGTTCTTATGCAAAAAGCATGTGTAATAAAATTTTAATTGGTAGGTAAGTCCTGATAGGAGACACTCCTTGCAGCTGTTTCCTTTGTTAATCAGGTCTACTGCCCAGCCAAGTATGCAGTCCTACATCTTAGGGCTCTGCTATCTCAGCACACTGTGTGAGACACAGCCATTCCCAAGGGACCTCTCACCTGAAAAACAAACCAGGAGAGCAGAAAAAGAAAAGCAAAATGACTTACTCAAGGTTATGAGGATCTGTAGTAAAGCTGGGAGTGGAGCTCAGGTATTTAAACTCATGGAACATCTCCCAGCCGCAGGTTGTACTAACCTCCAGCAGCATTTAGATCTGAGTGTCTTTTAATCTCTCAGATGTTCTGAATTTATTTTTTGGGGAACTTTTCTTGTGGGTGCAGTGTGGAAAGACGCAGTTGGTCAGAGTAGATGAAGGATGTAGACAGGCTCAGAGTGCTATCATCTCTTGTTGTAGAAGTCAACAAAAAGGTGCTGCAGACATTTTCCTGTTGAGAGTAGATGGGGGATCACTGCACTCTGCTAGACACGGGATAGAAGACTTAGAAGATGCACAAGATATCCAAATGTTTCAAAATATTGCATCACTTTGTCAGTTCACAAGATTTATATTGGTTTTAGGTAGTGGTTTCAAGGTTCTTACGAAAACTAACATCTGCTATTACTGATTTTCAGAGAAGTTTGAGTCCACGGCTGTCTAGGAGCCAAACGATCAGGTCATGACATTTATGTAACTCACAGATTCTCCAGAGCACTTTGGGAACTGCTTTAGCTGTGTCAGCCTTTCATTTCCCCCTTTCTCATGATGATGTTTTCTGCCTGTAACAGCTACCTGGGAATCAGTTTGCCCACGTGCCACCAAACACCTCCCTCACATAGAAGAGGCTCAGCGTGTGCCAGCCCCAGCTCAGAACAGGGTGAGGGCTCCAGAGCACAGCAGGAGTGGGGTGAGCTGGGCAGCCCCACTGTAAACCTCCCTTGGAAAGCTCCTGATGTTTGAGCTCTGCAGGAGACAGGATGTGCTTGTAAAGACATTCTGGGACCGGAGATGAGATCTGTTTCATGAATGAGGGGTATGATGAGGCCATTCTCCAAGAGGGAAAAGCAAACTAACAGAATAAAGCCTGCTGATGAGTTCAGATAGAACTGGGACATAGATTTGAAGGAATTTGCATGTTGTTTTCATAAGGCACAAAGAAGCCAAGAAAAGAGGGAGATCATAAAATGAAGAGACAGCAAAGCTGAAGCCAGCGCTGGGGGCAATCTGGTGGCTGCTGAGCTGAGTGTGTGAGGGAAGTGACCAAGCAGTCTGTCTGGCCATGTGTGTTAATGCCCTGGAAAGAGCAAGGACACCAAGGCAAAGGGAGGAAATGCCTCCTTTTGATTCTCATGAACGGCTCTGTATGGTTGTAATTTTGCCAACGCATCTTTCCTCGAAAGGAAAAACAGGCTTGGTGGAAATAAGAGTGCAGTTGTGCTGAGAGATCCTGATCCACACTTAACCTTCACTGCTCCCAGGCATAGAGGGGGAAAGGAAGAATTTTGTGCCTTCACTTTAAACATTGAATTTAGACACTACAATCCTTCTATGTGCTCAAAGAAGGACAGTAGCTACTTGGGAAATGTCAGGACAGGCAAATCATGGTACATTATTTAGGCAATGTTTTGGCTCACCTAGGTGCTTGAAAAAGCCTCATGTACCTTAGTTAGAGACCTCTGTACCTCTCCAAGGAACTGCTGAAAATAGCAACACAATCAGAGGGCAAGAAAGACTGGAGAGCTGCCAGAGAAAAAAAAAAAGCCAGAGTCCCATTATTTCTGTAGAGTTCATCCAAATCTTGGAGTTGTTCTTCATCTAAAGCCAAGCAATTTTATTTATGTCACTTCTTTCACAGTTAATCGCTAGTGTATCTCAAGAATCAAACCAGGACCAGGTTTAATCCAAAACCACACTTAAATCTCCAAGCTCTAGATTTCTTACTGCTGAGCACAACCAACTTTGCCAGTTCTTATTAATAGATTTAGATCTTGAATATTTTCTTAGCTTGGATTTCTTGTTTCTATTTTGGATTTGGAGCTAAAAGGACGTAGTGAGTATCAGGAGGGGTCTAGCCCACTGTTATCATCCAGCAGGACTGCACACTTATCTGTGATCAGTTCAGGTCAGGTGGTGATGGTGTTTGGAACAGGGTGGTACCAGATATACAATGCTGGAAAAAAAAAAACCTGTAATGCTTTGGAGTTGAAGGGAATGAGATGCAAAGTTTTAATACCATGAAACAATTTCTCAAGTGGTCTGTGGCCATTCTGGGAGCTGGTGGGTTTGTTCTAGTCTGAGTGCATTCCATAGCTTGTGCGTTCTTGTATCCTGACAGCCTGGGCTGGAAAGAGAGCCCAGGCTGGAGTATTTATAGCACAGCTATAGCTGGAAGATGCCCTTGAAGAAGTGGAGGGGACATGGAGACCTTCTGGCCTGCATAAGTAATGCTCCAGCACAAACATGCCCATCACTGCACATCCAGACTTGGCTGGGGAAGGAAATGTGCTGTGACAGCTCAGGCACACAACTGGCAGCAAAAACAACGTGTTGTGTAAATAGGCCAGGGCAGCCCGGGTCTGAAAGCTGATTAGGTTTTGTATTTCCAAGTAATTAATAGTCATGAAGAAGGTTTACAAATGTTCTAACACCGTGGAGGCATCCCTAGGCCTGTTATAGAAACACACTTGGGCAGCTGCTGCCTTCTTTACTGGGACCAAGGCTGGTTAATGCTTCCTCCCTGTCACCAGTGGCTGTGCAGGCTCTGTGGGCAGCACTGCACAGACAATTTGCCCCATAACTGCATGAAGCAGAATCATGGCTCAGATGAAAGCTCAAACAAGGCAAGCATGCAAGAGAGAGGGGTGAGGCAGCAGAATGATCCATCCTCTCTGTGGGGAGCTCAGGGAGTCACCTGGGGCTGTGTGTCCAGCCATAGGAGCTGGGCAGATATGTTCTGGGAGCTCTCTGTCTCATCAGATCTGCCACAGCAGAAACCTCACATGAATTAGGACACATCTCGGTTTGTTTTCCCTTATTTCACCAAGAAAATAGAAGTAAATTGATATTTCTGATGGAGTTTACACATGGAACTTAATCAGAGTGGGGCTTTAGAGTTCAGGTCCCTGGAGACAGAGAGTAGGAAGGGCAAGAAAGCTGGAGATGCAAATCCTACAGCCACGGTGACTGGAGCTGCCTTGTCATCTTTCCTTTATTTGCTCTGGCATAAAGTGCTCCCAGAGCAGGTATTAATGACTAAGCTGAACAGCTAAAAAAAAATAATTGGCTTTTCATATTTTAGTAAAGTGTGCCTGTATTTCAAATTGTGTCTATTTTGTACTGGCTCCGATGTACCAGCCTTTGTAATTGATATTTTTGGGCAGTAAATTCACTTTTTATAATGCAATAATTGTTTTTTTCATCTGGCCAGCTGTTGAGGTTTCAGTAAGGATGGCAGCATTGAGTGGGGAATGCTGTTAACAGTTCAAGGTTCTAAGATCAGGAGTTTGTGTGACCTCCTCATTAATAGACCACAAGTTCCATCCAGTGTTTCTTACATGGAGTCTGAGAACCTGTGGTTGAACATTGTGTTTTCTAATTCAGATGCTCAATTGCTGATAAATCCGCAATAGCCATGAGTGGTCTACCCAGTGTTTAGTTGCATGAAGGTTAGATTTGATCTTTCAGTGTGAATGTAGCTGACCATTTTTCAGGCATGGCATCTTGGTTTCAATTTTCTTTTTTTCCCCCTGAAATTTTCTAGTCTCAGAAATATCTTCTCTAGGCTGATAATTATAGCTCACAAAAAAAGGTGTCTTCCTTTGAATATCTTTCTAGACTGAATTCTTTCAGTTACTTGTAAAAATAATGGATAGAAGAAACTTAGGAGCAGATGTGTAATTAGCTCTGAGATGACTGAACAGTGGGAGTTGGAGCATGTCAGAGGTACCAGCACTGGCCCAACAGGAAGGAACAGAAGGAGTTGGGTCACTCTGTTTGCACCATGGTAATTAATTGTATTTATTTGTCTGAACTGGGAGAACTCTAAACTGTTTGCAGTACTTCAGTCCTTGTAGCTCTGCTGGGTGATACCCTCACCCCACTACAGGGCTGTACCAGCAGGGACAGAGCATCACAGAATGGTTTGGGTTGGAAGGGACCTTAAAGGTCTCTCATTCCAGCCTTGCCATGGGCAGGACAGTTTCCACTATCCCAGGCTGCTCCAAGCCCTGTCCAACCTGGCCTGGGACACTGCCAGGGATGGGGCAGGATGGTCAAACATCTGTCTATGGGTGATGCCATCTGGGCAGGCCAAACCTTAGGGTGTTTTACCTAGAGCAGGTGCTTTGGGGACAATTCCCTTCTTGTTTGGAAAGAGGGGCTGGAGTCTCCGGGGGTCTCTGTGAGCTGAGCTGAGAACCAGGGGCCACAGCACATGCTGGTGGGACACTGTTGTTGGAGGGGACTGGCAACACCCCTGCACCACGGGGACACCAGGGGTCCCCTCCCATCTGCAGTGAGTCCATTTGGCAGTGAAACACTTGCACTTCGGCTACAGTCTGGGTGGGGAAACACCTTTCAGCTGCAAGGTCTGCCCCTGCTGAGGCCTCACCTGCAGAATGAGCAACCAGCACTTACACCTCTGTGGGAATGAGGACTGCAGGGATTCTGGTTTGATGGCAGTGGGACATAGCCTGGATCCTCCTGGCCTTTCAGCCCCAGTTTGTTCTGGGCTCATTCCCAGCACAGGAAGCACGGACATGGTCAGGGTACTCTGCAGAGGAGGGTGAAGTGGGAGAGTTTGATATTCCACTTCTCATGGGCTACTGACAAGGATTGCCTTTCTTTCCCCCTTCCACATCTATAAAACAACTGCTCCCATGGACTTTGAATTTCATTACTGGGAATATGTTTTGTAATAGCTCCTGATACTTCTTTCTCAACTGTTAATTTAGTTGAGCTCTCTGCTGCACAGGCTAATGCTTCAATGTGGAGGCAGTGGAAAATCATTTAATAAAACTTAACGCTGCTTTCATTTCATGGCTGTTATTATGGAATATTAGTCATTGCTGAGAATCATTCCTTGAACAGTTTGTTCTTATCATCTGAAGGCATTTGGCTATCACCCTTTGAAAATGCAGCAGCATCTTGGGTGGTAAAGGAAGGCAGCTTTCATTTTGTTCAGTTGTGCATCTTGAAAGCAGTTGTGATCTTAACAAACAGGAGTTATTGTAATTTCTGTGTCTCTTGTGGTAGTTCAGCATAAAAATGAAGTTTTAGCTGAAGTTTCATGAAAGGACACCAGAGTTGAAAAAATTACAAGTGATTCTGTTACCAGTGAAACCTGTTTCTCACCAAAAGTGTATGTGCTTGGTTCAGTCAAAGTTAAGAAAGGTTTTCTTGCTGTTGGGTCAGAAATACCCTTTGCCTTCTATTAACATGAACTGATAAGAGCTGGGAAGAACAGCCCCAGACCTTGCAAAACTTTCTGTATGTGTGTTGATATACAGGTACTGACTATCACAGTTCTGCTGCCTATTTATATGAACAAAGCTCCATGTACAAACATTCTAAACACTTTCAAGACCAGTAATGTTTGCAGCGCAGACTGAAACCCTTCAATAATCTTTATTTTTTCCTTATATTCAGTGGGTAATGAAGATGTGTGCTACCAGTGTTACTCTGGTGAAAAACCAGTGCATTCCCACCTGTTATAGTCTATGGAAAAGGGTGTCTCATCCAGCCACCCTGCTCTCTCAAGGCAGAAAAACATTGTGCTTTATGTTAGAGCCTAGATCTGTGGAAATAACAACCCTCAAACAGTTTTTAACACCTGGGAGGGGTTTCAAAATATACCCAACTTGGCCATATTTTTTTCTTCTAATCTTCCATTCTGAACGCTTTTTTCCAATCAGACAAAATCAAAATTTTTTGTGCTTGATGCTGATATGTATTCCACCCAAATAGCACACAGCAAGCAGCACTATTTATACTATTTCTTTTCTGCAGCTTGGATAAATTTGAAGAACCTGATCTGTGTGATGGTGCTGTCAGCTGCATTTTGCACTGCTGTGGAAGGACCAAACCTGGTTCACCAGGAGACATAAAGGGGTTTGGAAGGAACTTTGGGAACATCTGGAGCACTCAAGCACACACATTAAGTGAGTTTGATGGGATGAGTGAGTGACTGAGTCTCATGGATCGAAATGTCAGTGGTGAAGGAGAAAGTGCCACTCCTGGTTTGTTTGATATTTGTGTTTTAGGGAAGGTTGATTCTGTCAGAGCTCTGTGCAAGCCCACGCTGCAGGGGCTTCCTGAGGAGGTGTTTATTGCAGCCTGTCCCCATCACAGCTTTCCCTGTGCTTCCCCTCACATGCACCACCAATATCAACATGGGAGCCCTGCATTTGCTTTCTGGTGTGTGGGTGTCCTGAGTCACCTCTCCCTGTGGGTGCCTGGCAATGAGGTTTTCTTGCCCTCACAGCATCCTTTGTGCCTCTGCGTGAAGGGCAATGTCTTCTCTGTGTAAATCAGGAGTCTGTGTGTTCAGGGAACTTTCTGAGAAGGCAGCAAAACTTAGCTAAAGCAGAAGAAATCTCTTGTTATTTCCAAGGTCACACTCTCTCAAAATTTGTTTAAACATTAATTATTTGCTAAATGTTAAAAGGGCTTTTACAGAAGCATCTAAAAGGGCTTTTACAAAAGCATCACAGACTCCTGAGCTGGAATTTTCTCTGTCTGGCAGAAACTGGTCCTCCCCAAACTTTTATCCAAGATGTATAGCCATTTCATGAGTCAGATAGAAAACCTGATCTTGTAAGAGAACTAAATCCCCTGTCACTCAATTTCAGTTAATTTCTATTTGGAGTAAGATGTGTGGGAAGAGGGAATATCTCCAATTGTCACATTTAGAAAGAATAGGCAAACTTTTGGGTGCACAAGTGTTTCTCAGGGGACAATGTAACTTGTAGGAGAGCTGTGTCTACTTGCCAAGCTGATTTCTCTTCTCTTCTTTCTTAAGACTTATCTCAAAACCTTAATACCCATTCTTAAGACATCTCAAAGACTTCCATTCCCTCTTCCTTTCCTACCTCAACTCAAGGAACTGCCACTGTTTTCCTCTTGTGCCCAACATTTTCACCTCTTTTTCTTCACCCTCTCTGTACTTCACAGAGCTGAGTTTACTGGGAGCTACCCAGGGAAATTTTGAAGATTTGGTTCTGCTCAGACTGACTCAGAGGCTCACAGGCATCTTTGGGTTGTGCTGTTTCCATGCCCCAAACCTTGCCTCTGCCTGGGCTGTGCAGGCTGTGTGCCTTAGCTGGGCGCTGGAGATCCTGGGTTCCCAGAGGCAGGGCTGGACTGGGATCCCTTTAGGACAAACACATCTCTGGACATGCAAAATGGGATCACTGCAGTGTTGTTTTAAAGGTCATCCTGCTGGATTTGTATGGCAGCACTGAGGGTGACTGCCTGCCTCACGTGATTTATGTGGACCAGGCTTGTGGCCAAATACTGATAAAGCTGATTGAAAAAGGCTGGGGAAGGTGTATCCTAACACTGCAAATACTGAACCCCTTATGCTTATAATCTTATTTTAAAAGGGAAATTTAGCAGGAAAATCAGTCACATACTCAGTGATAGAGATTTTTAATGGGAATTTTTAACAATTTCAAAGCAAAGCCCCACCCTTGTGGGAATCAGACATCTGTGGGGGTAAGGCCAGCCTGTTGTTCTGATTAATGGAATACAAATGCAAATAACATCAAGATTTAAAATTCAGGCAGCTGAACTGCAACCCTAAGCAAATAATCTGCAAAACCATTAGAAGGATTTGGTTTCTTCAAATTCTGAAAGCATCCACAGGTTTTTTAATGCGAGAAAGGAGGTTCCTCACAGAGGGTTCAAAAAAATAAGAGGGTTAAAAAGCATCATGGTGGATTTTGAAGGGGGCTGTGGGCAGTTATCCATCTCAGGAATACTTATTCAACAATGGGTATCAGGGTTAGATGATTTATACATGCCCCAAATCCCATTAACACAGGCATTACATATTGGAAAATTCCCTTTTGTAGGTATAATCAAATAACAGTAAATAATCAACAAAGAAAAAGAGCAAGGATTAAACTCATTCATCACTAACTAGCGCATCTGTAGCAAATCCAGAGAAAGAAAAAAAGAAAAGGGAGGGAAAACAACCATCTTTATCATCTTATACATGTTCCTAATTCATTACTGTGCACGTGAGGGTGAGTATCAGCATTGTAGCTGGAAGTAGAGAGAAATGACAAAGCAGAGGGAAAAATTTTCCTCATTTTGCAGCAGTTCTGAGGCTTGTCAGGGGCTCAGGATGGGCCTGAAGGCGCAGCCTGGGCCATGCAGCCCCTCAGTGCTCCAGCCAGAGCTCGTGGGGTGAGCTCTACCTGCTGCTGTCCATTCCCAGACTCACTTTGAGGTCTGCCAGGGTTCTGGCAGAGGACTTTGTGCTCTCTGCATGACTTTGTATGATGCATCCCCAGCTCCCAGAAGCACAGCCTGTCCCAGAGTGCCCCAAGGACTGCAGGAGGAGAGGAGAGGCTGCAGAGGAGGCTCCTTGCTCACACCACAGGGCTTTGAGCTCTGCCTTGTGCCACCTGCACACGGGCAAGGGGGCTCCGCTAAAACAGAGGGGACTGAGTGAGGGTTTGCACAACAGCCCCAAATGTAATTTCATCAACCTGCACTCTTGTAAAATCCAGTACAGCTCATTTGCTTCTGGATGTTTCTTCCTGGACCTAATTTTTACCATGGTAAGAGTTTTGATCTGCTTGCTCACAGTGAAATCTCTCTTTATTAGGACTTCAGCATTTGTTGGTTTCTTTGCTAAGCATCCTCTCTTAAGTATGGCAGCATACTGCAAAGTGCTTTTAAATAACAAGACCTGTAGCCATCCCAGTAAAGGAACTAGGAATGCTTTATGGAGCAAAACATTGTTTTCATTGTGTTTTTCCAATTACTTTGTAATTCATAAGGTTCAGTAGCTCACAATGGGTCTCCCAGCCATTATTGCAAATTTGCACAGTTGTGCTGTAGGTAAATTACAGGATACAGAACTCCAGCAAGAAAAGAAGCTCCTTTACTTTCTGCCAAGCCTTCCTCCCCTTTGACTTTCTCCTGCCTCTCTGTGTTCTCTTTGTTCTGCTCTGGCTCCAAGGAATGAGTTTCTGGGTACTGCTGGTGGATGCTTCAGAGAGCTTCCTGGAAAATCAGCGAGATGGGACTGGAAACACTTTCTGATCCCTGAGAGTCCTTTTCAGCTGTTAGGAGGGACAGCCCCACAAGTTCCTATGGCTCTTCAGGAAGTAGCTGCTTTACTCAGCTGCCTGGAGCAGGAAAGGAGTCTGGCATCCCTGTGTCTGTCCTGTGCTGTGTTTAGCAGGGGCAGCTGGGATAGCGTTTTTATCCTTCCTGGGAAACTGTGGACCTTGAGGAAAACAAGCCTGTTCATCTTCTTTTTTCCCCCTTCTTTTTTTCTCCGTGCTCTCCTTTACCTCTCCCTCTGCCCTGTCCTTGTCTCTCCCCATCTTCCCTGAGCTGTGTGTGCTGTTTAAACCCCTCCTGCTGCTCCTCTGATTGTTACAGCAACAAACAATGGTCCTGTGGAGAGATCAGCAGGAGCCACTTTATCTGCTGAGGGGAGATTACCACAGCATAGCAAGGAAGGAAAAGTTTATCTGGAGGAGCAAATAGTAAACAAGCACCTTTGCAAACCACCTCAGGATGCTGAGCCCCAGAGAAGAGGTGAAACCCCTGAGACCCCTCTCTATAGCCAGCCCAGGCTAAGTGCACTTTCACGAGTTCAGGTTCAAAGGACAGATTTGGACTTTGCCTCTCCACACTCTGTGTGTCTGTCCATCCTCCTAAAAGCTCCTGGCACTGTCAGGCAGTTTCACCAGTTTGACAGAGGGATGGTGGCTGACGGACCTGGTTCCTGTGAGCTTCACAGCCACAGAGGGGCAGTGACATCCCTGCTGCCTGAGGGGAGGAGAAGATGCCACAGAGCCAGGTCTCCCTTGATGCTGGAGGGTCCAGCTGGACTTTGTGAGTGCCCCAGGCACAGAGAAAGCTCCCACTGAACTTTGTACCTTCCCAGACCTGAGGGAATTTTGTAGAGCTCCAGGATGGATGACAAGGCTACTCTGTGTCCTAGTGTAAGTTTCCAAAGGTTGCACAGTGTCCAGTGAAATCAGTAAAAATTGCTGTGAGGCTTCACTGGCCAGTGCAGAGGGTCCATGGAGGCAATGGATGGGAAAGAGATGCAGCCCAGCAGCAAGAAGGGAGACTTGAACAGGAGTGAGGGCAGCAGTGAGAGCAGCACAGGAATAGGGCAATGGAACATTTCACATTGGCAGAGCAGAGCATTTATGGCTGGGGTCCCAGTGAGGGTGGCTCAAGGCAGGCTCTGAGGTGGAGCAGGTGCTGGTCCCAGCAGCAGATGCCACAAGAGAATAGGAATACTTTTTTTGTTTCATCACATTTCTTAGGAAAAAACAGAGGGTAAAACAATGCTGAAATCCCCAGAGGAAGTTGGAAAAGCATTTATTGTCTCCAAAACACAAAAACTAACGGATGAAAACTGATCTATTTCACCTACTTGCATCTTGAACGTCTAGAATTTACAAAACCTTATCTAAGGGGATGGCTCTTCCTTGATTGCTTCTGGTCCTGCTCACTACCAGAGATTAAACCTTTACAGACTTGGGCTGGAAACTTCATCAGAAATTGCTGCTGAACCAAAATAAAAATGGGGGAAGCTGAGTAAACATAAACTAACTGTGTTAAGTGTCTGTCTCTCAAGGGTCATAAAATCTATTTTGAAAGCTCAGCTGTAAGTTTAAGCATCAGGGTAGCTTTAAGGAACTCAGCCTATTTTACAGGTGTTTTAAAGCAGCCTGGAAAAGAACAGGAGGATTGCTCATGTTGCTGAAGGTCTCCAGGACAGGACACACTGTCTGTCTCCTGTGCTAGTGTAGGGATGTGCCTTGAGCACTGCAGCACTCTTCCAGCCTGTGGAATGATTGATGGATAACACACAGAGGAGTCCCTGTGAGTGGGGTAAGGACTCTGTTACCACTGTCTGTTATATTTACAGAAACATGACATTCTGAGCAAAGAATGAGGCTCACGTGGGAGCCCTTTCTTTCTCCCCCTTAGATTTTCAGTTCTCATTTATTCTTCAGTCCTTGGAGAGGGATCTGTGTGTTTACTGGAAAAACTCTGGCTCTTAATCAGAGCAGCTCAGCTAGTGACAGTAAATTTGATAGCTGTACCCATGAGATGTCGTGGTTATTTATTACAGGCTCACTGATAGCAAAATGTTTGGATAACAGTAATAATAATTAGAGGCATTTAATCCCTTTTTGTTGTAGTAACTGCTCAGGGCTGCATGCTCCAGGATGTGAACAATTGTTCATATTGCATGAGGTTGAGTTTTAATACCTTTCTGGGTGAACCATATTTATTTCAAGATAATACAGCTTTTCACTCAGCAATTGCCCTGATTATCTCAGGCATATGCCACATGTTGTCATCCCAAAAGGTTAAGTCTTAACTCCTACTTATTCTCCCCCCAGGGGATGTCAGCATTGAGATGCAATGTCTCAGGAGAGTCTGCTCCCCAGCAAGATGCTTAAATCCCTCTGCAGAGCTGGGAAACCCACAGTTATTATGGGCTCCCAAGGGCCAGATCCTGAGCTGTGAAGGTGTTTTTGGGTTTTCAGGCTGTTTGAGAGGAGGCTGTCACCCCTGCTGGTGGCAGCCCAGGCTCTAGCTCACTACAAGGCATTGCAAGCAGCTGCCTGCTAAAGATAATTCTAATTAATTTTAACACCTTTCCACACCAGTTCAGGGGCTGTACAGACCTCAGAAAATTCACATGTGCATGTGTAGGGCTGCATGGACCAGCCCAGTGGGTGCTGTCCAAGGGGGTGTTGGACTACTAGCACATCAAAAGATACTGTATACTGAACATAATCAAATATCTAATTACAAATATTCAACAAATTAAGACTTTCAGTTCCAGTGATAGCTTACTTCCCTAAATGAGAAGTAAGAGAGATTTAAAAAAATTATCCTGATATAGAAGATGTACCATGCTTTTCAACACACTATTGAAACCATTCCTTACCCTTTCAGTAAAATGTAGTCTACAGAACACACCATATTTTTCCTTTTCTCCATTTTAGCAGTGACAGGTGGATAATAGAAATGTTCTGGACAGTCAGAGAGCTGCTGGAGATGACATATGAGAAGGTGAGTGAGCAGCTCTGTGCCTTCATGACAGATTTCCTCTGCAGGACCAAGAGGCAGATTTAAACTCCCTGCTGAAGGGTCCTGGCCAGGAAAAGCTATTTGAGAGTATCTACTGCTCAGTATTCAGCACATCAAAACCCAGTTTTTCCTATTCATTCTGGAAGAGGGAGAAGGACTGCTCCAAATGCCCTGGCTTTGCAGGTTTGTATCTGTTCAGGGCCAAAGTGACATCAGCACAAACTCTGTCTGTCAGGTTTGTTTTTATGAGTTGTCTGAGCACAGGCAGTTCTTTGGTGAAATTACTGCTTTTCAGCTGTTTGTCTCAAGTCTCACTTTCAAAATTTGCCTGTTTTCCCAGAAGATCATTGCTGGAGTGCATTTGAGGAGGGCCTAGCTTCTAGCTGTCTGTGTAACAGCTGAGATCAAAGAACCTTTACATGTGCTTGCTTTTAAGCATCCCTGAATCCAGAGCTGGGCAGGGAGAGTCAAGGAGAAGAAGAAGCAACTCTGGAAGACTGAGGCAGTGTTGGAAAAGTGTTCCCAGGTGTCTTCCCAAGGAGCAAAATCTGACAATGTGGCTGTTTCCTGCTCCTGGAAAAGCTCCCTGTGTGTCCAGCACAGAGCCACATGCAGTCATCATCCGGCCATGGATCACCAAGGTGAGATTTCTTCTGTTTCAGGATTGTGAACATGCCTAGAGACACACAACATGTTTTTTGTCTAAAGCCTGGGCACAAACCCCTATCCTGAATGTAGTTAAAAGTGGCTTAGGGAGCTTTTTCACACCCTGGCAATGCCCTGGGCAGTAACCTGGCCCAGGCTGTGCCAGTCAGGGCTGGGTGGCTGCAGGCAGCACGGGGCACTGGCTGGGCCCAGATCAGCTCTCCAGCTTGGCATAACATCCTCCCTGGAAGCTGAGGCAGAGGTTTGGGAGGCTGCAGAGCTGTGCAGTGTGGTGGTGTCCGCAGGGGTCCCAGGATGAGGAAAGAGATGAGGATCTTGACTCCATGTTTCAGAAGGCTGATTTATTATTTTATGATATATATTATATTAAAAGAAAATTATATACTAAAAGAAGAAGGGATTTCATCAGAAGGCTTGAAAGGAAAGGAATGGAATGATAATAAAATCTTGTGACTGACCAGAGAGTCTGAGACAGTTGGACTGTGATTGGCCATTAATTAGAAACAACCACATGAGCCCAATCACAGATGCACCTGTTGCATTCCACAGCAGCAGATAATCATTGTTTATATTTTGTTCCTGAGGCCTCTCAGCTTCTCAGGAGAAAAGATCCTAGCAAAAGGATTTTTCATAAAATATCATGGGAAGTGGGGAGGGACACAGAGCTCTTTGTGCCCACAGGGAGCTGTGGTGTGCCCTTGAGTCCAGGTGTGCCCATGCAGAGCCCCAGGTGTGGGCACAAAGCTCTGGCCCTTTATGGCACTGGGGAACATCTGATTTATCTGACCATGCAGGGGGCACCAGGCCATGTGTTTGTGGCTATTGCTACTTTTGTTGGAAAAGCAGAACTGTCATGTCTCATTGGGGTAATGCCTTGCAAGCCTCAAATTGTACATGAAATCCATGGTGAAAAGCAGTGCAAAATTCTGTGCTTGAGTGTATCCTGTGCCCTAGAAACTGTTAAACCCTTTCATGTAGTGTCAGGAGGTTAGCACATCTGCAGAGAGAGGGAGACTGCTGCTGGTTTAGCAATAGATTAGTTGATGTTAAAAGCTAAAGGTCTTCTCTGTGTGTTTTGACCTCCTAAAGCCAGTTGGAAGTTGGGATATCTAATCTAAAGGAACTGGAAGAAGTGTTTAACAGCCCAAAGGCAAGGGTCAAAATTCAAAACCTACAGCATCATGATGCTAATTATTCTCTGGGTGTTATAACAAAATTAAAGAAGCACAACCATGGTGGACTTGTACAATGCATTTGTAATTGCGGCAAGAAAGGGGGAAAATAAAAATTTCATTAGGGAGAGGCAATATTGTACATAATTCCTGTGAAAAAGGTGATCCCATGTATGGGATGAACTCTATGAAGAATCTGGGCACAGGAGGTTGAGTTTTGTGAACATTCACTCCATGGCTTATATCAGCATTTGCAAAAGCTGCAATGAATATTTGCACTTGAAATCAAATGAATTATCAAGGTTGCAGATGTAGAATTTCATTGAGATATTCCATACAGTCACTACAATACACCCAGGTTTTGAAGCATCTAGATCTCAGGATGCTCTATGAGCAGAATAGAGTGATATAGCTCACTGCATCTGCAGAAGGTCTCATGAAATGCAAAATAAATAGCTGAAAGAAATATTCTTACTAGGGGAAAAATGAAGCTTCAATGTGTGCCATAAATTTAGCTGACAGAATCCTGAGCAGGGATACTGGTTATAGATTTCAACACCACCCCCACCTCCGCTCCAGCAGCAACTAAATCTTCCTTCCTTTCCACCAAAGTCCTCTTAAAGCAACCCCATCCCAGCAGTAATGCTGACATCCTGATCCTGCTGCTGTGCAGGAGCATTCTCAAGGTCACTGCAGTCTCTAAAAACTCTTGGTGATGTCAGTTGGGATTTGGGGGTTGAGAATGTGATGTTGGTGTAAACCACCATGGCACGAGGGAGACAGGACAAATGCACAGGAGACACTCCTATTTTTCACAAAGACACACAGAATATGGCACCAAACCTTCTAGGTCCATTTCCAGCGACAGGCAAAAACCTTGGGAATCCTGAGGAGCAGGACAATGAGAACCTCATGGCATTCAGTGAGGTGAAACACAGCCAGTCCTGCCCTGGGGACACATCAGCCCCATGGGCTGGGGACTGACAGCTCAGGGAGCTCTGCAGAGAGGATCTGGGGCGCTGCAGGTGTGTTTGAGGTGGTGACACCTGCCTGTCACCTGTTTTGGGCTGTTCAGGTGTGGCCACAAGGCAGACACTGCACTCAGCACCTGTGAGGCTGCAGCTCCGGGTGAACACTGTGGGTTTGGTGTGTCCCTGGGCCACAGAGAGGTCACCAAAGGTTGGCACTGTGGGGTTGGTGTGTCCCTGGGCCACAGAGAGGTCACCAAAGGTGGACACTGTGGGGTTGGTGTGTCCCTGGGCCACAGAGAGGTCACCAAAGGTGGGCACTGGGTTTGGTGTGTCCCTGGGCCACAGAGAGGTCACCAAAGGTTGGCACCATGGGTTTGGTGTGTACCTGGGACACAGAGAGGTCACCAAAGGTGGGCACCGTGGGGTTGGTGTGTACCTGGGACACAGAGAGGTCACCAGAGGTGGGCACCATGGGTTTGGTGTGTCCCTGGGCCACAGAGAGGTCACCAAAGGTTGGCACCGTGGGATTGGTGTGTCCCTGCGCCACAGAGAGGTCACCAAAGGTGGGCACCATGGGTTTGGTGTGTCCCTGGGCCACAGAGAAAGTCAATGGGTGCACAGGAGAGTGCAGCACGTGGTATTTCAGGAGAGGCTCTGAGAGCTGGGTTTGTTCATCCTGGAGGAGATAAGGGGGCATCTAATCACAGTCTACCATTAATGGGAAAGGAAGGATCGATGATGGATTCAGACTCTGCAAGGCAGTGGTCATGCATTGCAGCAAGGGAAATTCCTTCTGTTTGTATATGGGGAAAAGTCCTCAGAATAAGGGTTATGCAGCACAGGAACCATACTGGGGAGACTGTGGGCTCTCCATTCCTGAGATTTATCAGAAAAGATCTGGACAGGCCCTCAACAACCTCCCTTAGCAGAAAAGTAGTCCCAGCTTTAAGCAAGAGGCTGAACTGGGAGCTTTCATAGGTCCCTTCTCACCTCAGTTATCCTCTGATTCTCTGCATTTATTTCAGGAAGCTGCTAATACCTGTGAAATTTGGTCCTACCATGAAGAAATGGTTGTTAGTATGGCACTCCATCCTTCAGTAAATATGTTCCATGTGGATATTTATAGTCCTGCCTGCTCCCTTCAGTGAGAACAGGACGTTCTTCCTCCCATGGGCTCTGTACAGCTGCCAGGAGAGATGGTGGAAGCCTTTCCTCCCCTCACCTACTGTGGATGTTCATTGGTTTCAGTTCCACAGCCCCTGCAATATCCAAGGATCTGTGTAAGTGTTTGAAAGGATCTAATTTAAACAGATAACTGTCTCTTCCAGGCAGTGCTGGTATCCGTGGGTGAGTTTGATTGGCTTGCAGACCATGTGTTAATTTTGGGGACAAGAATAAAGAGAGGAGAAAGCCAGTTCCCATCTGCTCACTGAGCTGCTCCTATCCCTGGGGACACACAGCTCGTGTCCTGGAGCTCTCTGACAGGGCTGTGGGGTGGTTCCAGGCAGATGTGGGGGTGATGACCTGCTCCCCTCCCTCTCCCTGCCCTTCCTGGTGTCCCTGTGTCCATCCTGGAGCAGCGCCCAGGCCACCCTTGGAGCCCCTGGAGCCTTGGGGCTGAAATAAAAGGGAATTGCTTGGACGCCAAAAGCTTCCATCAGGTGCACAGAGAACTGTTCCCTGGTGAGGAGTCTGGTACAGAGCAACAAGAAATTCTCAGGAAGGCTGGATTTCAATGGGGATGACTGTTTTTCCCTGCCAGCTGTTTCTCTCTTAGCTGTGTTCTCTCTAATGAAATTGCCCATTCAGCGCTGGGTTTGTAATTTAAACTGAGTGCTATAGATTAACAGTTGTTGCTGCTTTATTATTGAAATGAGAGTCATGAGATCAATTTAACTGTTCCTGGCTTCATTATTTGCTTAAGACAATAGACTTATCTCTGCAAATTCTATTGCTTTGTGGGTATTTTTAGCTTAATTATCATAGATATTAGCAACAATCAACAAAGATTTCTTAGGTGCAAGTGCTTGCTCCTTGGAACACTAGTTTTTTATAGATTTTGTACTTTTAACTTGTCTTCCTGTTTTGTAGTCAATCCAGTCTTCTCTCAGAAAAAAGCAACCAAACAGGAACTAGAGCAAAAGGAAAACAATCCAACTTACTTTGCAAAGACTTAAATGTTTTCTTAGTAGCTTATTTTCAGAATTAAATGCATAGTGAAGGTTGTGCCTTCTGTTATATGTAGTTAAATATTCTGGCAATTGAGCCTGTGTAGGTACAATGGGGACTTCAGCTGTTCTGGTGGGGTGGGGTATTTGAAACCATTCAGAATAAATTAAAAGCTTACTTTGACAAGAGCTTTCAGTAAGGCCTGACTGATTCCAGGTTTCCCTTGCTCAGCAGAGTACCAAAAGCCAAGCCAGGCCTTTGCCCCAGGGCTGGTGGGGCAGCAGGTTTGTCCCTCCCAGCCTGGCCAAGCAGTGCCAGCGTCCCCTGGCAGAGGCTGGTGCCTCCAGAGAAGGGAGGTAGAGTTGGGTTAATTCCAGCTGGATTGGCACCAGAGACTCGGGTATTGCCAACAAAGTTTATAAAGTAATCTGTCAGTATGACTTCCTGGACTCCTAAATCCTACATTCACCTGTAATTGCATTAATGTCCCCCAGCTGGCTTAGAGCAGGGGGAGGAGGTGTCAGGGAATGTGCTCTTGGTCCCCTGAATGCACAGAGCTTTGGATCCGGGCATGACTTAAAGGTTCTTGAGCAATTTTATGTGGAATGTGTAAACAAAAGTCTGTCTGGTGGGTTGAAGGATAGCTGGATACCCCAGCAGAGCAAAGAAACCCATCTGCAGTGTTGTTTACACCACCTCTTCCATTTAAAATATAGCAGGAAAAAGTCTTATTAGCATTTCTGAAGAGTGTTAGTAAAAGGACTAGACAGCTTCCTGCATTTGAAGTGTCAAAAAAGCAATAAAGCAATTTTAATATCTAGTTTCATATAACATAAATATGTTTATCTTCCAGTCAACATTTTACTAACCATTTAAATTATTTCTAGATACATTAACCATAATTGCTGAAAACCTCTTAGACTGCTTTCAAACTGCATCCCTCACAAGATAATATTCTAAGATGTTTTTCTTTCTTAAACAAGCAGAATTATCCTTATGTCACAAGATTTGGACCTCATCCTCTCTCTGTATTTCCTGCCTTTCCCTTTCTCCCCAAACAGGTGAGACAGGGCTAATTTTATATTCATTTTAACAGATGACAGACTAGTAAAGTCTAGTGGAGATGCTGTGGGGGCTCTGTTCTAGCATTGCACCTCAAATCTTGTAGGACTTACATGGTTGGATATTCTGCTGCATTCAGGCTAAAGTATTTTGCCCAAGGATGCAAAGCATAATTAAAAATCAATACACAAAATTGGGTTCAATGTCACTTCCATTGGAGTGTGCTCTTAATTCCTTTACTTTTAACGTATTGGTCCAGAATTTGGATATCCTCCTGGAAAGGTGAGCTTTGGCATGGGTCCTTGTCAAATGAAGCCTTCCTGGCTGAATTTGTGGTGTCCAGAGGTCGCTCACAGGCAGGAGTTAAAGTACATGTGTGGCTCTTTGCCTGTGTGGTTTCTGTGCAGGTGAGACAGAGGGATCCCACATCGTGTCCATGGGCCAAATACTGGGATGGTTTGTAATCCCAGGAATGCAGAGGGGATGCAGGTGGGAGCTGGGGCCCAGTAGATGTGGCTGTCCCCACAACTGGATGCTGAGCAGTGCCACACTGCAGTGGTGGCTTGTCACAGACATCTTTTATGAAAATCCTTTCCTTAGGATTTTTCCTCCTGAGAAGCTGAGAGAGGCCTCAGGAACAAAATGTAAACAATGGTTATCTGCTGCTGTGGAATGCAACAGGTGCATCTGGGATTGGCCCATGTTGGTTGTTTCTAATTAGTGGCCAATCACAGTCAGCTGGCTCGGACAGACAGTCTGAGCCACAAACATTTGTTATCATTCTTTCTTTTTCTATTCTTAGCTAACCTTCTGATGAAATCCTTTCTTCTATTCTTTTAGTATAGTTTTAATATAATATATTTCATAAAATAATAAATCAAGCCTTCTGAAACATGGAGTCAGATCCTTGTGTCTTCCCTCAACCTGAGACCCCTGTGAACACGGTCACAGTGCCTGTCCCCTTCCCCTGGCATGGCCCCCACACACAGCTCCTCTGCAGGCTGCCACCACTGCTTTTCACATTCTCCATCATTTTGCCTGCAGTAGAGAGGCTCTCTTCTTGAAAATAACAACAACAACCAAGATTTAATGAGGAGATTTAGCTTTCCTTTGATAAGACCATGGCTGTAATAGGGTTTGCCTGCCTGAATAGTCCCATGGCACAGGCAGAAATTCCAATATTTCCTTCTTTAGCATTATTTGACCAACTAAAAATTCAAGCCAAGGAATGCTTGTATTGAGGGAATACAAATGGGTTTTTTCTCAATATCAGAACAAAGAGATGCACACATAACTGTAGGTGGTATGGAAATGAGTGTTTGTGAGTCTATAACAGCAGGATATAAATTGCTCCCAAATGATTGTTATTTTTTTGCCATGCCAGTTTAGCATCTCTCCCAGTTCTGAGAGATGCTAAAGGAGACTTTTCAACTAGAAGCTTCTAGCGAGACCGTGGGTTCTGCAGAAAATAACCTCAGACCAGAAAAATTGAAAAAATATGTATTTTAGTAAATAATGCTTTATGGAGCAAGTGCTGCAGTGAGCTAATATCCACCCCACCTGAGGTGGCTCTGCAATTCACACCACCCTGTACAGAACGGCCCCGTGTCTCCCAAATCTTCTGTTCCCATCTCCTGGCATGCTGCTCCTCTGCTGTGCTGGCCATGGTTGCTGCCCTTCAGTGTCACCTTGGAGCAGATTAGTAGAAACTTGCAGTGTGTGTCCACTGTGCATCTCTCCTTTCTTCAGTTGTTTTGTTGTAGCCATGACTTTGCTTCTTGACATAAATATCCTGCAAGTTGCTAACCCGTCTTCCATCATTTGAAGGCAGATTTTTCATCTAGACTCTCTGAGGGTGTCTAAAAGGAGTTCCAAAGGCTCTGTGTGCTGGGGGAAGGTGGCTCTTTGCATGTCACAGAGTTTTTGGGAGCAGCACTAACTCATTCACACCTTGGTCAAATTAGCATTGACTAAGGAGGTGACAGAAACAAAAGACTTTCTCTTGCAGCCATAATTCAAACTCTGACATTCACTGATCTGGATAAAAAGCTTTGTTTTTGTAGTAAATGCTGTCCTGCAAGAACCCACTGTTCAACAAGGTAAATACTGATTTAGAGCTCTAAATTCAGTCCATGGTCTGAAATTAGTACTTTCTGTGCTAATTTGATTTGATTTCAGTACAGACTCCTCTTAAGTCCTTACTGTGATTCCTCTCAGGTTATATCTCACATGGTGGGGTTTTGAATACCACATTTTTACACAGAACGTAGATTAGGACTGTACAATGAGATATGCTGATGCCACTGTGTGATAATATTTGATCTGTGAGGATGTTTTTGCTCTTTTTATGGTGCATGGGTTGTGTGAACTGGAATAGAGCCTAGCAGCAAGAACCTGACATGCAGTCCTGTCCCACACAGCCAGAAACCACAGCCAGGGGGAAAATTGTGCTCTTTGCACCCAGCAAAGTCAGGCTGCCAGAGGGGACACACTGTGGGTCCAAACTCAGCTGGCCCCAGTGGAGGAATGGAGAACTTGGAGAACATTAAAGAGTGTTTGTCCTCTTGTTAGCAATCCCTTAGTGCACACCCTCCTCCATCCTTACTCACAGTCTGCTCTGGTTGTGTTGGGACAGATTTTCCATGTAATTAGTTGAGGCAGAAGGAGAAGAGGATGCCTGCTGGTAATTTGAGTGCAGGTACAATGAGACTAACAGTGTGGGACAGCTGGGGTGCAAAGCCAGGTATGATTATTTTCCATTAGCCAAGCATTCCTCTTCCCTGATGAGAGTGCCTATTGCATGGCTCCTGCCAGATCCAAGGAAAACACATCTGTCCTCTTTGTCCAGGCAGTTTGTAATGTGCTCTGGGATTTTCTGAGGTGAGAGGAGTGTTTGTCACTGCTGTTCAGCTGAGAAATGTTTTAGGAAACAATTACCATCTGCCTGCTGCCTGAAGAGCAAGAAAACCAATAAGTTCTGGTAAGGTAATGACCACAAATTCAGGTCACAGGTTTTCAATCAAACATTGATTGAGATGAGGAAACCATGAGGGACCATTTAACATGACAGTAACTGCAATTACAGCAACATCAATATCCAGCTGAAGCCAATGGCTCTTCTATTTCCCTCCTGTAGCAGCATCCTCACCAAGATGATCTCTGCTCCCTCAGCTTTCCTGCAGTGAGGATCCTTTGTCCCCAGTGATTCATGGATGGGACAGTGTTCTGTGGGACAGAAGTTTTGCTCCTGTGATTTATCATCCTAGACCATTGCCAATTGCTGCAGTCTCAAGGCTCCTTCTGCAAGGACAAAGGACTCAGCCTTTGGTCTCACAAATACATTTGCTCACTGGAACTGGGTTATTATCCCATAAAACCTTTCATCCTGTTAATGAAGGGAGCATGAAGCATGTCAAATAGACAGTAATTGATATAAGCTGAATGCTGCAGTCTGGCCTGATAGGGAATGTTCCAGCCTACTTTATTTTCAAAACTATCATCCTAAAAAATATTTATGGATGGGTGGATTTTCCTACTCTTTCTAAGGCTGAGAAGTAGGTGGCTGGTACAATCCTACCCATTTGTTTTCAAATAACTATTCATCATTGGATGGCTTTCTCAAAGGGATATAGAAACATCCTTTGCTCAGGATGGCAGAGAAAGCCAAGAAAATAACAGCATGTTTGTTTTTGCCTGGCTTATTTATTGCTTACAGTTTGTCTGTGCATTTAGGAAGACAAGGTGAATTTAAATGCAAAGCAGCAGAGAAATCCACTGAGAGGAAGATAAAAGAGTCTGAAGCCATTACAGACAAGTGGAATAATTGATGGTAGGAATCTGAAAAGAAAGTGCATATGAGACTTAATGACACCTTGTTTTTTTTTTGGGATGGTCATTTTCAATTGCCAGCACTTGGGTATGGCTGGAATAGAGTACAACCATGCAGCCTCTGCTTATCAGGAGAGAAGAATTCCAGAGGCTCAGAGCACTGAGAGCTCAGAGCAGCCCCAGCTCACCCTGTGCTTGCTGCTCTGCTTCTGACCTCAGAGAATGCTCTGTGCAGAAAGCTTGGGTCTTCTCAGAGAGCTGTGTGCTCATCTGAACTTCTTCCATGTGCTGAAAAACAAAAGAAATGGGGATGGGAAAAGCCAAGTGGTTCTCTAAGTTTCTGATGTAGAGCCCCATGCCAGCACCAAATGCCATCTCCAGCACTCTGGCCACTCACTATCCAGCAGCAGCTACTTACACATTGCAGGGAAGTTATTCCTACAAGCTGATTATGAGAACAGATCAGTGCACTGGGGGTGTTAAAATGGGTGTAGTTACCGATTGTGCTTTACCAGTGCAGCAGGTCTGGACCTCTGACCAGAGCTCTTTGGGTGCTTTGAGGTTGATACCAGTGATTTCACTATGGTGGAAAAGTACAGCAGCAAGAGTTTTAGAACTATGCCAAGTGACAAAGAGCTGTTGTTCACTGCAAAACTTTCTGTTGCAGGTCATAAAGGTCAAGTGGATAAATGCTTTCTCGGGTGACTGTTCACTTTTTGCTGCTAATTTTCAATATTAAGAATCATCTTGGCCATGGTTAGTAATGTTGAGTGATATGCTGGTCCATCCAATGGGATAAGATGCAAGAGGTTCAATGACTTGGAGTGAGCTGAAAAATGAAGGGGAAGAGCTGAACCAACCAGAATTTTACAAATTCACCTTATGATAATGAATACCTGCTCCTTTCCTTCTCAGAGGAATCAATTCCATTTTCCTATCCCGAGGGGCAAAGAAAATGCCAGCCCAATAGACTGTTAGTGTGGGTTGGCTGAAACTGCAAAGAGAGAAAAATTGTCCAAGTGTCCACGTGAGAGCCAGAGCAGCTCTCATTCTGCGTCCCAATGGCAGCAGAAAATGCCCAGCAATTCTGCAGCAGATTCCAGGGTCACATCTCTCATTCCTGAGGGGTTTGCAGAAGGCAGAGTACATAACTACAGATACTACAGTCCTGTCTGCCTCTCAAAATACTTCTCCTTTCATTGCCTTTTTCTTCCTTTATTTTTAATAGCAATGGAATATGCTGAACTGCAAATGCTGGTGCTTGCTGTATTTTTCCTCATCCCTGGAGTTATATATTCATTTCCATCTTGTAAAAATAACCTGTTTATTCCGTTTCTAAGTCCTGCATGAGATGGTTCTCATTTTCCCTGTTCCCTGTGGTTTTATCACCACTGCCTGCCCACCTGTGTGCTTTGTCTCAGCTACAGTTTTCCTTCTCCAGAAAGCTGCCAAGCAGCTCTCTCCAGCAGCACAGAAATGATGGTCAGTGCACAAGTCTCTTTGTGTTGGATTAATTGCAAGCCTCCCTACTAATTTCAGGGAAAGCAGCAGAGTGTCCTAACTTATCCTGGGTGATTTGGGAGCTCCTTATTTCTCTGCTTGTCTCCAGTCAGTTGAAATAGATGATTGTGTACTCTGTGCTCCCACCTCCACACACCTCCTGCATCTCACCCACCCTGGTCTCTGCAGGCTGTGCCAGCCCAGCCCATCTGCTGAGGGGGCTGCAGGGACCAGCAGAGTCTCAGCAGCAACCAGGCTGCTCACCAGTGCCAGGGGATGGGCAAACAGCGCTGTTCTACCAGAGCAGACTGAGCATGGATGGCCAGAAAAGTCCACTTTCCACTCAAAAATGTTCTGAAGCCCAGGGATATGTCATTAAGGGGTGGTGGGATTCTTTATAGGAAGGCCAAGTATGTCTCAGCCCCATGGTGGCTGTAAGTCTTGGAGCTGGGGGTGGGCTGGCTGTGCCCACTTGGCAAGCTACCTGCTCTTCCATGGCTATTCCATTCTTTGGTTTCCAAAAATAAATGTAATTTTATTACCAGCTGCCTTATCGTTGCTTTATTATTTTCCATTCAGAGCCTGCAAAATTGAATTACTGAGCATCCCCTAAATCTGCCACTCCTCACAGAGCCCTGGTCTCTTCTGAACTCAACCAGAACCATCAGCTCTCAGGCTGGCATGTGCAGATGGATCCCTGGAGCATCTGTAGGACACATTTATGAGTAATTACCTATCATCTAGAAGGTTACAGAGCAGCAGCTTAAGTGTGACCTGCCTTCTGCATTTATATCCAAGTCAAGCCTAAGAAACATCTCTAGCAGATGGGAAAGCTCTCCAGCCTCTCAAAGCTTCTCCAAGATGGATTATTTACCATCTAGCACCTCTCAGAGCAATGAGAGTTTATCCAACACAGTTTCTCCTAGACCTGCTTATTCTGTCTTCTTTATTCCATAAGGACCCCAATCAAGGTTCATCCAAACACTGAATGAGACACTAGCCAGCAGAAGGGATTTTTTTAAACCTATTTTGTGACCTATTTTTTATTTGTATGCTGCTAGGAAGTTGCATGCCTGGTTTTGACACACTGTGTGTGCCACATGCAGAAGTGTTTCCTGAGCAGTTGATGCCAGAAGCAGTCAGACCCTGGGCTGTCTTAAGGCTGTGTTCACTCTGATTATTTGCAGCTCTCAGAGCAGGACTGTCCCACACAAGGCAGGCAAGTGCCACAGTCTCTCTCTGACCTGCAGGACAATGTTGGGAAGGTGACAACCTTAGGACCTGTTGGGACCCTCTGCATGAGCCTCACCAGGACCTTCACACACATCTCAACAAATTTACTCTTCTATTCTAATATCTTTTTTATACCTCTCTGGCAGAGAGTGAAAATACAAGTTAGCTTCATTTGGCTTTGCTGGTTTTGCAGATTCAGCCTGGATGCTGATCTGAAATGTCCTTTAGTGTGGAAAACACAGCTGCTGTGAGTAGAGAAAATTATGTAACCAGCTGAGTTTGTGGTGTTTCAAAGGGCTCCTCTAGACAGAAAAGGTGTTTGTGGCTCCTGGGGCTGGACATGCACATTGCTCACCACCCTGCCCTCACTCTGAGCTGGCTTCAATCCACACCTACACTTTGCTGTCAGCTTCTCCCAGCTGCAAAGAAGTCATCCAGATAGAAATCACTTGTTTGGCTCTCTGTGAACAAACCCAAATCCTTCTGGGGAGTTTCCATCCAGCCATCTAAAAGCTTGGCACAAATTTGGAAGTACAGAGGAATTTCTTGAATTGCAACTTTCTAACAACCTTTTCCAAAACTGAGAGGTTGAATTTGATCTGAGCTTTAGAAAATATCCAGGCAAAAACTTGTTAGGTGCAAACTGTTTCACTTTCCTTTAAACCAACATGAAAAAAGGAAGGAAAAGCTGAGTTTCAGTTCTACAAACAGTTCAGTGCTGGCTTGGTTGCTCCACTCCAGGACCTTTGTTGCCTCTTCCCTTTCTACCTGGAGTGCCTTGAGACCACACATTCAGAGATTTTGCGGAAACTTATGAAGAACAAGTGCTATGGAAATCTTATCTCATTATTTTGGTTTGGTTTTTTTCTTCAAATTACTCAAACAGTTAAAACAAACCATGCAGGCATTTGCGACACCAAAATTAACCACATTTTAGGGATGGTGATATTCATGGGCATCAAAACTTATATGAAATATATGAAGTCTCTCCAACTAACTCCTATTTTTTTCCCTCATGTCATGAAGTCATTGATTCTTTAGAATTTCCCAAATGTGTCCAGAGTAAAAGCAGTGCCCTGCAGTGGGTTTGACACTATTTTTGCCACGGTCAAAGTGAAAGCTCCCATTGTCAGCAGCAAAACCCTGGAGGGAATGTGCCAGCCAGGAGAGATTAAATGTTCTTTGTATTGTACAACAAAAAGCGTTGTAAGGTTGATTACAATGAAAGCTTTCTAAAGTGGCAGCATTGGGTTTCTTCTCTTTTTCCCTTCCTTTAAGCTGTTATAAAAAGAAATAACATTTGAGCAAAGTGACTGGCCATTCAGTGCTCAGGATAAAATGTACATTCCTTTTTCAGGGACAGACAGTGACCACTGCAGTCCCTGCGGCTGAGTCGCACAGAAGGCTGTGCTGCTGCCTTGAAAATGGGAAAATTTACCTTGAACATACCCTGGTGCTGCTTTGAGGTTGGACAGGTTTATGTCAAACTTCCCAGTCTCTCCAGAAGGCAGTTTCATCAATGTCACAGCAATCTGATAGGGGTGACACGACTGCTGGAGAGTGTATATTTGTTTGTAATACGCCTGGTTTAAAGTCAGAACACTGAGAAACAGAAATAATCCCAAATATACTCACTGCAATTTGGAAACATTTCAGACACCTCCAAGCAGCTAGAATTTCTCAAAGCCCTGCTGAGATCTTGTAAATCCTGTCCTGTCAGTGGGTGAGACCTTGTTTTCCTGGGACAGACCAGAGAGAGGGGTCCCAGCCTCTGCTGAGAGCATTCACAATGGTGCAGAAGGGCAGAAATCAGTGCCACAGACCACTTACTCTTTTTCTCTTCAGTTGACTTCAAGAAATAAGGAAATTAAATGAAATTTACTTTTGTTTATCTGGGGAATCCAAAGGGAAAGTCAGAAAATGAAAACTAAAACAGTGTTCTGCCCTGTTGAAATTAAATACATGACCTGCAATTCCCAGCCATCACCAGCACACCTTGGGTTAATGCAGCCCTGTGCTTATCCAATTAGGAAAGAATGGGGCAACAAACAAGATCTCATCAAGCTGATGGGGCAGGAAATATTAGACCTGAATTTTCTCCACAGAAAACCATTCTAACTGATATGAAGGCATCCCTGTATTTGTGGTAACTGCATTTTCTGTGAGCAAATCATCCTGATAGAAATGTCCCAGCTATCTTTTTCAGGAATAATTGGGTCATGATAATGCAGTGCCTTGAAGAAAGCCTGGAAAGATTAGGCATGCTTGCTTTGAAAAGATTAGGCATGCTTGTTTGGGAAAGGAGGGGTCATGATAAAAATAATGACTGCTTTATCTAAACATCTCAGAAATCTGTAATTGTGGTTTTATACAAGGGTGGACAGATACTTGTTATTAAAATGACAAGTTCAAACTCATAAAAGGGAAGGGAAATTTTACAAGATTTGACATGATTCCATGATTAGCAAGACAAGGGAGAAGTGACAAAGGTGGCACTGAACATCTGCAAGTCTGGAGAGCAAATGTTCCCAAATAGAAAGGAATGCTGAGACAAACCTCTCTGTGTGCAAATGCCATAAAGACCCAAAATGCCCCAAAGCTGTGGGGGTTTTGTACTATTTTTTTTTTCCAGATGGCTGAGCACCAACAAGTCCAGGCCCCACATAAACCCACCCAGTTCACAGGCAGGGCAGGGCAGAGGCCATCTGGTTCATCCTCCTGCTCCAAAGAAATCACTGATGATCCTGATGTTTCTTCAGCCTGCCTGTCAGCAGGGCTCACACACACATGTGAGCACTTCACCTTTCCATTGGAATCAGCACCCTCCACTTGCCTGGTGTAATCAGAATTGTGATTATTAACTCTGGCATCAGTACAGACATCAAGGATGCTGGATGGGACAGGCTATTTCCTCCCTTCTTACTCCCAGTAGGGACAAATCCATCCTACAGATTTTTAGGTGTTCATTGAGCCCACCACCATTTGTAGATTTTTCTTCTTTTTTTGTTACCCTATATCATTATTGCCAGCCCCTAAACTAGACCAGCAACACACAAATATTTCCTTCACTTCACTAAGAGCACTTCAGGTTTGATCATCAGCTCAGGTGGCATCACTTTATTATCAAGGAGGTCAAAATCACCCTCTAGAGCCATGAATTTCTCAAGGAGCACCTGGCTGTGGTGATGGGTGCCAGGTGCGGAGGGAAGGACAGGGAAGGGTCACAGGGAGCAATCAGGGCACTCAGCTGTGGTGTGCACTCAGAAATGTGAGTTCCCCCTAACAAGAGCAGGACTGAGCTCATGTGGGGCTCCTAAGGGAGCAATCAGGGCACTCAGCTGTGGTGTGCACTCAGAAATGTGAGTTCTCCCTAACAGGTGGGAGAAGCTGTTCTTGGTGAAGGCTCTGTGGTGTATTTAAGGAAGGGTGGTGGATGGAAGCCTGGCTCATTACCATGTGCTCAGGTGGGAGCACTCCCCCAGGCTGGCTGGGGGAAGCAAACCAGCCCCTAGATCTGCTCTGGAGTGTTTCTTTCTGACCTGTTGCCTTCATGTTGTCATCATTTGCTGCTAATTACTCTCTTCGTGCTTCTGGGAGCTGCTGTGTGGGCTTGGCAGAGGAGGCAGACTCAATATTCAGCCTTTATGAGTTATGTGGTGCCAGCCATGCCAGGGGATCTGTTTGCAGAAGAAAAGTTTTTGATATTTTTTTCCCCTGAATAACACTGTAATGGTTTATGAATAATTGGAAAAAGAACTTGTGCTTGGACTTTTCCATCGTTGTCTCCCTGTGAATTAATCCAAGCTGCACCCGTGCTGGACAACTGCCAAGGTATGGATCTGTTTCTCACTGGAGCTCTGGCTGTGTTTCCTCTTTGATATGGACAACTGCCAAAATGTGGATCAATTTTCTTTCTCTGGAACTGTTTGTGATATTTTTTTCCCCCGAATAACACTGTAATGGTTTATGAATAATTGGAAAAAGAACTTGTGCTTGACTTTTCCATCGTTGTCTCCCTGTGAATGAATCCAAGCTGCACCCGTGCTGGACAACTGCCAAGGTATGGATCTGTTTCTCACTGGAGCTCTGGCTGTGTTTCCTCTTTGATATTCTGGTGGAGCAAATAACAACATTTGCAATTCTCTTTCAGTGCAGCAAAGTGTTATCAGCAATGTACTTCTGCAGATTTTCCTGGATGGTGCAAAGTGTCTGATTCCCTGGGGAGGTGGTGTGGGTCTGGGATGGGATCCCTGCTGTACATTTAAAACTGTACATCTTTGCCTTGTGTGTTTGTGGGTCCTGCTGGGTCTCTGCAGGAGGATGATTTTGGCAAGGTTCTGCTTTGAAGGCTGAGCAGGTCACAGAGTGTTCCTGTGTGTGGCTGAGTTAGGCTGACTGAACAATGAGTGGCCAGAAGCAGTGCTCACTTTGGGCTGGCCTGGCTCAGCCGGGCTCCCATCCGAAGAACCAGCCCCAAACCAGTGTGGAGGGCAGCTGTGTCAAAGGGAAGAAAACGTGGAAAACTGTAGCTTAACTCAACTGGATTTAGCTCTAATACATGGAAAACCAAGGAGGACTTTTTTTAAACTCTGCCTGTCAACCTTTGGCAAGTGTGGGCACTTGGCATTTAATAGAGGAGGAGAAGGGGAGGCTGCAGGCTGGCTGGAAGCCTGGCTGGGGAGGTGTTTGCAGGGGTCTCAGGACAAGAGAAGAGATTAGAATCTTGACTCCATGTTTCAGAAGGCTGATTTTATTATTTTATTATATATATTATATCAAAAGAAAATGATATACTAAAACTATACTAAAAGAACGGAAGAAAGGATTTCATCAGAAGGCTTAAAAGGAATAGAAAGTAATGGAATGATAATAAAATCTTGTGACTGACCAGCGAGTTTGAGACAGTTGCACTGTGACTGGCCATTAATTAAAAACAACCACAGGAGACCAATCAAAGATGCACCTGTTGCATTCCACAGCAGCAGATAACCATTGTTTACATTTTGTTCCTGAGGCCTCTCAGCTTCTCAGGAGAAAAGATCCTGAGGAAAGGATTTTTCATAAAATATGTCCATGACAGCCTGGCAGCCCTGTGTCCTGTGCCTGCCCTGTGCAGGCTGGCTGGGATCCCTTCCTGCAGGGATCTTGGGGCTTCAGCTGCTCACAGTGACCCCCAGATATGTTAGAGAGTCTCTTATCCCAGCCTGGTGATTGAAGGAGTCAGAACTCTTCAGTTCTTGTTCTCAAGGTTGTTTATTGTTTCTTATCTATGAAATTCTGTCTCTGGTCTGCTGAGGTCTGCTCAGCAGGTCACATAGAGGCCCACTGATGCCCTCAGGGCAGCGTTATCTTTTTATACTTAAACCTACGTGTACATTATTTACCATAACTTCCCAATATCACCTATGTTAGACAGTGTGTTTCTACTCTAAACCAATCTAAAAGTGCCAACATCACAGCAGAAGATGGAGGCCAAGAAGAAGGAGAAAGGCTGGACACACCCAGATTCCTCCATCTTGCCTCCTGACCCCCATTCTAAAAACCCCAAACAATCTATTTTTCACCCTGTGACAAACTAATTATTATTCTACTTAGACTTTTGTGGCTTGCAGATCCTCATATAAGGTTGATAATTTTTTCCATGGGTCATAATTAAAGTCACAGGGGTCTTGGGCTCTGTGCCAGGGTCTCTGAGCCCCCTGGCAGGGGTTTGGGCAATCCAGGACAGCCAGAGGGATGTCCTGAATTCTGACACAGGGAGGCCCAGCCCTGCTCTTCCTTGTGGGGGCATAGAATGTAAGAAAGTAAAGGTAGTGCAGAAGGCAATCTCACCCCTGAGGAGTTGCAGCTGTACTAACCACCAAAGATTAGGAACAGGCCTGCCCTTAACACCCACAGCTGTGTCCAGTGAGGATGAGTGCTGTAAAACAGTGGGCTAGCTGGGTGAGGAGGGATGGGGTTTGTTGGCTGAGCTGTGAGGAAGGAGGAGTCAGTGCTGTGAGGAGATGCCCGTGAGCAATCACCAAGAAGGCATGGGAGCTTTGCAGTAAGATGGCAACACTTCTCTGAATCTGTGTGGGTGCCATCAGCATGCCAGGGCAGGGCCTCACCACCTCTCCTCAGCAAACCTCTGCTGTATTTTAATAGGTATTTATTTTTCTTGTGCTGTTTCTGCTGAATCCAAAAGAAATGGTATCAATATGTAGATTTCTAGATGGAATCCATTATTGCTTTTCTGAGTAGCTCTCTCTGCCAGCATTGCTGGGAAGCTCTGGTTCCATGGTGTGAGCTTTGTCCCATTGCACAGCCCTTTGCTGCTTGCCATGATTTGTCTCAGAGCCTGCAGTGAAATGTGGCACACTGGGGGGCTGGTGTTCCTACACTGCAGTGTGGTGTTTCTTTAAGATATATGAGGATTTTAGCTGTAAACATGGGTATATGATATATTTGTGAAAGCATAATTACAGAATGCCCAGTGCTGGGCACAGTTGCAATCAATTTTCTGAAAATCTTTGAAGGTTTAACCTATGACCACTCCATTTAACTCTTTCAAACTTCTGTTTTGTGTTGCCCCTCTCTTCTCCCATGAAATAGTAGTGAAGTCCCAAGCCATGTTGGCTTGGGGTTTGGGTGCAGACTGTGTCCAGAGGAGAGGAAATCTGTGGAATACTGCTTCCAGTGAGCTCTGGGATATTCAATAACTGGGCCCTTTATAGCAGCCCCTTACCTTTGTCAAAACCCACATCCAGCAGGGCTTTCTGTGGAGGGAGCTGCTGTTCCTGTGCTATTGTCTCCTATGGGGGGAGCGCCATTCCCTGGTTTATTGCTGCCCATATTCAGCAGGTCTGGCTGTATTTACAGATGCAGCAGCTTTTCCAGCATCCCCAGTCACAAACTCACCTTGACAGGCTCTCCCACCCCCAGAGCACCAAAGGATCAGCACCATTCTCTGGTGTTTTCCCCAGGAGAGGCATTTTCTTTGGCCATCAGCCAATGGTGCTGCTGTGCTGGATGGGGGCAAAGGGGAGCAGCCTGTGGGAGCTGCTCAGGGCAGCCCAGCCCAGCCCAGCCCTGCTGCAGGGAACCTGGCCTGGAGATCACCCAGCCAGCCTTGGAAGGGAACTCACTGAGGAGCAGATCCCCTCTGCTTCTGGAGTTAGCTTGGTGCTTTTTTATCGCACTTGCCTGTGAGTGATGATTTCCATAAATTTGCCTGGAGGGTGTTTTGGTCTTCTTTATCATGGGATGTGTTATTGCCTGCTTGGTGAAATCCTTTGTGGCACCAGGATGACAACAAATGCAGCACTTCTGATGGAAAGCTGAATGGTCTTGTGTTGTCACTGAATCTTAAAACTGAAAGGTTTGGGTGGTTTTTTTTAATGACTGCATAAAAACAACTGTAGACAAAAGTGTTTGTTTTGGGGGCCAGCTGAATTAGGTTGGGCTGGACTCCTTGGGTGGCTCTGCATCACAAGCATTGTGCAATTGCTCCAAACCTGGAGCTGCTGTCACAGCAGAGACTCTGCAATGGGCACAGACCAAAATTAGGGCTCTGCTCTCTTGCAGCTGCTCCAAATCTTTATTGTTTATTGTTTTTCCATAAATATTTTTGGTGGAAAAGCCAGATTCAGCCCCCTGTTCTGTTTAATTCCTGCCTGTGGGACGTGTCTGGGGCTGCTGCTGGGAGCCCAGCCCTGCTCAGAGGCAGGAGCTGCTGCCACCTCCCCACATCACATTAAATGGGCCTTGTCCCATGGGGCTGGGGTGGTGACAGGTAGGTGGGTCATCTTACATGTAATTAAGATAAGGCTGTAAGTATTTAAATATTATTTTAATGAGGAAAAAAATTCCATTTACTTTAATACCATAGGTGGTGGTTTTTTCTTTCAAATATTTAAGGACAGTAGATGATGCCTTTGATTTTAATGAGACTGGATAACTTGGGGGGCATTTGGAGAGCACTTAGGTTTCAGAAATAATTTCTTACCTCTGGTGCCAGCAGTGATAGCATGGCAGTGGTTCCTCCAGAGCTCCAGGTCTTTAAATAACAGTATTGATGAACTTCATCAATAAAGTGTAAGTGTGTCTAGTAAGAGCTTAGGCTGGAACAGTTTCATGTTTTTCATTCCCTGTCTCTAATTGACTTTGAATCTGCCCTCAGCTTATTATGTTCTGTGCAATAAATAAGTTCAAATAATGATTATGCAATTAATACACAAAGACTTGCTGCTATATGTAAACTAGGATGATATTAATACTGAGATAATGCTGACTTGGAGTGTAGCTGCCATATCTACAAGTGTATCTGAGAAAAGTGTAACATAGGATGCCTAACACAAGATCAAAGGAAGGAGCTTATCCCTGAGTGCTTTCATTAAACATATTTCACACAAGTCAGTTCTCAAATTTATTTTTCAATAGAGAAAATTTTCCCTTACTGATTTTCTTAAATTATTCAGTAGATGTGGACACCCAAGGTAATCTCACTCATTCAAATCATGTTTCATGCATTGAACACACTGCTAGCACTGGTCCCTTTTCCAGCAAGACACTTGCACTATGAAATCCTGTATCTACTCATTGTGATTTTGATTCCTCCAGGATTTCCTATAAGTATACCAATGTCTTCAGCCTCAGTCAGTGCTGATAGAAAACCCTGGAGAATTCAGATTAATTGACCTTTTGTGAGGGGCTGAGACACGACAGAAACCCGCATGAGAAGGGTTTATGTCCTTCAGAGCTGACTGGTGTGAATCTGGCTGGGGATGTAAATGAGTTCCAGCCATGAGATGTAATGGATCTGTGCAGAGTTCAGGTTCATCTGTTTTATCTCCCCACATAGCCCACCTTCACTGCAGTGTAAGGAAACATTGCCTCCTCCCTGCAGACTGATCTGATCCCAAGCCTCTCTCTGATGCTCTAGTCTGCCTCTGTAAGAAAGGGAGAATAAGCTAATAAATACCCTTTAATCCCTTTCACCTTAAACATAAACCCCTTTACCTTATCTTAAACTCCTATATTAATGTTCACATAACAATGACTGAAAATGTTGTTTCCAACATTAAAATTTTTAATAAAACAGACACCAGAAATAGGAGAATGAGTACAGTACCTGAGAGCAGAACTCTCCCTGCTTCAGCCATACCTAGGACTGAGCTTTTAATTGTCTTTTGTCTTATTCTGTAAAGGAGAATTCTTAAATCATCACAGTCCTTGTCATGACAATTGAAGGATCTCTGAGATAGGAATGGCAAAATAAAATAAGATGCACGTTGTGGGAATATACTTGTTGTATGTTTTTAATTCAAAAAGTGGATTTGATTGCTTGAAATACTTTCACCAGGTCTCCCTATCACTGAATACTGAGATTGGAGGGATTTTTTATTTTTAGTTTCTATTTTGTAACCTGTATAGTTTTTGTTTCTCTCCACACAAATTGCTTGTAGTGAACAGAAGCCATCTGCACAGTAACCTGTGAGTTCCCTAGCCCAGCACAGGCAGTGCAGTGGATTTAGAGGCCCCTGTGTGTGGAGGTAGCCCCACCATTCCAGCTAAGTGCAGGATCCCAGCACCCCTCTGGAAATGAATCCATGGCAGCAATAAACCCGGGCACCTGAGGGTGGCATTATCGGCCTGCTTTTCATTGCTCTGCAGGACAGGGAGCAACTCCCGACCTGCAGCAGCAAGTATTGGTACAAATGGAAATGAATGATGCGTAGAAGTTCAGCTTCTGACAAATTCCTTTCTTAGCAACACAGGGATTTTGGAGAGGGAAACACTGGTTATGACTGCTTTGTACTCCAGTTTCTGGCTGGTTATTAAAAGCTGCATGAGGGTGTAGAGCAGGCTGGAGTGCTTCAGGAAAGCTGTTTGCACTTGCAAGGAGCACTGAGATACCTCCATTCACAAAGAGTATATCTGAGTGTCTGTAAAACCTACCTAGATCTGAAATAGGTCCCAAAGGTTCTGTTGTCCATAGGGTTGAGTGCATCCAGGCCAGGGGGAGGCACAGAGCTCTCTCCTGCTGTAGGGATGCTCTGTCAGCCAGACCCCCCTCATCTTCTTCCTGCTGTGATGAGAGGTTTCCCCAGACCCTTCCCCACCTCCTCCTCTCTGTGACCCAGCCTGGTGTCTTGCAGGCATAAATCCAGCTCCATGTGTCTGCTGGTGTTCGCCACTGCCTGACCCACATTCAAGAGGATATCCAAGTATTTCTGACACTTTTCAGAGCTCTGGAGCTGCTGGCTCCAGCTCCATGGAGCTGCAGACAGGTTAATCTGCATTCCCACCTTGCTGCTATACCAGACCAGCATGGACAAGATGCTGTATGTGGAGTTGAAGCCTTGTCCCTGACCAAGACTTTCATTTGGATGCTTTTATTTGGCCAGTGACTAAATCTTGCTGATACCTGCTGCAAAATACTACCCTCACATTCATATATAAAAACAGGGCCTGAAATATTGTTTTGTCGTATTGAAATTAGTGGAGGAATTGGTTTTTTTCAGCTTTGTGACTGTGGTCTGCCTTCCTCGCAGCTGGGGAGCCTCTGCCAAGGTGATTTCCTCTGCTCTGTGTCCCTGACTCTTTGTATTCCTTCCCTGCTTCTCCCTTCCCAGTCAGGTCAGGGATCAGTGAGCAATTCCCATTTGCAGCACTGCTCATGGTGCTGCTCCCTTCTCCTCCTCCCCACGATCCTTTTTATTCCTCCTGAGTTACCAGCTCTCACCTGGGCCCTGCTAAAACCCTTAATAGTGCAGCTGCTCCGTGCTGAGAGATGCTCTTGGAGGTTTTCCTGCCCTCAGCATGAGCTCTCTCTACCCAAGCTCTCCTCCCAGCCTCTTCTCCCCTTATCAAAGTGTTCCTGTGGCATTAGGCAGTGCCCGGGGGCTCCCTGCCCCACCAGCATCTCCTTTCTGCTGGGGTTATGAGCCCTGCCTGTTCCACAGCAGGCTTTAGTTCTTGTATCACTGAGCCCTTTTGCTGTTCTCTACTAATTTGTCACTCTGAAGGATGGAATTTGAGTTTGGGTCTGAGTTTTTGGGTGCTGCAATAATACAGATAATTTGTGGTGGTGTTTGCAGGGGTCCCAGGATGAGGGAAGAGATGAGGATCTTGACTCCATGTTTCAGAAGGCTGATTTATTATTTTATTATATATATTAAAAGAAAATGATATTGTGAACTGTACTAAAAGAATAGAAGAAAGGATTTCATCAGAAGGCTAGCAAGGAAAGCAAAAGAATGGAATGATAAAAAAATCTTGTGACTGACCAGAGTCCGGGCCAGCTGGGCTGTGATTGGCCATTAATTATAAACAACCACATGAGCCCAATCCCAGATGCACCTGTTGCATCCCACAGCAGCAGATAACCATTGCTTACATTTTGTTCCTGAGGCCTCTCAGCTTCTCAGGAAGAAAAATCCTAAAGAAAGGATTTTTCATAAAATATCATGGTGACAATAATTAACTGCAGCTGTGTGTGTGACACTGCATAAATGATTTATCCCTTTCTCTGGTATATCCCTGAACACTTTGCTGTGGCCAGAGCCTGCTCTCAGCTCTGTGCTCATGACCTACCCACTCCACTCATAGCAGGCATTGTTAGCAAGAACTCTGCAGTCTTGTTGCTGTTGTTTCACTACCCAGGCAATTTGTGGAGTAGTGAGATAATCGGAGTAGACAGGTTTTAGCTCTGTTTACAATGACTGCGTTTAACAGGAACTCAAAAAACTTGGCACTGCTGACAAAAGGCATAAAAGCAAAAGAAATCATGTTTGATTGTTTGTGAGAGGGAATGTGATTTCATCTCTTTCATTGACATTAAACTGGGGGGGAAGTACAAGTTCTCCTGCCAGAAATTAAAACTATCATTTAATTCCTTTTTTGGCAGGCTATTGTTTTTTAAAGCTGATGTCCAGATCTTAGATTTGAATTAAGAGGGAGAAGTGAGACTTCAGAAAGCAGCACTAAAGGATCTAACAGGGACTATCACAAGCTTTCACTCTGATAAACTGAAGGAGATAACAATCTCAGAAAAAATTCTCACTTGTGACTTTTTTTTCTCTTAAATGCTTAAGGCTGCATTTGACTTTATTACCAAAATGGGATGAAGTGAAATCCTAACCCATCCTCACTGAAATCTGTGATTATTTCCAGTAACCATTAAGGGTCTTTGAAAGCCTCTTAGGTGAGATTTGTTCCATTGAGCCTCAGCCACTTCACTGTGGCCCTGGAACTTGGAGCACACTGAGCCTGTGCTCCCCTACAGACAGCAGGGTGATTGCTTCTAGCAGGGGCTGAATTGTCCTCTGGAGATGGCTCTGCTCACTGATTAACCCCTGCACTGATTGTGCTCTTTGTAGCCCTGGAGTTTGGTGGGATGGATGTGAAATACCTGGACTGGTGGCACAAACACCAGCCTGGTGCTTCTTCCCAGCAGGCACCCACTTAACCCATCCATGTTTTAAAGCAATGAGGATTCTGCTGATGTGGGTTTGCTGTGGGGATGGATGTTCCAGGCTTCCTCACGTCCTTTTGCACACAGGTTTGATTCAACATTTGGAAGGAAGTGCTTGGGAAGTCTCTCATGTGCTTGCATCTCTCAGCTCAGACCCTTTCTTTAACAGCCCCATCCTCAACAACTGGCACAAGCCTTGAGATTAGTTTGAGGGGAGAAAAAAAGGTGCTTTAATATGATAACTTCCCCTTTTCTTTATATTTTTGGTGCCTGCAGGGGCAGTTTTGAATTCCTGTGTTGGTTTTTTGATGCTGTGCTGATGTTTTTCTTAAGCTCCAGCACAGAGCAGTGTCTCACACCAAGCACAGTGACAGGGCCTGGAACATCTCATGTTTGTGCTGCCTTTGGAGCCTGAAATGCCTCCAGCCTGGAGGAGGTAGGCAAGGGCTGTATTACAGCTTCCCTGCAGTTGTTTTGAAAAATCTTTTCAGTTTTTTTTCCCCCCAATGTGTTTCAAGGTCAGAAGAAAAAAAATTAGCTCTGAAATATGAATCAAAGTCTTAAGCTCCAGCCTTAGGAAAGAAAGATGCTATAATAAACAAAGCTGTATGAAATGAAGGACTGTGAGAGGCTCAGAGGTCTGTCTCTCCTGCTATAAAACCTCCTTTATTCCTGTCACTCCTACATGGACTCCCTACTCCAATTTTCCTCATTGCTTCAGTGCTTCATAGCTTTCCTTAAGTCTCTCCCCCTCAGGCTTGGGCTCAATTTGTCATTGTCCTTGCATCATCTTCACAGCAATGATTTCTCACTCTGATTTATTTAGTATTTTGCAAACCTCTGCATTAGAACAAAAGAGTGAAGTGACTTCAAGGAGATGATAAATTGTTTTTTTTTTCTTCAGAGCCCTGGTTCTCATCTTGGTAAACTGACATTTCTCCCTGGCAATGAATTCCTTCCTTGCTGAATTCCATGTTCGGATGTGCAGCAGTGGCTGAGGGATGCTGGGTGAAGGGATTCCACTGGAGAAGGGCTCTGTACTTTGCACAGATGTGTTACAGCTCTGGTTCTAGAGCAGTTCTTATCAAGCTGCTGAGATGAATTTATTTTGTAGTATAAAAAATACTATGGGTGCCTTTCCTGGAACCTACACCTGGGGCAGAGAGGTTTCCTAAAACAAAGCAGCCAGTGGTGCTGGCAGCAAAATAATAATGTGATTTCCCATCCTAGGTGACAGATTGTGACAAATCCCTGTGACTTATGGAAATACCATTGGCACACGTACCAAGGCCCCCAGACAGGATCCATGGGGCTCTCAGGACTCCACACACATGGAGAGGTCTGGCTGTGCTGTGTTTGGTGGGGAGATTTAATGGCTGGGAGTCTGTGGTGTTAATGACTGAATCATTTCTGCTCCAGTGCTTTATTTGATGTTATTTTATGACTTTCCAGTTGAATAGCTCCAGTAGCAGCGGGGTGCAATATATCAAGCACATCAGGAACCTCCTGCATTGCTGCTTTGGGCCCTCTGGAGCTGTAACTCCCCTTGTTTATTGACCTTTCCAGTTGGGACCTTGCTGGTGGAAGGATTTGACTGCTGAGAAGCTGCTTGATGTAAAGAGCTCAATATGCAGCAGAAGAGACTAGATTTAAATTGCTGATGGAAGAGCAGTGTCCCCTTCCAGGACTGCGGGGGTCCCTTCTGGAGCCCCCAGGGTGGTGGCTGATCCCCAGGGCAGGGTCATTGCTGAAATCCACAGGGACCCTGTCACTGCTCCAGGTTTCTGTGCAGGGTTTACAGGGAAATGGAGATTGAGTAGTATTGAAATTCATTGGTCCAAACTTTCACAGCCACACAATTTTAAGATTTAATTATGTGCTGTGACAGTCCCAGATGAAAGTATGATGACTTATACATAACAGAATGGGACCAAAAGCAGAGAAATTATTCCAAAGTTCTGGTTTCTCAGAAGGAATAATTTCCTTGATCAAGTGACATTCTCAATTACTAAAAAACAGAGTGAATTTTCAGGGAGTTACTTTACACCAGTTAAAGATCTGGTGGTGTAGTTACATTTGAATTTCAAGAAACTACCTGAAACAGATACAGGTTTTTTACAATAAAGTAGTTTTTAAAATCCTTCTGCAAACAGTGAGGCTGCAGAGGTTGCACATATAATTTAAATAGGGGAGGAAAAAGTAATCCCATCTGGCAGGAGGCTGAGCACATACTGTTCATCACAACATTTTATCTACTCCAGGAGATTGGAGTTTCACATTCTCAAGCATCTCACATCTTAAGGTCAGGAGAAGACGAATGCAATTTTTATTTTTCAGGGAGTTCAGTTAGTTTATGATCTAACCTTTTCTGTTCCCTGACCTGCTGCAGTTCCCAGCCAGCATTTCAGTGGGTGTTTCCTTGCTAACCTGTGGAGCTACAGCAGCAGCTGTAATTCCTGCATGCATCTCGGTGTCTGTAGGTGTAGATATTCAGCTGGGTTTGTGCTGTGGCTGCTTCTCAAATCCAAAGCAAACCTGCAACCGAACACATGACAATGAACAATATGGAATATGGCTATTTTCTATCTATTGTAATGTAATAGAATGTAGTATCAAACTTCTTCAGATAAATCTAATTTTCAGCAGAGCTTGAGACTGCTTCCCACATGCCCCCACTTTTTTTAGCCATTCTCGGCAAGTCCTATCCCAAGGAAAGCTTGAGAAAGCAAGGTATAAATAAAAACATAAGGTGAGATGCCCTTAATCCCATGAGAAATCAAATTTAGATTGGAAAAAGACAAAATGTGCAAGATAGTCAGCAGAGCTAGAGCAGATCTATCACGCACTAATGTTACGTACCATTTGTCGTGGCACAGGGAAACTTGGGCACTCAATATTGAGTGATCTGCAGGCTTCCCTGCGCCGTGACAAATGGCACGTAACAATTAGCCCCCGAACAGCGACCCTCCAGACCCTGCAGAGGGTTTGGACCTGCGAGCCATGGTCCAGTGCAGTATCGGTGTCGGTGCCGATGCAGCCTGGGAGGAGAAAGAGCGAGCTCCGTGTGCTGGGAGACCCTAAAGAGGAGACTCGGGGGGCAAAAGAGCAGGTTCTGCATCTGAGCGACCCTAAAGAGGGGCTCAGCCGATGAAAATGCCATTGACATCTTGCAAAAAGTGTACATTTTCTGTATTGCTGCTGGAAAGACACCCTATATGGAAGTTTTAACTTTATGTTCAGACATTCCTTTACAAAGCAGTTAAACAGACGTTAAAGAGGGAGAAAAGTGGTGCTGTGTCACCTCTTTATTACCTGGCCCCCTGAGCCTGTGTGTAATAGGGAGTGATTTTGCTTCTGGCTGTAAACTGGCTGGGCTGGCAATCTCCAGAAGCGTGGTCTCATGTTCTTAGTAGCTAGACCTACTTTTGGATTCCTCTTTTCTTTTTTTCTAGGAGTTTCCGCTTTTGCTTTTTCTGATGGCCACAGATTTCCACAGCACTGTTTGTAACTTGAGCAGTAGATTTTGTAATAACAGTCCCCACCCTCAAGCAGAGACTCCATCACCCCATCACCCCATCAGTGTGACTGCAGGATGTGGCTGTGGGGACAACGCTTTGATTTGTGCACAGGGAAGGGTTGTGGGAAGTCAGAGTCACCTTTAAATCATAAACCTGGATGCTTTCAGCAGAAAAACCCAAAATATCTGTCTTGTATTTCCATGCTGGAGGGGGATGGAGTCCCAGGTGGGGCGCTCAAGCTGCAGCAGCCCATTGCCATCAGAGGAACAGGGATGTCCCCAGGGCTCGGGGCCACCTGGTGCCAGGGCTGGTGGCCAGGCTGGCAGCACAGCAGCCACAGCTGACCCTGCACACCTGCCCTGACTGCTCCAGCAGGGATCTCGGTGTTATCATTAATTAGTGCTTCATAAATGATCCTGTTTACACTGGGCTGGGCTCTGTGATCTCCAGTCCTCCTTAGTAAATAGTTTTAATTCCTCTTAGAGATGCTGAGGGAAAGAATTTTTCCTCTTCAAAGCAAACATAAAACACTTGGATTGTTTACTGCTTTCAACAGAGACTTAAAAGTTGCCGTGAATATTTGCTGGCCCTAGATTTTCACTTTAAGGAAATAAAATTATTTAATCTTTTATATATTTGAAACATTTTTCCCCCTTGTAAACAATGAGTAATAGTAAATCTCAATTTACCCTTTTTCCTTAAAATGAGGACAGCAGAAAAAACTTGCAAATACTTGGCTATGGAGAACTTTGGAAATCTGAAGTGTGTTGGCTGAGAGCTCTGCCATGTGAATAAGGAATGACTGTGCCATGAATTGGTGTTTTCCCCTGGGACCCTGGTGTGCACAGAGGGTGCCACAGGGGGAGCTGGGGCTGTCACAGTGGCAGCTGGGGATGCTCCCTTGGCCATGGAGGTGCAGTGAGCTGGAAGTTAGGAGATGCAGAGGGTCAGGATGATGCAAGGAATAATGATTACCATACTGCAGGGGTGCAGGGAGGATGTGGAAGAAGTACAGAACACTGATAGCGCAAGAATTTGGAGTTCTGCTCCTGGATGAGTCCTTCCCCCTTTGCTTGAATGTGGGATTTAACTAATGCTTAGAGATTAAAACTGAGATGGAATGTGATTGTGGACATTTATTTAGGAGGAATATAATTTACATTTTAGAATCAGTGATATTTTCTTTTGCTTTTCTGTATAATCTTAAAAAAAGGCTCCTCTCCCAGTCTAAGGAAGATGAGCACCTTGATCTCAGTCTACAGAGTTTGCCATTCAGAATTGGGGTGGGGCTGGGCTGCACCCACATTTGTCAGGCCTTTTGCCCAAGCTCCTGGATGTATAAAACTCTGAGGCTTTCTAACACCAGTCAAATCATTCAATCTAAAGGGAACAGCTCTCTGTTTTCTCAGACACAAAAAAAAAAATCCTGATTTTGTCAGAATTGTCTATGGTAGTAGTTTTCAAAGGCAGCAGAGAAAGTAATAAAGCTGATTGTACGATCCTTCTTTTCAGAAATTCTCACCATAAATAAAAAACATGTCGTTTTATCAAGCCAGGATCTTCCAAATCCCACTGGTTACACAGTTATATAGACAAAAACTCCAACCAAGAAAACCCTACTGAAAAAATTAATGGCATTTAGTCTGGACTTTTTAACAGTAATTTTTTTTACATGTAGCATTTCTGAATTATTAAATTTTTGTCTCTGCAAGATGATCAGGCAGGAATATGGCATCTTCTTTTCAGACCTGAATGAAAAGGATTTATCTAGATATAAAAATCTAAAAATATGATTTGTGTTTCACATTTCATTTACTCTAAGCATTTACAAAATTAGGTTGTCAGTGTCATCTATTCACCTATAAAAGCAGATGGGATTGCTATTAGGCATTTGGTGTGTCTATTAACACATTTAATTTGGTGTTACACCTCTGGGTGGAAAATCAAATTATAAACTCTTAAATTCAGATGATCATGCAATGTCACAGAGCTGCTAGCCACCATCTGATGAGCAATAATTACAGGTTTTTGAATTTTTCAAAGATGTCAAAAACTGTTGCTTTTGTCTGGAAGTCAGAAAAGTAATGGCAAATCAGTTCTTAAAGGCCTTGAGACTTTTTTTGATCCTCAACCCTCTCCATTCTGAACATAAGCATGCCAAACAAAATCTGTGCTAGACATTTTTTTTTGATTGGGAATTCAGGAATTCTGGATGTGGTGAGGGAATGCAGCAGGCTGTGTTGGAGTTCTGGGTGCTGGGAATTTCAGCCTTTCTCTGCTGACAGGCTCTGACTGCCAGGAGAGCCCTGCATTTCACCTGGGGCTGTGGAGAAGGCTTCCAAAATGGATTATAGCACTTGATAGGGATTATGGGTGTGCAGTTGGTTAGAAGTGTGTAATGTTACAGGGTGAATGAGCAAGGTGGAGGTTTTAGGGTGGAGGCTGGTTCTTCTTCTTCCCCTTTTTCTTTCTTCCTCCTTTTTCTTCCCCTTTTTCTTTCTTCCTCCTTTTTCTTCCCCTTTTTCTTTCTTCCTCCTTTTTCTTCCCCTTTTTCTTTCTTCCTCCTTTTTCTTCCCCTTTTTCTTTCTTCCTCCTTTTTCTTCCCCTTTTTCTTCCTCCTTCTTCATGGGTTTGGGTGGTATTTTGTAACTGGACAGAAAAGTCCTCGTTGTGGACTTTGAGTGATTAGTCATTGGGTTAAAAGTGAAAATAATAAGTCATTTCTTAATTGGATAGTTCAGCCTTAAAAGACCTTGTAACAAGAGAGAGTTAGCCATTTTGTGCCTTGTTAGGGAAATACTGCAGACCTCACTGCTGTGAGACTGCGACATAGGTAAGAAAAAATAAACATCTCAGCCTGAAGGTGAACTATTGTCTCAAGTGCCCTCAATGCACAGAGGTAGAAAAAAGAAGCTGGAAAGCAGCAGGTGGAACCTGGCACAAGGAACCAGGAGGCCACAATCCCTCAGCAGAGGCTCCACAGAATGGGTGAAGGGTTTTAGGGTAACCCTGGAACGCCCTGAGCCAGGCTTGGTGCTGAGTGTTTGGGGTCCCTCATGTTCCCTGTCCCCTCCTGCTGCTGAGGAGACAAGGGCAGGGCTGGCAGCCTGGCACAGCACAACTGTAGGAGCATCAAAATAGAAAATAGAACAGGAAATGTTCTAATCTCCCACAAATGGTGCCATGGAGAGAGAAAAAGCCATGCAGGGTGTGCAGGGAAGGACAGTGGCAGCTCCTGGGGGGTGCTGCAGGCTGGGACCACAAGAGCAGCCAGAGCAGCCACCAGGACAGCACTCAACATTTTCCTTGGGCTGTTTGGGGGTGTGGAAGGCTACAGAGAGCCCTTTGCAGACCTGGTGGGTAAAACTGTTAAAAGTGCAGGGTGGCTGTAGGTATTTGCTGGTTTATGGCTTTTCTGTCTGCTGCCAGTGTGAGAGCACAGCAGTGAGGGGCTGCCTCTCCTGGCTGCAGGGCGGTCAGAGGCTCTGGCACAGCCTCCAGGGAGGGAAAAGAAGCTGCCACTCTCCTCCCATTCCAGATTTTCTAAAGTGGTTGTTCAGAAGCAGGACTATAGATGTTCACCAGGAAAAGGAATTAATTTTTGGAGATTTTTCTGTGCTGTGGAAGGCAGAGCCAGGAATGCTGGCTGAGTGTCAGCAAATCGTGCCCAGCAGTTGGTGGGATGCAGCACAGAGATGCTGAGGTGACAAGAGCTTTGCAGGTTGAGTGCACTAATATGTTCTGGAAGGGATGTCTGCAATACAAAGGAAATTTGAACATCAAATAAGCCAAAGTTTACAGAAGTGTCTTCAACTCTGTGCAGGAGCAGGGCTGAAACTTACGGAACAGGGAGCACAGATTATGGAAGCACATAAACTGTGGAAAAACACAGCACAGCAATTTTTATTTAATTGAAGGATATAAAATTGACTCCTCTGTACCTGGGCTTTCTGCTCTTTACAAATCCTTTCCTTCCAGTTCAAGCTCTGCTATCCAGCACAGCCAGTGGCTCAGCTGGGGAGTGAATATTGTGAGCACCATGGGACTCACACTGCTCCATATATTGTTTCTATAAAGCTTTAAATGATAAATCACTGCAATGATAAAGACTGTAAAAAGCCATATAATAAGCTTTCAGTTATTTACCATACTACTAAAAATATTTTTAAATGTCACTGGAACCAGCTATAAAACTTTGTGGTACTAATTTAATGGTGTGGTAAAATCACCAATATATATATTGGGTCGTAGAGATAGAATTGAGGAGGGACAGATTTTGTGCAGGATATTTTTTAATGGCTGCTGGTCTTGGACTGGTAAATCTTGTACTGAATTATGAAAATCAGGACTGCAGCACAGTGTTGGCATTTACACTTTTTTTATGTGACAGAGGCAGTTACAGCAGACACTGTGTGGCTGTGAATAAGGAGTTACACTCTCGCCACAAAGTGAACCCGCTGTTGCTGCAAGTAGAAAAGCACAATCTTCAAAGACAGAGCTCATTCCTGGCCTTGATGATGCCTACTTACCAGGGAGAGGAGGCTGCTGTGGGGTGAGACAAAGCTCCTTTTGTCTGGAGCCTTGGCAGTGACCCTGGCTTGCAGCCTGTGACTCAGAGCAAACCCATCCTGCAGCCTGGACAGTGGGCACAGATCTGTCCCTCAGGTAACAGATGAGTGTATGGCAAGCTGAGAGAAGATTTCTTCATCCTCACCCTGTTGGTCTGCAGCTTGGATGATGCCTTGTAATATATGGCCACAAAACAACTCTGCAAATAACTCATGCTAGCTGTGCCTGTGCCTCTAGATGCTGTGTAATTTAAAGGATAATTAGGGCTCAAATTTCAGCAGAAGATGGATGTTGCAATAATGTCACCTTGTACCTGTAGAGCAGCTTTCATCTTGGAGGCATCCTGCTTGCTCAGAGAAAGATGCTCACAAATAAATGTGACTTTTGTCCTGCTGGGAACAGGCAGCCAGGCTCACAGGTGCAGAGCTATCCCTTCTTCCTGTAAATGGAAGATTTAATAGTACTGCTGGGGACTAATCTCTACTTTCTCATGTAAATATTTAGTTTAATTAATTTTGATAAATATTTAAAGCAGACATGATGCTGAACCTTCATAATAAAATGTCTATATATTTGCTTGCTATCACAATGATACTTTTTTCCTGCTACCTATTAAAAAAAAGATTAATGAGAGAGAGCACAGTCCATTGACTCCTGCTGAATCCTGTGCTCTCAGTCAGCTGGAAAAGGATTTGTCTCAGCTGATTTTCTCTAAGCAGGATTCTCTTTGTAAATGAGGAAGAAGCAGGCAGTTCTAGGGTGCTGTCCTTTCCCTTGGGGAGGCATTTGATGCAGATCAGACAGTGCTGGAAATGCAGCAGCTTTGCTCAATTGCTCATAAAATATTTAGTAGAAAATTAGGTGAGAAATTCTGACATTATTCCCATAGTATAATCCTACTTGATGCCTCAAAGTTATCAATATACATATATGGTGAAGATCTATATACATATATATATATACACTACTGGGAGTACAAATGCTATGAACACTTTAAAGACAGTGAACTTTGCCCCTGTGAGCAGTTCTGCAGTAGTGAATATAATGTTTTATTCATTTATTTTTGTACACATGAGCTCTAGCTGGTTCCAAAGCTGGGTTTCATGTGGCTCAGGATAGAAGGACAGGTATTTGTTTATACTTAGCTCTATTTCCTGCACCACATTCACTCTCAGAGGTCTAAAGTGTTCATTCCTGGGCAGATTTCAGGGCAGAGAACAAGTGCAATGGAATTTCAGAGCAGGGCTGCCAATAAAATGGGCAGCAGATGAAAATGGCTCTTCAGGCTGTTGTCCACCTACAGGGGAGCCCTGCCTGCCCCTTGGCCATCAGCCATTTCATTAATGCTATTTCATACAGCTCTGCTAAACACCCTGCCCTCATCTGTGCAGCACCCTGCTCTGAAGGCCCTGCTTCCTACATGGTGAATTATACAATTAATTTATAATGTATTTATCTGTTAGTTTGCTTGTCTCTCCTGAACAGTGGAAAATGCTTCTGAGGGCTCTCCTCTTTATCACTGCTGCATGAACAGCTGCTTCTTGCTAATTTCTTTGTGACACTTGAGCCTTTTAAGGTGGTGGGATGTGTAATGTAAGAGATGTTTATGAAAAAAAATCTGCTTTTTTATTTATAGATCTACAACTCAATAAAAGATGGATTTTCTAGGGCAGATTTCTGGACTGTGGAGGTTCCAGATACCATAAGTCATGGTTAGCACTCACTTTTGTTGTTTTGGTGGCACTGCTTGAGAAGCTTTTGTCAGGATAGCTGTGCTAGATTCAGTGAGAGCTTGTTGATTTGCATTAAGAAGCCCCAGTCATTCCACCAAGCAAGTTGTTCCTGGTTTCAGAATAACCAAAATGTGGAGTTTCACACCTGCAATACCAGCATTGAGCATGGACTTTAAAAACACCCAGCTCTTTTTAGAAGAATTGTTGCAACATTGATAATGAGTCCTACCTCCCTCAGGCTCATTGCTTTTAAACAACCCTTTGTCCTGTCTAGAAGTAACCTTGATTTTTTTGGAAAGATAATACTTTTTTGCTCATAAAAATCAGGACAAAACAATAAAAACCATCCACTCACGTTTTGGATGAGCTGAGCACTGTGTGCATCTCAACATCCTTTGTGCAGGACGTGTTCTTGCATGGATTGCAGTTCACACCATCAGGAACTGGTGTGTGAGGCTTTATACACAGAAATAAATGTCAGCTGTAGCTTTCAGTTCTTTCTTCAGCTCTTTGACAATATTAGCAGTTAGGAAATCAGTTTTATTATTCAATAGCCCTTAATTTAAGTCAGGCTTTTGCTTTACTACTGTGCATTTCTGGAAGCTGGAGAAAACCTCCACCAGAGATGGAATAAGATTCTAGGAAAGGAGCTGCCAAAGAGGAGAAAAAGGCTGCCCCTCTGTGGCATCAGGAAAATTTGAAGAGATTTTCCTGTTGGAAGCTCTCATTTGCCATTTGCAGTAAATTATAATAACCTCCTTCTTTATCTGTCATGAGCAAGGATGGCTTTGCTCTTGGCCATAAGTCCTGGCTCAGGAAGTGACCTTCTTAATTTATTCCTCATGAAGTGTGCAGAATTCATGCTGTGAGGGCTGAAATGACCAGAATAAGCCCTTTCCCCCAAGAGAAATGTGTGTGCTCCACGTTGCAGAAGGAAAATTCAGGCACATTCCAGAGCCAATGGATACACAGGTGCCTCATTTAATATTAAAAAGGTGCTCAATTAACTGTTTTCCATTTAAACAACTGCCAGAGAGGGCAACATTAATATTACATGTTGTTCTTCTCTTTTATTTATCTATTACCTAAACAGTGGATTAAAAAGTATGGAATTACAGCTAACAAAGCTTGAGTTTTATAATGAAAATACCTTGTTATACAGTGGGGAACAACAGCAGCCAGGCAGGCAGGAAGAGGCTCTGAAGGTGAAAGTACAATGGAGTTGTTTTCACTTTTCATCTTTAACCTTGGCAGGAGGTGTTGGCTTTGGAATCTTTTGAAGCACTGTGGGACAGGCCTCATTAATTCTAGCCCCTTAATTTTCAGAATTCCAAGGAAGTAGAATGGAAAAGTGAAATGAGCACAAAAGAAATTTAAAAAGGATTATAAACAGTTTACAGGCCAATTTCATCTTCAGAAGAGCACCTCTAATGTGTCTAAACTGGGAGCTGAAGAGGTTGATTAATGAATGTAGAACCATTTCTATATGAGCATTTATTTCAAATGCTTCAGGCTTAATTCTTATTTATGTAAAGCCAATTTAGGACACTTTGCAGGTCATTTATGTCCAAGTCTTTACACCACACAAAGCCTAAAAAAAGTCTTTGAATGGGGAATAAAAAGAACTATATTTTAAATCATAAATGACTGTATTTCTGATGTGCACTCAGTGTCAAAATGGAATTTTATGTGTGCCAAAAACTGAGTTGTGATTTGAAGGATGATGGTAGAAAAAACAAAGAGTTAAGAAAATTTTTCCTCCTTTCAGAAGTGGTTGAGAAGAATATCAATAATAAAGAGAATAATAAAGTATGTAAATAATAAAATGTTCTTTGTCTGTCTCTGCTCATGCTCTGGTCTGAGCCCTATTTTGATGGCTCAGAATTTAGGTTGGAATGTGAGTGGGACTGGCTTTGTACTGGATGGGCTGGCACCCATAGCATAGGGGAGCTCTTCCACCAGGAATGGTGTAAATCAGATAAGGACCCTCACCAGGTATGGGGTGAATATTGTGTAAAAATGGTGTAAATCAGATAAGGACCCTCGCCAGGTATGGGGTAAATATTGTGTAAAAATGGTGTAAATCAGATAAGGACCCTCACCAGGTATGGGGTAAATATTGTGTAAAAATGGTGTAAATCAGATAAGGACCCTCACCTGGTATGGGGTAAATATTGTGTAAAAATGGTGTAAATCAGATAAGGATAAAAAATGGTGTAAATCAGATAAGGACCCTCACCAGGTATGGGGTAAATATTGTGTAAAAATGGTGTAAATCAGATAAGGACCCTCACCTGGTATGGGGTAAATATTGTGTAAAAATGGTGTAAATCAGATAAGGACCCTCGCCAGGTATGGGGTAAATATTGTGTAAAAATGGTGTAAATCAGATAAGGACCCTCACCAGGTATGGGGTAAATATTGTGTAAAAATGGTGTAAATCAGATAAGGACCCGCACCAGGTATGGGGTAAATATTGTGTAAAAATGGTGTAAATCAGATAAGGACCAGCTGAGAACAGGGCTGGAATTCTCCTGCTCCAAAGTCTTTAGTGCTGATTTGAGTGAAGAGAGCAGGAGGAAACAAGTGAGGAGACAAGGCCAGTACAGGGGTGAGTTTTAGTGCTTGCAACACCCCTGGCTGTATCCAAGAGAGAGAAATGTTCATATCCCCTTGGTTCTCTCTGTGTATTCTCCCAATTCCTGAAGCATGAATTTTCTGGCAGATCAAGGGTGAAGGATGGATGCAGCTCAAGTGCAATTTTTACTGTGAATCATAAAAGTTTTCAATATACATATTCAAATTTTGACCTGGCTGCTTGTGCAATGTGGTTATTCCTGCCTATGTGCTCCATCATTCCTAAGAAGTCAAAGAATTCCTACAAATCCAAATAAACCCAACTAGCTCCTCCACTGAAGGAATGCAGGTTGTGTCGTGCAGAGCTGCATGTGCCAGCTGGTACCACGTGGCAATTTCCTTTCCTTTACTCTCAGGGCAATTAGTGACTTTCACTCTTCAAATTCTCTTGAAGGTCAAAGCTGTGCAACCTGAGCACATGTGGAACCTGAGATGCTGGTGGTAGTAATGTTAAACATATTCTGAAGTAGGACATGTGCTCTCTATTTTTAGCTGTAATCTTGGCTGAGTGGCAGAGTTAATGCACTGGTTAGAAATTGAATAAAACATGAGCCCTGTACTATGAGAACAATAATTTAGCTGTAATGTGATGCATGAGGTAAGGGGTGGTAATTTTCTCTGGAGAGGCAGTAAGTCACTGTGTACCCCAGTAAACAAGTGTGAATGGTTTGGAGAGCACATGGTGGTCATGATGGCCTCGTGCTGGAATCACAAAGGGATGGCAGGGTACACCTGTCCCAGCGTCTTGGAGAAGATTTGCATCTGGAAAGGGATGCAAAGGGATGAAGCATCCATCAGTAAATAAAACCTGCTTATTTCAGAAAAGTAATTGAGAGAATATTTGTGTCTTTATGGAAGGATTGTTCTCAGGAGACAAAACTATTGTGTTTGTAACAGACTCAGATTCCTTGATTGCACAAATTTTGGTTTGTCTCAGTAAAAGCAGTGACTTGCCTGCATTCATTTCTCATGGGCTGTCCTGGCAAAAGCAGATGGAAAGCCAAATATAATTAAATAATGGCAGACCTGCAAGATAGGCACTGAAAGGACAGCAGTGATAAGCACTCTGTGTTTAGCTGGCTAGACTCTAATCTTGGGGTAAAGATCACCCAGAATCCACAAACTGCCTCACAATCTCCCCTAACACTTCATATTAATGTTTCTTACAATTAATAAAGGAACTAGCAGTTACAATTTTGGGGAGGTTTGCAATATAGCCATTTACATTCTTACAGAACCCTAAACACAAATCTCAGAGCTCACATGACAGTTGCTTTATATGCAAACTACTTGCATAAGCTTCTCTCTAAACCAGAATTTTAAATAAATTTAGTGTCTGTGGTGAGTTTGCTCTAAAATGAACTCTTGAAATTCTGGTCTCGGGTCCTTCATTCCTGCCAAACCCGCAGCCCATTGGGAGGTCTCTCATTGTTTCCAGGCAGCAGTTGTTGCAAGGCACTGGTGGAAGTCTCTGCCAGCCCCGAATTGTCCCAAAGAGACAGAGAAAGGAGAGCCTGAAGACCCAAAGAGAAATTAATCTGTCCAGTTGGGTCAATGCATGCAGTTGTTGCTGAGGCTTGCCTGGGTGTGAGCTGAGCTCAGCTTCTTTCATGGCTCATTTAATGTGGCAATGATGGAGTAAAGGTGAGCTGAAAGCATCCTCTGGGAGTGCAGAAAGCAAGATACCACTCCACTTCTCCGAACTCTTGGGCAAGACACAAAAAGTCCAGGTTTCTCCCCAGCCGAGGGGCTCAGTCAGGTCTATTGCTTCTGCCTTTGCACTGCAAATTCTCCAATGTTTTTATTTTACTGTATGCATATCATTCCTCTCAAACTTGTTATAAACATGACAGGGTTTAAGCTGAGTTTGACTGAAATTTAGCTTCAAAATATTTTGATCAAATTAAATAAATAGAAGTAACATGACATATTTATTCAATCTTTGAAAAAAAAAACCCCTGTTTTGGTTTTGCTTTTTAATAGAATAATATAAAAGATGGACAATTCTAAATTCATGGTAGAAGACAGTTACAACAGAAGTTAGAAGTTAAATTGTTTTTAGCATCCTTTCAGGGTACAGTCTTTTGTCAATGGCAAAGGGATAGTATGATATGTAATAAAAAATAACATTATATTTGATTAACTGGCCTGTGTAACATCTCAGAACGCTGTGGTGTACATAGAGCTGTAATTGTGAGTTTTGTTGCTTGTGTCACCCTGTTGTCCTTATTTTTGGAATTTCTACCATGTTTCTCTCAGGCAGTGCTGGGGGAGCTGTGAATTTCAGATCCCAGAAAGCAAGGATGGAATTCAGGCAGTGAAGGAAACAGTGGCAACCTGGTCTTAGTGATATTTAAATAAACGTGGGCTGAATTTGGTAAAGGGAGGGTTATTGGAATCTGTGGCTCTGTTCCCCTTTGCAGGACAAACACAAACCAGAGCCTGAGCTGATGCTGAGATGGTCCCAGGGCAGTGCCCAGAGTGGTCCTGGCTGAGTTCTGTGCCTGGGGGCAGCTCTGCCCCTGAGTGGTTCCAAAGAGAGCCCTCAGGCTGAGCTTCTGTGCAGAGCCCAGCTCAGCAGAGCCTGGCTTTGTCTCATGAAGCCCATGCCCATCTCCAGCTGAGCTCCCCGGTGTTCCCCAGGGCTTGGTGGATCCTTCAGGCTGCTCTTGGGCATTTCAGGCCAGCCTGCTGGAGTTTCAGCCATTCCTCTTTCCACTTCAGTGGAATTGGGTCCAGCCATGTGTCAGGGCTGCAGCCAAATTGCTTCATTATCACCTAAGAGAAGTAGGAATCTCATTTGTTAATAGACTGGGTGCAAGTCTCATCTGGGGCTGGAGGTGCTGCACTGTGAGGAGATGCCTTACTCTGCATTTATTTTAAGAATAAGATTTTAGTTTTCTAATAGAATAGACTTCCACAGGCAAGGATATTGTTTTAGTCATCTCTTTCTGAACTATCCTATCTATTCTCCTGAAAATGTGTGTTCCTCTTTCTTTTTTGTTTGCTCTTCAGGATGCAGGAAAAAAGGCATTTACAAATGTACTGCCCCCAGGTTTTTACCAAAATCAAAATTAAGGGGAAAAAACTTGAGTGGAAGGTTTTTGTTTGGTTCAAAGTGAGATGAGAATGGCCAAGGGCTGTCTGGAGCAGATAGAATAAATGTTATGCAGGTGAAAAAGTGAAACCAAACTTTGGTACTTTCTGCTCTCCACAGCTATGATGACAGAAACCTCATTTTGAGAACTCATTTGAAGAGGCTGATTACTTCCAAAGCCTTGGCTCCTCTATGAATTCATTAAGTGATACTTTGGCAATTTGAAAAGTTCAGGAAAATGACTACTAATCAACAAAGTTGTTGAATTATTCAGTTATCTCCAGCGATGAGGGTTGTGTTCCCCATGTGCTGGAAGGAGCCCCTGGGGAGTGGGGAAAGCTCACAGAGCCCAGCAAGGAGGAAAGGCCATTTCCATCCTGGGTTAAGCTCTGAAATGAGCAGGACCTAGGAAAGGAAGCATCTGTCCAAAGTCTCAAATTGGGAGTGAGTCATGAAAACAAACCAAAGCTCACTGCTGGGTTGGTCTGCATCCACTTGCAGCCCCTCAGTTTATTCCTTTGAAGTTTCCTTTGTTTTCTCTTTTATTTTTAATAAATTTTTAAGTGCCAAAGCTCAAGAACTCTTCCTCTGACCTTCCAGCATCTCATTTCCCAGAATACAATTCCTTACCTTTGATAACTACATCATGTTCATCTCCCAGAAATCGAGCAGAACAAAAGTCTACCACCTCTAAAATACATGCAGGGAAAGAACAAAATCTTCTTATCTGTAAGACTTCTTCAGTTTTTATTTGTGGTTTTAGCTCTTCATTAAAGAGTTTTCTTCCACATAGTGCCACAACCATACTGTAGTCAAGGAATTACAAGAGGAAAATTATCATGGATAAGGAAATATCAGAGCTGTGCCACAAGAGGAGCTGCTTTCACTGTGGTGTTGTGTTTCAAAAGTTTGCTAATTGAGAACACGCATCTTGGCAAAGTTTAGCTGTTCTTATCCCCAGAGCAGCTGCATGGAGGTGCCTCTCTGTGAGATTTGGCAGCAGCTGCAAGAAAAACCCTCCTGCCCAAGGCAGAAGTGTCCAGGAGCTGCTGCATGTCAGAGGGACAGGGCAAGCCCTGGACCTGCGCAGGGTGAGGTGGGGCTCCAGTGCAAGAAAAGATGTGAAGGAATACACAGGCAAAAAATCTGTGAAGAGGGAGAGAGGAGGAAGTGTTTAGAAGCCAAGAACATTGTGTCAAGTAATATGGAAATGCCAGCAAGGAGATCAGGGAAAGGAGAATAATGAAACCAGAAGATTTCAAGGTTTGTTCACGTACAGGGCAGCACAGGTCTGTGCTGAGCTGCTCTGTGAAGGCACAATGAAAAAAACAGAAAATAACCAAGAGAAACAGTTTATGGCATAACTTTATGGTGAATTACATAGAGATCATCTGTAAGTACAGCTCAGTGTGGGATAAGGCACAATTCTTCTTTATTGCATCCCCATAACAAATTTCAAATGGCTCTATTAGGTGTCAGATAAACAGCTGTTAAAATAAGCTCTGCTCTGTGTCAGATTCCAGTCATGGACAGATTTGGACCAGGAGGAAAAGAGTCTGAGGTCCATCAGGAGATGCTCTGAAGTCTATACCTTGTATCACCAGGGTGGAATAGTACCTGGACATGGTTGTGCAGTGCTGATGTAGCCACATCTCACCTGTAGCACATCCACTCTGTTCCTTTTTGCTGCAAGACAGCAATAATGCAGATTAGACCATTTTTACAGCGCTCACAGTAGTAAATGGGAGTTCTTTGACCATGCAAAGGTAGTGAAATGTAATTTATCTCTAGGGCAACTCTATGTATTCCCTGGAGTTACACTGAGGAGGATCTGGTGTGCAGTATTTATAATGGCAGCAATTAGTGCTGAAGCACAAATGTTTATAGCAAAATTCACTGCTGCTCATTTTAAACTGTTGTGCAACTTAAACTGCACCAATTTAATTACACAGCAGAAATTAAGTTCTGATACAGTCTCTCGAGATTCTGGCTCTCACAGTGTGCAGGACCAGCCCCCATCCCTAGAGAACTCCCCCTGATGTGAGACCTCAGCACATTCAGCATCTTCCAGGAGCACCTCAGCTTCTCAGAGCATGGGCTTGTTGCAAGCAATATGACGATGGTGCAATGATAAAACTGATGTAAAATGATTTCTGAATCTGTCTATGTTATGAATAAGAGGCTTGACTATGCCAATATTCAAGCAGCGATCAATTTATTATTTAATATGGTAAAGTATGAGCAATACAGCGCTGGGTACAGTGGGGGAGGTTTCCCTCCAACTGCACATCCATAGTTGAGGGTTACAGGTATTTATAGGGGTACTCATCTGCTTTTTCAGCAGTTTCTATTCCCAACTTTTAACTCATCAGCAATTTTTATTCCAAATTATTACCTCACAATTCTATACACTATTGTGATTTTTATTTTCTTCAGGATATATCTCAAATGGAGCATCCCAGATGGCAGTGACTTAATTTCCAAAAGAAGAAAGATGAATCCCCTCTGGTGGAGTCCATCTCCCCAGATGTGAGCCCACCTTTTAATTGCAGAGACTATAACTCTAGTAACAGTGATGTCCAGCTTCCCTTTTTGAACCCATAAATCTTTGAGGTGATGGTCATCTTCCTTTCTCAAGCTGTTTTTCTCTGCTTCAATAAGGTGTGAGATAAGCATATTTCCTTTATATATATTCCAAAGCTATAGCTTCAAGGATATAGGTAATATTCTAAAATTGTACTTCAAAAGGTTATTATTGCATAGCCTTTTATGGATTAACTGCAAGCAAAAAGCAACATCCTTAACTCTTTAATTCCAATGCTCCTAAATCAACCAGGGTTAATTGCAAACAAAAGATAGGTTCAAAGGCCTTTTCCATGCTTTATTTTCCTCGGTTATTATTAGAATTCACAGCTCTCCCATTGCCGGCATCCACACATTTCGCATTCACAAAGACACACGTCGCCCGTTTGTACCTGACACGAAACACAACTTTGCGTCTCACATCTAGTTTTATGCAAGTTTCAAGCGAACATGTGGGATTTCCTCCCCCAGCTGCACTATTTACCATTGCTACCCAAACACAACCTTGTAGGATTCCCTATTCACACCCTGCTATCTTCTGTATCCAGCTGCTCTGGGTACCACTTTAGAACATGTAAATCTGAATGAAGGCCAAGAGTTGAGAGAGATTAAAGAATTAATCTGTTACACTAAGGAGAAAGCTGTTTTCCTAGTGGAATAACTTCACTGTAAAAGATACCCTGTCTTTCTAACAGCTACATAATCAGTTCCTAGAAAAAGTTGGGAAGAGCTGGAGGAACATCTCTGTCCCTTGCTGATCCAGATCACTGCAGGGCCATCTCAGTGGCCAGCATGGCTCTCTCTCCTGTGAGAGAGACTTTGGATGTCCCTCCCAGTCACAGTTAATAGGTTTTAGGCTAGATCTAATTAGTGTCCTGCTAAAGTGAGAAATGTTACTGAGCAGACCCAGAGAAACAGAGCAGTCTCTTAGAATGGCATGGAGCGAGATTTCCTCTGGGACTGAGTAAATTAGCCATGTGCAATCAAAGCCTGTGGAGCTGAGCCAAACTACTGCAGCTGAGTGTTCTGCGGACTGCACTCTCTGAATTTCTGAGCTAAACAGTGATGCTACTCAAAATTCCACCTTGCTCTACGCAAAGCAAGAGTACATCTCTTGGTTTGTGTTTTGAGCCCCGTTTCTGTCTGCTGAGAGGCTGAGGCTCCAGCCCTGCTAGGATGCGGGGCAGCACAGTGCTCCTGACCCCAGGGTCCCTGTTGGGACCCCTGGCAGCTCTCCTGGGTGGGAGCAGTGACCTGAGCCGGGCAGCTCAGCTCCTGCACAGCCGCAGCAGAGCGCCCAGAGCAGCTGCTGTGCCCCTGCCTGCTCCTGGAGCCTTTCCTGAGGCAGGGCATCCTCCCAGTGGGATCAGATGAAGCTGGCTGGGCACTGCTCACTGCACAGGGAGCCATCGCCAGAGGAGATTTCCCTCCTGGGAGGTTTGCACACAGATGATGGAGTCTCTGGTGCAGCAAGGCAGGGACATGGGCTCGGGAGGGGTGAAGGCAAGGAGACTCTTCAGATTTACTGCCTTTTTCTCTTCCATGGGAACAATGAATTAAGTCTGTGGAGTGCAGTTAGGAAAAGCTGCGCCCTGAATCCAAGCAGCAGCAGCACCTGCCTCTCTTTGTGTATGGAACATGGACAGCCAAGGGAGTTCCAGCAACTTCAATTACTTCTCCTATTTCTCTGCACAGGAGAGAACTCCTTAGCATTTTTTCTTTGTCCTTTCCAGAGTCTTTTGTCAGGGAGGTTTATTTAGCAAAACAATTGACAAATATGCATATCTATTAACTGCCACATCATGTTAAGTCTCAGCTGGTCTGTTTTCCTCTGTCAAACTTAATTACAGTCCAGGAGACAACGCAACATGATACAAGTGACAAAAAATGACAGAACATGTCAAAACAAAATGTGTCAGCCTGGAATATCCAGAAGGCAGTTCCTGAAGCAAAGAAGTGATCCCACTCATCCCCCAGCTCCTCTCTCAGCTTCCTCTCCTACACAGATGAGTTCACAGTCCTCAGCTTGACTCACAGTGTCTGAAAATTGAAATTGTTTTGTTTCCTGAATGCCTGTCAAATCAGAAGTCACATCCTCTGTATAATTTACTAAATGTCCTTTTTTTTTTTTTTTGGATATTATTGCTCTATAGGGCAATTCCTGCAGCCTTGTTTACATCTGGCCTTGTTTGTGGCTCCTCATTCTTGTCTGGCTCTCTCCATCAAACCATCTCCCCCTGTCAGACATCACATCTGCTCTCCTTGCTCCTGAGCAGCGTTAATGAAACACCCACCACTACACTATTCCATTCCTCTGGGCTTCCTTCTTCCTGTCCATGTAGTAAATAATCTGGAATCTGCAGACAGAATCATTTGCATTGGTTTTGGTTGCTGGAGCTGCAGCCATGACTGGAGGCTGGAGCCACGTCCTCACTCAGTGCAGGCTGCGGAGGTGTTGGGACTAGCATGAGAAATTTGCTGCTAAATATATTTGAGGGAGGGAAAGATTTTCTTCAATCATGTTAATGATGTCCTCATGATCAAGAAATACGTGAAACAGGCAGATTCTTCAATAATGAATCTCTCCCTAAGTCACTTTTGGACTAATTTTGAAAATTCACATTGTTGAGTGAACAGCAATTCAATCTCTTACATGGACCTGCCTTCTGCTGAAATTTTGATTATGAGATGCTGTATTTTAGAATGACTTCAGGAATTTGTATTTCTTTGAGTTGATGTCATGGATATTTATCAGGATTTCCCCTTCACAAAACAAGAGGTGTACTCTCAAAATAATTCAATATTAGCCAAAATGTGTGGTTCTTCATGTATGAAAGTTCCAGGCTGAATTATTTTTTAAAGGGAGGCTTTGTTTCCATACCAGTTACTGATTTGCTGAAGAAGTTTTCCAAATGATATTCCTTGAGCTGAGTTGTGCAGGAGTAAAACTCTTACTATATGATCATTGGTCTGACTATAAAATTTCTCATCTTGGTTGTTCTCAGCTATTTTGGTCATTTGCTCTCTGTTTTCCTTTGATGTTTGGATTGTCCAAAGGGCTAAATGAGGATTTTCTTAAAATGCTTTTTCTTTTTGGCTTTGAATTGAACCAGACTGACCATTTTTTTCATTCAATGCATTAATTTCCTGTATTTTATGTTCTCACTGTCTTAGGAACTGATTAAGTCTTAACATTTTCTATGGTTATGCACTATTGACCCATTCTGGGTATATAATTTTTATATCTTTTTCTTTGTATCTTTTATGTCTTAATTTCACTCCCACAGAACATAAGTCTTCACAGCATTGTCCATAGTCTCCTGTATATTTGGGAAAATCTTTTTCTTTCATTAATTCCATTTTGTTTCTCTTTCACAACCCACCAACAGTTGATAAAACATAATTTTTTGCATGTGAACATTCAGGAATTAATTTCTCTCTCTCCCAGAAGACTGGAGAAATCCATTAAGGTCTTGAAGTCAATGTGAGTCACTTTTATTTTCCTGAAGCAAAGGGAGAAAGGCTGAAGGAAATAAACCAGAGTGCTCATATTTTGCAGTGCATGTATATGGTGGGAGTTTCAGCATTATCAAAAACTCATGAACTGTGTATGATAATCTGGAGAATCTTTTCAGTCCTTTGAAATCCTTCCTGTGGTGTCACGGCTCAATTCTAGTGTAAATTTAATTTTAAAGTCAGCCCTGCTTTAAGCATTGGGGTTGGGCCAGATGCCCTCCAAAGGGCTTAGCCTAAAGTATTTAATGATTCTTATGTTGGTTTTAAAATATTCTTCATCATATTAATGCAGAATATTTTTGTGCCCATCCCAGACCTGCTGATCCCAGTGTTGCTGCTGTGGCAGCTGCTCAGCACAGAGGTTTCAGAGCCTGGTTTGGGTTATGCTGCTGGGTTTGACATCTGCATCACCTCAGGCTAATGCCAGAGAACAAACACTAAAAAACAGGGGTTTACTTCCCTCACTGAGGGCAACAGTTTGTGGAATTATCTCAGAGACACACAGTGAATACAGGACACAAAATGGTCTGTTGTGCATCCGGGATGATTTCTCTGCAACGTTCAGAATTAACGCTCCATTATCAGAGCTCATGTGGGGTATGAGGGAGGGAAAATCAGCTGCATTCCTTTTTAGAAAGAATAGATATGATTTCAGGGGAATGCACCACGCACTTTTATGAATCTGTGAGCATCCAGACACTGCAGAGGTCAAAGCACCCTCTGCAGTCAGCTCAGCTACACCATAGAAATGGTTTCTGCCATTTTTGTGTTCACGCTGACCTACATGCTTTTTCCATTGCATTTGCTCTCCACTCTTCATTTATTCTAAAATATTTTATCAGACCTAGGAACTGTAAAAACGTAGGGAGCGTGTGCATTCATAAACCTAAATTCTGTAACTTCCTTGGAATGGAATGAATGCATAAGTGAGTATTTGGATGAATCCTGGAGAATGAATACCACGATGGGACTCTGTGCAGTGAAATGATGATTATTTCTAAGCACTGTCCTCTTCCTTTTCAGTCTCCCAGTGTTTGCTGGGGTCCATCGCTGTGCCCCTCTCTGGGTAAGAAGGTATGTACATGTACATGTCTCATGTACAGACAGTGCCCCAGCCCAGCTCACATGAAACAACAACCAGAAACCCAAAAGTCTTTGGAGTTAACTTTCTTTTCCAGTGTAAAACTAAGTATATTCACCACTTTCACTGATTTTTAGGTAAAGAGAATTACTAACATTAATAAAAATATGGTGGCATTTCATTAAGAGAAGTAGAAATTAGATGTTTGATATACTTGATAGAGACAAAAACTTAGCAATATTTTCCACCTGTTGGTGAGTTAGCACCAGGCAGACGGTGCAGTCACATCAGAGGAACTGAGATTGTTAAAGAAAAGGACTGAGGATTTCAAGGATTTCAAAGCTTTGCAAGGTGCAATCCACTGCAAGCATGTGAGTGCCTCATTGTTGGTTTCAGCTATTTTCTTTTGTGAATGATTTCACTGTCCAGGGAATTCCTGTGCTTCTCTCCAAAGGTCCAGCTCAATTTTCCACCAGTCCAGATTCTCTCCCAGTCCTCCACTTCACCCATTAGTAGGGTTTTGACATTTCTCCAAGGGGAATTGTTTGGGTTTTTTTCCCCACAGAGTGATATTCTCCTCCCAGGCAACCTTGTTCTTGTCTTGGAAGGCTCTGCTCATATCCCTGGGTTTTTTTTTCCTATAATGATTTGATATTTTCTCTCCTGATCTCTTTCCAATACCTAAGGCTCTGTTTTTCTTCCAAAAATGTTCTTGCCTCCTCTTGTAAATCTGTGATTATCTGGCTTGTCATATTCCTGAAATAAACCATTAGCTTGTAGCTGAAGAGAGATGATCTAAGAAATTGGGAAACCCTCAAGTATCACCTTGAAAGTGCCATTACCACAGGCCAGCTTGTGATGTGAAGAAAGAGATTAAAATGACAGTTATGAAACTCCCTTAAATGACAGAGCCATAATCCCATCAATGACATTGACCAAGGAAAAAAATTAAATAAGTCTGTTATCAAATTTCTTTTTATTGCAACCCCTATAGGATTCCATAAGAAATATAGTGCTGATTTTTAATTGATGAAATCTAATAAGGACTGTAAAATTATAAAGGAATCATTGGAATTGTGTATTCATTTTATGTCCTTTGAAGAAGCACCTACTATGAATTTAAAGCTTAATTTTTCCCAGGGTAGGGAAAAAAGAGAATTTTGAAGGACAGCTTTGATGTAAGTTTTCCACAGTGCCTTGCTATTAGTCCTACATCAGCTCTTAGAGTGAGATGTAATGATAGCTCTCTTTAGAGACAGAAAATAATTTGCTTTTTCAGTGGGTTTGTTGTCATGGTTGCCTCCATGATGTGAAATGTGGAACTTATAAAGGGAATCAGAAGTACTTCAGGCAGAGCTCCATGGTGTCAGTATTGATGCAGCAACCTTTACATAAAGAATAGACTTTTGCTTAAATAGGATTTAGGGCTTGATGTAAGAATTGCTGGATGAAATTTTTATATGGATATAATTTATATATACATATATATATATATAAAAAGTGGGCCTGATTAGAGAACAATGGTGTTTGTACCCTTCAGATGTGTGGGGATCCACAGCTGGGATGGAGTCTGATGAAAATGAAACCCACTTGCAATACACCAACCCACCAACCTGCCAGGATGCCTCAGACATTGCTGTTCCACAAGCTGTCTGTAACAAAGCTGATCAGTGTTCTTTGATTTGCATTCCCTTTCCACACTGTGAGCTGGAGCTGGGCTTATAGACAATTTTGGAAGTGGTGGTGGAAAGAGAAAAGAAAGCAAATAAAGCCAAGCCAGGCTTTTGAGAGGTGCGAGCTGCAAAAATTAGAAAGTAGATATTGTCCTTCAGAAGTACGCTTTGTTTTGGGTCTGTGTTTTCAGGTTTTGCTCTCCTGATTTAGAGTCCCTTTTTCTGTGAGTCATACCAGTAGATTCCTTCCTGAGAATACTTGGAGTCCCTGTGACTAAAAGATCAATAACAGAGAAAATCACTCCTGTTTGTTTTGCTTTCAATGTGCCTTGCAGCCCCTAAAAGTCGAAGGAGCACATCATTCCCTCTCTTCCAGTCCCCTTCTCCTTTTTACCTTCATGCAGTTCTACTCCTATCTTACTTAGCTCCTCTGCTCTGTTGCATGAGCTCTTGTTCTGTTTAATCTGTCTGATTTGAAGTGCTCAGAAGAAAGGTGGCTTTGGGAGCAATGTGGGATATGGCAAAACGGTGAGAGTTTTCTTTGGACAGAAACAGCCTGAGAGGCAGAGAGCGCTCAGGAACAGGAGGCAGTGAATTTACTGCTGTCCTCCAGGTGTGACAGTGTCCCCTCCTCCTGTGACCGTGCCAGGCAGGCCCTGTCTCCTGTTTGATAACGGGGCTGTTCTCTCTAACTCCAGCTCCTGACTGCAGCTTCAGTAGTGACACAGGCATTTCCTGGTGCTCTCTGGATGCCCTGGGGTGGGGAGGTTTGCTCTGTTCCTCACCTTGTGCTGCAGAACTCAGCAGCAGCTCCTCAATGCACTCACTGTGCTTAGGAATTGTTGCTCTTTCGTTGTGACAGAGAGATGGGGGTAATTGCAGGTTTATGTTTTTGTTTTTATGGATATGAAATTAGTCTGGGATGTCTTTGATATATGAACTCGGTTTGGCCACTAGGATACAGATTTTCCTGGGCCTGCTAATGCAGAGTTATGCCATTCTGAGGGACAGCAGCCTGAAACACTGAAAAAACCAAATCACTCTCTGTAGACATCTCAAACTGCACTGTAAAAGTGGCATTACTTGCTCTCCAGGTATTTCTTAGACATCATCCCTTTTGCTATTCTTCCCCACAGGATCATTATCAGTTTTCTTACAATACATAAAAGCCATCAAGAAAACACAATGTTTGTAGGATTACATTAGGGTCTTTATATTAATATGTCACAGACATCTTTTATGAAAAATCCTTTCCTTAAGATTTTTCCTCCTGAGAAGCTGAGAGGCCTCAGGAACAAAATATAAACCATGGTTATCTGCTGCTGTAGAATGCAACAGGTGGATCTGTGATTGGGCCATGTTGGTTGTTTTAATTAATGGCCAATCACAGCCCAGCTGGCTCGGACAGAGAGTCCAAGACAGAGCCTTTTCTATCATTTCTTCCTATTCTATTCTTAGCTAGCCTTCTGATGAAATCCTTTCTTCTAGTATAGTTTTAATGTAATATATATTCTTTTAGTATAGTTTTTCTTTTAGTATAGTTTTAATGTAATATATATCATACAATAATAAATCAAGCCTTCTGAAACATGGAGTCAGATCCTCGTCTCTTCCCTCATCCTGGGACCCCTGTGAACACTGTCACATTAATAGACAGTTCTATTGAATGTACTTCAGAAAAGAAGGAATTAAAATGCCTCCTGGTATCAGATCATCTTCTGCCCCTCTTCAGTGCTGCTCCCAGGCAGGATCTCCCTGCTCTCATTGCAGCACATTTCCCCCTGCCCCGTGTAGTTCCTGAAGCTGTGCAAATGGATCTGTAAGTGTAATGAAGACTCAAAAGCTTTGTATAAGGAATTAAGGTCAATTATCAAGGTAGGCATTCTGTCATCTAAGTGTTGGAGAAATTTATGGTCACAGACTAAATGTATTTCAGATTTGACAACACACAGCTGTTGGCAGGGGGTTTTCCTTCCCTCCACATTTTCTTTGTGGTATAAGAATGTGCAGAATGGGCTTTTCACTGCTGGTGGGCAAAGCTTTTGGTGGTCAGAAGCTATTCCAGTCCTTTGAAATGCTCTGTTAATGGATTGAAGCAAAGAGCCTGATTTCTCAGGCAGTGTTTAAACCTTGAGGCTACACAGCAGCCTTCCTTCTCTGCTGTTAAAGATTTTATGCGTTTCTCTTTCCCTACCCTTTTGTCTCGTCTGTTCAGGTTGTTCTTTGCTGTCAAAGCCTTCCTTTATCAAATCTCAGCCCTGTACCTGGTTATCAGTCCAGTCTTCAAAGCACCTCAATTGCAGTAGGCTGTGCTTGGCTCTCCTGTTGCCTGTGCACAGGGTCTCCACCAAAGGAGATGGGAGAGCCTTATCTGGGAAAAGGAAATGCTATTCTGGGATGAGTGTGGGAGACCGCAGCTCTGTGGGTGTGCTCCATGTATTATTTTTACAGTATCTGTCCCAAGTATCTAGCTGTCAGACAGCTTCAGCAGTTAGTAAAACACCTGCAATAACACCTATGAAAAGTTATCAAAATTCTTACCATGAGCTTGGCAATCAAATGAAGATACGTGGGCTGACATGTACCCCCAAACTAACCCCGAAACTCTGCCAAACCTGAACAGTTCACATACTCTCCTATTACTCATTGGTACTTTTCCTCAGTGAAGATGCAATTAAGATACAAAAGGTGTTAAGGTCTTGTCAATTCAATAATATTTCAAGTTCTTGGAAACAAAATAAACAACATAGAGATTATACAAAACCTTACAACTGTGTTTCACTCCTACATGACATAATCTTGTTTCTTCCATCTGCCAGCATGAACCCTGATGGTAAAGTGCTGTGTGTTAGCCAGAGGGCCACTGAGCCCTGGAACCACCCTGTGCTCTGAGCTGTGGCCATGCTCAGAAAGCCAAGCCCCCCCTCACACAGGCAGAAACACCTCATGATGTAGTGATTCCTACACAGAAAAAAATATTCTGTATTTCTTAGCTTTATGCATTTAATTAAGGTGCTGGTTTCTGCCCTGTGTGTTTCCTATCTCAGAGCAGCAATAATGTTGCCTCACAGCCCTGCAGTACACCACAGATATTTCATGTCTAGGGCTTCTCAACATAGAAGCACAGTGTTCCAAAAGGCTTGCTCATAGTCATGCTTTATCAGACAGAATTATGCAATGCTATATTAAATATTTCAGAAGAAATTAGAACTTAATTCAGTGGCACTGATCATCTCCTTGTTCTGTTTGTGATTAAGGAGATGCTGTCAAAGTGGGTAGGTTAGAAATTAACTTAGCTTGACAAGTGTCTCATTTAGTAGCTCTTTTTTTGAATATTCTGCTCCTACTTCCTTGACTTCTAATTCAAAGCTAAGCCAAAATACAAATCCAGTGACAACAGCTTCCTCCTTGGTTGGGTTTCAAGCAGCCCTTCCCAGAAATGCAAGCTGCCTGCTGGTGACACATCAGGAAACAAGGTTTGTGGGCACTTGTTTTGCCTCTTAATTTTCCTTGACTGCTAGATAGACTGCTGCCACTTGTCCTCAGATGGAGGCTGCTGGCAGCAGGGCCAGCCTGGCAGGCTGTGTGCACGTCCAGGCTGTTTGCACACCCAGCTGTTTGCACGTCCAGGCTGTTTGCACGTCCAGCTGTTTGTTTGCATGTCCAGCTGTGTGCACGTCCAGGCTGTTTGCACGTCCAGCTGTTTGCACGTCCAGCTGTGTGCACATCCAGGCTGTGTGCACGTCCAGGCTGTTTGCACATCCAGCTGTTTGTTTGCACGTCCAGCTCTTTGCACATCCAGCTGTGTGCACGTCCAGCTGTTTGCACATCCAGGCTGTTTGCCCATCCAGCTCTTTGCACACCCAGCTGTTTGCATGTCCAGGCTGTGTGCACGTCCAGGCTGTTTGCACGTCCAGGCTGTTTGCACTTCCAACTCTGCACACCCAGCTGTTTGCACGTCCAGGCTGTGTGCACGTCCAGGCTGTGTGCACATCCAGGCTGTGTGCACGTCCAGGCTGTGTGCACATCCAGGCTGTTTGCACATCCAGCTCTTTGCACATTCAGCTGTGTGCACATCCAGGCTTGCACGTCCAGGCTGTTTGCACGTCCAGGCTGTTTGCCCATCCAGGCTGTTTGCACGTCCAGCTATTTGCACGTCCAGGCTGTGTGCACGTCCAGGCTCTGTGCACACCCAGCTGTTTGCACATCCAGCTGCTCTGCAGTGCCATCCTCTGGGCCCTGCCCTGTCTGGGCCAGCAGTGGCTCGTGCTGCAGAGGCTGGCTCAGCATGCAGGGCAGAGTGGGAGAAGATCCAGGGAGGGACACTAGCTGTAGATATGACTTCTGGTCCTTTTAATTCCTCAGTGTCCCCTCTTCTGGAGGAAAGTGAACAAATCCATCACTGCTGGAATCTGTGGGTGACTCAGCCAGGTTCACAGGAGGAGCCACGCTGCCCAGGAGAAGAAATTGCTCTGCTCATAATCAAAGCTACTAAAACTAGCTGGCCTTTTCATAGTGTCTCCTAAAATACAGCTGTCACAGTCTGCAATGGGAGGGGGAAAGAAGGGAAAGGATCCTGATATAGAAAATGTTGAGAGGTCAGATAAAGGTGTTCACGTGGAGGGTACATGGCACATTCAGAGCCCTACAGCTCACAGTCACTGGAGACAGGACATAAAAGCTGAGTGGTGTTTGTTATTCTCTCTCATGCTGGCAGTAATTGTGATGGGAATTATCAGTGACACTGAGCTAAACCTCTCCTCCTGCAGTCTTGTGGGCTGCAATCTTGCTCTCTGCTTAGAATGCAGCAAGGAGCTGAGGCACACATGGGAGAAGGGCAGGGAGGAAATCCTTCCTCTGAGAAGGAAACCTGGAGCACCAAAGCCAGCACTGGCAGTGCAGATTTCATTTTCTTTTTTGCAAATGCAGCAAAGCTTAGCTCGGGGCTTCTTATGGTAACCTGTCTGAATTGCATTGAGTTATAAAAGCTAACACAAGTTGAGGTAATCATACAAAGCCATGGCTGAATCTCAGACTCCATCTTCTCCCAGAAAGAGACACTAACAGCAGTTCAAGCAGGGCATGGCTGTACTTTTCTCCCCTCTATACACTGTTGATAATACAGCCTTTGCTTCCTAGTATTTTTCCCACTGGCAGTGATTGCTGTGTAGCCAGCCAGCACCATTTTCCCCATGAGAATAAAAGCTCTTTTTTCCCCCTAAGATGATAAGCTCAAGAGGTGTCCTTTAAAGCAAACTAACAGTTAACTGTGCAATTGCTGTGCACTATTCAGTTGGCATTTTCAGTGTCAAGCTAACACCAAATGTTATTAAATGGAGGTGGAGAGGGCAAGAACTTCTCCTCTGGACTCCAAAAGAGTGTTCTGCCTCCCTTGCACTGTGTATACAATAAAAACCATGAAATCCACTAAGTGTTAAAACAACATTTTTTACAGATTTGTGCCATGGCTTATTTGCATGGAAAAATGGTTTTGCATTTTTCTGTCCCAGTCCTGGAAACAGGCCACACCAGAGCTGTGGGGCAGTGGTGGGCTAGGGGCTGGGAGCTCTGCCTTTGCCTATTCATTTGGGAATGAGCAATAATTGTTCCCAAGCAGTATTTGTTTCACCCAGGACAGTAGTTGGCAAGCACTGTTCCTGTCTTTATCTCCAACCATGAACCTTCTGATTCCATTTGCTCCTGTTGTTCCCCTGGCTGTGGAAGCCAGACTGAGCTGATTGCCTCTCATCCCTGCCCCACTGCTGTTTCAAAGCCATGCCAAACATTCAGACAAAGAAATGCCAAGAGCTACAGATCAACCAGAGCAAGACGTTCCAAATAATTGCACCCTAGACTGGGAGGCAATATTTGTGTGGGCTGTGTGGAGAGGGGAATGTGTGTCCAGGGAAAAGAGTGAAACCAAGGGGAAGTGATTGGGGTTTGCTGTGCCTTCTACTTGTCACGTGTATTGCTGTGAGGAAATGGGAACAAGCTGAAGCTAAAATGTGAGATGAATTCAGCTGCTTTCAAAACCAGCAAGATTTTCACCTGTGTTTTTGCAAAATTGTGTACAACACCTTGAGATAGATCAGATTAGAGCAACATGACAGGATTTATGGTGACTGAAGTACCTTTGGTGAAGACACATTTCCTAGACTGGACATGGCTGTTGTGCTAACATCAGTGGGGTCCCCCAGAAGCTGCTGTCAGGAGAACAGAGGGCTGTGCACTTGTCCTGCTCGTGTCCTCCAACCCTCTGATGGCAGCAGAATTACTGGACTTTATGGGAAAACTTTGAAGTGAAAAACTTTAGTTCTATATTTTTCACTTCTTTGTTGCTACCACTGCAGTTTCACCTGTCTTATAAATTATGCACTGTTTGCCCTCTTGAAATTGTCTGGTTTCTGAGTTTTATGCTTTCCAAAGGTTTTTTCTTCACTGCTTTAGGTGACTTTGTATGGTACATGACTCTGAGTGCTATTTATGGGGGTTTGATTTATTGCCTTACCCTCTCAAATCTAGCCAATCTATTTATGTATTTTGTTTTGCTCAGAACCACATTTTCCCCACAAGCTAGTCTGACTTGGTTTTGAAAGTCCTTTCTGAAAAAGACCTGCCTCATGCACAGACTCCAGTACTTTTGAAAAAGTGAAAAACCAACTCAGCCAAACTGATCTTTCTTACATAATTTTTCTCCTTTCACTATTTCAAATAGCATTAGAGCCCTGCTCCATTCCGGTGTCAAGATTTATTTCCCTGAGCCCTAAGATGTGTGTGCTATAGGAATAGATCTGCTCAGATGTGGTACAACAGATGGGTGGCAGAGATTGCCACCACTGCTCAGACCCCTGGCTTTGGTGCCTGCGTGAAGCTGTTTGATGAGACTGGCTTTGATTGCAATGCAGGACTTGGCAGGAAGCAGACCCTGGGCTGCCCCAGGTTTCCTGAAATGCCCTTGGGCTCTTACCACTTTTTCTGCTGTCCTCTTTTCCTGATGCAATTGCATTTCAAAGCTGAGGTTTGAGGACATCGCCCATGTCTTAGGAGGATGCAACTCCACTGATTTCCACAGAGTTGTTTTCATGCAAAAAAATACTTGAATTTATTCTGGAGATAACACAGCTCTTTGAAAGTCAAGCTACTGGCTGTTTAAAAAACATTTTAAAAATACACACTACACACTTTTATGTCTGCTTTCGAATCAACACTGAGGAGCTGCTTTTAGAGCCCAAGATTAAAGTGGAAGGAGTTATGAGCACTGTGGAAGATAATGAACCTCTGTACAAACTACCTGCCTGAGACAATATGTGCCTACATGTTAATAAGGCCAATATGCAGGAACAAGCCATCTTGAGTACTTTGTTTCAATTTTTTCTGTGGTTTTTTTTCGGGCTCTGTGAATGCTCTGATGAGATCTTACCTACATCTTGGCTGTGTGGGAGTCAATCCTTCCTCCAAATTGTCTGTTGTTATCCTAGCAGGAGGTTTGACCAGAAGGCTGGAGTAAATTAATGGCTACGCAAAGGTTCCATATAATTTCTGTTTAGGTTTGTAGCTGTGTGGTTTCACAGTTCTTTGAGATGAGCTTTGTAATAGCAACAACTCTGACCTTAGAGAACTTGATTTGTGGAGGGAAGAAGATAAGAAAGAAGACGTTTATAAGTCCTTTGTTATTTAAAGGAGCTGGAGTGGCATTTCCATTTTAACGCGGTGCCTGCCCTGCGTGCCTGGTGCCAATGGCAGGGAGCAGCAGGATGCTGCACAAGGGCTCAGGGACCTGAACCCACGGTGCTGCTCCTCAGAGCAGCTCCCTTCATCTCCCTGCTCTGTTTCTCCTCTCATCCTCCATGCTGGTGGTGAACATCGGGACAGAATTGCCTCTTGCTCTGCAAGGACAAAGCGTGCAGCTTAGAGGGAGCCTTGGCTGAGCTGCAGCACAGAATTGAATCATGGCACAAGCCCTGCTGGTCAGAGTGTGCTGGCATGATGCTGTTGAGGCAGGGATGGAAAGAAAGACTCGAGTCTTCAGATGGATCAGAAGGCTCTGTTTAATGAAAGAAGCAGGTCTTTTTATAATGACTTGATTGGTCTCAATCTCCTTTTTTTTGGTGTACTACGAATAGCACACCATGTGTGGAGAACCATAACTATAAACAATGGTTACAGAAAGAGAGATAATGATTGTTTGAATTCTTTTGTCTAGATGCCCAGGGTCAGCCTGGGAGAAATTGTCTCTGCTCTTTCTTTGGCTGAACTGAGAATTTCCACCCTGGCACAGCTCAGTGTGAGGGCTGCCACCTCCCAGGAGGACAGAGGAGTGTGCATGAACAGAGTGGGTTATGCTGGGTATCACTGACTTTTCATGTACCTGGCAGAAATATATAAATCTTAGTGCCATGCTGTTGTTCTGTGGGCAGTTGTTCACGCAGCAGTTTCATTAACCAGCAGCAGAAGCAGCCTCTTGAGCACAGAATTTGTTTCCAAGGAAATTGGAAACCTGGCCTCTAATCAAGTGGATGTTTTTTAATGCCATAATATGAGATTACTCAATGTTGTCATATGGGTACTCTGCAGTGTTTTTCTGTAGTTATAACACCAACATTTCATTAAGCTGAATGTTATTATGCAGTTTCAATTATCTGAATCTTGCCTATGCAGACACTTCTAACAACTGCATGCTAAAGCTAAATGTTTAATTTATATATTTATCTGCTTTATGTGAAAGAGAGGAAAGCTTCTAGCTCTAGCCCCGTAGTGGAGAGCTGCCCCCAAAATATGCCAGGAAGATTACTCTAAATGCTGCATAGAAAAAAAAAATTAAAAAAAATAGGAAAACCAGAAGAACTGATTAGAAAATTTAAAAAAATTACTCTTGGCAGAACTGCTGATTTACCACACTTTTGTATTTTTGAACGCGTCTGGAAATGTGGGTAGAGTTGTACAGCCTGATGACTCACAGAATACCTCTGGGCAAAACAACCTGCTTAAGACATAGAAAAAAGATTGAATAGGTTTTTTAATGATCCAAAAATTACTGGCTGGGGTTTAAATCAGGTGAATTCTTATTGGTATTCGGCACAGCCAGCACGGTCAGACACTGCAGCATTAGGGACAGGGAGCAGGCAGCACCTTCAGGTGGCTTTTTACATGCACACAGCAGTGTTTTTCATTGAGCCTGTGCCTGTGGTTTAGGGTACAGTGTACCTAAATGCTTATAGCTTAAATATTAAATAGTCATTGTGAACTCTGATAAAATTTCAGATGATTTGCTCAATTTATGAGCAGATCAATATACATGAAGGCAGAGACTTCAGTGGCACTCAGAGAATTTAGGCACATTGGTTCCATGTTTTTTATAACTGGATTAATGATTCAAATTGCTTAGATGGCATTAAAAAATTCAAACACTGGTTACATATATTATATCAAATACTGTGATTTTCATGTTGCTTCAGTATAATAAAGATTTTTTGTGGCTATACTTTGCCTCAGCTCCTATGAATCCACATGACTTCAACCCTGCTTTCAGCTGCCATAACATTGTGATTTATGTAGGTTTTTATGCTGAAACTAGTAAGTTAAACTTTCACAATAAGGAAGTTAAATCTCAAACAGGTCCTGACAGCTCTATTAATCATATAAAAGCCATGATTTCTGTTATGCATCCTCACAGAGAATTTTATGCATAAAGAATTGCCTGGTTTAATCTGAGTAGTCTGCACAGAAGAAAAACAGCTCTCTGAGGATAACAGCCTTGAGAGCGCAGTGGAGCTGTGCTGATGGACTGGAGCAGCAGGGTACTGACAATCAAGGAAGGCAGCAACAGGTGATCAGAGCAATCCCAGGTAATTTGGCACAGAACAGGCATTGTAATGGGCTCTTCAGCAGAAATGGGATGAGCTGCTAAACAGGCACACCACTAAAATTTCCAATCTGGTTCTGAAGTCAAGCAGACATTGTCATTTCAGTAGAAATATGCTTCTTATCCCTGAACTATCAATGCAGGGCACCCCGATGCGTGCTCTGACTCTGTGATTCAGGAGGCTGAACACTTGCTTTATTAAGCTAAGTTATATTACACTAATACTATATTAAAACTATACTAAAAAGATACTAAAGGTACTAAAGAGGTACGAAAGAAAATCCCATGACTGTCTGAGAGTCACAACACAGCTTTGACCCAATTGGCCAATCAATCCACACAGCCATCACCAGAATCCAATTAACGAATTCCTTTGGGTAAACAATCTCCATAACACATTCCACATGTGCCAAACAACAGGCGCAGCAAGTGAAGATAAGAGTTGTTTCCTCTTCTTCTCTGAACTTCTCACTGCCTTCCCCAGGAAAAGTCCTGGGAGAGAGAATTATGTCTCTCTCTGTTCAGAGAATGCACATACCACACTGAATAGATTTCAAAAGACAAAAAAAACCCCAACAAAACCACAAAAACAAACCAAAACCCAACCCAAACCAAAAAGAATGGGTGCAGTGTTCCTTTGATCTATGTCTTAAAGGGGGAACCGATTGACATAGGGCCTGCACCCAGTTCCCAGGCTGCTGGAAAGATGTTTGCATCAGTGAAGAGCAGCTGTCCTGTCACCTTCTGTCACCTCGTGGTCCTCTTCCCTTTCTCAATGACAAACAGATCTTGCACGACACACGTGCCCAGGCTGCAGGCACAGTCCCTCATCTGTGGGCACAGGGAGCTGCCCAGAGCTGCTTGCCCAGCCCAGCGTGGTGGGCAGAGCAGGGACCTGGGCCCAAGCTGTGTCAGAATTGTTGGTGTTGAGCAGGTCTGCTCAAAGCCTCTCTTTTTCCAGGTGTACCAGGAGCTGCAAGGTTTGCAGCAGCCAGGAGTAGGTAATGCTATGACCAGATTCCAGCTCTTCCCTAACTCTTCTGTAAACGCAAGAGCTTTCTTCAGTTTTGGTGACTATTTCATCCAGCCTTTGAATTTATCCCATTGTAGCTCTGAAAGCTTTGAATGGCTTCTGCAGAAATGGCTCTAGAAAAAATCCTGTGCATGTAATCCTCTGATTTATGCAGCAGGGCAGAACTTCAGTGAACTCAGTATCTGAGGACCTTTTATTTCCATAAACAAATTCACAGAATATGCTGAGTTGGAAGGAACCCATGAGAGATTTTGTTTTCCAGAGCTGTCTTTGCTCTAGACTGTGTTATCTCCCTAATCAAAGACTACCTTCCCCTTAACTCTGTTTATTGCTCTTCTGTTCTTGGGTTTTCCTCCTTACATGTGTATTACAGAAATTCTCCTCTGTGGTTGCATTGGAGTTTGGGTGACTTTTCTCCCAGGATATACTACAGATACTGGATTCAAGAGAAAAAGAAGCCCTTGGGAGCTTCCTAGCATAGCTTAAAAGTGTTTAAAAGAAACTTTGATATTCTCATTTACCACCTCCTGTGGGTAAACCATTTTGTTTGGTTCGTTGATTGGAAAGAGTCTCCATTCTTGGTTACTCAGCTACTTTCTTTGTTTAAGTATAAATCACAGTCTGGTGGGAAATGAAACTCTGTTGTTTGTATGTTATAGTTCCTTGTCTTTGAGTATAATTGCAATTATGTTCTGTAGTTATAGCAAATACTCTGAATGTATTACAAGAAGGCAGTAGGGAAGGAAAAACCTGCTGCAGTGCAGCTCAGAGCATATTCCCAATTCCTAATATAATTTACTGACAATGAATTCTGCAAATTATTCATAAAACAGCAGTGGGCCTCATTTAGCAACATGACAGGGCTGCATGTAATTAGAACTCTTTTAAAGTTTTTTTTCCTCCCCTATAGATCAGTTGTCCCTGCTATAAACGTTGCTAAAATCAAACGTGGGGATTTTCAGTGTAAAATGCAGTGCAGCCATCTGGCTCCTAGTCTGGGAGTACCTGGTGGATGCTCCAGGTGATTCACTCTCCAGGGACCCGCCCTGAATAGTTTCTGTTTCTTCTCAGGACTTAGCAAATGCCCACAGCCCTGCAGGGGCACACCTGGAGCTGTGCTGTGCCACATTTCACCTACAGACTGAGCAGAACCTTTGTGGTCACCCATTCCACCCAAAGGATAATGACAAACTTTTATTTACTCCTCCCAGTATGAAAGGAATTGTAATGTCAGCAAATCCGTTTCTCTACATTCCAAAGCAGAGAGTCTGCCCTTCTGGTGTGTGGCCAGAAAAGCTTCTAAACTATCACTGAAATGAGCCCACTTTGGGTTTTAAGTGAAATCTTATCCTGTGACAGTTTTCCAAGGACTTGGAACCCGAGGCCACCGAGGTGGTACTCATGTACAGCCAGATATGTCTGAAATAACTGCTGAATATCAATGGCCTTTCTGAAGCCAGCTACTTTATTGTCTGCTTAATGAAGAGGAGCTGCTACTTCATGGCCTTTCTATTGCAGAGTTTGAAAGTGAAATGCTAAAAAAACCAGTAAACCCACATAAATCTCATCAAACACTCTTCTCCCTACTGTTTAAAATCTTAATTCAAACCTTGCTGGAGTCAAAGGGGAGCTCTTTGTTAACTTCAGTGGGGCTTAGATCAAGCTGTGAATGTTTGACTAATGGCTGTTATGTTCCATTTAGATAATTACCTCTTTCTTTATCCCTTTTCAATTGTTCAAGTTTGCTTTGCCCACAGCATTATTTTGCATGTCATTTGCTTCTCTCTATTGCTTCTATGCCAGTGGCTTTACCATAAATGGGACTTACATTAGCTATATAATTATGTTTTCCAAGTATCTGTTGAATATTTAGTCATGTTTGAAGATGAAAAAAACAAGCATACATGTATTTGAGTCAGAAAATTCAGACTTGGGAGTTCAGTCCTGTTTAAGGGAAGTTATAGGTTAAAAGGGTTTGACATTGATGATCTTTTATGCCAAGTTCAGCATTTCCTTTCTCAATCCCCTCCTTGTCAAACCCTTGTGAAACTCCCCAATCCCATTATTTTCCAAGGTACAGGAAGTGAGTCTGTGTACCTTTCCAACTGAAAGAGAGGAGGTTAAGATTAGATATTAAGAAAAAATTCTTAAATGACAGGGGGGTGACGTTCTGCACAGAGCATCACAGAGCACTATGGTGTCTTTTATCTGAAATGCTGATGTTCTCTGGAATAAGAAATAAAAAAGTCTTACTTTCTTTCAAGCTTAGATGTCTCATTTTGGGACTGACAAAAATTTTATGAGAACTTTTCATGAAGACAGAGTATGTTCTGTAAAAAAAAAAGGGAGGGGGAGGGTTAGAAGTAAGTTTTCAATCTATGAAAATTATTTTTTGTCCACAACTTCCAGAACTGTTAATAGTGAAAGCAAACCTTCCCAAAGCAGTTGGCAGCTCTTACCTGGCCTGCCCAGACCTTGGCTGGCAGAAGATCCTACACTGCTGACAGATGTGTGCAGATGTGTGCCCTGAGCACCAGGACAGGGGCACCGCTGTGCCTGGCCAAGGAACATTTCAAACAGGACGCCTAAACAAGGGAAACTGAGGCAGTAGGTCAGGCAAGGGCATTTGCATGATATTCCTGCTTATTTTTGAGTCGGTATGTCTTGCCTCTTTTCTCCTTATCGTGTTAAAAGAATCTACTCTGAACCCAAAGAGCTGCTGGCAGAAATATAAAATAGAGTGCAACAAAACAGTGTTCCTGGGGACCCAGGGCATGTTTCCCTCACTTAATTCCCGCTGTGCCTGCTCTGTTCTGCACTCCCAGGTAACAAATCACTTGGAGTAAGCAGAAGACAGAATTGTGGCTGCCTTTCTGCTCTGCATTCACCGGGGGAGTTTATTGGGCAGTGAAGGGCGTTTTGGCTGCGGTGCTGAAGAGGTGACATTAGGAGTGACATTTCCCTGAGCATGCCCAGGGATTGTCCCTCTCCTCCAGGGGTTAAGCGGGAGGTAAATCAGTCAGAAATGGTGCTGAGGGTGCTGCACGGGGATGTTCAGAGCAGCTTTTTCCTCAGCTGTGCGCTGTGGGATGGGGAAACCTGCGCAGGAAAACCTGGCACAGACACACAGGATGCTGCTCTCAGCCTTCTAAAGCTGCTTTTCTTGCTGGGAATTTTCTAGATAAATTTCATCTGCTTAATTTTTAGGGATTTCTCTTTGGTTTTTATTAGTTTTTCAAAAGAACTGTGTAACTGCTATAAATTTCCATGCTGCCAATGCATTCCTGCACTAGAATAAACAAAGTAAAGCACTTCAGGTTTTATTTTAAAGCTTTGACTTTTCAATTCCAGATCAACCCATGGCATATGGATTCATGACCAATGTACTCTTGTATATGGCCTCAGTCCAGCAAAGCACTTAAGCACATGCTTAATTTTAATTTTGAACTAAATGGGGCAGTGAATCACATGCTCTAAATGAGGTTAAAATTAAAATTAACCATGTGTCTCTTCTGGATGGGGGCTCTGTAAGGTATTTCCACTTCTTGCCAGCATTTCCATTACTGAGAAATGCTCATTCTTTTTCCTTTTCACCTTCCATTTATTCACTGTTCTTGAATAGCTTTCTTTGCCTCTTGACCAAATGGATCTAATTTCTGTGAAAACCTATGATATCAATTCAGCACACATAAACTGATAGCAAGATAGAATCCCAAGGCAAGTGCCCAGTGGAATTTTTCTATTTTGTATTTTTGAGGTTCCTGCAGCTTTTCCCCCATTCTTACATATATATAAGAATTATAAGGCAATTTGAAACAGCTGTTGCTGCCTCTTCTCATCAAAGAATTTTAAAATCAAATTTGCCATATCAAAAAACCCTAGAGACTGAAGGATTTGTGATGATTTGCAGTCATCTGATTAGGAGGAAAAAACCAGAAATTAATTTCGGCCACTTCTACACTCAGCATCTTTTGAAAGATGGAGATAAAGCAAACTTTCTTCTATCTTATGTTGTAAATGATTCAGATGGACTATATCAAAATGATCTTGCATCCTTTTTACTAGCAGGACACAAATTCTGGCAAATCTATTAGAATAATAGGGTCGTATGCAGAAAGGAGTGGAGGGAGCAAGGGTCTAGTTGCTGGGATTTTTAGATTTTAAAATGCTGTTCTGTGCAGAAAGAGCTGCTTTCAGCTTCTGTAATCACCCTGAAACTTTGGGCTCACTGATGTCTGAGGGAATGAATGCACATGGATTGTGGCACAGTTAGAGCAAAGGAAAACAAGGTGTAAGAGCAAAATTGGTAGATTTTGGTAGATCTCTATGGTAGATGTTCCTCAGCTGCTGCTTTCCATTTCTTCCTCCCTCTGGATGTGGGATATGAACTCAGTGAAGAGATTTTTCTCCTCTTACTCTGCATTTCCTTACATTATTGGATTCTCACTACCAGCTTCTTTTCCACACATAAGGGGGGAAAATATATCTCCTGTAAATATCAGGATCGTGCTTTATAGTAGAGTTATTGTGAAATTTGTTTTCCATTTGAATTTTCTGTGCCTCATTCTTACTTGTTAATGCTCCAAAAAGAGGGCTAGTCCTGCTTTTCCATAGAGAGGAAATTTCTGTGTTCCAGGAGATATTTCAGAACTTGTTCCAGCACTTTTATGTGTTGCTAAAAAATGGTTTTTAGACCTTTTCATGCTTCTTTTTTTTTTTTTTCATTTTTAAATTTGGCAAATACATATTTATGCCTTGGGTCAATTCACAGAAACATTAAATTTAATTTTTTGTTATTTTCAGTAATTTCTTATATCTATTTAAAAACGGGTAGCATTTAAAAAACATTTAAGTTATGAATATACTCTAATAGTCCTGACTAATGACTCATTTTGTATCCATTCCTTTATGGCTGAATATTTCCCTTGGTGTTTAAATCTTCCACTTCAGCTAAATTGACATCACTCAAACATTGGGTTAGGGCAGCTTCCAAGAAAGGTTAATTCATGGAGGACTCTAGAAGAGACACCAATAATACTTGAACTCAGTGTGGGAATTCACCTTTCTTCAAGTTATTGAGTGTACACAGTTTTTGCGTGTCTCCCTTACATGAACAACAGTTTGGGCAGAGAATAATTGCTTTGATGAAGTTCGAGCCCAGCAACGATGCAAAGAGGGAGGAGATATCTCAGTGCTCACACTGGATTTGCAAAAAAAAAAAAAAAGATTTATTAAAATATTTTATAAAAGATTTTGTATATTTATTATAATATTTTATAAAATATTATTTTGCAAAATAAAAGCCTGTGGGACTTCAGTTACTTTAGAAGTCCAGGGGAGCTTAGGATTCCAAGCAAGTGCATCCAATCCCAATGAATCCCTCTGGTCATTTGTAAATGCAGAGCAATGACTTTGGCAATGGTCTGCTCAAACAGCAAACCTGCCTCCGTTCAGAATAAGGGGTAATTTCTGTGCTGCTCTGGCCAACATGGACAGAAAGGGGAGGAATCCATTTCAACTTGCTTGCTTTTATCTCAAGTATTGCAGGACAGCACTAGGGAAGCCTTTTCCCCATCATGCTCTCCCAGTCCTTATTTTGCCATCCTCAGGTGTTCCTCTCACTCAAACACAGAGATAAAGCTGCTGTGGCCAAATTCATCCCTCCTAACGCTGTCTGGTACCTACTGGAGGTGAATTCTACATACACAGAGACACCTTTGGGTTCTTGGTGGGTGCACACCATGGACTTCTGTGGTTTTATTACCAAAATTAACCAAAGGAAGCTCATAGATGCACACCAGAAACAGCACAGATTAAACTGTTGGCCCTATTCAATCAGTCCCACATCCAGGAGCTTGTGAGTCCAATCTGTGCCAAAACTTTGCCTTGGAGTGGAGACTTCACAAATAATCTTTAGTACCCAAACATTTCTGGTTTGTTGGTTTCAGTCTGCTTCTCTTTGTTCTAATTAGGTATGAAGAGAATAAGGAGATGTTTTTTCTTAGCTGCTTCTCCTCTTTGTAGTGTATTGATTGCTTTACACTTCCTTAGAAAGATCAATATTCCATTAGGAGCAGAGCAAAGCACTACAGGAGAAACAAACCTGGCTGTTGCCAAAATTGAAAGCTCAGCCCTGGGAGACAAAAGGGTTTTTTCCAGAAATGGAATGAAAACCTTTTGGCTAGCTGCAGAAGCGATGGTGTGTTTCTACAGACCTGCTGGGAGGGTGTAGCTGTTATTGTCAGGAGAAATTGGTTTGCCCATCCCCACCAAATACTCATTAAGCCAGGAAATACCTGATAAATGTGCTGAAGGAAGCAATTGAGCAGGATGGTGGCAAGCAGGAGGGCAAGGAAAGGTGGGAATGATGTCCTGTTTAATTTCCCTGGTCCATGGTGCACACAGAGTCACAGAGATGCTGTCACACCTAATGCCTGCTTTGCCTAAACCTTGAGTCTCTGTGCTCTGGGGCTGCTCAGGCAAGTGAAACCAGCACACCTATTCCTTCTCAGAAGTTATTTTTCAGAGTTTTGGAAGGTGCATGTGATGTTTTTCTTCTTTGATTTTCTTAATTGCATTTTCATAATGGAAGCTGTATAATCATATAATGAGGCTTTGTAATTATGATAGGTACAGGTATAATTAAAAATCTTTACAATGTATCATGAATAAAAGCAGGTTTTCTTCTATGAAGCTATTTTAGGAGATTAGCAGGGGTGTTATTTGTGTTTGCAAGTTTGGAGTCAAGTGGGAGGTACCTATTGATTTCCAGCACTCCACATTTTTAGCAAAAAAATTTAGCCTGATATTCCTGGAAATTTTCATTAATATTTCCAAGCCTCAACAGAACCCAGATTGTTCCCTGTACAATGTGGGAAGTCCTTCAGAAATGTCATTGTTGAGACTCAGTTTCTCTGATATTCAAACAAGGAGGCACTTAAAAATTTCAGGGCTGGCCCCATTGAGCACTCTGAGGAGTAACAGTGGTGGTAAGTTTGACTCTTGATGCCCAAAATGTTTCTACACTTGTTTAAATGCCTGAATGGACCCTGGCAGGACTGAATTCCTGTAAGTCCCATACATCAGGTGCAGCTTTTAACCCTAGGGCTCAGTGGCATCTTTGGCATAACCTCAGAATTCTTCCAGATCAGTATTTTAAAGAGTTTTTGGTAAATATATATATATATATATATATATATATATAATTTAGTAATGAGGTCATTTTAGAATTAATTTTTCTTAAATGACGATAAATTTCTTAGAAATAATACTAAAGTCTGACAGTGTAATTTTTTTTTAAAAACCCCAACCATTTATATTAGAAAGTACATTATGCACACATGAAGCTTCCCTTTATCATATGTGGGGAATGTTCTGGATAAAAACACCCCTTGCTCCCTGAACAGTGCTTTTAATTACAAATGTCAGAAAAATAAATGAATATAATGTGGGTTGGTTTTGAGTCTTTGACTTTTCTCCCCAGATTGTATCAATGGGGATGGTTCAGCTGAATCTCTGCTCACTGAGTGCCATGAAACTCTTCATTGAGCCTGAGGGCAAAAATGGGAAAGCAGAAGATTGTTACTCAAGGACAGAACATTAGAGATGGCCATGAGCCAGCAGAGCAGGAGATGTAGTAAAGCCTGGAGAGTGGTGACTAACAGGGAATGCAGTGATGCTGAGCAGAGTTGTCACTTGCCTTGACACCAAACAATTTCAGCTGAAGGTGGATAGTTTTTTGTCAAAATAGCTTTTTTTGCTGGTATTTCTAGAAAAAGGCCCCAGCTGACAGACACTGATGTGAATTGGTTAGTGCTCTGATTATTTCCAGGTTTGGTTTTGATTTTTTTCTTAATGGTAGAAAGGTATTATCATCTGCCTTTATAATATACTATGCTGAATTTTAGGATGAAGTGAATAGGAATGACAATTTTAGAGGGGGGGATTTCTCACACTGTCAGGACTTCTCCTCCTACATGATTTCATCATGGTCACAACTTTTCCCTTCTGAGGCACAAAGAGATTTTGAGCACTTTTGAGGTTTCCTTTTGGGAGACTTGGGCCAACCCCAAGGGGTGATGAGACCGCAGTGAGGACACAGGAGCAGAGATCAGTGTTTCCTATAGGGCTGTGTGAGCACTGCCAGGAGCAGGGATCAGTGTTTCACAGAGCTCAGTGTGAGTGTGAGCACTGCCAGGAGCAGGGATCAGTGTTTCACAGAGCTCAGTGTGAGTGTGAGCACTGCCAGGAGCAGGGATCAGTGTTTCACATTCAGTGTGAGTGTGAGCACTGCCAGGAGCAGGGATCAGTGTTTCACACTCAGTGTGGGTGTGAGCACTGCCAGGAGCAGGGATCAGTGTTTCACACCCAGTGTGAGTGTGAGCACTGCCAGGAGCAGGGATCAGTGTTTCACACTCAGTGTGAGTGTGAGCACTGCCAGGAGCAGGGATCAGTGTTTCACAGAGCTCAGTGTGAGTGTGAGCACTGCCAGGAGCAGGGATCAGTGTTTCACACCCAGTGTGAGTGTGAGCACTGCCAGGAGCAGGGATCAGTGTTTCAGCACTGCCAGGAGCAGGGATCAGTGTTTGCTCAGTGTGAGTGTGAGCACTGCCAGGAGCAGGGATCAGTGTTTCACAGAGCTCAGTGTGAGTGTGAGCACTGCCAGGAGCAGGGATCAGTGTTTCACACTCAGTGTGAGTGTGCAGCACTGCCAGGAGCAGGGATCAGTGTTTCACACTCAGTGTGAGTGTGAGCACTGCCAGGAGCAGGGATCAGTGTTTCACAGAGCTCAGTGTGAGTGTGAGCACTGCCAGGAGCAGGGATCAGTGTTTCACACTCAATGTGAGTGTGAGCACTGCCAGGAGCAGGGATCAGTGTTTCACAGAGCTCAGTGTGAGTGTGAGCACTGCCAGGAGCAGGGATCAGTGTTTCACACCCAGTGTGAGTGTGAGCACTGCCAGGAGCAGGGATCAGTGTTTCACACCCAGTGTGAGTGTGAGCACTGCCAGGAGCAGGGATCAGTGTTTCACACTCAGTGTGGGTGTGCAGCACTGCCAGGAGCAGGGATCAGTGTTTCACACCCAGTGTGAGTGTGAGCACTGCCAGGAGCAGGGATCAGTGTTTCACACCCAGTGTGAGTGTGAGCACTGCCAGGAGCAGGGATCAGTGTTTCACAGAGCTCAGTGTGAGTGTGAGCACTGCCAGGAGCAGGGATCAGTGTTTCACACTCAGTGTGGGTGTGCAGCACTGCCAGGAGCAGGGATCAGTGTTTCACACCCAGTGTGAGTGTGAGCACTGCCAGGAGCAGGGATCAGTGTTTCACAGAGCTCAGTGTGAGTGTGAGCACTGCCAGGAGCAGGGATCAGTGTTTCACATTCAGTGTGAGTGTGAGCACTGCCAGGAGCAGGGATCAGTGTTTCACACCCAGTGTGAGTGTGAGCACTGCCAGGAGCAGGGATCAGTGTTTCACACCCAGTGTGAGTGTGCAGCACTGCCAGGAGCAGGGATCAGTGTTTCACACCCAGTGTGAGTGTGAGCACTGCCAGGAGCAGGGATCAGTGTTTCACAGAGCTCAGTGTGAGTGTGAGCACTGCCAGGAGCAGGGATCAGTGTTTCACACTCAGTGTGGGTGTGAGCACTGCCAGGAGCAGGGATCAGTGTTTCACACTCAATCTCACTAGTTTTTAAGTCAAAACAACAAAATATATATCTTTCTCTTGCATCTCTTATCAGCTGATTTTGTTAAAGGTGAACAAGAAACATCACATTGACTCATTCACCCATCAGCTGCTAGTTTACAAACCCTCCTCTTTTCCCCCCTTTTCTTCTCTTTTCCCCTCAGAAGGGAGAATTTTGCCCTGATGTGAAATGTAGGATTATCCTTATTGCTCCATTCAGTGACTCCAGGTTTATGCCTGCCCACGGAGAGCAAAGCTTGGCTGCTGCTCTCATCCAGTTCCTCTCCTGCTCTCCTGGTGTGGGGATGAAAACCCTCAGCCCTTTGGGGGCTCAGCTCACCTTCCCAGCACAGCAGCTCCTGGTTTGTGGGCACAATTCCCCCAGTCCTGAGAGCAAAGGGCAATCTGAATTTTCAGGAGCATTTCAGTGGTGCCTTCTGACGTTCTCTGCATTTACATTGTCAATAAATGTGTTTGCTTGGAGTCTCTGTGGGAGAGTCAGGATCCCAGGCACTGCCTGGGGAATTTTTGAGGCCTTTTGTCTCTAATTAATCACAGAATATATATGTTAAATTATTTATAGAAATAAGTTATGCCCTTTGAAGGCTTAAATTATTTAAAAGGCTTTTAATCTTTCTTCCTAAATAACTCTTGCAGAGACCTTTTATCTGCTTTGGTGTTAGAGGGTCCAACTGCATCATTATTCATGTTCCTTGAAGTTGGGGTTGCATGTGGGAAATTGTACCCCTGAATTTTCTACACAGTGTGGTCTGACAGGAAAAACAGCAAATGGAGAGAGGAATAGCAGAGGTTTTTCAGGCCCGTGTGTGTGTGTGTCCACACTGAAATGGGAAAATGACCCCATCAGGGAATGCGGATGAGCCCAATTCCAGCACTGACACCCAAAGGATTAATTCACAGATTGGAAAATGAACAGTTACCTGAAAAACTCACCATTTTTTCTCTTTTTCTTTTACCCTCTAAAGGTAATATTTTTGTGTAAAAATCACACTGATTTCAGATTTAAGGTATTCATAGGCTCTCTTTTCCAGGCATCTGGCAAGGTATTTCCAGAAGGGGCTATAATTAACAGCATTTGAAATCTGTCAAGGAGCATTTTCCTGCCCACATTATCATTAAAATAATTTCTCTCAGGGCTCCAGTTCTTGGGAAAAAGCAAACAGTTAAGAAAGGACTAGTCATGGTCCAGGAAAACAACAAAGTCCAATTAAAAGTACTCCAATGGGCTATAAATCAGCAGAAACAAATTCTCTTGCATTATTTGAAAGGCAGCGGTTCTCCCCATTAATAAAGTGACCAGAACAGTGATTTTTTTTAATGCTGCTGAGCCATGGTTTGGATTCCACTGGAGCAAAATTAATCCAAGAAAGAGACCTCCTGCAACCAGAGGTTTGCAGCTGTACTAAAGGTGTCTCACTCAGTCTGGAAGTGATGAACAGCATTTATTATATCCAAACCTTGCCAAGGCACTGGACTTTGCTCTCCTCTGGTTAAACACATCACAGAAATCCACCCACACAAGCAGAAATTGTACACTTATCCAGGACAAAAGCTCTCCTTGCTTTTGTACACCTTCTAGTCCTAAAAACAGATTTTCTGTGGCTGATGAATGCCAAGGTTTCCTCAGGATGCCAGCGTTTCATTTGGAAAGGATGACATCTGACATAATTTGTTTTTTATTGCGGAAATAAAATTATTTTGATTTAAACAAAATGAAATTATCAGGAGATGGAACTTGCATAACCACAAAGCAGAGCTCCCACAATGGCTGGGAGACTGCTAATGTTGATAAGGTAAAATAGTTTTTACTGCACATGCTGTGAAAAGGTGAATTTTAGCACGATGATTCTCGTGAGCACAAGAAGGAATGCAATCTGCTTGCAGGAGGGTTGATAGAACATTTTCCTCTGTCTTCTGGAGTAACCAGAGAGGGAAAAAGTTCTGGGAACTCCAAAGGTTCAGTGCCAGCTGTGCCATTGCGATCAGCCCGGGCAGGTGGGGTTTGCCTGGTGAGCTGGGAACTGCTCCCTTCCCAGCAGGAAAAAGGGAACGTTGGGAATTCCTGGCAGAAACTCCCATGGCTGAGCCTTTACCCCGCATTTTATAAATGTGTTCAATTGTATCTAATCCTGCTTGTGAAATCTGTGTGACTGAGGCTGCCTTTGGTGCAGTGCTCATATGGAATATGGAGTGATGAGAGGAAAATATTCTGGTTCAGGGAACTGCAAAGCTCCATGAAAACTAGTGCTTGTGCTATCTTTGGCCTAGCAATGGCTAAGAATGAAACAGTGATTTCAGATTTTTTAAAACTTTTTGTCCTCCAATATTAAAATATTAATATTAAAATGTGGCATTACTCCAGCTGGAGGAAGTAGGTTTTTCTTTTTATTCTTCAGTAAATGGAAAGTTTTGCTTTTCAAAATTTTACTAAGTCAGAAGAAAAAGAAAGAGAAAAAAAACCCCTATAATTAATTTTTTCTCTTTTATTCTGTGCCAGAAAGAAACAGAGGAAAAATACAGGAACAAAACCACAAAAAAGTAAATGGTCTTTTCTGAAACAGCATGGAAAAACCAACGCAGCTAAAAACTTTTCAGCTCTAAAAAAGGCCCAATCTTTACAAATAGGAGTGTTCACCAACTCTCCTAATGAAAGGAGAAATTAGGTTAGACAAAATCACTGTATTACTATCAGATTGACAAGCACAGCAGTGCCCACCCTGCAGGGGAAGAGCAGTGAGCCCATGGAGGCCATTGGTTCTCTGGTCTACAGCATTTATTGATTTAAAGCAATCCCTGAGTGTACAGGCCTTGGATAGTCCCTTTGTGCACTTGGAGGGAGGCAGTGAGAGCTGGTCCAGGTCACCAGAGGGGTTTTTCACCTCCTGGGTTATCCAGGGCTCCTCTGGCTGCAGGTGAGCCCAGCCTGTGCAGCAGCACCCCTGGCAAGGCTTCAAGCTGGAAAAGGCAGTGACACAAACATCTCCCACTCCTCTTCAGCATCTCCCACTCCTCTTTCACGGCACTCTGGCCTCTCTCTTGCTGATCCACAGTTCCCTTTTCTCCTGTGGTGGTTTCCAGGTGCATCAGGCTCACAGAATCACCAGGACACAGCTGAGGGTGACTCTGTGTCCCAGCCAGGAGGCCTCTTCTCCTTGGCAGCTTTGCTCTGTAATCCCAGCCCTCCCTGCAGCCCAGCCTCCTCTGCTGTGGTGGTTGGGAAGCATTCCAGTCATTCTGCAAATCCCCCAGGGTTTACCAGACCTGGCATGGCTCCCCTTGCCTGTGCATGGGGCACTTGTGGCACAGATTTGCTTTGAGAGTCACCTGTGGCAGGGGGTAAATCGAATTCTGCCACGTTCTGCAGCTCTGCAGGGTTGTGCCAGCATGGAATGAGGTGAAGTCAAGGGACCAAATTCACCTCTCTACAAAAAACCTGTGCAATGATTCAAATCCTACTTAATTTTTTGGATCAAGAAATGTTTTGTCCTGGTCCTTGAAACAGAGAGGCTCAAAGTGAAAGGGAGTGTTTGAGTCAGGTGCTCCAGAAGTAAGTTCCTTCAGATAGGTGTCTCAAATGAATGAAGTTTACCTTCTGTAATAAATTTAGATGATGCTAGATTGATTTCCAAGAAGATGAAGAGAGAGTATAAGGAGGATATTTTGTGCAGAACAAAACAACAAAAAATGCTGTGTGGAATATAATGTTCACAGGGCTTATCCCCCTTTGAACCCTTCAAATCTTGCTCAGATTCCACTGTGCATTTTTTCCATTTAGTTCTATAGTTCCTTGTAATTACAGAGGTGTATCAGCACCTGAAACAGGAACTGGGGAAGAAGCTGAATTAGATTAACTGCTGTTCTTTACTTTGATGTGTTAGCTCTGTGTTCCTATGATAGAAACCTTTTGTCTTATCCAGTGCAAAATCAATGCTAGTTCTAAATCCCAGCTCCAGAGGACTCAGCAAATACATAACAGGATAGCTATCATTTCTTAAACAATCCAGAGCAAAGTGAATTTTCACATTACCCCTTCATAATCTTTCCAGTGTCATTAAAACAAGCAGCTTGCTCTGCTGTAGGAATTTTTCTATTTTCTATTTTTTAAAATAAAAGATAATAGGTTAGAGAATATTTTTTCTTATCTATTTTCTTTGTATATTAAGCACAGTCTATTTTTAATAAATTTTTGGAGATACACATAATACCACATGGATCTCCTACCTGAAAAATTCAAAGTTGTGTCATTCACCAGCATAGTGAAATATACTTCTCAAAATCTTCCCACAGAACCTGAAATCTTCCTTTCCCAAGCCTCTATGAGCTTAATGAGTCAGAAATCAGGATTTTTTTTCTTCCCAAAATGTGTCTGCAGAATTCTCTCTCCAGCTGTGCTGGTGCAGTTCGTGCCGAACACTCTCCTGCCGGTTTTGTTTCGATTTTCTTGGCAGAGGGAGCTGTCGGTGGTGCTGAACTAGGGGTGAGTTTGTGACACATCAACACCCTCAGGATGCAGCCCCTGCTTCCACTCTGTGCTCCCAGCTGAGCTCCCCAAAGATGGAAACCTTCAGCCCCCTGAGCAACCCCCTTGGTGGGAAGTTTGCTCTGCATCCCATGAATCCTGTTAGGAAACACTGAATTTCTCCTCTATGTTCCCATGTCAGATCATAATTTTTGGTTTTCTGAACAATTGATTAACGCTGAATCTCCACCAAAGCAGTGGGATGGCTTGCTCAGAGCAAGGAAGTAGCCCATGGACCAAATACCCAGTCCCTTTTACCTCTGTTCCAGAACCTGGCACTCTTACATGGATGTCACTCCTGCATGGATGTCACTCCTGCATGGATGTCACTCCTACATGGATGTCAATCTTACATGGATGTCACTCCTACACGGATGTCACTCTTACATGGATGTCACTCCTGCATGGATGTCACTCCTACATGGATGTCACTCCTACACGGATGTCACTCTTACATGGATGTCACTCCTGCATGGATGTCACTCCTGTGTGGATGTCACTCTTACATGGATGTCACTCCTACATGGATGTCACTCCTACATGGATGTCACTCCTGCATGGATGTCACTCTTACATGGATGTCACTCCTACATGGATGTCACTCTTACATGGATGTCACTCCTGCATGGATGTCACTCCTGCATGGATGTCACTCTTACATGGATGTCACTCTTACATGGATGTCACTCCTACATGGATGTCACTCCTGCATGGATGTCACTCTTACATGGATGTCACTCTTACATGGATGTCACTCTTGCATGGATGTCACTCTTACATGGATGTCACTCCTACATGGATGTCACTCCTGCATGGATGTCACTCTTACATGGATGTCACTCCTGCATGGATGTCACTCCTGTGTGGATGTCACTCCTACATGGATGTCACTCTTACATGGATGTCACTCCTGTGTGGATGTCACTCCTACATGGATGTCACTCCTGTGTGGATGTCACTCCTACATGGATGTCACTCTTACATGGATGTCACTCCTACATGGATGTCACTCCTACATGGATGTCACTCTTACATGGATGTCATTCTTACATGGATGTCATTCTTACATGGATGTCACTCCTACATGGATGTCACTCTTACATGGATGTCACTCCTACATGGATGTCACTCTTGCATGGATGTCACTCCTACATGGATGTCACTCTTACATGGATGTCACTCCTGCATGGATGTCACTCCTACATGGATGTCACTCCTGCATGGATGTCACTCTTACATGGATGTCACTCCTGCATGGATGTCACTCCTACATGGATGTCACTCTTACATGGATGTCAGTTTGGGCACTGTGAGAAGAAAAGGCCTTTTCCCTCCATCCCACCTTCCCACTGCCCCTGCCAGGCCATGCTCTGCCACAACCAACCTCCTCCCTGACAAGCCATGGGTTGTCACACGTGTGACATTCATCTCAGCTCTTGTTCAGTGCCATTGCCCCAGCACGTAAGGCTTGACTTGAGTGATGTTTGACCCATAAACATTCTGGTTGTAGGCCCAGACATCTATTTTAGTGGATGTAATTTTTTCAGCTAGCTCTGGCTCTATCACAGTGATTGGAATGATGGCATTAGCCTGTGTCTTACACTGTAAATGAATTTATTTAAATTCCCAAGTTCAAGAACTCTTGGCAATTTCTGCAATGGAAACTCCACAGAGTCACTGAGGTATCTTTGTGGCTTCCTGTAGTGAGACAGCTCCTCCCAACAATTTCCATCCTTTTCCCACTCCTTTCTGAGCACCTTTAGCTAGAAGAGACCAGGAGATGCTATGGTAGAGATTGCTAGAATTTAAGAATAGCTCAAGTGAAAACATTTAAGTGACACTCATTTCTGTGCCTCAAACCTTCAGCAGGAGTGTGGGGATTTGAAAATACTGAGGTGACAGAGTAGCATAAAGGAGCTGTGTTGGAAGGGAAAGCTGAATTTAGTAAGGGCAATTTCTTGATAAAATTCTTGAATTATGGGAGTTTTTTTGTTTTTTTAAAAATTATTATTTTTAGCTTGGTAGATAAGAATGGCAAAGGACTCAAAATAAGATTTCCAAATTAAATTTGGGTTTTTTAAGATATATGGAAGAACAAAGTAAGGAGCTTGCAAGTTTCTGCTTTCCCTCCAGACTGTGACAGATTCCTCCCTTGATGTCAGCAGAACATCTGCTCCCTGTCCAGTATCCCTCTGCATTTAATTTGATTGTGATTCATATTTTGCAGAGGACCCAAAAGCTTTTCAGTAACATCATCTACCCAAATCTGCTGAACTCTGTTTTGCCAGGTATTATGGGAAGGCAAACTAAAAATAGTTTCCATGGCTCAGAGAAGCAGCTCCATGTCACACCAGAGACACCAGGGCTGGTGGAGGGATGGAGATAAAGTCATGAGCTGGAGGAATCAGAGATGTTGATGCTTAAATGAGACTGAAACTGTAAAAAGCAGAGTGTATGGAGAAGGGGAAATTCTGGAATGGAGGTCTCCTGGAAGTTTAGGGGTTCTGTGCTGGATACTCCTTGCACAACCACCCTGGTGGCTGCTTGCATGCATACACACAAGAGGAGAACCTTTCCTGCCTGGAATATTTTCTGTGTTTCCCCATGTTGTTGTTACTCCTTGTCTGACATTGTGTCACATCTCTCCCTACTGTTCTGGCTTCTAACACCAAGTTCTTTTGCATTTTGTGAGCATCAGCCCTTCTCAGCTGGTCTTGGTGCTCCTGGGGATGCCTCACATTTGTCTTGTCCATCATAGTGCAGGAGTAAATGCTCATGTGTTGTTATTTCCCTGGATGTTAAACTGAAAGAGATGGAGTGGTTTCATTTCCTCTTTGCCTTCACCTTGGCTTCCTTCTGAATGCTCTTGGTAGATGTATTCATTAAGGATGCACTCATGAGCAAATACAAATAAATGGTATGGAAAGAAATATCCATATTCTGCTTCTAGAGATCATCATGTTACATGTTTTGTAGCTGGCCTAGCAGGATATTGAAATAAATTATTTTTTGCAGTTTCATTGAAATGAATATTGGAACCCAGAAAATCTGATTTGCTGATTGTGTTGTGAAATCAATTAAGTAATTTTTGGGCACCAGAACTGCATTCCTTTGTTCTAATCTGAAAATTACAGACATTAACAAATGAATAGCAGCACCACACATCTGATTTCAGAAGATTTGGCCTCTTAGAGACTGTTTTATTTTGTTTTCAGCTTTTAGAAACTCTTGTCGTTCCTTGATTATGAACCTCATCTTGCATAAATCACACAGCCAAAACTCCAGTGGTACAACACAAATTTGCTTGTGGTGAGGAGAAAGGGATCAGAATTAAAGTGTGTCAGCTTTTATTATCATTCTCACTATTATTAATTGCTATTAATATCATGTGTTGACCTACTCCAATCCCTTTTCTGATACTTATTGATATTATTCAGCATTCTAGAATATCAGATCTGTATTATCTTCAAACAGGCTGGTACTTTTATAAATTGCTCATTTTCTTTATGGAAAAGAGAACAAGATTGTTCAGAGGCTGTTCCACACGTACTGTTTTGCTCTGTGTGCACGATGCTTGATTAAAATAGAAGCCTAGTCAATTTATTAAAGCTCTATTCAGCAGAAATATTGTATAATACAGGCATTCTTCTCCTTTTGACCTGTTTAGCAGAAATGTAGCTGAATAGCCCAGATCAGGGTAAGGATGCACAAAAAGCACTGCAAAATTTAATAGTTTTAACTTGCTGAGGCACTTCTTAATACAGACCATGACATGTAAATCCAGCTATTGCAAAAAATGGCTGCTTCAGTGAATTTAAGGGTAAAAGCTGCATGATCTAGTGCAATAAGACTGGGTCTTTAAGCTACTACAAACTAAAATTATATAGCAAATCCAACCTCTCCTATGTTCTGATTTTTTTTTAATCACTAGAGCTAAGCTGAAATTGAAAACTGGAAACATTATTTTCAAAATAATATTATAAAACTTTCCATTTCAAAGGACATGTTATATATTGTTTTGTTATGTAAATCATGCTTAAGGCTGAAAAAATACCTATGAATTTAAAATTGATTTTTATCCCCAGTTAAAGCCAAAGGATACTTACCAGAATCTCTGAAAAACTGTGTGAAGTTGGTGCCCTTCCCATAAAATGTAACTATTGGAATACACAATTCAAACCCGAGGGGTACAACCAGCATTACATTATCATAGGATTGCAAGTGTCTTTCCATCTCTTATTTTACATGAAGGATATGTTAAATTTCATTAATTGCAAGTTTAATCAAAGACGGACCTTCTCCATAATATGGAGCCAAATAGAAACCCTTGACCGGAGACGTGTAGCTCTACCTCCCCTGCTTCCAGAGAGCCATGCAAATCACTGGGGGTCTCTTCTACCAGCAGTTAATTGACAAATCTTCTCTATTATTTCCCTTTGCATTTCTTAATTAACTTGTCAGCAATAAAGACTGCTCCTCTGTAATGTGTGAGCTTTAAGGACGGCAGCTGAAGTGGCACATTCGTGGCTATTTTTATGAGCGCTGTAGCTGCCATTGTCTTACCCGTGGAAGTTCCCAGATCCTTGGGCAGATGGAAGCGGTGAGCTGACACTAAAAGCTCTGTGCCTCTCACCACATTTTCAATTAGCGTCTGGAGGTGTTAAAGTGTGTGTGAGGCGTCCCAGGCACAGCCCTCTCTGACATCACTCAGCAGTTTAAATAGGGAAGGTCTCTGCTGGCAGCAGATGGCACGGGCAGTGATGCCTCCTCTTCTCTTCTGGCTTCTCCACAGCTGCCTTGAGCTCTGGAGCACCTCTGTGCTTCCCAAAACCACGGGCACCAGGGGGAAACACAGTCCGGTCTCATTAGGGGGCAAAGCAACAGCAAAACTCTGCTTTCTTCTTTCCTAGAGCATAACAGAAAGTGTGGAACAGCCCTAAATGGCAAAGGGTCTGTTTCTCATTATTCTTGGAGAAACATTTCGCTCTCAAATGGATCCTCCTGAGTCCCACAGGTTTTTGTTACTTATGTAAGCTCAGTAGAAGTCGTGACAAGCTGCTCTGGTGACAGGCCTGTGCTCAACAGTTGAATAATGAGGCTGGAGGGGGATGCCTGGAAGGGGGATCCCCTCAGCCCTGCAGCCACCAGACCCCACCAGTGTGCCCCAGCAACACCAGAGCTAAAACCCTCCGAGCACTCACTGCAAACCGAGCTGCTGCCTCCTTTCAGAGCACGGCAGCTTGGAGAAGCTGGGAGGGGTTTGATGCCCTACAGAATTTAAATATGTTCTTCCAATTAGAAGGAAATTAGGTGTGTTTTCAAGGCCCTGTGTCACTACAGGACACGAAACAACATGACGCATACACACTGTTGCTTTTAAGGTGAAAAAAAGGAAGCTTATTTTCTGACTTTAGCGTTTATAGATTTTTAAAAGTGACAGTGGATTGGAGGGTGACAGTACCACCTCTCCAATGACACTGGACAAACCAACAGTCTGTCAAATTTTTCTTCTTCTATAAAAGAATGCAAAACAATAAGTTATTTACAGAAAGTGTGTGAGAAAGTTTGTTACAAGAATATAAACATCAGAAAACAGAAAATCTTAAAAAGTCAAAGCAACAATCCTGTTGATGCTAAATTGTTCCTTTGAAGCTCTGTAATTGCTAGTGTAAAAGATATCTTGATACAGAAAAATGTTAAAAAAATTCAAGTGTTTTACTGGGGTAAACTTACTTCATCAAGAATATGGGCAAGTTACAGGGCATGACTAAGTGCTACATTGCATTAAGATAGATTGGATTGACTGTAGAAAAATCTAGTGTGAAATTTTGCGTTGAGGCAGTAAATCCAGAAAATACAATTTTTTATCTTTGAGTCCTCTAACAAGTATCACCAGAAATTCTTTTCTTTTTAGCCAGATGAGATGCAAATTGAGTGAAAAATCAAATAAACTGGAGTCCTAGTCATCTTGTTAATTCTATTTCTGATTTTTCTTTTCTCTTTTTCTCAGTGACAAAAGTAAGTTTACAGTAGTCTTCTGTCCTGTAGATACCTTGTTGGAAGCTTGTAATAGAGCAATGGAGAAGTAATGAAGGTAAAATGCCAGTTTGCTCAGAGACTGAAAATGTAATCAGTGCAATTTGTCAGACTCATCTGCCCTTCACTGGGATAAGCATTGATAAAGATTCATCCTTTCAAGTGTAAATCCTGAGATTAATCCTCAGAGTTCCTTTTCTTCCAGAATTCTCTGCTAACAAATGTAATTTTCAAGCCTCTCACTGCATGGCAATTTGTGATCCCTTGTAACCAGCCTATAAACAAGTCTGACTTCTGACACTTCTGACATTTCCAGAACTATTTCTGTAGATTCGTTGCTATTGTGGCAGTTGGCACCGGTGCCACAGAGAGCTGAGCACCAGGTCCTTCCTACCAGCACAGCCTCAGAGTGTGGGAGGGTAAATGAGACTCAGCTGAGCCACATCCATCCAGAATTTACTGCAAGAGTTGGACCCTGCACCAGGACTTGAACATCTGAATGTGACCTTCAAGCAGCTCCTCCAGGTCCCCACACTGCAGAGCTGAGCAAACACAGGGTAATATTTACACTCAGCAGCTTTTGGAAGACACTTCTATTCTTCTCAAATCTCAATGACACGCATCTTTTATAGATGAATTAATTTCTGCAACTTTTATTGTCTAGCCTATTCCTGGCTACGGAGCGAAATCTTTGACCTTGACTCAAGAAATCCATAGAGTTAGAAGGAATCAATTGAAAACATGGAGTGCTTGTGAAGGAGGTAAATCTGCTCCAACGCTCTGAACTATGTGGGCTTGCAGATCATGACTGCAATGCTTCCTAACTCTGCCAGCACCTCTGCCTTGCTGGCGTTTTCATCTTGACCTGAATATATAAAACCCAGTTATGTTTCTTGTTATTATCTCATACCAGTTGGTGCAATATGGCCATACAGAGAAAAGTCATTAGGCCTGCAGATAAACTGGGTTTTCCTTGCCTGATCAAGAGACACATAAATCAGTCACAACTTCACTTTCCTATTCCTATTTTTCCATCTATTTTCATCCTCCTTCAAACTGTAGTTTCTGTGTATAAATACCAATATCATTTAAAGGGAAAGAATTAGGAAAGGAAAACTTATAAAATATGAATTCCGATGTGTAGCTGTTTTTCTTCTTAATTTTAAACTTCATCTGGGAAAATCCCTTTTGTCAGGGAAGGCATGTGCCCAAAAAGATTAATCAAGGAAATGAAAATAACGACTTTTTAACAATGAGATTTTAGTTGATAAATGTTGCCAAAGCACTCTTGAGACTTTCACAAGATTAAAATGCACATGTTTGTAGCAGAATGATGTTAGCAAACCAATGTCCTAGTGCTGTATCCAAGGGCTGCTGATAGAGTACTCTGAATTATTTCAAGTATAACTGTGTAAAATGCCTTTTCATATTCCTCACAAACTCAAATTCAGTATTATTTCTCCTGTTGCTGCTCCTCTTTTGTGTGATTTTTTTTTTCCCAATAGGTTATTTCAAAGTACATTTCTATTAACTGCATGAATCTCTTTGTGCTCCCAAGAGCTGTATTTTATGGTTGCATTATACTTCCAGAGGATGAGTTTGGGGCACAGGGAGGTCACTGGCAGGACAATCTGAAATAACTTCCATTGAGGTTAAGTTGTCATCACATCAGGAGGGGGATGGTTTGGTACCTGGTCAGAACAAAGCCACAGCTGACTCACACCCTGAGGCACGAGAATTAGTGGAGATGATCCTTGGAGCCTTTTCTGCTCAAAACCAGATCACTGTGTTCTTGCTCACTGTGTAGCAAGTCCAGCTGACTTCAGCAGGATCACTGTGGCAGAAAGCAGTGCTTGAGGATCACACTGTGACACCCACAGGTGCCCTGCAGGTGTCTGCACCCAGTCATGCCCATTTGCAGTGGTACCAGCACTCGCCACTCTTTCAGCCTGTCCTGTTCCTTTGGAATCACAGCTTTCAGAGGTAAAAACAAAAAGCTGTGTATGGCAAATGCTGTCCTCAGGGCTCATGCTGGCTCCTTCACTGGACTCCTCAATAGAAGAGAAACAGAAGGCTGATGTTTGCCTTCAAGGACTCCTGCCCAAGTTTTTAATTCTTCCCCTACAACTGCAGCATATAAAGGCCAATAGGCATTTGAAATGGTGGAATGAATTGTTTGTGTCACAGGAGCCACAGGCAGATGAAGCAGCCCTCAACCCTCAGTGACTCCTCCACTGAATCTTTCACTCTTATTAGGGACTGCTGTGAGGAGGTGAAACACAGGAAGCAGCTCCAGTGTAGGCAGACTAACAACAGCCCTTTTGGGATACTCCAGGAATGATGTCTAGCCCCAGTGCTGGCTAAGTGACAGATTTGTCTTCCCCAAGCCTGGGTGTCACAGACATCTTTTATGGAAAATCCTTTCCTTAGGATTTTTTCTCCTCAGAAGCTGAGAGGCCTCAGGAACAAAATGTTACAGTGGTTATCTGCTGCTGTGGAATGCAACAGGTGGATCTGGGATTGGCCCCATGTTGGTTGTTTGTAATTAATAGCCAATCACAGTCAGCTGGCTCAGACAGAGAGTCTGAGCCACAAGACTTTGTTATCATTCTTTCTTATTCTATTCTTAGCTAGCCTTCCGATTCTTTTAGTATAGTTTTAATATAATATATATCATAAAATAATAAATCAAGCCTTGTGAAACACGGAGTCAGATTCTCGTCTCTTCCCTCATCCTAAGACCCCTGTGAACACGGTCACACCTGGGTGTGTTTTTAGACTGAGTTTCAAATGAGCTGTTATTTAAGGATCCACTTTAGCAAAACTTGCAACTGCTTAGGGATCTTAATGCCAATGAGTCCCATTCCTGCCTGTGTTGTGGTGGCACAGGATGCCATCCCCACTTGTGAGAGCGGGGTGCCTACAAATGAGGACTTGGGCTCTCACAGAGCTCTCAGCCTGATATCTGACCCACAACCCAGTCCTGAACAGAGGAGAGGACCCCAAACACCAGTGTGTGTGACACTGTGCCACACCTCCTGTGTTTGTCTGTGACAGGGATCCCTACTTTACTCTCTTGGCTCACTCTGTTCTGTGATTAACCAAGCAACATCTCATCAGTGCGGGAGTGATCACAAACACTGGGAAAGGATGAAAGCCATTGTGCTGGTGTCAAACTCTGATGGCAAGCAATTTCAGGGTGGTTGCCAGAAATCTAATCATTTCAGTCATTTCAAAAGAGTTTAAAGTAGTTGTTAAAAAGAAACTGCCTCATCATCCTGGGAAATAGAGGCATTCTTGGCCTTCAGTCAGGCATTCTTTAGAGCTAGTGACACATTTATGTGATTATAATGACAAATGACTTTTCTGTCCCTCTCTGTTTGTATAATAGATGAGATATGTCCGTGGTTTTTGAGGATGGAAGAAATAAGGGAGGGTGGAATATTTGCATTTCAAATACAGGAAATTATAAAATTTTCTCATTAGTAACCCCACCCTCACCCCCAAATGCAGGAAAACCAAATTAAAATTTTAACTTTGAAGGTGTAAGTCTAAGACAGGACCAGAATTGCATCAGAATTAGGCAAATGTAAGCTGCTTGATTTCTTGGCTGGTCTGGGCCATATCAATTCCTGTTGGAGCTGTTACGGGCTGTGTTCTGCTGATTTTGTCAGTCTACACAAAGGACAGGTAAAGCTATCCTGGAGCCAGCTGACACAGGTCCAAACCCTGCCATCAGCTAAACTGCTGCAAATCATATTTGATCATAGACACACCAGATGTAAAGAAACTGAGAGCAGGATTTGGCCTGGTGTATTTCACTAGGGCAGCACAAAGTTACACACACAGATCTCCTGATGTTTGTGCTGACTCTGCTGACAGTGCTAATGCAATTAGGAGTTAAAATCATTACTGGAATTAGTCATCTTGATTTGTTTCCTTTGCTATGTCTGTTTCACAAAAGAGTTCTGCATTTTCAAAGTACAGAGAACAGTTCAATTAAGTGTTTAATAGCTCCAGCTGCCCTCCAAAATTTGTTCAAACAGCCTAATGTGAAAGAAAAAGGCTGAAATGGAAGGATTCTGCAGTGTATAATTTTAAATTTTGATTTATGAACTGGCAGTCAGTCTCTACCAATTAAAAACCTGCATAGGGTTTTTTCTCTTCTCCAGACAACTGTTCTTACTGAGCTGGTCTGATGTGTCAGCATGTGCCATGCCCTGGCTCTGCCCCAGCCGGGGAACTTGCCTTTGCACCTGTCAAAGCCCAGTGTGGAAAGTGCTGCATGACAAAGGCTCAAAGTGACAGCCCAAAATTGTTCACACAGCAACTTTGGAATGCTTGGAGAGACTTTTCTTTCATGTTTCAACTGTACAGTTGCAATTATAAAAGCCCTGCTCTCTGCACCAAACCTTTTTTCAGCAGCAAAATTAAAGAGATTCTAAGTTTGTCAGTAAACCCTGACATTCAAGTGCTGAAGTTGGTCAGAGTGAGGCAGATTGAAAAGTTATAGCACTGGGAGATTTTCCATTGAATTCACATGGCAAGAGACGGATTCATCGTTCAAAGACCAAATGATCTGGAAATACAGATGACATAATTTGATTTCTGTTTCTCTTTATTAAGAGTGCCAGGCTGGATGTGGCTCTGGGCAAGCTGCTTTAGCTGCCCCTGCCTGAGTGGAGGGACAGTGGATCCCAGAGGAGCTGGCCAACCTCAGCTGCTGTGGGATTCTGTGCATTCAACAAGATTTACACCCCATTTATCCTTGGTCAGTGGACCAAATAAAATGAATACTCTAGCATAGCTTTATCCTTAAAGTATGTATTACAGCTTTATGAGTTAATATAAATAAATGCAGCAGCAGGAATGATTTATCTTCACTCTTTGAGAAACTGTAATATCTTACACTAGATAGACTGTCAGTATAGAATGAACAATTTGCTTTATTCATACCTGGTTCTTAGCAGTTTTGTTTATTAGTTTCCCTTACAGCAAAGAAACAAATCCTGAAATTTTAAAATGGCACTTTGCTTAGTATCAGAATTAAGTTTCTGCGCCTTTAGGTGGAAATAATTGGTATCATTTTATGATACTCAGAAATGAATGAGAAAGGAATGTTTTTGCTGTGAGGAAATTTATCTTGTTTTCATTTAGGACAGTGAAAATTGAGAAAGAATCATCTACATTGTCAAAAGCATTTCTATATGCATGAGTCAACAATATGGTGCTAATTAATCAGGGTAAAATTAGGCTAATTTTATATTACTAATGTGCTAGTCACTTTGGTAGTATTCAGATGATACTTCAGGATGCATGCTGAGAAAGAATATGTTCTTAAATGCTCCCTATGAAATGAGCCAAATAAATGAAACCATTGTTATATTGCAAAAAATTGCTCATGTCAAGGTCATGGAGAGATAATATAATAAAAGGACAAGAAGAGCTGACTGGATTTTTAGGTGCCAAAGTAACTTTTATTTATGAGACTACAAACTCAAATGGCACTTGGTGCAGCCACAACTGCTTCAGTCTCAGCTGCACTCAAGTTTTGTTATCAAAACCTTTTCCAGTGCAACTTGAAATGGTCACATCCTCCCAATGTAAAAGCACTGATTACAAACAAATCTGGTTAGAGAATTTCCAAAACTCCAAAGAGATCAGAGGATGGCCACACAGCAGTGAGATTTCTCTCTGGCTTCTTGTCTTGAGTCCAGAGAGTTTTCACCCAGCACTACTGCTGGATTGCCTTCCTGGGTTTCCCATGTGCTTGAGTTTTTACAGAGCCTTTTTCTTTTTCCTCCCAGTCATTATGGACAGCTGCACTTCCCAATATTGGGACTTCTGTGAGCACTTTATGTTGGTGCTGGATGGCCACGTGGCCAGTTTAGGACAGTGCCTAATGAACATTTTCATCCCCTGGTGCCTCTGCAGCAGATGTGTTTTATCCAAATTAGAAATTCTGTGTGTCGCTGAGCCTAGAGGTGTTTGAGCCCTGTTGAATTCTGTCTCAGCTGGCACAGGCTGCCCTGCTCACACTCTGGTGTCCTGTTCACTCTCATTCCTGTGTGAGATTTTCCCTCCTCCTGACAGTAGTGTATGACTATGCACAATTTGCGACCAACACCTACAGGGGTTCTGTTGAATGGATTTTTCATACAAAAACAGGACAATCATTTTTTAAATAGAGGGTTTTCAATAGACTATGATTCAATCTTGTTAAACACTACAGGGGAGCCTTGCTTTTTTGTTTGGGTGCATGACTCTCCATTCTAATTCTGCTTTGTGTCTTTTGCTACCAGTACAACTCTTAAAAAAAGTGTTAATTTTATTTAAGCAGTGCTAATGAAAACCCAAAGCAATATTATTTCACATTTGGTGAAGTTAACCTTTATTATATTTGTTTAAAACATCAATTATGTGTAAAATAGGTTTGTATAAAATATCCCTCCTAGTAATTTAGCTTCCACTTCCAGCAGAACTAAGGGTAATGAATCAGTCTGGTTCCCAATCTTTGCATTGCAGCTAAAATAATAAGTGATATGGAAGGTTACGTGCATGTGGGGATGCATGTATATACTTTATACATTTTATTACTTTTATATCCTTTTAGGTTGGAAGTTATTCTTTTCATCATCTATTTTTAAACATAAATAACCCCCTCTGTTAGAATGCCTTTACACCACTCCTCCTGAATAGCCTCTTTTCTCTATCCAGAAAAAAACTTCAATTATAATTCTATCAATGCATCTTTTTTGGTTACGTTTTGAATTATTCTAATTGATCAAGTCAAGATTGGTCAAGTCTAAGATATGATAAGGAGCAGCCTATTGCCAATTTTTTTGGGGGTTTTTTTTTTTTTTTTTTTTTATCTTCAGTGCTTCAAATTACTCCTATGGTAATTTTCAAATGCAGTTAAGGAATAGCTTGTCAAAAATTATTTATTCATCTAATGATAGATGTGAATATCTTCTGGGATTTTAAAAAGTGCCTGAGCAAGTTGGAACTAATGAAGTTTAAGCATCTAATATGTTTAGCTTATCTTAAAAATCCTGTGAGATGGTGATATAAAACGTTTTAGACCCAACCACATTTTCAAAAGTGCCTTAGAGACACTTAATTGGTTAAATTGGAAATAAACCACCCACTCTAGGAGTTAAAACCCTGAATATAAATATGCAATGAAGTATTGTTGCATTTGAGAAGATTTAAGGTTGGAAAAGGATCAAGGCTTGTAGGGAGAAGTGCATCTAACACCACTGAACAACAAAACACTTTTCCAGTCCTTTCCTTTTTCCTCCACAGTGTGTCTGACAGCATGTTTGCCTTTCCCAGTGCTATCAAGGAGCCTGTTAACTGTATTGCTGCCCTGAGAAAAATATCAACCCGCTAGTTATTAAACCAGGAGAGGTTAAAAATGTCCCCTGCATTGTGCTGATAGAAAAGCGCTAAAGCACGAGAAAACATCCCAGGGATTGTGTCAGTAACAATAAGTACTCCTTTAAGAAGTGCTCCATCTTCCAAGAACTAAATTTCTGTCTGAAAGGGAGATCAGAAGAGCCTCCCAGTAGCAGAGCAGCAAAACCAAGTCCCAATTATTATCCTGCAGAGACAGAAACTGCAGCTCTTCCCTGCTCACGATCAAGGCAGCCCAAGCCCCGTGGGTTCCATGAGAATGCTGTTTGATGTCCTCCAGCAAGGCTGTGCCCAGGGAGAGTTTATCAATCCAAGCAGAGCCCTGTGCTGTGCCTGTCCCCTGTGCTCAGCCCAAGGTGGCACTTGTGTCACACAGTGCCAGGGCAGGGCTCTCCTGGGGAGGGGGCTGAGCCAGGGCCAAGAGAGCCCCAAAGGATTGAGAAACTCCCCCTCATTCTCATCAAAGCCTCAAGGATGGACTCAAGGCCAGCCCAGGGTTTTGCTTCCCCACTGGGCAATTCTTGTATGCAAAATGTGGGTCTGTGCTGAGACCTTGCAGAAAAATCCATGAGATGCCTCTGCACGAGGCAGTGAGTGCCTGGCTGCTGGAAATCGCCTCTTGAGACAGTATTTCTGCTTTAATGCATAGGGAACAGAGGGAGAACTAAACTCCCGCCTAAGCTGCCTCGTTTGAATACCAAAAGTCAAGCTGAAGTTGTTCTACTTTAAACTTGAGAGGTTTATTTGGTGAAGGAGTGGGAAGATACGTCCTGGTAAGAGTGTTTTAGGTCTTTCAGAGGCTAATAGCTACTGGTGTTTGCTCTGTCTCTTCAGATTCTGCTCACTCTGCCTGAAATTGTCCATTTATTCCTGGTCCATTTGCATCCACTTTTGGATATTTTGTCTTATTGTTCTGAAGGAGAGTTTGCCAGTTCTGTCATTTCAATAAATTGCATGTGCTTTGCTGCAGATTTGCCTTCTGTTCCTTTGCCTTTGAAGGCTTAGCTGGAGAGTGAGGGCTGCCAAAATTGCAACTGTGCAGTATTTCCTGGCCTGGCAAGTTTCACATTTCTCCCTTGCTGACAATGCCGTGAATTAGTGAATGATAACGTGCTTGTTGCTTTTTGTGCCTTTCTCACACCTGTCTTTGTTCATCTCAAAGATTTCATCTTCTCTCTTAAATGAGTAAAATAGAAGCATTTCCAAGGTAGTAGAAGGAGAACCCACAAAAAATCCTTTCCCTTATGCTGGTAGGGTACAGGACAATTTATAGCAGCTTTTATTAGAATTGGTCAAAGCCCTTTACACAGGAGAAAAAAAAAAATTGTATGCAATGCAGAGCTCAGATTAGGCCTGAGTTAGCCTAAAAGCTGCTGGAAGCTCAGAATCTGGTGATTTAGATATGATCCCTTCTCTGCCACAGGGAAGAATCTTTCAACAGCAAAGCATTCAATCCAGAGCTGGAACACCAGGGCTCTGGGACACATATCTGTCTCCTAAAGACACACAGATACACTTGCACTCATAAATATTTCACCAGGCCTGAATACTTTTTCTACCTTAGGACCTTAGTGAGAAAGAATTCTGTGGCTTGGCATTTGACTGTCAAAGCTGAAAGTTGATTTATCATGGACAGTTTTAAATGGAGAAGGAGCTGAGGCCACATCTGTTCTTCTCTGTTGTTCCATTCCTGCACGGGGTGAGGAGAAGGAGCCTCTGGTGATAGCAGAATACATCTCTAAATCTCCAGGGAGCCTCCTGAGGGAGCAAATGTCTGCTGTGTACAGCTCTGCACCTCAGAATATATGGTGGTAATTAAATTACTGCTAATTGAGTTTAGTAGTCCAAAGGCTCAAACACTAATGAGCTAAAACAGGAAATATGAAAAAGAAGGGAAATACCTTTCCCATAACTTTTTATGTTTTCCATCTCATAATTGCCTAGCCTGCACTGAGAATTGCTTTCTGTCACATGTCCCATCTCTTTTGAATTTGTTATTCTTGGATTTATTTTCCTTGAGGCAATTTTATTTGTAGTTGATGTTTGCTTACAGGATTGGAAATAAAAAAAATTCGCTGCCTGTCATAAAACAATTTACCTGAGAGAAAACAATAACACCACTGAGGCAACTGTACAGTTACATTTCTTGGTAAATATGTGCTTTTTACTGATTGCTTTTACTTTCACAATTCTCTTTCACAGCCCTTGACAGCCTCTAATTCCCAAGAATAAATTCCCTCTTGCTCCAAAGCAGGTTACATCAGCTAGGCTGATAAAAGTGTTAGCAATGGGGAATATCACAGAATGGAGACAAACCAACAATCAATAATGGTAATGACCTGTCATTAAAAAAATATTAAAATGGCAGCAAAATTCTTACATTGCATTTTTTTCCTCCCATTCTCAGTAACATAAATCAGGATATTAAGAAGCAAGCGACTTAATTTAGTTTGTATGGGGCAGTTTTTAATGGCATGTGGGAAAGCAGTGTTGCTTTACATATTTTAAAAAGCTATTAGCCTTAACTGTGCTTGCTGGCAATTGTATTCTTCTGGTCTCAGTTTTCTGCAAGTTCTGCCTCTTGATTTATAATGTGTTATCATCAACTGCCCTATTTTTGTAATTTATTAAGTATTCTTTTCTTATTTCTTCACGGATTCTTTTGTCTCTACAATGAAGCTTTAAAAATGAGTAGGTTTCCTTGATTATTATTTTGTAGCACTTGGGAAAATAATGGCATTGTAACTCATGCTATTCTGTTAAATTCACATCAACAATCAATCTGCTCTGTAATTGTTTCTGGCTCCTTGGAATTGGTTCTCTGAAAGCACTGGGGTTTAGATCTTGTTTTGCCTGCACATAAGGAAAGCAGTGGGATGACTGGTTTTACCTCCACTTATCACTTTTTTAGCTCTAGGAGGAATTAGCCTCTATCTCTCAAGGTAAAGTGTGGTATAGATTTCCTAGCACACCGGATGGAAGGCTTTTGATTTAGGAAATGATCTTGTGGACTATCACCAGTCTTTTAAGATACACATTTCATGTTGCAGCCTGTGTGTTAATGCAACATTTTTCTCCAGGTAGAAACTATAAATTGCTATTAGGAACCCAAGCATCTTTTACTTTTTCTGGTTTTATGGTCTCTAAAAATGTCATTTATATCTCATCTCATGGTTTATCTGTTGTCATTCTGAGCATTCAAGATCCCTTTCATGTTATTTTTCAGTGAATTAGAGAAAGGCAATTCCATCTTTTTACACAGTTTTCTCAAATGCAAGGAATATATTTGGGAAATCTCTAGTTTATGCTTCTGAGAAGGATACAGAATCAGTTGCTCTATAATGCAACATCTTTCTCATACTAGATATTTTTCTATAATGCCTTCTGTACTTGAGGATGAGAAAAAGTAGCTTATGTCTAATAAATGTCAAACAGAAGATGTGCCAAATTTTCAGTGGCAAACTGCAGTGAAGCACCCAGCCTAAAAGCTGAGATATATAAAATATATTTTTGGAGCCACAGGCCAGTTGGATATGTCCTGATGCTTTCCTGCTAAGATTTTTGGTGGAAATTAAACTCTTTAGGTTAAACCAGGTACATGTTCCTCACTCACCCACAACTTCCTCACATTTTTGTTTTATTTACAGCACCCTTGGAATTAGGAAATTTAAGCTCTCTGATTATACCTTGTTGAAACAAAACTAATATAGAAAATAAATATTAGCCAGTTATTTATGGAGAAAATAAGAATTCATGTCCTCCTCAAAAATCACTTTCCTTTGCAGCCAAAAAGTGGTGCCATCTTCCAAGGCAGTAGAAACATTTGAAGCTCAGGAAAATGTATTTCTCTTATTGACCTCTCTCCATAGAGGAGCAGCATGGTTTACATATGGGAACACAGTTGGTGCTGTTCTCCACAGGCCAGTAAAGAATGGGGATGTGTTTCAGGGTTGCCAGAAGGATATCTGAGACCTTTCCTGAACAGCACTGCTCCAAGGACAGCCTTTTCTCTTTTTCCTCTGCATGTTGTCATTTAAAAACGCACCCTGGTCCCAAAATAACAAATTTTGGTTTTGCAAATTGGGACAGGGATTTTTTTTTCCTCAGTTGGTGGGGTATTATCACATCCCTACTGTTTTTATTCTTCACAGAAGACATTTTTAAAATGCCACTTAAAAATAAAATCTTGCTGCAGCAAGGGAGGGATTATCACACATTAATTTGATATGCTCACTCTGAGTGGTTTTATTGCTTTTCCCAACAATTTAAAATTTCAGTATTTAGAACCCATTTCAGAAACGATCATCAGAGGATATTAGTCTTACCCATGAAGGACAGATGATATACATTTTTACAGCTTATTAAGCTCCTAGATTTACCCTGAACACATACACGAAGTCTGCTTGAAATATTGGCCTCCTACACAGCTCCATGTAAATTACTGGGTAGATGGTCCCACTGGGGTTCCTGTTTTGTACCCTGGAACTATCAAGATTCGGAGTGCCAGTGAGCATCCTAATGATAGCTGAGAGTGCTGAAACTTTCTGTTTTCATGGCAACCACACAATCTGTTGTACAATAACTACTGCTTTGTCACTTGTTTCAAGATGAGCTTTGAAAACAGTTGGCAGGAGAAAAGCATCTTTTCATGCCTTCTCTCTACTGAGCCTGATATTGTTGCCTGATGTGTTTTGCTAGCACAGGAGATCCATCTCTGCCCGTGCAGGTAATTGGCAGGGGGTTTTCAGGGCTGTTGGTGGCTGTGTGATCAGCTTGCTGCCCGTGCCTCTGTGCTAATGAGAGTTTCCTTGGGGGAGCACTGATCTGAGCCTCACCTTGCCTGCTCCTCTCCTCAGAGGCAGCGGCTGAGGCTCGTGAAGGTGAGAGTCAGGCCTGAGGAAAGGTGCATTGCCAGTAAAAATAGCACCCATAATCTGCAGAAACCCAATTAGGGATTGGCCAGGTGGGGCACAGCACAGTCAGGTGTGTGGGTGAGTGCAGAGGAGGCCTTTCACAAAGACTCCTCCAAAAGTGTGTTGTGTCTCCCACTCATGCTGTGCCACAGCCCCAGAACGGTGCCAGGACAGGAGACTTTCATATTGATGTTAAAAAACACAGTCTGGGCTCTCTGACTGTTATCCCACAAATAATGTTAATTTATACAGATCGTGTAAAACAGCTAACTTTCATCTGCTTCTCCAAACGGCAAGGAGATATGAGCTGCTGCCTGCTGAAAGCCATGGAAATGACCCAGTAACATTTAATGGGCTTCAGATCAGACCCAGGATATTCATTTCTGCAGCAATTTTTAGGACATGACCCCAAATAAGCACACAAATTCCTGCCTGCTCTCTCTGAGAGGCTGCCTTGCACCAGGGCATTGCTGATTATTGTGTGCTTGCTGCTCTCCAGGAGAGGAGTTCCAGCTGTGGCTGGGCCTTGGGAGAGGGTAGAATCACCAGGGAGGTGGCAGAATGACCATCTCTGGATGTGTTTAAAAAAAGGACTGGCCATGGCACTTGGTGCTATAGTCTGGTTGAGGTGTTAGGGCATAGGTTGGACTCCATGATCTTGGAGGTCTCTTCCAACCTCAGGATTCTGTGAGAGGGGTACACAGGGATCCTGAGGTTTCCTAAATGTACTCCTGGGGTACTTCCCAAGTGAATGGGCTTCCTCAGGCTTCTCAGCCACAGGAGAGCTTCCAGTGATGTCCTTCCTACTGAAGTGGACCGTGGTGTAATGGGGAAGCTCTCTTGAGAGCTGTAAGGATAAGGCAGTTGCAGCCAGTGGAGCCTCTTAGATCAGGAATCAGAGTTCAAGTCCTGGGGAAAGCAGTCATAATGTGACCACCTGTGTGCCACATGTGGGCTGCATTTCACTCAGATGTCACTGTGTAAGACCCCAGTATTGAAGGCAGGGATTGACCTCTCAGGGATGGGACACACATACAGGGGAGATGCATTAACCTTGCTGCTGTTCCTGGTGATCAGGTGAAATTTGCTGGGCTAGCCATGAAACATTCCCCTGTTCTTTGGTTTTGAAGGCAGATATTGTTAAAGAACCACCAACCAACCAATGAACATCCTGGAGATCAGTGCAATCCTGAGCTGGTCAATAAGCAGGGTGTCAAGTCAGTGATTTTGCTTGGTCCCTTATAGCAGCTGTTAACCTCACCTGGTGGCTCAGCTGCAGCTGTGGTCAAGCTCTGATTATCACCAAAAAAAGTGAAGAGAAAAGGTCCTGGAGTGCCAACCCCCTCATGTAGTGCCTCTGTGCCAGGCGGTGCCCTTGGCTGCCTGACCCAGTGCCACCCGTCCCCATCCCTTCCATGAGGAACTGTCCCCACAAGAGCTCTGGTGCAGCTCCTTGTACCTAACCCTGGTAGCTGCCTTCGAGTCTCTGCTCTTCTGCTTCCTGCACTTGATCTGACCTACACATTTTCTTTTGTTTTGCTAAAAATAGGTGGTCTAAAGCTTTCAGCAGAATGAAGCGATCCGTTCAGAGACAAGCTGCAATGTTAAAGTGCATTTGCCTTTCAGCAAGTATAATATGCATCCAATAAATTATCTCAATGAAGGCTAAATAACACTTCACTGTGCTGACCAGGGAGCCTCAAATTTCTGTTGTCTCCGAAAACATTTTGTTGCTTTGAAAATGGTTTTCTTCATAAAAGAAAACAACACTGATTAGTGGCTGTTTGGAATTAAAATATTGAGCACTTTTGTTGTCAAATACAAGATGGAGCAAGAACAATTGGCACAGGAAAAGTAATTTTAATTTTCAATGTCTAAATTGATCAATTAGGAAAGAATTAGATTGGCATGGACATAACCAAGAAATATCAATAGGTAACAAGTGTCAACACTGTAATTTGGCCTAGTCTCTAAATATATGTGCTTGCTCTCTCCCTAACTCCCTCACCCATGATTTATAAATCATTGATGCAATGAAGACACACAGATAGATACTGCACAAGGATTCCTCCAGTCTCTCAACTGGGGATTTCAAGATGAAACAGTCAAAGTGTCTGAGCGATCCTGGAGGCCAGGGCCCATTCCCCAGCAGAGCACACAAACAGCTGCAGTTCTGAAAAATACACAGCCAACATGGATGTGACAGAAAGGGGAGCGAGGGAGCCAGGAGGTGTGGGGGGTTAAAAGAAGATCAGGGCAGAGCCAGAAATAGATGAAGTTCCTGTACAGTGCTGGCTTTCAAGGCTTATGTTGCAGGATGGGCTAAGTGTGGATTCAGATGCTCATTTTCACTCTGGAGTTTTAGACTGACACTAGCTCAAGCATTGCCCCACATTCCTGTTTTTCCCCCTTGACTGTAGTGTGAATTAGCAGGAGAGGCAATTTCTGTCCCTGAAAATCTGGGCTCTTTATCCTTTTGCTTGTCATTTCCAAGATGTTTCGAACAGCTCCTTTGGGAAGAGGCTTTCATGGAATTTTCCCTAATACTGTCACTAGAAAGTTTGAAGTGCTGCTGCAGGTATTTTGACAAAACCTATCAAAAAGGGCTTTCAATGCCATTCAGTTCCTCTTGCTGTCTAACCTAGGTCTAGAAGAGTGCCAACCCCTCATGTAGTGCCTCTGTGCCAGGCGGTGCCCTTGGCTGCCTGACCCAGTGCCACCCCCCCCATCCCTTCCATGAGGAACTGTCCCCACAAGAGCTCTGGTGCAGCTCCTTGTACCTAACCCTGGTAGCTGCCTTCGAGTCTCTGCTCTTCTGCTTCCTGCACTTGATCTGACCCACATTTTCTTTTGTTTTGCTAAAAATAGGTGGTCTAAAGCTTTCAGCAGAATGAAGCGATCCGTTCAGAGACAAGCTGCAATGTTAAAGTGCATTTGCCTTTCAGCAAGTATAATATGCATCCAATAAATTATCTCAATGAAGGCTAAATAACACTTCACTGTGCTGACCAGGGAGCCTCAAATTTCTGTTGTCTCCGAAAACATTTTGTTGCTTTGAAAATGGTTTTTTCTTCAAAAGAAAACAACACTGATTAGTGGCTGTTTGGAATTAAAATATTGAGCACTTTTGTTGTCAAATACAAGATGGAGCAAGAACAATTGGCACAGGAAAAGTAATTTTAATTTTCAATGTCTAAATTGATCAATTAGGAAAGAATTAGATTGGCATGGACATAACCAAGAAATATCAATAGGTAACAAGTGTCAACACTGTAATTTGGCCTAGTCTCTAAATATATGTGCTTGCTCTCTCCCTAACTCCCTCACCCATGATTTATAAATCATTGATGCAATGAAGACACACAGATAGATATTGCACAAGGATTCCTCCAGTCTCTCAACTGGGGATTTCAAGATGAAACAGTCAAAGTGTCTGAGCTATCCTGGAGGCCAGGGCCCATTCCCCAGCAGAGCACACAAACAGCTGCAGTTCTGAAAAATACACAGCCAACATGGATGTGACAGAAAGGGGAGGGAGGGAGCCAGGAGGTGTGGGGGGTTAAAAGAAGATCAGGGCAGAGCCAGAAATAGATGAAGTTCCTGTACAGTGCTGGCTTTCAAGGCTTATGTTGCAGGATGGGCTAAGTGTGGATTCAGATGCTCATTTTCACTCTGGAGTTTTAGACTGACACTAGCTCAAGCATTGCCCCACATTCCTGTTTTTCCCCCTTGACTGTAGTGTGAATTAGCAGGAGAGGCAATTTCTGTCCCTGAAAATCTGGGCTCTTTATCCTTTTGCTTGTCATTTCCAAAATGTTTCAAACAGCTCCTTTGGGAAGAGGCTTTCATGGAATTTTCCCTAATACTGTCACTAGAAAGTTTGAAGTGCTGCTGCAGGTATTTTGACAAAACTTATCAAAAAGGGCTTTCAATGCCATTCAGTTCCTCTTGCTGTCTAACCTAGGTCTAGAAGAGCTACAAATAGAGCTGTGTAAGTGCATTTAGAGGCCTGGGTCCTGGGATTAGGGCTAAGCAGGAAGTGGATTTCCAGAGTCACAAGAGAAGTGGCTGGGTCACTTTCCCTGTAAGTTTCTGGCTATGTAGCAAGAGCTGTATTATCTTTGGAAGTTTTCCTTGCTCTCCCTATGGATTTCACCTCTTGCTGTGATCTGAGAGACACCCTGCTCAGTTTCCTCAAAGCACTGACACAAATCCTGACAGAACTTCCATAACCCCTGGCAGGAGAGTACTCAGACATCCTTTCTTCTGCTTCCCTTGCCTTTCTTATCTGCTGCCTCAGGAAAATGGGTACCTGTCTCCAGGGGCTGCATTCCCCAGGAGGGATTGTCTCTTGCTGTTATTGATTGTGGTGTATTTTGTTTTGCATTTGCATTTGCTTTGCATTTGTCTTTCTGGAATGCAGTGGTTACCATCAAGGTTGACTTTAAATCAATCCCCTGACATTGGCAATGGCTGTAATGGATTTTTTACAAGGCAATTATCTTTGTTGTGGAAAATGTCCAGATATAATTCATGTTAAACTGTACTGAAACCTGTAAGCCAAACCATTGGAAGGGTTTTAGCAAGAACAACCCTCCAGTTGTAAGTGTACATCACTGCAAGAGGAAGGGCATTTCCCAGGGCCATGAGGTAGAAAATGAAAGTACAGCAATGAACATAAAGGTTTGATGTGTTGTGTTGAGAATGCACAGATTCACATGTGATGAGATCCTTCCATGTACAGAGAAATGTCACCCCTTCCAGAAATGAACAACATCATGTGGACACTTTAAGAAGGGCAGGGGTATTATAAATCCATTAATTTTTCCTTCAGTCTGCATTTGCAGGCAGGTTTTGAGGCTGAAATAGCAGAGTGCACAAAGTGCTGATATCCAGTGTTATGGAAATCATATACTTTTACAGTCCTCTGTGTCCTAAAAGTTCCTATTTCCTTATTAAAGGTAAACTGGTTTGGAGTCTCTATCTTTCCCAAATCCTAAATTGAATGAAAATATGAGCTCTTGGAAGTGTTGCAATTTCCTAACACTGAGTCTCTAAACATGCTAACACAACATTGGACACACCAAAGATTATTTGAGTGGCTATTTTGTGAGGTGCTCATAAAACTGGGACTGTGTTTACTTGAATTCTCATGACAGCCTCATGAATTTCCTCAGGAGTTCAGCCCAGTAGCACAGCATTCACCATCAGATTTGTTTGAAATAAGCATACAGCCAATGTGTATTTCAGCCTCTCATTACCATACAAGGGAATGCTTGTATTTTTTAGAAAGTCTCAGAGTTGGGAGGTCTGTTTGGAGAAAGCACAATTTCCTCTCTGTTGCCTGGATTCTTGAAAAGGCCCCAGCCTTCATCCCCTTCTCATAACTGTAGCAATGTTCTGGTGTTATGATTAACTTCAAACATACCATGAGCAGCTTTATCTGGCAGGTTCATTATGCTCCAATAAAATACCATATCCAGTCTTTGCTAGATCTTTTCAGTTGGAAATGCATTAAAGATGATTGTGCCTGGGTGGACCTTTACAATAAGGATACTTTGCAAAGGTATGGTTTTGTCTAGAAGTGAATTTTAGAATTAATCCCAGTGAAAAGGGAAATTACTTGCGGGAGAACTGGTGTATAAAGGTCTGAACCTTAGAACTTTCTGAGTGCAGTGTTCAGAGAAGTTACAAAAATGTGCAGTATCTCACTCTTCCTTAGGAATAAACTTAGGCTTAATCACCAGCAGAATTAACAGAATTGGATTAAAGTCTATGCAAGGAAGCAAAGAAAAAAATCTATAGAATGTTTGTCTTACAACTGCTGGGATTTTAAAATTTTTGTCTGTAAAAAATAAGCATCTGCATCACTCCAGAACTTCTGGTGAGTTGATCAAGGAATGTCCATTCATTTTAGAATGTCAAGAGCAGTTTAACCTCAAGATGGTGCTAGATGGTTAAGTTGGCTGTCACAACAGCTATTGTTTATCTTTTAATTTTTTTTCAGAATGAAAAAGCACCAGTAACATGTAATTTGTTAATAACCAATAAGAAAAGACAAAGACTTCATATTAAATGCATCAGTTTTATGGATTAATATGTTCATCAGCCTAAGCAAGGCATGGATTGATTTGAAAAGATATTAATTGTGTCAATGTTTCAGAATAGAATAGTGCTTGGGAAGAAACAGAGCATGTATAAAAGTCATTGGAACCACAATGGGTAGGAGATACACAAGGTGTTAATTGTCAGCTTAGCTGGTTATTAGAACCAGACAGCCTGGGAGCCATGGGACTGGAATTCTGGCAAGATAAAGGGATCAAAACCTGTCAGAAAAATAGTAAAGACTGAACATTCCTGAAGAAGTTAAAAACTTCTTCATTAACAATAAATAATATGTAGAACTGCTTTAGTTGTTTCAAATCAACATGGTTTTCTGCTGGAAGATGAGTATCCAGGGTATGGCTGTTACAGCTGAGCTGCAACCCATCCCTGAATCAGGAGGTGAGCAGCACATCAGGAGATGAGCAGAGCATGAGCAGATGAGCAGAACACCAGGAGATGAGCAGAACATCAGGAGATGTGCAGAATATCAGGAGATGAGCAGAACATCAGGAGATGAGCAGAACCTCAGGAGATGAGCAGAACATCAGATGAGCAGAACATCAGGAGATGAGCAGAACATCAAGAGATGAGCAGAACACAGGAGATGAGCAGGACCTCAGGAGATGAGCAGAACATCAGGAAAGGAGCAGAATCTCAAGAGATGAGCAGCATATCAGGAGATGAGCAGAACACAGGAGATGAGCAGAGCATCAGCAGATGAGCAGAACATCTGCAGATGAGCAGGACCTCAGCAGATGAGCAGAACATCTGGAGAAGAGCAGAACCTCAGCAGATGAGCAGAACCTCAGCAGATGAGCAGGACCTCAGCAGAGGAGCAGCACTGGCACAGCAGCTCTGTTATCCTCAGCAGGAGCAGCTGTAGGGATGCTGCAGAGCAGAACACCCAGGCTGCTGCTGCTGAGGATTTTCCTTGCAGTTGTGGCACCAGGTCTGATTTTCTAGAACAGCCCAACAGTGACCAGATGCCCAGAAATTCATCTTACATCTTCTTTCCTTGTGGGACAGTTAAGGGAGAGATTTTCCAAGGAGCTCATGACAGCATTTTTGCTGTTTGTGGTAAAAACAACAAAAAAACCCAAACCAGCACCAGGTCTGTACAAATTGTACCTCAGCCTGGTGCTCTCTAAAACTGACCTGCTCAATTTGAAAAGATCTTTTCCCAAAATGAGATGTGTGTCTGGTTGAAGATCTTGGTTCTTGGGCACATCTCCTATGACTGGTGGGTGTTGGAAAGCAGGAAAGCTCTTTTCCCCACACAGGGTAATTTTGTTATGCTTTTTGTTGTCTTCTGTATTTTTCAATATTTGGTCTTTTTTTTTTTTTTTGGCAACAAGATTTAATCCTTTAGAAAAGCTGCAAAATGAGAGTAATTTATGTGACAAGTTAATTTATTTTGCACCAGGAAGGCCTTTCAAAAAGATGGCTGTTTAGTATATAATCTTATAAATGAATCAGCAAAATAATATGGGAACTTAGGGATGTGCAGTGACAGAAGGTTTTTTTTATTAAATTTTACTTTATTTGGATTTTTTTTTATTTCCCCAGACATTTTTCTTGGTATCTTCCAAAGTTTTTATAATTGTTTAATGCAAGCAATTACTTACAAGGTGGCTGTATCAGCCAAGACAATGTTACAGAAATGTGAAAAACCCCTGGCATTGAAAAGGGATGCTTGATCTCCTGAAATAATTGGAAATTTGCCATCATTCCTTTGTCACCTGAAGAAGGTTTTGCAGTCCTTCCTATTTGCAAATCTGAAATAATGTACCTTAGCACAGTGCTGCTTATGTTGCTGAAATATTGGTTTTTTCATTGTTTGTAAAATGGTTTTTTTGGACAGAAAAAAATCAGCTAAATGTGATTGTCTGGCTTTTTAAAGTAGGGAAATAGAAACTAAACTGTGTGTCCTACCCAGATTTTTATCAGATGCAGATAAAAATATAAATAGCCTAGGAGACAGTGTCCTCTTAAGTGATGATCCTAAGGTTAGTGGGATTTTTTGAGAAGATTTTTCTTGTCTAGACAGTTACAAAGAAGGTAGAAGTTGATTTAGGTTTTTATTGTAGGGACTATAATTCTACATTCCTCATATTCAGTATGTAAGCATGAAGGTATTTTATGTGTGATTTTAGAAAGCAATTTGTAGGAATTACTCTGGGCATTCCATCCATCTGTAAATATATTTTTAAAATTATTTCAAATGGAAAATAGGTCACATATTTTAGAACAGTGGGGAAATCAACACATTATTTTTGTTTTCACTAGATTAAATTCCAAAGTGACATTCTGGCTGACAGAAGGAGAGACACAGTAATAAAATTCATGCTTATATGTTCAGGCTTAATCAAGGGGAGACTTAGGGTAAGAGTGTTTAGATAAAAATAATTTTAAGTCACAGATACATAAGAATAGATGATTAATTATGTTGTCCACTTGGGGCAATGACTATGCAGGACAAATTGCATTTGAACTTAGCTACAAAAGAGTTTTAAAAATGAAAACACTGGATGGCATTGAAAAAAAAACTTCCTGTCAAAGGATTGTGTATTGATCCAGGGAAATGATTCCCTTTGGGTTTGTAGAGGAATTTAGGAGAAGGCTGTCTATAGATATTGATCCTGACACAGAATCCTGCCACTCCCAGGCTCAGAGGTGCCACTTCTGAGATCAGGAGGCTGAATGTTTGCAGTGACCTCTGCCACGCAAAGATCAGAGTCAGCATCTGGATCTCCATATGGAGGATGAAAGTTTCTGTATAACAAAAATCTTTCCAACAACTATTTTGGCAGGGACAATCATAAAAAGAGTATTTGAGCATCTTATTACACTGTTAATATATTCCCATCAGGAAGTTAAACTAATTAACTCCTCTCTTATGCATACCTTGGTGATATTTTTACATTTCCCAGGGCACATAACCAGTCACAAGAAAAAGAAAATGTCACCTTCCAATAGTCACTCCCTAGCAGGCACTGGAGGACACTCTTAAAGTAAATTTTTTTGTGTGCTGTTAAGTTTCTGGTTGAGGTAGAACAAAAGATGATGTTCTCACCTGACAAATTTGCTTCACCTTGGTGTGTATCTCTTCTTTGTCTTTTTTTAAAATATATTTTTGCTTTGTGCTCTTGAGATCACAGTCACTTATTCCAGTTGTGTTCTCTGACTGCCAGAAAAAAAAAGTTTAATAACTGAAATTACTTAGTCAAGACACAGAGCTCCTGGAGAGTCCAGCAGAGGATCCCAGGTGACTGAGGATGATGAAGGACTCTGAGAGGATTGCAGGGCCTGGAGCAGCTCACAAGGGCTGGGAGAGCTGGGGCTGCCCAGCCTGGAGAGGGGAAGGCTCAGGGGATCCCCTCAGGCACAAATATCTCAGGGGATGTCCAGAGAAAGCAGCCAGGCTCTTCCACTGCTGTGAGTGACAGGCCAAGAGGCCCTGGGCACAAAGTGAACCATGGGGAGCTCCCTGCACTCCAGGGATCCCTCTGTCACTGCGAGGGTGCCCAGCAGGGCACAGGACACCCAGGGGGCTGTGGAGCCCCCATCCGCAGGGGTATTCAGGAGCTCCTTGGACACAGCCCTGGGCAGCCTGGTCCAGGTGACCCTGCCTGAGCAGGGGCTTGGCCAAGATTGTCCCCAGAGGCCCCTTCCAACCTCATCCATTCTGGGATTTTGTGAGCCTGTGCCATTGCTGCTCAGTGCTTCTGATGCCATCTGTGACAATGATGAGAGACTTGGATCTCTTTAGCTCTGAGCTAAACCTACAGCCCCTCTTGCCTTCTTTTGTTGTTAGGGTACAATTTCCTCAGACTATCTGTAAAAACGGGGTCTAAAAAAGAAACATCACTTGGGAGAAAACCAATTTTGGCATTGAATATTGGTCAAGTAGAGTGGAACATAATTCAGGTGAGTAATGAAGGACAACACAAGGCACTTGTATGCAAACAAGGTTTACCTGTGTGCAAACAGCCTCTGGGGGCAACTTCTGACATTTAGGGGTTTTTTCCTATGGTGAGGGAGTGCATTTTAAAAAAAATATCAACAATTTGTTGTGGAAACCAACAGCTACATGGAAGGATAAGGGTCATTGTCTGCATCTACCTAATGCTTCTAAATGAGGTATTTTTAGAGAATTGGATCTGAAATGGCCTCTGTGTCAGTCAAGGTCATTTTATTTTTTGAGTTTGCCTGATGCACACAGGGAAGGTTCTGTATTAAATGCTATTCAGCATAATATCCCTGATTTAACATGTAGACAATTATGAAGGATTAAGCAGGGATAATAGCTGTGAACCTGATTCTTTATTACCTGGATCAGCAATGTTGGAAGAACAAATGGAAGGCATAAATGAAATAATCTGTTGCTGGGCAAGAAGAAGACACTAAATCACCTGGCTAACCAAGAATGAAGACTGTGTTTTTGAACTGACAGAAAAAATCATGGTTAAGGTCATTGTGGATTTATTATCCCAAGGAACATTATTATAAACTGGTTTGTCTTTATATTAACTAAAGAAAGCCTCAATCTTCAGCCAATTCTCTGTTGAAGGCACATGAATTTGTCTAGAATTAATTAGATGACAATGTTATCTGATCAAATTGATGGAAATCTATTGAACTGCATGAACTATATGTTTTCAAAAGAGGCAGTGAAGATTTTGGCAGCACTTCCTTTGGCTTTCAGGAAATTCCACAGTTGGAGAACTTTGTGTTCCAAAGCCAGCATGAGCACACAGCTCAGCTAATTTTTTTTTTTTTTTAATTTTACCAAGCAGATTTTCTGAGAGGAAAGAAATTATGAGTGTTTTAAATATAATGTTCCACCTTCTATTTAGAAATGTCTAAGTTATTCAATGGAAATGGAATGCAAGGAAGTATAACATTAATTTCATGAAATAAAAGGAACCATTCTGAAAATATTTAAAACTTATTCAAGTGCTTATAATTTAAAAAAATCTCTTTCACCACAATCCATATTTAAATGAAATTTCAATTCCTGTGAATACCCCATTGTTACAGAAAAAAAAAAAAATCAAGTGAAAATATGCTGCAAGTCCTTTCAAGACTAGTTGTCCCCTTTAATGTTACCTTGCTCTGGGACTCAGCACATTGGAATAGCAAGGCCCAGATTTGTTCCAAGTTTAGCAGCTTTCCTGAAGGGGAAGGAGCCTCCGTGGTGGTGGCAGAAGGAGAAGCAGCTCAAGGGGGCTGCAGCCCTGGCAGGGTGAGAACGGTTGGCATGGGGGACACAAACCCCAGGGTGATCAGGGGGAAGAGCTGGGGTTTGTTCCTGCTGGAACCCCAGCACAGGCTGGGGCTTTTATTCCTACTGCTGACCCCAGCAAGTGCTGGCCATTAGGAGTGAGGCCAATTTTGTGAGGATAAAAAAGATCTCCTACCCAGGAGGAGACTGACTTCTGCTGCAACTCGAGCTGGCCAGCTTATTTGCACCATAAAATTGTGTTTTAAAACCTAAACTGAAAGCCTCTGTTTCAGCCCCTCTGGACAGACAGAGAAACAAGACAGAAGAAAAGGATTTCATACCAAATTCCTATTTTCTGTCAGCAAGCGCCTTCAGAATTACAGTTGAATAATTGCAGACAGATTGAAGAGCTTCATGGATGTTTTGAAGTTATAAATATTGTCCACAGATGTTCAGCCCAGTGAATTTGAGTGTGTAATAGCCTGTGATGAAGCATGCAGACCTATCAGTGTCCCTGGGGAGGACTCTGAAGCCATTTTACACTCCACACTGAGCAGGGTGTATAAAAGGAGATCCTGCTAAGCCAAGTCCCCTGGAGTTCAATTCCCTGTCAGGGTTTGAAGCTATTCAGGGTGTTACTAATAACAGAAACATCATTATCTGCAGCTAAACTCATTTACATTCTATATTTTGGAAGAAGAGAATTGGGATTAGTTAGGAGAGGACTGTTCTTGCTCCCAGCCAAAGGGTGAGCACTGGGTATGAACTGTTACCCAAGAGACTTCTTGATTTCTTGTTCTCGTGTTTATTGATTGTCAGCCTGCATGGAGGACATGTAGCTACAGACTTGAACTTGAAAAAAAGCTTCTTCTTGAGTGTTTTGACAGTCTGGCATGTGTCTTGTTTAGATTTGAATAATTTAATAGCTATAGTTGTAAAATCAGTACAGCAGAACTTGTATGTTTCTTGACAAAGGTGTTGAAAGTGCCAGTCCCAGAGCTGGCCCCTGAGAAACTGCACTTATTGCTCCTTTCCTGTGGATATCAAGCCATTGACCACAACTCTTGGTGTGAAACCATCCAAACAGCTCCTGATCCACTGAGTGCTCCATCTGTCAAACCCATGTTCCCCCAGTTCAGAGACAAGGATTTCAAATGCCACCCACAGTGAGCTGATACTGCTGAAGGGATCCAAACCCCAGCCAGCCTTTGCTGTTCACACCTGAGCAGCTTAAAATACCTGCACTACAGCAGCCTCATAAATTAGCATGTTACATCCTTTCATTGCAGATGTGGCAATGTCATCCAAGGAAGTTAATGACTCAGGCACCAGGAAATGGCCTTCCAGGTAGAAAATGTTCAGCAGATCACAGTATTCCATTTATAGCACAACAGATGATCTAAAATGTCACCATTGCTCTGGAGAAAACAAAGTGCAGCATCCATCCATAGCTGGAGGCCGTGTCAGTGGGAAAAGAGTTTCCCTTGCTGGCTCAGGCAGTTAAAATTCCTGCTCATCTATTGCAATGCATCTTGTCTTTAGCAGCTCCATGGCTTTGATAATAATAAATGGTAATTTTCTCACTGTGGGTAGTGGAAGTCAGGGCTGGAGTAGTGGCGGTTTTTGAATGTTTCAGGGCACACTGCGAGTCTCAGAAATTCTCTCTGTGTCTTTGTGCTGCTGATCCTGTTTAGCTATCTCAGGAGCACATAGACTGAGAAAGAGAGGGGGAAAAAGAATGTGCCCAAGGCTCCCTCCATGGCAAACAAACCACAGTAGAGCACCTTGGTTCTCAGGCCTGCTGACCTCTTTAGTACAAGATGAGAAGCTGTTTCCAACAAAATGGGATTGTGCCTGCCTTCCTGCAGCATGCTCACCTGGTACTATGTTGTGTTAAGCTCTGCATCAAAGTTTCTTCTGTCAATTCTGTGTCATTTCTATGATGTGTACCTGGAATGTGGGGGCTGTTTGACACAGGACATTGGAATGTGTGAAATATCATGAAACAAAATAAGGACTATATATCAGAATTTTTTGAACTAATTTAAATTTTCTCTGTCACATTCATTGATGTTTATCTTTCTAGGGGAAAGTTCTAGGTGAGTTCTAGCTGGGGATGATATATATTTTCCCTCTTTTGGGTAGTCAACCACAATTGTTAACATGGTGGGGAAGCACAGCCCGGTTCTTGATATTCAGTTACTCTTAGGGTCCACTCTCACCTGGTTTTGCTCCACTGCAGGTACATTTCTGGATGTTGTGTCAGGGGCTTTCCAGCTGGAATGGAGGGACAAGAGGGAGGAGCTTGGCTTTGGTTAGGTTTGTGTCCTGAAGCCCCCAGAGCTGCTCTCCCTGGTTTGGCCAGGAGCACGTGGGACTCGGAGCCAGCAGCGGGATGGCTCCTCCAGTCTGAGCTGGGCTTGCGGAATCAGATCCCTTGGGAGCCAAGCTCCAGCCCTCCCAGGACATCTAACAGGTGCCCTGGCATTATGGACTGCCTGGGCAAAAAGAATTGTCCTGGCTCTAGGCCTTTGGAATGCTACATTTCCTCAAAATGTTCCCAAAATATCACATAACAGGGTGTTGTCCTACCTGAGTTCCCACTTGCTCAGACAGTCTTCACCTCACATTGTTCTCAGCGCCCAGAAGAATTCAGATCTTCAAAACCTGTATGGACAGATTAAAAATAAAAAAAAAAAAAAAAGAAAAAGAAAAGAGGATAATGCATTAGTCAGAGTTTGAAAGTTGCTTTCTAGGAAAATGTCATGTTTTTGCAGGCTTGAAAGTTTTCCTGGATACTGAGTCATTTCTGCAGTTATTCTGGGCTGCCAGACCATGATACAGAGTTGTATTCTTCATGTGGTTGCATAACAGAAATAAATTATGACGAGTTCATTCAGCATCTTGTGGATGATTTGGGAAAGTATGTGACAATAGCCACAGGTCAGGGGAGTTGACAGTCAGGTTACATTACTACAGCTTGCCAGAAACCAGACCAGAGGGCAACATCTCCTATGGCAAAGCCCATTCTGGAGTTTTTTCATCACAGTTTCCTGTACCCTATATACCTTCTAGTCTCACCTTTATGAGTCATGGAAAGGAAATCGTTCTAGACAAGTTACAGTCAAAGACTTGAACTGTAAATAAGCCTTTTGTTGGTAACAGATCGGGGAGAATGGTTTAGATACATTGACATTATTGCACCTGAAGGAGCACAGCAGCCTGATATCCTCCCATTAATGTAAATCTGATTGAGGCTTTGTATTTTTATGATAGGGCCACAAGGGTAGAATCTTGTGCATAATTTACAGAAAGTCACCTTGTAGGGAAAAAAAATTCTGAGAGTTGCCAGCCTTGCGTGAGAACAGAAACGAAGGCCCTGCCAAACCCTTTTTCTTTCATACATCACTGACCCACCTTTGCTCCCTCAGATTCCCTGTCTCTGAACAAAGCCTCTGGATTTCTGACAGCAGAGGTTGTCTTTGAAATCTACCTTTCCTCTTCTCTCCTCCCTGTCACTCTGTGTTGTCCAGCCTTCAGTCAAGAGAATCAGTTTTAGTCCAGTACTAACATCTGATTTCTGCTAGAACCAGCCCATTTCCTTCACTCTTTTCAGTTTGCTGAGCACCCCAGAGGCCAAAGGAGTTGTGTTACCACTCACTCTCTCAGCTGTGGACATAGAGATCTCTTGTATTCTACCCCTAAATATATAAGCACTCATTGTGTGGAAGATGATCATTGTGTGAGCTGGAGAATATTCACACAGAAAGCAGAAAATTACTGTAAAACTTGGTTTAAAATTGTGTTTATCACACTCTAATTTTCAAATCAAATAATAAAATCTTGATTAGTGGAACTTCTTCCCTTTCACATGTATTCTGAGAAGCAAAGTATTGAAATAGGTTTCAAAATGGAAACCTGTGAAGCACAATTGGATTAGAGTGATCACATGTTGAAAGTGAGTAAAATCTTGCTGCAAATGTCCTTCCTCCTGTTTAGGCACTTTGCATCGCACCCTCTCTTAGAAGATTGATGCTGATCAAACAGTGTATGTCATGTGTACCCAGTGACACTGAAATTTTGGTGTGTTTGGGTAGATCTTGATACCATCCTAGTGATCTTGACCAAATTGTAGAGCTCACTCAGTAGTAGGGTGTTCCAGGTGAAAAGAAGGTTAGAAATGGGTTTCTCCCTGTGTGTGAGTGAGAGATTTCCTGCAGGCTCATTGCACAGAAGTGCCTGGCAAATGGCACCCCAGGGTCTCCCAAACCAGGGTCTGACTGGCTGCTCCTCTTTACCTTCTCAGAGAAACTGATGGTGTTATTCCACGTTGCAGAGTGAATGTCCCACCCTGTGGAAAATAAGATTCAGGGAGGGCTGGCTGGGTACCAGCTCCTTGTGTCTCGTGCTCTGGACAGTTTCTGTGCTGTGAACGGCCCAGGGAAGTGCCCCCAGCCAGGGGATTTGGGGGAGGCAGGGGGGAAGGCAGCTCTGCCCTTTGATGTGTGATGCATTCCTCTCGGGTCTTGTGATCAGCAAGCAGCTGTGCTCACATGCATTATATAATACAACTGCTCTGCATCTCTGGTCAGATGATCTCAATCACATCCAAATTTCCCTTTGTACTGCAGTTAGAATGGGGCTGGTGTTTTGCTTTACAGAGATTTAGAACCATCCAGGGAGGCCTCTTTACATCCATTGAGTCTACTTGACATCCCAGAAGTGTTACATAACATCCTTTATGTGCTGGATCGTCTAACCTTCCTGTTACAAGAGTAGAAAAAACAGCTAAAATACAGTAATTAATTATTTGAAAAAATAACAATAAAAAGAATAATTGAGGGAAGATTATTTGGCTATCAGAATTGCCAAAGAATTTATATAAGCTGCACTTGTTTCTATCCAGCGTGATCTAAAAATTTCTGGGGCTATTCTTGTAAAGAATGTCTAGGTTTGTAAGAATCCACTAGATTAGAGTGAAATAGCTTTGCAAGGTTGTGTGCTGAGCAATATCTTGCAGTTTAGTTTGTTTCAAGCTATTTTGACATAATCTGGAACAGCTCCTGCTTACTCCAACTCCTGCTTTAAAAGTATTTCACTATAATATTATGTTTTACTGTTGAATGTAGACCACTTAAAAGTGAGTCTCCAATATTTAGAAGGCAATGTGAATATTTTGCCAGTGATATGATTAAAATCAGTTGATTAATATTTCCTAACAATCTGCTTAATATTTTTTAAAAGCAAATTTTCTGTCAGGTTCCATGAAAACTAAAACAAATCCAAGAGGACCATAGATCAGGTAATAGCCTGGGTTGGAAGGGGCCCTCCAGCTGAGTGTGTGGCAGTCTGTGCAATGTCCTGGGCTGCATTTCTGCTTGTCATTTCTGCACTAGATTGTCATGACAGGCTTCAGGTACACAGACAAAAAAAGTTTGATTCATCCAGAGAGTGGAAGAGTGATTTATAGGAAGTGATAAAAGAATAAGAAAGGTGTAATGTGAATGCAGAAGGAATATTTTTCATTAGAGGAAGGGAAATTGGGAAATGTGGAAAAGCATTTGACAGTCCCATTATCAGGTTTCTGAATTTCCCAGCTGTTTTAACTGCTGTGCCGTAAAATATGACTCTGCTCTACAATCTTGCTTTCATAAGTCAGAGCTCATATCGCGGCTGTAACAGCAGTTCCACCAGCACAGCAGTGAGTGAAATACAGCTGTGGCATGAGCTGGGCAGTGCTCAGAGCAAACAGATCAACCTGCAGATGTGGGGATGCCAAGGGGCCACTGCAGAGCTGTGCTGGTGTCACAGGCACGTCCTCAGCACCAGCACTGCTCTGCCTGTGGATGGAGCAAATCTGGGATGGAAGAAAGATTTTCTTCCCTTGTTAGAAATTGCAATCCCGTGTGTTTAAGCACTGGGAAGGATTTTGTTTTGGACTTACATTGGTGTTAGGTAGCGTTTGCCCTCTTGTGACGTTGTCAGATCCAAAGGTCTGGTGAAATGATCTTTCCTGCCAGTTTCCCTCAGCAAATGTCTGTCCTTGGGGCAGGCAGAGGCCAGCAGACTCAGGCTGAGTAAAGACACAGAAATGTCCTTTCCAGGCCTTTCCTTGCAGCCTCTCCATCTGATTTTCTTTGTGGATTTGGAAGAACACCCTGATGTTCACTTTGCCTGTGCAATCTAATGTGAAAGTACACATTATCTTTGCCTTTATTTGCAGTAGCCAAATGCTGTTGTCTGCATTAAAAGCTTGTCATTTCAGTGTGCTGAGAGTGTCTTCATTGGGTGAGAGAGCCTTCACCTGTGGTGACTTGATTGCAACATCTTAACGATTGCAGCACTGCTATTAAACTTCATTCTCCTTAAACTCCCCGCCCTGAAAGGTCAAAAAACTTTAATTCTGAGGCAAGAGATTGGCTCAGTGACTTGCCCATATATATTGTGATTTTTCCCTGACTAATCTACCTATTCAGTGAATTGAAAATAATTAATAGAAGTCCTATGCCAAGTTTTCGGTCAAATGCACTTGGTTGCAAATATTCTGGCAAGGGGAGTATTGCAATATCTGTAAGAAATTATACCAAGTGTCAGGTTCCTTCTGTGAGGTTTCACATGGAATAGATGCTCTTCACAGCAACAGTTAGAAGCCCTTGATCCTGTGCAGTGGGCCATTGCAAGTGTAAATAATCCCAGCCAGCAGTTTTGTTCATGAGAAACTGTTGCTTTATAAAAGCTTGTGAGTGCACAGCAGCTCCCTTTCCAGACAGCTCTGTGCTAGCAGTAGGACATCAGGAAAATCCTTTCACAAGGTGAGAGCAAGAAAGCTGCTGAGAGCTTAGAGGGTACGAAATGTGTTTATTTGTTTACATTGCAGCTATCTTGGCCATCCCTGTGGAGGCAAGGTGAGCCCTTCTGCCTGCGGAGGGAGCTGCCTCTGACTGCCAGAAATGTCCTTCTGAACAGGTAGGGCCCGAGCCTCTGAAATGATGTGTGAGCAGCTGGTCCCACAAACTGCTCAACACAATTAGGAAACAGCAAGGAAGTCATCAGTGGGATGTGTTTTATGGCAGCAAACCCAAGAAATGTTGTTGTTCTCCCATATTTTACTGAGCATGAGATCACATTTTGATGTCTCTCTGCAGAGACATCTTGACAGGCTGGGTGGGTGGGCTGAGCTGCACGAGGTCCAGAAAGGTGAGAGCCAGGTGTGCCCAGGTGTGCCCAGGTGTGCCCAGGTGGCCAACGAGGCCAAGGACATCTGCTCTGTGCCAGGACTGGTGTGGCCAGAGCACGAGGGCTGTGCCTGTCCCCTGTGCCTGTCCCCTGGGCTGGGCACTGCTGAGGCCACACCTTGAGGGCTGTGTCCAGCTCTGGCCCTGCAGTGCAAGGGAGCTGGAGCAGGTCCAGAGAAGGGCATGGAGCTGGGGAAGGGTCTGGAAAACACAACTTCTGAGGAGTGGCTGACAAAGCTGGGGTGTTTAGCCCAGAGAAAAGGAGGCTCAGGGGGGATCCTGTCTCTCTATACTCCCTGAAGTGAGGATACAGCAGGGGTCAATATCTCCTGCCGTGCCTCAAGTGAAAGGATGACACAGGTGAGGTTCAGATTAGATACTTGAAAACTTTTTCTCATTAAATGAGTGGTGAGGCATTGGAATAAGTGAAAGCAACTCCACCGGAGAGGGGGTGAGGTCGCTGTCTCTGGAAGTGTTCAGGAGGCCTCTGGATTGGCACCTGGGCAGGTGGTGCAGGGGTGGTTGTGGTGCTGCTTGGACTGGGTTGGTGCTTGGACTGGATGACCTTGAAGGTCTCCTCCAACCTTGATAATTCCATGATGTATCCATAAATGTAGTTATGATCCAATGCTTCTTTACTTGTCTGTTTTGTTTACAAGTGAGCAGGATTTAGATCTGAATGAAGAAGGGACCATAGTATTTCTCAAAGAGTTTAGGCATTAAAACAAAGCATTTAACAAATTAATAGTATCCTGAAGATATTTGTGATTTATTCAGCCAGCTCTACATGCTGAATGTATACAACCTGATGCAAAACTCAGGGGAGTCAGTACCTTCCTAATGACTTGCTTGAACCAAGTATTACAAGGAAAAAGAAAATTGACAAATAATTTATGTGAAAGCAGTTCCATAAAACCGTGACAAGCTGTTCTCATTTTGTGATGTGTATACATTGTAGTCACCCAGTGCCAAACACATTTTGTAAAGTGTATTGACTATTCAAAGACAGTTTGTAAACAGAAAATTTTAACCTTTCCACCCACTTGTTGTGTGGGTGTCACTTTTGGGCAAATCACATTTTGGAGAAAGCCAACATTTTTAAGGTGCAAGAAATTAAATGTATCATATTAAATGTGATTAAAAATTAATTTTTAACAAGAAACAGGAACTTTGAAATTCTTTTTGGTCTTGGAAGAGACTGATTTATTGAGTTTTACGATTAAGAGCAATAAAACATCTTGTTGAAAGATTTTTTTTCAGCAAGATTACAAATTTGGATACAACAGGAAAGGTGACATCAGATGGGGGCATATGAGGGCATGTGTCTCTTGGGCTTAGGAAGTAGACAGACATAATGTAAAGTATACAGTAAGTAGATTAAAACATCTTCAAAATTGTGTATTTTGCTACTGTTGCCCTGCAGTTCAAGGACGAATGAATTAACTGCAATCCCATTACCTTTTTCTTCATGAAAATGTCTGACTGGTTGATCACAAGGTCTTGTGCCATCCTAATTTCTGAGTCTGAGGCAAAAATCAGGAATTACTGGCATTTGTCATTTTATTGGCACTATAACTGCTGCCATTGTGATGTTTCTGTCCTGAGAGGCGTCTGTGCAATGACTGAGCAGTCACTGATAAGAGTTCAGATCTTGGAGTTGCCCTGAGATTTTTGATTGCCTCATCTAAGAAAAGGCTTTTTACCTTTGTGCTAGTGATAATTTTTTTCAAGAGCTTGAACAGCTAATTTATTTTGCTAGGTGAGAGGAAAGGTTTTTATAATTTTAAGGAAAACTGAAGCAGATGCTCAGCTGATGCAAACAGAGCAGAGTAGGTTTATGTTCCAGTGATGATTACTATTGATCATTGCTCAAGTCTCTGTGCTTTTTGCGAAATGTTGTTCACATATAAGATAGTCTGAACTATACTCTCTCACATCAATTAGCTTATTTACAAGAGGCAGTAATTGCATTTGTCCATGGGAGCATATGGATCAGAGCACAATTTCAGGCAATTAAATTCTATTTTTGAAACTCACTGAATTATGCAACCTGAAGCTCCTTTCTTATCTGATTTTGATGGATTAAGTGATTTATCCTACTTTAATCTTAAAGTAAAACTGCATATATAAAATAGTCATACTTAAAACTCTTTTGGTTTTGTCTTGACTACTTATTTAATTCTTAAATATCCACTCTGGTAAGATGGGATCTATAATGTTTAGTTGAAAATGATGATTTATTAGAGATTAGATTAACATCTTGCTCTCTGCCTGCCTTCTTAGAGCTATTGATTTTAAAATAAGCGCAAAAATACAGGACTTTGGAATTTAGGTTTTACACTTTGCAAAATTTTGAAAGAATGCTTGTTTTGTTCCCCCCAGACTCAGCTGTGTACACATCATTGTTTGGTAGCTGCTGTGGACCTTGCAGATTGACTTCTCATCAGAGGGAATACCATGCTCAACTATCCATGTTGAGCAATATAACTGGGCAGATGTGTTAAAATACTGGTGAATGAGGTGCACCAGCAGATGATAGGAAAACCTGAGGCAACAAGTAATGGTCAGTGTGTCCCAGATCAAGCTAGAAATCCTTGGACACCTCTGAAGGCAACAGCTTTTGCACACTGTTGCATAACTATAAGACTGGATAGAATATGCTGGTTCCTGGGGTTTTGGCATGAGAAGGAGCAGGAAGGGGTTTGGCACTGCAGCTTGTGTGCCACTGCCTTTGTCCGTGCTCAGTTTGAAAGTCCTTAAATAGATGCTTTCAGCCACCTTCTCTTGTTCAGCACAATGCACTTTAACAAATTATAGAAGGTTAAACCCCAGCAAATGTTGTTTGGCTGGTTGTGACTTAAATTGTTTAATAGTGGGCACAGAATCTGTAAAAAGTAACAGAGTGATGTTGAATGTCAAAGGAGATTTAGATCTGATTTGTGCCCAGGCAGGACCCAAACACTCTTGGAGGATATGGGGACTGTCACAGAAAATCAGACAAAGCTACATTTAGACTAGATATAAGGAAGGAAATTTTTACAGTGAGGGTTGTAAAACCATCAGAAGTTGCCCAGAGACTTGCAGCCAATATCTTCAGAACCAGGTGAGAAAGGTCTCTCAGCGGATAGGTTCACACTCCATACAGTATTGAATATTTTGATGCCTGAAGAGGTCAAAAGCATTCTGATAAAGTCTCAGGACTTCCTCTCCATTGCTGCACCCCAAAGCTATCAGGGGGATTAGGGAGATGGTCCCAGAGGCAGCAGATCTGCATCCTCCTCAGCTGGGACTGTGTGATTTGGCTGGGGCTGTGGGGCCGCACAGCATGAAAGGGACACTGCTGTCACAGCCCAGCCAATGTTGGGAGTTTGTGTGCTCAGGAATGCCAGGGCAGCCTTGTGTAGCTCCTTGGTGGCATGGCTGGGGTTTTCAGAAGGACAGCACATTCCTGTGGGAATTGCTGCCGCTGCACATCCACAGAGCTCAGGAGTGTGTGTGGTTAATCACAACAGGCCATTCCTCAATGGCACTGGGATTGCAATGAAGGTCCAACATTTCTAATGACTGTCAGACATTATTTAACTCATTTCTCTGGGGAATCAGAGGTGGCACTGACAATTTCTTCTATTTCAGCTTTGGTAATTATTAAGACTGTTTAGAGAAACACCTTCTCTGACTGTATTGGGGTACAGACAGACAAAATAGATCTGGTGTTTGTGAGTGATCCTGCCTCACAGAGTTACATTCCCTGGTGCAAGGATATCTTGCCACGTGAGCTATCACCAGTTTGGTGTGTTTGTTTTTTGTTTCAATTTCCCTTCCTCTCACACTGTCAGCTGGCCTCAGGAGAGGCTTGGTTTTACACTCAAACTGCAGATTTACATAGCAGCAATTTGTCTGTTAACCTAAAAGGAGCAGGTGTGATGCTGCAGCTCCTAACAAGGATGTGATTCCTGGCTGAACAAAGCCTGACACGCTCCTAAGTGCCTTGTTTACACCAGCAGCACAGCCAAGCTCTCCAGCTCCTCGGATTAATTGGGAGCTGCAGCCAGCAGGTACCCGGTGTCACTGGAAATTGCTGGGGCTTGAATGACTGAAAATGAAACTGAATCTCTGTCTTAAGTGGGTGAGAAATGCAGGCTGAGCCCACAGCCCTGTGGCTCCTGCAGCTCCAGCTCTGGAGCAGGGGATATCCCATAAACCCTGCCCTGCTGTCCCTGGGGGCTGCAGGGTGGCTCTGGGGGTGACAAGCAGCAGTGACACGGATGGGCAATGCAGTAAATGCAGTAAATGCAGTAAACTGCAGCTGCTCACCAGCTCTGTGTGCTAACTGCTGGCTGTCATGTGGCAAAGCAGAGCTCCAGATGAGCAAAAAATTCTCGGAAAACCTCTCTTCTGAGGGTTTGGTCTCTCTGCTTCACTTCATGCCTTGGAATCTCTTTCCTCAGTTTTTGTCTGCTGTAACCTCTGCTACTTTTCAGCCATTTTAAAGTGCTGCCTCCTCATCAATCTCAGTGTCTCAAGCACTTTTCTTCACTTCCTAGTTTTTGATTACAATGTCAGTCTTTGGTCTTCTCTTGGCTTCTGACTTACTGTTCATAGTTAGGGCTCTTTTCATTCTCCTTCAAGTGGTAAATCTCTGTTCTATCTTTCAGGACCCTTAAATCCACACTTTTGTCACTTTCATGCTTCTAAAATCCTGACCTGAATTTTGGCATGTCTTTTTCACAACTGCAGTCTTTTTCTTATTTAAATTTTTATTTTCCTAACACTAAAACAATAGCAGAAAACCCTCTACTAAGCCTTGTATACCAAATTTATTTTTTCTTGAATAACTTCCCTTTCTTTAAAACTGATCTGAGGTTCACTACAATCTTTCTCACTAGCACTGAATATTTCATTGTGATGTTCTTCTTATACCTTTCATCACATCCCACCTATTTTTCCTCTTTTTGAGGCTTGAGTCAAAGTGGAGCCCACATTTTGTGGCTTTTGATCAATCCCTAAAGCCATTCCTCCTGTATGCACAGAGAACCTCTTTCCCAGTCTGCTGCAAATGTCACATCTCTCTCTTTTCTCTCTTATACAATAATAGGAGGGAATGTGTTGCTCTGTACTTGTTAATCCTTGGGCAACTCTTCAAAATATACAAGAAAATCTTATATTTATCTATTTTTAATAGTATTGAATCTCCAGTCCTGTTGGCTCACCTCAAAATGCAACAGAAAATGCTCAATATATTTGCTTTGCCAGGATGAGAAAATTAATATTTTATTTCTTTTATTAAATAAATAATGTTTTGCAGGGCTACCATCCTTTGAGATCTAGAGATACTGCATTAGTTACCACCTCAGCCCTATTCCCTTCAATCTCCCATGAACTGAAGGAGAAACCACTGATGTACTTTCATTGTTTTTGATTAAACAAGTCCTTTGAGAATTTATTTCAACCTCAGATGAATTTGTGCATTCACAATTACTTCTGGGAGTGTTTTTTTCCTCCTCCCTTGGACAAACAGATCCCCCAATGGAAGTTTGCTCACCTGTGGTAGCACAGGCTTGGAGGGAGTGAGAGAGCAGTTCTAAGTCTCCAGCTCTTGCAACTTCTTTCTCTAAATCTCTCTTTATTTTGACCTCTTTAATAGCTGTTGTTAGCATCTTTATCACATCAGGAGTGTCATTCCAATGAGTTCTCCACATGTTCCTCCCTGGCTGCTCTGCCATGTTAATCTGTTTTCTGTTCTGGAGATGACTGGAAGCCATCTATCCACTCAGTGCAGTACTCCAGGGCCTTGCAAAACACTTTGGAGAGAGTATTTATTTAAACATTACCATAAATGCAAAATGAATGTCATGCTTTTCATGAAATAGCCTTGAGTAAGTTCATTTTATGAAATCTCACTGTGTGCTAAAAGAACAGCAAAGTGGTTTTGGGGGAGAGAGCAGATAGGGAGTCATCAAACACTAAATTAATCATGGCTGGATTTTTCTAACTAATCAACATTTCAAAAATATTAGTGCTCTTGCAGAATTTCTTCACCTATTAGCAAACTATTTCATATGTTTTAAACAGTACTGAAAGAGTCCCACAGTGTCTTTCAGGTCTTAGCCTTCAAGATAATTTACTCTTTTTATACCAAGGCATGGTAGATGCAAAACCAAAGCAGCAGAAATCAAGCTCAGGACTCTCCTGTTCCCTACAGATGAAAGTCAAGGTCTACTTTCACCTTTCTGCAGATTCTCAGGTTCCTGGTTGCTACATCTCTACAGAAGAAAATTTAAATTCCCTCAAGGTATGAAAGCCCTGAAACACCTACCTCCGACTTGTCCAAGTGCCTCAGCAAACACAGCCCTGTACTTTCTGCTGTAGGAAACCATTCCTGATGAATTCCTGATTGTTCCCATGTTGGTTTACAGCCCCTAATTTGGGGTGTAGGTCTGCTCATGGGAGGGGTCTGCCCTCACACTGGCTGGTGAAAGAATGAGGGTTTAGCACACAAGTGGTGATGTTGTTTTGCTCAGTGGACTGAGCCTTCTGCTCTGCTCAAAGCTGACAAAATTCAGTGCCTTGTTCATGGTTTTGGGTGTTAGAGGAGGGAGAAACAAAGGCTGATGCAAGCCAGAGTGATTAAGGAAGAGAAGCCCATTGGGACAGTCTTGGACATGGAGGTATCTTTAAATACATGAATCTGTCCCACTTAAATCAAAGTTAATCAGAAACTGAGAATTTTTGTGACTGGGGTAAAATTAAGCATGCACTAGAATGTTTTCCTAAATTAAAACACTGACTGTCTTCAACTGTTTTCCTTCAGTTAAAGATGGACATCTTGGAGGAAACCAAACCTCCAGACTATTTATAGTGGAGTGTTTAATGAGAATGTGTGTCTTCATAGATAAAATGGCACAAATTAAGATTAGTGACAAAACTGGGGATGTATTCCTACTTTCCACTTACACCACAGTTATATCTTGCATTTCTAAAACCCCATGAACTTGTGGCAATGATTTCTAATAGTAATTAGTAGTAGTTAATTTAACAGCTGTACATTATTAAATAATTAGCCTGTATATAAGTTATCATAATTTTCATATGGTAAGATGTGATTTTAATGAGTTTTTCTACCCATCTTCATTACTGTATGATGTGGTTACTGCTTGCTGGATGTTACTTTACAAAGTGTGTGTATTAAATCTTATCATTCAAACAAATGAAGTTTATAAAAGGGAGTCTTAACACTGTTTCTTAGCCAGGGGTTTTTAACAGCACTTGTGAAAGATTCTTTATGACAGATATAAAGACATGTTACTAAAATACTTTGTCTTTCTGGAAACCTATCACAGTCTATAAATGTCTCCCAAAATAATGCTGAGAGCATTCTGATATTGCCTTCCTAAATATACACATTTTTTTCTTGTCTTGAAACAAACCATAGAAAATCTTTGGTTTGGACTGTCAGGAATAACACTCACCCCTAAAGCGAGATATTTGACTTCCATCTGTTTGGGGGTTGTTTTTACTATTTTTTTTTTTTTTTTGTTCTTCAAGTCTCCTAATTTTTTAACTAGCTTTTTCTTTTGATGGAACCTTATTTAACCTTCTTTCTGAGTTTTGAGCATTCAAGTAAAGCACAAAGAACCTGCAACCTGCTAGCAAAAGGATTAGCATAATTTAGAAAGAGAAATTCATCCTCTCACTCTAATAGAAAACCTGCTAGCAACAATAGGATGTATTTGTTCACGTTGTGTTATCCCTTGTGCAGTTATTATTTACTTTGCTGTGTGAATGACCATGAACTCCTAACTTTGTTTTTCTGGCTCAACACAGACCCTGCTGCAGAGTCTGTCACCCTTAGCATGAGAGGGGCACCTGAGGTCTGTGATCCTTCTTTCATTCTTTCTGCTAAAGATCATTTTGTCTTTGGTAATGCATCCTGATTTAGGATCACAGGAGAAAGCCTCCATGGGGCAACTATTTGGGGTTATTTTTATTCAATACCTTAAGCCAGTTGCATATTTTCTGCTTCATTTTCCATTCAGAGCTCCATTTTCCAAAATGGTTTTGTTTTCAAAAACATGAAAACAAAATTGGTAAAATGCACATATTTCAATAATTCTCTAGGGTTTTTAGCTTAATGTTGAGACATAATTTGGTAACTGAAATGAAAAATAATGTGTCTTAAAGGTTCTGCAGATCTGAAGCTAAGAATAAATACTGCTGTTTGCAGAAGTGAGCAGTAATTTGGGGCACACAGTAAACAGCAGAGTCCAGCAGCCAGCGAGCTCCCCTGAGGCAGAGCTGGATTTTTTTCAGCAGGTGAGGAGCATCTGTCAGGCACCAGCACAGACCCAGCCCTCCCTCCTGGCTGAGACCCCACCACAGGGACTGCATTTCCCAGGCCTGACTCTTAATACCGCTGAGGAGTCACAGGAAAAGGAGAAATTTTACCGCTAATACCTGAAAAGATCCCAAGAATGCCTCCTACAAAAAACTGTTACTGTTGGAGGAATAGTTATTGTGGGGTAGAAGCAAGAGACACACATCATTTTAGGGAAAACACTGATTAAAAAGTACCTGAGAATTCTTGGCCTCAGAGTTTTCAGCTGAGGGAGGCTGTGGAAAAGCCCACATTTTCTGTTGAATGGGATGCACATTTTATTATCATTTTTGGGTTTTAAGGTTAAAAAGGAATAATGGAAAGGAAGGTACAAACAAAAAACTCCAGAAAAATATTATTTTAATATAGAGAAACTAATCAAGACTAAGGACTCTTAGAGTTATCTCCCTGGGTAAACCAGGTCAAATTCACCTTTTAGCTGTACTGGAATGACTTCTCTTTGTGTAGGAGGAGAAGGATCTATTTTGGAGGTATCTTCCTCTGCTGAGGAACTGATAAAATACCAAAGGTGTTTTCTTAACGGAGCTTGCCTTTCACCATCCATTTATGTAAGCAGGATTGATACCTTTTTTTGACAATCTGTCATGAGGTAACACTTCTAAGGAAGTGCCAAGGATCTTTGAGCACTGATTTAAAGAAATATCTACTTCAGCACTTGAAATAAGGAAGAACAAACTTTCCTTCCCACAAAAAAACACATTTTGGAAGAGCACAGAGCTGAAAATATATGCTGTCCTTTCATGAGAAATACCACCAGCTTTACTGTAGAAAAAGCACTATGTTCATTGTCACAGCTGTAAAAATGGTGATATTCTATCTAGTTAAACCTCCTTTTAATTTTCTTTTGTTTATAAATCTTTCCATTGTTCCACTCAAGTAAAACATTTTTTTTTCAATTCCTCTGCATTCAGGACCTAATGAAATAAAAAAGAATTATTTGTACTGTCACAGTCCTACTGGGTTGTCTTAGATAGTGGCAAGAAACAGCATTTGTTTTGGATGTGGTGTGTAGTAATGCATGACTGTTTACAATAAGTATATACAAATTGATCACCTTTATTAATTGCTTTGTTGTCTCTGCTTTTTGTGCCAAGTTCTGCTCTGCTTTGCTCTGCCATGAGGAGCTGCAGATGCAAAACAGGACCTGAGGTGAGGACTGGGAAATCCTTGCAAGCCCAGTTACAGGGTAGGAAGCTGCCTAGGAGGGAACTTGTGTGGAGCCCATCAGTTAGAGCTGCTTCAATAGCATTAGAAGGAGCAAAATTGATCTCTAAAAGTCTTTGAAGACCTCAAATGGTAAAATATCTCCCCTAGCATAGCACCACATCGACCTCTGTGCTTTTCTGTAATGTTCAAACTCTACCTTGTCTTGGAGTCCAGAGTCCTGTCGGGAATAACAGGGCTTTGGTTGGTATGACTTGTCTCTCTGTATTCCTTTTCTCCCTGCTTTCTACAAAAAACTGGGACCTCATGGATAAACTGCTACTTTATTAAGATGTAGGCTGGTTTTGTGCTAAACGTTATGCAGCAAGAGAGAAGGGCAGTGCATCCTTCCTTGTATGAAGTCATGAGAAGTCAGTATAAGAGTTCTTGAATTCCTGTTTCCCTACAAGTCCTCCTCCAGTAGTGATTATTCTTTTTTTTCCCCTTAAAGATGAGTCTTTCCTGATGAAAAAAAAAATCTTGTTAAAACTGGCATTATAATATCACACATGCAAACTTTGCATTAAAGCAAATGGACTGGCAATAAACTCCTGTTTCTGTAAAAAATCCTACATTCCTGTGTTGCTAAATCCATCATGTTTCCAAGGCAGTACCTGCTGTTCCAAACAACACATGCTGTTACCAGCTCCATGCTAGACCAGCTGGCACATTCCTGGCCAGGAGACCGGCAGTGGGAAAGCAGGAATGGCTGAGGTAAAGGAAAGTGACCTGCAAACATGCTTTTAACCATTCTTAATTCCATAAATAACCCCCCCTGTCTCCTCAGCTCTGCTCCAGTTACACGAGCTCTAGCACTGGAGCACAATCCCGCCTTAAATTATTCATCTTCCCAACACTGTGGTGATATTGGGAATTATCTGCTGAGTATGCAGGGAAGATAAGACACACTGAAACTAAACCCAGATTTTCCAAGTCCCAGTTATAGTTCCCAAAAAAATAAAAAGCAACTTTGCTCCAAACAGTGAATGCCTGGCAGGATCTCATTAATGCCATTAGTCTCTTATTTCCCAAGACTCAATTCAGTGCCATGTCACATGCAGCAAAGCCATGGCCAGAATGCTCTGCAGCAGTAAGCCACTATTTTTGGATATTGGCAGTGGGATAAATACATATATATATGTATATATATATGTGTGTGTATATATATATATGTGTATATAAAAAAAATATATATGTGTATATATATAAAATATATATATTTCATAGATATATTTATTTCTATAAATATGTTTATTATTATATATAATATATATATTATATTTATACATGTTAATGCATAAATATATATAAATGTATATATATATATTTGGCTTCCCACTTCACTGTGGCTAAACCAGGGCTGTTTTACTGTACAATAGACACTGATACTGTGTACAAAATATGGCATACACAGGAAGATGCTAGGCCATGAATTTTAGGTGCCTCTTCATGCAAACAGTGTACTGTATAACCTAGCAGCAAAATGAACTACAGGGTATATTATCAGTTCTGTGGGAGATTCTGGATTAATTTCATTCCAGATGGCTGCAAGATTAATACATTGCCAAAATTACTGCTTGTCCTTTCTTGGTGGTAACAGCTTATCTGCGTTCCATTCACTCTAAAGCAGCACTAATAAACTTCAGTATTGGGAATTGTCCTGTGGGAGCACCATGGCAAAGCAAAGCTCCCATGGGTGGTGTAACACTGTGGGCAATGTGGAGTTGGGACTTACTGGGAAGTCCAGAACCCATAAGAAACTTGATTCTAACACAGAGATTCCTCCTTCTCTGAGTTCCCTATCAATTTCTGGTTGTAGAATAAATGTGTGGCACTTGGCAAAATACAAGTATGCAAGGTGGAAGTGAGACAGGTCAGGATCCTGAGTCAGGATCTCATTTTGGTTTGAGGCTCTCTGTAATGCTGCTTTTACTTCTCCCCAGTTCAGATATGGAGAAGCCAATGGCAGGGGTTGGGAAAACATTTTGGTTCTTAAGTGAATTTGATGCTGTTTAACAGGTTTGCCTAAGGAATAGGGAAATATTCTGCATTCACAAAACTCCAGTCAGAAGGAACCATGCAAAATTATGTAAAATCTTGTTCTGTTAAAGAGTCACAAACTCAGCCTGTTCATTTCAGCTGTGAATGTCTCCATTCAGTTGCTAAAATGGCTCTGGTGTGTATTATCAACTCTGCAGTGTATGAATCATTTATCATGGATTCCTTTGTGGTCTGAATTTCTGTTGGACACTGCCCCTTGTACCCTACTTTTTCAATGCTGCTTAGAGCTATTTGTGCTAATTTGCACTTTTATCTTTCTCCTGCCACACTTATTATTTCAGAACTTTTTTGAACAGCTTTCCAGAAGGAGCCCTGCAGAGATGTGACCCTTTTGATATGTCTGTCTAATATTGACCATCTCTCCCCATATTTCACCTCCTATTGATGCCTCTGCTAAACCAAGAATGGCTAAATGAATACATAATTCATCAGAACTAAAGGAGTGTAGGAAATCATGGGAAATAATAGTTTGCATTCAAAGTTCAAGAGAACTGCTCATTAGTTGAGTTATTCTTTGCAGGTCTTATATTTTATTACAAAGGGAACTGATTTTAACCCGTGGATATCTGGCTTAGGGACTGAGGTCTGCAGGCAGAAGTAACACCATCCACCACAGTATTATAGTAATGTTTCTGCTCTTTTACTTAGATTCAGGCATCAGGTTTGCACTAGAACAGCTTTAACAAGGAATTTCCCAGCTCTTTTCATGGTTTATCCCCAGAACCACACCTCCACTCACACTGGCCAGTCCTCACAGCACTGCAGGTTTTCTTCTGTGAAGCCTCTCCCTGGAGTTCTAACCTCCAGGTCTGAGCCACACTGCAATGGTTGGAAAGTTCTGTAAAGGGAAATGACTGCTCCAGGAAAATAAGGATTAAATAACAAAAATCTGGTCAGCTCAGCTCATAGGAACTCTCTGCCCAGAAGCTGCACATTCCATTGAGGGGTGAAATATTCACTGCTGTCCTCAGTGTCTTCCTCATACTCAGCTGCTCAGTAAAGTTTCTGTTTGGGAACTTTGACACTTGCTCGTACAATTGTGGGATTTTGGTTTTTGTAATAGTGTCCAAAATACTTTTAAAGACCTTGTGTCTAAGCAGAATAAGAGAAGGCCAGCCTAGGAATCTGTCCCTTTTACTCCTGTAGTAACAGATCCAAGTCTGTTGGATCAAAGCCTCTTGGAAAAGCAGAAGTCCAGTTAAATGGGTCCTTTTCCTTGTAGCAGCACACCTCTTCCTCAGTATTGCCCACAGCTTCCATTCATTAAACACTTTCAACATAACATCACACATTACCCCTGCTAAATTACTGCCCAAGGCCCCTTTGCCTGCCTTCAAATCACCAGCTCCTGTTTCTCTGCTGCACAGAGGGTTTTTGCAGTCACAAAAAGGATGGGATGTTATTGAGCAAACTATTTTTTCATGGGCTTCCAGAATTCCTTTCAAATTATTTAGTTTGACCTGGCAGATGTTTCAGGAGTTGTTGGACTGCAAATTTACCAGCAGGATTGCTTCTTGTTTGGGGATCTGGAAGTGCTGTTACTGGCTGTTGTCACATAAAATTTTATCAGGTTAGTCAGTATTAAATGGTTGCCATGCAATCATCACTTCCTAGTGTTGTTGAGTCTTCTTAAAATCAGAATGAAGCAAAACAATTCTTTTAAAATGTCTTTCCTGGCTTTATTTTTACTACATGATCACAGCATGCATGAGGCCTGGGGAAGAAATGCAGAATTCCTTTAGGCAGGGCTCAATGAAGTGTCTGTCTGAAGTGGGTTTGCAGTGCTGTGGGTGATGTTCAGGTGATGTCTGATGCATTGTGCCTCTCCAGCAATAGGATTGCTCTCCTACTGGGGAGAATGAGGGTGGGAAAACAGGGAATTATTTACTGCAATGATGATGCATTTAGATTTGGAACCATTGCCATGCCATTATCCGGATGGCTTTGGGTAAATTCAGGATTTGACATCCATCAAGCTGCCTGACAACACTAAGCCTGAGCTTGTGAAATGTCCTATAGGATAGAGGCATAAATCTGAGTTATCTACATAACAGGGATATTGAGTTATGCTGCACAGGAGAAGCCATAAACATAGCTGCTCTGGAAAGCATTTCTGAGAAGACAGACCTGAAATACAGCTCATTAATAAAAACAGTGTTCCTGTAATGCATAGCTCTAACTTTTAGCAGAAGGAAAGGAATGATTTTAGGATTATTCCTTCAGGACACACATTTATGTGACTCCTGGGGACATGCAGTTCCTTGTGTAGAAGATAAACAGAACTTTAGCAGATCTCATCTACCACTGAAATTCAAAGAGCTGTAAGCATAAGTGAGCTTAGCTGAAACTGATCATTCTGGCCTTAGCTTGTTACCTGTGATAATTAGAAACAACCCAGAATGTCAAGTTCATTAAACCTGATTGTTTGTCTTGTTACTACAGCAATTCTTCTGTATATCACTTCTATACAGTGATGCCATCTGGAAACTGATAGCATCTCACCAGCACAAAATGGATCTGACAAGAGGGAATCAAGACTATCACTGTGTCTTTTTTTTTTGAGTTGTGTTGCTGTTGTGACTTGAATAAAACATTTGTTGGCATTTAATGCAAAATACCCAAGATTCTGCACTGGAACATAAAGCTCACATTTTCAGTAATTATACTGAGATGTTCTTTCCATTCATCAGAGAAAGCTTGTATTACTCTGGAGAAAACTGCTTCCAGTAGATTAAAGTACACTTGAAGCTCTCATCAGGGTGTTTCAAGCCACTCTGTCTTTAGGACTTTGTAGCTTTTTGTTAAAAATCTTGGAGTGGACGGAAGTAAATCACGATGTGAAAGAGCACTGGGTTGCAGCCTGTTCTATAAAAAAACCTGTACAAGTTTTTTCTCAAAACATTGGTGTTCTGGATGTGTAATTGATTTATTTTTATTTAAAACTTGCGATGCATTAATTTGCTTTTCACATAACATGAGAATTATTTAATGGAGGGGAAAATGTTGTGATCATACATTGATGAGGCTGCTGCCAGTGTTGTTAAGAGAACTCACAGATTGTTACCTCTTTGAAAACAAAACATAATGGGCAGCTCAGACCCCACTGGTCCCTGCTGTATCACCTAGTCTGACCCAGGACCGTTATTGGGCTCCCAAATTCTAAGTACAGTGACATCTAGAGCTGTTAACCCTCTGGTTTTCTGGGGAGGATTACAGATAGGCACAGCAGTGTGCCCTGGACACACATTTAACTGTATGTGGATCAAAGATCCAGTGAGGGGATTAACAACGGGGTACCATGGGGTGACCACAGCAATAATCACCTTTTTTCCTGAAGAAACCTATGGGTAGCTGAGATAAAGGACTAATCCACTTACTGGTTATGCTAAACAAGCAGGAAACAGTGTGAAAACTAATTAATTTAATATGTTAGAAAAAGGGGAAAAAAACAAGGCTTTGTAAATGGAAAAAAAAGGCTTGTCAGTTAATAATGCTTTCTTTTCTTGCTGAAAGAACAAATGCAACTTCGCCAGGGTTTTTGCTCACTGGTATCCAGGAACTCCACAATTTGTAAGAATATTATCCTAAAAATAACCCTAATTACTGCAGAACATATAGAATACTTTCTAGAGGCACTGTTTCTTAATTCATCATAGCTAATCATCACCTGGTAGTTAGGACCAAGTTGGATGGTAGCTGCTCATCTGAGGGGAAAAATACTGTTTAAATTGGGCATGTTCAACAACACCATTGAGCTTTTGGAGGCTGGACCTAAACTGGCCCCAAAATGAGGAAGGAGCAAACAGAGTTAAAATCCTGGGCTCATAACCATGCTCTGCCCTGGCTGATGAGCAGAGAGGTCTCTGCAGGCAGGGGAGCACTGTGCCCTTTGAGGCCCCCCAGAAAGGACAGATCACACCTGGTGCCCTGGCTTTATTCTCACTGACAAATTTATCCTGCCTAATCACCCAACAAAGCTGTGTCAGAGCAGCCTTTCTGCAGGGACTCTGGGAGCAGTCACAGCAAAACTCCTTTTCATTTCTTAAAGAAACTCAGATTATTATTATTATATATATATTATTCTTTCTATTCTCTCTGAATTTCTCCTCTATTTTCTCCTTCTCTTAGAGCTTTCCTTACTGAGACAGTCTGTGATTGAAGACAAGGGAGTGAGAGAAACTTGCATGCCTGGAAAACAAAGTCACTCATGATCAGTATCTATGATGTACTGTGTGGACTTACAGGAATTATAGGTTCTAGATAATATGCTGGGAACTTCTTTTTCCTATTTCAATAACAAAATGGTTGTGGCTTAAAGGGATCACTTTCTCCATGCACAAAGAGATGTTGACATGCAGCCAGGTCAGCATGAAATGTGTGTGCAGTGCCTTGATGACAATAAACAACTTTATTTCCAAGCAGGGAAGGGTTGTTGTATTTGTGTTGTATTTGGGGTTTTTAAATTTGTTTATATTTTTTGTTTTTATTTTTTAGGAAGTTTGTTGATTTTATGAAGCAGGAAAATTTTCTGTAATTTGGGGAAGCACATAAATACTTTTTTATTGGTTGATTGCCTTTCCATCATTTATTTCACACTAAAGATGAAGCAGAAAAGTAGATATTTTTTGTATTGACAAAACTTTAAGAAAAAGAAAACACTCCGGATAACAATCAAGTTGTAACCTTCTTTCATTAAGTTAAATTTTGTGGATGGACTGCGGCTGCTTTGCTTGAAAGAACAATTGTCACTGGTGTGACCACACAGATTAGCTCACCTCCCAAAGCTGCAAAATGCCTGAAATGATGCACAAAAGTAACCCAGCAAATGCATGTTTGAATAAGGGTGTCAGTGTTTACAATGCATGAGCAAGTTGGATTGTAAAAAACCCTTAATTAAAGCCATCTTTGATGTTTGTGTTTATAGGTCATTAGTTTGCTGTGTGTTGTGCAGATGTACTCAGCTGTTTGCCAAAAAGATCTCACTTGCATTATATGAACTATGATTTTTTCCTTGCAACTGCTTTAACTTGGAAATTTTGGCTTTTGGAGCTCGTTGCTGGTTTTTCAACTCAAGGCTATTTTCCAAGCTTAACTTCCATTTTTTATGAAGCAAGTCAGCCTCTCTAAGTAGAACTACTTAAGGCAAGTGGAGAAAACTACTCTCCATCATCTCTGCTTTTTGGCTGAGCTCCAGATGAGTAGCCTTCCACCAAGAGTGAAGGCTGGATGGAAGCATAAAATCATTCATAAAAAGAATATTTGTCACTGTCAGGAGAAGAACAAGAATGAGCTGTGCTTGCTAGTGAGAAAGAAAATGTGAAAATTTTAAAAATGCTTTTATTGAAATTTAAATCTTTGGTACTGCCCATGGGATAGACACGTGTGCCTGGCATGACATAATTTTTGTGCTTCAGATCAGGCAGAATAAAACCCATGCCTTAACATAATGACAGGATGTGAGAACAGTAGGGGATGAGAGGAGTTCAAAGGGAAGAACTAAATGTTCTTTTGCTTTGAGTTTGATCTGGCACCATCACTTCTGCTTCCTAATGGAGGAAAATCAAGCAGCTTCTCAGAAATCAATCAACACTTGAGAGGCAGAACTGGAAAAGGAGCCTGAATCACCTGGACCCTGGCTATCAATTCCTTGTAACAGCTTGGCACCATCAGAACCAGAGGCTGCACAATGACACTCAGATTAGCAGGGTTGATAATCAGTGCTCCTGCCAATGCTCTTGAGTCCTGCAGTTGTTTTTTCAAATGTAGGACATATAAAACAGCCATTGGTGTCCACAGGATTTAACAATAAAAAGTGAAGAACACAGTTATGAGAATAAAAAGGAGGAATTTGTGTTAGAGTGGAAGAGTGTTGCTGTGGGAAATAAATATTTCTGGTTAAAAGGGTGAATGCAATGAGTGATACTTAACAGGTAGATCCATAAGGAAGCAATATTTAAATGCCAGCATGATAATAACTGTGTGGAATCATGATACATGACAATTGATGTAATGTTTCAAATAAGATAAAAGAGAAAAATGCTTTGAAGTGTAGCTATTATTTGAAGTACCTTTAAAGTGATCATATTATGATCCATCAAAGAAAGATCAGTAAAAAGGAGCATGGTAAAAGTTATACTTGAAATACACTTCTGGATTATTCAGCACAGTGATTCATGCTGTATTATGCTGTGCTTGAAGCATGGCTAGGGAATCTGTGACTAATACACCAAATGGACTCAGTCTGGGGAGATAAATATCTGTAGGGATGAAGTGAGTGACAGGTAGTGAACTTGCCATGGCTCTCTGGGAGAGATCTTGGAGCTGTTTGCTCCCAGCTGAGCTCAGGGCAGTGCTGCTCCATGGCTCAACCACCCTTTGGATCCTGTTTGCACATTAAAATAAATCTGTGTGTTGGGCCACTGGAGCAATGGCCAGTTTGGGGATGGGGGATGTTTTCTGTCTGTGTTCAGGAGCATATTTGGCAAGAAAGCAGGGTGGCATATGCAATATACTGTGGAAAACTATGGAAGCAGTTAAGACATTTTTAGTGGTGGAATCCTGTGTTTTTAGTGGGATCCTGTAATTACAGCAGAGATGGAATTGTTTCAGGCTGTTTGGATGCTACTTTATAGGCCAATGAACTGTAAAAATGTGAAATGGGGAAGAGGCAGTTTAGTTTGTGCTTGTGTGTGCTTTAGCTTGTGTTCTGCATGCTCAAAAAGCAGGGATTTGAGTTACTGAGCCTCTCATCTTTTATCTTGTGGGCATACGAGGAAAAGTTGAGTCTATTTTCCTGTTTTTGCAGGCATTTATGAGAGAAAAGAAAGTGGCTGTTCAGTTCATCAACAGCCTCCTCAAATTAACAGGAATTGATAGGCACATACTGCATATGACTCTGAAATTCTCTCAAATGATGTTTGTTTGTGCACACAAGGGATTTTCAGCTTTATAAGCAGATACCAACCTTGTGTGTGTAACATCTCTCTTTAATGGAAAAAATATGTAAATGTGCTTTTTTCTAAATTCTTGTTGTTAGCTTCTAATATGAGCAGGGCTACTCTGGGGAAAACTGAGCAACTGCAATCCTTATAAGAACTTTGCTGATTTGGCTTTAAGCAGGGGCTCAGTGCATTAAGGACTGCTGGTGGCTGTTGCCTAGCAAAGATACAATTGCAGGCTTGGTGATATTACCTGGTCTCAGGCAGGTGGGGTGCATTTCTTGGCTAAGGTCATGCAAATCTTTAATGTGCTTCTGGTATATTTTGGCAATATCCATGTCTTAGCTCTCTAGAAATCTTTATTTTAAGATACATCTTCCCAATGTAAAGCATAAGAAAATTTCAGCATTTCCCCAAAACCTCAGAGAGTTCCAGACCAAGAAGTCAATTATGTCTGTAGTCCATAGTGATTAGGGACAGGAAACCTAATGGTCCTTCAGCACTTACCCCAGTTTGACTGTCAGGTCTGTGCCTGAGTTCCAGAGGGGTTTTGATGAGGCTGTAAAAAGAAGACTATCTGTGCAGTACATCTTTTGGGGTCACAAACCTGCTAAGGCCCAAGAACGACCAAAGCAGGGGTGGAGCTGCCTTCAGCCTTGTCTGGGCAGTCTGCAGAGGCACTAAGGGCACAGGGTCCAGTGTAAAGCACACAGAGCTGTTCCAAAGTGGAGCAGCAAAATACAACTGCATGGGTTTGGCACTCTGCACCACCTGCCCTACTTTTGCTAATCCAATAACAAGACCCAAAATCTGGATTTGCCCATGTCAAATGGTAAAGTCCTTCTGCTGTGCTGTGTCCAGAAAAAGGAAGCAAAGCTGCTGGGGAGCAGCTCTGTGCCTCTCTCTGGGGTGGGGCTGCTCTTTCTGGGACTGAGTTGAGGGGATGGCACCTCCCTTCCTCTGGTCTTGGCTTCCAGATGTGCCCAGCTAAGCTGGTGGGAGAGAAAGGGCTTTGTCAGTGCCCCTGCTGCCCCCAAAGTCTGCTGTGTGGGACTGAATGGGAAGTGCTGGGAAATTTGGGTGTGTTTGACTCTTTGCTGACTGGAGGGAATCAAAAAAATTCATGTTTCACAGTCAAATAGGAGAACAGAGAGTTCCCCACTTCTAAGAGTGGTTTGAGCTCTAAATATTGTACCTGCAGTGGGTTTTAGACATTTCAACGCTAATGGCAATTAGCATTGGGTCTTGCTTTTCATTACTACTGCATCCTAGTAGGAGTAGGCAAAACCTGTGCACTGGTGTCATCCAGCACTGGGTTTTAAAGCTGGATTATGTAAGTGTGGAATACTTTCTCTTTTTCCAGTCTTTCTAAAAATGAAACACAACAGGAACCAAAATTACCTGCTGTGGTGGAGAAGGCAGACCCCACAAGTCTGCAGAAAAGGGGGGAATAGTTATTTTGTGGGAGAAGAGCTCAAGAGCATCTCTGTCCTTTGTGATAGCTCAGAGAGCTCCCTTGTCAGTTTAAATCTCTCTCTGCTGGTCAGGATCAGTTACATTCCTGATGGACAATCCCCAGGATATTCCAAGGCTTTACAATTTAGACTTTGGGGCCAGGGGCCATCTTTGTTCTGTCTGTCCTCATCCACTGTGGAGCATCTTGTTTGCCAGCTGTTCCTATAACCTCATCAGTGATTGCAGGCTTGGAACCCTGCTTAATTGGCTTCTATTTAGAGAAAAATCTGCATAACTGATGAAGTTCCATTAAAGCAAGAGAACCTTAGCACATATTGCTGTGCTGGAATGTGATAGACACTGGAACAGTGTCAGCTGCTTTGCTGAGCTACAGCTTTAACAAAACCATTTCTGCCTTTCTCCATTGCTGAATTCCATCTTACTGGCAGGGTTAAAGTGAGAGGTGGAGGGAGAGAGGAGAAACAGCTCAGCTCTCAAATGTTACCAGCTCTTTTCCTAAACTACTCTTATTCATTAAAAGCTAATGATGTTCCTCTAATAAAATCTGATCCTTGCTTACATAAATTTATTCTGACACAACCTTTAATAAACTGGAAGGAGAAAGTGCCAAAAAAACCTCAGTTGTGCACATCTCTGGTGTACAATACTGATACACTTTGACACCTGCACATTTTAGTTTCCATCAAAGGTCACTTTAAACTGGGAGGGAAAAGGAGTTTAGCATAAAGTCAGCAAATTCACTTTAGGTTTGGGTTTGTTGGGGTTTTTTTTTTTTTTGCAACAAAAGTTCCACTTAATTTAAGAAACCTTTAAAGAAAAGTAAACCAAAACACCAAAAAGTTCTGTTGTGTGCTTCATACTCGTGTGCTTCAGACAAAGTAAAAGCAGCAGATCATACAGGAAAGACTTTTCTGCAGAGAAGAAGCATGAGGGGTTTGCCATACCCCCCCCCCGACCCCAGAATTGTCACTACTTGGGAACTGCTGATATTCTGTAAGGTGTTGCTGATCTTTATTGATAAGGCTTTGTGAGATAACCCTGAATAATGTATTAGGGCAGATGATTTTAACGTCTCTCACTGAAGGAAGAAAATAATTTTGGAAAGAAATTGAGACAATAGGAGACTGTGTATACCTGAAATGCTATCTAATCATAATTTTTAAAAATTGCAAAGCTCTGATTCATAATTTTAACAGGATTACAGCCTTTAAGAGGTCAAGAAAAGGTCTTGATCCTGTGAGAGTTTCTAGAAGTCTTGGCATCACAAAGAACTGTACTGGTTAGCAGGAAGAACAGCCAAGACTGCCCCCCTCAAGACCAGGACAAGCTCTATATCCATGCTCACTTTAAGCCTTCAGAAATTTTTTGGTTTTTCCCTTCAGTCCTAATGGTTAATCAGAAGTGCTACACCTAATTGATAAACATGATTTTCCTTAAGCAAAACAAATGTCATGTTCAGGAAAGAAGCTGGATTTCATTTTCCTCTCAGGTTACCCAGGAAGATATCAAGGGCAAATTTATTTTGTCAGCTCCCTGTGTACTTATCTCTAGAAGAGATGAGAGAAATCTCTTGTGGGATGAACTATTTTACTGTTGCTTCTCAGATTGTATCTCTAATCCCAAAGTATTTAACTCCACACCTTGTAGTCTCTGTTACAGTTTTAAAGCAGGGACTTGTGATGAAAAGAAGAGTTACTGGGGTCAAAGACAGGACTATAGATATTTTTCCACTTCCAGCGACTGGAGACAGCAAATACAAATTTCTTTTTCTGAACAATCTACTTTGAGCTTCTCCTCCAGCACTGCCATTTCATCTGCTGTCTGTGTCCTGCAGCCTCCTTGCTGCCTCAGGAGGAGCTGTGAATTTCCAATTTCCCTCCTCAGGCCTTCCTAGGACACTTTGGAGAACTCTGCTTCTCTGTGCCATGAATCTCTGCAGCTCCCAGGGCAATAGGATGAGGCAGCAGCTCTTGGCCTGGCATTGCCTTCCCTGCAGCCAGGCCTGTGACAGAATATTGCTTCCCTGGGCTGGCAGTGGCAGTGGAAATGTCCTGGTGTCCTATAGGGGTGACAGGCCTGTGGGTCACAGCCTGGCTGAGGGGTGACAGCCCTGTGGGTCACGGCCTGGCTGATGGGAGCTGTGCCGTGGTGAGGTGACAGCCCTGTGGGTCACGGCCTGGCTGATGGGACCTGTGTCCTGTAGGGGTGACAGCCCTGTGGGTGACAGCCCAGCTGAGGGGAGCTGTGCCCTGTAGGGGTGACAGCCCTGTGGGTCACGGCCTGGCTGATGGGAGCTGTGTCCTGTAGGGGTGACAGCCCTGTGGGTCACGGCCTGGCTGATGGGAGCTGTGTCCTGTAGGGGTGACAGCCCTGTGGGTCATGGTCTGGCTGAGGGAAGCTGTGCCCTGTAGGAGTGACAGCCCTGTGGGTCACAGCCTGTCTGAGCGGTGACAGCCCTGTGGGTCACAGCCTGGTTGAGGGGTGACAGCCCTGTGGGTCACAGCCTGGCTGAGGGGAGCTGTGCCCTGGTGAGGTGACAGCCCTGTGGGTCACGGCCTGGTTGAGGGGTGACAGCCCTGTGGGTCACAGCCCAGCTGAGGGGTGACAGCCCTGTGGGTCACGGCCTGGCTGAGGGGAGCTGTGCCTTGGGCTCAGGGCGCTCACTGAGGCACTGTGCCCAGCATGGACACCTTGGGGAGCAGCTCTTCCCATCCTGCTCCACCTCTGCTGCCAGAAATCAGCTTCAATCACACTTAAAAGACAGCAAGGCCCAGCCCTGGGTGTGTTTTCACCTTTGATATATCACAATTCATAATGCTCCATACCCTGCCTTGGTCTGTGCTTGGTCTCAGCTCCACAGAGACTCCAATGCTGCTTTGTCAAACTAATTGGGGTTTGGGAAGGAGAGGGACTCTGAATTTAGAATGCTGCTTCTCTCTGATGGAGTCTGAGAGGTGGAGACTGCTCCACGTTTCCCTGCCCCATGACCTGATGGAGTCAGCCACTCCCTGCACATCCTGATGAAAAGCTTTTTGAGATGGGTGTTCATCCTGCTCCTGACATTCACCCTGGTTTCTTCAGCAAACCATTAAATTGGCGACCTCAGCCATCTCTCTGTTTTTAATGGACTGTTAGGTTCAGGTTTGAAGTCTATAAGGAGAGTGATTTACCATTTTTACCCTATCATTTAGGCAGTTTGTCTTTTCAGTGTGGTCTGGATTGTGCTCGCTATTAGTTTCTCAGCCCGAACTCCTGCTTTATTGCTACCCAGTAAAAAAAAAAAAAAAAAAAAAGTGAGTTCAAGGGAGTGGGAATGTTGGCTTCTGTGGAATTAGGAGTTCAACCCCTCAATATTTGATTTTGTACATTAATGAAAAATTCCTAGTGCTCTTTTGGGAATAGGAGGCTTGCAAAGTGGAATGCAGGCCCAGTGATGCTTCAGAGCTGCCATGTGTGCACACAGCTTCTGAAGTGCTGGACCCAATTTGGGGAAATGGAATTCTCCAGCTAACATTACATCTCAGTCTTGCTATCACTTTTGTTTAATGTCTTCCTGTTTCTTAGCAACTCATATAATAACCCTGCATTGTGGGGGCATAGAATGTAAGAAAGTAAAGGTAGTGCAGAAGGCAATCTCACCCCTGAGGAGTTGCAGCTGTACCAATCACCAAAGATTAGGAACAGGCCTGCCCTTAACACCCACAGCTGTGTCCAGTGAGGATGAGGGCTATAAAACAGTGGGCTAGCTGGGTGAGGAGGGATGTTGGAGTGTGTTGGCTGTGCTGTGGAGGAGATGCCCATGAGAAATCACCAAGAGGGTATGGAACTTTTGCAATAAGATGACAACACTGCACGTTGAAGGAAGTGGATTGCTCTTTCCTATGGTGGTTTAGCTATGAGATCAATATTTGTGCCTTTCATGTTTAAACACCAAATGATTTCCTGTTTCTCTCTGGCTGTTTCAGGAAAAGACCACACAATTTTTAGTAAATCATGCCTTTTTGAATCAAACTAATACATCACATAGCTGCCTTATTTTTGCCTAACCTGAGTCAGAACACATTCTAGGAAATATGTAATTAACTCATGCTAAGATGTTGAACAGTGTTTTTTTTAAGAGTATGACCTGGGGATCACACTGTATAGCTGAGTATTTAGCACATAGAGACATTCAGATATGCTTTGAAAGCCTCTCCATGACAGAAGAACCTGACCCTGAGGACTGGCTTATGGGCAGCTTTGTGGCCTATCAGTGCAGACAGACCCAGCAATAACTGTAAATGTAAAACTGTTCAGTTGCCTACATAGCACTGGAGAAATGTGGCAGCTCTGATGTTTTCTCTGTAAGTCCCTTCAAACAGACATCAGTGATGATCTGTGCAGGCTCTTTGATTTCCTCCTAGTGCACTGTAGTTGCATCAGTGGCTGCACAGTGTGGTTCATCTTGCAGACATGACAGACAGCAAAAGAACTTTTGTTCTTTGTCCTATTATGAAACAAATAGCAGCAACCTGACCCTGTGACCCTCTGGAATTGCCAGCCCATTGCTCAGTGGGTATGACCTTGGATTTGCATTACATGGGCCCTTCTTGATACCTTCTAACTTGCTGTTTGCAGTGAAGATGCAGAAAAATAAATTGTCTCAGCAACACAACTGTGTCCATTTACCCTGGCTTCACACAGGGTAGAGAATGGTTGCTGATTGATTAACCTCTTAAGGTTATTCATCTGCATCTGAGGTATCTTACAGGTGTTTGAGAAAGAACTATATTCTTTCCCCATAAATAAGTAAATAAATCTATATATATATATATATCCCTATCTATCTCCCCATATATACAATGTATTTTTTTTTCAGCAGAAAGCATATACGATACACATACTTGAAACTACTGCAGAAGGATGAAACTAAAAGGAATGGTGTTGTTTAAAAGTGACAGTACAATACATGGGTTCCTGCTGCTCTTAATTTTCCGGAAGATTTAAAGCAAGTTAATGGAAGGCTTCACTTTTGAGAAATTGATATGATTTGTGATCTCTGTTTATATACAGGCTCTTCCTGTAGTTTATGGACTCCTTTCATTTCACATGGAGCAGACTAAAATGCTTGTAGGGCCTTTGACTTCATCTCAGCTGGTTCTCTGCTTCAGCAAATTGAATTCTTACCTCCTCTCTGACACTTTGAGATAAATATATCTGCAGAGTTTCATCAAGTGGTTTAATCCTTCCTGAGCAGCAAAAGTCTGGCTAATTTCAGCCTTGACACCACTTGCTGCTTGACTCCAGTGCAAGGCAACTGAAACTCAACTCTTGTTGCATTCTGGGAGAAAATGAGGTGTAAAAGGAGCTATGAAAATGAAAAATCTTCCGGTGGAATGGAGGATGTGAGCTTAATACTTAAAAGTATGCAATAATCCTATCTTGTGGAGCTCTTATCCAGATCCTGTGAGGGGGGAATTGATCAGGAAGCCAATAATCTGCATTAGAGTAACAGAGGAGCCATTGCTCTGTGGTAACTGCTCCTTTAGTGCCATGGCTGCAGCAAATGAGCTGCTGGAGTCATGACTGCAGCTGGATTTTGAAGAATTACTGGCAAGCTTTGTAAGCCATATCTAAGTGATGGAGTCCAGTTGTCTCATTGAAGCATGATTCTGAGCTTGGCATGTTGAGTGTGTGCTGAAGATAAGTTGGTAAATAATCACAGAGCAATGCATGGCACAAGCAAATGTGTTTAGAAATGGCAAAGAATAGAGAGTAGAAAGAGTAATGTCTGGCTTTTGTATGGACGGACATTTCAAAGCCCCTTTATCACTTAGGAAAAAATTTTGCTGCTGATAGACTTGCTTGCAAGTCAATAAATACGGAATACCAACAGTAAAGCAGGTGCAAGTAAATCCTCCTGAGGAGAGGAAAGTTTGAATTCTACACGTCCTCAAGAGTCTGTGCACCCTCAAAGACTGCCCTGCACACTCACAGAGACCTTCCCTTTACTCAGCTGTCGTTGGCTGAGGCATCCCTCAGGAGTCCCAGAGCCTCCCATATTTATCCCTTGGCAGGGTTAATCTGTCTTTGATAGATGGTCCAAGAGGAAGCACATATTAAAAATTATTTTCTTTCTAACTTGATATAACTTGTTGACTTAGAAATGAACCTTCTCTTTTTCCATGTATGCTGCAAGTATGAGAAGGGAGAAAAAAATTATTCAGCTTTCAATTTTGTAAATGACCAAAAACTTTTCTAGCTTTAAGAAACCTGAGACTATACTCTTGAGCCTCATGAAACCCCCTGTCTGTTCAGAGCCCTTTTCAAAGCTATTTGTTAGCAGGAACCTCATTCATCCTTCCATTTGAAGCACAATATTCCTTTTCACTTGGTTAAATGAGGATTTTCAACAGCTGCTGAGGGATATATAGCTTGATTTAATCTGATGCTTAATGATGGACACAATACTAAAATTAACAGCATCTCTGCCACAGGACTTTTGATTCCATTCTTGCTGCCATCAGTTGAAGTCCTCCTTCTATTAATAATGGAGTGAAAAGCAGCAATGATGGCAGGAGTCAAGGTGCTGTTTAATAAGTCATCTGGCTGCAGAGCTGAAATTCAGGCTTCAGTGTCCTCTGAGTTTATGAAGCACAGAAAGTCTCTAACTCTGAGTGAATAGAGCCCTAAGCCTTTACATGTTAAACACATTAAATGTTTCCAGTTAATTTCATCTGACATCAATCAAAGCTCCACTAAAATTACTCTTGGGGAAGGTGGTGGGGAGGGAGAGCAAGTGCAATACTTCTGAGTTGGCTTTCAGTCCTTTACATGAAGTAAAATCACTGAGCACTGTTGGGAAGAAGGAAAGAGCAGCTCCTTCTCAAGGCTGTTACCTGCTCAGCTTTCATTGAAAAAGAGTAGGAGAATGGGAAATATGCAGGGTTTGACTAGACTGCAACAAAAGTTTTAAAGGCTGCACACAGTTCCTTTTTCACAGGTGCCATGGGTTCAGCCCAGCCCCAGGCAGCCCCCCTCTCACTCCCCCACCAGTGGGACCAGGGAGAGAACAGGAAGGGTAAAAGATGGAGAACTCCTGGCTTGGCATAAAGGCAGTTTAATAGGGAACATAAAAGCCATGTGCAAAAGCAAAGTAAAACAAGGATTTACCACTTCCCATGGGCAGGCTGGTGTTCAGCACCTCAGGAGAGCAGGGCCCCACACATGGAACAGTTACTTGGGAAGGAAGACAAATTCCATCACTCCAAACATCCCCCACTTCCTCCTTCTCCCCTCCACTTCCTATAGTCAGCATGCTGCCATGTGGTCTGGAGTATCCCTTGGGTCAGTTGGGGTCCCCTGTCCCAGCTGGGCCCCTCCCAGGCACCCCCAATCTCCTCACCAGCACAGCCATACAAACAGCAGGAGAGGCTTTGGCTCTGTATGAGCCCTGCTCAGTAACAGGGTAAACATCTCTGTATGACCCACTGTGTTCAGCACAGTTCCAAAACACAGCCCTGGAACAGCCACTGGGAGCAAAATTAACTCTATCCCAGCTGAACCCAGCAGAATGGTAACAGGTTCACTCACTTGGAAAATAACTGGAACAAGGTGGTCTGAGTTGTCAAGAGCTGCCCAGTTATTAGTTAGGCAGTACCTGCAGAAAGAATTAATTCTTATTTGCTGACTTAGCCACACTCAAATAAGAGGAAAAAATGAAAAAGGAGAAAGCTGTAAATGACTGTTTGATAGTCTGTTCTGTGGAGCAACGAAAGAGCCATACATTCAGGTGATACTAAAATGTATTTGAACTATACCATAACATAGGATGGAAGGTGTGTCAAGGACTTTTGTTACGAACCTAACACTAAAGGGAGTGATGGAGGTCAGCTGCTCTTAATGAAACTGGGGAAGTTTTCATGAGTTACACCAGCACCCCTACCTGATCAGCTGCATCCTACAAAGAATTTACCCATGATTTTCCCTAGTGTGTGGGGACACAAGTCTCTCTGGTCACCACTTTGAGTATTCTAATGAATTTCTCAGTTCTCTTATACTACTGGCTGAAAGGTCCCTTGTTGTTATTATATTTCTAGAGTCCCATACCTTCTCAGTGGTTTCTTATGGCTGCAGATCTTCACAGCACAGACTCATTCTTCAGCAGACTGTTCCTTCTCAGTCAGGGCTCCTTCAAGGCTCTCCCTGACTGGCCAACTCACCCCCTTTTATCCCAGTTACCTTGACTAGCCACAGCTGCAGCCCACTGAAGGACATCACAGCGGCAGCCCATCAAGAATAACTGGGACCTACTGGGGCAAGGCCTATACACAGATATTCAAATACAATACAGATATTTTACTAGGACTCAATGGCCACCTATACAATACATATATTTTCAAAGGCCACCTATAGTCCCTTGGCATGGGAAAGCCTCCAGTGGTCTCTAGTCCCCAGCAAAGCCAAACACCTTGTGGTTCATCCCACAGTTCCCTCTCCATTCTTTTCCCACACAGATGCAGTCAGCCTGTCCCTGTGCTGTTCCATCTGTCTCAGTTCCCTTCAGCTCTAAGTCAGAGGAGGGGTTTTCCTAGTTTTGGGATAGAATGCCTGGAGAAGTTCATGCACGTGGCTCCAGAGGCAAAGGAGAGGGGGCCCCGCTCTTTGCCTCACTAGGTGCCTCTTGCTCTCTTCCACAGCCACATCACTGTATTACCTTCTTCTCTGCAGGTGTCCCTTCCCACCTGACTGTGCCTAAATTTGCTCTGCCTGCTGCCTTCACTGTGGCTGGCAGCCTTCGTGTCTTGGTGGTGCCCCATAGATCATTTTTAATTGTTAATTGAGGCATATAATTCTATTACGACTATTCTTGCATTCCCTCAGTTTTTTACCCCTCAAATTAAAATTGCTTAACAACTTTAATCAAACTCAACCAAGCTCTTAACTGAAGCAGGAAATGCTGAGGACATCTCATTGCATTTCCATTTAGGATATTGTAATGGGAAGTAGGAGGTACAGATGCTATTGAAGAGCACGAATAAGCCCTGAGAGACTTGGCAGAACACTAACATGAGAAGGAAAGAGTTGAATGCACAATTCTATAATCCACATCTTGCCAAAAGCAATGGCCACATGCCACAGACCTTCATGTGCAGCCAAACTCTATCAGCTGCACTAACTGCTGTGACTAATCCTTTTTACTGTCATAACTGACCCTAAAAAAAACTAAAAAAGATGGGAGATTCAAATTACCTCTACATCTTGTCCTGTATCTTGCCTTTTAAATGGAGCTGTGTAGCTGAGTGATGAAGTTTTTGCAAGGTGTACTGGATAATTGTTTTGAGAGGGAATTAGTGCTCAGGAATTCTAGAGAAAACATTAGCTCACTTATCTCTTATCAGTGCTGAGAAAAGTGCATTCCTCTGCAGAAGCAGCTAACATATAAGCAGAAATAACTAAAATCTACTAAGAAGCTGTGAAGACTAAGCAAAACCAACCACTTTGTGACAAAATTGCTGATACTTGTAAACCAACGTCACCTGAGTCAGCTCATAAATATTTCAGAAGCAGGAAACTCAGGCAGTTAAAATGGGGATGTAATGGTAGGCATATTTAAAACAAGCAAACAAATCCAATCAGATTACTCAGCTCTAAGCCACAAAGTATCCGTGTTTGCTGTGGGAATTAGACAGTCTTGAGCAGCAATTAACAACCATAGAGGTGATTATGGGTTTTTTATCTCACAAATCCTTAGGAAGGGAGAATATCTGGTTTCACAGTGTCCAGGTGGTGGTTCAAAGCTATGGGGAGATTTAGGCTGCCTATAAAAAAGTTTAATGTGCCTTTAATATATAGAGCTTGTCATGGTTTTGTTTGGGATAGAGTTACTTCTGATTCCTAGTGGCCAATAGAGTGCTGTGTGATGCTAAGGCTTCTGGAAACTCTCAAAGGATCAGGACTTTGAGTTGTTAAATCTTGTGCTCCTGTTTAAACTAGGAAGTTTCATCTTATCTTTTTTTTTGTTGTAGTTTTAAATTATCACTGGGTATCATTTGCCATCTATGCAGTTTCATATTACTGCCTCTATTCAGTCCTGGAATGGCATTTGAGGATCCTCAAAGGCAGGAGAAGGCATTCCCAGAAATTTGATGGAGGAAGCACCTTGGTGGTGTTGATGTAGGGACAGTCAGAGAGCCAAACAGCAGAATTAAAGCCAAGGGGCTGGAGGAAAGGTAAACCCCCCTGGCTGTGGCTGGCACAGATGAGCTGTAGTGGCTCTGCAGGGACTGGGCTCCCCTGATCGCCCTCTTGTCAGTGCCTGGGTCCAAGCTGTTCTCAGAGTGGGCACAGGCATCCAAGGCACTGGATTGCTTTGATTTACCACAGAAAAGAAGTCTTTAAATTGTGGGCAGATATCACATATGGGTGATGCCTTAAAATGCCAAAAGTTAAATCTTGTCTCTTCACAGCGCAAACAAGACACAGCAATCTTCTGTTTGTGCCCTTATCTTCAGATCACATTTACAGCAAAGTAAGCTCAGGTGGCAACAAAGGCAGAGCTTGCTCTTGTTTTAAGAAGGATTGTGCATTTTCAGGGGAATTGTGTTTTCAGAGGTGCACCAGCCTGACCACTCTTGTGTGTCCTGCCAGCTTTCAGTCTCCCCTCCCCCAGTTCACATCTTGATAAATGAATTTATTCTCATTGCTCAAATTCATAACGTGTTTGTTTTGTATACTGGGCCATAGTCCTTCTGTGCTGGTCTGCTGTTCTGGCTCATCTCATTTAAATTGCATTCCAGCTCAGCTTATTCAAAGGGAAAATGAATTCTGACAACTGGCATATCTTCTTCATTATTTTGATTGGCATAAATCGAAAATTTATGGTCTGAATGTTAGCAAAACTATTTGACTTGGAAACTATCTTACCTTATTATCCTTTTAACAGCAAATAAGCATTCTAAGTGAAAATTTTAATAGTTGCCTTTATTTTCTCTTTAGCACTAGTCTTTTTCTCTGTTCAAAACAGTGCTAAATAATGTTTGTGCAGCCTGTGAGTGAAACTTATAAGAAATTTCTGTGCTTACCAATTTCTCTCTTAATAGAATTCAGAAAACATGCAAACAGACAGGGTTTCTGTTAATAAATGGGGTATAAATTCGAAAATTAAACCATAGGGAGAAAAGATTGGTAATGTAGGACTAGAAAAAGAGATGAAGGAAGCTGCTTTTGAGGAGGTGGGAGTTTTTTAAGTGTTCTAGAAAGTTGGGTGGAAGAAGGGAAGGCATTTTTAGCACCTTCCTTTGTATTTGTTCCTTAGATTTGTGTTTGGCCCTGGTGGTTTTGAAGAAGCACCAGGAACTGAGTCCTTTTGCTGTACAACTGTGTGCACTAAAACCATAAATCAGAGTTAAAGCTGCGATTCCTTTGTTCTGTACCAACGTTTCTCCTCATAACAGCTAAAGACATCTAGTTACACAAAACAAGAACAGCTTCCACTAAGAATATTTTGCTTTTGTTTTAAAGATGTTTCTTAAAGAAAGTGGAAACTTAATGAGATAGAAAAATTCTTCATGTATTATTTAAAATCACTGCCATCATAACAGCTCACAACACCCATCTGTTCTGCAGTATGCAAGTTTTTCTCTGAATGCAAGTAATACAAGCTGCTCTGGCACATTCATTAACCAATTCAGCAAAGAAAATTATGACATTTTCCAGAAATTACCCCTAGTGCAAAAGCTAGAAGAAAACAAAAACTTACATTAGGAAAATAATAAAAAATTATTCCTATCAATATGCAAGCATTACAGTGGCACCATTTTTTATTAATTTATACATCTAAAAGATCATTCATGCATGAAAAAAGCAACACATGCTCATTCTTATTTTCCAACAGACCAGAATGACACTATAAATTACTGGTTTTCTCTCAAGGAGAAAGGATTAATAATCCTGTGGTAGTGGTGGAAGTATACAGGGAAGATCAGGGTCTTTAACTGGTAGCAACCTGTCATTAAATATTTAGATAATTTTAATTGGTGCACTATAAGATTTACATTTAGAAAGGAATAATTTATAGCCTCTCTATGCTTTGCATGTTGACATTCCTTGAAACTTGTAATGGGATTATTTGAAGGAACCACTACTAGGACACAAATAAAGAACATTTTGTGCCTTAATTCATTCGCTTTTGCACATTCATAAAGCATTGCAGCTCCTGATGAGTGCTGATTTATACTTGTTTCATACAGATTTAAAGCTCTATCTAGACTAGAATAAATACATTTTAAGATTCCTGCAGCAGAAAACCATCTTTTTAAAACAGATCCTGAGGTTATACAGAGGGTCTCCTTGCTCCTCCACTGCATGCTCAATCTCAGGTAGATGTGGGGTCCAGCTGTGAAATGTTTCTGTGGTGAAGAAATTAATCAGCCTTACATAACAAACTCTCTCAATTCAGTCTCTTCTTACCAAGAAAGAAAGGGTGAGCTGAAGTTTGTTCAGAAGATAACAGCTTCTGCAGACATTTGTTTACAGGCCTTTTGGCTGGATCTGAATCTTTTATTGGAGAGATGCATCATCAAATTGCTGCCATCCCTGCAGCCTCCTGAGACTGAGCACCAAGGCAGGGAGGGGAGACAGAGGCAGGAGCAGTTCGCTGCCTGCAGTGCCAGGAGAGCTTGTAAATACTGGGGGGTGGCAAAGGGAGACGAGGAGGAGACCAAGAACTTCCCTGCCTTTGCATTTAAACAGGACATGGTTTCCAAGGGGTGGGGAATGGGGTTCTCAGCAGCTGCAGAACCCTTCTGGGCTTTCTGATCGGGAGGCAATTGCCAGCTTCATGCACTTGAACAGAGAGAAATGGGAAGTGCTTGTTCAGGGCAGGGCTGGAGGTGCCTGGACACAGCAGGTGCACACAAAGGTGATTGCTTTTTGTGATTCTGCTGGTTGAAAACGGAACACCCAATTAGATAAATAGCAAATAAGGCTTGTTTCTAATTCTCATGCCCTCTATGTCTCACAGTTAAAATATTATTCACATTGATCTGAGAAGTTTTCCTACAGAAATATGAGATGACCAATTCCTACTTAAATAAATTCACATTCCTGAGACCTTCTCAGTTAATCCATGACATTTCACAAATTTTTTGAAAGTCAGTGCAGTCAAATTTTAAATTGAGATTGTGTTCTGTGATTCTGTGATTCCACCCTCTGCCCAAAGGGAAGGGCAAGCCTCCATGAAGGCAGGGACTGAGCTTCCCAGGCTAAATAATTGTAATGCAGGGGGTTTAGAGCTTCCCTGGGATTTGCACATGAACAATTGAACTTCTTTTATTTTTCTTCAGGCACTAGCCAGACTAGAGGATTCAAGGGTCCTTATCTCAGCAATTCCTTAAATAAATTCACATTCCTGGACCTTTGTTAATCCATGACATTTCACAAAGAAAACACATCTTGAATTGTGTTTTTTCTTTTCCTCCCTCTGCCCAAAGGGAAGGGCAAGCCTCCATGAAGGCAGGGGCTGAGCTTCCCAGGCTAAATAATTGTAATGCAGGGTTTAGAAGTGAACAGCAGCACTGCAGGTAAGGTGGCACAGCAGCTTCCCTGGGATTTGCACATAGAAACACACAATTGAACTTCTTTTATTTTTCTTCAGGCATAGGCTGTAGAGTAGCCAGACTAGAGGATTCAAGGGTCCTTATCTCAAGGGGTTAATTCACATCTAGAAATTTTGGTGCCCTGCCTGGTGAGTCACTGCTGAGGTAAAGCCTTAGGCAGGGCACTCACTTTTGTTTAAAACTAGCTCCTGAAAAAGCCTCTGCTATGCTACTGGACCCTGACAGATAGAAAAAAGAGCTGGTTGTTTTCTTTCTTAAATTACTTTTGTTTTTATTTTCATGTTTGTAACACTGGTATCAGCCAAGCATTAAATTATAACCAGTGAACCTTGGTAAAAATTCAAGGGACCATGTTCTGCTAAACTTTTCAGGTTTATTAAAGAAGTATCTCTTCCCTTAGAAGTAGATTTTAAAAACCTTTAGGGCACTGAAGTTGCAATAAAATTATGGGTATAATTTTCTTTCAAAATTGTCATCATGTATCTCTAGCTGGGTACTTTGCTGAAATCTCCTAGTGTGTTGTATGGACCCTTCCTTTGGCTCAGAGATTGTTTCACATCTGGCAGCAGATGTGAATGCAAGACTGCCTGATAGAATAAGAATGAACATCTGAAGAACCCTTGAAGGAATCTGGTATTGATGAATTACAGCAGCTCAAGCAATATGGTCCTGCCTTTGATGCACGAGGTCATGCAGATCTTACTTTATCTTTCATAGCAAACACATTGAGAGCAAAATGGCTGCAGGACAGGCATCCTCCCAGGGGAATCTTCTATCTGCACAGGCTGTATTTGTGAACCAAAAATGTTGTATTTGGGGAGGTGGATAGACAAGGGGTTTGCAGCCTGGTTTAACTGTGCCAGGGAGCAATGGGAGGGAAGGAGATGTCTCTGCTCCTCCCTCAGTGAGCACGGTTATCCCACTGCAGTGCCAAAAATCCCAGTCATGGCAGTGCTTCAGATGATATTTAATGGGGTGAAAGATGACAAAGGGGCAGTGGGTACCAGCCTGGCCTCCACCCTGTCTGCTAGCTCAGAGCCCATGCGCCACAACTTCCACCAGTGTTATAAATTACTGCCTCCCTCAGAAATAACTTTGCTGGAGGTGATCTTCCCTCAGCCCCATGTGTCAGTGTCTCTTTTTGCTGCCACCCAGCATGGAGATGCCGTGGGGAAAGGGGGGTGTGGGGCCAGCTGCCTGCTGCCCTGTCTGGCTGCAATGCTGCATCGCGGGGAAAACTGCTCAGCTCACACAGCTTGCAGCAAATTAGGATCAAAGGGGTTTAGTGACTTATTAGTGGCAAATAATTAACAGGCAATAAGAGAACAAATTATTCAGTATTAGTAATACAAGAGGTAATATTTTGTCTGTGGTTTAATAAATGTGAATTCATCAACACCTTCCTGTAACTAAGCCTGCAGAGCTCCAGCTCCCCTTGCATGGTGCTTGCACAGCAGACATGGGGCTCACAGGCAGCCCCTCTCCTGCAGACATGGTGATGCCTTAGGATTTTAGCTTTTATACCTTTCAAATCCTGGGCTGCTTTAGGGTATAACTCTAAATTCCTTACAGAGTGTTAGTTACTGTCTTCACATTTTGGTCAGATAAAACCTCTAAACCATTCCTCTCTAGGCCTGAAACTCAAGGACACCTCACTGCCTCAGGCCCCCAAAGGTCTAAACAAACTGGGGAGGAGAAGCAAACTGGAGGAGAATTACTTCATTACCTGAAGCTGTAATTGGAGGATTAACCTCTGATATGCAAATAGACCAAACTTATATCTGTCTGACAAACTCATGACCCTCGTCCATCCTCGGTGTAGCCCCTCTCAGAGGCTTCTGACTGCCCAGGGTGTATCTGTTGAAGGCCTTTATTAAACACCCACTTTTATTCTCTTATCCTTGGCTAGCCTCTGTTCTAGGTAGGCACCCCAAGGCATCAGTGGGGTCCAACCTCCTGTGGGAGCTGCAGAGGCTGTGGCTCTCTGCTGCTCTCTCCATTTAACCACAGTGAGAGAGCACCCCACAAGTTTACGTGTGAGGGACCCTAACACCAATTCATTAATTCAGCATCCAATTTAAGCAGTGAGCCTTGATTCTTTCAGCACAGGCTTTGTGACACAAATTGTCATTTGCTAACAAAGCACATTTTGCTATGCCTTAATTTGCTAAGATTAATATTGCAAGGTTCAACTTTGTGCAAGGCCTTAGCGAGACAAATTTTTCATTAATTTTAGCCAACCATCAAATTATACTGAGTAATTTCATATGCAGCAATGATTTAAATTAAGGAGATAACCTATTCACTGATGCAGACTGAACTGATCTCAGATTTAAAAGGTCGGAGCCTCAACTGGTACAAATTAGTGTAGTTCTTTAGAAAACCTCGTAGCTGAAGTCAACAGAGCGGTGCTGGTGTGCCAGACAAGCCCATGGCATGGGGATTCCCCCCTGTCTGGGGAACCAGGCTCACTTGGTGTCAGGAGTTCCTGCCAGGGACAGGCTGGAATGACAGCAGGCATCCTGGAGGGATAGGTGAGAGGATCCAGGCAACACAGTGAACCTGAGCCTGCCAATACCATATTGGTTTGATAAAAGCTGGCAAACAGCCACTGCCTGTCCCCCCCCTTCAGGTGTTCAGGGTGTTTTCCTGAAGAGAGGTGATTTTAGCCCTTATCCTACTTCAGATTACCAGAGGAGAAGCAAGCTGTGTGCCTCAGTGGGCCAGACCCTGTCACTGTCACCTGCTGGGATGGCAGCTGGTCCCACAAACAGCTGGATTAAACAATTAACAATACTCAGGGGTTCAGACAAGCAGTTAAGGGACAGCCTATGGAAGCCCTTTCTCTGTCTGCTCTGGGATGTCCTCACCCCCCAGGCAGCACTGACTGTGACCCTCATTCATAGAGAACCTTTCCCAGACTTCAAGATAGACTGGAATCCACGAAAGTGTGAAATAGATTATAGAGAGCAGTGTAGGTGTATCACTTGGTGAGAAATTGAGGTTTTGGGATTTTTAGTGTGTTGTGGATGGAAGCAAGATGGAGGGCACAGGGTGTCATCCTGGGTTTCTTCTTTATGCTTCTTCTTCCTCCTTCTCCATGGGTTTGGGTGGCATTTTTTAATTGGGCAGAAAAGTCCCATTGCGGGCTCTTTGGGATCAGTTATTGGATTAAAGGGAAAATAATCCAGATGTCAGTTCTTAATTGGATAGTTTAGCCTTAAAAGACCTTGGAACAAGAGATTGTTGGCCATTTTGTGCCTTCTAATGAAAAGCTGCTGAACTCCCAGCAGTGAGACTGTTTTACTGATAAAAAATAATAAACACTTGAGACCAAGCATGAGCTACCATCTCAAGTGCCTTCAATCCAGACCCACAGCTGGGACCCCCACATCAGCCTAACCAAGCTGACACCTGCTAATCCCAGGGGCCAGGCACCACTTGCCTCGAGTATCAGAATACAGGTGGGTGTTGATGGAACTCTACCCACAGCAGGACAGACCTTTAGCCAACACCCAGCTTTTGAGCCATGTTTGGGTGGATATTAATTAGGCATTTAAATATGGAACCCATCTTTTCAGGAGTTTGTACAACAGAGGAAAATTCTCTCCCCCACAGATTTTTGGCTGTGAAACAATAATAAATGGAGCCTTGAGAGTGCAAGAGCCCTTCCCCTGTCCCAGGAGCAGCCAGGCTCTGCTGGGCTGGCTGCTCCTGGCCTTGGCATTGCAAGCAAACGCAGCAGCTTTGGGAGCCTCTGAGCCTGGGGAAAGCTGATTTTTTTATTGATTTGGGGGAATTTGGACTAGGCCTACATCCTGTCACTGAAAATTGACTCAATAAGCTGTTTATTCTCCTTTGTTATTCCACTGGCTTGGCAGGAACATTTTATCAGAGAAGAGCCTGAATTTGAACCCGTCTCTCCCATTGGCTTCTTCTGACAAAGTGGCCTCATTAAGTGCACTGAGAGCAGAGAGTCTGTGAACCTTTCTGAAATTACTGCTGACAGATTAATGTTCCTGTAATTACACCAGAATATCTTGGAAACACAAATATTAATTAAGAGTATTGAACGAATTTGGGACAGTCTTCAATAGCATTGAGCAGAAATCCTGTAAAAAATGAAACAAAATATAAGCACTGGAAAAATAATCAGCATTAGTCATAGTAGATAAAGTAATTATTAGAGGGTAAAGTGATTTTTGGCTCAGGATTTATGTCATGGCTATGAAAGCTTTGCTAGTTGAGGTCATGTAATATAACATTAATAATTTTTCTAAATTTATTTATGTCAGGTTTTTAGCAGTGTCAGAAATACATGCTATGTGTTAAGGCATATTTCCAAGTTCTGTGACCCTGCCTCTTTGAGCTGTTCCATGCATGCACTGAGGCTGAGAGGACAGCCAGTCACTTAAGTCCATAAATGCAGTCCATAAAATTCAAGTGCTTCTACTTATAAAATAGCAGTGATGGTGTCGCTTCTAAGTCCTAGAGAGATTTGTTCTTTTATATTTTGCCTCTTAGGCTGGGGTGGTTTGTTTGTTTGTTTGTTTGGGGTTTTGTTTTTTCTTATTTTTATGTTGGAGAGGACTAGGGGAACTATAGCTGCTGGGTCAGATCTCTGAATTGTAGAGAGGAGAGTCTCATCTTTAGCCCTTCTTGGCCTCCCCTAATGCTCAAACTGTGCCTGCTTTCCTGCTCGATAACACCCAAAGGCCTCTTGAGCCTCCTGGCAGGTTAAAGTCACCAGAAAAGCCACAGGAATGTTCCTCCCTGACTCAGGGGTGTGGAGATGAGAGCCGTCCTTCAGCTGGCAGAATCGATTGCCTTTGGCCTTTCCCCACTGCTCTGTGCAGCAGGATTTGTGTGTGCTCCTCTGGGCACAGAGTTTGGGGGCAGAAGCTCCAGGAGGTGCCAGAAAGGGCAGCCCTGGCTGCTCCAGGAGGACTCAAACCCATCTTTGATCTAACACCAGGACTGAACAAGCCTTATCCCTTTTCTTAAATATTTCTTAAGTAAAATTAGTGAGTGAGATTCATTAGCAGTCCTTCCATCTGCACTTTATTACAAATGTCCTTACTATAGAACTAAAGTAAGACAACGAGAAAGGTCATATTACATTGGCAAGGTCTAAAGAAAATGTTTTCATGCGAAACATTGTTATCTTTTTTGCATGTTCTCAACATCCTCTAAATTTTCTAAGTTTATATTTTGTATTTAGAGATTTGTACCTTCACGCTGTATCTTCCCTCATTTGCAACAAACCCACAAATTTAAAGGGAGAAAATCTAGTGTAAATACTAAAAAATGCTCCAGCATGGCTGAAACAAATGAAATCACAGCTTGCTCTGAAAATTATCAGCAGGAGAAATAACCAGAGAAATGTATATTCTCTTACTGATACTAAAGTTTTGGTTAAGACAGAGAAATAACCAGACCATAATATTTTGTGTGTATTTTAAAAGCATAATCATACTTCAAAATGTGAATATCTATGTACGAATTCACATCAGATAGGTAATTAACCTTATGCCACAAAATATTTCAAATCTCCCTGTCCTTGAGAATTTACTGATGGCATATAAACTATTCACATCTTTTCTGAATAATTTATCCTGTCCTTCCATTATGTCAAATGAATTTATAATCTTGGATAATGAAGCATTCCTGAGAGAAAGTTAATATAGAGCTGCACCTCCTACCGAGTACAAGTCTGTGAAAACACTTTTTCCCCCCCACAGAACTTTATAAATTCTTTAAATGTACTTATCCCAGCCAGTCTAGGACCAGAGAGCTTGGGTTTGTGCAGGATTTGCTGATATAAAACAAGGTAATTCCATTTATCTCAAAACAGCAAATCCTGTTTTTTCACCAGTGTTAAGTCAGAGAATTGAGCTGAGAATATTTAACTCTACCAGAGACATGGGGGCCCTAACTTTATTTAGCTGCATATTCTATCCCAATATTACCCTTCATGTCATGACATTTAATTAAGAAAGGTCATTTTTGTCCTCTTCAGAGCACCTGTAAATATTAAACTATGTTTCCCTTATGTATGGGTTCCCGTGCACAAGGGGATTAACACCAGTCCAGTTAAGGTCACTTTAGCTAATTCTGTCTTGAAGAAAAATGATCAGAGCGAGCTGCCTAAAATTAAATTGTCACATGCAAGTTTGACTTTGTGCCTGTGCTTGATGACCTGTGAGTATTTAAACAGCCACTTTTATGTCGTTCGAGGACACAAAAATATGTGGTCAATAACTTCCATGTGATTATAAGCCACAAGATAGGCAGCCCACTTCTGTTATTTGCCTGTTACTGTTTGTAACAGTTCAATAAAGTTATAGGAAAAAAAATGCTACTGGTTGTATATTAGATCTTTTAAGATTAAAACAGGAGGTAGGCACAGGTATTTTCTCTTAATTGTGCCAGTAGGAATGAATTCTTCCTTGGGGCTGACAGGGTTTCTGTGCCCTGAAATCAGATCTCTTCCTTCCTCTGTCTCATGAATGGAAGTGCCCTTCAGCGTTTTATTTGTTTGCTTGACTGTGAAGTTTACCCTTGATGTCCTATTTGTCCTCACCCTTAATCTCATTAGGTGTTCGGTGTTCTCATCTCTCTCTTTCAAACAAGGAAGGTGTTTGCTCCTCTTTTGCATTTGTCACTTACAATCTCCTTTCAGTGTGGCCTCAGGTTTGCTCTGCTGTGGCACATCCTGCAGGTGAGCAGAGAGATGCTCAGGGAAGCTGGGGCTGTGCCTTCATCCCTGAGGGCATGGCAGGAAATGAATAATGCTGTGACAGGCAGCAGGTTTGCCAGTGCCCTTCACTCTCCCTTTCTGGAGCCTTGAAGTTTTCCTAACAGTGTCTCCGTATAAAGGCAATTTTTGAGAGAAGGAAAAAGTGGAATCCAGTAATGACAGAGTGCAGAGGGAGCAGGGATTTGGTGCCTGGGAAATGGTGTCAAAGTTGTAAATATTTGCCAGGAAGATAGAAAAGAAGAAAACTGGAAATGCTATTTTGGCTAAATAAAGTTATATTTAAAGCCTACATTTTAGGAGAAAATTGTCAGCTGCTATCCATTCCCAGTTTTTCCCACCTTGTATATTAGCATTGAATGGGCTCTACTGACCAAACACACACGGCAGCACACACCAAAGGCTGGTCTTTGCTTTTCCTTCAGCAGTATCCACGTTTTGATCTCCTGAGACAGGAAAAGGGTTCAGTACATCCCTCATGGCACAATAAAGAGCCACAGCCTTTTTTAGACACCCTTTCCCTGTTTCTTTTAATTTCCCTTTCAGAACTAAGGAACAACTCCCAGGTTTAAAAGTGCACCTTCTGAAGCTCCAGGTCTCTAATTTTGCAATCTTTCCATTTTCCCCCTGCCCATCCTGGAATTCCTGACACACTACAGTTATTGCAAAATTGCAAAAATAACAGAAATTATTAACGTGATGGCAAATTAATAAAGGACAACTAGAAAATCCCATTCCTAAAAGCTGAAAGGAAGGTTTGAAAGGCAGGACAGGGAAAGAACTGATGCTCTACAAGAATGTCTCTCTTCAGTGACCCAACACTCCAGTACCCTGGTAAGAGCTTTCAATGTGAGGATGAAACTCCCAGGATGCGATTTAGAAACAAATGTTGGCCCAAATAAAAGCTTCTTACTAAAAGTCACATTTGGATTTCTGGATAACTTAAGATTTTCTTTTCCCCACCCTAACGTTTTCCTAAATGATGAGCCTAAATGGGAGGAAATTGGTGGCTGTTTAGTGATTCTCCAGCACATTGGTATTATGATGACGTTTTAGGAATGCAAACTGCGTGATGGATGGATGGATGAAAAGAAAGAGCTTTTCTCCAAGAAAAGAGCCTCTAGAAAGCTTTACATTTCAGTAATGTTTTTGGCCAAAAGTGCTTTGAATGTATCATTAGGACTTTTCATATGTTTCCAAACCACTCCATTTGTTTCAGATGAAAATGGACCTGGGATATTTTTTTCTTCTGGGCAAGTCTTAGTCCTGCACCAAAAGGGTTTTGCTGTAAGTTGAAGATACCCTAGGCCATGAGTGTGCTCTGCTATTTTCCATGAAATTTAAGATTGCAGTCAGCTGTCAGACTTCTGTTTCCTATTTTACCAGAAGACATAATTCATCCTGGGAGCTGACTTAAAAGTGGAATTTCAGCAAGACTAGACAACTTGAATTTGAGGACATATGCTTTCCCTTTTGAAAAGGTCACTCTGTGCCTGGAACACAACCTCTCATTTCTGCTCTTGTTGCTTTGCAGCTTTCGAAAGTGAAATATTTCACAGAAATTTTGGAAATATCTAGAGCAAGGAGCTATCTGTGACTAAGTTTTGATAATTTTACCCTTACTGTGGTCTTCCTGTTGAAGTTTCCTACTTATTTATCCATTTGCTTCTTTAAATTTCAGAGCAAAGGACCCTTCCATTTACTATTTACACACATCATGGCAAAGCCCAGGTGCTCAAAGTGCCTTAAAATCAGTAAGCCAAGTAGACCAAGCCTGACTCAGAGTTTAAATCATTTTATCCTGGAGAAAACAATTCAGCTATATTCATTATCTATTGATATGCTGCTGTAATAAATTTTGTTTTTCTAAATGGTGAGAAATAGTAAAACTTCTAAATGAATCCCTGGATCTGTGAATCATAAATGAATGTGAAGCTGTACTGTCAGATTTTAGCTTTACTCCTGTTTTCCTTCATTCCTAGAGTATGTACCCATGGGTGAAACTGATGGGGATATTTCTTTTTTCTTAGATTTGAAGAAGTAAAGGATTTCTGAAAAGAAACTTTGCAGCCTGGTGGAGCTCCCTGGTATGGGAAGATCCCAACCTTTCCCCAACCTCTCTCAGAGACCCCAAATTGTAGAGCTCTGTTTTGCAGAGCTGCCTCAGGCACAGCCCCAAATGCCTCCAGAGGGGAAGGCTCAGGGCATTTGCTGCTACCAGGGTCACTGTTTTGCCCTTAGAGAAAAACACCAATAATTACAACTTGTCATTCTTCCATGATCAAAGTGGCCAGGCTGGTGATATGCAATAAAAATAACTGAAGAAGTCAAAGGCAGCATTTCAAAGTAATTTTTATGAAGGCAAGAGATCAAGTGATCCAATTTTCTAGCCACTTCAATAAATATGGGGTGGTGATTAGCAAATAAAACTGGGTAATTGTAGTTTTCTGCTCAACTTGGTATAATTTGCTGAAGTATCTATGTCAATCAAAATTATATTTAGATTGACACTGTAGGGATATGTAAAACCTATTTATTCTGAAAAAATATTTAAAGAGATTATATAAGCAGTGATGTCCAAAGCTGAGGGATTTTCCCTGAAAAGATAAAGATTAGTTATTCATAATAGCCTAACATAAAACGACTCATCTGGTTTTCTAGAATAGTCTAAGGATTAATAATTACAGCCCTAGATTTTTGAAATGGGAAAACCTCCTCCCTCCCATCCCAAATATTCAGTTCTGGATTTCTTTGTCTTCACATCTCCAATAGCATTAGAAATATCCACTCAGACTGTGGGATAAACATGGATTTCTGGGATGATAGCTGGAAGGTGTGCAGGACAGGCTGGGCATCCTCGCTAATGGGCTCTTGAACAGCCAGAGCTAACAGAATCCTGCCTTTCACAAAGTAAATAACTGTAGGCAATGGGATAAAAATGGTTTTATTCTGACTGGGATTTCTCTAGGAGCTTCCACAAAACCAGGATTTGAACAAAACCTGCAGATTTCAAAAGCAATTCATTGCCAAAGCAAGTGATCTTGTCTTAAAATGTTATTTTCCATATATGTACCAACCCTGTTTCTGAAAAGGGTAAATGGAAAGACACTACTGCTATCAATGTAAACCCAAAATTTTAAACTTGGAAAGAAAGTTAATGCAACAAAAAATCTTAAATTATCCTATTTTGCCAAAAAACTTGAGAATTATCAGTACTGGAATTTTGTTATTTTAATATTGCCACTAAAGCAAAACAACCAGAATCCAATATTTCTTGCTGTAAAATCTTGTCTCTTTCAAAGCCAAGGATGATAGCATCCTTCTAGGAGCCTCCTGTCAAAAGCAGAAGTTTCCTGCTCTCAATCATTTCCCAGCCCTGAAGCTTGTAATGCTTGAAGTGAGATTGTCTGGAGTTATTAATTTCCTCCAAGTCTTTCAGAAGGAGAACCATCAAAAATAGAGGCATGCAAATGTATCATTTAACTAAGAAGCATAATGCATGCAAAATTTGGCCTTGAGTAAACGATATCAAGTAGGTCACTTTAATCACTGGCTTGGATGGTTTTTAGTTCCTTTCAAATCTTTCTGTCAAAATTTCAAGACTTGGTAACAAGTGAAGAAAATGTATTTTCCATTGGAAAATTGGTGATGGTCTGATCCTTCCAGTTTGCTCTCCCTCATGCAGGGCACTCATTCCTCAATTGTTCCTCATTCCTCCACAGGTTTTACTACTCCTGGGCACACTATTTTTTGGTTCCATTTGTATAGAAATAACAAATGAAGGCTTTTTAGTGTTCTGGGGAGACTTTATACCAAATTTCCAAGAATTTGGAATTGCTAAGAATTCTGAATGCTCAATTCCTTTTAAAATTGATGTCCTGTGGTCCCTGGCTGTTATTTGTATCCAGAACCTGCACCTGAAGCTGTTTCACAAGTGTTCTTAGTACTATAATGTAATTTCTCCTGCCTTTTCAAGCACCAATGGAGTCTACACTAGCAGTAATGGTCAGATTTCAGTTCTTCAAGCTGAAACTTCTCTTTGCTAGGAGCCCAAAATTCTATCAAAAAATCTCAAAATGCCTGCATTCCCATTCCCGTTCAGGAAGTTCTTTAGGGTACACATTTATTTCTTATCTTTCTGACTAGAAGATACAGCAGTAAAAACATTTAACTGCTTTTTAAGCAATATGTTAATTGACCCGGCTCCCTTTGATGGTTTACACTTGTCTTAACAAGCACAAAAACACATCTGGTGAGAAAAAAAAAAGAATGAACTAACTCAAACAGCATTGCTGCAATACTTTTCATTTACAACTAGATGAAACAGAACCTTCTATACTTAACCATTATATTTCTTTTACAACCTTTCATTTCATAGCATTTTTGCATATGGAGAGGAATATGCCTGGTTTTATTTGTTTTTGCAACTGTGTTGTGTAGGCTTTTCTGGTGTTTTGTGGATCACAGATGGAGAAACATTGGACTAGAAACTGTGTAACTATCCCACCACCCTTCACCTACATGCAATCGTCTGTAAAATTTTAAAACTCCTTCACTTTTTATGGGCTCTTGGAATTCTGTTTTCCCACTGAAAGTTGAAAATCCATATAATTTTTAGTGGCATTCCATTGTGTTATTCCCAAAAGACTTTAGTTTAAAATCAAACAGATGCTTTGATTTTTTTCCTTTCTTTTTGCTCTAGATGACAACTTATTAGCACAATAAACTTCCTCTTTATGTGACTGTTCTGAGCTTTTTTTTGTTATCCCAAATGGACTCATTGCATTTAGACAATACACTTATTTACAACCCCACTCAAACCATCTGCTCCTTTTAATGTACTTTTTTCTTGAAAGGTCTTAAAACTTCGAGACAAATCTGTTACTGTGGTATGAAAAGGTTGATGGTGGTAAAAATTAAGACCACTGGGAGAGAAGGCTCCTCTGGGGTGGGTCACTCCCACCCCATTAGATGAAGACATCAGGCAATGTTATCCCTGAGGAGCTTGGCTCCTGGAGAGGAAAACATTCACCATTAACCAAGAGCCACTATTGCTTGAGACCAGTGGTTCGGGAGGCTTTCAGCCTGCCTGCAGCCTGGGCAGCCAGTCTGCTTGTCCCTGTTTGGAAAGGGACATCCTGGGGACATCTCCCTGGGGAGCTTTGGGACAGCTCGTGTGCAGCCTTGCTAAGGAGAAAGGAAATCACAGGCACTGATCTCCTCAGAGGGGGCAGCGTCACAACACTGAGCTGGGCAAGAGCAGGTTCCTCTCGCTCAATCCATGCTGCTCCTCCTCATTGCCTTGTCCTTCACATGGCCGTGGCTTCTGTGAGGATGTGCTGCACAGTTTTGTCAAGGAAGAGAGGTTAAACTGCCCCACCTGTAGTTCCTTCTGCCTTTTATTGGTTTGCCACAGCTTTTCAAATGTGAATGTTACCTGTTGTGAATCAAATATATCAGCAGTCTTTCATGCAGCCTGTCCATCCCATGGATCATCCATGTCCTGTAAATCCTGGATCCTTGCCAGCTATGGGCAGGGCTCTCTGCCCCAGCCCATGATGGGAAAGGCTCCATGTGAATGTGTCATGCTCTAAGTGCTGCTGATGAAGGCCATGGTTGGAAAGAAGTGCTGGGATTGAACAGCTGGGAGGACACAGATGGAGTAAGAAATAGTAAATGGCTGACAGCCATATCAACAGACAAAGGATATGTGTTATTTATTTTGGGTTGTTGATGTTGAAGACAAAGCAAATCTAAGTATTTGGGAATGGAGCAGATGGGATGGACGTGGCTTCCAGAAGCATGGGAAGAGGACAACATTTCACCAAATGCATATGTCAAGTCATATGCCAGCAGAGATAACAAAAATAGATATTTACATTTGCAGAGATTCTGTAGCAGCTTTCTGCGAGGCGGAAAACAAAGCTTTTCTGTCAGCCATTGGTGAATGAACGTGCTCCTCCTGGAACAAACTGTGCTTTGAAACTGGGTATCTGGTGCTGGAAGTAAACTAATGAAGCTAATGAGAGCAATTACAGGCTCCACACTATTGCAGCTCATGTCCTCCTAGAATCCATATGCTGCAGGTGTGACAGACATGAAGCTGTAGGCAGCAGAGGCTGAACTGCAGTGCCTTCCTTCCCAGGCTTTGGAGCAGGTGTGCTCCAGCTCCTCACTTCCCACCTTCCTCTCACCAACTCTTTCCATGCAGACCATGAGATCTTCCTCACAATTCAGTACACCATGCCAGGGTCTGTGAGTTCAGTTAAAACATGCCAATTTACCCCTGAAATTGAGCAGCTTTCAGTAAGAATAAGCACTCTACATTTCTTTAGATCACCTGTACTGGCTTCTCCCCACTTGGAGAATACTCATCACATCAAGAGCTCACAGCATTCGATGTCAGCAATTCAGCTGGTGAGAGGGAAATAGAAGCCTGTTCCTTTTAAATTAAATGATCAGCGAATATTTGCTCTAAGATTTAGTGATTTGAGTTATATATGAAAGCTTTAATAGCCCGAGGTGAAAAATAGAAAGAAATTAGCTGGTTTACTGAATATGATGATAGGAGAGAAGCATATAATTAGATTGAATAGACATAAAACCACCTCTTTAAAACCTGCTCATTATTGTTTTAACACTTGGAATGTGCATTTGCCGTGATGGTTGTGTGCAGCTACAGCTAAATTATTGCTACAGCGAGGCTGTCGTTCAGGTCCTTGGCTTTTGTACTTGCCCCTTTTCCTGAGGAATTCTCTTTTTATCTTTAAATACCTTTTTCCTGAAAAAAAAAAAAAAAAAACAGAAGCAAAGGGAAACTGAAAAAATCTTCTGTGTTAGTCATAGAGGAATATCGCATAATTCGCCAAATTGCCCTTTTCTCCTATAATTGTATGATTTTTTTTATGTGCATGTTGAGGGATGGCTACAGGCTAATAAGAGGGGGATGTAGAAGAATTTTTTTGAAATGCTGTGAAAGTTACTTTTCAATTGTGACCAGCATAAATTTAGAAGGTTATTAATGAGACTTCATACTGAGCTACACATTTTCTACTTAAGTTAAATGTAGCATTTATCAGAGAAAGTAATTTTCCTGTCTATTTGCATCCATCTCAATTATATATAACATGTTTTATGCTTTTGCTATACAAAGAAGTGTATTTTCCTCTAGGTATATTATCCATGACTACAGTACAGGAAAAAGAATGAATTTTCCCTCTAATATTTTTATGAACTATAGTCAAGCTGATTCTGTTGGGTTTGCAATCAAATGCATTGTGCTGTAGTGCCAGAGTGGCAGACAGAAAACTACCTTTGAGTAACTTATGAAAAAATTAAGTAATTTCCCTAATATTTCAGAAATAAGAATGTGCTTTTTGTTGCTGAAAACTTGTCCAAACTTCAAGAACTTTTTTCTGTCTTTCCTTTTTTTTTCCATTTCAGGCAAGTTAATGGGTGTTTTTCCAATTTTGTAAACAGTCACTTTGCATTTGTTAACATGATAGTCTTCAAGTAATTTGAATTACTTCACTGAAAACAGCTCCTAGTGTTTTGAGGTCCAATTGCACAGCAGTCTGCAGTTAATAAGGCACAGCAGTCTGCAGTGTGAACCTCTTAGGATGACATCCATCTTTTCCTTTCTCTGCAAGGAATCACAGCTATACCTCGTTTGGGAAGAGCACTGGCTGTCCATCTTTCCAAGACAGACATGTCAGTCTTGGAAAGCTCCTGTGCTATTCAAACCATCTTTACATCTGCAAGTAATTTGAATTAACAGCTCCTAGTGTTTTGAGGTCCAATTGCACAGCAGTCTGCAGTTAATAAGGAATCTTAGGATGACATCCATCTTTTCCTTTCTCTGCAAGGAATCACAGCTATACCTCGTTTGGGTAAGAGCACTGGCTGTCCATCTTTCCAAGACAGACATGTCAGTCTAAAAGGGATGCATGGAAAGCTCCCTGTGCTATTCAAACCAGCACATCTCTAAAGACAATAAAGTGTCTAAACCCCTGCATTATTAATGACCTACCAAAAAGCCTTCTCTTCCCAGGCGGAGCACTCAATCATTTAAACTTTTACTTGGAAATTATCAGCAGCACCGTAATGGTGCAGCTGGCTATAAATGGAGGCAGGTTGCCTGTGGCAATGTCAGGGGGGATGGCATCAGGCTGAGGGTGCTGGCAGTAATCCGTGCTGACAGCTTTCCCCATTACTGCCTCTCCCCGGAGCTCCCGGCAGGATGAGGATGGGCACGGAGCGGAGCAGAGCGCACGTCTGGCTGGGCACTTGGAACATCAGAATACCGCCCTGCCCTGCTCTGGTACTGCTGCCCTGCTCTGGTACCACTGCCCTGCCCTGCTCTGGTACCGCTGCCCTGCCCTGCTCCAGTACCACTGCCCTGCCCTGCCCTGGCACCACTGCCCTGCCCTGGTACCACTGCCCTGCTCCGGTACCGCTGCCCTGCCCCGGCACCACTGCCCTGCCCTGGTACCACTGCCCTGCTCCGGTACCGCTGCCCTGCCCTGGCACCACTGCCCTGCCCTGGTACCACTGCCCTGCCCTGCTACCACTGCTCTGCCCTGCTCTGGTACCCCTGCCCTGCTCTGGTACCGCTGCTCTGCCCTGGTACCACAGCCCTGCCCTGGTACCCCTGCCCTGGTACCGCTGCCCTGCTCCGGCACCACTGCCCTGCTCTGGCACCACTGCCCTGCCCTGCCCTGGCACCGCTGCCCTGCTCTGGTACCCCTGCCCTGCCCTGCTCTGGTACCGCTGCCCTGCCCTGGTACCCCTGCCCTGCCCTGCCCAGTAATAGGAGCCTCCTCAAGCCAGTTCTCATAAGCTCTTGGAGGTCCATTTCTCACCCAAGATAGCTCAGCTACCTTTGGAGGCATAAAATCAGCAGGATTTTATTTTAACGCTTCTGTTGCAGTGTTGGAAAGAAAAAGGTTTTAATAAAAGGCAAAATAACAAACTCCTTACAGAGAAAAACCAATCCAGGTGCAAGAGGTTCTTGCTCCTGGTAAAACACCTCACAAAAGTGATTTGCTTCTTTGTTCTCTTCTTTTTCTAGTGAATTGCCCAGGGGGGACTTTTTGGCTCTTGTCCAATTAGCTACCCTTAAGTTTGAGGTGAAGTCCCCCAGGCCTATGAGATGCCTGTTTCATCTAATCGAGGAGAGAAACTTCTGGGCTTCTTTCCTTTTTGAGGGGACAAAGGATAGGTTTGTCACTCTGTCAACGAGGGGCACATTCCTATACTGCCCTGCCCCAGTATCATAGCATGGGTCCCTGCTGGGTTATATTAGCATTGACTCCATGATTCCAGAAGGCTGATCAATTACTTTTATTTTGTTTTGTTTTATTTTAGTTTATTTTGTTTTATTTTATTTTATTTTATTATTATACTATACTATACTATTAATTATACTATTCTATACTATTAATTATACTATTGCCCTTCCAGATGGTCCAATACAGCTTTGACCTAATTGGTCAATTGAATCCAAACATCATCACCAGTGTCCAATTAAGAAATCACCCTTTGGTAAACAAATCTCCATAACACATTCCACATGTTCACAACAGGTGCAGCAAGTGGAGATAAGACTTGTTTCTCATTCTTTTCTCTGAGCTTTTTCACAGCTTCCCAGGAAAATCCTGGGAGAGCTATGTCTGTCTGTTCAGAGGACATGCGATTACCACACCCTGGCACCACAGCCCAAACAAGGCCTCCCAAAAGATCATTTTCTCGCTAATGGGATTGAAGTAACCAAGAGAGGCTGCTGTTTGTAGCCAAGGAATGTGCTGTATTCTGAGTTCCAAGCGCCTTCCCTCTAAGTTGCTTTCACAACTTGTTGAATCATTAGAAAGATGAACAGTAGAAGTGGCAAAACTTAGCAGGTAGCTTTAGAAACATGGGATAATCTATAACAATTCTCCTTTTCAATGAGTCACTGTGCTTTGGTTGGACACATTTCCCATTTGTGGTTCTCAGAAGATACAGCACTGATTTAAGTGTATTGACTAAAGATAAACCACTGTGCTACATCTCACTCAAATGTGATTTTCTCTCTGTTTACTGAGGTTTTTTATCTTTTTCCATGTAAGTCTCAAATATTTTATTGCCAGTGTTTATCTGCTTTGATGTCCTGAATGTTAAAGTAATGGATTTCTAGGCTTCATCATATTAATCGATAGCAAAATAGCACATTCCACTTCCTCATATTCAATTTCCATTTGATATTAACAACTGTAGTAAATGTAGTGGTAAATATTAGATTCTGCATAAACATTTTGAGAAAGGGGGTGCTCGTGGTAATTTGAAGAGAAAATTGTGGAGTGTAATAGCAAAGTAATAGTATTTAAATAAGGCCATAGCAAAATTGGCTGTTTCTTGTTTACAACTCACAAGTCAAATGAAGCAAAACCATCTGACTTTTATGCTTTGGGGGTTTGTTTGTTTTTAAATAATAAAGTAGTAAAAGTGGTATATAATACATTTAGACTAAGTAATAAGGGAAGCTTTAAAATTAAAAGAAATATCTCTTTCATATAGGCATTTATTGTGCAATTTATCAGGTTTGAGAAATTGACCTCAGGCTTTTCATATTATAGGCCTATTAGTGTTATTGTAAACACTGTTGCAAAGTCACTCTCAAAGCTTTGACAATAAAAGGAGAGCCTAGATGAGTAGAAAGGTTAATTTCATGGAGAGGCTTTCATGGAATGCTATCCTGTCTTTATGCTGGACATTAATGATCAAATCACTGGACAGATGCCATGAAATGGAAAGGTATTTTAATGCCCTGTGAGATGGGATGGCACAGAGGATGGTGTCCCTTTGTTGCACAGAACAGAATCTCACCAGGAATCTGTACTCTGTGTCACATTTTCAGAAGTGCATTTCTGTGCCCCTTCCGGCTGCAATCGAGGCACAATCAAATTTCAGATTTATAATTAGAAATTGATTTTTTTGGATTTGTGTGACTTAGAGCTCTGGTTGGTGCATGCCTTATGATTGGCAACCTTAGCCAAGGAGACAAGATTGAAAATGTCACCAAGTTATCCATCCTTTAACTCACAGGGATAAATCCAGGCAATGATTGAAGAAGAGGAGTAGATGGGCTGGAGAAGCTTATCTCAGATTTTGCTGTCCTGTGCTTCCTGTCTAGGGCTCCTGATAAGTTATAAATCACATGCTGCAGAGTGAGGTGGAGGTTATCTGTCCCAGCACTGGGGCATGTCTGCCAGAGCTTCCAAAAAGTCCCAGAATGTGGAGGTGATCTTTGAAAACTGTGCAGCAGTGATGTCCAGCACAGCTCATGGAAACCACTGAAATCTCCTTCCCAGCCTTTTGTCCTGGGGTAACAAGGAAAAGCTCTTCCCAGGGGTTGGAGATCCCTCATGTGCTGCTGGAGAGGGTCTGCCACAAACCCCTGGCTGGGCACTTGCTCAGCATGGAAAACAATGTGAAACAGGAATACAGGTGTGTGGTCACACCTGTGCATGCAGCACAGTGCTGTAGGTGGTCAGGAGTGTGCCATGGGACTTCTTGTATCCACCACAAGTCCTGCTCCTCCATCATGTCAGCACTCTGCCCTTCACCAGCTTCTGGGACACTCAGAGAGCTTTGTGCTTGTTGGGCTCTCTCTTGGCTTTGGCAGGAGACTCCACTTCTAGGTCTGGGAGTTCTGGTTCTCTGCTGCTGCAGCAACACTTTCTCTGCCTCAACAAAAGGTGGAATTGGAGCTGTGGTGGTTTATGTAGTCTGGAGGAATGCTTATCTCTGAGAGATGTATTCTGGAGGAGCAGTGAAATAGCGTGTATGTTTTTGCATGATATTGAGTAAAATTAATTCCAGCTAAGAATGTTCTGCCCAGTTATGAGGAGGGATGGTCTTGGATTACTAGGATAGAGATAAGAGCATTTATATGGCAGGCACAGGCAGCTGTAGGAAAAGAGAAGGGTCAGAAGGTGAAGAAACGCTGCTGTAAAAGATGAATATTTTATCTGTTATACCCAAATTGTACTTAGCCAAAAGCCCAGACAACATAGTGTAAAAGAGAGAAGCACATCTCAAAATAAAAGGCTTTCAGTTCACTAAAACTTCATTTATTATGAGCTTGAGAAGCAACTGAAATAGGAAAGTGCTGAATGGGCCTGCTAGGAAGCATAAAGCAGGAAAGGCTTCTTTCACTTACCGATTCCATTTTGGTTGCCATCCACCTCCATCACGTTTATCCTCTCGAGAGCTCAGGCCAGGAGGCTTCCTCCCTGGCCCAGCGCCCTCCAGGCCCAGCTGCAGCCCAGATAAGACTCAAATACAGATGTTTCTTCTTACAGATGCTCCTGGAGGAAAACAGCAGAGGGGAAGCTGAGAGCAGGCACGGCTGAGGCTCACAGGGACAGCGGGGCTCTGGTAATTGACAGTGGCTTCAGGATTTGCCCACTGACTTTAAAGATAGCTTTTCTTCTCATGTTTCCTGAGTTATCTGAGCCTCCTTCCACAATAATAATTTACAGATATAGTGTAGATATTAACAGATGGAGTAAACAGTGCTTGTTAATCCAAGCATTTTTTAATGTCTTCTCCTGTCAAGCTAACTTCGCCTATTTCTAACAGTGTCAGCTTGTATATTATGGTGTTAATATCAGAGAGAAATGCAGGATTATGAGCATTGAAGTATAGTCAAGGTGGTATAATTTAAAAAGAGAAAATCTGTAACTGCATCCATTGGTGTCATTGAAGTCACAGCTTTTTATAGGAAACTAAACAATGATTAAAATACACACCAACAGAAAGGTAAAGGTTAAACATGCTTGTGATTTCCATTTTAATGCCTCTTTGCAATTCACTAGTATGCCTTTGCAGGAGGAAAATGCCTGTAATGCTTATTTATTTACATGTGTATAGCTAAAAGCTATTTGCCATGTGTTGGGTCATGGCCAGGCAGAGCAGCACCTACACACCTGTCCTGAACCTAGCCCTGCCTTTGAGATGAAAGATTTGCACCCTTCTGATCTCAGGGGAAAGAATCCCCAGGTGTACAAAACAAAGCAGGCGGTGGTGTTTTACTCTCCTGGCTTGATTGAAGAAGTTGTTATTCAACTGAGCTGTGGCCAGAAGGCCCCTCCTGCTGACCCCAGCTGGTTTTGGAGCAGGCCCACTCAGTGGGTTGATTATACACCCTTGGCTGAAAAGCATCATGATTTACAGGTCTGTAAGTGTTTGAGGGATTTCAGCATCAGAGCAGTCAGTGCTTACCGTGCAGTGAGGGCACTAGATGTGTATGAAGCTGGCTGGCTGCTTTCAGGGGGCTCTGTGAAATCCCACAGCTCCTCCTTGGGGTGCAGGGCACTGCTGGTGGCCCAAACAGCTCTTCAGGGAGCCTTGGGAAGGAGCAGCACCTCTGGAGAACTTGCCTGTCCAAAGGCTGAATGTCTGCTTGGAAACACAAAGCTCCAACCATTTTACTAAGAGCCAGAATTCAAAATACAATTCTTTTAATAGATCCTGTTGGAGGATACATTTACATTCAGCAACGTTTCGTGTAGCTCCATAAATAGTCTTCATGCAAAACAACACAGGAACACATTTGCAGTTCTCTCTTTACTCAGATTTCCCATCCTCCCTCTTCCTGACCTTTCCTTTCAAGGGATTTGGCAGATTAACCTCATCAAGTTAAGCTCAGTGTGTATTGAGGCTTTGTGTGCTCACAATGGCTGTTCCTTTCCAGCTTCATCTGCCCATCCAGTAAGATGCCATTGCCTCTCCCATTGCCATTATAAATTTTATGTCACTTTATATTGTGTTTTCCTTCATTCAGATCATTCTTCCTACATTCTCCTTTCTAGAATTAACTGAGTACAACGGTGAGTGTACATGTAAAATGACAAATAATTGATTTAAAATATTTATAATAAATTTTATGGACCATTAGTCAGCAATTAAACATGTGGAAACACAGATTCAGTTTTTTTCACGAAGTCAGAATAATCAGGTGACAAGAGGAGCTACCCAGGGTCAGACTGGTGCTGTGGTGGGGGAGATCTACAAGGAGTCAGGGGGGACAGCACTGGAGCAAAGGGAGCAGGGCTTGTAGGAGGTCAGGGATGTCACAGATGAGGTGGCAAGGAGCTGGGTAGGAGCCAGCTGGAAATGTAGAAATGTGAAGTCTGAGTTTGACATTACCGTGATAATCACCGGGGAAGGGAAAGGGTGATGAGTCTGAAAATGCAGAAATACTCTGGCAGTTCATCCACGGAATGGAGAGGCAGCTCTGGTAGGCAGCACAAGGAAAGGCTGATGAGGACAAGCTACAAAAGTGAATTAAAAATTTTGTTCAGGTAAACTTCAAAGTTGTCAAACCTGCTCCTGAATGTCCTGACCCTTTCCTAGGAAAACATGGGCACATAGGATGGCATGTTGCAAGATGTGTGATGTGGCACTGGCCTGGGCTGCTGGGGCACGAGTGAGCTGGGACAGTGCAAACCTTCCTGGGGATTTAGGGGAAGTTCAAAATAATAACTGTGTAAATATGGAGCAAAAACTCTTCTTGCACCTAGCCACAAGTACAGCACAGGGTGGCTGTGAGCAGGGCGTGCAGAGGTGGTCATGCCTCTGTGTGCCTTGAGAAACCAGAGGAATCTGTGTCTTTATCCACTCCTGCCCAGCCTGGCAGTGCAGTGGAAGCTGCAGCAAGCTTTGTCTAAGAGCTGTAACCTCTCAGCACCTCTAGTGATGGGGAGAAACACTTGAATTTGAACCAAATCAGTCCTTGGATAGAGGATGGGAGAAACCATTTGAATAAAGAAAATGTTCTTGTCCCAGCCCTTCTCTTGAAGTAACACCAAACATTAGTTCTCTGGAGTACTTCTGCTCCTGCCATCCCTCACCCTTTCCACAGGTTTGAAACCACATTTTTCTCACAGTCATAATCCATATAATCCTACTATGTGAGTTTAGATAAGAATTAAATTAGCAGCAGAGTATTGTAAGTGGAAAATTGGCTTGTAGAATTCTTCACAGAGACTGTGAACTGCTCACTTTGGGGTCAGTAGCAGGTTTATTACAAGACAGTCAGCACAGAGGGGTCAGGGATATTAATTGTAAGGAGCTTTCTATTTCCTCAGTGAGTCTGGTTTTTCACCTTGTATTAAATTGAGAAAACCGTGGAACACTACTCAGTATTTATCTTTCAACTTCATTGAATAAAACCATGGAATGCTTGAAATAAAAATTTTCATATCATAAGTAAGGTTATTCATATTCTTTCTTTTAAAAGGACAAAGAAGTCCTCAAAGAAGTCTTTAATAATACAATAGTGCTACAGCTAGGAATTGAAAGCATGCAAGCTTCCAATCAGCTCATCTGTTCCCTTATGGGTAACAACATAAATATTTTGGAGGTCTCAAATGTGCTTTTATCACTTGCAGGATAGGAAATAATTCTGCAAAAGTTATCAAAGGAAATTATACTTCTGTAAATGGAGCTCTTGTATCACTGCAAGCATGCTGTGTCTAACGTGCTTGGATGTCTTTGCCATAAGTATGTACACAATTCCTGGTCTATTTAGGAACTTGATTTTTTTAGGCTGCTGTTTCTATAGCTGAAGACAACATTCAACTTCACATTTGAGATCCGTGGTATGGGATACTACAAGAAATGTTGATTTAAGGGAAATAATGGTGTTAGACGTAAATAACTATAAAAAAAAATAATTATACAGTTAGATTATAAGGCAGCAGGAATCAACCCTTCCTTGAGATGATTTTTCTCCTTAGGGGTACCTGAGCCTGGCTGTTTGTACAGGTTGTAACAATTGCAATAACCGGGTCTGTAGTGCAAGTCTAGGCAGCAAAGCAATTTCTCCTGGGAGCACAGGAACTCCCTAAACTGGCCCTTGGCACGGAGGGCAGCTCAGTGTGAGGTGTGGGGCACAGGGAAGCTGTTCTGTACAAGCACACAGCACAGCCACAGGTCTGCAGAGCACTGATAAAACCCTGTCCTGTCAGTGCAAGGGCTCAGCTCAGGGCTGTGGTACAGCACACGCAGCGCAGAGCATGAAAGATTACAGCTGGGGCTGTGACCCTCCGTGGCACAGCATTACACTAGACTGGATATTAACTCTGGGCTTTGAGGTACCTTAACCTCACAGGGCTTAGGGAAACTCTGCCCTGCTGTTTCACATGCTCTGTAAAACAACAGATCCCAAATAATCTTTCATTGTCTAGGAGATTTAATTGCTAAAAGTTAAGGAGCAGAGATGCTTCTGAAGGTTCATTCTGCGTGCATCCTAAATTCATGGATTTTCAGAGTCAGGCTGAGAGGTTCCTGTGGCATTTAAAGTGGCTATAATTCAAAATGTTTGTAGTGCCAGCCCTCAGGAGTCAAAACATTCAGCATGTCTAACTCACACCTGCAGAGAGCATTTTAAAGTGTCTACCTCTGATCACTTCCCATTCCCACTGGCTTGTTGGATTTGATGTTGCTCTTTGTTGTCATATCAGCTTTGCTCCCTCATCTCCCTGCCTTTGTGGAGCTCTGATGTGCACGTGGCAGGAACGGCCTCTGCTTTGATTCCAAACTGGATCTGTGGCAGTACAGCACATTTCAGTCTGGAGCAGGAAAGAGAAAAGAGAAAAGAGAAAGCTGAGGTTGTTAGGAGGAAGTGGGCGACCTGGATTGGAGCTGGTTATAAAAAGCAGCTCAGTGTGGGCTGCTGTGATCTGCAGCAGATCAATGCACTGCCAGCTTCCCTCTGCAGGTGGCTGCAGGAGTTTGTGTGGCTCGTGGGGCCTCCCAGCTCCCACCTTGCTGGGTTTTCCAGGTGCTATTGTCCCTGTCAGATGGACCCAGATTAATTTCAGAGCTATCTCTGTGACACAAGCCCTTCCACATGTGACCCACGGGGAGCTGGCACCCCACACTGCTCCCACACTTCCCCCTGGCAGGTCTCTAGTCACGCTGACCTCAATGGCTTTTGCAGCATTACTTCTTTCCTTAAGTAAGTTTTTCTGCTGAATGAAATGTCAGCAGGTAACATCAGTGCTACTCCATAATTTAATAGTTCCAAATATGGGTTGGAGCCTGACTCAACATCCTCTTCCAGTAGACAGCTTGATATTTTGATAATATTTGCCTGTAACTCCCTACACTGGGGACTGGTGAGTACAAGAACCATGACTTGAGATATATAAATATCTTACAGCCCTTCCCACTTTGTTTTTGGCAGATGTCAATGTTAACCCTGCTGTGTTCCTTTCCCCTGGCCCAAAGGGAGGGGAGGCTGTGCTCAGGACCCCCCTCTCTGCAGCCCCTCTGTTTCTCTCACAGGGATCCCCTGCCTGTCCACAGCTGCTGATTCCCTACATCCATTCAGCCTCCTGAATTCCAAGTGCTTTTCCTTGATGCTGGTATTATCTTGGCTTCTGGAGGGATAATGGCAGTGGGTGAGGCAATTTGTCTTCTTCAGACAATTTTTAAAATATCCTTCTGAGAGGAGACACACAGCAGAAAGATAAGCAAAGAAGATCTTCTAATATTGCTGGATTATGGTTAGCCAAGAAAGAAAACTTAGAGAATACATCCAGGAAGAAGGATGTTTTCCAAAATCCCTGTTTTTCAGAACAGACTGTTTGTTTCATTTCAGAAATGAAAATGCAAGAGATGTGATTTTCCAGAGTTCTGAGAAAGCTTTAAAAGAACCAGTTTCTCCAGTTTCTCCAAAGCCACAGTGGTCCCTTTGCACTGGAATTTGTCCCTTCAGCAGTATAAATGGACACTCTTGATTAGATGTGTTCTCAGCCCTAGAGAATAGGTACAACGTACTTTGAAAAAAAAAAGGTAATAAAAAATCAAAGGCTGTTTTTACAGAGTGTTTTACCTGTGGGTCTCACACACATACATCCACAAAAGGAACATTTGTCCAGCCTTTGTATTTGGCCTCCACATTTCAGCCCAGGGACAACCCTACTGAAGTCTTTACACTCTTTGCTATAACTCTGAATGTCACATGGATTATTAGATCTCCTGCCAATGGTATCAATAATGGTGTCAATAATGGTGAGAGGATTCTCATTAATTCCTGCCACTGCCTTCAGAAATCAGGTGGTGAACATGCTGCACTGAAACCTAACAAGACCTAAACATTTTGCAGTCACAGGATCCCGTTCATACCCTTAATGAAAAAACACAGGTTCAGGTTGAAGTTTTGCCTGTGAAGCTCCTGGTTTCCATGGAATGATGGGCAGTGGGGCTGTGGGACACGGGGTGGAGCAGGACCTCGGGCTGTGCTCGCAAAGCCAAGGGACTCCAGTGCCCGAGGGTCCTTTGGGGCAGCCTCTGTCCCAGGGCACTTTCCTCCCCTGCAGCCTCTGTGATACAGAGAAGCTTTGACCAGAAAGGCCTCCTGAGGAAGCTGTGCTTCCATGAGAAGTGGGACTGTTATTAATATTTTCTAAATCAACAAGGAATTAAATGGAGTTTGCTGCACACCAGCCACAGAGATTTATGGTGAGCAAGTGCTGACACAGAGCACGTACCTCTAGGAAAGTGAATTGTAAGCTGCTAATCCCTCTCTGTCTCTTCTTTTGCGTGAGACTACATTTCTTACAAGATGCAGTTTAACCTGAAACTTGACCTGTCTTCCTAAGAAATTAGTTCAATCAATAATTGCTCTCTACTTAGGGACCAAGGGAAAACAGTGGAACTTGCAAAGCTGCTTTGAAATTCATTTCCAGTGAGGTGAAAGCTCATCTTAAAAATTGAAATTTCTCTCTGATTACTGCTGCAGGTAGATTAAAAATCTCTCCTGGTAAGATTGTAACAACTTATCACAGCAAAGAGCTTAATGATATTATTTTTTTTCCTTGCAATACTAGTGATTACAATAAAACTCCAGCACTTTAATCATTAAGATATGCACTATAAGAGTTAATTGAGATTAGAATTATGCCTATGCTCAGAGCAGCTCCCTCTGAAATGACCTTGGCCCCTGTCCCTGGCGCATGACACTACAAGTTTGTTCCTATTTCAATCTTTAAATAGACACAAGGCTAATGTCATTTGAGGATTTGCTCTGATGCAGCCCTTCAAGCAGCAATTTGTGGCAGCAATGGTAAGATAAACAGGTTTGCAGGGGTGAGTGGTTGACCACCAGGTTGTGTGTGTGACCGTGTTCACAGGGGTCTCAGGTTGAGGGAAGAGACAAGGATCTGACTCAATGTTTCAGAAGGCTTGGTTTATTATTTTATGATATATATTATATTAAAACTATACTAAAATAATAGAAGAAAGGATTTCATCAGAAGGCTGGCTAAGAATAGAAAAGGAAGGAACGATAGAAAAGGGTCTGTCTTGGACTGTCTCTCTGAGCCAGCTGGGCTGTGATTGGCCATTAATTAGAAACAACCAACATGGGCCAATCACAGATGCACCTGTTGTATTCCACAGCAGCAGATAACCATTGTTTACATTTTGTTCCTGAGGCCTCTCAGCTTCTCAGGAGGAAAAATCCTAAGGAAAGGCTTTTCCATGGAAGATGTCTGTGACAGTGTGGCCATGCAGGTCTGCAGAGAGCAGGGCTGGCTGCCCTGCTGGGGCTGCTGGGCTGAGCTGCAGTGTCCCCTCGGGGCAGGGAAGGTGCAGGCAGGGAATTTGTCTCTCAGTGACAAATAAGTGATTAAGATCCTTTGCTGTCATTCAAATCCTTGAAGTAGCATTAAAATGAATATTCTTACCATGGATTAACCACATGAAATCCACTTTAGGCAATAGCAGGATGCTGTGCTGCCAAGATGATTCCTGTCACTTAACTTGTGTTTCCTCACTCCTGCAAAGTCCCTCTTTGTGCTGTTAATGCAGCCTAAAAGGTGTCTGCATATCCATGTAAGTGAAGTTGCTCATACAGGGCATAAATGTCAAGAGATCTGTGCTCCCAGTAAAATCTCTCAGCCATTACAGGATTTGTTTCGATGACAGACTTCATGTGAATGGAAGATGATATATTTATATTTCAATATAGCTGAGCACTTCTTAAAGAGGAAGTTGTGAAGCATGCCAGATTATTTGTCAAGGGACTGCAAATGTCACAGGCTGCAATTATGTGAGCTCAGAGAAGGAAAAATGCACTAGTGCTGTCATCTTAGCCAAAACCCCATGCTCCCAGCCCTGTGCCACACACTTCATGTGGAAACTGGAAACAGGTGTACCGACAAATAAATATCCAAATGTTCAACCATGGAGGAGCTGATAAACAGGAGGTGTCCTCAATGCCTTCTCTGAGACATGGACTAACAATTTCCCTGGTGAACACTGGGTCAAATACTTATTTTCATTTTGCTCTAGAGCCACACTGTGAACCAGATCATGCCTCTGTACAATCCATTGATCCAAAAAGTGAAAGAGCTGAGCACAGCTCTTTCCTGTCTTTCTTGTCTGGAAACAGCTGCTCAGCACTGGCAGAACCCATCCCACATTTGCCTGGCAAAGGCCAGGCTGTTTTCTCTTGAACCCTTCTTGCTTCTGGCAACTGGCACATGGGAAATGAGAAAAATCCATAAATCTCCCATGTGTTCTGGTCTCCTACCCACAGCTCATGCAGACAAGCAGTGTTTAGTGGTTTAATCACAGGTGCCCTTCACTGGTGGCACACTCATCTTTGGAGAAGAGTTAATCTTTGGAAGTTGGGAGGATTTAATGCCAAAAGTTAACAGGCTGCTTGTGTAGCCCTCACTGATTCAGTGCTTGTAGCTTGAGGCAGCATTCCTGAGACACAATAAAAACCTTTCTCTCCCAGAAGGTGCCGTAGCAGCTGCTACAAACTTTGCTAAAACTAAAGATGATTTGGAAAAGAGAATAAACTACTGTGTTTTGCAGGACCAGTTAATAGATATCAACTAGTTAATTGATATCAACTAGTTAATAGATATCAACCAGATAATTCTTTCTAACTCGGTAAAATATAAAGAGTAAAGAAGAAGTAAAAAATATAGAGAGTTTTAAGTCTATACATTCTTATCACTATCTGGGGTGTCCTAAATGTGCATCTTTCATGTCCATAAATATCTCAGAATCACTAGAGAGAAAACAGTGTGCTGATGGATTTTCTTTTGACTCTTTAATGAAGCTAATAGACTCGTAAAAAGCATTTGGTAAGGTGGGAGAGGGAGGGAGGGAGAGGGATTTTTAAAAAGCTTTTTGAAATCTACGGTCTTCAGAGTTTTTCCCTGGGGTGCTTGGAGATTTCCTCTGTTCAGAATCACACTGTGGAAAGGGCATCAACAAAACAGAGAGCATCAGTAAACAGATGAAAACCAGTGCACAAAGTAATGTCAGCACAACTTGTGAGCGTTCCCTGGACTTCAGTTCACGTCTATAAATCAGACTAACAATTTCCCTGGTGAACACTGGGTCAAATACTTATTTTCATTTTGCTCTAGAGCCACACTGTGAACCAGATCATGCCTCTGTACAATCCATTGATCCAAAAAGTGAAAGAGCTGAGCACAGCTCTTTCCTGTCTTTCTTGTCTGGAAACAGCTGCTCAGCACTGGCAGAACCCATCCCACATTTGCCTGGCAAAGGCCAGGCTGTTTTCTCTTGAACCCTTCTTGCTTCTGGCAACTGGCACATGGGAAATGAGAAAAATCCATAAATCTCCCATGTGTTCTGGTCTCCTACCCACAGCTCATGCAGACAAGCAGTTTAATCACAGGTGCCCTTCACTGGTGGCACACTCATCTTTGGAGAAGAGTTAATCTTTGGAAGTTGGGAGGATTTAATGCCAAAAGTTAACAGGCTGCTTGTGTAGCCCTCACTGATTCAGTGCTTGTAGCTTGAGGCAGCATTCCTGAGACACAATAAAAACCTTTCTCTCCCAGAAGGTGCCGTAGCAGCTGCTACAAACTTTGCTAAAACTAAAGATGATTTGGAAAAGAGAATAAACTACTGTGTTTTGCAGGACCAGTTAATAGATATCAACTAGTTAATTGATATCAACTAGTTAATAGATATTGACCAGATAATTCTTTCTAACTCATGAAGTAATAAATATAGAGAGTTTTAAGTCTATACATTCTTATCATTATCTGGGGTGTCCTAAATGTGCATCTTTCATGTCCATAAATATCTCAGAATCACTAGAGAGAAAACAGTGCGCTGATGGATTTTCTTTTGACTCTTTAATGAAGCTAATAGACTCGTAAAAAGCATTTGGTAAGGTGGGAGAGGGAGGGAGGGAGAGGGATTTTTAAAAAGCTTTTTGAAATCTACGGTCTTCAGAGTTTTTCCCTGGGGTGCTTGGAGATTTCCTCTGTTCAGAATCACACTGTGGAAAGGGCATCAACAAACAGAGAGCATCAGTAAACAGATGAAAACCAGTGCACAAAGTAATGTCAGCACAACTTGTGAGCCTTCCCTGGACTTCAGTTCACGTCTATAATACTGCAGAGATTTCAAAGGCTTCCATTAGTTTCTGCTGGCTTCACATGCAGTGTTTTCAATTAAGGAAAAAACCAACAAAACAAGCAAACAAGAAACCTCCCATACAAAACCAAAAACTTCAGCTTCTTCTCTGTTTTAGACAGTGCTGGGTTGTGGCAGCATCCTTATCACAGGAGGTGACGGAAGCAGAGGCTCACGGGGCTGCTGCTCCCACCCTTCTGTCCCAGCCCTGGGGCGCTGCAGCTGCCACCTGGGTGACATGGACGTGTCTGTGAGAGCAGGGCAGGCAGGGGGAAAGAAAAGAAGGGGAAAAAAAAAGAAAAAAAAAGAAAAAAAAGAAATAAGCCAAAGAAGCACCTCAGGGATCCTATCTGCCCACCTGATGCTTCCTGGGGTTTAGAACTGGGAAAAAGAGATGGAGCACAAGGAGCTGAAGGTGGGGGCGGCCAACAGGAGTCAGCATGGGGATGGGAAAATGGGATGGGGTGGGGTGGGAGAGGATGGGATAATGGGATGGGATGGGTTTAACCAGGTTCTTTTATGCTGGGCTGGGCTGGGCTGGACCAGGCTGGGCCAGTCCCTTGCCCTCCCTTTCTGAGCTCTGTTTTTGAGTGTGCTTGTTTGGGTTGTTGCTGTTCAACTTCCCGCACCAACACATCAAATGTGTTTTGGAAACAGCCTCATTCGTTCAATTACTGTAACAGCAGTTAAAACACGCAATGAGCATGGCAGGAATGGTGATGAATGAGGCAGAGAATGACTCCCCTCTCCGTTTTAGCAATTCAGATTTGACTAAAACAGTCTAAGAGGTGAATGTGTTATTCTGCCTCTCATCCTTCTCCTGCTTTCCTTCCTCCCCTGTTTTCATTAAGCATAATCTGTGTTGCTGTTCTGCAGATCGCTTTGCTGCTGGATGTGTTCCTGCATGGTTATTTGGTTTATTCTCTGTGTTTCAGTGTCTTCTATTGCACAGCTTGGTGTGCTGGAGCTGTACAAGCTCAGCCTTTATCAGTCTTTCACACCACTCTGTTATTTTTTCAGTACAGTCTGAAATCTTCTAAATTAATATTCCCTTTCTTGCTTTGTTCTTTCTTCCCTTTATTTTTTCTTTAAAGAAGCAAATGAATGAAAATAGCACTGGTGAAATCTTTATTTCAATGTTTGAGTTATTCATGACTGATTTCTGCTCCAAACATCCCAGCAACTGACTTTCATTTATTATCTGGGTGACTGTGGATATGCACAACATCCCTAAAACAATATTAATCTCCAAGAACCACAAGTTTTGCCTCTCTTGAATTCCTGTTATTTGATCCCTGAATTGCAGTTATGCCACAGAAGTGGAACCAAGCAGATGATTGGGACTTAAAAATTACTAATTTGAAAGCATCTGACAAACTGCCACACACGACATTAATGGCAGAAGCAAACACTCCTGGATGGTAAAATTACTCTTAACTGGACTCCAATTCAGGATGAGAAATCAGAGTGCTCAGAGGAGAGAAGCCTTTCAGTAAACAAGGTTTGGGTTTGTCAGAGATAACTTGGCAAAACCTGGTCATCCCTTCATGCCCCCAGAGTAAGCCTGAGCTCACATGGCCGAGGCAGAAGCATCCTCTCCTCTGGGGCAGCCAGCCCTGCTCTGCCTTGCCCTGGCCACGAGGCCCTGGGGAAGGAGCTGTGGCTGCTGCAATCCCACAGCTGTGCCCAGGGCGCTGCCAAAGGGCTCCCAGAGCACCTGGGCACAGCTGGGGCAGGGCCAGGCTGGGCTGTGTGGGCAGGGCTGGGCTGCAGCAGGACCGACAGACAAACCTCTCTCTGCCCTGCTCTGCTGGGTTACAGCAGGACTGACAGACAGACCTCTGTGCCCTGCAGGGTTACAGCAGGACCGACAGACAGGCCTCTCTTCTGTGCAGGGTTACAGCAGGACTCACAGACAAACCTCTCTGCTGTGCAGGGTTACAGCAGGACAGACAGACAGACCTCTGTGCCCTGCAGGGTTACAGCAGGACAGACAGACAGACCGCCCTGCCCTGCAGGGTTACAGCAGGACTGACAGACAGACCTCTGTGCCCTGCAGGATTACAGCAGGACAGACAGACAGACCGCCCTGCCCTGCAGGATTACAGCAGGACTGACAGACAGACCTCCCTGCCCTGCAGGGTTACAGCAGGACAGACAGACAGGCCTCTCTGCCCTGCAGGATTACAGCAGGACTGACAGACAGACCTCTGCCCTGCTCTGCTGGGTTACAGCAGGACAGACAGACAGACCTCTGTGCCCTGCAGGATTACAGCAGGACAGACAGACAAGACCTCCCTGCCCTGCAGGATTACAGCAGGACAGACAGACAGACCGCCCTGCCCTGCCCCTCTGTGCAGTGAGCCCCATCCCGAGGGTGCCCCGCCAGGGCAGTGCCAAGGACTCAGAGCTCTGGCAGGGAGCTGTGCCTCCATCCAAGGATCAGCTTGCTGGCCAGATCCAGCAGACTGGGAGCTGCCTTCGAGGCTGGTGTCATTTCTGTCCTCTTTTTCAGAAAGTTGAAAATGCCAGCAGTGGGTCTCGTTTAGATCTCGTTTGTGACCTGACGGTTCATTGCAGCCTCTGCCTCTGCTTTCAGCTCTGAATTGCACAATGCCAGGCACACGCAGAGCAGATTTATTTTCCCCTCTCCCTTTCTATTTGCCAGCCGTGTGATAGAGCCACCAGGGGCTCTTCTCTGTTAATTTTGGGAGGTAAACAAGGGCTTCCTGCTAAGTTTTCAGAACAATATATGACAGCCATTCCTCTGATGTCTTCCAGGCTTACATGCTTGTCTGTGTCTGGAGTGAGAAAATGTCCTGATGGGTCCCAGTGCTGACCAAGAACAGATTGCTCTCCTGAGAAATTAAGCTGCTGCTAATTACCTGGGCAGGGAGGAAGGCCTGGTCTGTTTCTGGGATGCAGCCAAACCTGAGTTAAAGTCATAACAAGAGAAGATATTCCATGGTGTAAACATTGCTGGCATGCATAACTTCTAGCAGTTCATTTAAAAAATGAGAAGGTTTGATAACTGAGAGAATATGCTAGAGAAGAGACAAAATTCCCCTTCAAAGATTCCTGAGAAAAGTGTTCCTGTTTTTCAGTCAGGCTTCCACATGCCTTTGCTATAGATTATGCAGGATGTGTGTGCATAGGATGTAGCTTTGAATCCTTATTTACAGATGGTAAAGTAGTAGCCTAATTAGATCCTCCACTGTTGTCCCTGCATAATCCACAAAATTAAAAAACCTTTTGGGTTGAAAAAATGACACCCCTGTGCATTAATTTTACCAGGGCTGTGAACAGCTCTTGTATCAGGTTATGTAAACCTCCCTCCATCAAGTAAAGATGTCATTTTCAAAGAGTCCAATAGCTGTTCCTGGGCATGTTTAGAACCACATTTCTAAAGGTTATTTTATGTAATGACCCTTAAAGATCAATTTACATTGAAATAGATTGAAATTAAATTTTTGTTCTTGTGTTACGAGCAGCTTTCAATTCTGTGGTGAATGATGTCAGCTGTCATTTGACATTTCAGTGTAAGATCTGACTTACTTGTAACCTCTTCATCTATTCTAATGAAAGACAGCTCATTGTAACCTACTGCTGATTACAATCTTTTCATTTCAGCCATCTGATCTTGAAGTAGATTTCTAAGCATGAATTCAACTTATTCAAAGTCTGCTCACCTGTGACAGTAAAAATAGCAGGCACCTTGGTCTTTGGAGTGGATTCCCTAAATTATTAATATTTTCCTACCTTGGTATGCAGACTGCTTCTCCATTGGGACTATGGACAGTGCTGAACACCTCAGCCTTCTAATCTACTGCAAATTGATTTCTTTTCTCCAGAAATTGTACAAAAGATGCCTCTATAAATTGCAATTGTTTTGACCAGACAAGCCAAACCCCACTAATGCAAACAGATTTAGCTGAGGGTAAAGGCACAAAGCTGGGATACCACAAAGTTCCTCAACTGTTTAAATTTAAAACCCTGCTCCATACAAACAGACTATAGAAAATTGTACTATAAGTAATTAATGAATCTTTCTTTATAAATGTCTTTAAATGTGCCTTTTAGAAAGCAAGGTTTGCTCCCAAGCCAGCATCATTCTGAAAGTGCTGTGACACTTCAGACAGTAGGTTTCATACATGTTGGGAGACATACCAGTGGCTCATCACTTTGAATTTCTGTTCAGGTTATTAGTCATAACTAATCCTACATTTTATAGAATTGTTTCCTGATTCCTTTTCATCATTGAACAATTTGATTAAGTCTAATGAATGGATCTTTTGAGGTTCTTTAGAAGTGAGCATAAAAGGAAATAAAAAGGTGTTTTGGCAACAATCTCTTTGAAGTCAATTTATCTAGAGAAGAAAAATTTATTTGATAACTATCTACTGCAAAATTACAAATTATTATAGAATTGCATAAAATGTCTGCTATACTACTGAACTGTAATTGTCAAAAGAGAATTTCATTTAATCTTACTGGAGGGCACTTACCACTTATTTGATCTGAATTCTTTGATATTTTTATTCTAAGCACTTTATGATTCATAATGTCATTCTTTAGTTTGCATATAGCTGCCTCCAGAAGCAGAGATGGCTGAAGAATGGCAATTTCAATTTGTGACATCTTTTGGAGATTTTACTTTTTCTACTTCCATATCACTTTCCACTCACACTTTCAAACATATTTTTGGAGCAGGATTCAGTTAAAGCACCCATTTTGCAACTCAAGAGGGTCAGACATTTTATTTAGTCATTTTTTTTTTTTTCCTTAGTTTGTCCCCAGAAACCATCAAAACTTTGAATCAGTACCCTCCTTTTAAACAGGCTGGTTTGGCAAACCAGCTCATTTACTGGAGGAAAAAAGGAAAAAAAACCCTTCCAACCAGTGCAGCTCTGAAGATGTTGCAGCCAACAATGCTGCAAAATACCAAGATCTTGACATTGATTAAAATAATTTAGAAGAAAACAGGCTTTTGTACTGGCTGATAAATACTGGTACTACTTGAACATTGTTCAAATCAGTGTGAGATTGAGCCGTGGCTCTTGGAGTCAAACACTGCAGTTTCAGTAGATGCACTGAAAGAAGGGCATTGTTTTCCAAAGGTTTCTACAAATATTTCTTGGTCTGATACAAAGTTCAAGGTAGAAAAGCTCAGTAAACTTGAATGTGATATCAGCGAGGTAGTCTGGAAAAATTTTATTCATTTTGCTGAGGAGTGGAAATAAATGGGATAAAGAAATAGTTGCTCCACAGTTGGAGTTATTTTAGCTGTTGCCTTTTTCTCTATGCATTGTGGGAAAATATTACATAAGTCATTAAAATCCAGCGATTTATAGCTTTATGTAGCCAATGTTGCTGCTTAAGAACTAAAACAATTAAAACTCAGCTTCTGAACCTCTTTTGAAGAGATTGTACCTGGCAGGTTCATTTCTGTTTACTTGTTACTCCAATCTAGAAATAAATTAGAACGATTTCAGCTGAAAAAAGCCTTAATCTATTTTTCCAAATGACTGGCTTGAAAACAAACACGTCAGGGGTTCTCTGTGATAACTTGAGCTGTGCAGGGGCTGCCAGGCCCCTCACCACAGGGAACACCGGCGTAATGGGGCTTTTCTGCCTCCCCACAAATAACAGGGAGGGAGGAAAGGCTCAGAAAAATCAGTGAAGCGGCCAGAAATGTGGCACGGACCCCGGGAATCGCAGGCAAATGGTCTGAGGCACACAGTGGTGTCACGCAAAATTTGCTGCACAGCTGGGGAAGGTGAGGCTGGGACAGGCACAGGGAGCTCCCGGGAGCAGGGAGAGGAGAGAGCAGCTGGAAAGTTCCTGTGTGGTGAAGGGCAGAGGCAGCCCCATCTAATCCTGTTGGACGTTATGCTCTTGAAAGTCTCATCTGCCAGATTCAAAGGAAAGCCAAAGCCTCATCTGCATATTAAAAATTGTTTAACGCTTGGCCCAAGAGCTGGAGGCCTGACACTGCTGCTCTGTATTTATGTGCCTGGTCTCGGTGTGCACAGATTGAGAGAAAAAAAGCAAAGCCCTTCCTGGAGAGGGGATTTGGTATCTGCAGCAATCCCTCATGGCCCATTGCATCCTCTATCACTGTGCTGGGGAGAGAGGTTATTCTAATATTGCTGCTACTAATGTTGAGATTAAAATATTGGATGGGGACTGAAAAAATTTGGAGTTCATTTTCTGGCTCTGTCAAAAAGCAGTCTAGAGGAGTTAGTTAAATCATTTAATCTCTGCGCCTCACATCCTTATCATCTGACAATTTTGTATCTCACAGGGCTGTTATGAAGTGCAGTACATTAATGTGAGTCATTTCCATTCTGCAATGATGGTTTCCATGTACTTGGGGAGATTGAGGCTTTCTATTTGCATGGAAGCAGATATTTGCTCATGAAGTGTTAGTCACAAAGCAGCAGCAAGGCAAAAATGCCTGTCATCCAGCAAGCTGTGACTAATGTTGTTTCCACATCTGTATCTACAGCAATTCAGGTGGAAATGATTTTCCATTTAAAATGCATTGATTTTTATTTGTTGCAATAAGCTCAGGCAGACAGACCCTTTGATACCAGAGCAAGGACTCAGACAGACAGGTCTGTCTGGGCATGTTTGTTCAGCTCAAGTGGGAATGAAATCATAAAACCCCCAAAATATTATCTAAATGTGACCATTAGGGGAGAGACAAAGTGCATTTGATCTTTAAAGATACTTTTCAGTGGCTGTATTCTAAGGTTCCTAGAAACTTTTTTGAAGGTGGCTCCTCCTGAATACGATAGCTGAACTTGTCATTTGTTTGAAAATCCTGCCATGGAGTCCTTGATATCAGAAATATGCTGAATATTTGGCAGTAGCTGGTGAACACATTTTGTAAGAGAGTTCATAACATTTAAAAAAATGTATTCTTGTGAATTGAGCAACCTTGAAATCTCTTGATCTTGGGAGAAAAGCTCATTCCATGGCTCCTTTGGCTGTCCCTGTGTGTGGAGCTGCAGCCACAGCCAGGAACTGAGGCACTGCTGGGTGCTGGGGCTGCACAGCTGCCTGCAGATGTTGCTGATGGCATCCTGCAGCACCAGCCCCAGGTTCACCCCAAGCCCTGCAGCACCCTCAGCCCCAGCAGCAGCCCTGGGAGTCACTGTGGCTCTGGCAGTGACCCTGCACCCAAAAATCCATCTGGAATCGAGACAACGCAATATCTGACAGTGATCTGTGAGTAGAAACAGGCGCAGTTTATTTTGAACAGCAAAGAGCAAACTGAGAAGGAACTGTTTAGTGGAGGTTAATACCATGCTGCAAAGAACATTAATAAAGGAAAATAAAAAACGGGCTATGCAGCAATTTCTGAACAAAATAAAATAACCTCCAAAACAAATACTCTTCTCTTACTTCATTCTCAAGCTTACAGCTCCTGTAGTGTAATAATTACTTTGATGATTTCTGAAGGGGATTCTATTTTTCTCTGAAAATGTTTACAGCCAGCCCCATCAGATCTAATTATTCCTGGCTTTTTCTTCAGCAGTTTTTCAAAGAGATTGAGTACAACAGCATTTATCTTTTCAAGAGAGGAAGAAAGGAGATAAAAATTGTGAGGTAGCAATCCTCCTGGAATATGAGCTTTTACATTTCCAGATAAATGAATATATTTAACTAGGCCATAATGAGTAATAAGTAAAACCTTCTACTTCATTGCATTGAAATAGATCATGTTGGCCTCCTATTATCATTCATTATTTATTTTAATTAGTCTTAATTGCCATGACAATTCTCATTTTAGTAGATACTGAGATGATTAAGAAGAAGACTTTCCCAGAGCCATGATGCCAGTATTTGTAGAGCACCGATGGCCCTGCCACGACCAGCATTGGCTCCAGCCCCAGGTTATGGCTGCAGTTGTGCTGAACCTTCAGCCTCCGCCAAACCAACACCCAGGGCTCCCCCAGGCTGCCTTCCCTGCAGGGCCAGGAGAGCCAGTGCAGAGATAACCTGGGGGGAGACAGAATATAAGAAAATATAGTTAGTGTAGTCAGTAATCTTTCCTAAGTAATCCTAAAGTCCCCAAGGAACAGGCCTGACTTTACCAGGCCACAGATGTGAGCAATGAGACGAAGATGCTATAAAAGAGTGGGGTGGGTGGGTGAGAGGGAACTGGAGTCCCTTGGCTGCTTTGTGAAGGGAAAGAGTCAGTGCTCTGAGGAGCTGCCCATGAGAAACACCAAGGAGGTGTGGAACTTTTGTGATAAGGAGATAACAGTATGGAACCCCTGCAATAAGATGGCAACAATAACCCTTCCCTAACACTGGTCCGAGGCTTTTATGAATCCTGAGACACTGCATTTAAGGGCCTTGTTCAGTGAGGGACGTGGCATCTGACATGTGGAGTCCTATCCAGCTGGGATAAATGATAGTTTGGCTCAGGGGCATACACAGACAGCATCAACCTGAGACCACGGCAAACAGGACGCTGGAAAAGGGACACCTGGCCAGGTCATGGTGAAAAGAGTGGGGTCATGGGAGTCAATAAGTTCACAGAATTATCCTACATGTGGTCAGGTTTCTGGCTCTTGCTCTCAGCTGGTTCAGCACCATTCACATGTAAGGCCACGTTCTGAGTTTGCGTTCATGGTTGGACCCTTGACCTCAGACGATCCCTTTCCCTTGTGGTGTTTGCCACACTCCTGGCTCTTTGGCTCTTGCCCCTTAACTGTGCAGTTTCCACATTTATTTTGTTATAAAGTCTTCATTTTTTGGGCAAGTCCATCATTCCCATCCTTCATTTTGCCAGTTCCTCTGGCCAAGCCAAGCAAGCGAAGACTGCGATACTGAACGACCTTGGCAGCTTCTCTGCTGGCCCCTCTCACCCCAGGGAATGGCAGGGCGAGCCTCACTGTGTGCAGCAGTGCCAGGGGACAGCAATCAGGGGCATCCTGAGAGAAGAAGCTCTTTAGTGGAAGCAGCAGCTGTGGTGCTGCTCGGGAGCTGTCACCATTTGTGCCGTGGTGTGGGAGGCATGCTCTGTGCCCTGGTGAGGTCTGAGCCCCTCTTGTGCACCTTTGTAGAGCACCAGGGACACAAAACCTCACCAAGAAGTGGTGAGCAGTACCTGGTATGTGACAAATCTCGTTTCCCTGCAGCCCTGGGGACAGCCCCGAGTGTTTGTCCCCTCCCCTGACCCCAGGGACCAGCAGGAGGATGCAGCGTGTCTGGAACAGCACAGCAGGTTAGGTTAGACATTAGTAAAAACTTCTTCATTGAAAAAGTGATTGGGCACTGGAACTGTCTGCCCAGGGAGGGAGGAGTCAGTGTCCCTGGATGTGTTTAATTAAAAAGTGATTGGGGAACGGAATCCTGTGCCCAGGCAGGGGAGGAGTCACTGTCCCTGGATGTGTTTAATTAAAAAGTGATTGGGGAATGGAATCCTGTGCCCTGGTAGGGGAGGAGTCACTGTCCCTGGATGTGTTTGATAAAAGAGTGATTGGGGAATGGAATCCTGTGCCCAGGCAGGGGAGGAGTCACTGTCCCTGGATGTGTTTAATTAAAAAGTGATTGGGGAACGGAATCCTGTGCCCAGGCAGGGGAGGAGTCACTGTCCCTGGATGTGTTTAATTAAAAAGTGATTGGGGAATGGAATTCTGTGCCCAGGGAGGGGAGGAGTCACTGTCCCTGGATGTGTTTAATCCAAGCCTGGACAGAGCACTCGGTGCCAGGGTTTAGGTGATGAGGAGGTGTTAGGTCATAGGTTGGACTCGGAGATCTCAAAAGATTTTTTGCAACCCAGCTGTTGTGATTGTGTGGAAATGCAGATTTTTGTTCAGTAGAGCCCCAGGCAAGGCGAGGAGACACCTGGCAGTGTAGGAACAGAGAGATGGCATCAGCCATGTCCAGAGCAGCCTGGGACTCTCAGTCTGGAGCTGCTGATCCTGCAGGGGGGAGTGACCCAGCAGCTGCTCCCCCTGCCAGAACGTTCCAGCCTGGCTCTGCCTGCTGGCTGCATCCCTTGGGACCAGCTGCTGCCACATGGACCTGGGGGAGCTTCTTTGTAAGGAAAAATAGCAACACAAACCCATTTTTATGTGCTTATTTTTGTGGACTATTAATACGTGATTGGTATGATAGGCCAAAGGGATTCACTGTATGGCACAACTGTGTTCTTTCAGGTAGGCAGAAATTCTCAGTTCTGAGCTTTGGCGTGAACAGTCTGTGAAATGTTTGATGTGAAAATTCTGTGGGGTTTTGTGGATGTTTTGCTGAGAGTTTTTCAAATGGTAGCAATTAGTAAGAATATTATGACTGGTGGGGAAATCTATGGCCAGGAGGAGAGTTAGTCACCCTTAAAATGACTTATTTCAGCAACATAAATATCCTTTCTAGGATTACAGGTATTTGTGTCATTGCACAGTAATATTTGTACTGTTACTATGTATCATTATTTATCCACTATCATTATTTATCCACTTTCATTATTTATCTACTGTTAAATTAATTTGGCAGTGTTAAAGCAGACAGAACACAACTAATAACTGCCGTTTATAAAAATATGCAATCAGCAGTGCTATAATTCCCTGCTAAGTTAGTTCACTCAAATATATTAGATGTTCACTGTTAAAAACAAGTCTCCTGTGATCAAAAGAAAGGTAAGACTTGTACTCATATCAATTTACCACTAGTTTTACTTCATCAAAGCTGAAATACAAAAGCTGAAAAAAAATCCTGAAATGCATTTTCATTGCAATTCAGTCTTTTCAAAGGGAGACAACATTGTTTTGTTACCATTTTTTCTCTCATTATAAATAAAGAAAATATTTGTAAAAATATGCCATTGCTTTTCTAATTGCCCTCACCGCATGAAGCATGATTGCAATTTCTATATTCTTATTATGTCCAGGCCTGGATCCTCTGGCATTTCATTAATCTAATCACAGAAGTCATATGCTGACAGTTCAGCTCTTTACCCTCACAACTTCCATCTCATTCCTTGTCCTTATTCAAAAAGAAATCTGGAATGAACAGAATTACAGTTTTTCTATCACCTGGAACCTGCTGGGGCTGGGTGAAGCTGCACCCAGGGCTGCTGGAAGCTCCCTCAGGCATCAAACCCTGGTTCAGACTGTGCCCTGCATTTCTCAGCAATTATTGACAACACTTTTACTGACTCTGAAACACAATGCTTCTTTAAAGAAAACTCCATAAGATATAATATTAATATATATAAGATATATATTAATATATATATTAATATTGAGGGTTTGTTTCTCTCTGAGCAGTGCCTTGCTGTGCTCAGCAAAGCTCCTGCTAATGCCCATGGATGTGCTCGTGGAGGTTTCATCGTCTGATCTTCTCCCTCTTTGGCTCTGGGGTTGTTTTCAGCCCAGTGGAGCACCTGGGAGCCTGGAACCCATCGCTGCCTGTGCCCAGAGGGGACAGGGGCTGTCCTGGGGCGAGAGCAGCTCGGCTGCAGGTCCATCCCCAGCCAGAGTCTGCTCCCTTTGCTTTGCTCAGGGTTCTCTGAGCCGCCAAGCTGCAAATATCCCCCCAGTCCTCTCCTCCAGGAGACTCCAGGCTATCAGTGCCCGCTGAGTTCTTAGAGGGGCCATGCAGGCTTTGGGCTGTGGGAACCTTGTACCCATGTCTACCAGAGAAATAATATTTTAAACACACAGAAACGCATCCAGCTATTTCAGCACAGGGAAAATATTGATATTACTAAGGACATTATACAACACTTTCTTTTAGTCCAAGGGATATTTTTCTAGAAACTTGGGTAAACAATCCCTGGCAAAAGCTGTGTACTTTAGCTGGGAGCTGGGCAAGCTGACCTAATAGATCTTTTCCATTTCTCACCTCTAAAACCCAGTGCAGTCTATTTTTTTTTTTTGTGTCAGTGATCAGTGGAGCATGTCTGTGTGTGCTGGGAAAGAGATTGGCTATAACCATCTTGTACTTGCTTTGACATGTGCTTTGTCTTCTTATAAAAAACAAACTTTAAAAATTCATAGTTAATGAGGCCTCAGATTCTTATAAGCAGTTTAATCAGGCTGTGCCAGTAGAAGGCAGGTGGTTAAACACAGTCTCTTCTAAGCAAGGGCATGACTTCCTACTTTTAAAGCATGATATCTTTTGCTTTTGGGTCTCTGAGTCTTGACTTACATTTAATCTTTCAATTAAATTCCCTTCAGATGTGAATTTTGTCACTGCTCATTTCTCCCACACAAAAATCTGCTTACATTATGTGATGTTTTCTTCAGATCTTCTCTATCCTGCACGGCATTTCCCACCCCCTTTTTTATTTTTTCCTTCTCTCTGCTGGAAGGAAAATTGTTTTTAACAGTGCCTGAAGCTTTGTGTTTGTCCTTCAGTCATGTCCCCAGGACAGCAGATCCCCCCGAGCCCCTCTGCTGCCCTGGGAGCTCAGCTCCAGCTGGGACAGCCCAGGGCAGGCACCCCTGGGTGCAATTCAGAGAATGGGGAGGGAATAAAGAATGGAAGAAAGGAGTGAGGAAATGAATGCACCTGTTGAATGAAGGGCATCTCAAACCAGCTCGGTGCGTTCTCTCTCACACATCCCTGATGTGTTCCTCAGCTCCTGGATTCACTCCCAGGGGTGCAGGGCCTTGGGCATGGTGGTGCTGTGCCTCATTCCCTCCTGTGGCTGGAACAGCCCTGGCCAGCTTTGGACTCAGCTCTTTTCTGTATTTCATTTTGGGTAGGAGCCCCTGTTGGCAGGTTGAACACGCTGCTTTTAAGGAGCTCCTAGCTCAGAAGGTTTTGTGAATTTCTGCAGCTTTCAGCAGCCATAAAGAGAACTGTTCTCCCTCCTTGAATGCAGCTGTACTTTTTTCAGAGCTGGGTTTTGATGCCCACTTTTATTTGTCCTTTGAGCTTTGTCACTGAGTAGAGTCACTCGCAGTTGGAGAACATCAAAGGATGTTCTGGGTGGTTTTACAGGTCACATTTAAGCGTATAAAAAGCTTTGAAGTTTATGCTTTGTTGGAAGAAAATGCTTGGTTGGTTGTTGTTTCATCAGATCTTAATTACAGAAACTGACTCTGACCACTAATGAAATTTCAAACAAAAGTAATGTGGTCTTTGCTTCAAAGGGAGTTTCACACACAGGGTGGGCAGCCAGGGGACAAGGACTATTACAAGGACTCAGGAGACTGAGGACTTCTCCTTTTTTCAACTTATTCTGGCAGGAAAATGTTCAAACATCTCCTTTTATACCTACACATTCAGAATCTTGAGATCTGGTCCATTATAAGTTAAAATGGGTCCCTTTAAACTACTCTTTGAGGAGACAGGATTTCTGCTCATGTGCTGCTGTAGGAATTTCCCAAATTAATGATCTGGGCAAACTTCAGAGTAGGTTTGCAGTGTGAATGCAGAGAGCCTGTCTGTTCACTGACCTCACTCCAGAGACCTGGAAAGATAAAAGTTTTATTATCCCTCCCTGGGGGACTCCCAGGAGATTCTGAGTCCTGTTTTCACAACACATTCAGGTATGACCCTCAACCTAAAAACTGAAAATCTGTCTCAAAGTCACAGGGGAATGCACCACCAACAACGGCACATTTCAACCCTAATTGTTCCTTTTCCAAGCAGGGTGAATATAAGCAAATTCTGCTTTCAGGCAGGCTGCTATTGAGGGGGACCTCCCTGCACAGAATAATTCATCCACATTAGCCACTGCATCTGGTTTCAGTCACACAGCTCTCCATCACTGCTTTACGGATTAGGAGATCTCATCTAAGATTTAACACATTGATTCAATTACTTCAACTTGTGCTTCAAACACCATCAAAGTGTTGATTCTTTTCCCTTAATTCTTTTGAAAGGCTAATTCAGACTGACTCATTAACTAGAGAAGACTGCAAATTTGGATAATGCGTTTAAGTGGAGAAGCTTGATCCATCTTGATTAAAAGATTTTTTGTAGCTAATGCTTAACCTCTGAAGTTCATAAACTGAGCTACAGTTAATGAGTGTGTTTCATTCTCAAATGTTTAAGCATCCTCCCACTTCTTTTTTGCCCCAAAATCAAAAGGAGACTTTTTGTGAGCTGAGAAATGCAATGTTTATGCTAATTCAATATCATAATTATTTCACAGGCACTGAAATACCTATGTGCAAACAGTTACATAAATGCCACGAATAAATACACCAGCACACTGTTTGCTTTGCTGAGTAAATCAGTTCATTAGAAGGATAAATTATTATATTGCCTAATTAGCCATCATCCAGGAAGGACATTTTCATGAAGAGCCAGATGGGCAAAAACTGCCCTGGATCACTTGTTCTGAAAAGGCACTGCAGGAAAAACTGATTAGCAAACATTTCTGATACATTTCCTTGTATTTGGAACAGGCAGGGATGTGGAAAAAAACAAACTTGGTGCATGACTTTGAGGCATGGAAGGGGATCCTTCTGGCTTCCTGCATCACCAGCATAAATTAAAGAATATATGCATAAAACCAAATAGTTTTGAGGGCTGTATTCCAGGTCACAAACATGAGGTTAAACAGCTTCTGAACCTGATCTCTGGTGTTAGGAAAGCTAGTAATTGTACTTGGCTACAACAAAAAGGGATTACTATGTACAGTGGAGTGCATCTAATAGGATGATTTTTGTGGAGTTCTTTTTACACCAAAATACTTGTTTACTGTAAAACAGCAGTTTACTGTAAAATAGGCATCTGACTGTTCTGATCACAGGAGATGTGGGCAGCAAAATTGCGTGAAAAACTTTTCAAGTAATGTTTGTTCAAAATTTTGCCTGTGCAGGAGATGTTTGCAAACTCAAGTTCTGACAGAAGGAAAATGAAAGTGGGCCATAGGCCAAGAGCTTGCAGGGAGTAACTCCCAGCAGCACATGGCAGGGCACCAGAAACCAGAAATTTTCTCCTTGCTGGAAATCCCAGAAGAGTTTTGAACACACCATTCCCGCTGCTGCCCCAGGCACCAGGAGGAGGAACCCTCTGCTCCTCCAGCCTTGCCAAGTCAGCAGAGGGGCCTTTTCCTCTGCTGAAGCACCGGTGTAGCTGTCGTGGAAATGCAGGTTTCTCCGTGGCCCTAAGACTGCTATGTGTGTTTTTGTGAGTGTGATTGTGTGTTGGGCACAGCAGCAATGCCCTCGTGGTGTTTGGGAGGCTCGGAGCACCTCCAGAGGGAGCTGACCCAGTGCTCACACACTGAAAGGGATGTGAGCTCTGTGCCTGCCACTGGAGCAGCTGTCATAATGTGCTTTTGTAATAGGAAAGATCTGAGAAATGAAGCAAGCAATATGTTGCTTGTTCACAAACAATATCCACTCTCTGGCGTGGATGCTTTCGTCCAGAAATTTTATATCTCAACAGTTAATGCCTGAAAGAAAACAATATCCCTCCAATGTGAGTCCCTGGGAAATGAAACTGTGTGAGAGAACTTGTGTTTAGACAGTTTTGTTTGCTCCTCCGTGCGTATAATTAAGTTTGAATACTTCATTTTCAGGCTACATTGAAGTTATCTTAAAAGTCATTTACAGGTTGCAAGTCATTTCATCCCAGAGAAGAGGCTTAAATGTGAGTTTTGTTTTCTTTTGCTTGGCTTCAGGAGGCAGAGGTTCAAACAGTCCATGTCATTAAAATAAAAGGGGGGGACACCTGCCTGCTCATCTGGAAACAGAGACTTGGGGTCACCAGCTTGCATGGCCAGGACCTCGGGCTCTCCCCAGGGACATCAGGCTCTCCCAGGCTCACCTCCCTGGCAATCCCTGTTCTGGCCTTTGGGAATTCCTCCCTTTGTTCCCAGCATCTTGTCCAGCTCTCCAAAACCAGAGTATCCCTAAACTGTAGCTGATGTAAGTCACAGAGCATCAGTGATTTCCATGAAAGCTGAGGGCAGGATGTGGCTGTGGAACGCTGGGCTGGCATTGACAGAGCCATCCAGAGCTGTGTCCTGCCCTGTGAGGGGGCTCACAGCAGGTGACAGCAGAGGGTGACAGCCCCAGGAAAGCAGAACTTTGCTCCTAGGCTGTTCTGCCATGGGAAAAGAAGCTGGTGTTCATGCAGGGGATAAATCAAAGGCTTCAGCAGCAGCAAGGTCTCTCTGTGCCAGGCAGATGAAAAATTCCTCCCTGCCTTGCTTCGTATGCTGCAGCTCAGTGGGGTGAAGTGACAGTGCAAAGATGTACGAGACAGAGAGCTGCTGCTCTGGTCCCCAGCCACCCCATCTCATTCAGGGCTTTTTTTGACAAAGTAGGTTACTAGATCTGTGTATAATGAGGGCAGGGATTGTGCTGCTGCTGCTGCTCTGCCAGTGCTTAGCTCTGGCCCAGTGCTGTGTCCCTGCTGAGGGGACACTGCCCTGCCATGTCCTGGGGCCACTCACCGAGCAAGGACAGGCCCTGGCTGAGCCTGCCCCTCCCGCTGCAGAGCACAGGCCAGGAGGTTCCTGCCAGGGCACCTGTATGCTCCTCTGGACCTGAAATCTGAGTCCTGGAGCCTTGGAATGGGTTGGGTTGGAGGGGACCCTAAAGCCCATCTCATTCCATCCCTTTCCACTGTCCCAGGTTATTCCAAGCCCCATCCAGCCTGGCCATGGACACTTCCAGGGATGGGGCAGCCCCAGCTTCTGTGGGCACCCTGTGCCAGGGCCTCCCCAGCCTCACAGTTCAGAATTTCCTCTCAATTTCCAGCCTAAACCTGCCCTGCCCTACACATGGCACTTGGTGCTATGGTGGAGTTGAGGTGTTAGGGCATAGGTTGGACTTGATGATCTTAGAGGTCTTCCAACCTCATTATTCTGGGATTCTGTGATATGTTTGTGTGCCCTGATACGAACTCATAATTATGTACACATGCATTACAAATGTACTTACCCCTGTAACATCACTAGAGAGGTGAGACTTTCCCACTTTAATCAAAGTTCTTTTGCTTATGATGATCTAGGACATCCCCCAGAGGTCTATGGAGAATTTTACATATTCATGGCAAAATTGTCTCTCCAGCAAATCGTTTCCTGTCTGAAAGATAAGACAGAGATTTAGAATGAAAGCAGTGGTAATCTGAGTGCAGGACTTGCCCAAAGATTTGCTCTGATTTCCAGATCCCAATGTGAAGATGCTGTTTATTGGATTTCATTGCTGGAAGCCCCAGCAGTGGCAGCACGTGGCTGGGAAGCAGACACAGCTCTGCACAGCTCCTGCCACCCCCAGGGCATTGCACAGCCCCCAGGGCAGGCTGCTGCTGCAGGGGACGTGTCTGGAGGCAAAGCTGCCAGCAGAGCATCTCCCTTCTCCTTTTCATCTTAGAGTTCTTCGTTTGAGCAGCGTTATTAACTCTTATTGCTGTTTATTGCTTTGAGGAGAGTTGCATCCCATCTCCGCAGTGCAGGCTGGGCAGCACCCCTGGGCAGAGCAGCTTTCCTCCACCAGCCATGGCACGGCCTCACATGTGGCACCTCTCGTGGGGGAGCCTTTGCAGAGCAGGGCTGGGCACTGCAGAGGGAGGTGAAATGTGGTGGTAGGGCACTCAGGGCACTCTGCTGTAGGGCTCAGGCTTGGCTTGCAAAGATTTGGAAGATGTTCTAAAGTCGTTTTCCAAAACTAATACTTAGAAAAGGATTACAAGGCTGCCTGTGCTTCTGGCAAGCAATGATTTTGTAGTGGTTTCCAAGGTACAGCAAGCCAGTTTTTCCCCCTGAAATGCCACTTTTAACTATGGAGTTGGGGGAAAAGGATTACTCTAGTGACTCTGACAGACCTCATCACTGCTGGGTTCTGCCTGCCTGTGCTTCATACACGCTTCTGGGCTTGATCCAGATGGAAAACCTCCAGCTGTGCTGTTCACACTGACATGTTAAACCAGGATCAGTTATTTTCCCCTCCAATATGCTACAAATACCTTTAAATTTGTCTTCTGAATCCACAGGGTGAGCATCCTGGAGATTTAACTTTCCTACTGCTAGGGGCATCCACTTTGCACAGTGACTCTGCAGAAGCAATCTTGGGGTTGTCTGTCATCTCTGGCCCTTGTGCAGCTCACATTCAGCAGGTATTTGTATCCCCAAGCCAGCAACTGGAGGTAGAGGTAGGTTTCTTCAGCATCAGCATGAAGAAAGGGGACAGAATCTGATCTTGTGCAGACCAGTCGTGCTGAATTTGGAAGAGACAGGTCTGAATTGTGATGACTTGAACAGGGCTCTCCACAACTCCCTTGGAGGAACAGGATTAGTGCTTGGTCAAAAGGCATGTGAAACTGGCTTTTCTTTAATTTTCCACATTCTTCTCTATGCTTTGTGCCATCTACATAGCAAATTTTTACTCCGTCTGTAGGTTTGGGATCTACTTGAGTGGAGTTTAGAAAAATGTGAAGGGCTTAATTATATCCTCATTCAATTTGGTGGGAGTTTTGCCATTGATTTAAGTGGGAACAGAGCTGTGAAAAAGGATTTGCATGCATTGATTAAGAGTGCTGCAAGGGAAGGTCGAATGGGTGAACTTGGAAAGATGGAAAGTTCAATGTCCTAACAATCATGGCATTCTCATCCCTTTGAGATTAGATTTCTCCTTTTAATAAATGTATCATATAAATAGGGTTTGTTTTGGATCTACAAATATTGATGAGGATTTTTGGCTTCAAGGGTGTGTGATTAGTTTTGAATCCATAAATATAAATAGAGTTTTTGACTTAATGGTGGGAATTCTTTGGCTTTGCATTTCAGTGGTGGTTTCCTTTTCATCTGGCAACCTAATCCCTGACTTTGTTTTATAATAGTAACACTTCAAAAATATATCTGTCCATATCCACGTGGCTGAAGGTAAAGGTCACTTAGGGCTGTAAGATTTCCTGCTGTGAAGGATGCAGTGAGAGATAGAGATTAGAGTCATTGGGCACAGAACAAGGAACCAGAGCTGCCAGCCTCACAGAGCTCAGTGTGGCACATGGGCCATGTGCTTTGCCAATAATCCTGACCCAGCATTCCCCAGCTCACCCTGCCATCCCAGGAGATGTGAAATATCTGGTCATTTTGTCCCCCCCATCACTTCTGCCATGTCCTGTGACCACTGAGAGGCAATCCCAGATTGTGTTCCACTGAGAAACCAGGGGGCTGGGGGATGTGTGGTGTTTTAAGATTCCCTTAAAATCAGCTCAGAGGCACTTGGGCAAGCCTCAGTGGCTGATGTGTGGATTTCAGGAGGGAATGGGGTGATGGATCAAAGCTGTGTTGGCTCCTCTCATGCAGGTGGGTGCCCCCCACACTGACTGTGTGTGTGGAGCCATCCTGCAGCATTCCCTGGCCCCAGGTCATGGTTCTTCATTTTGAAACAGATGGATAGGAGATGGCTGGGTCTGCAGCCAGTGAAACTTGACTTCTGCAAGTCCTGTAGCTCAAACAAACCAAGGTGAGAGAGCAGCAGTGGCTAGAGAGGAAGGGATGAGCATGATGGCACCAGAGAGCAGCAGAGGAGCTCCTCTCCCTTCAGCAACACACCCCAGCCAGACATCAGAGTCCTGCTGCCCCTAAACAGGGAGCCTCCACAGGCAGGGCTGCACGGATAAACTGATTTAAATATGTTCATGACCTTCTTATTCATGGATGAATATTCTGGGAATCCTGAAGCGCTGCCAGCCCTTTGTCAAGCTTTTGGGAAGCACGTGCACTGCTGGAGAGAGCCTGCTATGCTGTCTGACTTCTTCCAATGGATCAGGCAAACAGTGTTTATTCCTCACTGATCTCTCTTGGCAAGTTCAGCTTTGTTTGGTCTGGCTTTTCTCCTAGCCTTGTCAGTAGTCCTCTCTACGTGGTCTAACAGCTATATCTGCATTCCCAAAAATCTCAATTTCCTGCTTTTTCTGAATTCCATATAATATATTGATACTTGCATTAATAAAGCACAAGGAACATCCAGGGCTTTAATTAACCGAGTTCAGCTGTCTCTGAACTTGAGAAAGGTGCTGCCACAAACCATGCTATAAATGAAATTAAATTGATAAAGCTGATTACAAATCCAGACAGTCAGAATAAATAACAACTATGACAACTGGAAAAAAAAAAACCCATTGTTTTTCTTTTCATCAACTTTCATGATATTTGATTATAAATATAAGTTCAAATGCACATCTATACCTATTCAAATAGGGCCAAATCCTTATTTGCCATTCCTGGCTACATCCCAGTTTGTAGCTGAGAGAATCTGAGCATTTCCTTCAAATCCTTGATGACAATAACCTGGATTTTTCTCCTGCCCCCGTTGTGGCCTCAAATGTGCTAATGCAGCTGCCAGGTTTGGGCAGGAGAGGATTTCAGTGGAGTCAGGCAGCTTTCACAGAGTTCCCCGGGAACAGGATTAGGCCATCAAGTGGAGATTACTTGGGTTAGGTGGTAATTTGAAAGGTAACTCCTGCTTTAATTGGCAGCTGGATCTTCACTTCTGAACTGCTGAGGATGCAGTGACAAGGATAAATAGCACCACAGGACCTGGCTACCATTTCTGACTGGCTGGACTTCATGTGAGCTCAAAATCATGTCCACGTTTATGGAAAAGAGCTGTTGAAAGGAGAGTATTCCCATTGTCATTGTATGGACAAAGGAATGGCCCTGTGGGGACAGGCTTCTGACAGCTTTATTTATAACCCTCCTCCAAAGAGAGCCCGAGTCCTCCACAGCTGGCTGGGAGGTAACAGCAGACACAGCTGGGTCTCTCGTGGCAAATCAAATCCAATAAGAAACACGTTCGAATGTGAACCTACAATTTTCATACTCTGTTTAAACCCTGATGGTGCTCTCTTCTGGGATTTTCTGGGTGACTTGTAATCTTTAGCACAGTAATCTGCAGCAGCAGAAGTTTGCACATGAGCCACTGTACTTTTAAAGTGATTCCTCACATTGCCTGCAGCTCCGTGGCAATCGCTCACTGCGGGTAATTAAATTGTCCTGGGCAGAGCTGGGAAGGACTCATGGCAAATGGAAAGAGGAGAAAAATTAGAGCCAGAGGTTCACTGATCATAGCTGATGCTAAAATATCTTTTTTTAATGGAACAATTTATTTTCTAGTTTATAGCAGTAGCTGAATTAATCAGCTGCCTGTGGCTGCCTTTGCATACAGAATCAGGGACAGGCAGGGTGACCACGCTGACTCTGCCACTCATAATCCAGCACCATCTCTCTTTAAAGACTCTGTTCCATTTTATTTGCATTTTCTGCCTTACAACTTCTCTTTCCACCCCTGATGATCTTTTTATTTTTATCACTTAGCCTTCCTCCTAAAATTGGTGACTCTTCTGCTACAAGTACCTGGCAGAGTTCAAGGTCAGGAGCTCACCACTCAACATGGAAAGAGATGCAAGAAATGGTTTTAGCAACAAAGTCTCCACCCATGGTAGTGCTGCAGCAGGCTGCTGCTCTTTAGCAGCTAAACACCCACCTCAAAATGAATTAATGGGCTTTTCCAAGGTTAGGCCCTCTCTGCTCTTCAGAGCAGAACTGGAAGGTGAAATAACTGAGGGGTTTAGTGGCAACACACAGCAAGACAAAATAGGAATTTCTCATTTTGTATCCCAGTTCCTTGAGGACAATATATATATATAAAAGAATCTTTGAAACAGGCTGGTAATCAAATAAATATTCAGCTGGAGAAAAAAATTAGGAACAGATAGATCCAGACCTAATCAGGCATGCAGAGCCCTCTGTTGATCTAGAAATTAGAGATTTCTGTAGTCAACTGAGCACTTCCCAAAGAGTATCTAAATGTTTCCCAAGGTTAATTTGAGAGTAGAAATGATCTATAAATCATTATGATGTGATGAGTAGATAAATCAGACAAAAATGGTGGGATTTTTAAACTACTATTCAGGATAGTGATAGCTGAATGCTAGATAAATTTGTAAAAACAATTGTTTATAAAGGCATTTGTAATCTAAAGGAAAACTAGAATGGGAAGTTACTCTGTTTGGGGAGAGGGTTTTGAGTGTTTTTAGGTCCTTTTTAATGAGCTTGTTGAATCAATTTGTATATCTATCCTAGCACCACCTTGCCAAAAGCCTGAGCTGAACACCAGGAGTCTGTGAAGCAATTTTACAGAATTCATTGGGCTTTTGGTCAAACCCAGACATGGGTTCATTCATGTTCTCATGGCTTTAATTTGAGTCTCTCACAGTTGATAATACTGAGATTACAAAATGCACTTGTGGAAGAAGAATCAGTCCTGGCCTTCCCCACGTGTCTGGTTCCAGGTGAAATGCCTGGATTCTGCCATGGAAATTTACCTTTCTATCTTCTCTGTTTCCTTCAAACACCCATTTGAAGGATTTTCCTGCTCCAGAATATGCCATCTCTAGTCTAGAAGATCTTTATTTTAAGTGCAATAGTCAGATTGATGGTCCTTTTGCCTGAAATACCCAGTGGCTATTTCAATTAGTGCTCTGCAAGCATTTCCTCGGGCGGGATGGGGTATGTGAGCTGTGCGTGGCAGTGATTGCCATTCCTGCAGGAAAACCAGTCCAGATTTCCTTGATGTGAGCCCCAGCTGGCAGAGCTCAGGGAGGGCTGACAGCCTGGGAGTTACAGCCCTGTGTGGGTTTTGCACTCTCTGCTGTGTTCCCTGCAGCACCTGAGCTTGTACCTAAGCTAGCTCATTTGGAATTGGAGGGGTTCTTGACTTTTGGGGAATTTCTTTACAAAATTCTCTGCAGACTTACCTGTACACAAATTCTCATTTACACAGGAGAAGCCCTTGGCTGCTTTGAGCTTATCACAGTGTTCCTGTTCTTTGTATTTACACACAAATTACTGCAAGTCCATTAAGTTCTCCCACACCACAGCAATGGCATGGTGGTGATTTATGTTTTAACTGTAACAGCGATTCACCAATTGACTAGAGTGTTTCTTGTCATGAATATTTTAATGAGTGCTATAGACTTTATATGTGGTGAAAGAATATAATTTTCAGAGATGCCAGATGACATAGCAGAAGTGAGGCACAAACTGTTCAAATGAGCAAATGTCTAATGGATTGATCAGAAAATTACACTGTAGCTGTGTTTTTCATGTTTCTTTGCTGCCAGACATTTGCTAAGCTGATGACCTGATTGACAGGTAACACTTCACTGCATTTGTAGGTTTCTTTGAACAAAGATCAGGGAAATAAAATAATGAAGAGAAATATATTTACTACTAGCAGAAATTCTGAAGGAACAGTTTGCATGTTCCTCAAGAGCTGTGTTTGCCAGGGGAAAGGGCAAAGGTAGTGGGAATGAGATGATCTGAATATCCTTTGTAACTTGTCTTATTTGAATTGTCAGAGTGGAGGAAATCACTCAGAACTAACCCCTGGCTTGAGTTGCATGATGAAAATCTTGGGAGAATGTGGGCAGAGAAGCACCAGGGGTCAGCTAGAGCCCCTGCCTGGAGGAGGGAGGATGCAGGAGGGATCCTGAGGGACAGGGCTCTCTTCAAGGGGTGATGTTTCCAGAGAGGCATGACACAAACCTGATCTGAGCTGTCTTGGCAGACACAAGCTCGACCACAATTGTTTTGTCGCATGTCCCTATAAACAAGGTCCATGAGGACTTCACAGAGTGGCTGTGGGATATTAGGAGCAGATGTTTGTAAAGAACTTGGGAAGATTTTCTCCCATTTGTTGGTGTTCTGGTCACCAGAGTCTCTTACAAGAACCTGAGAACACAAGTAGCCTCTGACCAGAAAGACTTCTCTTTCCTCCTGGTTCCTGCCAAAGGAATTCCTTCTCCTTCAGGGTTACAGTGGAGGGAAAAGGACAACAGTAAAAGTGAGGGGGAAGATGGATCGCTGTCATTGTAAAGTGCTACCTTCTGAGTCACAGCCCTTTTAGGAAAAGAGAGCCTGGGAGAGGAGAATAATTCCTTTAGTTTTAACGGAATGGTTGAGATTGATAGCAAGAGGAAAGACAGTTCCTGTCAGCAAGCAGAATTCCTGTGCACTGCAGGGGATGAAGAGAGAGCAGCAATCATGTCCAGGCAGCCAGGTCATTGTCACATGGTTATAACTGTGGTCAGGTTGGGTGTTGGTTCAAACTAATATAACTGTGGTCAGGTTTCGCTGTTGGTTCAAACTAATATAACTGTGGTCAGGTTTGGGTGTTGGTTCAAACTAATATAGCTGTGGTCAGGTTTGGGTGTTGGTTCAAACTAATGTAAGTGGGGTCAGGTTTGGGTGTTGGTTCAAACTAATGTAAGTGGGGTCAGGTTTGGGTGTTGGTTCAAACTAATGTAAGTGGGGTCAGGTTTGGCTGTTGGTTCAAACTAATATAACTGTGGTCAGGTTTGGCTGTTGGTTCAAACTAATATAACTGTGGTCAGGTTTGGCTGTTGATTCAAACTAATATAACTGTGGTCAGGTTTGAGTATTGGTTCAAACTAATGTAAGTGGGGTCAGGTTTGGGTGTTGGTTCAAACTAATATAACTGTGGTCAGGTTTGAGTGTTGGTTCAAACTAATATAACTGTGGTCAGGTTTGGCTGTTGATTCAAACTAATATAACTGTGGTCAGGTTTGGCTGTTGATTCAACTAATATAACTGTGGTCAGGTTGGGTGTTGGTTCAAACTAATATAACTGTGGTCAGGTTTGGCTGTTGATTCAACTAATATAACTGTGGTCAGGTTGGGTGTTGGTTCAAACTAATATAACTGTGGTCAGGTTTGGCTGTTGATTCAACTAATATAACTGTGGTCAGGTTGGGTGTTGGTTCAAACTAATGTAACTGGGGTCAGGTTTGGGTGTTGGTTCAAACTAATATAACTGTGGTCAGGTTTGGGTGTTGGTTCAAACTAATATAACTGGGGTCAGGTTTGGGTGTTGGTTCAAACTAATATAACTGTGGTCAGGTTGGGTGTTGGTTCAAACTAATATAACTGTGCTCAGGTTTGGGTGTTGGTTCAAACTAATATAACTGTGGTCAGGTTTGGCTGTTGATTCAACTAATATAACTGTGGTCAGGTTGGGTGTTGGTTCAAACTAATATAACTGGGGTCAGGTTTGGGTGTTGGTTCAAACTAATATAACTGTGGTCAGGTTTGGCTGTTGATTCAAACTTATATAACTGTGGTCAGGTTTGGGTGTTGGTTCAAACTAATATAACTGTGGTCAGGTTTGGGTGTTGGTTCAAGCTAATATAACTGTGGTCAGGTTTGGGTGTTGCAGATTCAGACTGGTGATCAAGGCATGGAAGGCTCCATGTGTCACTCTCAGCCCTCTGATTTGAGCACAGCTCATTGATGCCCATCTTCTCTGCAGGGGCTGCCAGGTCCCTTCTGAGCATTGCTGTTAGCCAGGCCAATGGGAAATATTTTCAGGGCTCACAAAGAGGTTGGATTTTAAAATATTGAAGGAGGATGAAAAAAAAAAAAGGAAATTAAAAAGGAGTGATTTGCACATGAATGTATTTTTTATCAGTTTTCAGGCTTATTGGATGACAGCATAAAAGATTAAAAATATCCTTACCCACTGAGTGAGAAATGTATGTTATTAATGCAGATAAACTTAATTGAAGCTAGATGTCAGACGTTTGAAATATATTTCTGTAGAGGCTTTTCCACTCTTGTTGAGAAGCTGAAATTCATCATGCTTGGACTTGATGTTCCTAAGGCTGCAGAGGAAGGGAAAAGTGACCCCACAAGCTCCTGTTCACTAGAAAAAGGGGAAGCACCACAGGGATGTCTTGGATGGGGTTGTCTGGGCGTCTGGGCTTAATTTCCTGCTATCTCAGTGTCTTCCATGATCTGCCTCCATGTCTGAGTGGGAATGTAAAGTGCTCCAGTGACAGACAGGTGGGAGCTAGAAAAAGATTAAGTATGACTAGATATTCAGGTTTGAAACTTCATTGTAACAAAGACAGTGATTTAATGTTAGGTATAAAAAGAAAAGCAGGTAAAGCAGGGCTTCAATTTTCTCTTTACCCAATGCCTTTGATCAGACCTGCTAGATTTCAGGGAAATATCTTCAAATTTTTGAGCCAAAATATCTTCAAATTTTTAAAGCCAGCCAGTGTTTTAGCTAAGAGATAGACAGGACAGAGTGTGTCCATCTGGTTTCCAATGTGTAGATAGAAATTACCAGATCATTAAGCTGGATTCCCCTCCCTCAGAGTATCTGTAAAAGTCAGCGTTGACTGCCTTTTTATTCCTTTTTGTGCTGCATTAGGGTGAAGATCAGGCTCCCAGGAGTTTCTTTAAATTAACAGGAACCTGAAAAGGCATATTTAGGTCTGAAACCTGACAGCCAAATATTCATTAAACAAGGATTTGTCCTAAATGGGTGGGTTTCCTTATGCAACAATCAATTAAAATGTTAAACTGTATTAACCCGAAAGAAAATTGCCCTCCCTCCTCCACAGGTGCCTTGAGCTGTTGGGATTTTTCTGCAGACCTTCATTAAACACGGGGCTTCATTTTACCCACATAGAGATAAGTGCAGCATGCCAGCTCCCATATGGGCAGGGCTGAGAGCAGCTTTCTGCTTCATGGCTGACACCATTAAGTGCTAAAAACTCTCCCACATTTGTTTATTCACAGCATCACAAGATGCTGTGTCCTGTGAATGAGCCTGTTTGGGCTTCAGTCCCCTCCTTGGAAACAGGACTTGCAAAGGATGGAGAGAGCTGGAGGAACTGGAAATGCATTAAACACACAAAGTCTTCTGTAAGAGCCAGCAGCTCCCCATGTCTCAGCTTTGGGGCTGCAACACTGAGGGTAGGGGGAGAATAAGCCCTTTACAGAGGTGCTGGAACTTGGACAGGTCTCCTGAGGTGTTGAACAGAGCTGGGTGGTGTCCTCTGGGCTGGTGTGTGCCCGTTTGGGGGCTGTGCTGCCCCATGGGCCAGGCATCACGGGCAGAGGAAGGAAAACTGCACTGTGGCATCCCTGAGTTCTGGTTTCCAGCATTTAGAAGATTAATCTTGAAATTATTCCATTCTTTCTTTCCTAGTTTCCCAGGTGTTTAATTTTGTTAAAATGACCATTGTGGAAGGGTCCAGGGCAGCACTGGCTGAGCACATGAGGGCCAAAGCACAGTGAATGCATTCCTGTGCTCTGACACTACAGAAAATGCCAGTACTGAACTCCTACAGAAATTTCAGGCAGTAACAAAACCAGAGGAGATCCAAGTGGGTCATGATCCTGGTTTGTGTCATAACCACCTCTGAGTTTATTTCATTTGCTCTGCTCAGAATTGAAGCTGCACCAAAACTTCCGTACATAATCCCATGTGAGATCGGGGCTCATGTCATTGATATTAGTCAGTAACAGGAAACTGAGCAATGGAGTGTGGCTTAAAAAGCAACCATGAAAACCATTGTGTTTCAGCACTCTTTCAGTGCTAGCCACTGCTACTTTTCTTTTTGCATGAAAAATGTTTCTCTGAATCGCAACAGTTGAGGCAATCAACAGCTCCAGCGCTAAAAATCAGGCAGCTAAACCAGAAAATTGGGTGCAATTTGTAATCTGCACAATGTGCAGAGCCTTCTGCCAGAATACATTTTCCAGAGAACATTTATTTGGGTCATATCCCCCAACCTGGGATTCCGCAGGAAGACTCAGCAGGTTTTATCCAACATAAAAAAAAAATAACATTTCTGCATTCAGACAGAGAGGTGCTGCAGAGAGGCACCAGCAAGGCCCTGTCAATCTTCACTTACAATGAAGTGTTGAAAGACAAAAGACAGACTGTGGAGTGTTTCAGGAGAGAGACACTGAGACATCTGCACCCTCACAACGCTGACAGAGCCCTCTGCAAGTCTAAGAGGGGTTGTTCCTTCTGGGAAAAAAGGGCTTTTATCCAGAACAGTGTTTCTAATCAGTTTTCTGTCCCCTCTGTCGTGTTGCATTGACTCTTTGCCAGCAGCTGAAGCGCCTGCCTGTGGCTCCCACCTGCGCACTGCACCCCTGCCAGCCTGTGGCCAGCTCCACTTGCAGCAGGAGCTGAAAATAATGAGAAACACAGCCCCTCATTCTGCCATTAGAAAGCCTTTTTATTGCCCATGGTGCAGAAGATAGATAAAGAGCACAGGTTGGAGTCATCTCTCAAGAAATGGGGGCAGTGGATTTGAGGAAAGAATCAAACCAGTCTGTGTTTCCAAGGCAAGGCAGCTGATTGCTGAGGGGATTTCCCTGTTTTCCTCAGGAAAGGGATGTACAGCAGCATGATCCAGGTCTGCTGGGGTGAGAGTGCACCTGAAAAGCAACCCAAATACCTTTGGGTGATTGAATAAATCAGTGTTTCATCATAAATCCCACAACTGTTACTACAGGACACAAAATAACATGACACACACACACTGCTGTTTTTAAGGCAAAAAGGGAAGTTTATTTTTTGACTCTAACATTTATAGATTTCTGTGACTGTGTTCACAGGGGTCTTAGGATGAGGGAAGACATGAGGATCTGACTCCATGTTTCAGAAGGCTTGATTTATTATTTTATAATATATATTATATTAAACTGTACTAAAAGAATAGAAGAAAGGATTTCATCAGAAGGCTAGCTAAGAATAGAAAAAGAAGGAATGATAACAAAGGTTTGTGGCTTGGACTCTCTGTCCAAGACAGCTGGACTGTGATTGGCCATTAATTAGAAACAACCAACATGAGACCAATCACAGATGCACCTGTTGCATTCCACAGCAGCAGATAACCATTGTTTACATTTTGTTCCTGAGGCCTCTCAGCTTCTCAGGAGGAAAAATCCTAAAGAAAGGATTTTTCATAAAAGATGTCTGTGACAGATTTCCAAAAGTGACAGTGGATTGGAGGGTGAAAGTGTCACCTCTCCAATGACACTGGACAATTTAACAGTCTATCAAATTTCTTCTCTTCTATGAAAGTGTGCAAAACAATAAGTTATTTACAGAAAGTGTGTGAGAAAGTTTGTTGCAAGAATGTAAACATCAGAAGGTTTAGAAAATCTTAAAAAATCAGGGCGACACACAACAACCAAAAGCCAAAGCAAAAACCCCAACAACAAAGCAACCAAACCACCTTCCAAAACAAAACAAAAAACCCACAAGTTTTATACTGAACTGGAAATCTGTTTGCTGTGATCCAAACCAGAGTGCTCTAAAAGTTTTGTAGACAATCTAAGCCACTCTGTGGACAGATGCTGACTATTTTTTTCCCATTTGACATCCAGCACTGCACTTCATGTCCCACAGCACCATGCATTTGTTAAATCATAGCCCACATTTTGGTTAGAATTCACAGCTGCACCTCCACAGTGAGCACATCTGCAGGGACCTCTCCCACATCCCTCTCCTTCATTTCTGAGACTCCCCATGCCTTGGCCCATCACTGAGCCCAGCTTTAGCCATATATTCACTGCTTTATGGTGTGTGTCTGATCCCCCTGGAGCCCTGCACCACCCCATTAGCTTGCAGCTGCTGCTCTTTGCTCTTGTACACAAAGCTGAATTCTCAATTTCTGCTGCTGAGACGGAGAAATGCTGGTGTGCACCTGCTCTGTACTCCAGTGAAGCCACCTCAGAAGAGAAATGGGAGTTTCACAGCTGTTTTAATGAGCACTGTAAGGTTAGCCTGGCAGGTTACAACCGGTAGTAATCGTCTGCTGTTACATGGTGATAACAGCCTGACCACAGTGTTATTATGGTAATAGCACCACAACATTATCTTAATATGCTGAGGTCAAATAAGGTCTGTATTGCCTTATCTTAGAGGTAATTTATTCCTATGAATTGCTCCATGAGGCAATGCCATGGGGATTCAGCAGCTCAGGCAGTCCTGAGAGAAGTTTGTGAGTGCTCACATGTGATGAACACTTGCAATAGCTGAAAGAACACCTGAACTCCTTAGCATGTGCAGTAATTGATTCCTGGGAAAAGTCTAAAGATGTAAGTAATCCATGCACTTTTCTTTTGGTCCTTGTGAGGCCACGGGGAGAGTGGGGCCCCACTGCAGAGAAGGGAGAAAAAGCACTTCAAAGTCATTAAGAAAGCCCCAAGAAATTGGACTCTGATAACTTTGTTTTCAGTCCTGGTCACATAATTCATCCTTAATTTGAGATGTCACAACTGTCCTCCAAGTTTCTGCTGGAGATGCCCTCCCCTGCTGCAGTGGGGGTGGAAGGGACCATGTCCTGCAGCAGAAGTGCCTGTGGTGCAGCTCTCCAGAACCAGGCTCCAATTAGCTGCACATAAGCTCCAGAAAAAAAAAGCTTTACAATACGTGCCAACACGGTGGTAACTAATTGCATGTGACAGTGCACTAATTGTGTTGTGCCTTTGAGCAAGTGCAGTGCTGGAATGGAGATGGTGACTCCAGCTTTGCTCTCAGCACAGGCTGGGGAGGGCAGAATTTAGCTGGGGAACTCTGCCTGCAGTGGGGGGCACCAGGCTGCTGCTTCCTTCTGAGCCTGGAGCATCCAGGAGCACCTGGAGCATCCAGGAGGATCAGGACCATCCAGGAGGATCTGATCTATCCAGGAGGATCAGGACCATCCAGGAGCATCAGGACCATCCAGGAGGATCAGAACCATCTAGGAGGATCTGATCTATCCAGGAACATCAGGACCATCCAGGAGGATCTGGTCTATCCAGGAGGTTCTGGACCATCCAGGAGGATCTGATCTATCCAGGAGCATCGGGACCATCCAGGAGGATCTGGTCTATCCAGGAGGTTCTGGACCATCCAGGAGGATCTGATCTATCCAGGAGCATCGGGACCATCCAGGAGGATCTGGTCTATCCAGGAGGTTCGGGACCATCCAGGAGCACCTGGGCCAGCCCAGCTCAGCTGCAACAACCCCACCTGGCAGGGGCAGGAGCACATGAAATCTTTGTGTTGTTATCCCTAGATTTTACTGCAGTCAATACCAAAGTAAGATTTTGGTTTCTTTAGCTAATATAAGGTGGTTTTTTGGTTTTTTTTTTTCTTTTTTTCTTTTGCTATGGACATTCTCCAAAGAAGGACTTTGATAGGTGCTGACAAACAAACCCAGGGAAATGAGGTGTCCTGCCATTCTTCCCCCCACAGCAGCTCTGTGACCTGGCTGATGGCCTGGCAGGGGCTGCTGATAAATGCTGCTCCCCAGGTGAGCCCCAGGTGGGCAGACAAGAGTCCTGGGCCCATTATAAATGACCCCAGTGCATGGAAAGAGGGATTTAAGAGAGGGTTTGCAGGTGGCTTTGTCACTCTTGGCAGCACTTCTGCAGCTGTCCTTGCCCTGGAGCAAGGGACCCCAGAGCAGGAGATTTTTTAGGGAGTTGTGAAAAAAAATTTCATCAAACTAAGTCAACAAAAGCCCATGGATCACACTGACATTGCTGTACAGGCACAGAGGATTGAGGACATCCGGGAGCCCAGAAGGAGCATTGCAGTTGATACCATTGCCCACCAAGTTGGTGAGCAGAGACAGCATCAAAATTCAGGATTTGTGACATTTTAGAGAATGATTGCAAAAAAAAGGTAGATGTGTAAAACCTAATAAGCTATGTGCCAATGCAATGTCAAAGTGAGCATGCAATATTAATGATATTTAAAAATGTACATATACATTCAATTTTGATACAAGTGGTAAATCATGTAATAAAATAAAGCAGAACATTTTACCTGCTAGGTTTGAAATGCAGTTGGAAAGGAATTTACTACAGTGTAACCTTTAGTAATAAATGGTAGAAGGAAGCACATCACTCATAAACATTCCCTTGTGAATGGTGGAGTGCTTTCATTTATGAAAAGGTTACTGTGGTCAAAATGATCCATTCTGCACAGCAGGACACAAGCACTGCTCTGGAGGATTTCAGTCTTTCTGGAGAAAAGGATCACATTATGGTGTGGGAAACAGCCCTCAATCTGACAAAGAGGTCACCTCTGTGGGTATTTTCTTGGAAAAAAACCCAAACAATTTCTACCTGTCATAGTTACTTGACTGTTTCTCAGATTGCAAACTTCCCTGATCCTTAACAAAACGAGCTATGTGTTTTATTATCATTCCCCCTTCCTAAAATTATATCCCAAGGATTTTTTCCATAAGGTTGATTCCCAACTATTAAAGACTTCCCCCCACACCCGGCCATTTCTTAAAAAAAATAAATCTTATTGTTGGGGTGTGCCAATGCACTTGATTATTTTTACTTTCTGCTACATTGCAATGTATTCATTCAGCAATTGCTGCAGCAATGTTAAAATAAAGGTATAAAAAATTAAGGTTTTCATCTGAGAATTCTTAAATCATACTATTGACTAATTTTTGATAGAAAATAATAACAAGTTCACATGAGGTAAATAAGTAATGTGTTATCATTAAATATAAAAAAGTGTAATGCAATGAAAGTAATGCCATTGCAGATGAAGGCTGACTGTGCCACAGAAAGAAGGCAGAGTGGCTCCAAGGGTGCACCTGGGTTTGTTCTGGCTGTGAGGGCTCTCCAGCTGGGGCCAGGGCTCTGTGTGCCAGGTGCTCAAGGCCAGAGCAGCAGGGCTGGGATGGGGACAGGAAGGAAAACCTGACAAGAGGCAGCAAAGGCAGCGAGGGGCTGGGGCTGCAGGGTGGGGGTGATGCTGCAGCCCAGGCTCCTGCAGCCTCCTCCATTCTGTGTTTGTTAATTTATGTCTAAACAACCCTTTTCTCTTGATTTTGGCAGAATAAGCATCGCTCCGCTCCCTGTGAAAACTCTCTTATCAGCAATGGCTCCTCAGCACCCTGCAGATAAGAAGCCCAGGGGCCCCCAGGCTGCTCCCCTGCCCTTCAGCCAGAGCTGCTCCAGCTCCACAGCCCTGCAGGTGTGTGGGAAGCAACTCCACAAATGCCTTTTTGCATAGAAATGAGAAGCTATTTTAAAATTAGATTACTATCATAAAAAGCCTTGCTGCTGCTTCTCATCTGTTCTACCTTTCCACTTACATTCCTTTTATTGCTGCTAAGCTTCTTACCATGCCAACGTCTTTTAGGTTCGTGATTAAAAGTATTTTAAAATATCCAGGCTGTACTGAGTGATAGCAAGTTGAAAATAATAAACTCTAATTTGAAAAATGAAAAGCAGCTAATGCATTATTTAGAAAAAACAAGTTGCTTACTGAAAAAAAAATAAATTTGTTTTTCTTTATAGCAGAGTCTGGTCTTTTGCTGTTTTATTATCTGATATACTTCACCTCTACATGGCACATTTTACCTCCATAAACATAGATTTTTTTTTCCTCAGCAATTTAAAGCATCCAGAAATGGGCTTTACGTTTAGAAGAACATGAAATTGAGGTAAGAATAATACCTGCTGATGTGGCTGTCTGGTACCAAATCACATCACTCAGCCTGGCTGTTCTTGTGCTCTGTACAGACCCTGATGCTTTTATGCTTTTTGCATTTAGGCAATTTCTCTTTGCTTTTCTTAAAAAAAAAAAAAAAAAAGCTTTACCCTGCCAAGGCTTAGCCCTTTTGGGAGCATACAGGTGTCCTACTGCACTCATTCCAGCTGGGAGGGTAAGGCTGGGTTTAAGGAGAGCTTTGGCCCAACACTCACCAACCTCACTCCTGGTGTTTGTTAGCACTCCGGATAAACCCAGGGATGAAGGCAGGAGGAGCTGGTCAAAAACCCCAGTGGTTGCACAGGAACTTGCTGAAGTTGCAATGATGTAAAATAAGTAGGAAGTTCAAATTAAGGTAACAATTCTTTGGGTTTTATTTATTTATTTTGACATATGTCAGTGCACTTCTTCTTTCATAGCCACACAGAACAAATCTGGGGGTTGGGGAATGGCACTGCCCAGGAGTTTCACTGCCAGCACCTCTGTGACTGCTTTGCTTGGTGCCTTAGAGTGGTTACCTAGAACAGAGGCTAGCCAAGGTTTAGAGAATAAAAGTGGGTGTTTAATAAAGGCCTTCAACAGATACACCTTGGGCAGTCAGGAGCCTCTGCGAGGGGCTACACCCAGGCTGGATGAGAGTCATGAGTTTGTCAGACAGATATAAGTTTGGTCTATTTGCATATCAGAGGTTAATTTTCCAATTATGGCTTCAGGTAATGAAGTCATAATGAAGTCATATTCCCCCAGTTTGCTTCTCCTCCCCAGTTCACTTTTATTTATACTTTTTGGGGCCTGAGGCTGAGGCTGCCCTTGGTTCTCAGGCCTGGAAGGATTGTTTTGTCTGACCAAAATGTGAAGAGAGCTTGCTAATGCTTTCTATGGAGTTCAGAGTTATACCCTAATGCAGTGCAGGATTGGAAAGATATAAATGCTAAAACTTAAAGAATCAGTATGGGATGCAATCCTTGAGAAAGAAAGAGGGATGAACCCCTTCCTCCAAGGGCCACAGGCAGCACAGGCCTGAGCTGTCAGTCGGGGAGCCTCAGGCTGTCCCTGAGCCACACAGGGATCCAGCTCTGCAAACGGGACCCAGGATTACAGCTCTCCCAAGGGGATCCAGCTCTCCAAAGGGGATTCAGGGATCCAGCTCTCTGAGGGGGATCCAGCTCTCCAAAGGGGATTCCTGGATCCAGCTCTCCAAGGAGGATCCAGGGATCCAGCTCTCCAAGGAGGACCCAGGGATCCAGCTCTCCCAGGGAGATCCAGGGATCCAGTTCTCCAAGGGGGATCCAGCTCTCCAAAGGGGATCCAGGGATCCAGCTCTCCAAGGAGGATCCAGGGATCCAGCTCTCCAAAGGAGATCCAGGGATCCAGTCTTCTGTGGGGGATCCAGGGATCCAGCTCTCCAAGGAGGACCCAGGGATGAGCTCTCCAAGGAGATCCAGGGATCCAGATCTCCAAGGGGGATCCAGCTCTCCCAGGGAGGATCCTGGATCCAGCTCTCCAAAGGGGATCCCTGGATCCAGCTCTCCCAGGGGGACCCAGGGATCCAGATCTCCAAGGGGATCCAGAGATGGAGCTCTCCGAGGCACCCCCGGGGTGTCCCACAGCCTCTGGGAGCAGTGCCAGCCTCAGCTGGGGCCTCCATTGCTGTGGTGCATGTTCTCCAAGAAGATTAATGTGAACTCCAGGTGCAGCTGCCAGTGATAAATAGCACCATGTGTTCAGATACAAACCTCCATCTCCATTGCACTATTTTTAAGAGGTCTATTAGCAACGTAAGCACTCGTGGAAATAGTTTTACATTTTCAATGTATCCCTGAATAGATCCCAGTGCCTTGGTGCTGACACATGTCTTTTCACCCAATCATGAAATTTAGTGCAGGATTTTTTTTAGCCTTAAATTAAATTAAGCTCATCTGTTTCAGGGCACTTTTCTTTTATGACGTTACTTCATTTAAATCCAGATCCCAAAGCAAAAAGGGAATTTTTCATTTATTATTAGAAACTCAAAAGGAAGATCTTAAGAAGATCTTCAGTGTTAAAAATTGTAGTCATGGTGTTCTGCAGAGAGAATTGCTAATCAGGTTACATCACAGCAACAAATACCCACTGCATTTTATTTCAATTAAGCATTTCATTTCAATTAATTACTCAGAAAAAATCTATCAAGTTTCTTTCCACACTGCAGACTATTTTCCCCCAGAACGTTGGCTTTGTTCAGATCATGGACATCCATTTGGAAATTCTTCATTAGCTAGCATGGCCTGCTCAAACCTGAGCCAAAAAATTCAATATCATATAAAAAACTTCCATGGGCTTAGATGTTGCAGCTACTGTTGAATTTGTATCGAATTCAGAGGGAATAAAAGCAGACATTGTCCCTTAATGGGCACTTCTGGTGAAAGTGCACAATTAAATAGCAAGGCATGCTCTCTCCCATGCCTGTAGATGATATTTATCCTCTTAGCATTGCACAGAAACTTTGAAGGCTGCTTGGTGGAAGGCAGACGTGCACCTCCAGCTCCTTGCCTGGAAATACAAACAGGTCCTTCAGCTCCTGCCATGCAGGACAGGCTGCTAAAATACTTGATGCATTTACACCTCCTCAAGGATCCTGTTATTTCCTGTAATTGAAACTGTGTCTGAAATTGTTTGGATGGCACATAATAGTCAGAAAAGCAGCACTAGATGCAAAGAAGAGAATGTAATGCCAACGTGAGATGAGGCTGGCTGTGGGTCTTGTAATAATATATATCATTAGCTATCCTAACTGACATAAATGAGAGAATAAAAATGCTATTTCTCTGTAATAGTTGAAAGAGGAGAAAATACCATGCTCTTCAGGAGCTTCTGTACCTTAAGGCAAAACAGCTTTTTAATGCTTTTCCTTGGATTTGATGCTAGTTTTTTCCCCATTACACGGCTTAATAAAAACAAGGTTCATGTGGCACTGAGCAGCACAGTTCCAAAATGCTTTTATGTCAAATAAATTAATAGCTTTTTAGGTTGCCATCATGTACCTTCATAAGCTGTGTCTCCCATGAAAATTAAATGGAGGTGAAGAAGCACACTGGCAAATCCTGGCTGAGCTGGGCAAGCACCTGAAAAGCAGAGGTTCAGTTCCATCTTAGAAAAGGCTTGGGGAAACTGGGAGGTGAACTTAATTGCCAAGCTGCTGTGGCAGATTAAAAACTATAAGTGAGCAGTCTCAAAAAGGCTCTGGATCCACACAGAACATGGGCATGGGCAGGACCAGCCAGAATTGTGTGAAAGGGACCTACCTACAGAGTTCACCTTTGCTTGTAAGGTTTACCAAAACTGATGCCCACTCCTGGATAATTAAATAAGTTAAAGATGCAACATTTGTGAATGTGCTGGACATTTAGAGATCTTTGTCAATGGTTAGCAAAAGCCTTAAGCTGTATAGCTTGTGGTTGCTTTTCTACATGGCTGGGAAAATGAGTGGCCGGGAAGAAACAAATGGCATTTCTCAGTGACACTAACATAAGGCTACCAGAGAGGGTCAGGTACTTTTCTGCATTTGGTTTTCAGTAGCAGTCTCCAGGTGACTCCTAATAGAGAGCAAACTAAAGTAATTAATTATACCGATATGAATGGGTAGAGAAATTAATAGTAGAGGAACTGGTCCTGGCAGTAATTAGAACAGTTCAAAATGTTTTGATATAAAATAGTCAGTTGAATTCTGGATTCCATCCAAACAAAGCAGATATTTCAATTTATTCAATTTCCTTTTTTTTTTTTTTTTGTTTTTGGATTGGGTTTTTTTGATTAGTTTTGGTTTTGCTGGGGTTTTTTGATAGACCATTTCTCATTCTGAATATCCGAATTCAGAGGAACTCAAGCCATCTTGCAGAGCTATATCAAATCATTGGGACCTCCATGTTTGTGAAACACATTTTTAGAAACATGTTTTAATAAGGTTTTTGGTTCTGTATTTTAAGACTTGGAGCAACCAAAGTGGTATAACTGAAACAAATGGTTCCCACAAAATATTCTGCAATGAGACCAGATTTTATGATCCTGAAGCTTTCATTAGAATGGGTGCTCCAAGTTGTGCCCAGTTCTGCACTTGCAATCATGTGCTTGCTGTTCAATATTTGCATTCAGTTCCACACTGCATTTACAACTCCATTTCTTTCTGGTTTTAATCTCTTCCAAACCTTTTACAATCCTTTAAAATACTTGTTTGGTTTTTTCATTCCTCTCATGGCTCCTGAGTTTCACCATGGTGAGATGGCAATGCCACGGGATGAACAGGCAGCGGAATCCAGCCCCTCCTTGCAGGAGCAGAGGATTCCAGCATGTCCCAGCTTCCCTGCTCATGGCAAGGAAGAGCCACTGAAATGAAAATACCAGAGCTGAGTCAGTGGCAAGCTGTGGGCTGACCACAGTGACTGTGGTGGGTGCAAGTGCAGAGGAATCACATCTCTGCAAGTCAATAAATGTCATTAAGGGTCTTTTGTTCTTATTTATGTGACAGTTAAATGTATGATCCCCCTGAGTGTGTGGGAACAGGATCAATGATGAACTTCAATCCACACAATCACTTCTTATGTGAGACATAACCTTGGCTATTAGCTCCCAGATCAATCAATAACCTATTATCTCATGAGCTAAGAAATAAATACTGCCTTTGGCCACCATTAATTAGGACAGCCAGGGAGGTATAGACCAGAAGATGTGTGGTGTTGTTGTTCCTGATCATTTGAACCACAGAATGGAGCTGAACTGAAAGAATTTCATTTAGATGTTTTGTTAGTGAGTGGATTTTTTCACTTGTTGGTTTGTGGGTTTTTTGAGAAGGCAAAATGGGTCTTTTTCTAATATGATCCATTACTTCTTTTAAAAAGAGCAAAGTTTTGACAATGCAGAATTGGTTATTTTCCTTGAAGCAAAGAGGGCTCTGATTGTAGTTGTAATGTACTGAGTACATTAACTCTATCCCAGCCAAAACCAGGACACCCCTCCAAACAAGCACATGGAACACATGAACAGCCCACTCTTCCAATAATAAAAAGACAACTCACTGTTAGTAAATGAAAATCCTGGTGATTAATGGAAGACAATATGCTCTATTGCTATGCCAGTTTCCATATCAATAAAATCAGACAGAAGTCACACTGATCAATATCCCCATTTGTTGCCACTGGCCCTCAAGCCATTCAGTTTCTCCCCAACATGAACTTCTTGACCACTGCTCTGGGTTTTACTTTACATGAATTCATCATGAATTTAATGACAGATACAAAACCAGTTGCAGCAGGATGTGATCTGATGAAAACATAGTCAAAAAAGCTGGCTAGTTCACCTTTGCTTGTAAGGTTCACCAAAATTGATGCCCATCCAAAATCTTGTAAGGTTTACCAAAACTGGTGCCCACTCCTGGATAATTAACTAAGTTGAAGATACAGCTTTTGTGAATGTGCTGGACATTTAGAGATCTTTGTCAATGGTTAGCAAAAGCCTTAAGCTGTACAGCTTCTGGTTGCTTTTCTAAACATCTTCTCTTGAACATGATTTATGGGGCAGTTTTTGCAAGATGAAGCCTGGAGAAAACACATTACTCACAGAAATCAGGAACAATTTTTGGACAAAATGCCCCTGTGTGCCCAAGCTGAGAGCAGAGTGCCCTGCTCTGATCCCAGGGTGAGGCTGCTGCTGGGACAAGGCTCCTGATCTTGGCACAACTTTCTCTGAACTTCCCTTTTAGGTTGCATAAGCAGTACTAAATTCTTTATATGTACATTCTTTCTATTTCTTTATGCTCTATATCAAGGGCAAATGTAAAATGATTTTATTCTTTTTTAATCAATTGAGTCAGGGTACAATTACTGCAAACTTTGCTCTGTGTGCACCAGCTAATAAAGATTAAGTTTATTACAGCACTGTGAATTTTCTAAATGAAAGCACTCCCTCCTGCTCATGAAGGTCAATCTTTTTTCTGGATCAGGGTGGGAAGGGAACAGCACAGGTGGGGCTGACCCCCACTGAGTCCCCAGGACATCTGTTCCTGGCTGCCCTGGGCACACAATTTCCACAGTGCCAGAAAAGGCAGGAAGCTCTGGCTGACCCTGTTTACACACAAGTTTTGTGTAGGCATTTGGAAATAGTTATTAATTTACCTAAATATTGGCAGTTCCACTAATGATAATATTTGTGCTTAGGGCTGTAATAAATTCCATGAGGTCCCAGAGCTGGACACTGTCTGTGCCCTACAGACTCAGAGTGGTCAATGAGCAGCCCTGGGCTTGCAGGCCTGGTGGGTTCTAGGCTGTGCAAATATCACTCCTTTGCTACTCTTTAGTTGTTTTGAGCCTCTGACCCTTATCCTTTTGAAAAAATCCAGCTTGGATTTTCCAGTGCATGTATTCTGGGAAATTAAATTATCCTAAAACAAAACATAGTTATAATTTAAAGGAGGAAGAGCTAGTCTGACATAACTGGCTCCAGTGAATTCAGGAGAGCCAGAGCTGCTGCAGTGTCATCCTTGATAATTTCTTCTTAATCCTTTCCTTCTGTTTACCAGACTTGTGGCAAATTATGTCTGTTGTTTTGTGCAGGGGGATAGAATATAAGAAAATCAAGATAGTGTAGAAAGGAATCTCACCCCTAAGGACTTGCAGATGGGCCAGTTATCAAAGATCAGGAACAGGCCTGACTTTAACAGGCCACAGCTGTAAGCAATGAGAAGAAGATGCTATAAAAGAGTGGGGTGGCTGGGTGAGAAGGGAACTGGAGTCTCTTGGCTGCTTTGTGAAGGAGAGAGAGTCAGTGCTCTGAGGAGCTGCCCATGAGAAACACCAAGAAGTTATGGAACTTTTGTGATAAGGAGACAGCAGTATGGAACCCCTGCAATAAGATGACAACAGTTTTGTTGTCAAAAAGTTTCCTTAAAAAAAGCTGGCAGCATGAAAGCAATTCAAATAGTGACTGCAGACTTTTGAGCTGCCTGTTAATTCAGGGAGGGCTGGAGCTATGAAACATTTTCTTTGGCATTTTTCTGTATAATCATCTGGGGGCTTGCTCTCCAAGACAGAAAAAGTCAAATTTCTGACATTTATCCACAAAGCATAAGGAAAATGCATTTATTTATTTATTTACAGTTACACATTCACAACGAAAAGCCAGTTGTGCCAACCAGCAAGGAAGTCAAATTCAATTTGATATGTGCAATCTGCATGGTGTGGAAATCCTTTGTGAGTATCCCTGGCCTTGAATTCAGCTCATCCTCATCCCATATTTCTTCCATTAGCCCCATCATTCCCACAGTCAAAGCTGGCCCAGGCAGGAGCCCAGATAAGCCAGGACATGGCTAATTGGGTTTTGCCAGCCTGTGTCTGTGGAAGGCACAAGGCTGCTCTGTAGGCGTCCTGCTCCCTCAGTCTGTGCTGGGCCCAAGAGCAGCACGGGCAGGGGCTCAGGAGGGAGCAGGAGCAGCTCTGGGAGCTCAGCACAGAGCAGGGCTGGCCATGGAACAGGGTCAGTGCAGCATTTGCACTAGAGAGAGACCAAAACCCGTCAGGGATTTGATTTGGCAGGCAGTGGGATGTGGCTGCATCTCCTGAGCCACCAGCTCTCTGAAAAGAGGCTGTTGGTGCTGATGACAAAGGTTTATCACAGCTGTGGATTTTCTGTTGCTTTTTTTTATGCATTGGGTTTATACCTCCATATTTTGCATATCTCACTTCTCACATCCCCAAAGATCGATTTCCCACAGCAATACCATTAATATTTAATAGCAAACAATCACATTCTTGTCTGTTGAAGCCAGAAAGTTCCTTTGTGCTCTTTTAGGGATTGCTGAGCATTAATTGACTTTTATGTAACACCAGTTCAATGCTCCTGATTCCATTGTGGAGGGGAGCTGATGCACAGAGAACAGCATTGCAAACTTCTGGCCAGAGATAAGCAAGGTGAACTCCCACTCAATGAGAGGTGTTGTGCCATGTACAGTAACATTTCAGTTGGAAGCCCTCAAACAGTAAATTACACAGCACTCATATATCTTCAACAAAATGTACTTTTCAGTACTCAGGAATTTCACAGTGGATACATAAATTTAAGCAACCTTTAAATTCCTTCTTCCTGTACTCATGTGGGTGTGAAAAGTCAGAATGGGAATTTCCTCTGCAATCATGTCAAGTGAGGAAGGGAAGTTGATACATATTTATATGCATACACATGCATAAACACCGTTTAGCTGTTTCAATTTGCACTTCTGTAAAAATTCTCTGACTATGAAAATTTTGTTTTCAGTGCCTAAGAATGAAATCTGTCTTAGGAAATCAGCAGTCTGTAGGAAATCTGACATTTATCTTCAAAGGCTCCTCAGTACTCATATAGACCTGGTCTCTTAGTGACCTTTTTTGTCTGAGCACCCAAACCCCTCACTCAGAGCCATTACTGCTGGTAAAGTCGCTGATGGGTTTTTTGATGCCTTCAGCATGCATCCTTCTCAATTAACACCTCATTTCTGTTATCATCCTAATAAAAAAGATGCAGGATTTCCACTGAGTGCTGCAAAGTCCTCAGTGCTTCTCTTCTGCCCGTTGCTAGATCTGTATGTGTGGTCCAGTCTGGCATTGGGTGAGCTGGCATTGATCACAGCACTGTAATTGTCTCTTCTGGTGCTCTTCAGCATCACTTCCTTCTTATTTAGCAGAGAAAGAAACCCCCAGGGTGTGCAGAGCCTCACTCAGGTGGAAGAACATCAGGAACATGGGCCCTGAAGACTGGGACACCTGGGGATGCTCCTCCTGAGATGTTCCTGAGAGCCAGGACTGCAAATGTCCTCAGGCAAGTCTGGAATACCTTCTGCCCCTGAGGACAGGCAGACCTCAGACATGGGATGAATTTAAAGTTTGAATTGACTCTGCTTGAGGTCAAGAAAGTGAAAGGAGGGAGTGAAGGAGTTTTGTTTTTCTTGTGAGTCACAGGTGCTACAGGTTTGGTGATTAAACCCAAAGAGCTGGAGCTGGTAATTTATGAATATATATTTGACCTTTCTGCTGCTGAAACCCAAAAGTTTCATGTGACTCAATTGCACAAAGTGGTTCTGATGACCTGGGGAAACCCGGCTGGATAAAAACAAAAGAGCAGCAGACAATTGAGCAAAGGCTGTAATACCCAGATGTGAGTCAGACAGCACTGAGGCACACAGCTCATGGCCTAAGGAAAACAGACAAGGGCAGGAATTGCCTGGTGCCTCCTAAGGACAGGAAAATCAACAAGAATCCCTCTCACCTGTCTGTACCATGGAGCTCTCAGGCAGGTTAGCAAGTGGGAGGCAGCTGCTGGAGGACTCACATCATAATACTGAAATGTCAGAACAGTTTGAAAGGATAAATGACATTTTGGATCTCTAAAGGTGCTGCTCCCAGTGTTCTGGGAGTGCTGCATTGGCAGCTAAAGGAGTGACCACGTGGGTTGAAAGTTAAAAACACTTGGGTTCAAGACAGCATGGTTGCATTACATCCATTTTGTACCATGAAAAGAAATCTCAGCCAGCATCTCTGCACCTCTGAAACACCAGTTTCACCAGCCTAAAGCTGCTCTGAATTGAATCATCTGCAAGAAGACATTTAAATTGAAGGAATTATGATTGAGAGCTGAAAACTGTTAAGAGACATTTTATTTGATGTCCAAAAAACCAAAAATTCACAGTAAGGATGAAAAAGTGTGTAACTTCAACAAAGGCAAGCTGAGATCATAGAGGAAGTTAGAAAAAAAGCAGCAGTGAAGCTGTAACAGATGGAAAGCAGGCGACTGTGAAAATTGTTAGTATATATTAGCAGCTAGGAGCTATCTATGAGATGAGAGAGGCTAAATGACACTAGCAGGAAGTTTTGAGCAGCTGAGCTGCAGGAACTGATAAAAATGACAGATATCCTGGCTGTTATTGCATGGAGTGGGGAGAGGTGTCGGTGGCGATGCAGTGAAAGATGAAGCTGAGCTGGCAGGAGAGGCTGCAGGTCCTGCCTCTCATGCAGGCTGGCTCCTGGCTTTGCCTGGCAGCTCATTTGTGGTGTGGATGAACAGTGTGCCCAGCCCAAGGGCACTGCTCCCTGCAGGAGGCCCTGCCTGCTGAGGCACCCACCTGGGCCTCCTCAAAAATCTGCCCTGGCAATTCCCCTGCCCTTTGGGTCCATGAGTTCCTCCTCATGCCCTGGGAATGTTCACTTGCTTTGGTCCATGGCAGCAAAGCTCTGATGTGAGGGACAATTCCCAGCTTCCATCAGAAGCTGGGAGGGTTGGGTTGGAGCTGTGAGGGAGCTGTGCTGCCTCCCATGCTGCTGCTCCAGCTGAGTCACAAAGGAGGGATGCTGGTGCCATCTCCCCCTCCTGCAGCGATGCTTTAAAATAAAGCAGTGACAAATAAAATGCTGTTGCTGCATCCTGGGCATGGTTTGAGCTGGGGTTAGGTTGCAGCCAGCTTGGGGATGTGCAAGGATGGCAGCATGAGAGCAAAGGCAGAGCTGGGGCTGAGGGCAGAGGCTCTGCCATGTCCAGCTCCTGGGGTACCAGTCCTGGGCACAGCTCAGGCTTGGCTGGAGTCAGCCACACTCACTGTCACTGTAAGTGTGACCTGTGTGCCAAGGCTGCAGCACTACAATGCCTGCTGGTGGCTTTAGCAAGTGAGATAAGTCTCATTTTGAGTGCACACGGCTCGCTGTGTGTATATACATATATATGTGTGCATGTGGGAGTAGCTGTAGGAAAGCATGAACATACAAAGAGAACAAGCAGATATATAAATGTATATACACCCAGAACCATTACAGGCTTTTTTCATCACCAAAGAAAGCTCCCACAGAGACTGGGAACTCAACTAAACTGAGCCTTTAGGCAAGAACGGAGGAAACCAGAATGTGGAAGGGAACCCACAAAATAATGAAACATCCATTATAAAGCCATGGAAGCCAGGTCAATTCATTAAAAACATATGGCTGGCACTGACCCAGCAGTGCAGCCCCAGAGGAGAGGCAAGGCTGCTTTATGCAGAGCCAATAAACACAGCAAACACAGTAAACACAGAGACACTGCCCAAGAGACAGCCCATCCTGCCAGCAGTGCAGGGCTGGTGACAATTTCTGGTTCAAGCATTCAGGGGATCTCACAAGAGAGAGCCTGACCAGATGAGAGTGCAAACCCTGCAGATAATACACCAGGTAGAGATACAGATCTGGTCCTGCTGTCCCACTCGGCTGGCAGAGCTCACATTGGGAAATCTTTTGCCCCCATTCTAAATTGCTCTACGTGGAGCTGCATTGCTGAAGGATTACCATGGAGAAGAAACTCTTTCCAAACTGACAAGAAAGTGGAATCTGTTCAACAGAGAGAGCTGACTCAATTTCTGCCTTAACTCTGGATTCTTCTTGGAGGCCTGGCTGCCCAGGAGGGCAACACCTCACCTGTTGCTGTGTCTGAGGGCACAGCTGAGATGCTCAACCACCCCTCTCACAGCACAGCTACACTCAGGCTCCTAAGACAGGTTTAACTCATTAATTTAATGTTTATTTTCTGGCTGTTTAATACCCTCAGGACATCCTTGGGTTTTGTGGAGGTCCCTGGCTCTCCTCCCTGGCTGGGTACCTTTGGCAGTGCCAGAGGTTGCTATTTACTGCTGTTCCTTCAGGAGACCTGCCCATGCAAATAGTGCATAAAATGATAAAAGATTCAGTAAGCTTTCAGAAAGAGAACATTATTCATCTGCTCAGGAACATCTGGACATTTCAGAAGTCCTCCCAAATTTATGGAGTCTACTCAACAAACCTAAGTTTTTACTCAGGGGTAAATAAGCCATTCTGGGGGCTTTGCCAGGCATCTCCTCTCCCTCTGCTGTCTCTGCACACAATGAATAATGCAGCTTTCCAGCTCACCAGCCAGCAGCATTAGCCCCTTGTCTCCTTTAGGATATTTTTAGGAGCTGCCACAGGGGCTGAAGGCAGGACACAGCCCCAGCATCCCAGCTCCCCTCTGCACTGGGGAAGGGGCTCCAGAACCCTGGGCTGCCCAAACCAGCCCAGCTGTGCTGCCCGCCCAGGGTCAGCCATGGAACAGAGCTGCAGCCCGAAATGTGGGGCACTGGCTGGGGAGGGAGCTTTGCTTATTTAACACTGCTGTTGTCAAGAGAGAAACTGAAATCACAGCCCTGCTGAGAAGAGGTCAAGAGCTGAGGCAAACCTCCTGGAACAAGAGGAGGCTGGAAATATATGCCAGGATCTCCAGCAGCTCTATAAACATTTCTCAACAGGAAAAGGGATGGAGAAAGGAAAAGGAAAAGAAGAAGAAAAAGAATTATTTTAATCCCTTTTCTAAATATTTCCTCTGAGAAAGAATCCCCAAAAACTTTGGACAGTCAGCACTTCTCACTGCTCAGAGCTGCCCCAGCTCAGCACACACAGGCCTTGCCCTTCTGGCTTTCACAATGCAGAATCTCCCTGCTCACCTCAGATCCCTTTCCAGATTTAACCCTAATAGACCAGGGATACCTTGCATTTGTCTCTTCTATAGAGCAATGTTTTTATGAAGGTACTTCTCAAATTATCTTCACTTTTTACAATATTTTTTCCTTCAGCTCTATTCATCATCTTTTCTTTTCTTTTCTTTTCTTTTCTTTTCTTTTCTTTTCTTTTCTTTTCTTTTCTTTTCTTTTCTTTTCTTTTCTTTTCTTTTCTTTTCTTTTCTTTTCTTTTCTTTTCTTTTCTTTTCTTTTTTCAGGAAAACAAATAGCAAACCCATTAGGGTTTTAAGAAGCACTCAGAACTGCCTCCATTTCGTTATCATTGGTAGGATTAGAGTTTCTTTAAAGCCCACTGCTTCTGAAAAGCCTCTCTCTGCTTTATGCATTGTACAAGTGACCCAAGCCTTACTCTGTACTCTTAGAAAATCAGTCTCTGGGAAGATTAAAGCAGTTGGGATTTGGTAAAGAAGAAATTTTCTCATTATTTATGTTGCAATATTGAGACACAGGTTACAGACACATTAATATATTTCTTCATGAATTGTTATTTGCAATGAGAGGAAAAAACACAGAGAGTTTTCTCCTGTCATATTGCCTTTGCTTTGCTGTGAATACCATCTAAACCCACATAGTGATTAACAGACTGCATGGGTTTAACTGGTAATTATACATATTATTTGCATAGCACACTTCAGCCCATGTTTATTGTTCTTGCCTTCAATATTTACTTCCAGTAGAGACAGTAGGTAATTAGTTTCATAAAACTTCTGTTTGAGCAGATTCACTTATAATGGATCAAGAAATACTGAATTCAGCTTTGAGTTTAAGCATGTTTAAAGCAACAATGCTGTGTCTTTTGAGAGCCACTCAGTCTCATGAAGGGCTGACACACTTTGCTGAGCTCTGCTTGCTCAGGGCTTCAGCTCTGGCTCCTGCCCATGCCAGGCAATGCCTTTCAGTGTGTGAGGCTGTGGGAGCAGGGCTGAACACCCTGCCCTGCCCTCCCTGCTATTAGCCTGTGCCCTTCTCTGGGCACTTACAGGGAGGGTTTGCTTTCCAAGGGCTGGACTAGCTCTGGATGGAACATTGTTCATGAACATGATTGCTCTGAAATGCTGTGAGGGTTCTGTGCCATCTCTGAGCCTGAGGGCACCAGGGAGGCTGAAGGGATTTCTGCCTCCCCCTGGGGCTGCTGGTCCCTGCTGCACCAGTGGGTTTGACACACTCCTTTGCAGCAGCACGAGTGATCTCATGTGTTAGAGCAGCAGGTTTGAGGGGTCCCAGGGTTCCAGGCTCAGGAGCCCTTGCAGGCAGCACTTGCAGGCAGCTCAGCTCTGCTGGCAGGCACGGGCTGGCATGGGCTCCCTCACTGCTCCTGTTACTGCTGCCATGCCCACCCTGGGCTCTCCTTCCACACCAGATCCCTCAGCCTCATGTGTTTTACCTGTCTGATGAGCTGAGAGTTGTGCTGGGGGACAGCACACCCTCCTTTGAATGGAACTCTGTCATTTTCACAAAAGAGAAAAGGGGATTCTCATGTTTCCATAAGCAATGGGCATGTCTGCTCCCTCACCTGTCCTCGACAGGTAGATAAAAACACAGACAGATAAATGATATTCAACAGTTCTTTGCCACTTGGGACCGTAAGCATCTCCCTTTGGGAAGTCAGAGTGTGTTGTAGCAGCAGTGAAGATGGATAACAATTCTCTGGGGAGAGCAGCTTCCAGGCATCCCTGTTAGCATCCAGGCTGTCAGTAAACAGCTGCTCCCAAATCTCTCCCACAGCCTCACTGCTGCTCAGGCAGCCCCTGCTGCAGATCCAGGTGAAATCCCCTTTGAGGGGCTGGCCCTGCAGTATCTCAGTGTCACTGGCACTCTTGTATCATGTGGTTTGCATCAATCCAACGTTTTTCTGGTTCTCCCCCAGCAAACAGTTTTATGAGAAGTGTTTTTCATTGCACAGGCTCAAGCCAGCACAAATTCTTCCACTGCAGTGCAAGTATCCTCTTTAGAAACACTCTGGGTTTATTTGCAGGGTACATGGGTGGTGGGGGAGAGGAACAGACTCATGTTCTATTGCCTGGACAAGGCTCCTCTGTTTTCCTGCCTGACTGGGGTTGGTTTTGTCTCACTGGTATTTTGTTTTGTTGAAAAGCGTTTTTCTCAGAGGAGGGGGGATGTGGGTGTGCTGATGCACCTGTGTTTCACTTGTAGGAACCAGCAGATGCCTTTGAATCCCAGAGGAAGGCAGCATGGCAAATTCAAACTGGAAAACATTCTTACTGAGCAACAGCTAGGAAAAATTGAGTGGTATTCAGGCTTGCAGCTAAAGAAAGTTTTCTAATCCCATTGTCCTTTTAGGCAGGTTTATATAGTATCAGACCAGACTACAGCAAAGTTATAATGAGTTTTAAAAAGAAAAAAATAAAAAGAGGGAAGGAATTAAGTGGATTCTTGGAGATGCCATGCTTGAGTAGGTTACAAACTTTTAGAAGTTGTGTTTCTCCATTAGGGCCAATGGAAAGATGTCATCAAAAGCAAAGGAAGTAGATTCCTGCAACAAGCAAGCCTGTTCCAGAAGATAAGGATAAGCTTATTTCATAAACATTTGCCCTAGGAAGACGGTGCAGCAGAGTGAAGTCCTGAAATGATAAGGGGCCACTGATTTTATACATGCCTGTCATCAAAATTGAAAATAGTTTATAGGTCTTCCTGTTCAGAAAAGAATCCAATGCTTACATATACAAGGGTTATCAGGGTTTATTGAAAAATTGTCCTGTACCCAAGAGGATTTATTTTCCTGCTCATTATAACACCAACACAAAAGATACCAAGACAGTAAAAGTCCTGAGAAATTACTTTCAGGAGTCAGTAAATAAAAAGGCCCTTCTGGAGTTTGCTGTGAGCAGGACAAAGTTGCAGCACAGAAGAGGAGTGGGAAGGGAAGCCCAGGGCCAGGAGAACAGATTCCTTCAGAGGGAGGAGAAGGCAGGCAGGGCAAAATAAAAACCCACATACAACTTGTTAAACCTCCAGTCTCTGTATTCTGATTTACAGTGACCCCAGCCAGAACCCCAAAGAGGAGTGGCAGCACTGTGAGCCCCTGCTCCTGCCCTTGAGGGGGCTCCAGCACAGCTCAGTCTGTGTCCCACCACGGGCAGGGTGTGCAGAGCCAGCCCAGGGTCCCTGCCCTGCCTGCAGCCCCTGGGGCACAGCCGAGCCAGCCCTGCAGAGCTTGGCTCACTGTCCTGCCCCTCCTGGCCCTCAGCCCAGCCCCTGGCACTCAGCACCTGCTCAAGGCCCCCAGGGCCACCCCCCTGTCACTGCTGGCCCTGGGGCTGCCCTGTCCCTCCCCACAGCCCTGGGCACGCTGTCCCTGCCTGGGAGAAGCACTGAGGACATCCCTGTGCAAGCACAGTTCAAAACCATCCCTGTGCCCCAGAGCTCTGAGGGGGGCATTGCCATCCCCAAGGGCACCCCCAGGTGCGGTGGTGGCAGTGGCACCTGGGTTTGGGGCTGTGCTCCCTGAGCCAGCAGCGCTGCTCCCAGCAGGACACTGGGCAGGATCTGAATCCTGATCATGTCTGAGGAACAGGAATTCCAGGGATTGCCCCTGGCACGGCTGGGCTGGCAGGGCCTGCCCTGGTGTCCCTGTGCTCCAGCTCTGCTCCACTGCCCAGCTGGGAGCAAAGCTCTTGGAGCTCTTGCAGAAGGCTCTAGGTGCAGCTCTAGAGCTCAATCTTTATTATTTTAGCCTTGTATAAATTCAGGTTTCTATGCATTCCAGAGAATAGAGCACAGGAAGGTACTTGTGTCTTTTCTTGTTTAAGATTTTTCTTTTGAAAACTCTATGACTCCTTATTTTTGTCTCTGGGGATTTTGGAAGTTTGCAAACTTGAACGTAATAAGATTAAGTGTTGAGATGGGTACATGTACAGTGGTGGTTTTTCCTTTTTTTTTTTTTTAATTAAAAGAAAAATCTCTCATGAGCTGTGGGTGTTCTGTGGCCTGGCCTTGTTGCTGCAGCAGTTTTAGCTCTCCTTGCACTCTGCTGACCTCTTACATTCACTGTTACCTGGTCATAGATATTGTGAGGGCTAAAAGGTTGTGGTGAAAATAAATTTTGCTATTTACCTGGCTTTAAAATGGTATTTCTGTGACGTTTAATGAATTCTGTGATTGTTTAATGAACAAAAACTCCAGTTTATCTTGTCTACAGCAGTAGTTCCTTCTGTGGCTCCCCATTATTCTCCAATGAACACCATATCTGAAGGTAAGCCCTCAGAAGCTCAGATTTCTCTCTTGGCAGGAGGAAGGTAGAGAGGACAAGTGTTTTGAGTCTGGATGGGTCACTACCCTCCCTTTATTTAAGCTATTTACCATCTAACATTTTACATGACATTTTTGGCATGCCACAGCAAAGATTTTCAGTGATCAAGAAAAACCACGCTGGGGGAGAATGTTAATACTACTCTGCCCTTGATAGGATGGTGACTGGCAGCATATAAATACCCTGACAGGATGACAGAAATCTCTCTTCTATATTTACCAGGAGCCCTGGGCCAACATGCACAGTGGTGGGAACCCATCTGCTCTCCCCAGTCATTTTATCAACACGCTACTACTTAACAGCTGAGGCTTTTGTAATGGGTTTTTTTTAGCTTGGTGTGTGCAGGGAGCAGGAGTGTCTTTAACAGCACTGTGACAAAACCAAAATAAATCATAGAGGTGAATTGTAAATTGAAAGGTCTGGTGATTCATCTGATGAATCATATAAAGGAACAAATTAATTTTGACATCACTTGACCACTCAGATTTTCTACTACGAGCCTGACATCATTAGCTCATTAGCTCCAGGGTTACATGAGTCACGGGCAGGGGCAGGGGCTTGGGCAGCTCCTGGACAGCAAACACTGGGCACTGGGCAGTGTCATGGAGAGGGCAGGGGCTTGGGCAGCTCCTGGATTGGGGGCATGGAGAGGGTTCTGGTCAGCACTGGGGACAGCTCCAGTGTCATGGAGAGGGTTCTGGTCAGCACTGGGGACAGCTCCAGTGTCATGGACAGGGTTCTGGTCAGCACCAGGGACAGCTCCAGTGTCATGGAGAGGTTCTGGTCAGCACTGGGGACAGCTCCAGTGTCATGGAGAGGTTCTGGTCAGCACTGGGGACAGCTCCAGTGTCATGGAGAGGGTTCTGGTCAGCACTGGGGACAGCTCCGTGTCAGTGTCACCGGATGGAGAGGGGTTCTGGGGTCAGCACCAGGGACAGCTCCGGTGTCATGGACAGGGTTCTGGTCAGCACTGGGGACAGCTCCAGTGTCATGGACAGGGTTCTGGTCAGCACCAGGGACAGCTCCAGTGTCATGGAGAGGTTCTGGTCAGCACTGGGGACAGCTCCAGTGTCATGGACAGGGTTCTGGTCAGCACTGGGGACAGCTCCAGTGTCCCCATGCAGATCCATCCCCTCTGGATGCACGCTGCCTGGAGGGGGTGGCACAGGATCTGCCATGCCTGACATTTTGACTCACAGCACTTGAGATTTGGTTTATAATTTTAATTTCTATTTACCAGAAGTTAATGAACACTATACTGCTGAGCACCTGCCTTTCCCAGCCTTTTGGCTTTATGTCCCGTGACAAAGTTTCATTTTTGATTTGGATATTTGCTCTCATAAACATTTCTCTCCCACTTCTGGAGACTTTTTAATCTCACATTCAAAATCAGCCGCTGGAGCACTGGAGACAACAGCTGGGATCATTTTCCCCTGGATTCAGGGAAGGCCTGGATTCCCATAAAACTACCTTATACCCAAGTTTGAAATACAGGTCATGTGCCAGAGTTTATTTCTGTCAAAAACTTTACTGAAAGGCAGTGCCAGTGTGTGTGTCTGAGTGGAAAATGCAGATTTCTCTTTCATTTTCAGACCAGACCTCTCAGACACTTCTGCCTATCAACACCTCAGTGCAGAAAGGCCCTATTTACTTCACTTCAAGCAGATGTCTACATTCACTGGTGTCTATTGAAGAATTTAAGTTTTCTTCTATGAACACAGCAGAGAATTATTAAAAAAAAACATTAATTGCCCTCAAGGCACCCATATTTATTTTCAGTCTGTGTAGCTGTGTGAGAGCCTGGAGGTTTTTCTCTGCAAGCAGAGCACCAGGATGGACCAAGAGCAGAAATGAGTCTTTTGTCCTTGCCATAAGGGCAGTGGAATCTCCCCATCCAAATGTTTTGTGTTAAATCCAAACACAGGAGGCATAAACAGGCTGTAAAAAGGCAGCTGCTCTAAAAGCCTGATAGCAAAGTTAGTCTGTGAAATATATTGGTGTGAATTCATAATGTCTGAGCAGTCTCAGCTGAATTAGAGACTGGAGAGAGGACTATAGCAGCAAAATATAATTTCAGAATTCGAGTTAGCCAAATGAGGTAATTCAAGGTTTAAGTGGTACTTTATGTTCTTAACATTTTCCACAGCACCTTTTGAAAACACCAAGGTGAAATAATCACTGTTGCAGAACCACAGATTCCTCTCAGGGAAAGTGTTTCATTCAGTGCAAAATGCAAGTCTATCTGAGTATTTGTGTAAAGCTGAGGCTTTTTCTTCCCCTTTGTAAGGCTGCAAAATAAAGTGTTGCTGGATGAGTCTGTAAGAAACAGAAATGTTATTATTTTTTTTATGTTACCAATAGTAATCTATTTTAAAAATGAAAAATGTATGAACATGTAATCACCTTAAATTAATGTTCACTTTAAAATTCAAAACCCCAAACAACAGCATTACCAATGAGATGTTATCACTGCTCCCTATTTGTATGCTTTCTGGAAATTAGTTTACTGGAATTAGCTGGGTTTGAGTTTGACAGAATAAGCTGGAATATAGTTTGACTTCTATAAAAATGCCTACAGAGATTATGCAACAGTTAATTTTTTGTTTAATTGTCCAATATACATGAAGCCTTTGATGGCAAAAGAGGGTGGAAGTACTCAGGAGGTAAAAAGAGAATCCAATTAACCAGTTTTCCAAGCTGTCTCTGTTAAATTCATGCACCAAACCCAGAGAATTGTGATATGGTTTTGAATCCACTGTTAACTCATCACAGCAGTCCTGTTCCAGGGTAAGTGATTTTAATTAGCTGACACAAACTTTTCCCCCCATTCATCACACTCAGGTTTCACATGCCCTCAGCCTTCACTGGGTTTCTTAAGGATGAGGATGATTATCACTGATGAGAGGTTTCATTTATCTCCTGGGCTGGGCCCTTTGAAGCACCAGCAGCAGGGCCCTGCACATGCTGCACCTGTGAAAACACCAGCCTGGAGTGCAGGGACAGCACTGGAGCCTGGTCAAAGGCAGACCCTGGCAGTTTTGTCCTTGCTAAAACTTCTCCTAAATGTGAAAAATGTCTGTTAAACACAAGGTAAGAGAATTCATGGAAAAAAAACCCCGTGAGCATGAAGGCAGTTTTGTGTGTGTTAGGTGAGCCCCAGTGAGTGGAGCAGCAGGGGAGGGGTGCCCTGGGGCTGCACTGGAGCTGTGCTGGAGCTGGAATTACAGCTGGCAGTGGAGCTGAAAGTAGGGCTGCACTGGAGCTGTCAGTGGAGCTGGAATTGGAGCTGGCAGTGAGAATGCAGTGGAGCTGCAGTGGATCTGCACTGGAGCTGTCAGCACAGGGCTGCTGAAGCACCCAATCCCCAGCCCACCCCCATTCCCAGGGAAAGAAGAGCTGGTGGGAGCAGCAGCACCCAGGGCAGCAGCCCTCTCCCAGTGACTGATAGGGCCAAGGAGCTGCAAGATCCCCTGAGCACTTCAGAGAAGAGCCTTAGCCTTGTAATTTTTTATTTTTATCCTTTTCAGGAGGGTCAACATTATTTCCTTCATGGTCACTGCTGAGCACTACATAAATCCATATCCACCTGTGATTAATGGCTCTTTAGTTCCAAAGGAAGGGGTTAGCTAAAACTTTTAGTCACTGTCAAACTTCATCATTTTCCCACTTTCTTTTCCTGTCTTCTGTGACGTTTCTCCATGGCAAAACCTAATGGAAGCTGCCCTCATACTGGATGGGCTTGGAATGAACTTCAGATGATACATATCACACCTACAGGCCACCCTCTCCATGTACCTGTTGAAAACCAAGTGTCACAGGCCTGTGAATATTTTAAAAGCATGAGAAATCAGGGTCTTCCTGTTTCTGTTAATTGACTGGGTGAAAAAATATAGTACAGGAATAGAAATTCAATAGTGGCCTAATGGCACAGACAGTGAAGGTCATCTTCTTCCTCTGACTGCACTAACTTGGTTCCTGGCTCACACAGCATTTGACATCTCCTTCAGCTCGATCTTCACTGGCTCCTGTGTGGGAATTGCCTCAGGATGGAGTTTAGGTTTCATAAAGCATGAAAATGCAAGAAATTGCAGCGAGTCCCGGGGCTGAGCTTTCACAGAGCGGCTGATCCCCCATCCCTGGAGGTCAGCAAGAAGCAGCTCCAGACAGATCCTCGGGCACAGCCCTGCCATTCCAGGCTGGAGAGAGCCCTGTGAGCCCAGGGCCACCCTGGCAGGGCAGGGGCAGAGGGCAGCGGCCACCCCGGGCTGGGCCAGCCTCGCGTGCGGTGCCAGCGCGGATCCACGCACACGGCTGGGGTGGGTTCATCCTGCTGCCTTCAGGGGTGGGTTTGTGCTGCTGCCTTCAGGGGTGGGTTTATCCTGCTGCCTTCAGGAGTGGTTTTATCCTGCTGCCTTCAGGGGTGCATTCATCCTGCTGCCTTCAGGGGTGGGTTCATCCTGCTGACCTCAGGGGTGGGTTTCTCCTGCTGCCTTCAGGGGTGGGTTCGTCCTGCTGACCTCAGGGGTGGGTTTGTCCTGCTGACCTCAGGGGTGGGTTTCTCCTGCTGCCTTCAGGGGTGGGTTCATCCTGCTGACCTCAGGGATGGTTTTATCCTGCTGCCTTCAGGGGTGGGTTTGTCCTGCTGACCTCAGGGGTGGGTTCATCCTGCTGACCTCAGGGGTGGTTTTATCCTGCTGACCTCAGGGATGGTTTTATCCTGCTGCCTTCAGGAGTGGGTTTGTCCTGCTGCCTTCAGACACCCCTGTGCCTGTGGTGCCAGGTGAGGCTGGGTCCCTCAGCAGGGAGAGCTGTGTGCAGGGAGCAGCTCAGAGGGTTTGTTCTGCTGCTGTGTGCCCAGCACAGGGTGGCACAGCCAGGCAGAGCCTGAGCACCCCAGGGGCTCCTGCCCTGGAACCTGGGTCCCTCTGGCTTCACCCTCATGCTCAGAGCCAAGGGATGGGGCTGCTGGCCCCTTCACCTTTCCCTGGCCATCCAAAGCCCTGCTCAGGGAAGCTGAGGATGCTGCAGCACAATTATTTGGTTGGAGCCCAGCCATGGAAGCCTCTCATTCTCACTAACAATTTCCTGGTGATCAGTGTTCAAGGGACGGCAATGTACAAAGGCTGCTGCTTTTTAGCAGGTTTGTTGTGAAATTTCTGGTTCCAGATTTAATTCTTGCAATTTCCACCATTGGCCTTGCCCACGTTTTCAGGGAGGGAGCCAGAAAACCATAACTCTGTTATTGCCACACATTGAACTTCTTCTTCTCTAAATAATTCCTCTTTGATGAAATGGCGAGGGCAGAATGTTTGCAAAGTCTTGTGAAGCTTCGAGGGGTTTTGGGTTTTTTGAAACGACAGATAAAGCCATGATCTCTATCACTAAGAAAATATTTGCTGAAATCCAAATTTGTGACCTCAAATTGCCCAAACCTCACAGAATTCTTCACTTTCCAAAGCCTGTCTGATTGACTGGGAGTGGAAAGCCATTCTTCTAAAACTTTGCAGTGACTCTAATTGCATTTTAATATTTGATATGCTTTAAAATTGCAGAGAAAGTATTGACATGGATGCTGAGCCATCCTTCACAATACATGAGCTGCCCTACAAGAATATTTGTGTGGTGACAATGAGAGCTGTAATTACCTGTGATCCAAGATGGACAGTAGTGACATGTTTTATTCATAAGACATGAATCATTAGTGCCTTTGCAACAGCCTGGAGAGAATGAGAATATTTATTAACTGTACAAGACTAATGACTGCTCTCACAGGCTTTCATTGGTGCCAGCTCAGGTCAAATCTCTGTATGGACTGTAAGGAGATGGTTAAGGGGCTTTTCATGGAGTTAATTTCCTTGACTGAATGTGTGAGGAACTTCACTGAGGAAAAAAAAAAGATTTTAAATGCAAACAAACAAATAAACCTTCTGATATTATAAACTGGAAGTTCAGATCAGCTGAATATTTTTGTTGAAAGAATTTTCTACTAGCAGTTGCTGTTTTATTTTTGTTATTTGCCCTCTGGAATTTGCGGTGGAAAAAAAGCCCTACAAAGTGAAAAGCATTGAAATGAAAGTTTCTGCATATAACATACTCAGAATATTTGGGTTTTAATGCAGAATTTGCCTTTTCAAAGCACATAATTTTATTTTCAAATTAATTTAATTTCTTATGTCTGACAAATTGATATTATTTATTTACCTGTCAGTAATGAAATACTACAAACTCACACTGGATTTTGGCAAGGAAATAGATCCAAAACCCCCACTGATGTTTGCAAGTAAGAAAAAAATCTGGTTTAAAGTATATTTTGAAATAAATTTTGAAATGAGAGTGTCTAAGTTTGAAATGCAAAGTCAGTTTGAATGACTAACTCCATCCAACATTTTCACAGCACAGCTTTCTTCCTTTCAGCAGGAGAACAGGCACCACAGCTGACATGAGAGGGAAGCAGAAAATTCTCCAAAGAATAACATTCTAATTCATCTTGAAATAAACACTGAGGGTCTGTGACTGACTCCTGTAAAGGTAGTAAAAAAAAATACCATATAGAAGATGAACAGAAGCAGTAAAAGCCATCTATTGCAATGTATCATGATGCTGTTACATTGCTATCTGCCAACCAGCAAGTAAAAATTCCTCCTGTGACAAAATTGTAAATGCCACAATAACACCATATTTTCTGCTTTGTTTCTTAGAGGTGAAAAAAAAAAGTGTAAACTTGGGAAAAACATGAAGAAAAAAATCATAAAACTGGGGATTTGTATAAAACTCTGGGAGGGGAGCTGGGAGCTGGGGCCATTTTTTCTGGGGTCAGCTGACTCCATTTCTCTGGGGGTCAGATTTGAGGATTATTTGGCTGATCAGGGTGTTTTTAATCTGTAGATATTTTTTTTCACAGAAAAAATGATTCTGATCTACTGATCACTCACCTGTTGGGTCTAATGCTTCATGATTGCCTGCAGCACTATGCGTGCTCTATTTTGCTGAAAAATTCACCCCTAATCAGTCCTGTTTGTTAAGAATATTTACATATCCTGACTGAAGAACTTAAAAATGGTGAGGAAAACAAGCTTTTTGTGTCTCAGTTATCACCAGCTCCTGTAGCCACGGCAGATGCAAAGTGCTGAAACATCAGCTTGTGGCTGTGTCTTGCCTGGTAACTGCTTTTGACATGGTGTGCCAGAACCTGAGTGCCATTGGAACCCAGTTCTCTGAGTTTAATTGACACAAACACAACACAGAAAAGTTGAGACACACATGAGGAGACAGGAGGGGTGGTGGGAGCCCTGCATGGCCTGCAAGCACTTCAAGTCTGTGCTGAGCAGCAAGAATAGCACTCAGGAGCAGGTCATTGCCAAATGTCCCCTCAGAGGCTCAGCTCTGGGCATGCACAGCCTCCACCTTTCTCAAAATCAGAGGCAGAAAAGCTTAAATGGTGCTTTAACCACTGCCAGGCTCCATCTCTGGCTTGTGTACACCCTGCAGGGAGCAGGGGAAGCCAGGATCCATCTCTGGTGTGTGTAACCCCTGCAGGGAGCAGGGGAAGCCAGGATCCCTCTCTGGTGTGTGTAACCCTCACAGACAGGAGCAGGGGAAGCCAGGATCCATCTCTGGTTTGTGTAACCCCTGTCACAGACAGGAGCAGGGGAAGCCAGGATCCATCTCTGGTTTGTGTAACCCCTGTCACAGACAGGAGCAGGGGAAGCCAGGATCCCTCTCCGACTCAGCGGCTCTCTGCCTTCCCTGCTGTTTCCGTCTGCCTCTGCTGCAAGCACCCTGCACCCAGACAGCTCTCATTGCATTACATATTCCCCCAGGGAGTTTGACAACATCCCTGGGCTTCTAAAAGCAGCAGCATCTCTGCGTTCCTCACACAGAAGGGGATGGTAGATGGATGCAGCACCTGTGCTCTCTGAGCTGTGGCTCCTGCTGCACACCAAACCCCAAACACAGAGCTCACCCCAGCTCCTGCAGCTGCCAGGGCTTTCTGGGAACAGACCTGAGGCTCCCTGGGGAGGGCTAAAAACCTATTGAGATAGGGATGCTAAAGCTACCAGCAGGAATGGGATGTGACTATAATCTGTTCTCTTTAAGAGAGAATATTGACCTGAAATTTGTATTTTGTTTCATCTAGCCATACATGTTTCTCAAACAGTTGGAGACTTACCTAATATTTGCCTTCAACCTGAACAGAATATTTCAGTCCACTTTCACAGTACCTGCAGATTCACAGAATCAAGATCAGGCAGTCCAAGCACCAACCCAGCTCCACCATCACCACCCCTAAACCCAGGAGCCACATCCAGAGGCTCCTGAGCACTTCCAGGGACAGTGACCTCACCCCTCCCTGAGAAACTTATTCCAGTGCCTGACCACTCCTCCAGTGAAAGCTTTGTTCCCTAATATCTAATCAGAACCTCTCCTAGTGCAACTTAAGGCCATTTCCTCTCATCTTTTCACTCGGAACAAGGCAGAAGGGACTGACCCCCACCTGGCTACAACCTTTTTTCAGGTAGTTCTATAGAGCAATGAGGTCCCTCCTGAGCCTTCTCATCTCCAAACTAAAGAAAAAAAAATCCAGTTAAGTTCTTTTTAACCATCTTCTTAACATTTAGGTAAATGTCAAGGTATTTTATGCTCAATAATTTGAAGAATTGAAATTACCCACTTTGAAAATACATAAATGGAACTCTTAAGACAGTTCCAAAAGTATGGCTGACTATCATTTCTACTGAACCTCACCACTGAGTTCTTCCTCACCTGGAAATCTAGTTCAGTTCCCTTTCCCCACCTGTTCCCCTTTTTCCTTTAAGAAAAGAAACTGGAGTCCTCAAATGCATCAAAATATATTCATTGCCCTGATTCTGTACATCTAATTCATTTCCACTGATTATTTTAATTTTTTCTATTTCCACAGATTATTTAGTTTATTTTTTTCTCATAGTTTTACCTAAAACCTCGAATACTGGAGAGAAAGCATTTAGGGGATATTCTGGTGCTGCTGCCTGGGAGTGCTGCTCTCTGCTGGAGCCCTAAGCTGCTGCCCTGTGAAACTCTCTGGGCTGGGCTCTCCTGGGGCACAGTGTGGGTGTGCTCACCATGGAGAATGTGCTGAGCACCTCCCCTGTGGGATCTGCAGGGTCCACAGGACAAAGAGGAAATGAGAATCTGGCTCCGTGTTCTTAGAAGGCTATTATATTATATTATATTATATTATATTATATTATATTATATTATATTATATTATATTATATTATATTATATTATATTATATTATATTATATTATATTATATTATATTATATTATATTATATTATATTATTACATTACATTATATTATGTTGTATTAATCATCAGATCATATCATATTATTATATTACATTATATTACACTACATTACATACATTATTATTATAGACTACTGTACTAAAACTATACTAAAGAATACAGAAAGGATACAGACAGAAGGTATAACAAGAATGATAATGAAAAACTCGTGACTCCTTCCAGAGTCCCAACACAGCCTGGCCATGATTGGTCATTAAGTAAAAACAATTCACCTGTTGGATAAACAATCTCCAACCACATTCCAAAGCAGCAAAACACAGGAGAAGCAAATGAGATAATGATTGTTTTCCTTTTTCTCTGAGGCTTCTCAGCTTCCCAGGAGAAGAAATCCTGGCGAAGGGATTTTTCAGGGAATGTGACAGTGACACTCCCCAGCCCCTGCCAAGCATCTGCTGTGCTACTGTCCCTGCAGGTCTGAGTTGAGGGCCAGGGAACAGCTCAGTGCTCAGGGGGTCAGGGGCTCTGGGGGGCTCTGGGGGGCTCTGTGTCCCATCTCCTGCTTCCAGCCTGGCATGGATTCCCATGCTCTGGGAGCTCTGTGTCCCATCTCCTGCTTCCAGCCCTGCTGGGATGGGTGCCAGCCAGCACAGGGGACCCTGAGGGGACCCTGTGGGACAGGGTTGGTCTGGCACCCTCCCCACTGGGCAGTGACTGATGCTCCTGCACCATCTGAGAGGGACGAGGGCACCGTGAGCTCCCTCCCCATGGCCTGGCCTTTCTCCTCACCCCCTCACAGTCCCAGCTGAGGAGAACACCCCCAGGTGTCAGAAAAGAAATGGACTCCTTGTGGTTCTGGAGAAGGGCCTCTTCCTGCAGCCCAAAAGAGGGGAACAGCAGAGCTGTGGCCATGCCCACCCCATGTGTCACCTGCTGCTCTGGGATCCCCCTGCCAGTGCCCTCCCCAGCCCCAGCACAGCCACCACTGCTCCTTGGCAGGTCGTTCCCCTCCTGACAATGTCTTCATTGCCACTCCTGCCTTGTTTGTTAAAGAACTGCTAGCTTGACAGAAAGTAGGGGAAAAAAAAAAGAAATTAAAATCCAGGATCTGTCTTATTCATATCCACTTGCAAATAAAAAGCACTGTGGAAACACTACCCAAGCAGAAGAGAGATTTATTTTCAAGCATGTGAGCAGTTTAAGGTCATTTACTTAAAATTACATTCAAGAAACAACAGTGATGCTTCTGCATTACTCTCTGCCTTTAATGCCATTCTGCATCTAATCTGTCTTCCTGCTCAATAGAAATAGCTTACTCCCACGTCTGAGCAGAGGATTGGGCTGGAGCCCGCATCTCAAACACCTCCTGTCACCGGCAGGGAATGCCATTTTTAGATCTCCCATTCCAAAGAAAGGTCAGTCACTATTCCAAACAATGGAAGGAGAAAATAGTCAGTCCACTTTACCCTTTCTCCAGCTTGTAAAAGGAAAACAAACAAACAAACCAACCAACCAGACATCAGTGCCAAGGTAATTTCCAGTATTTTAATATAGTTCCACAGAATCAACAGACTCTGGCAGTAAGTTTTTTCCCTCAAGATGCCATCATACATTTCTGACAACAGAACAGCAGTGCCGTGAAAGGACATCAGATAAGAAATACAGCTGGTTGAAATCTGCATTTCAAATTCCTCACAACATTTTTCAGGAGAAAAAGAAATCCTTCTTCAGAAAATAAGTATAATAAAAACCCCAACAACAGCGTGTCAACACAAAGCAAATGCTCAGCCTTGACTTTATGGATTCATCCAGGAGGTTGTGGGGAAATGTCCTTCAGGGCATGGAAATTGGAAAAGACAAGCTGAATTCCCAAGGTTGGATCAGTATTTTCATTTTTCCCCTCAGGCTCTCTGGAAGCCCATGGGGAGCAGCCCTTCAGCCCAGCCACAGAAGTTGGGTGGCCCAAGGGCTTCCATGGTACTGGTGGAAATTCCAGCAATTTTTGCTTGAAGGTGCCCAAAGTTTCCAGGCAGCTGCTGCTGAGCTCAGGAATTGGCCAGTGGAAGATCTCCAGCACCTCCACAGCCACTTCTTGTTCCCCTTCATTGAAACTTTCCTAGTCAAGCTTTCAAAATAACTTACTTTCTGTTTGAGATCTTAGCTGTTTGGTTTTTTTTTTTAGAGACTCCCTGCCAAGCCTCCCTAAGCTTTTGGCTCAGATGTTGGTGAAATTACCCAGCACTTACCTCCTTGCAGAAGAGGCACAATGTGGTTCCAGGGCCACAGGCCATGAAAAGTCACTCTGAATTAGCAGCACAGAGGGGTTTGAGTGGCAGAGTGAGAGGAGGATGTGGTGCAAATGCTCTGTCATTGTGGTTTGGGCTGAGTGTATGGACACATGATTGCTAGCCACAGAACAGAGCTCATTATTCAACATATAAAATATTCCTTATGAGAAATAAGAACTCAAAAAGGAAACCCATCACACCTATATCTATGGTGGTATTTAACACTTTTTGGATACTCCAAAAGGAGCTTAATGAACCTGAAGAACAAAAATAAAAGTTCTATTTTGGGTAATTATTGGAAGTAGTTTTGCAGGTTTAAGGTCAGAAAAATGGGAAAAATAAAAAGTACAGACTGCTCTGCCTGAAGTTTCATAGATGATTTTTATTTTGCATTATGTAATCAAATAAACACATCACAACATTATCACTTGGGGCTTGAAATGCAGTGAATGTCCCTGGAGCTCCTTAGACGCCACCTGCCACAGAGGAAACATCTCCCTTGAGGCTCCAGGCTCCAGGCCAGGTGAGGTAAACCAGCACTAAAAATTCCCTTCTGGTGTGATGGTGTGAATATATAAATACATAACCCAGGCTGATTTGCTGTGAATGCTCTTGGACACATGGCTGAGGACACCTCTATGGCAAACATCAGCTCTGCTGGCACCGAGCAACCTTCACAGGGAGCTCTCCTCATCCCTTCAGTGACCCAGTGCTTGGTAATTAAGTGCTTTTCCCCCTTCAGTTCTTATGCAGAGCCCAGCCAGGAAAGATGCAGCTTCTTCATGTGTGCTGTTGAAATAAATTGCTCCTGAGGATGAAAACAGGAATGTTGCAGGGAATTTTTGAGTATTTGGGAGAATGTTTAAATTCTGGTCAAGATTGGGTTCTTAAATATGTATCCTCCTTTTTTCTACAGCTTGTTCTGACTGTTGTCTTTATCCTTTCCCCTATACTCTTTTCCAAAAATCTTTTTGGTTTTTTTTTTTATTTTTTCCCCAGTTATTTAGGCCCAAATAAGTGGGGAAAAGGTTTTAGATACCTCAGCATGCAGTGAGTTGTGATTCTGGCTCTATTCTGGTATATTCAGAATAAATAAAATTATAGTTTCAGCTATTGTATATATATAGTTTTGTAAATAAAGAGTATTAAGTGGGAAGAAATTAGACAGGAACATTTCTGCTTAAAACTGGCTTTATTCTGGGCTGCAGGTCAGCAAGTCAGCCTGGGTGCAGTGTGTAGGGGTGACACCTCCTGCTCTGTCCCAGGAACATCTCACCTGCCAGAGCTGAGCAGTCTGGGCACTGCCTCGGTGGCAAATTCCAGCAGAATTTAGCCCTGGATAGACTCCACAAAGCAAATTTATTCAAACCATTTCATATTGAAGAGCCTGATTACCATTTACCAAATGATGCCTTTCTATCACTTCAGCAGTATCAAAAGGCTTTATTGTAGATGAGATCAAATAAATATAGCAAAAAAAAAAAATTGAAAAAAGAACAGAGTCATATCCTGACTGATAGCAAGCTCCTACAGACTACTGCCACCAGCTGAGACTATGTGCCAATATTTTTATCAGCCATCATTACCAAACATGCAGGCTGGAAGAAAACAGCAGCCTAGAAGCGGTGTTTAAGAAAGCCCTGGGAAAGGAAGAGAACAGAAGAGGAGAGCTGCTGAGCTGAATCAGCATGTGGGCTGTAGCTGGAACAAAAGGATTCTTCAGTTCATGCCAAAAATACTCGTCAGTGCTGCTGTTTTTTTAAGCTTAACATTCATAGGTGACTTTTCCTCCTTCTGAACAGCCTTGTGGGCAGCTGCTGTGGCTCAGGTATGGGTGGCTGGCAGAGCCCTCTCTCTGCTCAATTCCAGGGCTTCCTTGGGAGAGGAGCTCAGGGAGCAGGGCAAGGGGGCCCTCTGAGCCTCTGCTGTGTCCCAGGACCACTCCAGGCCCTTCTCCAAAGGAATTCTTGCTTCTGAATGTGGTCCAGCCCTTCCTCTTCCTCTGCCTTCTCAGCTGGCAGGACCTCAACGACAGCTCAGCAAAGCATCTGCTGAAGATCCCAGCTGCAGAGGCGCCTTCCATCTCACTGGGGTATGAACACAGTCTTTAGGGGACTCATTACAAAGAATTCAATATGATTAAAATTACCAAAAACCCCACAAGTGACCAAAAGATTGTTTTCCTTGGTGCTCAGTTGTGGTGGTGTTTGAGGGTCCCCAGGATGAGGGAAGAGATGAGAGTGTTGACTCCATGTTTCAGAAGGCTGATTTATTATTTTATGATATATAGCATATTAAAAGAAATAAATAGAAGAACTATACAAAAGAAAGAGAAAGGAGACATCAGGAGGTTAACAAAGAAAGGAATGAATAATAAAATCTCATGACAAACTCAGAGTCCAACACAGCTGGCTGTCATTGGCCATTAATTAAAAACAATTCACATGCAACCAATCCAAGATGCACCTGTTGGTAAACCATCTCCAGAGCACATCCCACAGCCATCAGATAGTTATTGCTTATATTTTGTTTCTGAGGCCTCTCAGCTTCTCAGGAGAAAAATCCTAGCAAAAGGATTTTCATAAAATATGTCAGTGACACTAAATTAGCCTGAAGGATTCATTATTGTAGGGAGCCACAGAGTCCAGAAATGTTAAAAGCTTCAGGAAAGATCAGTTATATATATAAGTTCATATAGTTCATCAGTTATATATATAAATTCATCAGTTATATATAGAAGATCAGATATATCAGTTATATTACCAAAAAAAGAGGGAAATAAATCATCATACTGAAGAAATGCAAAGAATCTTCTCAAGTTTCAGGTTTAAATGAACATTTAACTTCCATCAACAGGATGGGTGATGGCAGAGCTCACACCCAGATTCTGCTGCTGCCTCTGCCTGTTCTGTGAGCAGCTTGGAGGCAAACCAAGGAACAAACAAAGAAAATGCAGAAATTCTACATGTAAGGCTGATTATTTTAAGGTGTGGGTAGGAAAATGCGCATGTCTGGGTCCTCTGGGACTCCCTGGGAATGCCACTGGGGAGAAGTGATCCTGCTGTGCATAACCTGCCCCGTGTGTTTGTGTTTAGCTCAGCTGTGGGAAGCAGGCCTCACTCGTAAAGCTGGGGCTAAGCTTGCATTTTGCAGCACTTCAAAGAGCACCACCAAAACCAATCTTTTAGAACCTGAACATGTTTGTTATCTTGCTAATCCTAAAGCAAAGAGATCTAAGGAGGCAGTAAGATGAACAATGAAAAAAAAGTTACAGTGCATACACTTGCGAAAACCAAGGTGTCCTTTTATTCTTCAGCTAGAAACGCAGTTTTTGTATCTGAGCAATTTAATAATAATAAAACAATAATTTCAGCCTCAAAATGCACTTGCTTTTAGGAAATTAAACCAGCTTTTTAGTTAAATAACTCTTCCCTGGGAAAAGCTCAATCTTTGGTGTTGAAATCACATTTACATGAAGCATTCCCTCATTTAGGGGCATTTAATTACTTCAGGAGTATGAAGTATAAAAATACATCCATACAGAAAAGTTGAGAGAAAATAATGCCCTTTACTTCATGGCTTTGCTGATTATGGGTCAGTAGGAATTAGACTGGGCTTTAATTCTTCCCCAGCGTGAAAGGGATTCAATCAGTTACACCATGAGCTGATACTATTAATGCAGTCGTGGCCCAAAAGGAACCAGCCCTGAAGGGAGATGCCAAAATGAATTCTTCATGTGGCAACAAAGGAAGGCAGAAGACTCCTTGAGAGCGAGTCTCGTCTGCACTGAGGACAAGGCTGACGTTTCATAAGCCTCCAAATGAGTTTGCTGTGAATTTCCCATTCGTGTTTGGACATCCAGCTCTTGCTAAGGGCTCCACAGGCATTCAGAGCATCACTAAAGGAAGGCATTAGATTCAGTATGACACTGAGTTACAACTTCAATGGGGAAATTATCAAATAGCGAATTATTTCATAATGCAGCCACCACTCAGGCGTTTAGGTACGTTTCCATCTTAATTAAAAGGCAAAAAATTGCAAAAGGATTCAAGGAAACATCTAAGTTTTTGTAATCAAAGCATAAAATTAATCTATGGAACAAATTACTGCATAGCAAACTAATGATCTTTTCAAAAGAAAACACTGAGAGGCTTTGGGAAAAAAAAAAAGGTTTCCTGTCTACCTCTCCCTACAAAAATGTTGAGTTTTTGGGCGCAGGCCCAGTAGTGATGTGCAGGAGGGCAGCACACCCCCAGGCACAGCAGTTCTAGGCTGGCTCCCATCCTGCCAGGCTCCCTTCTCCCACGGAGGCTGTGCTGAGGGGATGGCAGCAATGACAGGCAGCTGTGGAGGAGAGCCTGGCAGGGCTGGGGAGAGGATGAGAGCCCATCCTCTGTCCCTGGGCACACCGGGGCTCCAGGAAGCCTTGGGAAGGGCAGGGACTCATTAGCCCACTTGTACCACCCCAGGGTCTGAACTGCAGCATCCTGGTTTGTGGATAAGGTGCTTTGGGTCAGAACAGAGGTTTTTAAAGTGTGCTTGTTGTCAATTATTTCCTCCTCCTGCCGAGTTCTGTTGAACTGGACTCAAAGCATTAATGGAGCAGGACTTTCATCATCAAAAGATATGAAAATTCACATCAATAGAACTGTCTGATCAGCATTTGCTCTTCAAAAATGAGTAAGAATGTTTTATTGCATGACAATAAAGCAATAGCAATGGCCAAGGTGAATAAACATTTCCCAGGCATTCCTTTAGGATGCCATGCACAAACTGTCAGCAGCTGCTCCATAATGATCTCATGAGCCCAGGAGTGCAGGGCCTCCTGCTCCAAGGAAATATTTCAGAACGGGGAAGGCATTTGCTGTTTATCTGTATTAATATTATGAAATGGCTTATGACTGGACTGCAAAATGAATGAATTTGTTATAATCTGGGTGCCAGAGCCTTTGGGAGCAATGGTCAGGCTTCTGCTGACCTTCACTGAAAAATATCCAGACACCACCGGGTGATCTGCAGAGAGCAGGATAAAAATGTGTGCAAAGAGATTACAAAGTATTTGTGTTTCATTTTAAAATGTGTGGAAAATCACATTAATGAAGAGTCAGCCAAATGCACACGGGCCATCTGACTGTTCAAAAATCAAGGTTAACTTACATTTAAGAGATTTTTTTATAAGCTCCATTCAGGCACACATTTCTCCACTGTGCAAAGGTTATGGTTCCTTTGCTGGTTCTTTTCCTTGTTGATTCAGGATTTGAAACATATCCAAGGGTATTTTTTTCCCATTCGTGACTTAAGTCTTGCTCATACACAGAACTTAAAGACATAATTTTAAAAATTTCTTTATTAGCTATATTTATTAGCTACATTCATATATCAGCTAATCTTCATGTTTTAAACAGAGTCTGACCTGTTTCCTCTCAAAGCCATGCAGAGCTTTCCTCCTGGGCTTCCAGCAATCCCAGACACTTATCACTTTCTTTGCAGTACTGATTTTTCTTTGATAAGATAGATCCCTGTTTGGTATAGCTAAATGTGATAGATATTTGTTAAGTACTTCTTTGAGATAAAATATTATTTCTTTTCCCTCTTTAATTTATAAAATGCAAAATGGCAAAGCTCCTAACTTGCCTCACCTGCTGAGCCACTGAAAGAGATGAGAGCATAAATATCTATGACATCCACATTATTACCAGCTACATTCATTAACAGCAGTGCTATCACAGTGAATACCAAGTGAATTGACAGTGACAGGGCAATAAATTAAAGTGTTTATACCTTTTTCTCAGCTTACAAATAGCAGAGTTATTCCTGACCTTTGATGTAAACCTTAATGGTCACTGCTAAATCAAATATGGTACTGTTAGAATTCAGTGCCACAGCTGAGACCTTTCCACCCTGGAGATGCAATATCTTCTAAGAATATCTTTGTGGATTATGGCAATTAGCATCCATACATCAGGAAGGATTAATATTCATAGGAAATTAGCTCGTTTCCATCAAGAACTTCCCAGTTTACTCTTGTGGACTCTGGTAATGAGTTAAGTTGTCTGTAAACTCACCCCTGTCTCCTGGTTCCTGGGCTGCCACCAAACATCTCTGGGCTCCTGGGTTCTCAGATGGGTTCCAAGGGGCTGAAGATCCCTGAAGGAGAGGTTCTGAGCAAAAGAGGGAGCAGTTTCCAGTTTTTATGCATTTTGAGCATTTAACCTTGTAGAAGAAGAGAAATTGTGCATACCAGTCAGGTTGCATGCTCATGCTTTCATTTTGTTCGTTGAACTTACTGTCTTGCTCTGGTCAGTAAGAAATTATTTTTCCAAAGGAGCAGATCTCAGACTCTCTCTGATAGAAAATCCTGAAACAGAGGTGCTAACCCCTATTTAAAAGCTCTGATATCCTGAAGATAGGCTTTCTTCCCTTCATTAGATGCCTTGAAAGAAGCCCTAGACAGAGCAAAAAGCAGAGTTTGGACTGATGAAAGTTGCCAGTTTTTGTACAAAAAGCAACAAATTTTGGCTAACAATAACCATGAGACCTAACAGTGAAATATGCAGGGTCAATGAGAGGGGAGAAATTTGGCCTTTTATTTCATGTTGGGCCAAGGCAATGGTTCTATACCAAATATATGGGTGCAAAAGCAGCCCAGCACTGCTGCACTTATTCCTGCATAAGAACAAAAAGCATCTCTGTCTTCAGAGGAGAGACTTTTCACAGCCTTACAGGATCACTTTGGGTTCAGTCATGCTTTATGTACAGTTTTTGTTCAGTTTTACCTCTTTCCCTAGGTAGCTGGCTGGGCCCAAGAAATAAAATGATATGAGAGAGATCATCCAACCTGGATTTTAATTCCTGTCCTGGGAAATTGTATATCTAAGCAGCTGGTGATCTGCAGAATTCTCCTGCAAATATTTAACAGTGTTTGCCGAGGCCAGCTCCAGCTTTCCTGGGTGACTTTTTCCTAATACTTTTCTTTATCTCTCTCGCTCCCAGATAAAATATCAGCTCATGAACTGCAATAATAGCCTTTCCCTCCAGATTTATTTTTCTTTCCCGGTTTTGATTCCAAAAAATAAAATTCCGGCAGTCGACAGGAAATTTCTGAGAGGGAAATTTGCTGCGATAGCTCCAGATCCGGGGCTGCTGGGAGCCTGCAGCGGGAGCTGCCCGCAGAGCTCTGCCCATCCCAGCCGGGTGATGGCACAGTTGCTCAGCTCCAGGCTGCTGGCTCCCAGGCATCGCTTACACACGAACTGATAACACTGATAACATTTGAGCCCCTCTCCTTTACAGCAGAGACTCTAATCCGCAGCAAAATCCGCACCAAAAAAAAAAAAAAAAAAAAAAAAAAAAAAAAAAAATAGGCGGGGGAGGGGGAATGTTGGTAGGGACGGGGAAAGGAATAAAGAAAAGGGGAGGGGGGAAAGGAGAGAGAAAATTAAAAGTCCTTCAGCCCAGCGTCGTTTCAGCAGAGCAAGGTCACGGTGGGGCCAGCTGCTGGTGGAGCAGAGGTCTCTGCAGGGCTGATTGCAGCAGCCGGGCTGTTTTGATCTCCGGGGATGCTCAACCAAGGCAAAGCTGGGCTGGGGACAGGGAATAGGGACAGGGACAGAGCCGGGGCAGCCCCAGCGCCTGCCCTGCCACAGCCTTCATCCAGCTTTTACCCAGCTTTCAGCCAGTCTTTACCCGGCCTCCATCCAGCTTTTATCCAGCCTTTATTCAGCATTCACCCAGCCTCTATCCAGCTTTCACCCAGCCTTTACTCAGCCTCCATCCTGTCTCCATCCAGCCTTTACCCAGCCTTCACCCAGTCTTATCCAGCCTTTATCCAGCATTCATCCAGCCTCCATCCAGCCTTTATTCAGCATTCATCCAGCCTCCATCAAACCTTTATCCATCCAGCTTTTACCCAGCTTCCATCCAGCCTTTATTCAGCCCTTACCCAGCCTTCACCCAGCCTCCATCCAACCTTTATCAATCCTCCATCCAGCTTTTTCCAGCCTCCATCCAGCCTTTATCCATCCTCTACCCAGCCTCCATCCAGCCTCCATCCTGCCTTTATCCATCCTCCATCCTGCCTTTATCCATCCTCCATCCTGCCTTTATCCAGCCTCCATCCTGCCTCCCTCCATGCTTTATCTCCTCAGCACAGCCAGCTCCTCCTGCACTGGCACTGCCCAGGGCCCTGGGGGAGGATACTTTTAAAATGCAGCAGTATTGAAATTTCAGAAAATGTACTTAGTAAATGGAAATGTGGGCACAAAAGATGCCACGTTTTTGAAAGGGATATAATGGTAAGGAACTGCAGGGGATGCTCCCTGTGGTGATAAGGGCTGCTGGAGCTGGGTCCTGAGACAGAGGCTGTAAACATCATTTGTGCACATTCTGCTCACCAGCACTGAACATCTGTCTCTTGCTAGACTTTACTGCAACTTTGCCATTTTCTCCAAGAGCTGATGTTTTGCACTGTTTTGAGTTTTGTTTCATTTCCCTGTTAAATGCAGAGCCTAGATGAAGAGGATTGCAGAATTTCTAGTAATAATTTCCCTGATTTGCCTCTGCTTGAACAGAAGAGGCAGGTGCAGACACTGAAATAAATTCCACTGAATTACCAGTGCAGTCCTCAGTCTGCACCAGAATCCTTTAAGCACAAGGAGTATCCAAAAGCTTTTCTCTGGGAATCTCCCAGAAGTATTTTTTCCCAGCTAACAATCTTGCTCAGTTCTACTGAAAAAACACAAGGTTTGCGATAACACTTCTCTCTTATCATGTCCATTTCCAAAATACTGCAGTAAATGATTTGGCAGAAACAGTACCATAATATCAAGTGATAATTAGAAGCTGTACAAGATTAAGGAAAGTTCTGCTGGGCTCTGGTTATACATACAGCCCCAGACTGTGTTCAGGGGAAAAAAACAAAACAACTGGAAAAAAAAAAAAGAGCAACTGGAGCAACTGGAGACAAGCAGGTTTAGGAGCAGTACACTAAGTGTATCCATATTTCACATCCAGCCTGATATGCCCTGGAGCTGTGCTCCACACAGAAGCCCTGGCTTTTCCTGGAGGGAGAACTGCATCAAAGATGTGTGAAATTCAGTGCTGGTTTCAGGTGCCTTCAGGCATTGCCTGATGTCCAAAAAGAAGAAGATGGGTAAGGTGGAAGGACACTGCCAGCAGCGTTGAGCTGCAGCATCAGCCTTTGCTGGCAATGGAGCTCACTCTTCTCCCGAGGTCTGGCTCTCACTCACCACTTTGTGTGCTACAACTTGCAGTCTGGGCCCTCCTGAGAGATGAGCTGATTTTCCTTGGGCAGGAAGCACCTTCTGCAGCATTTGGAAGGTCTCAGACAGGAGCTCCATGACAAAAGAAAGATGATGCTGGAGGCAACAGAGATTCCTGCAGCTGGAATCGATTGGGGTTTGGGGCAGCTGGCATTTCTGGGCCTGCACTGTAAAGCACCCCCTAAAGTCTGGGATCTATATCCATAGAAAACAAATAAATACAAAGATCTACCTGTGACCCCAGCCTCAGTTCTGAGGGAAGTTACTGCCATGGGAATACACTGCTTGCTTGGCATAGGATTGAATGTGTAGATGTGCTCCGTTTGCCAGGCTGTGTGCTTGCCTTCCCAACTCCCACAGGGGCTGAAGAGAGACAATGAGCAGATCCTCTTAAATCTCAATTTAGACTGACACAACCTCCCAGCCCCACCTCAAACTCCCCAGCTTTAGGTTGTGTTCCTGATTATTTAATTTTAACTTCCAGTTGGAAACTCCCCCAGTATTCCCAACGCTGGATTGCTACATTAGAAATTAAATAAATCTTTAATTTTTTCTTTTAAAAAGCGTTGAACTCCAACAATATACAGTTGCAGCCCTGAATGACTGAACTGATTTTACAGAATATGTTTCCTAGTCAGAAATGAAATTGGCAGTGCAACCCCTCCACCCCCCAGAATTACTTGGCTAAAGTAGGAGCCAGATGAACAAGCAAAAAATCACAAGAGGATTAAACCAAATATGCAGCTCAAACAGAGGAGCAGCTGAACCCTCCAGCATTTCAATACACAGCTGATTCAGCAAAACAGATACACATTCAAATGAAGGATGTCACTGAACGAGAAAAGCAGGCAGCCTGATCAATAAAGTGTGCAGCCTGTCCTGGTACAGGGAAAGCAGCAGCCTAACAAGCCACACAGAAAAGTGAAATGGGGAGAAATTTTGCTTTTGCCAGGACCTTGAAGCCCCAGTGGAAGAAATGTCCAGGAAAGGTAACCCATGGAGATAGGCCACTGCTATCTTAGGCCTCCATTGTCCCTTCTTGGGACTGATCTCTGCAGTGTGGGGTTAGACAAGGCCAGAAAAAAGCAGCATTATTTTCCTCTACCACACAGTTTATAGGATACTTTTAAATTCAAGATTGCAAGTTTATCATTTTCACCTAGCTACAAGTTGTTTTATTGTACTACACAGATGTTTTATTCTCTGTGAACTCTGCAGAAGTAGATTTGATTTAGAGAAATATTTTCACTTCACCAAATACCTTGAAAAAGGATACGCCAACAAATGCAGCGGAGAAATGGTTGAGGAGATTCACATTGTCCTGCTCACATCCTCCTCACAAGAGACCCTTCAGTGCCACTCAGTCCCTACAAAGCTGGGGCTGCCCCCTGCACTTGCCTGGGTCTGGGCACTCTGTAAGGAGAGGAGGGTTTGCCTGGGAGGTGCAAGGTTTGCCTGTCCCTGTGTCCTTGAGCTCTGAGCACAGACAGGCACTGCTGCTCCATCCCCTTCTGCCAGCGGAGAAATCCGCTCAGAGAAACCTTCTCACAAGAACAAACCTTACTCACAGAAAAGTAAACAGGAAAAGGCTGGGAGAGCAGCTGATTAAAGGACATGCCAGTGCACATTAAAATATTTGCTAATTGCAAATCTCTTGTCCCACTGTGCTGCCAGCTCCTGCTCTGGCTCACGTGAAATGTCAGATGGCTCCGGATGGAATCAATAACCTCGTCCCTCAGCTGCCCAGGAGAGAGGAGACAGCAGCAGCAGCACTGATTCTGCTCCCCTGTTCTTCTTCCCTTGTGCATTCCCACATTCCATCGGGGCAGTGTGCTCAGATAAAGCAGGTTACAGTGCTCAGCATGGCCTGGAAACCTGAAGAGCAAACCAATATTTAGATTGCATTGCAATGTTAGGGAAGAGCCATGTCAAAGGCAGTGAGACAAAGGCCATGTGGAAGATTTCTCTGTTTGCTGCAGCTTTTCTAATCAACACAACGTGGCCATGAAGGATGCTGGGCACCCCCCAGCAGCCTGTGAGAACAGGCAGACAAACCATCCCAAACAAAGGTAAAAGCAAAGTTAATAACTTGAACATGTCACAAGAGCTGCTTCCATAAGAAAACATTCACTCACATGAGTTAAATGTTTAGGTCTGGTTAAAAATCACAGTGTGGAAATAAACAGAAAGAGCTCTGGCTGCTCATGATTGGGTTTGGGTTACAATGTTCAAAAGAATTCCCACCAGCTGATTGAAACTCTTTCCCTTACTGTTTTTGGGTTGGTCCTGGTTCAAACACTGGAAAGATGTTAAAAGAGAAATATTTATAAAAATAGAGAGAGGAAAAAAAGTTGGAAGCAAAACATCAGAAGAGCAAGGCTGCTGTTCCAGTAATAAGGTACTTGCAATTATTGCTCAAATCAAGTCCTTATTTGGAATTGCATTTTTAATCCAATAAAGTATGTCATTTAAGGCACATAAATAATCCCCATTTTAAAGGGATTTAAATTTCACTGCTTGATGAGCTGGTGATATTATACCAGGGAGATGGTAGCACTAAATGACTGCTATCATTCAGCAGTTCACATTTATTTGACTCCAGAGTTTAAAAGGCTGTGGTTTGCATAGTACTTATCTAACCACCCACTAATTTTCTCTGTACTTCTGAATCTAAGAAGGGTGTTTACTTTCAGCAGGACATGAATGTGGTTTCAAAAGAATTGATCAATATTAACCTTGCACAGTACTACACATGATATCTATTTTGCATAAACTATATTAGAGACCCAGCTCATATGGAATTTGTGCACAACAATACATTTGCATCCACTCTAAATATGAGTTTACAAATCATCTGCTGGTTTTAATCTTCAAGCTCTTAAAAATGTTCATTAAATATATTGTCTACACATTTTTTTGCAACTGAGCTTTGTCAGTGTGTGTGAATTATGCATAAAACCCACAGTGAGACAGATGCATAAAACTGCAGCTTATCTAGGTAGGCATAACCATTCAGCAAACTTTGTTTAATTAGTCACTAAATCAGCCTTTATGACTTTGTTGACTGACTTATGTTTTTAAAATATTACTGACTCTTCTTAAAATGTCTGCCCTTGTTATTTGTTATATTAACAAATATTGCATGCCATAATCTGCTGCTTAAGTACCCAGTATTGTAATTCAGCACTAATGACAATGCTGACATGACAGAACTATTAAACTGGATACAGAGTTGTCACATTTTCAGACAGCGAAATACTCATCTGTGACACGTAGCATATGGCACAAACCTGGGAAAATCATCAGCAGAGTTAAGAATAAATAGAAGCTGTGTTCCCTAAAAAATATAATCTGACATCCAAACACGGATAATCTCGAGACGTACTTGACAGTCCATGAGTTGAGTCAACAGATTATAAAATCAGAGGCTGCAGCACTGCATTTCAGAGAACAAATCACAGCAGAGCTCCTAATGCTGAACTTGGTGTGTGACCATGCTGCTTTTTCTATATCCTCTGTAAAGAGATCATTAAAACACTACAGCTAATTATGCTTCAAGCCTCTGCAGAGTCATGTGCTGATGTGTTTATCCAATTTTCATTTTTTGCTGCCCATCTCATACTTCAGCAATTTTGATGCACAGCACTCAAAAATGCCAGTGTTTATTGGAGGCAATGCTGAAGCAGTGGGAGCTGTTCTCTGCCTGTGCAGATAAATCACCTGGAGCTGCCCACATGTTCACCTGAGTTATCTACTCCTGTGGTCCCACGGGGTTACAAAGGTGCCCTGAGGTGACAGAACAACAAAACACACTTTCACTCCTCTTAATTTGTGTTCAGGTCAAGGATGGGTCCCAATACACCAAACACAAAACATCTTTGTGATCCTCCCCAGGGAAAGACCATGGCTGCCACCCAACCTGCTGCTCCTTTTGGGGCTGCTCCTCAAGGAGACAGAGAACTCTTTCAGCTCTGCATTCTGACCCTTCCAAGGTGTCAGGATTTCTGGTTTCCTTATCTCAGGGTTCATCTTGGCATTAAATTTCAAGGGTCATTGTGTCAGCATGTTATCCAAAGTTTGATGGTATTCTACACAGAATCAAAGCGAAGATGGATTTGCAAGATTTTAAAAGAAATCTGGTTATATATTTTCTTGCCAAGAAATATCAAAGGAACAATTACAGAACACCTGTTTGTCCCTGAGTCTCCCGGGGGTCCAGCAAGAGCCTCTTTCCTGCTCTGCATTTCACCTCCAGCTGGCTCTGAGGCAGGAGGGGAGCAGTGCACCGGGAGCACCCATGCTCCCACATTCCTCTGGTAACAGGGAATTCCATTCACACTCACAATAAAGCCTTTGCCACTGCTCATAAAGCACAAAGGCATCTTAAAATGAGTGGCTATCGCTGTTCCACCAATTTAAACTACTTTTGACTGTCAGAGGTATAAAGGAGTTTTAGGATAAATAAGAGTATGGTAGTAATCTGATCTCATATCCACAGGGGGGCCGATTCTCTCCTCATTTACATCAGTTTTATTTTCATATAACTCCATTAGTTTCAGTATTTATTTTTGCTGAGTGACAGCAGAATTATGCCCAGCATAATCACACATGAAATGTAAAAATCCAACTTGACTAATTTCTCAGTATTAGCCACAAATGCTAGAAGCCAAAATAGAATCTCAATGGAGTAGTCCCTCATTCTGGTCTTACTCATTATTCCCTCTCCACATCCAAGCTGGACAAGCCTCTGAGTTACTGAAGGAAGTATGAGGACAAAGCCAAGAAAAAGTAGTTCAGACAACCTGGGTTCCACTGAGGTTTAGTGTTCAAATAAAACTAGATTTGAAGAGACCTCTTGGGAAGTTATGTATTCTCTGCAGAGCTCTGTCTTGTTCAAAAGGAGAAGCAATAATGGCAGCAAAGTCTACAGCAGCTTGGTAAGGCAGGGAACTGGAGACAGTTGTTTAAAGTGACTCATTCAATATTTTGCCCATCTCTGGTTGCTGTTGGTTGGCTTCAGGTTTTACAGCTCCATACACAAGGAAGAAAGTTCAGGAAAGGACAATACCTTGGAGAATTCTCCTCCAAGCTCTGTTACTGTCCTTGCAAGCAGGTGATGGAGCCAGAGGTGAGGAATAAAGGGTGGTGGCCACAGCTACATTTTGGTTCTTTTGCTGGGAGCCACAATGAACCATCCAAGGCAGGCTCCTGATCTTTCTAATAGCCCACACCTTTGAAAGTGCCAGGCCCAGTCTAAATTAGCCCAGGCAGAAATTCTTCATGAGCTCTTTTTTGACTATCTATCCCCTTACCTAAAGTTTCAGGGAGCAGATAAATCTGGAGAAACTTGACTTTAGCACAAAAACAACCCTGCACTACTGACTTAAATATTAATAGATTCCCATTAATTGAGTACTTTATTTGTTTCTCCTTTCAAATTTTAGTGTAAAACCAATGAGCCCCTCAATCATCCAGCAGCTGAGGGCTGAGCCAGGACAGAGCTCCTGCACTTTGCACTTCCCACAACCTGCTTTTCTCTCTTTCACTTGTGCCACTGCAGCTTCCTGAGCTGGTACCTGTCTGAACTGAGCTGTCTTGTGAGCTATCCAGTCTTTGTGTCAAACACTGATCACTGCTTTCAAAAGCCTTCCTGATAAATAATAGATAAAAGAGAGGAGCCATGGTGTAATTTCAGGTTTGGGAGCTTCACACACTGGATTAACAAGTGTTACAGTTTCAAGGGTGTCAGGAAGAAGCAGGGAATAAAAAGCAGAAATGGAGGAAAGTGGCAAGAAGAGTTGAAAAAGAAGAGGAGAGAGATCCTGGCCATGCACAAGGCTTGGAATGGAAACTCTGGGAAGCATTAAATTGCATTGGTACCCTCTGCTGTCCTGCAAAGGCTCGGGTGTTCCTGCCATGAATGCAGGATCCCAATGGGATAATCCCCTAATGGGAATGACGGAACCCTCATCCCCTCCAGTATCAGCAGTCATCCCAGCTCCCATTTATATCTCTTCTGGGGGCAGCTACTGGGCATCTTGAAGGGCTACAAATCCCCCAGTGTCCCTCAAACCAGCCCATTGGAATATCAGCAAGGGAGCAGGGAGCAGCTCTGAGCTGTCCTGGTGGATCTGCCCCAGAACTGCTCTGTAACACTCACTAATACAGCCTAGTTGACAATGCATCATCATTCTTTTATAACAAAACCCCAGCTATTTCTCTAAAATCAGGGGTTTAAATAATTTTTTTCAATAACTCAGTTGGGGGTTGAATGCAGAACATTGCATTTTGGTTTTCATTCCACATCTACTTTTCCCATTTTAATCACAACCAGAACCTGTGAGGATCTATAAAATAAAATATAATGAAAATTAATTACTAAACCCTGTGTTTGATTACAAACATAACCCCAAATAGCTATTTTATATATTTCTTAATAATTCAGAACAGATCTATTTTTTAAAATAACATAAATTAAAATTTGAAGAAATAAAAAAAAAATTTATCATCTGTGTTCTCTTTCCTAGACTCAAAATCTTTTTAGAGCTACGGATGGTAGAAAGTATATATTTATTTCAGAAAGATTAGAAAACCACATCTGTGTTTTGTGAGCCTCAAAATATCTTGGCATTTCATACTTTGGTTTGCCTCTTCTTTCCTGCAAATATCTTCTTTTTTACTTTTTGAGAACAGTAACAAAAATAGAATTACTCTTTTTAAAAACATCTAGCTATTTTTAATGTTTTATTAATGTTTATCAACTCTGGTCTTGTCTTTCTGGCATCTGATGTGTCAAGATCACTCTGTGTAACTCTGATGGCAGATATTCTTTTTGCCAAAACACTCTTGGGTTGGGTTACCAGCAAAGACAAGCCTTTATGATACCTGGGAAAGATTCAGAATGGCAAATTTCATTAGTCTTTGAAACCAAATATATGCAAAGTGCTGCAATAGGCAGGGGAACAAAGGCTCATTCCGTGTTCAGATAAAAGATTTCAATTTTTGCTTTTAGAAAACATTGCATGAAGTAACTAGGTCAGAGCTGTGCTAAACCCACACTTCATTTATCTGATATGCGTGCTGCATAACGGTTCTGTTTAGTAGTTTAGATTTGACCTGAATTAAATATGAAGCTCAAAATATATGATAAAACAATAATAAGAGATCTGACTTACCACAAAGCTTCTGTGCTAAATATGTGACCTGTTAGAAGAGCTGTGATCTTCTCCCTGTTCAGTTCACCACCACCCAAGGTGCTCCTGGCCACAGCCCTGGCTCCTTCCCCTGCTGCAGACGCCTGGCAGGGCAGACAAACACCACAAGGAAAAGTGTTTTCCTCCCTGCGGAGCTGCTGTGGCACAACACTGAAACCCAAAAGCCTACTGGAAAGAAAGCAGCCTCAGTATTAGCTTTATTTCTGTAGGACTCACATCTATTATTATCTCTCACAACGCCTGAGCAACGTTTGTGCAGGGATCCCAAGGCATGGGCTCAGGAGTCGGGCAGCAGGCACAGAGCAGCTCCCAGCTCAGGTGTGCTCATGGCTGCCAGCAGGGCTTGTCTGGAGCCACAGACACAAGGGAACCTCATGGAGAGGTGCCATCCCCTTTGGGATCCCCCCATCCCCTGCAGCATGTCCTGAGGACGGCCACCATGGAAAGGGTGTTCAGCCCTCAGGAGGTCCCTGAGCCCTCCATCACCCATTAAAAAATTAATATTTATTTAAACGTAATGAGCAGCTGTCACTGCAGTGACCCAGAGCCTGTTCTCCTCATTGAGGAATAGATCTGAGCCTTGCCATATCCAAAGGACCTTTGGTGAAGAGTTACAGCCCTTTCTTTGGATCAGGATACAAACAGGGCCTCACAGGATGTACACAACTCTTAGAAAAAAATATTGAGGTATATTCACACCAAAGGTCAAAAGTAAATTACAGTTGAAATTCTCCTAGTGATGATCATTTCTGAATATGCACTTGTACTTTCAACACCCACAAAAGCTGCAAATTCTTTCTTTTCTGCAGTACTGTGAGATGCAGGCAGCCCTGAGGTACCAGAAAAAATGGAGAAAAAAATGTCTTTGAGAGTGATCTGGAAAACATTTTGCAAGATGTTTTCTAATACATGGAAGTGGCCTGAAAAAAATGTGTCTAAATAGTCAATCCCATTAAATAGAATGCCTTGTATACAAGGAAGTTTCCCAGGTTTAGCAGCTGCAATTTAGCTTTCCTGCACTTTGGATGGGGTTCATCTCCATGACCATCTCCTTACAAGGTGGTTCCTTCACAGCATCTCTCATTAGCTACTGCTCCAGGTGCCAGGCTGTAAGGGAATGTGCAAATCAACCTCAACAGACCTTTCTGATTAATCTTTGTACAAGAGGAGGATTTGGCTTTCAGCTGCCAAAGCAGACCTTCCATGACACCACAATTTTTACTTCCCTGCCTTCTAAGGGTATTTCAGACATACATAAATCAAGAGTAGGGTGGATGTGTGCACTGCCTGCTTGCATTAACAAATCTCTGCAAAATCCTTGCCTGCTTACCACAAGCCTCCACTTTGTTCAAGCCAGGCACCTGAAAGAAGCTGTGAGCAGAGTCCACCAGGCTCCTTTTGTGCCACCTTTACCTGCCTGGCCACACTGGCCAAGAGCCTTCAGCAATGGCCTTCAAGGAAAAGCAAAGAAATCTATTCCTTGGCAAGCAGGATTTGCTGCTCCGGTGCACCAGACCTGAGCACAGGCACTGTGGACACAAATCTGCTTTATGTAAGAAGAAAACTGCAGCTGTGGCATTTTCCCTTTTAATGCATCATGTCCAAAATGAGGAAATAAGTCAGGTTGCTAATGTACTTTTAAATGATATATGCTTATGTGTTATATAATGTATAAGCATTAAATATACTTTCTTTCCCCTTTTTGGGGGCAGCTTACAGTTTTGCCTGTGATTCAAACAAGTTTATGGTTTCTTCCCTAACACTTGAAGTAGGAAGCTACAGCTGAGAGGAAGGGGAAAACTGTTCTTCATATTCTGTGATGAGACATTTCTGAATTAATCGATCTCCACTGTGGTTTTCAGGGATTGCTTTCTTGCTTACAATTAGCTGAAGGTCTGCCAATTAATTCTCTGATTCCTAATCTAGCAGCCTCCCCAAAGAAGATGAATCAAATACCTGGGAACTGAAAGTCAGCACTCTCCCAGGCAGTAAAACCAGGAGAGGCAGAGGTTTGGTGGTACAGCTTTCCCACTGCCCTTTCCCAGCAGCCCTCTTCAGGCCTCCCCTTCCCTCTCCTGAGCCTGCAGGGGCTTATTAGCTAATGACCTACTTTGGCATCCCCAGATGCTCCTTTATGGCTAAGGAGTTAATGTTTTCCCCACCTAATTATTGAGCTAATTATTAGAAGTTAAACACTGGGGTAATTTGTTCACAGATTGGCCCAGACTTGAAGTTTATTTTTTTGCCAGTCCTGCACAAGTACTTGTACATCTGGAAGTGTATCCATTTTTTTCAAGCTCTGTTAGCTGGTTGCATGAAAGTTATTTGCTGTCTATCTCCTCAAATCTGGCCTGGCTGGGTTTTTTACTGTGACAATCTAGGCTGCATCCAGTGGTCTGAGTGTCAGATTTTGCCCACTGGTTCCTCACTCTTGCCCTAAGGTGGATTCCTGCTCTCTGCCTGCTATTCTGAGACCATCAGATGTTTCTCTACTGGTTAATAAAACCTGGGCTGAAGGTGGACCTTCTGAATACACCCTTCAAAGCCCACACATGGATTAAAGATGAATTTTGATGTATGAGTATAAGCAGATTATGACAGCAGCATTCAAACTTGCTCTGTTAACACTCCAGGATTTCTTCTTTCCAGTTCATAGTGACTATTCAAAAGTCAAGCTGGTAACTCATTGGGATGGTACCTGGTATTAAAGTGTTTGTTCTTTACTGAATAAGCATAATTTTCATCAGATTAAATCCCTAAGGACTTACCTCAACAACTTTCTTAATTAAATAATTATGGGCATCTCCTTTCAGCAACAGGAACTCAGGAGCTGTAAGACTCAAGGGTTGTTAATTTTTGGGTCAACCACCAGCCTGACACCCAACTCACAGCCTGAAAAAAAAAAGAAAAAAAGAAAACCTTCTTAGTAATTTATCTGTTTTTCCTGGAAAAAAAGGAAAAACAATCCAGGAAAGAAGAATTTTTACGTAAGTGAACAGTTGATTAATCATTGGTACAAAGGAACAACAGAAGAGAAGGATGCAATGTCTCTGGAAACCCCACCATAAACATACATAAATTCCTTCAATAAATGCAGGAGTGATGGATTTAAACAGGTAAAATCATATGATCCACAGTTCTTTCTAGATATAAATGCAATTCATTTTCTTATATAAGATCTATCTGAGACATTATCCTAGAAAAATATGTCATTGTCAAATTAGCCCAGTTCTGTACTGGGATCTAATATTCTCGTCCTTAAGATAGGTGTGATTTTCAACATGTGGGAGTACTCCAGAAATTCCTAAATCAGTGCCTGAGTGACAAAAATGATTTACACTTATAACATATATAGGATTTTTCAACAGAAAATACTAAATGGTTTTCTTGAAGGAAATGTGCATAGTTAACTCCATCTTATGGATGGGGAAAAAGAGATCCAGGCAAGAGCAGTGACATTTTAAAGGCTATCCCCACCCTACCAGTTCTACCAACAGATCCATTTCCTGTCCACTGCTCATTTTAGTCTCAGAGGACCTCTCCTTCAATTCACAAATAAATAAGAACAGCCATTGCCCAGTGATGCCAAAGATGCCAGCGAATCCCAAGAGGTGAAGATGTGTGAAGACGAACAGCAAGTGAGTGCTAAGGAAAGGTCAGGACAGACTTTCTCATAATATTTTTGCCAGGAAAGAACATCAGCTGTCTACTCCCCCAGCCCTTAAATCTGATACTCCTTGTTCCCAATTCAAACTCCTCCCAGGATATTCGATTAAACACAGCTGGGACACTGCTGTATTGCCTGAAGCACATCCAGTCCAACAGGAGGACCCCAATTACAAACTTTCCTTCTGAGAGGTGACACAACAGGGACCATCTGCCCGTCTCTGTGATCTGGGAGGTGTGAGGATGTCTGCAGAAAAGATACCCTGCCCTGCCCTGTTACTTTGATTTCCATCTCTGGAGCTTCCAAGGGTTTCTCTGTCTCACACTCCAAGCCTAACTCTGTAGAAAAACAGAATTCTGTTGGCCTTGCACCCAGCACCATCACAAAACCTAAAACTGAACAGACAACTGAAGTTGAAACTAGAACTTTTTCTGGAGAAGCCAGCAGCTCCCTGCCTCTGCTCACATCCTGCTTTGTGCTGCAGTGACTGAGATTATTTTACAAGCACAAGTGAGAGAATTTTCCAAAGCAGGGAAGAACAGACTAAAATAAAACAGAACAGGGCCTCCAGCTGGGAACTTGTGCATATGAAGGAAAGAGATATGTGCAATAAAGTAACTATTTATCCATAATAAATATAATTTTAAAACATCAATTAGAGCTTGTCATTACATGACTTCTGCATCAGATCCCTTTCAGGCAAATAATAATTATTAAAAATATGCTTACTGAGTTACTTTCCATTAAAATGTTCTCACCTATTGAGGACTTAATTAACATACAATGAATTAACCATTTAAATATAAATTACTTTCTTTAGTCAAATCTATTAGAAGCAGCTATTTATGGACTCTTGATTATAATAAATCCAAGAAACTCACAAAATGACAGCATGTCCGTGTGTGTGTCTATCATTATTCCTAAAGTAATTGCAATTACAGGAGGCCAGTCAGCACAATGCAGAAGCTGGGCTGAGGTTCTCTGAAAGACCAACAGCTACAAAATCTTTCCTGACAGCACATGGCTGGCCTGGTTTGCAGGAGGAATGAGAATTGAGGGGCCAGCCACTGGGGTGCTGCTGAGGGATTTGTCAAACACTCTGGATCACATAAAGATAGAGCATAAAGGGCAGGGGTTTGGGGGAGCTGCCCGTGGAACACAATGAAGGCTGTAGCAGGAGCTCTCAGAGCGAGGACTCCTTTTGTGTCATTCCTAGAGGAAATCCTAGCAGCCCATGCAAGGAACCGTTCAATCCACAGCAGAGATGACAGCAAAAATCCCCTTAGCCGGGAGTGGCTTCTTTTATCCCTTGTCCACATTTCCAAAGATGACGATGATGCTCAGAAGACAAAATCAGATTATTTAAACCAGTGTAACATCCTTTTACCTGCACATGGGAAGATCCTGCTGTGTCTGCCCATGTTCAGTGGATGAAGCTGTAAAATCTGATCAGTCTAAAACACCCCCTGGAACAAATGCAAGGTACAAAAGGGCCCAAGTGCCAAGCACCATATACAAACAGTGAGCAAAGAGATTTGCATGTAAGCATTTTGGTAAAGAGGAGGATTTGGAGATCTATAAAAATAATCAGGCCCATAACAAGCCACAGAGATAATTAAATCAGTGAAATGAAATATCAAATGCTGGCAGCCCACAAAGAATTTGATGATGATAATAATAATAAGGACTCAGTGGATGAAAAGGAAGAGAGAAAATTGGTCCATTAAAAATAATGCTGAACAAAATGAGGACCATGTGATGGAGAAAAGGGCATGTTACACAATAATTTTAAATTGTCTCTGTGAAGAGAGGCTTTCTGAGGCAGTTATTTCTTCTATATCACTGAAAGATACTGTGCAAGCCTTGGAATATTCAACATCTCTAGAAAATAAGCCAGACTCTCAGCCAGGCTCTGAATTTGGCACATCTCCCTCACTCACTTCCAAAGAGGTAATTTGAAGGATCTGGGGAGCTGGATCAGTATATAACAATGCAGAAAATGGACCATGTACTACAATACCCATTTATCCCCTGAATAAGAACTTCATGGGTATTTTCCCATCTGGGAGTAAATATGGATTGAAGTATAAACTTTATTCCCATTATAAATACACTGGAAATGGGTATAAATATGTATAACATAGATTAGGAATAAGAACATTGTGTACATCCTAGAAGGGCCAATTAAAAAAATCTGCAAGTCCAAAAATCTCCCCATTGTATGACATTTATCCTAGCAAGGCACATAACTAATTGAAAATATGTGTCTGAGAAAGCACAGACCTTTGGAAATCAGTGTTTGATTGAAGACAGGATGGTCAGGCTGTCTTGCTTGACTCACACATACATGCTTCCTTGGGACATCCTGGCTATATTTATAATATTATAAATATTGGGAAGGGATTGCCAGGGTGTCCCAAGGAATACTATAATATTCCTCTTTTCATCCCAGATTTTAGCAGCTGTCTGACTCACTGGGATGTGGTCTTGTGGCTGATCCAGCATCAGCCACAAGACCCTGGGAGCAGGGCAGGGCAGGAGGGCTTTACCGGGAGGATGCTGCTCATTGCAGCTCTGTGCACACACGGTCTTTTTAAAATCAAGTGATAACAAAGGGTGGAAAACAATGATGCAGGAATATCTTTCCAGCTTGATGAGGAATGTATTCCACTTGACCTGATGCATTGTTTTGTTCAGCTCATCTACTACTTGGGATTTGCATGGTTCCCCTGCTGACACACACACACACACACACCCTGTGAGCTCTCACCCAGGGTGCCGAATGGATGGGGGCTCAGGATGAAGCTGAGCAGCTCAGGCTGTCGCTGCCAGCTGCAGGAGGGAGGCAAAAGGCGACTCCCACTCGTGCATCCCTCTTGCTCCTGCTCCTCCTGTAAGGCTGTGCTCCCACTCGCAGCTACTGGAATGCAAATGATGGCACCGGGTCTGATGCCTGTAACTGGAGTTAGACTGGGGGAGCTGCTCTGGTGTGGTGGGGATGTGCTGGTGGTCACTCATTGGGATTGGGTGATGGGCACCCATTGGGATGGGATGATGGCACTCACTGGGATGGGGTGATGGGTACTCACTGGGATTGGGGTGATGGGTACTCACCCATTGGGATGGGGTGATGGGCACTCACACATTGGAATGCACTGGCAGGCATCCAGTGAGATGGGGTGATGGGCACTCATTGGAATGTGCTGATGGGCACTCATTCATGGGGATGTGCTGATGGACACTCATTCATGGGGACGTGCTGATTGACGGGCACTCACTGGGGATGTGCTGGTGGGCACTCTTTGGGATGTGCTAATGGGCATTCACTGGGACAGGTGAGCAGCTCTTAGAAAAAATTCTTGAGGTGGATTCACACTAAAGGTCAAAAGTAAATTACAGTTGAAACTCTCCTAGTGATGATCTTTTCTGAATATGTACTTGTACTTAAAACACCCAGAAAAGCTGCAAATTCTTTCTTTTCTGCAGTACCATGAGATGCAGGCAACCCTGAGGTACCGAGCGCTGGACGCCGGGCTCCGATCCGTGCTCAGGAAGCACTGACAGATCACAGCTGTGAGCAATGCTGATGTACTCTGTGTGTTACTGAGGAACACTGGAAATCAGCAGAAACATCTGTTTTGTCAGAGAATGAGGGAGCTCTGTGCAAAGCAGCTGTTTAATTATCCAGCACCGTGCCATGTAACAATTTATGCACCAGACCCTTAATCCCAAATCGGCTCCAGAGGGGAGCTGATTGCAGGAACTAGGAAACAGAATGAGCACAGACATAGCACGAATTGTCAGCTTTAACATTAAAATAAATACATTTAAATATCTAAATAACACGAGTGTTTCCTTCCCACCTTCCAGGTAAGATACTCATCCTGAAAATTCCAACACACAGCATTTTTTCTTGAGTTAGTCAAGCCAAAGTAACATCTTTGGGATACAAACTTGAAGTGAATGCATTTATCAAAACTTAATGAGGTCTATAGCATTCAACTACCCTTTTCAAAGTTCATAACAGCAATTGCACTAGCCCTGGGTACAAGCTTCTGAACTGATGATAAGTTTTGATGAAGCCTGACTCCAGAATGCATTCATGGTTTTTTGAATAGTCTTTGGTACAGGGAAGTAACAATATTGATTAATGATCCAAGGAATTTCCAAGAAGAGATAAATATGAAGAATCAAAATATTGGTATAATCTTTCAAAATATTTTCTTAACTTTCACTAGCAATAAACAGGAATATAGATCCATCAGTTTTTATGCAGCTGACATAAATGAAAAATAGGCATTTTTCCAGTTCTGAAATTGTGCATACAGTCAGTTAAGATCAGAAATTTACTCAACAAAATATTATTGTTGAAAATCTTGGTCAGTGAGTCCAAAATGTTTCATGTGGAAGATTTCTATATGGACAGACCTGTGGGATCCTAACCAGCCAAAAGAGCGTTCTGCACCTCTAAGGCAGAGCAGTCAGGACCATCCTGGCAATGCAGGCACTCAGCTCAACTCTGGTGCCTGGGAATGTGCCTTGGCACCATTTCACTTATTCATGGGAAAGCAGCCTGGGAGTCCAAGAACAGTGTCACACAAACTCTGACTTCCCAGGCAACTCATAAACACTTAGAGGCTGCCATTCATCCTGTATTTGACCCTAAGGTAGGTAAAAATTGGTCTGGGTGATAAATCATGCGGTAATTTGAAACACAACTGCTTTTGGCTTCTGTGAAGTTGTAGGAGCTCACTGAAATGAAGTCTTGACCAGGAGGCTGCAGAGCAGTGACCCATAAGAAAACCCATAATGGGCTGCAGCCTCTCCTTGCAGCCTGCCCACACCCAGACATGTCAGGTGCAGAGCCAGGTTTACAGAAACAGTGCAGGACATAGAGCCAAGTCTCTCAGCATCATGTTTACCATACTGCCCTAAAATACCTGCCTGGGTTTGTCTGCTAGCGCAGCATTTTGCAATTTCTACAAATTTATGGACTGCTTTTCCCTTCAGGATGCTGCTTTCTTTGTTGCCCAAATGTATTCACCCTCTAGACCTTACAGTCTCCTCATTTCAGCTCCTCTGTACTCTTTTTCCTGTCCCATCCTCCTGTGCAATTTCTTTTATTCCCTTGTTATTTGTATCCCTCTTATCTAAATCCATGTGAAAATAGCGTGGAACCAATATGTTTGCCTAAAACTATTTGCTACAAATATACCAAAAGGATCATATTCCCTCTTCTGTCTCTTCCCTTGAGGAAATGTAGTCATTAATTTGATTTGCAGCTTTCATTTTTTCTTTAAAGGGAACAAATGACAATTATTGTTAACTTTGAAGTGTGATCTTTAGCATGAATAATTCCCCAGAAGAAACATCTGCTTTACAGATGAGTTGTGACAGCAGACAATATGCTTCCATATTTTGTATATTCATATTTGAGTGGCAAGAGGTGGGACTGAGGCTGACTTTCCAGGGGCCAAGGGGCCAAGATCACTTCTTAGGAGTGATTCCTGGCCTTTTGGGGTATTTTTATAAGTGGGGTTGGCCCTAACACAGTATCTTTTTGCCTCAAGATGTGCCCACATCAGCTACCAAATGTTACTTGGCCTCCTGTGTGTCCAGCCCCAGAATGAGCTCTCTGTATGTCCAGGGCCCTGGACATCAGTGTTTTGTCTTTCTTGCACTTCCTATTCAGCACGTGGCCCAGGTTTCTGCCCGTGCCCAGCAAAGCTTGGCTGGCAGCCCATCTCTCCAGCCTGTTAAAGCTGCTGTCTGCACAGCAGAATGGTTTTTAGCAACAGCTGGACCTGGGCCAAAGCTTGTCATCTAAATTCAAGTTCAAACTTCTCCAAACTTTCAGGCCTTTTAGCATCCTTGGTTGACACTTTCTGAGCTGGCTGGTGGATTCACATTGTTTTCATATCCTTACTAGTACACAATGCACTGCAAAATAAACATCAAACAGGAAAAGATTGGGTGTGTTTAGCTGGGAGCTCTTTATGCAAGCAAGGAAAGAACAATCTTTTTCCTTTGTATGTCAAATAGGTTGAGCAGCAGTAAACAGAAGATTCAAGACACGTATCGAGAAAATTATTTCATGGAAAGAGATATGAAAGGAATAGTTTACCTGGAGGCAAAGTGGTCCCATCAGAGGGGATCTCTGAAGACAGATTAGACAGACAGCTGTCAGGACTGGTGCAGTTGTCCCATTTGGAGGAGGAGGATTCCTCTCAAGCCTGGAATTCTTCTCTTTCCCACCAGCTGCTTACCCTGTGCTGGTCTGGAGGGAGAAGCTTGCACTGGAAACATCTTCCTGCAAAGAAGCTCCACAACTTTCCTCCTTTTTGTTTTAAATAATAAATCCACTGCTGGCTCTTGGAATCACAGAATGAGAACATCTTGAGCTGGAAGGGCTCCAGAAGGATCCCCAAAGTCCAGCTCCTGGCCCTGCACAGGACACCTGCTGCTATCTCATGGCTGAACAGATAAGGAAGGTTTATCTTCATCCAGAGCAAAAGTGAGATTTGACCTGTGGCACTTTGAGCAGCCTCCCAGCCCCCAGGCCATGCAACCTGCCCATTGCAGCCTGTCCCCTGAGAGGGACATACGGGGGAAATACAGATTTCAGTTTGAGAGAGAGAGAGAGAGAGGATAGATGGCATCTATCACATGCTTTTTCCTTTTCAGTCGTACCCCTCTTCCAATTGACAGCTATGGCTGCTTTACTGAAGTGCTGAGCTGAGCTCTGAGCTCCTCAGCTCTTAGACCACCTTGATGCAGAGTGTTGCAGTTGGGGTTTCGATTCCTTATCAGTCCATTTTCCCTGAGATTTCCCAGCACTGCACATATAACTGCCAGCAGCCACAGCACATCCCCAGCACAGAGCAGTGCAGGAGCCACTGAGCCCCACTGAGCCCCACAGGCTTTGCTGAGAACCAGAGAAAGCTGGAAAGCCCTCAGCTTCCATGGAACGGGAATGGGAGCTGGCAACACAAGCTGCTTCACCAGAAAACACCCAATGTTTTAATACCTCTTCTTTTTCTCCTCTCTGTTACTGAGAAGTGGCTTTTTACATAATATTACTTATGAAATATAGCAACATTTAAAGGTAGAAAGGAAATAAAATGAGAGTCATGCAATATACACACGGACACTCTTAGCTGATATTAACAGAACAGGAATTACTATAGGAAATATTCCCTATTGTCCATAACAGAGTGCAAATCTTCTAGATTTGTTTGGCTACATTTAATCTCATTAGAGACTAGGGAAAAAAATTTAAATCTTAGTGATTTGTAAAATGCTCTAACAACACAGGCAATTGCAATGCTACTTGAAAGAAACAAGAGAAATTAGAAAGCTGTTGAACATACAGACAAGAAAATGTCTTCTTTTTAATGTTCCCCATGATTCACAAAAGCCCATTTTCAATCCAAAGCTGCCACTGATGAGGTATTTCAGTATATTGAAATAGGATTGCTGGAAGGTGTGTCATGGACATGAATGTTCTTATTAAACTATGAAAACAATCCTCTCAGAAAACACAAGCAGCACAAGAAAAACACAAACCATGTTTATAAGCTGACAGCAGAGCACTTTATGAGATTTATCTTTATGAGATTTTGAAATTCAAACAGCTAAACTCTTGGGCTGTCTGAATATTTGATGTTACAGGCAGATGCTTTAGGAACAGATCATCTTATGTAGCTGGTGTAGCTCTACAGACTGCACACTTATTTACTAGCTGAGCTGTTTGCCCACACAGGAGCTGAGGATCTCAGAAGCTGTAGAGAAGGTGACTAGCACTGTTCACATGCAAACAGAGTTATTTCCTACTGATTTCCCTGGGAACTGAATCAGAAACAACAGGAAACCCTCTCTGTCCACATCATCATCTCCTTATGAATCCATTGTGCATGTTGTTCTATTTTTTGGTTAAGCTTATTTTTCATATTTATTTATTTATTTAGGCATTTAGTACACACTCAAAATGAAAATATTTGGTGTCTTTAACTGCTCACAAGGGGTTTGCACATGGTTAAAGTTAGCCCAAACTGCTCACTGCTGTTCACCCAGCATCAAAGACCTGATCCAAGGCTAAGGGAAATCACTGAAAATCTTCCTAGTGCCTTTTGTAAGGTTCATATCTGGCTGTGTAGGAACTACACTATCCTCTGTGTCTTATTGCATTTTGATCACAAGAGAAAGAACAGGATAATCTCAGCTGATCAGGGCATGTTTGTATAAATATGCACGTTTTGTATCCATATGTCCTTTTCAACCCTATGTCCTTCATTTTTATCTGCAAAAGGAATTTAACTGTGTTTGCTATACATTTTGATAAAATCTAAGATGGAAAACTGCAGAGAATTAAATGTTCTTCAAGGACATTTGCAGTTTACAAGAAACAGAGAAACTGTTATTGAAATGTAACTAAACCCAAGCTTTTGAGAGTGCTGCAGATAACAGTGAGCCAGAATGGCCTCCCAGAACACAACAGCAGCAAAAACATCCATGACAAATTCCACTAGGTCCTAGGGGGAAAAATAGCATTTATAACTGATAGAAAGTACTGGGACACATCATGCCTTTAAGCAAAATAATCACTTAAAAACCAGAAGGAGCCTTCAGTGAGATCAGCAACCACATCTTTACCAGTGATAAATGTAGTAAGAATTAGACCATCCTTCAGGGTGTTCTGAACTCAAGGCACGACTGCCAAGTAATTGTGATGAGGAGCTGCACTTCAGTCCTTACACACTCACTTTATTGCTCTATCTACCCACTATGCAAGACCTACAAGGCTCTGTCACAGAATATATTGCCTGTGATTAAAGATGTGCTGCACTAAACAGGACAGAAAAGCTTCAGAGCCAACTGGATGAAGAATTAGCATGGACCAGCTCCAGTCTTATAAATGACAATACCATGGGAAAAACAGATCTGGGGTAATTAATTTTACCTTTTTGTGTTTCAGTTTTCTGATCTGTAAAATCAAACTCATCTCTGCATTGCAGATCCCTGGCTCCTGGATGAGAGCCGCCTTGGGACTGGCCAGCTTAGTCCAAATGTGAAGGTGTGCATCTGCCTCCTGCCCCTGCCAGGAAAACAAGGCATTTTGTCCTTTGCTACAAAACAATTAAGTTATTTATGTTAGAGTATGGAGCTTTGCAGCTCTTTTGGGATTTATTTGTTCACTCTTTTTTTGGAGTGAAGGATATGACCAGCAGCTTTCAGGTATCATCTAGGGACTGCAATCCCACCACAATAGTCTGTGGACAGCTGTGGGCCAATTTTTAAACAGCCAGCCCTAGTACTTATGGCAGGCTGAAGAGGCACAGGGAGCTCAGCAACTTCATATCCCATACATTTTATTTTGCCTTTTGAGCAGCTTCTGTCACTCACATTGAATTGCACACAGCCATGGCTCCAATTATCCAACCTAGCTAATTAACAGCACATTGCTGCGATCCTGAGTTACCCCATGGGAGCTGCAGACTAAAGATCATTAAAAACCCCTGCCTCGTGTTTTAAACAGAAACAGCAGCAACTCTTCTCCTTCTCCTGGTCTTCCTAATTCTCTAAGGCAGTGTTTGAAAAATGTTTAAGTAAAACTGGTCACTTGGTAAATGGGGCATTCTCAAATTTATGAGCAGAACCTCAGCTAAAACCGTCCCGGTAGTTTGTTACCACTTTGAATTAATTCTCACAAACAAAGTAACTTGCTTGTGGCAGGGACACATTTGGAAATGCGGTCAAAGCTGACTTATTAAAAGGTTATAGAAGTCTTTGCTAATGATTACATGCCACCACTGCTTTTGGCTCTTGCTCCCACAGCACACTGGCAGCAAAGCAAAGGCAGACTCCTCGGAGCAGCAGTCAGAAACCCTCCTGCCTCAGTGAGCCTGAGCTCTCAAGTAGGACAGGCCCTGCTGAGACCTCGTGCCTGGAAATGACTGTGGGCAACACTTTCAAAGAACCTTCAGAGATTAACTTGTATAGTTAGAGTCTCTTAAGAGAGATGAAGTTAATTGCTGCAATCGCTTTATTTATGAATTTTAGAATTAATCCGGGCTTTAAACAAGTTTTCAAGGCATTTTATTTTATGGTTCCATGTCTTGAGCCCTAGAGAAAAGGATCTATTTTTAATTCCTGTCATTTCAGCCATGTTACAATCTGAATAATACAATTTAAACAGGCAATTGGTGGAAGTAATAGTTAACAAGTCACAGTAAATCCCAGCAGCACTTACTGAAAAAACAAGTGATGCAACAAGCAAAGACAAGGTTAGTCAGGTAAATAAACATGACTTGAAATTAACTTTGCTGGGGAGAAAAAGCATTTCAGTAGAGTGAAATTACAGTGCTTTATAAGAAATAAAGTGCAGTTTATCATAAAAGTGAGAACTGATTTACTATATTACTGGCAGTGAATAGTAGCACAACTTCATGAGGGATCAAATTCTGTCCTCTAGCATCAAAGTTGTAATAAAAGTTTAAATGGCCATTCACCAGAGCTTTTACTACATTTACTATGTTAAAATTGGAAGAACTGAAAAGGTGAAGACCAAAATATCTTGAAAGGGTGACATTTTTTGTGATTTTGAAAGATGGGATGTATTGAAGCTTTAATAGCATTTATTATTTTCGTCCTCTGCAAATGCCTTCTTTCAATAACAGACTGATGTAATCAGTCCTTCCAATCAGCTCTAAAACAAAGCATCCACAGACATCAGCATGCAAGGGAAATGCAGATGAGAGGCACTGTGTGCATTGGTGTCTCTCCTGGGCCTCCTTCCTCAAACATCACCCATTGTCTTTCCATGCAGTGACCAGGAATGAACCCCCCGAGCCAGCTGGAGCTCAGATCATGCCTGACCTTTGCACCTGAATTTGCACACACAGCTCTCACAAAGAATATTGACCCCGTTGTTTGAGAATTTAATTCTTTGTGGCACCTGTTGTTCTGGAGTTTTTAAGCTGTACCATACATTCAAATTAAATTATTGTAAAGAACAATGAGATGAGTGAGAGGAATAAGGGAAGAGAATTATTTGGGAAAGTGCTGGCAAATGTGGCAAGGGACCACCAGCAAGGTCCTTGGTGGGGTGGGGGACAGGGATAGGGGAGGAAGAGCAGCAGCCCTGTGCTCAGAAAAAAGGAAGATGCTGCAGGTCAAGAGAATTTGCCAGTGTCAAGTGGGATTGAGAGACTGCCTCTGTGTGAGGCAAAACCCTGCAGATAGGAAGAACCGGGTGGCATTTTTAAGGTGAGATTAAGGTATGTGAAACAGGTGACAAGATAGGAAACCACAGAGGACTGAGAATATGTAAGTGGAAGATAAGATCAGAGCAGCAAGGAAGATAATTCAAGCTGGGGAGATGAAAAGCACAGAGCTGACAACTGGCTCTCACTTCATTCTGTGCTTAAAATTAAATCCATGCTTAAGTGCCTCAGTGAACTGAGGCTGCTGGAAGGGTAATCTTCTAAGTAACCAGTAAGGAACACTGAACTCCTTTTTATTGTATATACACACAATCCCACAAGGATAAAGAAACTAACATTTCTTTGCAAGACTGATTTTATTCTGCTCTTGGACATTTCAGTGAAGTTGTTACGGCTGTCCTGCCCAAGCCACAGGAAAAGGGAAGCCAACAAAGGGCCAGGGCATTAATGTGCAAAGGGCTTTAACAGACACAGAAATAAGTCCTGACTGTCAAAGAAAGGACAACTTTTGATGATTCCTATGCTCACCTCAAGGTAAGCCTCAGAGGCCAGGAATGATGTAGGAAGATGAGATGCTCTTTCACTGCAACTAAATCTTTTTAATGTTTTCTCCTTTTCTTTTATATTTTTCAGACACTATTCATTGTGTTTTGATAGCCTCAGATGTTGTTTTGAGCATATCACATCCTGTTCACTTCAGAACAAGAGTGAAAACAAAGTCACACATGGAAGAGCTGCTGTATAAAAAGTCAAAAGTCAATTAAATGGTATCCAGATAAGGAAGAAATTTGAGCACCAACTCTTGCTCTGCCCCAGCCTTTCAGAGATGATATAGATTTAGTAGAAGGAGGAATTTAGCCAAGACAAACATGTGCCTCTGAAGCATAGGATGAGGATATATTACAGGTGGCACAGGACCAGGATCACACAGGGAGCTGCACACACCCAGCCCTGGCTGTGCCCCTCACAGACCTCAGGGCTGGTCCTGCTGGGCTCATGAGCCTTGTCTTGGGGACAGCCTAGTGATAAATTGTATTTAGACACTGTTCCTCACAGTACAACCTCCCAGAGCATCTCAGGACAGGCTCTTTAGTGGCTGTCAGGAGCAGGCAAGAGCGATAATTCCCTTTCCCCAAGCCTCACACATCCCCTGCAAGGCAGCTGTGCCCATCCTGGCCAGCACAGGGACCCGGTGCCAGTCCTGGCACAGAGTGCTGGGCACTTGTCCTCACTGTGCTCCCTGAGCAGGTGGCTCTGCTTGGGGCTCACCTGTCCCACGGGCTGACTGGGGTATTTCTGTGCTATTTGCAAACAGCTCTGTTATGTCCCCCCCTAGAGATATCACTCCAATTACCTACTTTCTGCCTGATCTCCAATGATTTATTCAAATCTTTTTGCATCCCCACTGAGTGCACTAATAAATTAACCTGCTAGCGTGTTTAGAGTACTTGGGTTGATTTATAAAGATGCCTACAAAATAAATGACCTTGGAGATGGACAAGTCTTTAAACACATTTTCATATATGAAAGATATGAATTGCAGTACTTTGGAAAACACAGCAGTAAAACTCCAATCAAAAGAAATAATGGAGGATTAAAATAAGAGCCCCACTTACAGAAGTCTAAGATGTGCAGAAGATTTACTTTTGTAGATTAAAAATGTAGATGAAGCTTTGAATTCTAGGCTTTCTTAAATGTAAAGCTTTGTGATGTTAGCAAAAAAAGGACTTTTGAAAACCTTTCAAGATCTGAGACAATCAGAAAGAGAGAGCTTATTTGTTCACTTAATGGAAGGTCTCACTCAAATTAGACAGGTTGATTCTCAGAGCCACCATTTTCTGCAAAGATGAAAAAATAGAAAAATGCCAAAATGAGTGTGATTTTGGGGAACTGACTACCATAACATCCCTGAGTTCTTATGAATGACAGCACTGTAGAACTGACATTTCATGTGCTTCAGCAAAGTATGCTACATTTCTATTTAGAGCCCCTATAGAAGTTAGTGATGGAGGAAAAGATCCAGAAACTATTCCCAGTCCACCCCGACTCCCTTCAGAATGAATGCATCAGAGCACAGAATCAGCTTTTAGAAATGAGCTGAAGTGAATAGGATTGCATGGGCAGAATGTCAAAGTGTTTCTGATGATTCACTCACTAACTTTGCACAGAGAGGAGGGTTCAAACCACACCACTCAGATCCCCACTCAAATTTCCCCAAAGTCTGAAAATTAGTTTCTCTCAACTCCAATGTACAGTGTGCACTCTCTTCCCTTCAATACCCTGCAATATATTGTCAGGCAAATAGCATAAACACCAAAATCCCCTTTCCTGGAAATTCCCCTTTGCTGGAAATTGCCACAGCTTCCCACCCCCACTTTCTTAACCCACATATGTCCATTGACTGTTTCCTCATATACTGAGGGTAGGATCAGTCCCAGATGCAGCCTTTGGCTCATCTGAATGCACTCCCTCTCTTAGGGCCCTTAATCACTCCTGAAACCTGGTGAAACACCAGGAAGGAAGAACACAAGCAGGACTCTGACCTCCCTGTTATTTTGCACTGATACTCTCTATGGTATCAGAAATGAAGTGCAAGGAATTCAGAGCCAGAGCAGCATTATCTGGGCTATCCAAGGGCCAATCCTGTTCTGGACTTAGCCTGAAGCACTAACAGTGTGCTTAGTACCCAGCATATTGAAATGCATCTGCTCTTGTGCAGTGAAGCCATAGTAACCATTTCCTCCTCTCAGTGGGAGACGGGAGGGTTGAGCATTTTTGGAAGTCAAGCAGCTGCTTTAAGGAATGTGATCTACATTGGGAGTGAGGGGCGAGAGGAGGAGAGAAACCAGCAGAGATAAAAGGAGCCATTGCTGGGTTTGCCAGTAACTCCTGCAACTCTCCATGGCCCACGTTCAGAGGCTGCCCTTTGTGAGAGCAGCATTCTCTGCTCACAAAATCCCTTCATAAAGAGACATAAATATTTATCCCATATGAAAGAAACTCTGCCACTCTGCACTGGGGCACACAAGGGCTTGGCTGGGCTCCCTCCTCAGTCAGGTGTTTTACAGGAGACACTGATGGCATTCAAGGTCCCTGAACTGGTGTTTTCTGGGGCTTATTTTCCTGATTTTGTCTTCCAAGAGCACTCTGCTGAAAACTTGAGATTGAAAGTTTCTATTAAAAGCAGCTCTCTTCAGTTCAGCTTATAGCTCTGTTGCCATTTGTTTTGCTAAGAACTCATGTTTGGAACAATCAGGAGGTCTGCTGTGGCTTGATAGAAGAAGATACTTTTCAAAACAAAGTCCCTACAACAGATAGGACTGAAATACCAAAACATTCAAATATTTATGTGTGTAAGTAATGAGCAATATAACAGGTCTTACATTCTTCTCCTATAGCAGCTGAACCACTGGAAGAGATTAAACAGAAGCCAGAGAATTTAAAGCAGCAATGAAATCTTCCATCAAAAGTAGATATCAAATAGACACTCAGTAGGTTTTTTAAATTGGTGGACCACAAACTAATTATTGACCCAGAACAATGCCTGGTGGATAAAAGCTCTCCTTCCTACTCCATTAGGAGGACACTTTCCAGTTAAAGACTACTGTGAATAAGTATGGTTATTAATATAAAAATACAGGCATGGTGATGGAAACTATCCACAAACAGACTGAGTTTAAGGAAACACAGGAGGAAGCATCAGCATCTCACAAAATTATACTCAGCTTCCTGGGAAATACTTTCTAACATGGGCTCAGGATATTCCTGTCTCTGTGCCATCTCTTCACAAATTCTCTGTTCAGATTTCCCAAATTACACATTTCACCTCATCCTGAGGGAGCAAACAGAGACCTCCTTAAGTGCACTCAGACACCACTACATGGACTGTTACATTCTAAAATAGAATTTGTGGTATATTAGTTGGCATTTTTTAAAATTATACAGCTCTGTCAGAGCCCAAATACTCCATCATTAGCCACTCACAACACCAAGAGAGTGCACATTAGACCCTGTTGTGGGTTTAAATGGGTGTAATGCGTCTCAGTCCATGCTTTTAACTTGTAAAGGAGCACATTGAAGAAAATGTCTCTGTCACATTCCTTGGCAAGAACATACTTGAATAAATCCCATTTTGAGAGTGACAGAAAGTCTCCAACACAAAGTGTCTCGAAGTATAACCATTCCCTGGTACTGATTCAATAACTTAGAATTATCAACCCTTTATCCTAAATCTGCAGGTTGAAGGAGAGTTTTGGTAATGACCAGCACCTGGCAGTTCTATTTAATTGCAAGTTGGGTACCTTGGAAGAAGAAAACCCCTTGCTGACTTGCAAGCTTGCAAAATTTATGTTCCAAATAGCTCTAAAAGCTTGTAAGCTCAGGGCAGATATAATTAATGCAGCAAGTTTCGCTGGAGCATCAGTGTGGCTGCACAGATAAATTGATTGTTTGGGACAAGTGAGCGGGACCAAAGGTTGGGTGTGTTCCTGGCTCTGCAGGAGGAGCAGCTCCCTCAGCACACGCAGGCTGTGACACCTCCATGCCCAGCCCAGAACCCACAGCCAGGGCTCTGCTGGTGGCACATCATAATGTGCATGTCTCTTTGATGCCTCAGGTTTTAGCTCTTGTATTTTCCAGATTCTGTGCTGCTTTAGTGTGTAAAGCTGAGCTTCATATTAGGGGATGGTGAGCTCTCTTCACATTGAAGACAAAACAATACCTTCTCTGGCTGGGACCAGGGGAAAATGATCCAAATTTCAGCCCAAGAGCACAAACAATGCTGACTGAAGAGAGAAAAACAAGAATGGGACTTCATGGGCTAAAGCTATAACTGGACAATTAACTCCAATATGCAAACGGAGCAGAACTGATTAAAGTGAGAGACTCTGTGACTGCCCATCCATTTTGTGACCATTTTGGTTCATCTTGGGTGTAGCCCTGGCTGGGCTCTTGTGCTGCCCAAGGTGGATTCATTGAGGCCTTTAATAAATCCCTACGTTATTCTTTAGTTCTGTCTCATCTCTGTCCTAGGTCAGCTTTCGCAAGGCATCATGTTTAGCATCACACAAATGTTATGGACTATTCATCCTTCTCTGACCACAGGGATATTTAAAAGCAGCTCTATGAGAGCCAAAGTATAAACCATGCTAACGCCTGATCTCCAATGATTTATTCAAATCTTTTTGCATCCCCACTGAGTGCACTAATAAATTAACCTGCTAGCGTGTTTAGAGTACTTGGGTTGATTTATAAAGATGCCTACAAAATAAATGACCTTGGAGATGGACAAGTCTTTAAACACATTTTCATATATGAAAGATATGAATTGCAGTACTTTGGAAAACACAGCAGTAAAACTCCAATCAAAAGAAATAATGGAGGATTAAAATAAGAGCCCCACTTACAGAAGTCTAAGATGTGCAGAAGATTTACTTTTGTAGATTAAAATGTAGATGAAGCTTTTGAATTCTAGGCTTTCTTAAATGTAAAGCTTTGTGATGTTAGCAAAAAGGACTTTTGAAAACCTTTCAAGATCTGAGACAATCAGAAAGAGAGAGCTTATTTGTTCACTTAATGGAAGGTCTCACTCAAATTAGACAGGTTGATTCTCAGAGCCACCATTTTCTGCAAAGATGAAAAAATAGAAAAATGCCAAAATGAGTGTGATTTTGGGGAACTGACTACCATAACATCACTGAGTTCTTATGAATGACAGCACTGTAGAACTGACATTTCATGTGCTTCAGCAAAGTATGCTACATTTCTATTTAGAGCCCCTATAGAAGTTAGTGATGGAGGAAAAGATCCAGAAACTATTCCCAGTCCACCCCGACTCCCTTCAGAATGAATGCATCAGAGCACAGAATCAGCTTTTAGAAATGAGCTAAAGTGAATAGGATTGCATGGGCAGAATGTCAAAGTGTTCTGATGATTCACTCACTAACTTTGCACAGAGAGGAGGGTTCAAACCACACTCAAACCACACTCAGATCCCCACTCAAATTTCCCCAAAGTCTGAAAATTAGTTTCTCTCAACTCCAATGTACAGTGTGCACTCTCTTCCCTTTAATATCCTGCAATATATTGTCAGGCAAATAGCATAAACACCAAAATCCCCTTTCCTGGAAATTCCCCTTTGCTGGAAATTGCCACAGCTTCCCACCCCCACTTTCTTAACCCACATATGTCCATTGACTGTTTCCTCATATACTGAGGGTAGGATCAGTCCCAGATGCAGCCTTTGGCTCATCTGAATGCACTCCCCTCTCTTAGGGCCCTTAATCACTCTGAAACCTGGTGAAACACCAGGGAAGGAAGAGCACAAGCAGGACTCTGACCTCCCCTGTTATTTTGCACTGATACTCTCTATGGTATCAGAAATGAAGTGCAAGGAATTCAGAGCCAGAGCAGCATTATCTGGGCTATCCAAGGGCCAATCCTGTTCTGGACTTAGCCTGAAGCACTAACAGTGTGCTTAGTACCCAGCATATTGAAATGCATCTGCTCTTGTGCAGTGAAGCCATAGTAACCATTTCCTCCTCTCAGTGGGAGACGGGAGGGTTGAGCATTTTTGGAAGTCAAGCAGCTGCTTTAAGGAATGTGATCTACATTGGGAGTGAGGGGCGAGAGGAGGAGAGAAACCGGCAGAGATAAAAGGAGCCATTGCTGGGTTTGCCAGTAACTCCTGCAACTCTCCATGGCCCACGTTCAGAGGCTGCCCTTTGTGAGAGCAGCATTCTCTGCTCACAAAATCCCTTCATAAAGAGACATAAATGTTTATCCCATATGAAAGAAACTCTGCCACTCTGCACTGGGGCACACAAGGGCTTGGCTGGGCTCCCTCCTCAGTCAGGGGTTTTACAGGAGACACTGATGGCATTCAAGCATTGATGGCATACAAGGTCACTGAACTGGTGTTTTCTGGGGCTTATTTTCCTGATTTTGTCTTCCAAGAGCACTCTGCAGAAAACTTGAGATTGAAAGTTTCTATTAAAAGCAGCTCTCTTCAGTTCAGCTTATAGCTCTGTTGCCATTTGTTTTGCTAAGAACTCATGTTTGGAACAATCAGGAGGTCTGCGGTGGCTTGATAGAAGAAGATACTTTTCAAAACAAAGTCCCTGCAACAGATAGGACTGAAATACCAAAACATTCAAATATTTATGTGTGTAAGTAATGAGCAATATAACAGGTCTTACATTCTTCTCCTATAGCAGCTGAACCACTGGAAGAGATTAAACAGAAGCCAGAGAATTTAAAGCAGCAATGAAATCTTCCATCAAAAGTAGATATCAAATAGACACTCAGTAGGTTTTTTAAATTGGTGGACCACAAACTAATTATTGACCCAGAACAATGCCTGGTGGATAAAAGCTCTCCTTCCTACTCCATTAGGAGGACACTTTCCAGTTAAAGACTACTGTGAATAAGTATGGTTATTAATATAAAAATACAGGCATGGTGATGGAAACTATCCACAAACAGACTGAGTTTAAGGAAACACAGGAGGAAGCATCCAGCATCTCACAAAATTATACTCAGCTTCCTGGGAAATACTTTCTAACATGGGCTCAGGGATATTCCTGTCTCTGTGCCATCTCTTCACAAATTCTCTGTTCAGATTTCCCAAATTACACATTTCACCTCATCCTGAGGGAGCAAACAGAGACCTCCTTAAGTGCACTCAGACACCACTACATGGACTGTTACATTCTAAAATAGAATTTGTGGTATATTAGTTGGCATTTTTTAAAATTATACAGCTCTGTCAGAGCCCAAATACTCCATCATTAGCCACTCACAACACCAAGAGAGTGCACATTAGACCCTGTTGTGGGTTTAAATGGGTGTAATGCGTCTCAGTCCATGCTTTTAACTTGTAAAGGAGCACATTGAAGAAAATGTCTCTGTCACATTCCTTGGCAAGAACATACTTGAATAAATCCCATTTTGAGAGTGACAGAAAGTCTCCAACACAAAGTGTCTCAAAGTATAACCATTCCCTGGTACTGATTCAATAACTTAGAATTATCAACCCTTTATCCTAAATCTGCAGATTGAAGGAGAGTTTTGGTAATGACCAGCACCTGGCAGTTCTATTTAATTGCAAGTTGGGTACCTTGGAAGAAGAAAACCCCTTGCTGACTTGCAAGCTTGCAAAATTTATGTTCCAAATAGCTCTAAAAGCTTGTAAGCTCAGGGCAGATATAATTAATGCAGCAAGTTTCGCTGGAGCATCAGTGTGGCTGCACAGATAAATTGATTGTTTGGGACAAGTGAGCGGGACCAAAGGTTGGGTGTGTTCCTGGCTCTGCAGGGAGGAGCAGCTCCCTCAGCACACGCAGGCTGTGACACCTCCATGCCCAGCCCAGAACCCACAGCCAGGGCTCTGCTGGTGGCACATCATAATGTGCATGTCTCTTTGATGCCTCAGGTTTTAGCTCTTGTATTTTCCAGATTCTGTGCTGCTTTAGTGTGTAAAGCTGAGCTTCATATTAGGGGATGGTGAGCTCTCTTCACATTGAAGACAAAACAATACCTTCTCTGGCTGGGACCAAGGGAAAATGATCCAAATTTCAGCCCAAGAGCACAAACAATGCTGACTGAAGAGAGAAAAACAAGAATGGGACTTCATGGGCTAAAGCTATAACTGGACAATTAACTCCAATATGCAAACGGAGCAGAACTGATTAAAGTGAGAGACTCTGTGAATGGCCATCCATTTTGTGACCATTTTGGTTCATCTTGGGTGTAGCCCTGGCTGGGCTCTTGTGCTGCCCAAGGTGGATTCATTGAGGCCTTTAATAAACCCCTACATTATTCTTTAGTTCTGTCTCATCTCTGTCCTAGGTCAGCTTTCACAAGGCATCATGTTTAGCATCACACAAATGTTATGGACTATTCATCCTTCTCTGACCACAGGGATATTTAAAAGCAGCTCTATGGAGAGCCAAAGTATAAACCATGCTAACAGTGATTAAACAGATATTTTTTTCAGTCTATGACTATTTAAAGGCTATAGCCCAAAAGCTGTATTGGTGTGGTTTCCCTGAAAGCTCAATCCATCAACAAAAAGCTGTATTAAAAATCAGCAGAGAGAACCACACTACAGAAGCCTGGTCTTTTTAACCCCCTAGCAGTCACTTTTGGACATTGTGAGGGACCACCCAGTTCAATGTCAGCCAAACCTCACTCTGAGCCAATACACTGGACACAGATTCTGGTTCTACTCTCAGCATCAGATGACTTTTTTGAACAAATTTTCCACCTCAGAAGTAAAAATAAAAGAAAGGAGTAGATGTATATTAAGAGAAAGGAAATCTGGGACAAAGATATCAAGGAAAAGTTTAACACTTGTAAATATCAAACATTTTTCATTTCAAACCATCATTAAACTTGAAATTTTGGAGATCCCTTTAATGGTACAAGTGAGATGCTGGATGGTAAAACAGGAATTGTGCATAGCTTAGTCCTAAATTGCCATGAAGCATAAAAGCCTCATCAAACCCTTTTTCCCTTCACATCTAAATACATCAATAGAAGTACCTAATTTACTACTCCCAAAGAAATCAAGTTCAATCCCAAAGACTCCTTCAAGCTCAAAAGTGAGCCTCAGGCACAGCCAGCATAAATACTATGAAGAAATAACCTCTGATATATGCAATAAGTGAGCTTTATGCAAGGAAAATTGGAGGACTGTTTGTTGAATAAAAAAGATATATTCATTTAAATTCAATTCAAGTATTTCTGTTGCCATCGTAGATGAGTTAGAGAAAGAAGCATATAGCGTTATTCATTTACTTCCTCATTTTAGCAACTTTCTACATTATTATCTTCTTAATATAACCTCCCTCATTTCATAGCTTTTTTCATTCTTTTACATCTCCTAATTCAGCAAACATACCTAAGTGGTCCTCAGCAATATGACACCTTATCACTCTTGCAACAATTTTGAACACATCCTCATGGGCAAATATTCTAAAACTCTTTCTTCCAGTTTGCATTGCTTTGGGTCTGCCTGCCATGTTTCCATCTACCATCCAAAGAGATGAATTTGCTGTCTAAATCCTGCAAGATCCCTCATCCTCCACACTCCAACTCAGCCCAGCTACAGCTGTTTATCTGTTTTATAGGGGCTGAATTGTTATTTCTGCTCACTGAGCAGCCAGCAGGGTGTGCATGCTATTCCTGTTCCCTACAAAGTATTAATTTTCTAATTTCACCCATTAACACTATTTCTGTAACATTTACAGCCCCTGTGTTTTCTCTACAGAGGTGGTCATGGTCTATTATTAAGCTTTTCATTAGAACTGAATACCTAAACTAATAAAAGCTAGGCATTGTCAAAACACTACATGCTACCATGTTTAAAATATAACACCAAAATGTAATTACCTTCACACCGCTCTTCCCCCAAATGTCTCTTCATGCCAGGATAGCTTTTACCTATAACATGATCAAAATCTAAAATCAAACATTTTTAACATTCAGGAATTTGAATAAATCAATTAACCCATTTCATAAATATTATTAATTATGAAAATCTGCTCAAGATTTCAATTCTCAGACATTAGAAAATAATATATAAATCAAAGTACAGAAGTTGTTTGTCCACTGCTCATTGCCCCTTAACTTCAAGTTTCTTCAATATCTCCACATTTTCATCTGCTCCTGCGTGTTCAGAACAGGCTGTAGTTAGGGTTTCACACAGATCTGGTTTCACACAGATCTCCTGGATCTCACTCGATGGCAGATGTTTTCAGGCTTTCACATTGTGTTAATGTTCTCAGGTGTAGACCCATCTTTGAGTACAAGGTTTTCAGAGCTGTTTCTCCCCTCTCTCTGGAGATCTTCTGCTTGGTTTGTAATTCACGGAAACCTGACAGATTTCTATTTTAACAACCTCCATTAAGATTTTTGCATCTTGCTAGACTGTCTGTGAAGTGATGAAGCACAGAATGCAGAATTATGGAATGGAAGGGACCTCCAAAAGTACCTAGGCCCTTCCCAAATCCAAATCAACTCTACCTAGCCATTCCCAACAGAAATTTGTCTTGCCTTTCTTCTTTGAAAAGAACTGTAATCTCTTCCAGAAAATACTTCACTGTGTCAATATCATCACTGAAAGACAGACAGTCTTATTATCCAACCCGAATTTCTAGTCTAATTTTTTAGGGCTAACCTTGAGCAATGCAGGTATACCCACAAGTGTTGGCATTTGATTTCTTGCAAGGGAGGCTGTGCACTGTGTCTGGGTAGAGAGCCCATAGGAACAGGAGCACCCAGAAGAGGCTGCAGATGCCCCTCTCAGGGATTTGTTCCATGCACATCACACCCACATTAAGGACTCACTACAATAAAAGGGGAACATTTCAAATATGTAAGAGTGATATGATAGATTAACTTCAGCAAAGTCACACTTTGATAATGGCTCTGAGGCTCTTTATCACAGAAGGAACTTTGTGGCATTAAAAAACAACCAGGCACGGGCCTGTAAGAAAATGAAACACAAAAGAATGACAAGAAGAATGTGTGAGAAAGGCCCTGCTCATCAGGCAGCAAGCTGAACCGCAAATAACCACATCTCAGGCACTCCCAGGTATTTATGGGGCAATAGCTTCACACAGCTCAACACATCACATTCAGTTAGAAATGATAACATTAAACCACAGAGATTTACTACCTAAAAAAATATTGCTCCTGAGCAGTTTTGTCTAATATTGTGCATTTAAGGTGACATGGATAAAAACAGCAGACAAAGCAGGATGAGGATCACACCCACAGCACACTGTGTGTGTGAAAGATGTGCAGCAAAAGTGTGAATTTCTGGCAAATCTGGCCTGTCAGTAAAATGATGCAACAGAGACATGAGAGGATCTGATGCAAAACCACCCAAGAGATGGGAAGGACTCAGACTGGAGGTTTTGACAGCATTAAATCCTTACCTGTCTGAGGTTCCCCAAAGCTAAAAACAGCAGGATAACACATTGTCCATTCCAAGAGCCAAAAAAAAAATTTAGAACATAATTTCTTCTGAAGTGTTTCTGCCCTCAGTTTACAACCACTGTGAGTGTGAATACCCAGGCACAGCCCTTTCCTGGTGGGGACAGTGCCTGCTGAGACTGCCCAGGCTCTGCCCTCAGTCAGCTCCTCTGGGCAGTTCCTCACATCCTCCCTGCTCTGGTCCCCTGCCCTTCCTGCCCTCTGCTCTCCTTTCACCACCCAGCACTCACATCCAGGCTCTGCAGTACCATGTACAGACCCAGTCCCGCCAGGTCAGCCCTCAGAGGGTTAAATTTGGGCTCTTCAGCAGTTCTTTGTCTCACCTTTTCCTGCTCCCACTTTCTCCACTGCTCAGCAGCCCTTCCTTCATGCTGTGTTTCTTGGCACTGTGCAGAAGACAGTGGGGACAGCCAGGGCAAGGTCCCACAGGAGCTTGTGTCAGTCGCGCTGTGCAGACTCCAGCAATCTGAATTCTTGTTAGCTGTGATGGTCTTTGAGCTGCACAAGGCATCTGAGAGTGCACAGGGGATGGGAGAAAGAATTTTTCTCAGCCGCAAGTGAAGTCACTTTAGTAACAACATACTGCAGGAAAAACACTTCTGAGGCATTTAGATTTTCGTATTGGCTGGGCCTTGAATGTCTGCAGGAGAAGCATATGTAATTCCCCTCCCTGTATCACCTATTCTGACACCTGTTGGGGGTGGAGTTGTTGAGTTACTGAAATGTGTAGTAGCACAGAATGTTTAAGTACATGTAACAACTGGAAATACAGAGTACTGGCTTTCCCAAGTATCTTGATAGTATTTGATATCAACTGTAATTACACATCTAATACTGACACTGGAATAAGTGAGATAAGCTTAGAAAACTACTGAGAAGAGCAATTGTTTCTGGTTAATGCAATTCAAATAAAAATGAATGCAAAGGTAAGTTGGTCCTGCAGTGCAAGAGGACTTTGCCTGAGGCCTCAGGTGGCAGGGGTTTACTCCCAGCACACCTCCTGCCTCTCTTTTGGGGGAAACACCTATGGACAGGCTCAACCATTGGAGAATTCATTCTGATTGTGGAGACCAAGGGATCTGCTGCATCTGTTTGAATATTTGAATGTCAGCATACTAGCTGGTTGTTTCATCAGCAATGCCTTACAAAAAATAAACACGTTTGGCTTTTTAAAAATGAGTTTTCCAAACATTTTTCCAGGGCTCTTTATATAGGAAGAAGATTATTTATTCCATATTCTGCCACATAAGCATGATGTCTGACAGCAGAAATAGATCCTTTCAGCAATGATAAATTTATAATGGCATACAAGAGTTTTGACTGCTTGTGAAGTTCCCTAATTAATTCTTATATAGAGTCCCATTGGCAACAAAATTTATGTTTTGAGATGATATAAAGCTCAGAGGAGTTAGTGAGTGTGCTGTTCCTTTTTGCACATCTTGTGTTTAATGTCATGTATTGTTAATCTCTTTGCTCACTGAGGGGGGTATTGTTTATCACTCTAAAAACAGAAACTCACTTTCATTATTGGAAGGAATAACCCTCAATAAGGCTTAAGCTGTTAAGTGGCTGCACACACTTGAGGTGTGTCCTGAGGCTGTAACCTAAATGTCATTTACCCCAACCTGAATCTTAGTTTAGGAAAATCCCATTTTGTAGATTTTCTTTAATCTCCTTTGAAACCAGCCTTGAAAATATGTTGGCCTTGATTTTGCAGCAGATAGACCTCTAGTGTGTAGCTACACTGACTGGTGTGTAATTCCTGCTAATTCTTTATAAATCAAGCCAACAAACATTTGGTTTGGAATATTTACAGGAGGGAAGTGACCCAATTGCTCTCTGTAAATAAAAGGTTTAATACTGCCCTTCAACAAGGCTTGCTGTAATGCCTGTGCTACACTGAAAATGCGGATCAGCAGTTAAAAATTTTTAAAGGTTCCTAAAGAGGTATTTTAAGAATTTCATCTGATCTATAGAAATTTTCCCTTTTCTAACTCTCTCCCCATTGGTGTCCCAGTCACTTTGCTCAAGGAAATTCTAGCTAAGATTGACATATTAAAAAAATAAAAGTATATTAATATCACACACATTTAGTGGGAATGGTATCCTGCAATGATCAAAGCTATTTTTTGGTGCAAAGAGAGTAAGAGCTTGACAAGTTGTTAGTGTTCATTTACAAGACAGAAAAAAAGCATCCATGGCCACTAATTCATGAGAAGATGAATGCAAATGCAAAGACTTAACTCTGCAATGGCAAACACATCAAAGGAGGGAGTTGTTGGAGAGGAAATGGTCACACTAGAACATCCCTCCTGAAGGGTTACAATTCCTCTGTAAGTTTTTAGCAATTTGAGCAATTCCAACCCCAGCTCTATCAAATTAACATCTGGAAAACAAATTCTGGGCCTGACAGCAGTGCCATGCTTCAGTAAGGATTTTCCAATGGACTACTTCATTTTATTTTTCAAAGATCAATCTCCTTTCAGCAAAGTGAGCATTTGGTTTAAAATACCTAAGTAAAAATCTTTGCAAATTTAAATTGGATGGGAACTACAGAGGGGTCCAAATTACACTGAAATCCCCTGATTTAATGGAGATGCAATCACACCAGACAGTTCCTATTCCCTGGCTTCCAGAAGCAGCTCCTGAAGCTGGGTCCTGGATTGAAGAACAGGAGGTTCTCCAAACAGAGCAGGGAGAGGCAGAAAGGTTTGGGGGAGAAGAAGAAAGGTTTGGGGAAGAAGACCAGCAACTTCTTGGTCAGCTGGGGGGTTTGCTTTTATTTTTGATGAGTGAATTTAACTAGGATCTGAAAGTGTTTCATCAGAAACTGATAAAGATAAAACTGGTGCCAGTGCTGGAAACCAGCACTGATGGAAAGAAAATATGTCATAATTCCACCCCTCAAATCCCATCCACAGTCCAGCAGCCTGCAGATAAGCCTTCTGGGACCAGAAATGATGTGTTTAAAGGAAGAAAAATCAGCAGGGAGCCATCCATTTTGTTTTGAAACCCATGTAAAATTTGGCATCTACAAAGGATAGGGCAACAAGTGCTCTCAGAGGTGTTAAACCAAAAGTTTAACAGCAGAAAAGTAAATAGCTGAAGTCATCAGAAATGTTGCTATATGACCTCTAATGCTAAATTTAAATGTCCACATTCCCTCTAAATTTCTTTTTTTAAAAAGTAGAAATTTGATGACTGAAGCAATGAAGACAAAGATGAAATCCAGCACAATGCCAAGTTCCACATAAGGTGGTGATGCAAACATCAAGATAACCTTCCTTTTATACCATTTTATCCTCATTGTCTATGATATTCACCCTGCTTAACCCAGCCTACAAATTCTGCCCAAAATATCTATATACATTTACATATAAAAGTTAAGAAAGAACTAATACAAGAACAGGTGGTACAGATAATTCTCATATTGCAGCCTGAGCTTTTTTGGTTTGGGTTTATTTCTTGTTTCTTTCTTTTTTTTTTTTTTTTTTGGTGGGGTTTTACATATATTCTATCAAAAAAAATTTAGGTCAATTCTACACTTATTCTGCTGCTGTATGAGAGAATAGCAGAGGTAATGAATTTTCATTACCTGTAGGGTTTGACCTCTATCAATTTATTTTGTCATCTTTGTACCACAGTTTTCCCCATCCCTCCTGATTACAATGTCCTCTAGTGCTTCTAGCTCTCTCTGTTCTGGCCCTAGGAACAGTGCTGCCATCTGCTCAGCACACCCACAACCCCCAGCCAGGCAATCCTGCATCCCCTAGAGATCATTCCAACCTCCAGATATTCACTGACCAGCTGGATGCACTTGTTTGCCTATTAACCAGCTGGAGAGTGATCCAAGTACTTGAATACTCCAAGACATTTAAGAAAACCAAGCAAGCCTTTTCCACCAAAAGCTGTAATTATCAGATAGAAAATAGAGAGGAGGGAAAGAAAGGTGCCTTAAAACAAAACCTTTCTCTCCCCCAGGCCAGGCACTGTCCCTAAGCACGTCCCATTTTCAGCCTGAGACAGACGACCAGTGTCACATGCTGCTGGAGAATCAGTTTTCCACAGGGCTTTCCTGAGACCCACACTGGGCTGAAGCCTCTCACTGCACCCAGTGAGACCAGTAACATCTCCTTACTGCAAAGGGGACACAACATCTCATAAAACCCATCCCAGACTGATTCACCAATGGTGTTTAAGATGGAAGATCCCCAATGCAGTCACAAAACTCTCCTGCTTATGGCAGCATGTCCTTGGGATGTTGCTCCAGCCTTGTCCTTCAATTTCCTTGTGCCTCAGAAGTAGAAAGATATTCACATTTTCTTGCAAGGTACATTAACATCTCTACATGGAAAATGTTTCTCAGGTGATAACAATATTATGCAGACACACGCCTTTACCTGCCATTTATCAGCTGAAATGCATTTGCTCTTAACCAGCTTTCTGGGAATGGAGATTGTCCCATTGGCTTTCCTGCCTGCTAAAGGCTCCCTGGCAGTGTTTATATTATAAGTGCAATTTGAAGGATTTTTCTCATCTTGTTAAGTTGCTTGGAAAATGGGAGCAGAGATGAGACTAATTGAATGGTTATAACGGGGAAAATGAGGTTTGCTTTTCAATGTAGGAGATGTTACAGGCATTTGCTGCAACAAAAACCCAACAGACAAAAATAGTATAACTTCTCCAAATTCTGCTTTCCCTAACAAAGCAGTTACCACACCAAATTGTAGAATATAAGCTCACATTAGTCCTTCTTACAACTCCTAATACTTTCCTACAACAAGTATGTCAAAAATATAGCCCATGAGCCAGACTGATCCTTCCAAGTACTTTAATCTGGCCTGCAAAATCCACAGAGCATTGTAATCCGGATCTGGTCTGCCAGTCAACTCTGAGGTCTCCCTGTGTGTGCAACTTCCCTGAGAGTCACACAGGCAAGTGGGAGCAGGGGGAGGATCAGGGTGTATTTGGAAGGAGTGAGAACCTGTGGGAGCAGCACACAGTGCACCGTGTCACCATCTCTGAGCAGCTTTGGGGCCCTTGGGCCACAGAGGCTTCTCCCAAAGGGCTTTCCAAGTAGCTCTGCTTCCCAGCACCCCTGGTTCCACAGGGAGGAGTGGGGGGACAGCTCTCTTGTGAGGTGAGGCTGCCCAGCACCCCTGATTCCACAGGGAGGAGTGGGGGAACAGCTTTCCTGTGACATGTGGCGGCCCAGCATCCTTCAACATGCAGTTTTACTGTGGAACACAGGACAACAACTTAAAATAAGAGGAATTTCAAAGCTTTAACAAAACTTCTCACTTGATACAGATTCCACAGCTTCCAATTATTAAGTGCAGTGCTCCACAAACACACCAACATGAGCAGAAACTGCACTGTGCAATGACATCATCACTGCAGGGATAAGCATTTCCACCCTTGAATGGGTGTCACTTCACAATGTTAATTTCCGCTGGTACTTCTCTAAATTAGTGGACTATTAATAGATTGCTGCTGAAGACAGTTACACCGGAAAAGCTTTGAAAGGAATCCTTGTGCCTACTGGCTACTTTGAGTCAGCATTCCCACTTCAGACGCCTCAGTTTGCAATTTCTTGTGCAATCTCAGCAGATACAAGACCTGGGTGAACAGGCAAGTCTGCCCTCCTTCACCACACAGGAGGAACCTGCAGAGCATCACCTCTTCCCCAACGTGAGGATTTCAGAGCAACCACTGAAACCAAACCCAAAGCACAGGTTCAGTTTCGGGCGGATCACTGAGCTGACCGGACTCAGGTCAGAATAATCTGGCCATTAAAGCAATGCAGATTCCAGGACAGGGGTGCAGACCATCCCCTCCAAGAGCAGAGTGTTGAGATTGGCTACAGCTGGCTGGCAAATCCTGCTCCAAGTCAGAAGCAACGTGGGACCACACACCAGCTCCTCCCAAGAGAGCACAATTTTGATGGAAGCAACCCTCAACTATCTCACTCTCCTCGGAGGCTGAGGCTCCACACACACATCTAAAATGCAGCAGGAAGTTTCTGGATCTAGCACTGCCATCTTTCTACTTCCCCAAGTACTTAAACAGCATTATTCAACTTTTCCTCCCCTCCCTTATTTAGAGAATGTAAAGCTAGAATTGAAAAGTAAGACAGAAGTAAGTGAAGTAATCTATCAGCCCTTGATTTCATAAAATATCTCCATGAGAGAGCAGGTTACAACTAACAATAGGTCTTTTTTCCCCCCTAAAGAAGTCTCTGGAGACGTCATTTGAAGGTGGTTAAAAGAAATAAAATAGGTTGGCTCTCCATGGGCAAAGTAAGAAAAGTAGGTTTTCATGTGGGGGTGCTGCAAGAAGAACAAAGGCAGAATATCTGCTGAATCACCAGTCTATCCACAACACTCAAACAGCTCTAATTCTCCAGAATTTGCAGCACCCAGCAATCAAGCAATAGTGCTGCTGAGAGGAATTTTAACCAGCACTACAGCAATCAAACAAAAGCAACAGCACTGCAAACTACTTTCAGATGACGTCTACTGCTATCATGCAATGATAACAGCATTCTGCTGAAAGACAGCTGGGGGTCTTCCTCCTGGGAGACTAAAATGATTAATTCCATGATAATCGCTGTGGAGAGTCACTTGAGAGCTATATCAGTCAAGGGAGAGTTCCCTGGTCAGCATTTTTAGGATAAAAAATTATTACCCATAATGAGTGTGGTCAGGAGAGCAACTGTGATGGGGAAAAGAGAAAACAGAGGGACTAAAGTGAGAGACTTGCCATTACTTACAAGTAATGCTTTGGATATCAGCCATGCTATCCATGATCTCTGCAAAGCAGCAAGGCATCTCTCAAGTTTCTCTTCCAAACTGATAAACTTTAGAGCTGGTACAAAAGCAAGACTGAAAAAACTTCCAACTCATTTGATTAACCTTCAGGATTAGGAATGTTTGTACTGCAATATTAAAATACATATTTTACTTCCCTCTAGCTAGAGAATGGCATACGTCAAGGACTTTTGTGATTTTCTTGTTCAGAATGATATCAGTAATTACCAACATCCTCCTTTTTAATAAGAGGAGAAAGTCTTGCATGAACCATGAGCAAGCACCCACATAATAAAGTTCATCCTTTTTGGAAATAATTATTGCTAATTCCTTGCACCGTGTCAAGGTCTTTGTCTTCAAAGCACCAACTGACTGTACCTTCCACTGCCTCGGTGAGTACAGTTATGCTCACACCTCACAAGCAGAACATTTAATCACAAACCAGAAATAACACATAGGTAACAGACTGCTCAAAGAAATCACGTGAGAGAATCTCATTCTTGGGAATTACCAGGTTTACCTATGCCAGGATGTCAGAATTTCACCTCCCTGCCCCAGCTGCACCAGCAGATACACCTGTTCTCAACTTTGCTCCTTTCCCTGGCTGTCACCACTGCCTGTCACCACTGCCATGGCCACGAGGACATGTGTGGCATTCACATTCTCTGAACCTGAGAGAGGCAGTGAGAGAAGCAGAGAAAAGAATTATCAGATCAATTCTTATCTCATTTACTGCTCCTGTGTTTTGGAACATGTGGAATATGTTGGAAGATTATTTACCTGAAGGAATTTGCTTGATTGGATTCTGGTGTGAGTGTTTCGTTTTCTTGAGCAATCTCTGCAAACTGTGTCTGGTCACTCAGAAGACAGTCAGGAGATTTGGTTGAGTGCTTGTGCAGTTTCAGTTTAGATATAGTGTCATGTAATATAGAATAATATAGTACATACAATAATATAGTACAATAAAGTAATTAATTCGCCTTCTGATGTCATGGAGTCAGATGTGCATTGTTTCTCCCTGTGATGGGGGTGCTTTTCCAGTAGACACACAGCTGTCACTGCCTGCATTTCCATGCTACAATCAGATTGATGTGCAGGCACTCCAGGCTGACTTCATCCAAGCTGGATAATGATGGCAAGGAGTTCAGCCTTTAGAAGGGTGTTCAGGACTTAGATACAGTTTCATTCTTCCACCTTGAAACATCTGAGCAGAATACCTAATTTAGGAGACTAGTCATTTTGTACTCCCTCAACAGTAAATGCAGATAGGCAGACACCTCCAGAAAATTAGCAGATTGGAGTGTGAGTCACACTCCGGGGGTGTTTGTCTCTCCAGTGACATAAAGGAGCCCGAGGGTTTCACACCTGCCTGGCAGGGCAGTGACTCCTGAGCCATCCCTCAGCGAGGCAGGACAGGCGTGGGCTGAGCTGGGGCTGGGGGTGAGCTCCCGCTCAGCTGGAGGGGCTGAACGCTGCTCCTGGGGTTCAGCTGCTGGTTGGTGGTGGCTGAGATACCAGCACAAGCTTGCCTGGACGGGTCTGTTCGGACCAGGGGATGCTTTCTCAAAGAGACAAATGGAATAAAAAGTGACATTTTCATTACATCCCTGTGCAGGAGTTTCAGAGACGATTAAGAAGACTGCAAATGAGGGAAATTACTTTGTGAGAAAATCTTAATTGATTTTAGTTCCTACCTCCAGCAACACTTAGATTTGTTTTCTCAGAATTTTACTTGCCTGTTCTATAGAATTTTACAAAACTTATTGTACATGAGAAACGAGGTAGCTGTGAGTAGTGATAAGGAAATACAGCTTTATCTTAAGGTACCAATTCCAAGGCAGTAGAAACTGGAACAACTGTTGTGACGTGTTTGTGAAGTTGAATTCTGCTTTTCAGCTCTCCACAGGGAGGTTTCCACCAGAGCTGGCCAAGACACAGCCCAAACCTCAAACCCATCTCCTCACATTTGCAGTCAGACACACTGCTGAGGGATCCTTGTGTCGTGGTTTCTGTGGGTCTTGATAACAGGAGAGTTGCAGGATTCACTTGGCCTATTTTCCCTTTCTTCCTGTTGCTGTTGTATCCTGTTTGATACAGAAAACATCTTTTTATGTTACAACAACAGGGCCATTCCCAACACACACAGACACCTCACACAAAGGGAAATTGTAGTGACTACAAGTAGTGTTGGTGACATGACATGGATTTTAATGGAGCCAAAAGGTCCCCTCTGAATGCTGCACCTTCCAAAACAGCACTGAAAAAAATGAGACTGCCAAAGAAAGAGCACACTGCCTACTGTGCCCCCATCTCAGCTCTACCAGGACCAATTCTTGGACTTTCACAGACTGTAGCTCAAAAGAACAACAATCCCTGTAGGAAAATAAAACTGGTTATTTTCTTAACCATCTTTTTCAGTAAAAAAGACTATATTTTCTTTTCTAGAAGAAAAAAATCAGATAACATTGAGATTGAAGTCTCTCTTTCACATTTCCAACCTTCTCCCCAGCCATTGTCCAGAACAGTGTGTGCATGTCCCATAGCCTGCTCCTGCCAGGCATGGGCATGCACACAACAGAGTTTTCATAACAGCTGGGATAAAAATCTTTTTATGCCACCCAGCTGGCAACATGCCACAGGGAAAACAAAAAACAAAAAAAGAAAAAGCCATTTTTTACATAATCCTCTTCTTGTTTAAATGAGCTACCACAACAGCCATGGAAGTGGTGCAAGTATAGATCACATATAATTAATAATACATCACAAATAATTGGTGATGCACTAAAAGAGCAGCAGAAGTCCATGGGGATCTGAAGTACTGCTAACAAAGCAATACATTTTGTGATTCAGCAAGCAGGAATTTTAATGCCTTCAAGCCTGAAATAGAAATGTGGTCAGCTGGCACTAAGAAAAGTTTGATCCCTCTTTTAGTATAATGGCAAATTCTCAATAAATGCACATAAACTTCAAAAGTATAGAACTTTTCCATGTGATTCAGTAGAAAAAGTAAAGTTTAAAACTTTTGCAATTTTACTGAAAATTATACAATAGATTCCAAGCTAGTGCCAGGCTTCCATTCACCGAAGCAGTCTTCAGATATCTGTGAAACCATTAAAGTCAATGGAAACCAGACAGAATTATTTGTCCTCTATATTGGAATGGTCTCTTTCTTTAAGATTTTACACACTATAGGATTACAAATAGTAAATAAAAATAATAATAAACTCAGCTTGATTTACATAGACTCCATTTTCCTTCCTTTTATACTTTAAAAACTGAAGAGTTACAATGACAACTTTAAATGTTGCATTTCAAGTTTTTGAAAATTCATAACTCTATTACTGTATTAAACACTATTTTCCACCTGGTATTTCCAGAAGATGTATAATTGATTTGTAGCATCATTTAGGAAATAAATTCATTATGCTTTTCATTAAACTCTACTAAGGGGAAGAGGCAACCTTTCTCTATTATTGATTCTCGTGGGCAGTCTAGGGTGAAATTTTTGATGTAGTTTTTCTGAGGATTAAAAAGGTGAGCATAAAAAATGTATTATTGATTGCGCCCTGCAAAGTACAGTATACTGCTCATCCAACTCATATATTATTGATTAAAACACTCAACAGTTCTAACCTTTCACTTGGTTGCTCCAAGGTAATTTTTTTTGTGAGGATGTCAAGACACTGTGCTTACAGATTATACTTCCCAGAGAGTTTGGAAAACTCATGGAGAAGCTACCAAAGCTCTTTAAAGGCTTAGTTGATAATTTTAGAGTCCCTACACTTTCAAAGAAGGGACTGGTTGGGACAGAAGGACATTGTGCATCTCATGTGGGAGGTGTAGCTGATGGAGCACCCAACCCATATAAGCCAAGGGAAACTTCATAAATGCTCAAGCACACAGACATGGGGCTCCAAATACCAGTCTGCATGCTAAACACAAAGGCAAAAGGTGTCTGAATTTGACACCTCTATGCCCAGAGCAAGACTAGAATGTAAAGGGGATTTATACTTTAGGAAGTACCTCCTGGATCACCACCCTTTTCCAAAAGTCTGGATCAAGTTTTGTACCAGCAATTGATCAAAACTCAAACATGAATTATGATCAGAGCAAGCGAGGTCAGATCCTGTGGTTGTCTCCACGTTGCTGGATTCTGACACCTCACAGGCCTGTCTTCTGAGCCACAGTTCCATTTTGCACACTGCATTTATCTCCTTTTCAGAAGTATCTAAAACAAGGGTATATTTATTACATTTGGTGCAAGGAGACAAAATACTGTATGCTGAAATAAAAACATAGAGTTACTACAGAGAATCATCCTAAACTGCTCTGAGGTTTAGAATAGGAAGTGGGCAGGAACATGATCTTTCTGCCCTGTGATCTGTAAGCAGAAAAAGCATCTTCTATTCATACAAAAATGAATGGAAATACAGAATCCCAGCATGGTTTGGGCTGAAAAGGACCTTAAGAACCACCCACTTCTGCCCACTGCCATGGACAGGGACAGCTTCCACTATCCCAGGTTGCTCCAAGCTCCATCCAGCCTGGCCTTGGACACTTCCAGAGATCCAGGGGCAGGCACAGCTTCTATGGGCAACCTGTGCCAGGGCCTCACCACCCTCACAGGGAAGGATTTCATCTTAATATCCCATCTAACCCTGCCCTCTGGCAGTGGGAAGCCATTCCCCCTTGTCCTGTCCTGCCAGGCCTTGACCAAATTCCCTCTCCAGCCTCTTGGAGCCCCTTTAGGCACTGGAAGAGGTCTAAGGTCTCCTCAAAATCTTCTCTACTTCAGACTGGACACCCCCAGCTCCCCCAGCCTGGCTCCAGAGCAGAGGTGCTCCAGCCCTCTGAGCATCTTCATGGCCTCCTCTGGAATTGCTTCCACAGCTCCACATCCCTCATGTGTTGGGGACCCAGAGCTGGAGGCAGCTCTGCAGGTGGGGTCTCAGCAGAGCGGAGCAGAGGAGGGGAGTCACCTCTCAAGCTGCTGGTCCACACTTCCTTATATTCAACCCAGGATGTATTTAGCAAAAACGCCTTTCCACAATGACTAACACCTCACAGAAATTCTACTGGAATATTACAGTCTGCTATCATAATAAATATCTAGCTCTACATAAGGATAGAAGTGACAAAAATAGCATCATCAGGGTGATGGCTACTTGACAGATTTCACAGAATGATTAATCCAATGAAAAAACCTGAACCTTGCAGAACTGCTGAAGAATTGATTGAGAGTATCAATTCAAAAATGTCTCTAAATAACACAGGCTAACAGCCCACTCACAAAAAGACTATAGAATATTTGTCATCCTGTATTTCATGAATGATGTGAATATTTTAAAATAAATTGGAAACAATTGTTTTCAATCCACTGGCCTTCATAAGAATTCAAACAGGTAAATCACAAAAACCAAGTTAGAAATCCTTAAAACACAACTTTTGAAATTTCATTTGTCTACATTTGATGTCATGATTTCTATGTTGGTTGAATAAAGCCAAGATGAAAAATCAGAACAAGAAAATTCCCCAAGAACCAGGCCAGTACCACAAATCACTTCATCACAGACTCAGCAGTGGGGCTGGACTTTGGGTTGCTTTGTCAGTCAGAAGAGATTACTCAGGGCCTAATAGCAAACTGCTCTGCTGATATAGCACAAGGAAAAATTAGAAAATTCATTGAAGTTAATCTGCTCCATGGCCTGGCTACAGAATGGCCACAACCAATTGCACATCTGGCAATGATTCTGAGAGAGAGCTCTGGCATTTGGTGATCCTTCCTCTCTGCTCAGCCCTGGTGAGGCACATCGGGACTGCTGGGCCCCTCTGTGGGCTTCTGAATACAGGAGAGGCTCCAGTGAGTCCAGCCAGGGGCCACCAAGGCAATGAAGGGAGTGCAGCATTGCTCTTGTGAGGAAAGTTTGAGAGCTGGGACCTCAGCCAGGGGAGAGAAGGGTTCATGACTGTCTCATTAGTGTGTGCCTGATGGCAGAGTGCAAAGATGACTGAACCTGACCCTGCTTGGCGGTGTCCAGTGAGAGGACAAGAAGAAATGAGTACAAACTGAAACACAGGAGGTTCTGGTCAAACACAAAAAAAACCTTTTCACTCTGAAGTTGTCAAGCACTGGAACAGGTTGCTCAGAGTCATGGAATCTTCATCCTTGGAGATACTCAACACCTGACAGGACCTTGCCCTGAGTAGCCAGAGGTTTTTGTTATCCTGTGATCTCATAGTTGGAGCAAGCAGATCTGAAGATGCTGTGAAGGGCAGAACGGAAGGAGAGGAGCAAAAGGAGCATCAGGCAATGAAAATTGAATATGTAAGAGTCCATTTCTTCCTTCACACTGCTGTAAAACAGGGTGACCCCAGCGAGCACAGGGTGGCTGTGCAGCTGCAGCAAGCAGAGCAGATGCAGCCCCTGAAAGATTAACCAGCTCCCAGAGCAGCACTGTCATGTCTCCATGACTGATCTGCAATTTCTGCTTGTTTGAGGCATCAGGCACCCAAAACCCCACATTTCCTTAGACTCGGTGTTCCTAGACATGCCTGGAGAGGCGGTGGAGTCACCTGAACAGGGAACACAGTGATCCAAGGCGTGGGCAACCTCCTGCCTACTGCATGAGTAGTTCAGCTATGAGAGGCTGCATTAAGTGCTGAGTGCAGAGGCACCCAAGGAGGTTACTGTCTCATGCAGCCAATTATACTTGTCTTTTTCCACCTCTCAGTTTTCCATTTCTTTTTGCCCAAAATTATGCTTAAAGAACCCTCTGTGTCCCCTTTGGAAGCACACCCTGGTAGTTCAACGAGGGATGTACATCACTGCTGCTGCTGGGCTTTGACCAAGCACCTGTTTAAAGGAGGGGAGGGAATTCTGGCAGCTGATGATCAGGACAGGCTCTTCACCCCTCTGCTCCACAGGTGCCAGACAGCAGCAGGATGGCACAGGCTGCCATAGGACAGGTAAGAAGTCACTGCTAACAGCTTGAGCCTGATGTAGAGGAAACCTGAATGACACAACAGTGAGAGACAGGCAATAGTGGGACTGCTCTGGCAGCTGTAGGAAGGAGGAGACCCAGACATTTCCATAAGGTGATTTTTCTACTCTGGTTACTTCTGCCTTCCAAGCCCTCACACTCAGGGAAGCAGCAGGGGCAAGGCAAACATCTACTCTCACTGGAGCTGACTGATTCCCTGGGCTCAGCATATGCATCTGTGTAAAAATAAAGATGATGTGGCTGGGCTGACAGGGCGTGTGTACACCCCAGCTGGCAGGGGGCTGTTACCCCAGCTGGGCAGAAACAGGAGCTGCATGCACCTGGATAACCTGGGACTGGCTGCTAATGGCGCCATGAGGGGATCCCCAAACCAGCCAGGAAGGCCTCTGTGAAATGTGTGCTGAGACAACAAACAAAGCTACCTACAGTGTGATTTCTTGTAGTGAGCTCAGACCATCCTCCCACTCCCTTTCCTCTCAGCCTCAATAAAGATATGTCAGATTTACAGATCATCTCCCCTGCCTCTGCGTCAGTGAAACTGTTCTAGATTTTGCAAGCGAATCTCCCAGATAAGAAATGCAAATCAATTTGTCTCTTTTTTCTTTATTATGCCAGTACCCAAAATATGTTCTCTGGGATTAAGCAAAGGATTGTCAGGCTGCACGAAGGCTGCGGGGGAGAAGGGAGGGGGCAGAAAGGGTGAAGTGAGGGGTAAAGAGAGAGAAATCTGTAAACCCAAAGCAGTTGGTGGGAATGAACTGTGCTTCATTTCTTCACAAAATCTTGGAATAGAGATGAAAAAGCAATGACTAGATGAGCACTGACAGCAGCATAAAGCAGTAGGCACCACCTGAAAAACCCAGGTGGCATTTGCACTGCTCTTAGTTTATTTTCCAATAGTGAAATCTCCTCTTTTTGGTACATTACTGTTCTTTGATGTTTGAAAAGTATTTTCACTGTAACACTCACCAAGGAAATCTTCCATGAAAAGAAAGAGAACAGGAACCAAAGGAGAAGCAGAGCAAGGAGATTGACATATACTTCCAGACTATTTTTTTCTAAATATATATGTTAAAAACAAAACCAAACCCAAAGCACTTATCTCCTCTGAAACAATTTCTGCTTCCTGCCTATTGCAGGACAGCAGGAAACCTCCATTTTAATGAAGGGGTTTGGTAGGAATCTTAATGCCTTCTTGAGCTCCAGGCACCTCAAAACTCACACTTGATGTACCAACCCAGAGCACTGCTTTGCCTCTTGGGCAATCTGGCATGGCCAAAGAAATGACATTATCTCACACAAACTAAAATTCAGCTAAAGCAAGGTCAGAGTGATGCTCCAGTTGAACAGCAAAATGTACCTGCTCTCTCCTTCTCACCAGCCCTTTCTTCTGGAACAAACCAGAACCCACTGGGATCCTAAAATCCTTATTTATCCATCAGTAATTCACTGCTATTGTACTGTGGCACCAGGAAGTTATAGTCCAAGGGGTTATTCCATTACAACCTCATGTAAGTGCAGAACAAGAGAAAACAATAGAGCTGGAATCTAACAACAAAACAATATTGAAATAGTTTTGATCATCATGAAAAGTAATAGGCAAAGATCTTGTCTAAGCAGAGGTTGGTAGAAAAGAAGGAAGGCAATGGGCTATTTCCCTGTTTGCAGTGTATGACATTCCCACGCAGAACTTATCTTTTCCCTTTTCAGTCTCTGTGAGAATCCTATAACTTCTCCCAGTAAATGTGAAGCACACAAAAACAGCTTAGAAATTATTGCCAGAAAAATACAGGTATAAAATAGTTTTTAGCATCCTTTGCTTCTTTCAGCAAAAGGAAATCCATGGAGTTCTCACTGACATCAGCATGCATGGTATGCATCAGGAATGGTGATTTTTATCCACTCATTAAACCAGATTTACATCTACAATCACAAGAGAATTTTGCCACACTAAAGATGTTAATCCATCTCCCCACCCTTCTGAAATATCTGCTTTAGTGGACAGTTCAGACTCCTGGGTTACCTTGACTGCCTTAATTTGCATTTCTGACTGGTTTCCCATCATATCTACATGTGGCATTCACGTTGCCTGAAAAATCCCTTCACCCAGGATTTTTCTCCTGGGAAGATAAGAAGCCTCAGAGAAAAAGGAAAACAATCCTTATCTCATTTGCTTCTTCTGTGCTTTGCTCATGTGGAATATGTTTGGAGATTGTTTACCCACAGGTGATTGTTTCATTGGTTTCTGGTGTGAGCGTTTTGTCTCTGGTCAATTGGGGCCAAGCTGTGTCAGGACTCTGGAGAGAGTCACGAGTTTTCATTATTATCTTTTCATCATTCTGTCTGTATCCTTTCTGTATTCTTTAATACAGTTTAGTGTAGCATTCTTTAATATAATATAGTATCATAAAATAATAAATTAGCCTTTTGAGAACATGGAGTCAGAGTCATTCCTTCCTCCCTCATCTGGGGGCAACCCAAATACCTGCATGCCTGGGGAGGGGGAAGAAAACAAACAAAACAAAGCACCAGAACTGCTCAGGCCAGCATTGGCTCCCAAGCTGTCCTGATGATGGAACACAGAACTCTGAGGTTATGCCAAGGTACCCACATCCTCCAGAGACACAGCTGCAGTGGTGGGGCTTGCTTCCATCCCTGTGCTGTAACTCTGGGGAAAACCAACACCAGGACAATGGAAACTGTTGTTTACTTTTCCCAGCAGTGTGTGCTGCTGTCTGGTTTGGCAGGTGATGGGCACTGCAGAGGTGGCAGCCTGGGCACTGGCTGGGCAGGGTAAAGAGAGCAGAGATAACAGAGTGATGATCTCCTGAAGGACCATCAGCATTAAATGTGGTCTGCCCTTGCACTTACTGGCAAACTCATTATGTGACTCCTCCAGCCCAGCTAAAGAGCAGCTGCTGATTTGCATGCACCACCATTCAGGCCATGATTATTGCTGACATGAGCTGTATAAAGGGCTCTTTCAGAAGGGCTGAATAAAGGCAGTTAGCTTTTACCCTAAAGAAAATGCTATGCATCAAGTCTATTAGATTTGCATTGCACAAGAATTACTCCAAATAATGGATGAATCTTTAATGCTGCTACTGAAAAAAAGAAAAATTTCTACCAAACAGGAAGGTAAGGCCAAGTGAGAGGGTAATGGAGATTCATTTTTATTAGTAAGAATTCAGAGGGCAAACCAAAGGTTTTACTAAAACGCTATTTATTAAAATGATTTTCCACTTGAATGGTTCACTGTATTTACCCAGCATTGCAAAGGTGCCTGGTAAGTCAGCCCAGCCTAGGAAAGAGGTGTTTATAAACTGCTAACTAGTCCAGGCTGTCAAAAAAGGCTTTGCACTTAATCTGTTTTGAAATAAAAGGGAACAATCCTGAGCCCAAAGGAGGGGATAGCAAACCTATAACAATTTTGGGTCAGGATTTTTGTCTCTTTTTGAACATCCTGTAAGCAAATAATCCTGCTGGATGCAGAGTGCTCCCGAGAAGCAGCAAGGATGAGTAGGGCCCACTCCACAGTGCAACATGCAGTGGAGACAGCCCAAGCTCTAAGCAAGGAAAAAGTGAAGAAAGATACCAAAGGTTGGCTCTTAAACAGTCAAAATAAATAATGCAGATCTAGGACTAGTTTGGCAACATCCCTAGACTGTAAAAACCCATATGGCAGCTTTGAATTTGGAAGAGTTCTTGATACATTTTATAGGCAAGAGAGACACATAAAAATCTTCATGACCTTTTAGATGGGCAACTTAACTACTTAACTGAAAAAGCAAAACTCTCATTGTTACATTACAGGCTACTGTGCACTTCACTGAGATTCTTTCCTGCAGGTGCCTGAGATACAAGAACATGTACCCCAAAGGGTGGACAGGGGTGTTTGTGCTGGCTGAGATTTTCTCTTATGCAGGGAGGTGAGACTGTGGGTGAAGGAGTAGGAGTGAAGCCACTGCAGTCAATTCACTTCTGACAAAATCCAGGTAGGAAGCACAGAATATATACCCTGCTCAGGAGTGCCTGAATAAGCCTTCTACAAAAGGGACAACTTGCAAAATATTAGTCTGACTTTTGGCTGCTTGCTTTGCTGTAGTGTCCACTCAGAAACCCCTGAGAATATGGACATTCAGGTTGGAATAGAGGAAAGAAGGATAGAGTCAATATTGTAACATGGTGTTTTCATCTCAAGCCAGTGCTCTACACAGATGGAAATTTCAACCAACTCTAAATGCTCAAACATCAGCATAATATTTTGCTTTTAACCTAAACAAATGAGACAAATGAGTCACTATCAGGGATAAATTGGGATGAATGGCTTTCAGAAAATTCTTGTCTGACTCCACTCATACTTTATATTATACTCTATAATAATATAGATTCTGAGAATAATAATAATAATAATAATAATAACAATACTATCACTAATAATAATAATAAAATAATAATAATATCTAAAGTAATAAAATAGTTTAAACAAATTGTCCTCCAAGTCAAACTAGTACAACTTGTTGGGAAGGGAAACCAGCAGCCAACATTAGGAAAACTGCCACCAGGAAAAGCACCAGCAGATCAGTGGCCTCAGATCAGCCAGTATCAAAAGCATCAGGAGGAAACAGTTTCTGATATTACAGCTCCCCAAGGCCTTTGCTGGCAAGATTTGGTACAGAACTATCAGCCAGTTTTAGCCACAGGGGAAATGAGGTGTTGACTATGGGAAGGCTGATATGGTGCTGGTAGAGAAATGAGCCTCCTGATGCACTGTCCTAGTTGTCCTTTTTATAGGATAGCTTAAGAAACAAAAAAACAAAAACCAAACCAAATGCAGAGATATGCAAATCTTAAAATTATTATCAACATAGCAGTGGCATTTAAAATAAAAACCATGGAATTTCCTGTGTTCTTTTCTCCCCAGACTTTTAATTATTCATCAGAGAACAGGGGAGAGCTAAAGATTCAGAAGCTGAAAAGGTCAACAGGAACAGTTGCCTGCAGGAAAATTAAAGGTATTTCTTGCTCTCCTTCAGCTGGAAATACAGACACTGGGACCCTGCCCAACAGGAAGGGCATCTGGGCTAAAGAGAGCAGGCAAATGGCTTGATCTGTGCCACAGTGGGCACTGCCAGCAGTGGGAAACAGCTGAAGGGATGGCAGGGGAGCATCAAAGGGTTTGTCACGGTCCACAGAGATCTACACCAGGAAACTCCTGGGGTTCAGCCTTTTCAATCCCTGCACAGAAATATGGAAACACAGGTACTCCTTTGCAGATTGGCACATGTGGGAGGCTGATGGTTCAGGGGTCTTGATGCCTTCAGCGCACTGAGCTCAGACCTGAGCAAAGCAAGGTGGGGACATCCAGTACAGAGGCCCCAGGCTGGGCTGCTCTGCCAGAACTCACCCAAATTAAATGGAATTAGATGGTCTTACTAGCAGGTTCAATCTTTTTAGCTCTTCTCCTTCTGCCTGTTTTTCCTATTCTAAAAGGAAAAATTCTCAATTTAGGAAAAAAGAAGCCCTTGTTCAGAGTGCTTCCCACTCTGCTAATGCATGCCACCTCCTGCACCCTCCAGAGAGTCTGTTCCACAACTCAGACAAGTGTCTGCTGGCAATCCCAGCACTCACAAAAATCATGAGTCAGGCATTAAAATCTATCAGAGTTTTAATACCCTATATTAATAGATTTCTATTTGCCCTTGGGACATGAATTAGTTTTATTTCAGCTGTTAAACTACTTTAAAAGCATACCTTCAATTCATTGCTTTAAATAGGAGATGAAAAACTGATCCACCATTTGATATCAAGGTTGATCAGACCAGAAAAAGACCCATAAGGCTCAAGGAAAATCCTGGGAGTTGCTCTGGGAAAGGGGTGCTCAGTCACTCCCAGCAGCTGGGCAGCTCCAGGCCTAACCTTCAGCAGTTTTGTGGTTGTAATGTGCCTGTGCCTTTTGTCAAATGACTTTCCTGCCTATCTCAGCATAAAGATCATGAAAAATTATATGTAGCCAATCAATTACTTATGCATTCTCTATTAATATTTCAAGGTTTGTGTGCATAAATAAACAAAATTAATTAGAAATTTGCAATCTTTTTCTTCCCCTCAATATTTTCCTTTGACACCAGTCCTACTTAGAGAGCTTCACACATACATCTTTATTTGTCTGCTATAAATCATTCAATGTGATGTTTCAGCAAAAAAAAAAAGTTTTCTCCTTACAGCCAGTGGTATCAAACACACACACTGGGAAATCAGCCATGGATGTCTGCCTTGGCAGAGCTGCTAGTGCAGTACCTGAGCTTTGGCAGGGAAAATTCAACACCTGGTCACCAACACCCAGAATTAAGCCCAATGGTGTTTCTAGTTGTACTAAATACCACAATGGGAAACAGATGCAGACGGGTGCCTGTGGGACACTGGCACCTCTTCAGTAATTACCTACATCTATGTATTTCAAATATACACAGTTCACCACTATTTGATTCACAGAGACATAATTAAAGCACAATCTGCCAGCAAAGAAAGAGCAAATGAGTCACTCAAGTGAAGGTATTTATGTTGCTACTTTCTCTCTGCACTATATGTCTACCTGTTTCTTTTTTTATTCTCAAATAAAATTGGTTTTATTCTCTTACTGCATTCCTCTGCTCCCCCATGCTCAATTTTTATTCTAATCTCCTTTTTCCTCTTCTTACATTTTGAATATGAAAGTATCAGTAGAGATCAGTGTCCAGCCATGCAGAGCATACTCACTGTGCTCTAAGTCAAATTGATAGGATTGGTTTGGACTCAGCACCTACTTCATTGTTCTCCTTCCCCTCAGGACTAGTATTTTGTCCCCCATAGCCTACTGAGAATTCCTTCAGTTCCACACATCATGCTCTGGTCAGTTCCCCTACAGTATTTTGCTGTGCAGAAATACACAGTTACTGTTGATTCAGAATTTCCAGTCCTCTTCCTATCTCCATTTCCACAAGCCTTAAGCAGTGGTGGCCCTGTCTCAGTCCCTGGAGGGATTCTCCCTTGGGTCAGCAGTTGTTGCTTTGATTTTCTTTTTCCCCAGCAGCTGATCATTTTAGTTATTTAAATTTCTTTCAGCACTCATGGCTATCCTACCTATTCAGGTGGGAAAAAGACTCTTTCCCTTCTCATTTCCATTTCTTTACACCCTATGAACCATCCTAACTGACCCTTTTTCTGGCAGGTCACCTCTGTTGGGAATAGCACCAGTGGGGCTACCCCAAGGATGCCCTCAGCAGACACAGCAAGAGAAAAAATCCATCTTGGATCAGTCCAGGAATCCCAAAGAGCCTCTCAGGAGATGAGGCTGGAGAGAGAAACCCCAGGGCAGCACTGACCAAACCTGAGCCGAGCTGGAGCAGGGAGTGGGGGATCCCCCTGGGATCACAGGTGAGGTTGCTCAGGGCAAAGAAAGCACATTCCTGCCCTCAGGGCCCTGACAGTCTCCTCCCCATTTACAAAGCCATCAAAGTTTACATGAAATGGTTTTTGGCAGCATTATACCCAAGTACCACAGCTACTGCAGTGACAGCATGGATGGCAGGGACACCTCTGAGCTATAAGCCTGGGAAGAATTCATTTCTAAATTACAACCACTGATCACCAGCTGGAATGTTTTCTATTGAAAATTTAATCAATAAAAGGGGGAAGTACAAAATTTGATTAAATTGGGTCAATAAAGACTTTCATTAAACTCTCCATAAGGAGTGAAATTTTTGAGAGTATTACTTTTTCAGAAGGATTGCCAAACAATTATTCTTTTTGACAACACATTACAAAAATGCACAGAAAGTCCTCTATCATAGCACACTCTGAAGAGAATATAAGTAGTCCCCTCTGGTGAGCCCTGTGACTGAGAGTATGTAAATTTTAAAGTGTATAGACCATCTTCATTGGAATTCATCCCACACAAATGCCTGTCCATGCTTTTTCTTCTTTCTTGCATAGACTTTTATTGGGGCAACTGGTTGAGGAGAGCCAGAGATGCCAGTCTCTCTTGCTAGAATGCTGAGTAGAGCATTTCTTACCTCATTGATGTCAGTGTGTTATTCTCTATAGCTCTGGACAATAGCCAGTAAATTTGATCAGCTCTCCAGTCTATCATCAATTTTGGAAATTTAGTAAATAATATCTTATTTTTTACAACATTTTCTACAATTAACTTTTCATAATAAATCCCCAATCCTGTGAATCCACTACAAGGTGGGGGGGGAAAGCCCAAGTTTCTCAAGCCTTACTCCTTGCTATCCATTTTTTTCTGCTTGCAGATTTATCCATTGATATCTGGAGAAGAATTTTCCTGGTTTTCCTATTTGACCCCTTGAAATACTACAAGTATTTTCTTTCTTTGTAAACTACCTCAGCCCAGTCCTGCTCATGAACTCCATGCTCCTCATCTCTTAGCCTGTTCCTACCAGCTGCAAACTTCTTTCTCACGATTTTGCCTTTCTCTATACCTCTTTTCTAATCAAAAACTCCCCTCCCTGCCCCTGAGAGTCCCTGCATTCCCTCTCTGTTCCCCCTCTCTCCCCTTCACCTCTGGAGAGGCATCAGCTCCCCTGACATCTTTCCCAGGGGATTAACTAGGACAGGACACAAGTAGAATGGTGGTTTTACTTCTCACCATTAGAAACACAAAAATAAAATCTAAAATCTTGTGAAGATGGTGCATGCAGCTTTGTTTATCAGTAGCAAATATTTTTACCCCAAGAGGTTTGGTCATTTTCTGCAGAAAAATGTTCTGCAGAATGTTCTCACGTTCAGAATATGTCAGTGTTTAGTAACACTGCACAGGAATGAATCTGAAATTAAGTTGTAAGGATTCTCTACAGATTTTAGCAATTTCAGGCTGGAATAATTGGATAAATGGAGTTATGAAAGTGAAATGCAGAGTTTATGACTTTGCAGGAGAAAGACATTTTTTAACTTTTAAATATTCATCCTACGGCCCTCCACTTTGCTTTGTTTTCTTTTTAAGTAATTTATATCTGCAAGTTTTATATTCTGCCTCCAAAATATTTCACTGACATTTTGTTGGTTTTGTCTGAGCAGGAACAAGGTGAATGTGATGTACACTTTGCCTGAGCTGGGAGATTGAAATGGAAGGATCAAAAATCAGTGTGGAAAGACATTGGATATAACTACACTAGGTAGTTATATTAAATTATTGTTCCCCTTTTCAGGCACTTCATGGACAAATTTATAACAAAAATAGGGTGTAAGTAGGATGGTTCTTTTATGGTGCTCTGCACAGGCATCCCTGTGATTGATGATCAGTTGCATATCTTTGATTTTCTTCTTTTCCTCTTGCAATCACAGCTGCATCCCAGTGGAGACTACAGCTTCTCTGAGACAGCACATTTAGCAAGAAGTTATAAACAGAGCTCAGCAGAAAAGTTTCTTCTAACCCGTGTTTCTGCAAAGTTCCTGATTTGTTAAATCAAAAGGAAAGAACAGAGACACTACATCAAAATATTATTTAAAGCACATGACCCTCAAGACTTAGATTATTTGGCCATGAACACCAGTCTCAAGTGAGAAAGCAGATATTTTAAAAACAGAATTAGAGAGTATCCATCTAGGGAAAAAGAGGTCTGTCAGAATATGGTTGAGTAAGTATCATTAATTTCTTTGTAACCTTCTGTTTAAATATCAATAGTTGCCTTAGATCACAAGCAAAAAACCAAGAGATTTACACTGATGTCCTAATGCAGATTTTCAGAGTTTATTAAATATGAATGAGAAAGGAAATGTCTAAAAAAAAATCTTCTCAAGCATTATAAAAATTAATTTACTAGGATTTACACTGCTATAGCAGTAAAACATTGAAATTAACTGCTGCATGGATTATCCCAGTGTAAGTTCTGAAATGCTAATTCAGCTACAGCAACCTCAGCTATCAGGAAATGAAAATTCTCATGGAGTTCAATTTTTTTTTGCTGCTTTCTCCAACTACTGGTAGACCTGTTGTGCATGCTAACAACACTCAGTGACTTGTAGGGAGCAAGGTGCTTGTGTGCAGGGTTTTGCAATATAACTCAAACAAAGGATCACAAAGTTTCTGAAGTTCCCAATACCCTTCAGCTTCTGAGGGGTTCCAGTCTTATTCTGTGCCCTCCTCTGGAAGGAAAAAAATTGCAAATTTGCAGCAGGCCATTCTCAGTGCGTGGTGTAAGGGACCATGATTTGTTAAGAGTCATTAATTGGTGCTGCTGAAGAGAGAAATTCCCAGTGCTGTGGAGAGCGCCCTGCAAGGGTCCCACGTGCATGGAGGCCCAGCTCCTTGGCAGTGCCAGGCTGTCCCCACAGCTGGTGACCGTCACCCACCAGGCCCGTCCCATCCGCGCCATCGCCTCACGAGCTGCTGCTGCTGCTGCTTCATCTCCCCCCAGCCTCCCACTCCTGCTCAGCCCACACAAGGACGAGCCATGGGCCAGATCAGGCTGGTTTTTGTCCTGGATCCCTTCCCCAGCCCCATGCAGCGTGTGGCCTGGCAGGTGGCTGTGCTGGCAGAGCAGGGGTGGCTTTGGGGCCGGCTCGGGGCCCAGGCCAGGCCAGCGCTGGCTGCAGCCACTGCCCACAGCTGACATCAGGCAGCACCAGGCCCCTCTTGGGACCATTCCTCCATGGAAATGGGAAGGAAGGGACCAGAAGCAGAGAATGGAGCTGGTGCTTGTGACTGCTGCCACTGCCACGCTCAAAAATGGTGTCCTGTGCTCCCACAAGAGACCATGCCCCCGTCCCTGTGCCCACAGTCCTGGCCTGGCTGACCTGCCTGCACACAGAGCTGGTGCCACTGCCCTCAGCCTGCCCAGACCTGCCCTGCTCCCCTGGCAAAGATGCTCTGTGCTTGCCCACAGCAGAGGAGACAGCCTGACAATGGACAGAGGAAGAGAATCATCCAGAGGAAAACAAGCAAGGACCTTAGACTTCACTTAGACATGAGCAATATAATGAAACAGAGAAAAAGGGCATTTACAGCCTCATTAATTGAACTGTGTAATTTGAGTACTTTGAAATGAACCAATAATAATAGGGCTGGTTTATTCCCCTCCCTTTTTTTGTTCTTACTAACTGGAGCTTTTCAGTATTACAAAGAATTTTAGAACTGAGTAATTTTGTCCTTATAAATTTGGGGGTGGTTAATAAATTGATAAATACACTAGAACTAGCAGAGCCTAAAATTTAAATCCACAAAGTTTGGGCAACATGTTACTTCAGACATTGCTGTTTTACAATTCTGTGAATCAATAACATCAGAGACAACCACAGTGAAGCCCATCAGCTCTTTGAGCATATGGTACCTGTTTATAGCCAAAAATGAGATGTCATTTGAACTGGGGAAACAGAAATAATCAACAATAACCCTTAGCAGATTTAGAAGAAAAGCCTGTTGAGCAGTCCACAAATAGCTGATATTCTACACCTGTACACTCCTATGTCCCAGAATAAATTTAAACCAGAAACTTTGAACCTTTAGTTATTCTTATGATGTCATTAATTAAACAAGAATTGAGTGTGAATGCCTGCAAGCATTCCATCGCAGTGTTCCACATTAAGTGGTATCTATTTACAGTTACCAGCAAGCCAAGGGTTTTTTGGTTTTTTTGACTGGCTCCGCTAGATTTTATTTTTGTAACAAAATGCCAGCTCAAGCTGGAAACCTTACAAATAAAAACTAAAGGGCCTGGCTCACTACTGTACTATTTCCAAAATACAGCAAGATAACAGCATGAGCTTTAGCTGCACCTTCATATCATGGATATTTATTCTGGCATTTCTGCAAGGCAAAATGGCTCTTGGTGAGATTCAAACCACACAATTCTCCAGGAGGAGGGATCCTACAGCAAAGATCAAAGCTTTTAATAAAACAGTCCCACCACATTTCCTCATGTTCTCACTCTTTGAGGTCCATCATGCATCATGAAATGGGAGTGGAAGGCAGCTGTTGGAGAAAAGCTGGTTTTGCCTTGTGTTTCACTGTGGGAGACTCCCAGGACAGGAATCAGCCTCAGGTGCCCATGGCAGATGGTTTTGAGGGATCATCCCCAGCTCCTGCAGAGCCCAGCCAGAGCATGATGCAACTCAGCCTCTGTCCTCTGATTTTAGAGCAGACAGAAGCCTTCAGCAGCTAACCCTCCCAAAAGACAAGGAGCAGAGAGCCTGATGAGCACAGGGGATCCACAGCTCTTGGAAAAGCTCCCATCCCACAGAACAGTGAGTCAGTGGAACTGAAGCCCCTACACAGCACTTGGCACCTTCAGGAAACTCTTCCTAAGCCCACTTGAACAAGTGTTACACACACAAAGCCAACATGCAGCTTGAGGACAATATTGTGAATATTCACAGAATTCACAAAATTCACAAAAATTCACAGAATGAACAGGTTGGAAGAGACCTAGAGATCATTGTGTCCCACCCAGCCCTAACACCTCAATTAAACCATGGCATCAAGTGCCGTATTCAGGGTTTTTTTAAACACTTCCTTCTTTCCACTGCTCTTCACAAGAACTGAAACAAGTAGTGAAAATAAGAAAAATCACAAATGTTTTGATGGCAAGACATCAGGGAGTGTATGACTATTCATTATTTAACAGTCTCTGTTTTTACATAAGTTTGGCCTGTTTACATTCCTCATCTCAATATTCAGGTATAAAATATTGCTGACAGCAGTATTTTCAGAAAGGAAAAGCAGCTGTTGTATCAGTGGAAAATTACATGGACTAGATTTCACATTTCCATGTGTACTATTTCCCCCTAAGAGTGCTGTTATACCCAATAAAGAAATTAAAACAACTAGAGAATTTTTATACAGGAACAGCCATTCAGTTTAAAACTTGGTCTTCAGAATAAGTCTTTTTCCAGCCAATGATGACTATTTTAAAATCAGATAAGAGACTGAATTTTTACTATTTCCACACAAAAAAATTATGCAGAAACAATATTAACTGAATAGATTTGATTTAAAAATCTAATTTTCTCAAAACTGTGGCATGTTTGTGCCTATTCAACCTGGAAAAAAAAATTAAAAAGGATCAAAATCCACCAGATAAAAAATGTAACACATCATGGTTTAACCCCAATTGGCATCTAAGTACCACTCACACAAACCTAAAGGTTTACAAGGGTTTTTTTTAGAGCTCCTATGAATAGAAGCTGTTAAATGCAAACAACTTCCCATGGAGTTCCCAGACAGATTCATCAGTTAGACATACAGCTCCTTTTTTAAATTTTCCTTTTGCTAGCAAAATATGCTCAAGCCTTACAAAATCTTTGTGGAGAAGTGATGTACATTTGTATGTCTTTGAACCTTTGACACCTTCCAAATGAGAAAATGTGTATTTAATTTATGTTCTTGATTTTGTGAGAGAATTTTTAAGGCCTAAAATAGCAATGGCCCCGATTGACTTCTGCCTGCCAAATCTGTGAATCACTCTCATTGCCAATGATAAAAATAGAAAAAAGAAGAGATAAAAAAAATCCCATCAAATTCCAACTTGTCTCCCACAAGCTACCTTAAGCAGAGGTGTGGGAAAAGAGCCCTTTTCAGAAGTGGTGGTTTAGCCTTGCATTCACTGTGACAATCAGTTCCTTTGCTCTAAAACCTGCTCCCTAGCTCAAAAATAAAATAATATGACATACCATAAAAACGAATACAGCATAAGCATCTCTGGCCCTAAATGCAGTTTTCAGTAAGGTGCTGTCCACACATTCTGGCATCTCGTGTGTATTTCTGCAATGATCTCTCTCCTGCTACAACTCACAGCTCCTGGAAGCAGAGCCAGGTGCATCCCAAGCAGCCTCACTGATGCCTGGGGGGATTTGTAGCTGATGGCCCAGAGCCCATTCCCAACCCCTGTCCCACACTTCCACCTGCAGGGCGGACACCCTGCCTGGTCACTGCAGCTCTTGGAAAAAAATCTGTGCCCTGGGGAGTGGTTCTACCTTCATTTGAGGCAAGCACCTTTAGATGGGATGCATGATTGTGCAGAAGAGCAGCAAATTTCCTTCTGTCAGCTAGAAAATTTATTGTTCCTGAACTGATTGTGATGTGGAGACATTATCCATCCACCATGGACATTGCTGCAAGGATGAGTGGTGTGTCCCTGCCCGTTCACACGTACTGCTTGGTGCACTGCTGGGGTTTCCAATCTATCACACTGAATTTTCTGAACATTAACACATCTTCCTGGGGTTTTAGTGCCTTTCTGCTTCCTCTTGGTGTTCCCACAGGTACCAACATTTTGAAAGACTATAGCTGGTTTTTACAGTTTCTCATTTTTGAAATCTCTTTTACCTTTACACTTAAAGCAGCATCAGCATGGAAACATTTTTCTTTGGAGTTCTTTTCCTGCATTTGTTACTTGTAGGCAAGAGATAATTTATTCAAAACCTTTTTAGATTTCCTCCCTCAGGCACTGCAGATATATAAAATCAGTAGTCCAGAGTTCTGATTGTAGTGGAGTACAGCTCACAGGAGAACCCACCTGGCAATTCTCAAATGCTTTAAAAATATCCTTACATGTCTCTTCTCTCTTCACCAGATATTAGGTCTGAATTCAAAACCAGTGCCTCCTCTCTTTAAAGCTTATACATGATCCAAGAAAGGGATTTGACATCTGGCCAGAAAAGCAGATATTTCTATCTCCCTTATGAATTCACAGCTGGCATTTGCCAGCATTCATCTCCTAATGCACGCAACAAACAATTTACAGTTTCTGCTGGGCATTACAGTGACACAATCTGCTTGTTCACATCAAGATGTTCCAATCAGTTTCTGTCTAGCCATTTCTTTAATGAAATCCAAATACACAGGGAGGAGACCTGAATTACAGCCTGAGCCTCCAGCGTCAGCAGCCGAGCACAGATCCCTGGTGAGCCCCAGGCTGAGCTCCCGAGGGCTCCAACAGAAGGCTCCAGGCTGAATCATGCCCTGGGGAGCCCCTGGGGTCCTAGCTGTAGTTTAAATTTCAGGAGGCTGAAAAAAGCACAAGGCAAGGGAATTCATCAAAGCCAGAATCCTGATCATCTAACTACATTTAAATCTTTTAAATAATAACATTCTTAAACTGGTTTTGCCCTGAATTCCAAAGGCAGAAGAGTTATTTTCCTTTCTAGTGACCCTTGCAGACTCACATATTGCTGCATGCGTGTGTTAGCCCAGGGTAAATGCTGTTTTGCAGACTAGCCAAAAAGAAATTGTTCAAAGTGCCAGGCAATAGGGTTTGATTTGGAGTCAAACAGCTCTAGAGGACAGCAGCTGCCTCAGGAGCACAGGTGAGCTGCTTCAATAACACACTCCCCACTGGATTCCTGACACCCACAAACCTTGCAGCAATAATCAGCAAGGAAAACAACAATAAAACAAGGAACAATAAAACAAGGAACTATTGAGCAGGAACATTCTTGCAGAAGTAGTGAAGGTTTTGTTTCTACTTCTAATGGCTGAAATAATTTATGGTAACCACCCTCACTGGGTTTGGGTTTTTTAGATCTGTAATAATTCCTTTCCTCTGTCCTTTCCCAAGCTCTTTCCGAGCTTCTTGACAACAAAATCTCATTGGGAAACAACAGTAGCTTTTATTCACAGCAGCACTGTGCTTTTTCCTATCATAATTCCACTATTTTGAAAGAAAAGTCAGGCTCTGAAGCCACCAGACCATGAATGAAAAGATAAGCAAGATTTAAATTTGTACAGCCCTAATTTAGAGTGTTTTACTGATATATTTAACTATATTTAAGAGTCTACATGTTTTTTAACCATCAATTGCATTGTAATGCATAAACTACAAATGGAACAATATATTTTACCTGGTTAATTTCTGAGAAACAGAAATGTTTACTTCTGTCTTTATTTCTCAGTTTATTGACTGCTATTTCTTTAGTGACTTACATTTCAGTTTGCAATCACGTGCATGATTCTCATGTGTGCTAATTCAGTGCTAAATTCAAATGCGGGTTTAAAAGGTCCATGTTCTAGTAGGGTAGAGACACAGCCCCTGCTTCCAGGATCCTCCTCATTTAAAAAGCCAAGGGGAGGGAACAGTGAACACAGAGAGAAAATCTCATTTACCTAGGGCTGCACAGCAAGACAGTAGCAGAGGTACAAAAAGGACCATCTTTTCTATGGCCTCATTTCTTATGCTACAGAGATTTTTTTTTTTATTCTGTCATAGAAACAAAAAAAAAAGTCAGTAGGCAGGGTCTGTAGTTGGTGCATGATGTGTGAAAAGAGACAGATTAAACTCTGCAATCCATAATCTTCCTACCATGGCCTCCAGCAGGGCCCTCAGCTCCCTCCTGCAAAGAACTCAGCTTCTGCAAATATTGGAGGAGTACTTAAACTACTTTGTCACTTTCCAAAATCATCAATGGCAGGTAACAAATATCACACAGAGTGTGAATAAAATCATAGCATTAAATTAGATCCAAGTGCTCTGCTCACAGAAGTTCCTTGGAAACCTGATTTTGTCCTATAACCTAATTAGCCTTATCTATACAAGGCCAAAAAAGAGAAATTAAAGCAATCGGCATTACTGTCCCTTAACCTATTTGCAGTTCTAGCCCAAAGAGCTCAGTCCAAATACCACTACAAATACAAGTAAATACATGTTTGGCAAATGCTACAACCTTTGTAGGTAAGCACTGGCCACAATTCCTGCCATATCCCTCAGCCCTCATGCCCCCAGGGCCAGTGTGGTGTGCTGAACCATGGCATCTCTTGTGTTCATCTGCCTACAGCTGGGAATTTTTAACTGACTGTTTACCTCTGTCTGAAGCTCTCAGAAATTATCATTATTATTAGTCAGCACACGCAGGGATCACCAAGGTGGCTGTGCTTTTCAGATGTGGGTTAACTAAATGAGCTGAATTATATTTGGAGTAGGTGCTTTCATAAATTCTGGCTGGCCCTCTAAAAGCTTCTGCATTCCCACTGGCGCAGCTGCTGCAGGTGCTGCTCTGGGGTCCCAGGGGTGCAGGGAGTGAGCCCAGGGTCTGCAGCAGTGAGGAGCACAGCCAGCCCTGCACTCTCTGTGACCTGGGGTAGCTCTGCTCTGGGCTGTCCTTGAGGAACACACTGTGCCTGCCCACTCTTTGGCAAAGCATGGCAAGGACTTAGGTCCAAGTTTGAAAACAACCATATGTCTCGAGCATACTTTTGATTCCCTTGTCATCAGTGAACCTAAACAACTTTTCTTGGAAAACAAGATAGCTCTGTGCAAGAAAATCTGTTAAAATAATGATTTAAGCCCTAGGTAAAGACTTTTATAGTTGATACTACAAATGAATGGAACAATAAAATCCACACTTGGAGGAAAAATATCAGTGATAAGAAATAATAAGGTAAAAACAATGACCAGCTCATCAGTTTAAAATAAACAATGTTCAGAATTTTGAACATTGACTTTAAGTTAAAGATCATGGATGATTTTCACTTGCCTGTGATTCTCCCAAGCAATGTTTAATATTTAATGTCTGTCTGGTGTAGACAACACAGAAATCTCAAGTCTTTGGGATAGGCAAACCAGAAATTCAGTCATACTGAGATTTGACAATCCTTACAACTTTGTGAAACCTTCCCTCAGATTTATTATCTGAAATGCTTGATGCAGCTTGGCTTAAAATTTTTGGGTTCTCTTTCTTGAAGGCTAGATCTTAGCAAAAAAAAACATTTTATGAAACAGTTGAATAATAGGAAATTAATATAGATATAGGCATGCAGATACTCTTTCAGCAATGCCCCCTTTTTCATGGCTAGGGGAGGGTGTGGCAGATGAGGTCCCTTACTAGTTCCTGGAGAGGGAAGGATGATTTCATAGATGGAATTTGCTGCTTGAATTTCCCACTATGAGATTTAATAAGGCTCCTGGGATCCCCTCTGACCTGGGATTCACTCAGGGCCCTTCACATCCCCTTTCCCAGAGCACCTCCCCACCCTGGTGCACTGATAATCACCTGTACCCAAGTCTAGCTCTTTTTATTTACCCTTAACAGCATTGAAAACTCATTCTTCAACTCTTCAAGTTTTCCTAAATGTTAAATCTCCTTCATACAGTCTCTCACATTAACATCACCTCCAGATTTAATGAACAGACTCTGCCTTTGCTGCAGGCTGCTAAAGAGAACACTGATAGTACCTGGGCAGCCCACTGGGCACCTGCATGGTACAGCCCTCCCATCCTCACAATCATTTATAATTGTTCTCTGAGGCTCGTTTCACAATAAGTCTTGACCTCATTTCACTATATTGTTCTCAAACTGTATTCCTCTATCTTGCTTACAAGAACTCACAGGAGAGACTATCAAAAAACTTTAGATATGAGACATCTCCTGTCTTGTTAGTATAGAAAATTAAACAGGCTTGAAGACCCGTTGTTTTGGGAATATCTAATGTCGAATTTTATTCAAGTCTTAGTGAGTATCCTGTGCTTTTCAAGTAGTTAATGTTCCCCTGTTGAAATAAAATATTTTGTAAGTATCTGGGGTCACTACAGAGCTATGTACCACTGAGAACCACTTCCATTTTTATGCTGTATATTAGAAAATACAGCTGACATGGCCTCCAAAGTCATGTCCTCAAAAAGAAAAGCTTTGCAGTGGCAGTCTGACAGCCATCTCCTCCAGTCAGAGATGAATTCTCTGAACTTCCAATAAAAAATTATCAATAATGAATCTACTTGTCATTACTGTTTATTCTCTCCATTCATACCTTCTATATTTTCACACAGTAGTCCTCTTGGTCTCCCCTAGAATATTAACAATTTTCTAGCAGTGAAGAACAGGAAAATAACAAAAGACTTTGTTTCATTTTAATCAAATAGATGTCAGCTTCTAAAACAGGTTGTAGCTAGCTCTGTTAATATAATTCTTGCAATAGTTAAACACTATGAGTTTGCTATCAAAAAGAAAAAAAAGTGTTATAATTGCCTGTGCCATTATGTCTTTCCCTGGGCTGATGTTCTTCACAAGGCAGGATGATGACTTTCACAGGAATGTCTAGTGCTAATAAACCAAATCCTTCAAAGAGCTGGGGATAATGCTAAAAATCCCAATATTCAGGCTGAGTAGATGATACAGCATTATACCAACATCAATGGTTTTGGCATTGGGAAAGAGGACATCCAATTGCTACAGAGCAGAGCACCAGTGGCAACAGGAGAAAGGAGACCCTCACTTCCACAAAGAGCAAACGTGATAAAGTGAAGGCTAAAACGTGAGAGCAGCCAGAGGAAAATACTGTCAGAGGAGCAAAGGACTGCAGTAATTTAGATTGTACACCTGAAATGTTTTTCCAGCAGGATGGCACAGCTTTAGAAATAGTGACAGTGGAAAAAAACCAGCTTAGGATGGAGCTTGAGAGATTAGTTACCAGTTAGATGTGTCAAGAATGTCTGTAAAGCTGGTAATAGAAACACTCCGTGTCCACACTCCTCACATCAGCTCTCTCTCCTTAGGATATATTTGGTTTCTGTGGATTTGCAGTAATTTATACAAGCCCACGATCCAGAACAGGAGTGTTATGAAGAGCAGGTAGTATTTTTAATTTATGTTGACAACTCAGGCCAAATTTCCACAAACAGAATTTCAGTTCTGTCAAGCTCATGGAGTTTATAACAAATGCAAATGGTGCTCTTTATCCTGAAATAGTTTCTTGGCATCACTTGGACATACTAGTTACAACCAAGCAGCTAAGTGCCTGAACACCTATTTGCATACAACTATGCCTAATTTATATCACACTGAATTTAATTAATTTGACAGTTATATCATTTGATAATATTTTTACACTACAGTTACCACTGTATTCTGCCTTTGCTCATTACATTTAACAACTTTTATAAATCATTCAGTACACCAAACCAGCAACTTTACCTCTTTATTACCCAGCACACAGGATTTTACCTTCTAGCAGAGCCAAAACAGCTGCTTCAGAACAGAGGGATGATGAGGAAGCCATGGCAATACAACCTTCAAGAGCAAACTTATTTTCCATGTTAACTGCTTCAGGGGCATTTGTTTTCTAAATATATAAAAGCAGTTAATGGAGATCTGATAAACTGATTATGGGTTTAGAAGAAAAATCATGTGATAAAGTTCTTGTATTTAAATCATGTGTGCACACATGGTCTGCACATCCCCTTTACCAATGTGTCACAGGCACACTCTGCTCTTCCACGTGCTCATTACAACAGCAAAAGTGCAAATATTAATCCTACCATCCTTTTAAATAACCTTCAACTCCAGTAAAACATAACATCACTGTAGGAATGGGAGGCAGAATATGCAATGTTCTCAAATATATTTTTCTTTGTGGTACAAATCATAACAGGAATAAAGGTCCAGCCTTCAGATGCTAAAGGGAGATGAACTAAGAACTTGCATAAAGAGAATTTCTTCATGAGGTTACTAAACAAATTGCACAAAATGTTTCTTTGGGACACATCCAATAATAAACAGGAACCTGAGTGAACAATAGCTCTGAAAGAAAATCAACCTCAGCAGATGCATTTCACTGAAATCAGAATTATGCCTTCTTTATCTGAGAAATTAGTAGAATTTTAAGGCAATAATAAAACTAGAGAAAATAACATTTCTTTCAGCAGTATTCTCCATGCAAAGAGCTAACATTGCACTTCTCAGGCTGATGTTTAAAATCAGCTGCAGTGCAAGCCTGAAACTTTATTTCCTTGCCATTTACAATTACTCTTTCTCAGCAGCAATCAGGGAAGTATAGTCAAAGACTACCAAACAGTGCTTGAGATGCTGGTATGATTTAAGCAAAAGTAAAGTGCTGATCAGCTTTTGTTTCAGTGCAACTTGAAGGCTGGAAGGATTTGAACAAGGCTATATGGCTGCCTACAAAGAGCATGAGCTCAAATCTGAAACCCCCAGTGCCTGGGAGGTGGAAGAGAAGCTTCACCTTCAATATCTGAATAAATGTAAGCACACTATTCAAGTGTGCCCCTGCTCTCCCTGGTGACGGGTACCAGCCAGTGCCATGAAACACAGCCAGAGGGGAGAACTTTGTTTAAAGCAAAGACTGGAGTTAGAAGCACTTGAGCTACAACACATGGTAAAACAGAAATTCAAAGCATCATCATCATAATCATTTTATGACTAATTTCAGGGGGGTAAAAAGAAGTTCTTTGTATATATGCATATGCGTATTTATATATATACAAATATACATTTTTGAGGAAAAGAGGATCCTGAGGTTTTGCTCAGACTACATTTTAAATACTACTGAAGGGAAGATAGACACTATCCCAGGGAAAAAGCTTTCTGCTGATAGAATACTGAAAGGCAGAGTGTGAATTACCCATCCTTTCCTCACTCAACTGCTTTGCCCAGGAACAGGGGTGAGTGTCAGCTGAAGGGTCAGTGCTGTTGTTTTTAGAGAAATATTTCCATATTTATCCTATTTGCCCAGGAAACTTTAAATGGGCACATGACACCTCTGTCTCTACATCCACTTCTCCCTAACTGCTGGAAGGATAAATTGGGGCTGCAGCTACACCCAGCCCTGTGGGGAGGGCAACATTCCCCCGACATCCTGCACTGCTGGGAAGGACACACAAAACATCCCTGGTCATTCTGGTGAGGTGCTCTCCCTGCAAACCCTCTCTGTGGCTGACCCCAGCTCCTCTCCAAGGAATATTCCACACTGCCAGGGCAGCTGTTTTCACAGATCTGCTGTTTCTGTAATTTGTCCAGAGTATATATGGTAGCTTTTCAATGGGATTTGAGCTGCTAATGCGCTTAGGCTCCCTGGAAAATTCCAGTCCGATGTCTTGACATTTACAAAATTGATTTCATGCCATGACTGTTTTAGTGCCCAGGGTGTTGGGGATTTTTTCTTTCTTTTTTTTTTTTTTTCTTTAGGAAAAACATGATATATGCTAAACTAGCAGAATAATTTTTATGCATTTTGCCTCATTGCAGTTTGCAGGAGTGGTTGGAGCAGACCCTGTACCCTGCAATGCTGTATCCAAGAGTAACAGAGCCAGGAGCTAAGAGGAATTTTACGGTCTACAATTAAAACTTCCTAAATGCTATCAATTCTGTAGGTGAAATTGCTGCTACTAAGCTCATCTCTTTCTCCAAAAATTAAATCCATGCTAAGTGAGCATGGCACCTTTCTTTTGAAAAACTCATTTACTCTTCTGGGTGTTTGTTGAGGCTTGTGTACCATGAAAATAGACAGTCATTTGAAGCATTTTATTGAAATAGCCTTTAAAACATTTAATAGAAATGCATACAGATGTACCCAGCTCAGACTGCACTCTGCTAATTATCAGCTTTTTTTTCCACTAAATTGCAGATGGTGGGAACTATCCTTGTGTTTTTCACATTTTGCTTATTTATCCAGGATGCAAACATGATGTAAATAAATAATCTTTTTTTTTTCTTTTCTTATGACATTATCACTATCCTTGCAGCACAAGCTTTAATCTACTTTCATTAATTAAGCAAGGGACCAAATTTTCTGCCTAGTAAAATGTTTGGAATTTTGTGATCAAAAAACCATGATGACTTAAGAGATCAGAGGGAAAGCTAATAACTAACACTTGTGCATACAAACACAATTTAAAATTGCTGTAGGAAGCCTCTCGTGGTAGGAACCACAAGACTCACTTTGCTCTTTCTGGGATTTATGCATTTGCTTTATTTCTGTCCAAGGCTGATTATTAAATCTTGGCATGTCTGGTCATCAGGGACATTTCTTAGTGGAGACAAACAAGAAAGGTTTTGGAATTGAATGCCACATGTTGGAGGCAGCCTGAGGATGGGAGCCAGTGTCCATATGAATTTCAATAAAGCTCCCTACGAGACAAGCCTTCCTAGGCACTAATAGCCCTCAGAGCTGGGGCTTTTCCCTATAGATATTTAATTGATCAGACTTGCATAGGATGATACCCTTGATACCAATCCTCAGACTTATTATTTCAAGTGGATTTAAAAGTAGGTGCATTTTCACTGACACATTTTATTAAGTTCAAATTGTTTTTAAATAATTGGTATGCAAATAATAAGTTATTTTTCAATCACTTCTTTCACATATCAGTGTCCTGATTACCAAGGTGTTGGGTCAGGGGTTTTATGTGCATTTACAAAAGTCTCAACTGATGCAACGAGATGGCTGACACAAACTCTGAGTTTGACTTTGCTGATCACAATTTTCCACTTGAAATGCAGTACACTTAAAGCTGTTGAATTTTTTGTTTGGCTATTTGCAGACTGAATCCTTCAAACCAAAGGTTAGTGCTATATATCTTGTACAAAACATCTCTTAGCTCCCTCTCTTACAACAATTAATAAATAAGTGGGATCTGCTTCTCATCACTTGTTCCTTGCCTTGTGCCAGCTGTGCCGTGTGTTATATGGAAATGGTCATTTATTAATGGCTCTCCAGCACCTTGCCTATGGGATGTAGGCTCATACTTTATTTGTGCCATAGGCTATGCAAAATATGTCCTTTCCCAGTAATGTGAGCCAGCAGTGGTTCTGTAGCTTTGCACCCCTCTTTAAATTCACTCTCCCTGACATTTCCATGTCCTTTACTCCAGTTTTCACAAGGAAAATATTCTCCCTGGAACATGGTTTGAAATTTATTTTATTTTATACCTTTTCATTAAAAACTCCTGGTAGACTCAGTGTAAGATGGTATCCACCCATGACATATGCATCACAGAAGTAATTTGTATTCCAAGAATATCCAGTAATATCACATTTTTCAGTAGAAAAATTCCAGGGCTAGAGGACATACTCTGTTAAACTACCTGATCAGCTCTTTCTCTTCCTAGACAAATTCCCTTAGTCTGCAGAGCCTCCTTGCAAATTAAACTCAAAATTACCCAATCCTGTTCTGATTTGGGACACACAAGAAAAAAAGAAGAAATCTTCACCATTTTCTCTAGTCTGCTTTGTCCCTATCAGGAGCCACAGAGATACACACAGAGGGAGATAAAAAATTCTGATCCACTGAAACTAATGTTAAAATTCACTTTTTCACGGGATCACAATCTAAAATGGAGAGGTTCTGCAGGACATAAAGTCACTTTGGCAGGACACAGTTGTTCTTTTCATAGGACTTCTTGCATCTTTCTCACTCCCATCCCACTCTCAGCAGAGCATCTCAGCACCTCACCTCCATGCTTGTTTGTCCCTTCCTTAGGTTACCTTTATCTGCAAGGGGATTTGATGTGGAAAAGCTTACAGCAGAGAAAACCCCATGCTGCCCAATGCCACCTCACCCCACCTCTTCTCACAGTGTAACCTTTGACATGAACAACCAGCCCCCCACCTTTCAGCATCTCAGCACCTCTTTGTGGCTGTCTCTGAATTTAGCTGTCTCAAACTACCATGTTTGAAAAGTTGGCCCTAGAGGGAAAATAGTTCAGTTCAATTTAATAGTTTTAATTCCCTTTTGGTGCATGTAAATTATTAGAGACTGAACATTTAAAATATCATTAATAAAATCACAGAGATATCGTGCAAAAAAAGTAAAACAAAATCCCTTAATTAGATATTAGATTAACAACTCTTAATAAACTTACATAAAGTTAGTCAATCAATACTGTTCTCTCTCAGTATCCCCAGAGCAATTAAAATTCAGCGCTCTGCAAGATCCATTTAATGATTTGGCAAGGTCTGTTTTAGAACCATGTGGACAGTATTAGCAGCAGAACAGCCTGGATAGGTTGTGCAAGATTCCTACTGGAGCAGGTCTGTCAGTCCTCCCAAGGGAATGATTCATCAAGAGACCCATCCATTACATCCCAAGTGTTCGCTGTGGGTATCATCGGCGGCTTTGAGGCCACTCCAGATAATTGGCATGAAGTGACCAAGATCACAGAGTATCCGTCAACTGCATGGTCAGTCTGACCCTGTGGATCTTGCAAGTGTGACTGTAAAGGTAAAAATATGCACAAATTTGCTTGCAGACAGAGGTCACAGGACTGAAACATGTAATTTTTCAGTTCCTTGTTAAATAGGAAAAAATATTTCACAGGCATCTCTATTTTACCTGCACCTCCAGCTGCTGCTGTACATATGCAGCATTTCTTTTCAGTATTAAGTGCTTTTGGCAGGATTCACCAGCCTCACATTGGTCTTTTTTAAAAGCGGGTTTGAAGCATAAAAGTTCTTGAATTTGATGTAAAGACATACTTAAAAACAAAATAAAAGGCTAAAGTAGTTTTAGGAAAAGCCCTAATTCTTGCTAGGATGTGTACTTGCCTAGAGTCATTTGCTGTGACTGGGTGTGACTGGTATAAAAAAAAAAAATTGTTTATAGCCATTAATTTCTTTAAGTACTTAACAATTATTAAGAAAAATATAGGCTTTGTGTGAAGAGAATCCTACCTGTCAGCTCAGCACACAGGAAGCCTGTGAAGCTCTGTGGTGGTTTGTGACAAAGGAACACTTCCTTAGAGGCCCAAAGTCAAAAGATATTCTATATTCTATGAACCTACACTTTCAAATTTGTTCCTCCCTGTTAGGAGGACAGAATTAACAGAAAATTCTTTACTGCCTAAAAAATAATTTGAAAAACAGTGAAGGGCATGAAAATCCTCAATCTGCCATTGGGAAAGATCCTGCATGTATAATTAGTGCTGTCCATGTGCCAATGCCACTGCAGCTCCTTCAGTTCTGGAGCAGGAAAGGAAGAGTGCCATGGATGTGAACATTTAGTTACTACAGTGAAAATGACACTGAACTAAAAAATCAGGGGAGGAGCATAGAAATAGTTCATCTTTCTCCTCAATAATATATGCGGTTGTTTGGGTTTAGGGTGCTTGGTGGGTTTTGGTTTTCCCTTAAACAGCAGAGAGCTGATGGTGTCTGAAGGTTTTCTGCAGTTCTGCCCTATTAAATCTGAGGCTGCTGGAGAACCCAAGGCATCCCAGGATCTAATGGTTTATAGAGGCAAGGGAAGAGTCATTGGATATAAATTGGCAGCAAATCATGCTAAAATATTTCAGCACTTAGCCTAACCTCAAAAGATGAACACAAATGGTGATTCTTGATGTTTGATGCAAGACATCAGCCACAAAGTATTTCAGAACTTTTGGTTCTGCAAACTAAGCTAGTAAAACAATCTAGAGAATCACACATAATCATTTTGTGCTTTGTCAGGCTCATTTGAGTACTATTTTCATAAAGGAAGCATTTTCCAAAGGGGCTGTTGCCCTAGTTCTAGAATTAACTGAAAAATGACTTATTTTTGCCTAATGCCTACAGCCTAATTTAAATAGGAACACATTCCAGGTCTATCAATTGAGAACAGGGAATGCAAAACATTCAACAGCATTACACAGGGAGTCTCATGGCAAAACTAGAAATTAATTCATTGTTTTGAAACCAGAGGAAAACTGTTCCTCTTGTAGACAAAAACACCACCCAAACTGCCCCTGTAAGGACTGGCTTTGGGGGACTCCTGGAGCTTTGTCTCTTTAGCTGATCCAAATTCAGAGTCCAGCTTCCCTGGTTTCATCTACACTCTCTCCACTCTGTCCCTTGAGCACTGTGTCCCTTCAGCCCACACTCTGTGTGATCCATCCAGAGCACTGTGATTTGGTTACTTTGAAACTGTTTTCAGTAATATACAGTCTCTCTTCCAAAAATAAAAGTACAGAAGGACTTTCCTTAGATCCAACACATCGGACCAAAGAAGAAATTTTAAATAACAATGATGTAAGATTGCTGTGCACAGAGCTAGAGCTCCTTTATCAGAGCAGCAGTATAAAAACCTAGAAATATAAATACAAAAAAAACTGTAGTGTGAGTTGTACACATAAAATGTAAACCACAATCCAGACATTATTTTCCATTACATTCAAATCACTCTTACAGAGATATAAATTGAACCATATTTTGGAAGCTGCCTAAGATGAGAGAAGCTTTTTCTCCTGTTTCAGGTAAAAGTGTGATCAATCTCTGCCTGGAATCTTTATATATTTCCCAGCTTTACTCATTCAAAAAAATGTGGCCATTTAACTTCAGAAAAGATCTCACAATTTTTTGCCTCTATTTCAAACATATGCTTCAGGACCTGGATGTTTTGCTCTGCTCTGTGCTCAATGTCTTCTCCAACAGACCCAGGATCTCCACTGAGATCATAAAAGTATTAAGCAAGAACACCAACAGCACCTGAGTGGGTATCTGTCCAAGCCATACAAGCAGTAATAATTTATATGACCTTCTCTGCTGCTGATACTCTTAGCTCAGTCCTTGCCCTCCTCTTTCCCTTCTCTGCAGGGAACATCAGAAGTTATTCATCTCCTACAAGTTTAAAAAAAACCCTTGAGCTTGCCTCAAACCCATCAGGGGATCTGTGAAAGTTTGTCACAGATTATGTGTCGATGTAGGCACTGTTACTTAGAGGGTACATTATTGATAAAAGCTAAATATTTCATCTTTCTGTACCGTCTCTAAACAAAACTGGCATTTACTTACCAGGAGGCTGAAAGTTCAGCCTTCTCAATATTATAGTATGGAAACACTTTGGCAATTTCTCTCTGAAGAAAAAACAGGTCCCTGTGCAGCTGCAGCCAAGGAAAATCACAGTGTCAGTCCCTCCCCACAGAGGGGTTTGAAGCTCCAGAGGGGTCCCCAGCTGTGCCCTGTGGCAGGAACCTCACAGAGCCCAAGGGACACCAAGGGGGAGGAGGGACAGCTCCAATTCTACATTTCTCATAGGCCAAGTCCAACCCATCCTATTAGCTGCATGCAGGTGTTTCTGAGTGTGTTTGTGCTTTAATTATTCATAACAGCAGCTTCATATTTTATGGATTATTCTGCATCAGTGCTGGTACTTGCCTCATGCATTATGCATGCACCTGAATCTGTTCTGATGGGAGGCACAAAAGACACAAAGCATGTCTCTCACCTGTGTGCTTCTGATTAGAAGGGAGCGTTTGTAACCCTGAGCCTGAATTGAATCCCAAATGTGTCCTCCTTTGTCCCATAACTGCACATCCCCTGATGAACAAAATACATCTTTTTACTCCTCTCTCTCACTCAAACTTTCCTAATTTTACTTTTTAGCCAATGTCAGCTTATAACAAAACTATTTCCCTTCTAAAACATACATTTTTCTGAGTGCTCATTCAGAAGTACAGTATACGAAAAATCATAGCAAAGTCCACTTTTAAAGTAAAATCTCTGAATGAACCAAAGTCATCCAGTTTAAAGCCTCTAAACACAGTACATTGCAGTTTACTCCAAGAGGCATCAAGAAGATGTGGGGTTACACACTTTTCAGTATGCTAATGCACCTGACTGTTTAAAAGATATGACAAATTACTCAGAATTTTGAGGAAAAATCCAAGCAAAAGTAATTTTTAATTGCTCATTTTTTCTTTGTGCCTCACACTTTGTTAGCAATGCTGGATTCCTTTCCTCTCTTTTCCCACATAATTAAATGATGACTGTCTTACCCACAGGGCCCCAAATTTTAAAAAATCAGACATTTTCAAAGTTGCCCTGGTCAAGGGGGAAGTGATTTTATGGCACAAGGAATACTCAGGTTGGCTGGGCAGACAGTGATGCAGAGGGATGTGGGCTGGTGCTGCTCCCACTCAGGCTGGCACCTGGGCAAGGGCTGTGCCACCTCCCCTGCCCCAGGAACCTCCATCTGCCCAGTGCCACGCTGGGGACCTTTCCTTTTCCCTAGAAATCTAACTGCCCACTAAAATTGCCAATATAGCTCTAGCAAGGGCCAGCCCAGGAAAGAGCTCTTCAATCACAGAGAAATATTTTAAGAAAAACGTACCAAAATTATGTAAATAGATTTAAATAGCTTCCCACACCCAGAGCACTGAGTTCTGAGCATGGAGAAGAGCCTGAAGCTAATTATAACCAACTGACAGCAGCCCTGGGTCATACCTGGACAATAATCAGTATCCTGCCTTCAAAACACTGAGTGTTGAATGGGGTGTTACCTTCCCCATTGCTTTCAGCAGGACTCTGCTGCCTGGACTGAGGTGCCTGACAGGTTTTCTTCACTATCCTAGCTATCTCCAGCTGGTGTCTGCAAACCATGAGGAAATTTATGTCACTCAAAAATTTCAGACACTATTTTTACTCCAATTTAAATAAACAAAACCTTACCTGCCTTCTCTGTCAGGTTGAAATGAATCTCAACCTGGTTTCATCAAGTGATAATTTTGTTCCAATCACACTTAGGAAGCAAACAAAAAAAAATTATAAATAAATCTGTGCTTCCACTCATGGAAGCCTTGGCTGAAGAGTCTCCTTTTGTGCTGTCACCCTTCTGTCAGCAAATGTGCACAGCCTTGCTCTGCTGGTGGCAGTGGCTTGCATCAGTTCTCACCAAACACAGATTTCTCCTCTGCAAAGCCACATTTTGAGCTCACTGAGGACACAAACTGCTCTCCACCCTTCCAAGGAGACCCTGCTCATCCCTCACTGAACTGCCTCACAATTTTATTCCACCCCTGTTTTCTGCAGTGTTTCAATATCCCCTTCTACTTTTGACTTTGAGCTGCCAGGTCCCATTGCTATCTGTAACCTTCCCTTCTATCATTTTGTCCTGGGCTTTGTCAGGGTTCCAGAAATTCCTCCATCAGGCAGCTTTGAGTCTGAAACCCCCACAAATGGCCACAGGGCTCTCATTAGGCCTCCTCCTGTGGAGGGGGGCTCTTACACACACAATTTAATAGAGACTTCATCATTTTGGCTGCCCTGGTTTAAAACACAACCATTTCTCTTCTGCAGAACTCCAGATGATTGGGAAGATTCATGCATAAACTGCAAAAGTCAACACATTTAAGTATTTTGTAGAGTAGATTTCAAAATTATTTGTGGGTAGGGAAAGGTTTTTCAGCAGAGATTTTTGGGGAGAACATGACCTCTTCTACATTGCAAAAGCTAGGATCCTGCTAAATAAACCTTCTCCAAGAATATATGAACAGGATATTTTCTCCTCACATGTTGTGATGGCTGAGCAAGTTGCTGCTACATGCCAGCAGACAACTGAGAATGGTGCTGGCAAAAATGACACTTAAGGAAACAAGTTTTGGTGTGTTTCATCTCCCACTTAAACCTAAGCACTTCCCATAACACAGACGCAGAAAGTAAAAGGAGCAAGGGGGACTTGGGACAAACAAACGTCTTTGTTTTGAGCAGCTCACCTTGCCCAGTGAGTGCTTACAGCCAAACTCAGCAGAATGCTCACATACACAACCTCCTGTAACATCCAGCAGGGCTTTCATAAGTTGCCATTAAACTTTTGCTATCCTGTCCAAAAGAAACTCTTCAATAAAAAGGAGGTGTTTTAGGAAAGGTTACTATGACTCATCCATCACTTTAAAAGGACCATATTGAGGGGTTTTTAGCAATGCTGACGTGCAGGGAAAGCTTGTGCTTGACTTCTTACTTTTCTCTCAGTACCTCATTAGACAGTAGATCTTCATTTATATAATTGTATGAAGTAACAATGGTTTCTGCAGCACCAATTATGACATTTTAATTAGCTGGCCAAATGTTCCCAGTCCTGGTTTTTTGCCTAATTAGTATATTTTGAGGTTTGAGCAGTATCCTCATTACCATACAAATGTTTCTAATAGTGCAAACTTCAAAAGCAGGTTGAAGAGAAAGAAAAGATTGTCATAGAGTTTGGTAGGTTTAGAATGAATATTTCCCTCTTGGTATCAGAAGCATCAGGCATCTGCCTTTCCAGATAACATGAACAGGTTCTCAGCCCTTCTGTATCCAACTAAGATAAGGCAAGGAGTAAATATCCTACATTTGGATTTATAGAGCAATTTTTATCTCTAAAGTGCTTTGCAGGCATTAACCACATAATCATTAAATATTGATATTTGCATGATTAATGCTTTGTTGTTACATTATATGAGAAGAAAGATACAAATGTTGGGAGAAGTAATCTGCCTTGGAAGCAAGCCACAAATTTGTGCAAAGTAACTCTGTACCTTGTGTTTCAGATATGTTTCTAATAAAAGTCTCCAGCTTTAGAAGCAGAACTATGGACATTGTGATCCTGGTGCAATATCCTCAACTTCACTTCTCCCTGTATCAGTAATTGGTTTTAAATTAAAGCATAATATCTAGATGGACCATTTCCCACAACAAGCATTCTTTCAGGATTTATGCAGCACTAACCTGATGCATCTCAGGTCAGCATCCTGGTTTGGGAGTTTATGGCCCCCATCAGCATCACATCTGTAATGTTTCCTTTTCTACAGTAAAGGGAAAGGACAACAACTGCTAACAAGACATTTTTCTTCTCTCTGAACTTCAAAATTTCTTGCATGTTCTATTTTGTGACTTTGAACATAAATTTTATTAGTCCATTGCCTACAGAGAAGAGAAATGAATGTAAAAAAATTCTTCATTTTGCTAATAAATTTTTTACTCATTACTTAACAAAGACAAAACTTTGCTGCACCAAATAAGCAAGAGGTAAGGAGCAGAGTCTCAGCTGTTATAATTTAGAACAACTTTGAGAGAGCTCTTCCAGCTTATCACAGGTGAGGATAGAGTCTCAGAGGGTCTTCTTGATATTTATTTCTCTATATCACATCTCTGCTAGGTCAGAATGGTTTCCATTAACTCACTTCCCACAAGAATTACACAGAGGTAACAAATGAAACCCAAAAAATTCTTTCTAATTGAGCTGACCTGCTTTATCCAGCATCTTTCCCCTCCTTTTAATATTCTTCTAAGACTCCTTCAGTGTATGAAGAGCCCATTTAAGCTAATGAAGACTTGAAGAGAAGCAACTGGAGGTTTTCTTTTAATTTAGCATGTAAAATTCCTTGGAAACTTTTTTCATTGACAAATACAAGTGCTGGTGTTTTTAATACTTGGCCAGAAAAAAAACTTTTCCTTCTTCTTCTCAATGACTTTATAATAGCTCCTGAAAGTAGGAAGAACTGAAGAATGCAACGAAGCGAAGAAAGAATACAAACCCACACTTATTTAGATAGCAGGGGATTGAGTGTTCCCATCAGAAGTGACTAACGCTTTTGCTACACTCAATCTGCAAATAATTTGCTGCCTTACCCAGCCCAGAGCTTGTCTGGGGAAGCTCAGGGGTGCCTCAGCTTTGGGGCTGTGCATGGGAAGCCACAGCCTGCAGGAGGCCCTGCTGCATGAGCAATTCTTGTCATGGCACACTGAAAATTGCTTTGATATTATTCCTTACGTGAACTCCCTTGCTTCAGTTTTTATGCATCATCCAGATTCCAGCTAGAGGTAATAGACACACTTTTATTTTTATGATAAACCATAAAAACGTGTCACAGCTAGTAGACAGCTAGACATAGCCACTAAAATAATGCAGCAAAGAGATGGTAGCCAAGCTATATCAGCCCTGTAGCACATTACTCATTACTACAAATACCCTCTGATGTCAACACCTCACACTTTTTTCCTTTTTTCTCTTGCCTTTTAACTGGCAGGATGGCAAGTGGCTTATCAGCAAATTACAAACCTCCTGCACTGCTGGAGAGGTGTTTGCTGGTATGAATAGCAGGGGCTTGATGAGCAGCCCCAAAAGCCTGCTCTGTGCAGGGAGCAGGCGAGCAGTGACCCTGTCCAGTGAGTAACTCGCTCCAGCGAGAACTTTGCTGGTTTTCCAAGCACTGTGGAGCAGCAAGCAGTGCTCAGGGTTTACCTCAGGCCAGAACACAAGCCCTGCTCAGCCACACCAGGCAGTTGCACAGAATGAGCCCTGGACAGTGCTGGAGGAGCAGTCCTGGTGTGCAACACCCTCTGACACACAACAAACTAACAGCCAGACTCCCCTGACTTAAATCAGGGCAGCCTGATGGATGCATTCTCTCTCCCTATGTCCTTTCAGAGCAATGGAGTGCTGGAAATTATTTTTTTATATTTATATGTGTTTGTTAAGTAACCCAGGTTTCTCAGGCCCCACCATTGTCCATGGAAGCCCTGCTCTGGCCAAAGGCTGTGGTCTGTCCCAGCCCTCCCAGCTGGGTTTGGCTCTGTGATGATGCCCATTGGGAACTGGCCCAGTTTGAATTTACAAACATTGATACCAGTTTTGCATTTCACAAGAAGATTTCTAAATGAAAACCAAGATCCCAACAGTGACAAGCTCACTCTGCACCCAGGGAGTTGTGAAGGATGCAGAGCAGAGCAAAGCAGCCCTCCTCTCCTGTGCAATCCCCACCAGCACCAGCCAAACCACTGTTATTATTATCACTATTATTATTGTTGTTATTATTGTTATTCACAGTCACAGCACCAATTTCTCAACAAAACACATGTCATTATAGCTGGCTACAATCTTGGCACCACAACATGGAGCTGATGCTATTTTTGGCCTGATAACAAAGGCCGAGGACAGCTGCAGCACAGCTCCTGATCTCACTGACACCAGCCTGCTGGAATGGGAGCTGGGAGGAGACACCCAGGGGCAAACAGCAGAAACTGAGAAGAACAGAAAAGCCCATCCTATCATACTTTGGGGTCTGGGAGCTGGCAGGACCAGTGTAAGCAGATATGTGTAATACACACATAACAATTTAAGGCAAATACAGAATTTGTGGGAGTTTGTTTCTAAGAGTTGTGCCAGACTCTCGTTCACACCCCTGAGAGCAGGACTGGTCTGCAGTGTGTTCATGCTGACTCCCTGTGGAGTGCTGCAGCCAACAAAGGTTAGCAGGACCCCCTTCACAATATATTCATGCTGGAACAGCCTGTGAAAGGAATGTGAAACTGTTTTTAAGGGTAAACTGTGCTCCGCAATGCTGAAATGACAGCAATGCCAGACAAAACTTGATTATTCTTTAACCTTTGGTGGGGCTTTGGAATTTTGTATTGGGTTTGGGGTATTTTTAATGCATAGACAACAGGTTTGAACAACAGGCTGTGGAAGGACTGTCTTGAAAAGTTTCCCTTCCCAGACAGAAGTGTAAGAGGAGAAAGTAACAGTTTGTTAAATCACAGTTTTCAACTATTCCTTTATTGCCCCAAAGAAGGCAGTTCCTCAGAACCCTACAGTGGTCAAGACTGCAGAATACATTTTTCTGAGCCATATCAAATATACCCAGCATGCAAATCATCCTTAATGCACAGAGAATTAAGGAGATAATAGGTGGCAGGAGAAGGGCTGTAGTACAGCAAAGTTTAGTTGCAACAAGAAATATTATATAAAATATGCCTTATATTAAAGCCAACATGCTCTACTTAGAATATAGTTCTGAACTTCCAGAGTCTTGTTTTGATCTACAGTCATTAGCATTCATCATTAAAATTCATTATTTACAAATATGCATGTTCTAAAAGCAAGACATTTTTACACGCGAAGGGAAATCAAATATTTTTATTATGGCAGAGTGTTTGTATTGGCTATCCACATCTGGCTTTCTATTACAGCTTTATCCTGTTACCACATTTAAGCACAGTGTGTTGTAATTTCTGCAGCACAGCACATAATCAGACAGCCCAGCTGTGGGAAGCTGTTCCATTGCTGCAGATTTACCCTGTGGCTCTCCACAAAGACTCAGGAGTGTAATGCCAGGATTTGTTCTACCCAGCTGCTCTGTTTGACAAGGATGAGACTTGTGTGATGTGAGCTCAATAGAGAGATTTGAGCAAAAAGATTATTTATTTATATTTTTTATTTTGCCTCGGATTGAAGCATTGCTTGGGGGATCAAATATTTTAACACATATTTTCATTCAGGCCACAGCTTTTATGCTTCCTTAGGAAAAAAATTAAAACTAAATGGTATCTTTTGCCTTTTGACATCTCAAAAAAAGCCCCATCCACAATTTTCCTAGAAAATATTGGCTGACGAAAAATGTGCTAATTTCCCTAACACTATTAAAACCAGTTGACATTTTTACCATCTCCAGTGATTATGTAAAGTCCTTTAAACCAAGTTTTATCTGGACACAACAGACTTAGTATTTTGTCTACTCCCTAAAGAGCATTTTAAATGGCATTCCACATTTTGTCATCCTTTTCAAATTTATAGATTTTCAAATGTTATTTTGTAAAATTTTTTTTCACAGCTTCTTTGCATCAAGCCTCTACTATAGTGTTTACTCCTTACTGAAAATAATAAGGAACATCAAATAAAGGTAAAATAACCCTAATATTTAACAATTCTCATAAACTGACTTGGGACAAACACCTCTGACTGCAGGCATAGGGAAGAACTGCATCATTAGGACCTCATTTTGAAGAACTTTGGTGTTTAATATTTAAATCTCAGTAAAATAAATTGTGTTTATATATGCCAGAGCAATTATCCCATCAAACAGAGGTGCTTTCACACAGCTCAAGTATATGTAACAGTGGTAGGTTTTTCATATTTTTAATACAGTTGGAATAATTTATTTTAGCATCTATTCAACAGGAAAGAAACACTTCATGCTGCCATTTCCAACATCCTTAAAGTATTATTTTTAAAACCATCTAAAGAATTCAAAAGCGGGGGCACAATTCTCTGTTGATTACATTTTATAAGTTGTTATAAATTTTTTATAAAAAGGAATTGCTTGCTATTAAATACTCCAGGGTTTTAAAGTTATTTCTATAGAGCTATTTTTAATTTATACACACACACACAAAAATAGCTACGTTAAAGGACGCGGCAAAGTCACCCAATTGAAAGTTAGCACATGCCAGAATTAGAGAGGCCTGAGAAATATTCCCTCTGTCATTTCTGTGGGCAACTTCTCTGCTGCAAGCAGCACCACAAACCCAGGGTTCCACCGAGGAGCTAGAAACTGGACCAGAAATGCTGGGGGGACAATGAAACATCAGTGGGCAACCTTGATCTCACCGTTTCTAATTTTGGAGGGCAGGATGGCAAATCCATTGGTTCTCAATATGGAATACTGTGAGAAATTAATAAACAATCAGATAACACTATTAAAATTTTATTTCCCCAGTTATTTCCTTCAGTTCCGCTGTCCCCAGTGCCACTGGGGGATGTCACAGGTGTTGGGGCACAGGAAGGGTATGGATGTGTTCCATGAAAATCCCTTCACTGGGATTGCTGCTCTGCAGTGTGTTTTACCCAGCATTGCTGTGTTACTGCTGCCACTTAGGCTAAATTGAGTTTTAGCCCTTCAGAGAGTTTCATATTCACATATTAATTAGGTTAGATACCATAATTTTCTTGGGGAATACAAGAATGTGGAAGAGAAACAGCAACTTGTAAGAGCTCATAACCCAGTTAACTGAAATAATGGGAGAAAGAACTGTGGCTTTTCTGTAAACCCAGGGGCTTCCACTTAAATGTCAAACGTCTTCTATGAAAGTCAAAGACATTTGACATAGTTTATGAAAATTTTAAAAAGTCTTTACTAGAAAAGGGCTGGGCAACCTCTGTCAGCAGGATGTTTTCTGCACGTATTAACTTCAGTCCAAAAATTTCTGAGCAAGTTTCCACATTCCACACCAACAGTTCCACACCCTTGCAGAGTGAGAAAAGGTCCAGACTGAAAATCAGCTCCATGAAAACCATCTCCAGCTGGATGTCCCCACATGCTGTGCATGCCAAGACCTGGCACAGCAGGCAGGTTGCAATTAACATGTACCATGACTGTAATTAGATTAAAATCAACATGAAGGGGAATTCAATTCAGCTACACATAGTTGAGTCCTTAGCAAAGTGCTTGATCACATACTCCACACCAAGGTGAACACTGTGCAGTCTTGAGAAAAGAGCAGCCAGGCCCTTAGTTTGAAGATATGAAGATTAAGATGCCAGAAAATATTTGCTTCTTCCCTTGTTCTCCCTCTTTCATTTTTTTCTTTCTTTTTTTTGCTGTTGTTTTGCCTGTGCTGCTCCAATTCGTGGTGTTCTGCAGAAGACAAAAGCCCAGCAGAGCACAGTAGGCTGGCACCACGCCTGGAAAAGGGACATGCTGCACATGTATTTTTCATATGTTTCAAAAATACCCATGCGATGGGTTTTGTGCATGAATTAGTGTGTGTTTGGCAGAGCAGCATCCCTGCCTTCATCCTGGGCAACCACACAGGGACAGTCTGCCTTCAGCTCCTGCTGAAGCTTCCCACAGAAAGAGACTCCTTCAGAAAAGCATCCCTTGCTCAGAGCAGCTCCGGACTATTCTGGTCACTGTCAGCAAGTGCTTGGAAAGCAGCAGTGGGAATGTGCTGCTTTACCATGGACTAGGGCCTGACATGCAGCAAAAAGCAAGAGAGATATCAGGGCATGGTTCAAGTCACAGGCAGCTCCACCAACCACACGTTCCATGGATTCAGAGTTCCTCATCTGAGAATTATCTTACTTGATGCTCATTCCTAATCTGCCTTGAATGATTAGGAATCATTCTTCTGTTAGCATAAAGAAAGATTCTTCTCAAACAATAGCTGCATCTAATCTCTATCCCCCAAACAAAAAAAAAATTAAACAAATGAATTAAAATCTGCTTGGATTTGAAGATGAATTAACTTTACAATGAGCCCGCACAATTTTTCTTCACAGCTCTGTATTTATCCCACCTGCACTCCTGCTATCTGAGCACCTGTCAGGCTGAATCCAAAGATGCTGCATTTTTGGGCAGATTCCATGTGATTTTCCAAGTGCAGCACTGGCACATCTCTGCATCTCCATAGGCTCCCCCTTGGAGCTGCCCAAGCTGGGCTGGCTCCCTGCATTGCCCTGAGCCTCTTCAGGCAAAGGCTTGGCTGAGGACTCATGGGAAGGTGTGAAATGCTCATTATTTCCACACAGCAATTCAGAACTCACATTTTATACCTGCAATTTTGATGTAATGAGTGCAAAAAGTAAGTTAAAATTCAGCAGTGAGCACAGGCACTTAGGAATTTCTAAGACTCAAATTTCTGTTCTTTGAAAGTCTGAAAACACATTCTCCTGGGAAAAGGCTCTCTATATTTTCATTGTTCAGACCTCCTTCAATTCATACTTCAGATGGCAAAGGTCTTCATATAACCCTCTATATTTCATTTAAGAGCCAATATTGATATTATTGAGGATATTTTATCCAATTGGGAAACTGAAAGCTGCCATAAGGTACAGGAGGGAACAGTATTGTAGCACAGTGCATGAAGACATAGTGAAGCACAATTTTATCCATGTAATGTCAATGGGATTTCCCCCAGAATCCAGGATTTTTATCCATAAACACATACATCTGAAAAGTCTTGCATTCAACTATTAAGAACTGGGGCAACTTCCTTTTTGAGGTTTAGTTTGAGGAATCATTGAGCTGCCGTTCAAATACTGTGCAGTACCCACAGATGGAAGACACAGCAGATCTACAAATACTGCTCATGTCTCCACAGATAGATAGTAAGACATTTTGATTTCTAACCATCAAAATTACTCATCAAAATCAGCCCAAAAGCCTGTATTCTCCAGTGTTCTGTGAACATGCAAATCCCTTTCCATTGATGGCAAACACCTCTACCAGGCTAGGGCAGGTTTGGATCAGACAGAAGAGCCCCAGTGGATACATCCTGAAGTCAAGAGAAGCAACTTACAGCAAAGGTGGCGGCTCTTTCTCATGTGTATATTTGCTCACACTGAATATCCTCTGCCATTTTATTGTCCAACCACTCCGTTTTATTTGCTGTACTCTCACACACTGAATAACTTAAGCCCCAGCAAGGGAAAAAAAAAGTAATTTAAAAGCATCTTTTTTTGAGACAAGTTTTCCTAGGTGCACATGGGAATGATGGATAATATACAGACCAAGCTACACCTGCTGTATCCAGCAGCAGGGTCGGAGTGCTGAGGAACCAATCCCCAGCAGGAAATTCTGCTCTGGGTTTTATTCACTGGGACAGCATAGTTAATCTATCAGTTACATCTTTATGTACTTCTTTACATGAGTCCTTTTTATTTCTTTATTTAATCCTCTGTACACTGATTTTTCCACTGCCACTAAAGGTCAATGTTAATTTTAAAAGCAATATTGAATGAAAACAGCCAAGTGAAATAAAGGAAGGCTCTATGTCACCTGTACAGCTCTGGATTTTAAACTGTTGGAAATAAAACAATATATTCTTTCCCCACTAAACTAGCACCCTTGGGTTCACTAGACATAACTAAAGAGATCACTCTTTTTTATTGTTCTTGCTTTCTGTTTGCAGCCCTGACAAGGCCAGAAAAGTGTTTAATAATGAAAAATAAAAATTAGTGTTAACTTTTTTTTCCCACCTGTCACATACCTCTTTTGAAATGAGCCTGCACTGCAGAGTTTGCAGGGTCTGCTTCAGCAGTGTCCCACAGGTCTCTGAACACCCTGCCTTCCAGGAAATCTCTATTTTTATGAGTTGGCATTGAGTGGTTGTTAGAGGAATCCACCATGCAGCAAAAAGAAGGAAAATTGTGTCAACCTAACAAAACAAAATAGATCACAACTTGTGTACAGAGAGTAACTGAAGATGCCAAAGAGCTGAAAGGCAGATTTCAAGTCTGTGTGTACACTTAGATATATATTTATGTATCTGGGCTTACCCCTGCTCAAAACACTGTAGTGAAAGAGCTGCTGGCATGAACCAGCAGATCCCAAACCAGCCACACCAGTTATTACTGAGACAAGAGACAATCTTTGGTGAGCTCTGAGAAATCACTGTGGAACCACTGGGCAAGTGATGGGCAGGGAGCCAGTCTGCCCTTCCCACTGCATTCTTTGTTTTGTTCTTTGGGGTTTTTACAGCTAGGGATGAGTGAAAACCGTCTTTGCTCATGGATTTGCAATGAACATCATCTGGAATACAGCTTTTTACATGTAATTATCAATTATATATATCCTAGATACATTATATTCTCATCCAGGTATCCCACCATAAATTTAAAGGATCAGAGCTAGAAACAATGATCAAATGGACATTCATCCCTATAGATTCACCTTTTCTAGCACAGGTGTTGCTAATCACATCAATTTGGGTAGCTCATAGTTTAAAAAAAGTGGTTTCAAAGAAGAAACCACAGACTTGGAAAATCTAAAGGAAATAAGAAAAAACCTTTGAAATGCCTTGTGCTGACAGGTTATTATCATTATTAATGGAAGAATAGAGGAAAAGAGTACATCCTATATCAACCCAGACTATATCTCTATTAGGCATCTACTATAGGCCTTAAAGATTTAGGATGTGACACAGGAAGACTGAGAGGCATATTGTTCAGAAAAATGGGACAAAAATGAATGTTTCCACAGCAACTTCCTCAGTTCCTCAAACCTGTGACAGCACATCCACCTCTGGAAACATGACAGATCACAACAGAGCAGGGTCTGTTTCTGAACTCTGCCCACTAAAAACATGGGCAGAGCTGAGAAACAGACCTTCTAAGAATGCTGTAAAAATTTCTCACAGGTTGGAAATATATTCCTCATTCCCAGGGGGATTTATATTTTTACAGTCCCAGTATCCAAAGCACCACTTGCTCTAGTGCAGCCAGAGTTAACACCCTGCTTTTATCTGAGCACACCTCCATAGAAAAGCTGACTGGATCAAAGTGAAATCTGTTCCATTGCTGTGGAATGCAAAAAGATAAAATAACACCCCTCAAAGGACACCTTAGAACTTTTGCTGACTTCCCTGGGATTTGCCTGACAGAGTAGAGACTCTTAGAGCATACAGGCTGACTTTTCCCTTCCCGCCTCCATGAACTCTTCCGTGGAGAGCAGAACCCAGGTGCCTCCTGTGTGTGTGTCCCATGGAGGGGCAGTGGGGCCCTGGCAGTGCCAACACCCCCTGGGGGACCAGGGATCCCTCAGGATCTCAAAAAGCCACTGCTGACACCTCCCAGCCCCGAGTTTGCAGGTACAAGATACAGAAAATTTAAAACAAGTTCAGGAAGCTTTCACAGGAACATCTTGGCCCCAGACTGAGCAGCAATTCATTCACACTGGGATTAGAGGTAGGTTCATGTGCATGGTAGAACTGTGGTATAATTCAGCTCAGTTCTGACACCTTCACCACAAACACCTGTGGCTCTTTGATCTCAGTAACTCAATTTCTCCACCTGGGAAAATACAGGAATACTGACTGGAATCTTCTGGGTACTGCATCCTTCCACCCAGTGCCCAAAATGCATCCTTGTGTCAGTGACATCCTTAGAGAAAGGATAAGTGTTGTATTGTGTCCAGTGACAGATAAGTTGGTTCTGACAAAAGTGTTTCTCTCTTTACCCCCTGCAGGACACCTTATGGAGATGAAGCAGAAGATAACAGGGTGGGCAAGGAAAAAAAAACCTTTATCATCAAGAGCAGAGGAACTGGTAATGTTCAGTTTGATAGTTTCAGTCTTTGCTCTCCAGAAATTTTGCAGTATCTCTTTCCATTCCAAGAGAGAGAGAGACAGCAACACCAATTTTCATGGTGTATTAAAACCACTTTCAGATTGGGCTGATTACCAAGGCTTGTTATTGTTCTGTGGCTTGCACAATGTATGTTTATATACAAACAGATATAAGGAGCTGCCACATTTTGTAGTAACTGGTTGGATGATCTCAATTTTTTTTGTTTGTTTTTCTATAAGGAGGAACATACGGCACTAAGAAAATAAGTGCACCATTAAAAACATCCTATGTATAGTAAAAGCAGTGATTTTAACTAATTCTGACAATTCAAAATCCTACTTGAGCACATATAGCCATAAATGCCCATTTCAAACACTGAGTACTTCAAAAAGTAAATAAAGCAGATCTCATTCTTTTCTCATGGCAATTTTCACAGCTATAATTCTTGTTACTTAACTGAATTCACTCCTGATTTAGAGTGATGTGAGTGAGAATTTGGGTGCATTATTCTTCCAAGGCAAATCTCCTGACTGGGTGGCACTCTGCAGTTATTGTTTACTCTGCGTACTCTCCATTAGTAACCTCGATGACTGAAATGTGACAGACTCGTATTTCAACCTTAAAATTCAGGCCCTAACCAAAAACTCTTCAAATTCAAAACCAGCAACTGAATGCTAGTACAGACATGCTTTAACACATGCAAGATATATTACTTATATTCTTAGATTATTTGTGTAGATGTAAATTACATCTAAGGGACCAACACACAGCTCTTCAAAATGCTCTCCTGTTTTCCTTGGTCATGCAGGGCTTGTAAAGCTCACTGTGGGCTATGATAAAGTACTTCTACATTTCCAGGTCAGCTTGAGACCTCTCTCAAATGCTGGCATAGTTATAGGGACTGAATCAAATGCAGGAACAGAAGTATCAAACAGGCCTCTTAGCCCCTGACACCACAAGGGATTATCAGAGAAAAACAAAACAATAAAAAAAAAGCTGCATTGGTGTTGGTTTTAAGACAAATGGCACACTATGAGAGTCTATATTTCCCAGTGCAATGGAAAGTTCTTTAAATCATACTTTTGTATTCTGCAGAAAAAAAAAATAGGAAAACAAAACTCTGATTATGCCTCTGTCATCCACAGTCAAGAAGCCAGTCCTCTGTGCTAAGAGATACCAGCTGCTCTAGATGTTTTGAACAAGAGCTTCCTGAGAAGCAGAGGAAATGAGACAGGCCCTGCCTGTGAGGGGAAATGCAGAGCTTTTAGTCTCAGGCTCTGTTGCTAAGAGGAACAAATGTTTCTGCCCATGATGCCAAGTATAAAAAAAGTTTGAGAAAATACAAAGCCCTAGAATTTCCTATTCAAGCAGTTTAAATGAATATTTGTATTAGTTCTAGATTTACCCTTCAAATTTTCAACTGTTTTGAATTTAGGAGCTTTAAAAATGTGTCAGGGTGTACCTGATACCTGGCTAGTGTACCTTACTGATGGCTCCTGGCCAGGGGAGCTGCTGCTCCTGCTGTTTGTCAGGATTTGCACTGTCAGGTGAGTCTAGAGCTCTGAAATCAGCCAAGAGATGCCAGATTCCTCCACACAGGTAATTATGAAGATGGGAACCACACACAGACTGGGGACTGGTGCATTATTGCATTTCTCTTCCTCCTCTGGAGCGCTTCTTTTAGGGAAGGTTCAAGCAGTTTTCACTTCTCTGCTTCTCATCTCTTGTAGGCAGAAACCCAGACAAGGTTTTGTGCAGGAGGAAACTGCACTGAGATGTATCACACTTGTTTTGTTGATGCTGTCATGGAGTTAAATACCCATTTGCTGTTGTTTTCATCTGATTTGTTTGTCAAAAAATGAAGAGCTATCGTTCTTCTAAAATAATAGTCAATTTAATAGGACACAGTGGTGTAATTAGACTTTCTCTCTTTCTTCAAAAAAAAAGCAATAGCTATGCCTGCATTTACTCACACAGAATTTCAATGATTCAAATCCTTTTTTCTTACACTCAGCATCCAGTGAAGTCCTCAAGGGCAGTTCTGTGTTCCAAGGACATATGGTAGTAACCCAAAATTTCTAATTTGAGGTTTCTGTTTTTCCTTATGCTTCCTATCTTCTAAAAGAGGAAGCAAAACCCACAAGGCTGGAAGAAGGCAATAGCGAGGAGTCACACAAATGACCTGAAAGTCCCTTGGTTTATTTTCTTATGTAAATAAATGTAAGGTTTTTGCTGGCTTGTGTTCTGTCAGTCCCCTAGTGCCACCAGTACACTGGCTACAGCAAAACTCCCCTTTTCCATGATCCATCTCCATTTCCATCACAGCTGAACATTAAGCCTAAGATGTTGTGTCCTGTCCTCAACATCACCAGCAGGAGGGTCTCTGTTTCCTACAGAGCAGGGTGCACACATTGCCACTCTAATTTCAGCGACAGCAATATCTGAGTGCATTTGCCTTTCCCTGTAATTCCCTCTCCCCTCAGCCCAGTGCATTTCTAGCTGAAGAACAAAGCGTTGGAGTACTAAGCTTTCTGCTCCTGTGAGCTAAATGTGTTTTGGCTGTGAACCCCAAGCTGCCATTTCCCTATGTCACACAAATGCTATGTATCTGTCAGGATGGGCACCAGATTGCTACCACGTCAGTGGAATACTCTCAGCCAAAAATATGGATGTCTGGCAGCTTGCTTCTCCTGTGTCCGGTTGACAAAAACATCAGTTTTCATTTAGCCCCAAATCTCAAACTTTAGAAATGTACTCCACAAGCAGAAATATGAGGTTTTTGTAGTGATTGAACCAGCACACGAGCAGCTTGCACAGACAAAGCCATTAAACCAGAATGAGTGAACAGGACTGGGACTATTCTATATGATGAGGGTCTCTCAGGCTGGCTGTTTCTTTGTGTTGAGTTGGGTGCAGGCTAATTTAAGGTATTTTCTTGATCTAATAAATTGATTTCAGAGACACATGCAAATGGGCTACAATTACTATTAAATTTCTCAAAAGCAAAATTAGGCCACAGGAAACAACTCTTTTATAATAAAAGGCTCTTAAAGCTTCTCACGGAGCAGGAACTATCACAAAGGCTGGGAAGCTGCTGGCTAGATGATCTAGAGCAAAACCTAAACTATTACACTGAAGCCTGGAGCTGATGCTATTTTCCCTGTTAAAGTCCCCTGGTGATGGAAGAATGGCGACTCTTCCTGTAATTTGTCACCATGTCTGTAAGGTAATAACAGCCTCTTGTTCTTTGTTATAACTATATGCCAAAGGTTTACCATGAGTCATTAGTTATGAAGGTGATATATTAAGAAAAAAACACACACCAAAACAACAACAACAACCCACAAAAAAAAAAAAAAAAGGTTCCTTTAGCTTACACATGCATTTAGCATTCATTCAGCCTCAGTGCACCTGGTATCCCAAGTAAGGCTACTCCCTGTTAGTTCCCAATATCTCAATTATAGAAAGTTTTATGTTGAGGTACACAAAAATTTATTTATTTATTTATTTATTTATATAATGAAAATAAATGTGCCTTATTAAAGTGGATGCCCTTTCATTATTTATGATGGCTAGAAATTTTATTTTCTGTATCTGGCTGAGATTTTAAGTGATTTAGGAGAAAAAAAAAGCAATTTCAGGTGGAGCTAATTTTTTTAAAATACAAAAAAAACCTTTTCCTCTTATTTTTCCTAGCCTTAAGAAATGATTTACACTAAAATAAATTGAAATAGAAGAGATTATATAATCTTAATTTTTCCCTCAATACTCCTACTCCTGCCTGAAAGTTCAAGAAGTCAAAGCCATCAGGGACCCAGGAATATGAATCCACATATTTAGGAAGCTTAGTGAATGTTTCACAGAATTATTGAAACAAACATACAGATAAAGGGCTTTAGTTACAAAGGAGAGTGGGACATGAAGCAATAGTATGGTACCAACCCAAAGCAAGCCCATGTCCCCAATATTTTTGCACATTAATTACTGAAAAATTACACATTAATTACACATTATTTACATGAAAAATGTATACATGACACATTAATTACTATGAAAATGCCTTTTCCTGCAGCAGAGGACAGCAGCCTTTGGACTGCTGGTTCCAGCAGCAGCTCCTGTGCCAGGGCTGCCCCCCGTGATGACAGACTGGCAGCGGGGCTGGGCAGGCACCGTGGCTGCTGATCAGCACAAACTCTGCTGGAAACACAACAACCCAGAGGGACTTGGGGCAGCAGGATCTCTTCAGAGAGAACTTTCTTACCATTAAACCCCAGCTAGCCTCACATGAGGCAGCTGGTGGTGCCCTGACAAGCTGCCACCTTTTCCCACCTGTGAGTGCCCCCTGCCTTTGTCCTTCAGCTGACCAGGGGAGATGCGGATGCAGAGCTGTTCCTCTGCAGGGCACAGATACAGCCAAGCCCATTTCACACCTCTCACCCAGCCTGGGAAAGCAGGAAAAGCCACCCAGTGCTGACTCATGGCATCCAACACGAGCAGATAAAAAACCAACAAGCTAAAGCTGCATAACCTCGTGTCAGCTTAGTGCTGCTGAGGCAGATCAAGCTCCTTTTGATTCAGGATCCCTAATCCAAGCCAGCAAGCACAGATGTCATCTCATACGTCAGTGAATCAGACTTTGCAGTTCCTTCTCTGGGAGGCTGACACATGGCACCCCAGGGAAGAGTCTAAAAGAAGCAGCTGTAAACTTTAATACACTGCCACATTAAGTGGCATCTGTGCTCCTGGCTGGGCTTGTTTATTTATTTATTTATTGCACCACTCCAATGTCTGCAGAACTCTGTGCTCAAGGAAATTCTTTTCTTTTAAACTAAACAAACCTAAATAGCACAGCTGCACTTGAAATTGGCAAAATCTGGGTAATTTCAATACTAAAGCTGCTATTTGTTTGTATTCCTACAACTCGGTTTTCTGTTACTTGTTTATTTCAGAAAATCCAGCACTCACTTTTTCCCAGAGTATTTCATTTGCATTTTTTGGTTTTGATTGCTTTGTGTCATGAATGCAGCACAGTTCAAAACCGAGAATTTCAAGAGCTCTCTGTAGTCAAGGATAATGGATCATTCTCAAATTTAGCAGAGCACAGTTAGAGCCATAACTACTACCACTACTACAATTTTTTTTCTGCTCTCAATGATGCATCATTAAAGCAGAATGTGTTTCCAGCCCTTTAAAGGCAGAATTTAAACCTTGGCAAAGGCCCCTTGGGAGTGCAGCTCTGGGAAGGCAATACATCTTGTACTGTCCCATTGATCACTGTGATCTTCAGTGGAACTTCACCCAGGTGATGTGCATGAAGATCACAGCAATGTTGCAGAGACTTTGGCTCTTATTCGTCTCAGGCAACACTGAGAGTCATTCTCTGAATAATACTGGAGCATTTCTTTGTCACCTGCTATGAAGCCCCTTTGTGCCAGCAGTGACTCCAGTGGTATTTCACAACTGCACATCCAAACTCACAGTGGTTCTGAGTCTCTGGACACCTCTTGAACAAACCAGTGCTCCCAAAGACACGAAGTGACAGTGCTCCCTGAACTGCTGCTTCATGGAAGGGCGGCTGGCCTGAAGATTGCAACAATTATTTATATAGCACCAATAGTTTTTGAATTCCCTCTAGTACTCTGTGAACCACAGCAATAACAGTGCCATGTGGGTTTTTTACAATTTTTTACTCCTTTGTTATCTTCCTCCGTTATTAAACTACAAGACAGCAATCAGAACAAAACCCATCATCTCTGGCTGTGCCATGAAAAGTGAGCAGGGAGAGAGCACTTTCAATTTACTGACACCTTTCATCAGACCTGACCCAGCACACCCAATGCACCCGTATTTCATGGACATTTTACAGCACATTGTACATTTCAGCACATATTACATCCCAGTGAGGTGTGTGTATACACAGGTGGAAGAAGAGGAGCTTTGAAGTTGATGCCAAAAACAAAAAGAGATAAAGATTGCATTTCCATGGGGTTCAACTTTTTAAAAATATTTATGAGACATTCACAGTTTACAATTTTTTAGCTAAAAACCAAAAAGATAAATTATACAATGCTATCTGTGAACTGAGAGTTAACCCACCAAGATTAAATTATTCAGTCAAGTCACATAAAGGAAACTGTAGCAAAAGCAAGATGTGACTTTTGATCTCAACCTGATGCCAAAAGATCATTTTTACACCTTGGATCCAGAAAGATGTACCAAAACAGGCAGGATTTAGAATGGGATAAATAAGGAATTACTTTATTTCACATGCTGAAAGAGGTAACATTGGCCCTGGCATTTTTGCTCTGTATTAAGTGATCATTAAGTGAATAGCTGGAGATATTTCCAATCTGATAGTAATGCAAAATGTAATATAATTCATTATCTGAACTGTGAGAAACACCATAAATGTAAAAAATAATTTTAAAAAACCCTAGACCATCTTCAGTTAATGATAGCTTACAAATTTCACAATGTAAACTGAAGAGGTTTTTTTCAGGGAAAAATCTACATGAAGCTGAGGAATATTGTTTAGATGATGTTTTCAATTTTGAAGAGCAGAGAGGCTTGCAGAGGAAGCTCTGCAAGTGCTTGTCAGACTAATATGAAACACAAAAGAATAGCAAGTACCGTGGGTTTACATTCCTGGTGTTTCCTCGCATTAATTAGATGTGAATCTTGTAAATTATTCAACACTCCTTCAGTAATATGTTATCCTGAAGAAAGTGGCCCTGAAATTAAGTGAGAGCACCAGCCATTGCAAACAATTAATACAAACTGTGCCTTGCCAGGAAAGGTGCTGCACTTTCCTTAAGGACAGTGGTGAGGAGATCTCTGACACGGTAACACAGACAGCAGCAAAAGCAAGTGTCAAAATAATCTGCTTAGTAAAACCTTTCCAGGAAATCTAAATAAAAGGCACTCTCCAACTATGTGATAGAAATCACATTTTCTAGAAGACATCCATTACCATGGCAATGAGAAGTTTCTGTGCCCACAGTCAGCTCAGCCCTTCCAGCAGGACAAATAAGGAACATCTGCCACCACCCCTCTCCAGGGGAAGGGATGTGAGCAGTCTTAGGGAATTTTTTTTCCTCCTACCACTCACTCAAACATATGCACACATGAACATAAATATAGAGATACTGCTGTAGGCTTCTCTAGGCAAAGAGCAGCCAGGGAAACACTCTGCAGTGCTGACAGTGCACAGATCACATCTGCAATGCCCACCCTCCCTGAAAGGCTCGTCTGCTCCAAGGTGGGGACGCCAGGGAAGCAAAGCCTTGAGTTTAACCCAGAATTTCAGTGGCTTTTTGAAAAAGGACAGATAAATATGTAAAAAACCCCAAACCTAAAAGCAGAGAACTGCCTAAACCAACAACCTCCAAACAGGTTCTTTAGTGAGGCATGTGCCTCGCCAAGGGGAAAATAGGAGCACTGCTGACTGAAAAGGCACACATTTCAAATGGTCCTGGAAGGAAAACTGCCATCAATTCTGCCCAGTGAAATTCCACCTGCTGCACAAAGCTAGAAAAATGGTAAATTCTCAGGGGTGGATTTACACTGCTTAATTTAATGCATCTAACAATAAGTGTCAAAGCTGGAAACTAGTCTTCCTGGGAAACTTGCAGAGAGGAAGAAAGAGGGTTGTTGAAAAAATGATTAAAAGTAATACAGTGACTTATATTCCTACCAGGAGGTGGTCAGCCCAGAGCTTTTTTCCTTTTAACTGCACAGTTTCCACCTCCCACGTTATTCAGCATGCACTTATGTTTACCACTTTCCAAAATCAATATTCCTCCATTTGGAGCTAGCTGCCTGTTTTCTTAAACAACTCCTGCGCTTCCCTTGCTATGAAACCAGTTGTTCACATCACCAAATCCAGCAGAAGTCCCAAGGCACTGAATTTCTATGAATACTGCCCAAGCACAAGGCTGGCTGGAGGAGAGAGCCCCCGTTGCACGACAGGCTGAGCCGCGAGCAGCAGCCTTTCCAGGGCATGAGGGAGCCACACACAAACTCCAGCTCCAAAGCAAACTCACAAGATGCCCGGGGCTGGTTTTGGCAACAAAACCCACTGCAACCAACAGAGCTCAAATCTTCTTCCACAAAAAAGAAATGAACCTCACATCAAATCTGGATGCTTTATCTCAGAGCTTCTTTTTTATTTCCTTGTATATAATGAGTCCTGCCTTTCACTTATCTGGGATTATTTATTTCAAATGGTGCTGCGTGTCTGAAGTAACAGAATCCAATGACAATGTCAATGCCCATTTCCAAAGAACTTAGTGAGCATAGAATTACTTGACAATAAAATGTCTCCCAGCCAATCTTAAAACTTGGATTGAGAGTTGATTGAGCTGTGATTTATTTTATATGGCAGTTCATCTTTAAAAAAAAAAAAAAAGGAGCAAAGAGGTATTGAAATTATTGAAAATACAGTAATATTTTCCATAATATTAATATGGGGGAAAAAAAGAAAAGCATTATTTGGCTCAAAACTAAAAATCTTTGTTTGGCCTCAAACTGAAGTATTTTTGGTTGTATCTTTGTGTTGTGAAGAAGGATGGGAAAAAAAAGCTTCCAATTATTTTTCATTATTCATTCATTTTTAACTGAAAAATGCCATTTCCAAAGTGACAGTCAAAACTCAGATTTAAAATGTATGAAAATAAAGATTTTCTTCCTAGGGAAAGATTTCAGCTTTCTTGAAATGAAATATTTAATTGACATGTGTTCAGAAGAGGAGAGGCTCGCTTTCATTCACCTCACCCTGGCTAGCACTCAGCCCAGAGCCCTGCAGATTGCTACATTTTCTCTTCCTAAAAAAAAATAAAAAATTGGAACAAAACCATCTCCTCTTTAGCATTCTATGGAACAAGCCAACAGTGCAGTAATGTAGCTGAACAAATTGAAGAAATTTTCTTAGGAGATTCAATTTTCAGTTAATATCTCCTCTCTGCCTATACTCAAGAAGCAGCCAAGGCCAAAGAATGCATTGGTGGGTTTCAGTTCCTTCTGCCTTTGCCCTGAGCTGCACTTCCCTGGGTCCCTTGCAGGACATCTGCCCACTTCTTCCACAGAGACATCATCTCTCAGGAAGGACAGAGAAAAGCCATTTGCCATCCCAGAGGGGTCTGTGTCTGGTACCCAGCACTGCTGTTTCACTGCTATATCCCACATTAAATGCAAGGAATCCGCTGCCACAGGGTTTTTTTCTTTTTTCCCAGCCTGTGCCTTCCTGGAACATGACAAGGAGACAGAATTGCTGCAGCCCTGCACTCCTAAGGGCTGTAAAAGGTCTTGATGATGGGACACTCAGAGCTCTCTAAGGTTGCAGGCTTCTTCAGCTCCACGAAATTATAAATATTTTTGCCCTTGGATTTCTACAGCAGCTCCTCACCACGTTCACTCCTGCCAGGACTGCTCAGCCCATTGCTCTCTGAGGATGGATGAATGCAAGAGCTTTCTACCACTTTTCAAAGTTATCCCCCTGGGTGAAAGCAAATTTTCTTCTCTTCCTCTGACATTTCAATAGCTTGAGTAGAATCTCCTTGAGTTGAAAAGCCTCTGAAAAATCAGTTCATTTCAACTACTCGCCCAAAAGACTGGAAAATTTTGAGGATTATCCCAAACCATGGGGTTTCGCTTTCTTTCCTATTCTTCAAGACTTTTTTCTCCAAAACAATTCCCTTTCCCCCTCATCTGTTTTCTTTCATCTGAGCTATGCAACAAAGACAAATCTACAGCTTCTTCCACTCCCAAGTTTCATATTTACTTCCAGAATGAGCCGTGGTACTCTGCTCTGTGTTTAATACAATTTCCTGTGCTCTGCCTCAGAGGGAAGCAATATCGGCAAAACCTCTAAGCAGACAGAATTGTATTTTTCAGCCACTCCCACAAAAGCCTTACCTAAACAATTATTGGTAGCAATAATGCAAATCAAAGAATCTGCATTAAATTATTTACCTGCTGTTACATGGCAAACATGGCTTGCTTCCTTTAACCAAAGAATGACAAAACGAGATTTTTCTGTCACTATTCAAGGTGATGACCTGAATCAGGAAACATGAACTCCACCCAAAATGTAAAGATTTCAAAAGCTTTCAATTTTTTTTTATTTAGAGGAAAAGGAAGCCAAAGACAAAAAGAGCAGGGTTTGGAGATGTTATTCAGGGTAAAGACATGAATCTGGTTCCCTCATGGCTCAGTTTGAATATCCTGGGCTCTAAGCTAGCATCTGTTCCAAGATCTTCCTCCTGTCAACTGATATGTTTCCACAAAAAGTTTTCATTTTGATGAATTTGCCAAGGAGACAGTTCTGCTGAAAGCTCCTCTACCCAGTTTGTGTTCATCTCCATGGTAATTCACATTTCTGGTTTCCCTGCTGGCACTTTTTTGTGTATCCAACAGTAGAAATCACTGCTACAGAAACTATTCCATCTGACCCCAAAGCTGGGATGCTCCTGACCTACCATTTGCTCTTCAAAAGTCGGAGTTCTTCTCTAGAAGAGTCTGAGGAGGTTTAGCTAAAAAGCTTTCAAATGCAGGCAGATAGTCCTACAGAATGTCCAGAAAATTTGTCAAATTGAGTAAAGGGCACTGTCCCATCCCTTCAGCTTTGCATGTTGGTTCCCAACCTCCTGGAACTCCTATCAAGTTTTTACACTCTGAAAAAAACCTGTATTCAGAAGATTTACTAGTAGATATTAATCAACATGTCAGCTACTAATGCTGATTCACTGACTTCAAAACAGAAAAAAATATTATCTGCACTTCAAAAGGATATTTCCAAGAGCCCTGGATGAAAAGAATAATTTTCATTATTACTGTATTTTCACTGCCCAAAACAGAACTGACAGTTTGGTGATACAGTAGCAAATGAAAAATATAAAAGGCATAAATAATACAACTCAGAAAATAGACACCCATCCAAGAGTTCTACCTCAATAAAATCCCCCAAATTACATTAAGATGCTTACAACTAGGACAAGAATATCATGTATCCACACATTAAGTCAAGTTAATGCATGCAGAGCAAAAGATCTCTCTAAGCTTCATACCAGGCAGGACAAAGCTTTGAAATGAGTAGCAAATAGCTGCAATTTTTGCTTTCAGCAGTTCTCCTTCCCTCCCTCTGAACATTCCTCTTCTAAACAAAAACTCGAAACTCCTCTGTCTGGGAGATCACACATCACAGGCAGTCAATAGAAATGTTTGTTTTCCTCCCTTATCTTCCCTTCTACAAAGTGCAGAGCCAGAATGCTGAATTCAGTTATGAAAATAAATGCATCACTTCTTAATGTGTGACTAAAGCATAAAGAAGTTTAATACCAGACACCAGCAAAATATACAGTGAGGGTTTAGTCATGCACTTTGATACCCATGAATCAAAAAGGCTCTTTCTACAGGCTATTACAACATGCTGCGTGGTTAGAAGTTGTCAAACCTTAAAATACAGAATTCAAGGCCCCAAAACAAAACAGACACAGAAATGATAGGAGAGTAAGAAAAGATGCAACATATTTGCAGCAGAATCAAACAGAAATTGCCTCTGTTTTAGCACAAATATGTAGCAATACTCAAAGGCAAAAAATAAAATCGAAGAAAAAAAAGAAGAAAAATAGAAGCCTAGCTGTTATTCTTTGGGTTCACTGTACTGTAAAAATGACACTGACACTCACCATTCAAATCTCCAATTATTTTTTTTTTTAATACATGCATTCTGGCTAAAACTCACACTAGCAGTAAGACTACTTAGAGGAAGACTGAAGACCCAGCATTAGGACATATTTGCAAAGCTAATGAGCAGCAGCAATCTAGAAACTGGATCACTATTGGTTTTAACTCCAAGAATTGTACCCAGGGGTTACAGGCTGGTGGGTTAAATAAAGGGAATGGCATTCTCTTCCTCTAGGTAAGAGTGGTGATGACTCCAAGCAGCATTTCTTATTTAAAAACTGAATACAACTTGCATGTGTCAGGGATTTTGAAAGTAGGCCAGTAACAAACATTAAAGCATTAGGCTCACTTATTATACCTGATAATTGAACTGGCAGTAAACAGTACAGATGATTAAAGGCATACAGGGTACAGGAGCATTAAGGAGAAACTGAGATTACATTTTAATTTTATTAACATTTTGTGAACACCAGCTTTATCGAGGGGACCAATTTTCTGTGTTTCTATCAGCACGTGTCTGGACCAGATAGGGAAACAAACACCATGATCAGAGCAAGCACAGTGTAGATTTCACAGGAACATGTGAATTGCACTGTGTTTCACTCAGCATTAGAGTTCGTAACACAAGAGCTGCAAAATCACTTTCCATGAGCACTGATGTACAAATCCCTGCGTGGAGATTGAATCTCTGCAAACCAGGAGCAGCCTGAGCAGCTCCCGGCCCAGGACACAGACCCGTGTCTGTACCATCACTGTGACACCTGCTGGGACCCTGGGGACTGCACAGATTGTGGCTCCCCCTGTCCCCATCCCCAGGAGCAGCCCTCAGGGCAGGACTGTCCCCAGGCAGACCCAGCAGAAACCAGCAGTGCTAGGAAATCTCTGTTTCTGTCACTCCTGACACAAGTCCTGAAGCTCCACCAGCAGAGAGAGGAGAAGAGCCGGCAGCAGGGCAGGGGTCAGAGCAGCTCTGACCTGCAGGGCAGCCAGCACTGTCCTGGGCAGAGCCACCCACACCCCCCCACAGCCACAGGAGTGACACACAGGGGACTGACCAAAATCTATCACACGCCAGAGCAAGGCCCAGAGTGTGATTAATATGGGAAAGGAAGCGCAAACACTTAGAATTTGGGGAATCAGATGTTTGACCCAGTCATGTTCAAAGACATGGCACTGCCTGACCCCCACAAACATCTTGGAGTCTGAGAGGGATGTTGGTACAGTTTGCTCATTGCTGCAGTTTAACCTGTTCGATTTATCTGAGGAGATGGGTGTTCAAAGGAAATCACACAGGGAACAGCCCATGCCTGTCCCACTGAGCTGATGAAAAATAGCTTTCTGATTCCATGACCATATTTGCTCCATTCAGCCTCTCTCAGGTTTTGTGGCAAAATAATGTGACAACTTTTGGGAAAGAAACAGGCAATAATAAGAAAGTAAGTGACATTCTCAATACCCCATGAAGCACAAAATATCAGAAGCCAATAAACTCATAATACTTACTTCATAGTCCCACACACTGCCTATCCCCCTTATCCTGCACTTCTCATTTCAAAGCAGCTTAAAATACCTCCCTGACTGAAAATAATTTCCAGACTTTGCACAGAGATTATTTCACCCATCAGTAAAAGGCAGTCATTTCTGAAGTAGCATTTAACAGAGCACAGCAGCCTGGAACAAAAGGTGAAGAATAACTATTTAAATGAAATGTGGGAGGAAATCTAGATAGGTAGAACTTTCCTTTCAAAATTAGCTTAGGATATTCAGTTTAAAAAAAAATCTGCACATTGTGGAAATTACAACAAGTCATTGAAAGAACGAGATCTGAGATGTTTCATGAGTTGATCAGTCCATCTCCCCCCACTATCCTGATATAGCAACTGCATATTAACTCCACTGCTGGAGGCTTTTAGCTGGAAAGCCACCAACTGCAGCAGAAAGCATTCCTTGGTGAGCCCTCATCCAGCGCTGAAGAGGTTAATTCAAACAGCCCAGGGAAATCAGGCAAAGGCAAGGCAAAGTCCAACAAACCTGTCACCTGTATGGCAGCTCTAGAGCAAATTAAAGATTTCCCCACCCGAGCACGAGCTTGCTGACCTGAAGCAAACCCCTGTGGTTTCTTTTTGGGCAGCCATTTGTCATGTTGAAGCGTGACCTGGATTCTGCCATGTCCTTCTCAGCACAGGTGTGGGAGCACACTGCGGACAGCTGGCTGGCCTGGGAACTCCTCCCATAATAAACACACTCACTGCACACAGCAACTGTTGGAGCAGCCTGGAGCCATTCCTGCCTCCATTCTGGAGCCTTCCCTGCACCCAGCTGAGAGGTTTCTCCAAGGGATGCAGCTCTCAGGGTGTTGAGGGGCTTTGCTGGCTCATCCCACTGCATCCCACTGCTGAAGGCACTCAGGAGCCAGGGGCTGGTGTCTCTGAGACCTCCCCGGCCCTGATAATGCCAAAACCACCTCGGGCCAGCAGAGAGGAGGGCACAGAGCCCAAGGGCACTGCAGGCTTGCAGAAAGGCAGCTCTCATTGCCTCTCAGGATGAGAAAAGCCATGAAGGTCAGGGCACCTCCTGCCTGCAGGCCAGCACCGGGAAGGAACGCGCTGTGAGAGGTTCTGAGAGGAAATTTCATCACACAAAAGAACAGAGACACAAGTTTTGGATATTACAGTCAGTTGCACAAAGCTGGTCCTACACAAGAAGCAAATGAAAACTGCAGCAAGTGGACAATCACCTGGCATGGAAACAACACACAGGCACCTTTCTTTTTCTCTATAAAGTCTCTGCATTCTCGGTGTTTGAGCGGCAAAGCCAAGGAAGGGAAAGCTCTTCCTTGCTGTGGCAGTTTCTATGGCACCCAGACAAGTGCCCATGCTGTCATTTTAGGATTCTGTGCCTCTTCTGTTCCGTGGGGGTTTGTGCAGTGCTGAGGAGTTGCAGGGTGCAGGGGTGGGTGCTTGCTGGCAGCTTGCACAGCTTCCCCCAGCCAGGAGGAGGGGGCTGCTGGGATTTCATCCTGTGAAAGATGGAGCTGCTCCAGGGGCACTTCTAGGGCAGAGTGAAAGACAGTTTAAATTATTACTCTGTTAACAGGAATAGATGTCTTTCTTAGATATGTTCGCGGATATCCAATATAGAAATATTTTTATACAAAAAAACCCCAAACCCCAGAGCAATACCGTTCTGCTCAGTCAATAAGTCTTTGCTTATCCTGGATATTCTCAAAATAATTACCCTTGGAAAAAAAATGTCATTTATTGAGGTTTTCCCCTCCCAACTAATTTATCCTGACTGCTCTTGCAATGAAATTAAAATCTCTTCTCTATTTAGGATTTAAAATAATCTGTTGCCTGAAACCAGCCATCAGAAATCCACATTATAATTTTGCTTGAAGAGTAAAGAGGACTAGATAAAGAGAGATAAGTCCCTTCTTTGAGATACAATTATCTTTCATAGCTTAAAAAGAAAGGAACAATGGTGTAAGAAATCATATACTATAAATGATTAAGTACTGCAACATGAAATTCAGCCTGTAACAAAAACCCACTCCAGAGAATATTCCTGAATACCAACATCATCACTCTTTCACATGATCAGAATTCAGAACTTGTGCATTCCTCCACACCAGGTGTTAACTATCCTATGTAAAGCTCATAATGTTTCTATCTTGCAGCAATAATAAAAAGATGGATTGCTTCCTTGGCACTACAATCCCAAGTTATAATGTTGTGAGTTAATTTCATTACTTTCATCCCTAGAATATAATATTATTTTATATTAATACTGCTTGCCTTGTGTTAATGAAATCCCAAGTTCAGCTTACATGTAGACTTCAAATATGAGTGTTTCACAGATAGAATATTTTGTCCATGGTGCTGTGTGTGTATCCATTGCAGGCTCACTATAGAAATATATTTACTCCATATCCAAAGGCTCACTATTGATTATATATGAGGAATCCTAAGTGGTCTGAGTCCTTTCCTTCCTCATTTTTTGTAAGTGAAAGGCAAAACGTTGTAATAGGCAATTCTCGGAAAGAACTTCTTAAAATAGTATTTTTAATATGGCCCTTGGTGGATTGCTCCAAGTTAGGAAATAAATAAATTCAGCAACACTAAATAAAACCCCAAATAACAACCAGAAAATGGATTTTTATGTTTTCCTTAAGAGCAGATCTGCCACAGTTCCAAATCACTGCACTGCTTGTATCCAACCAAAAGCGAACAGCAATGAGCTTGTGCCTGTCTCCCCCAGCTGCACAGAGCCCTTAGCATTTTTACTTGATTTTCGTTCCACTTCATATTTGGGCCCTCAGCTCACTGCAGGACCAATCCTCCAGTCCCTGAGCACCACCCCTCTCCCCCATTCCTGGGGCAGCACTCAAAGGTCTGTGCTGCCATCAGCCAGGGCCCCAGTGACAGGAACCAGATGGACCCTCCTGTTAGCTCACGCTGGTGTCACACATGATTCAACTCACAGCCAAATAATTAGACCACCACCTTCTGCTTCCTGCCTGCAGTTCTTGCTGTGGGAGAGACACAGGCAGCTTATATAATATTTGGGCTGTCTCCCTAGAGAGTGTCCCTAGGGAGAAACTGCAGCCTGTACACAGACACCAGGATCCTCTTAATGCTCAGTACGACAGTACAAATTCCTACCAGCAAAGGAATTGGTGCAATCACTTCAATCAGGTCATCTCCACTTTAAATACAGAAGCAAACTTCATAACAAATTCACTCCCTGACCTGCCTTAGCCTTTGGCCCCTTCCAGCCATCATTTACTCCTTTGCAAGGGCACTGCTATGGATTCTTAGTGTATCTTCTTGAAGACTGAAAATTATTTTGAAAAACATTTTAAAAAGGCAACCTCTATTGAAAGAAGTATTTCTTTTCTCTCAGTAAAACTGCTACTAAATATAAGCAATGCTGTCTTTGAAAACCTACAGAGAGCTGGGAAATGAGACACGATTCCTTAAATATAGCCTCCTATTTCTGAAGTGTACCTTTACCTAATACGTCCATAATGGCTAGAAAAGAATAGGACTGTGTAGGCACTTGAGCAGTGCTACAAATGGGGAGGAGGAGGTGTTGCTTGCCTAGATTATTTCTAATAATTAAAAGGTTTTCACGCAGCCTTTAACCTGCTAGAAATTGTATAATATCTATTAAATCTCCTTTTTGCAGATCTTCATAATCTGTCCAATGAAAGTGATGCTGTTATCAACTGTCATTGGAGTGTTAATGATTAATTTTATAATTTCATGGATATTTTTTGAAAGATTATGCCTCACAAAGATGATCACTACTTCCTTCTAACACCATTTATCTTAGTTCCTTCTCTAAATTGCAGATTCTTCCAGGAGCAGAACTTAATACCCCATACCCCACTACAAACAGGAAGACTTAATACATCAAATTCAGACACACAGGATACTGATAGTAAACACAGGAGTTTTAAAAACTCAGGGTTTTTAAAATAATATTCATGGCTAAATGCTATGATTTTCCTTTTGTTGTTTAGGGTTTTTTTTCCTTCTGAACAGTTTTCTTGTTCAGAATTATTTTGATTCCTAAACTCAATAGCTCCATTTAGGTCAGTTCTAACTTCCTCTGCTGTGCTAGCCTTACCCTACCTGTTAAAGCACTTCCCCCATTATTAAAGTTTTTCCCTCAATACTGAGCATCTTTCTAGATGAGACATGAATTTCAGCATGAGTTACCAGGTGGGGTTGCACAGTGAGCAGTACAGGGTGTTTGGGCTAATCACAGGAGTGCCTTACCTCATCCACCTGGGACTCATCATGGCTTTATCACCCTCTCCCATTCATAACCAACTGTGTCCATCTTGAAGAGAACTTGGCTCATCACACCCAAAGCCACCCATCAGCTCCTGCATGCATCCCTTTTTTCAAAAGGGCCTGGCAGAAAACAAGATTTCCCTGAAGCACCACAGCACCTCTTACTCCCTCTATCCTTGCCTTGCTGCATTCAGTGCAGTGATTTTCCTGAACTGCCTCATTTGAACCTCCACAGAAAACTGACGGACTGCATTTTCTAATTTGTTTTTCCTGAAAGTTATGGGCATGGAAAGTTTGACCACAGATTGAATTTACAAAGCAACTTCTGCAAATGGTGCTATCACTTTTCCTCTCCTGGCCATGTTAAACATCCAAGGCATTGAAACATATTGCCAATTATAAGACTGCTTACAAAAGCCATATTAATGTATTCTGAAGCAAATTCCAGATAACATCTGTAGTGGATTATGTAAAAAGCAGCCCTCATTTTCTCTTTAGCTATATAAGCAAATTCACCTGCTGTTCCCTGTAAAGCAATGAAATTCTTAATGATAAATAAAAACTCACAAGTTGAGACAAGACATTTCATTACTGTGGTGATAACATAGTCCATGTTATTAGATTTTCAGTTTCTATCTACATCCCATGAAGGAACAAATTACTAGAAATCAAATAGCTCCACCAAGGTGTATTGAGAAACAGCAACCTACAGGGCCCAGCAGAAAAAGTTTAGCTCTTTTTCTCAGTGATGGACACAAAAGCAGAGCTTGCTGTGTCAGCTCTGTGGTGTCTGATCGCAGACAACCTGCTCAGATAATACCTGCTTGGTTCAGCTGATGGTGCTCTATCTCCCCAGACTCACAGATGCTTTATTTCAGCATTGAACTTCTGGCCAAAGAGTTTGGGTGTGGCTTTTAGCACATGGACTTGCCCCCTTGGCGAGGACACACTGGATTCCGGGATACGGGTATGTAGCACACACTGTGTGCACCTTGTTCATCTTACCCTCAATTGACAGAGTCAATGAATGAAATGCCTCAAAGAAAATTTGGAAACTACATTTCTGTTCTAGACACCAACTTTTTTTGTCAGTTGGCTGTCCTTTGTTTCAGGAGAAAACTGTTCCATTTAACCCAAGGTACCCATATTCCAGAATGACTTTTTATGTTTGCACTTGCTTTATACCAAGAGATTCCAGAAGGGATCATGGAATGATAAAAGATCAGGCACACACTGAGAAATTCCTTGCCACTAAACAGGAAAATTTTGAGTGATTCAAACTTGGGACAAAACTCTTCTCAGCCTGCCTGGTGAATTATCAGAGACAAAATTCCTCTAAGCTATTTTATTTTTATATGCCTTCTTAATTTCTTTGTGTTTTCTTTTATTGATAGTTTCTTCTTAATGAAAGATGAGCAGCAAACAAATTTTCCCATTTCATTCTATAAATATTTTAGTAAAATGGGTGCATATATCAATAACAAAGGAATACAATAGAAACTGTCTTTGGTTTATTTATTAGCATTTACCAGTACTTGACAAATCCATACTCAGAATATGATTTCAGATTGTTTCCTTTATAATTTGCAATGACATTGACTTTGTATTCAACTTAAATCGTATCCATACTCACATCCCAGCCTGATTTATTTATGATGTATCAATTTACAGGCACAGGAGAGTAGTACAAAGTTAAACAAAAATGTCCAGAAAACCAAAAGTGGTTGCGCTGGAAATTACAAGATAAGACTGGCCATAAAAACCACAATAGAAATAGGGTGAAGAAAAGAAAGGGAGAAAATATAGAAGGAAACAAGAAAGATCAGCTGATCAAATACTCTGCTGCTAAGTTTACATTGGTCACCTTGAAAAGGTGTCTTTTAAGGTGAGGTGGCTCTGCAGAAAGGGAGCTGAAAAGACTCAGAATAAATGCAAATTCAGATGTATCCTTGAAATTATTAATTTCCACAACCTCTTTATCACCAAAGGTCAAAGATTATACAAGATTATTCAATAACTTTAATTTTACAAGGTATTTCTAAGATCCAGATGAACACATGTGTTTTACTAACCATTCAATTTAAGAATTTCAGATTCTAAAAGTTGCTTCAATTTCATTTCTATTTGCATATGCATTTGAAACAGTATTCAGAAATATTCTCTAGAGGCACATGAATATGGACACTGCAGGAGTTAGAACTGGAATTTATTTACCCTTCTACAGCCTCAGGGCATGATCTTGATCAAGAGCCTTTTGAATTCAGTACAAATTAGAGATTTTGGTGTCTCCAAAGAACAATGACCTGTCTGTTCTAATATGCAATTTAATTTTAGGTTTATATGAAAAAAAACTTCCTTAATTATACATCATTGTTCAAACAAATTTCTTGAAGTTGTGAATAGTTAAAATGTTGTGATGATAATTACTGTATATGCAGAAGTGTGAATATGATTCTGAATAGAATCTGCAGTTTCTGATTGGATCCTTGGTCCTTTTTCTTCCCTTCATTTTAAGGCTCACAAATCAAATTCCTTCTCAGTTGCTCTGAAATGAATGTGAAGTAACTCCTGAAATAATCTTTTAGGTACAGAAATCTTGTTCCTATAGACAAGGCAGAGACACCAATATCCAAGATGACAGCAGAGAGCCTGTAATTGCTAAAGCAAAAAAGCCTAAATTTTTAGATATGAAACATCAAATGATACAAACTCTGAAGCCAAGCTAAGTTTCAGAGAGTCCTTTCAGAAGATTTTAGCTCTGGAATGACAAATATAACATTGGATGCTGGAAGGTATTTAACTACACTAGTTTTGGTTTTTTATATAGATTTCATAGTAAGAAAAATCTTATGAGGATAAGCCAAATGATCTCTATTTAAGACAATTCCTCCAACAAACATGAGTTTTAAAATCCACCTGTGCAAGTTGTGTCACCTGCTTTACATCAAACTCCTGGACCAAAACCCCAGATGACACCACAGGAATCTGACAGCAAAGGACAAGTCATAAGTGGTGACACTAGAAAAGTGTAGATCGAAACTATTTCCATAGATAAACCTACAGATAAATGATGCCAAGCATTAATTCCTATGATACATTAATATTTTCCCACCTTCATCACAGTGATATTAAAATTAAAGTCAATTTTTGGCAATGCAATTTTTGATAATGACTGACATGAAGTTGCCATGAAAAAGCTGACAGCCATTCAAGCAGCGCACTTTACGGAATATGCTCCATCAAAGTTGATGCAAAGCTTTCCAGTGGTCAAATGCTGAATAGTCAATCTAGAGCTACATAAACCTGATTTAGTCTTCCTCAGTTTAGGTACAAACACATTTTCAATACGACCTGTCTTCTCCCTTAGTCTTAAAAATAATGTAAGAGTCAGGAGAAATTAGAAAATGTTCTCCTAAAAATATGCTATTTCCACATTGGGTATCCACATCCAGCGCTGGATGCACCACAAATATTTGCTTAGTAGAAGCAGGGGAAAAAAAATTTAGTATGCATTTCAAATGATAGCATGCTTCAGTACCCAAATAGCAGCTGATATCAGAGAGGTTTCTTTAGCTACACATTTTCCATACAGCACCAGTTAGAACTCCAGTCTAAGTCTTCTTCCATACCTGTTTTATGCCAAACATGTTTCTCTTACACAAACTAACAAATATTCACTAGGCAGAAAGAGTAAAAAATTATCCACTGCTCTAAGCACTGCTTTGAGGTTTTGCAGTGACCATTACAAAGAGGAACAAGAAGTTTGCCGCTGAAGGGAAAAAGAAAGAATATTTGGGAGCTTTACCAGGTGTCCCACACCAATTATAATAATGCCTTAATTCCCTCTTGTTGTCAACAGCCTGGCTCTGTGCCAACTTCAACATTTTTTTGCTCCACATAGTCACCTAAATAAATTTATCTTAGATGTTTCTGGGCAGCAACAAAACACAAAGGTATATTTTGGGAATCCTGAGCTGCAATCATCACTGTGTCTCTGCTACACTGACCTCTCTCACCAAAACTTTGGCACTTTATTATCTACTGCTGGCAGAGCAGCAAGATCCAGGTACCCAACCATGCAGGCTGCAACAAACCTGAGGGTGTCTTTTCAGATTCCTCATCAATAGAAATATCTAATTGCTAATCAATGAGCCAGCTCAGCATAACACAACACCTCAACCCCCTGTTGCAGTCACTGTCTCAGCAGCTCTCACAAAGTCACACACAGATTTTCACTGCACCACAGAAAAGGCTTCCACAATTCAGTCATCGTTTGCTCTCACTATGGATTTTTTTTCCTTTTTAAAAGCAGAATATAGGTTTCCTCATTTCTGAACTGAGGCTGCTTCTGGCATTGCCAGTCCTCTGACCCATGATGCTTCCCCCTGAAGATTCCCATGCCAGTCATGTTCAAATCTGTATCTGTACATCCATCTTCATGGCACTTGTTAACAGCTCAGGGAAAAAGCCATTTTTATTTCTCATTTGATTGATGTTGCAGGTTCAGGATGAAAACAGATGATAAGAAGCTATTGTAGAGTGGACAAAGATTCTCCCTCAGCTACTTGTTTCCTGAATATAAAGAATACTAACATTCATAAACCATGAAAAGGGCTTATGTCTGCTGAAATCTACCCAAGGACTACAGAGGATATATAGAGGGTTTTGAGCAGCACCTCAAAAAGCATCTGCAGTGATATCATCTGCAAAGGCCCTCACCCTTTTCAAAATGCTACACATTCCTTGAATTAAGAATCAGGCAGGATCTGAAGACAGCAGGAGCAGTTTGAAATGGGAATAATTTAATTTAAACTGTTTGGTGGAGTTTGGTTCCTTTTCTTGTTTCAAAATTTAAAAACCATCCTAATTTGAAAAACATTGATTGCAATATGGCCAGGATTTCCACCTTGAGCCTCCATGAATTACGGATCCTTAGCCTAGAAATATCTCCATTATACCATCAGTGCTGAGCATCACATATTTCTGTTACTGCTCACTGTCAGACCTCCTCCTCACAGAGTCTAAAGGTACTGCTCCACCCTCCTGGGAGAGAATGGCTTTGCTTAGCTGATGAGCTCTGAGTGCTCCACTGCAGCCAACAAAGCCACACCTTTATGGGGGTATATACTCAAATAAAATAAATATATTTAATACATAAATTTTTCCCCACTGGTTTAAAAATTAACCATTCTGCAAAGCTGAAACTAGTGTTGAAAAAATTAATCCTTTCTAATAGCACCCAATAATCTACAATTCCAGATATGTCCATCATGAAACAAGCTCCCTCTTAGATGAGCTCAAAGTGAGAAGGAAAGTTAGAAATAAATATTTAGCTTTTCTTTTTTAGTAGGATGATCTCCTAGAAGTTAGTGATGGAGAATTATAGGTGGCCTTTCAAAATATATGTATTGTATAAGTGGCCCTTGAGTCCCAGTGAAATATCTGTATTGTATTTGAATATCTGTGTATAGGCCTTGCCCCAGCAGGTCCCAGTTATTCTTGATGGACTGCAGCTGTGATGTCCTTCATTGGGCAGCAGCTGTGGCCAGTCAAGGTAACTGGGATAAAAGGGGGTGGGCTGGCCAGTCAGGGAGAGTCTTGGAGGAACCCTGACTGTGAAGGTTCTGAGGCTGTGAAGATCTGCTGCCCACAAGAAACCACTGAGAAGGTTCAGGACTCTTGAAATATGATAAATGCACCAGAGAATGAATAGTTCTTTTGGAGAGGTGGGCTGAGATGGAGGCACCTTGCTGGCCAAGTCCCACAGTGATCCATGACAGAGCTCTGACACTGCAGTTCTAATGCTTGTGTCTCTCTAGTACTTTCTATTACCTCCAGTCAACTCTACCCAGGAGAGTTCTGAACCTTCCTGCAGGGAGGGGACTACAGGAAATATCAAGCTGTCTTTTGTCTTGCTAGGCCATTCCTGCACACAGCAGGATCCAGATGCTGTGATTCTGCTCCTCAAAGCACCTGTCCTTAACCAAGCTGGGTTAGCATGGTCCAGTCACTTCTTCTAAAGCAGGATTTTAATTCACTGAAAGACAACTGGTTTGTACATCTCATAATGCTCCTCAGTCTGTAAGTGGAATAAAAACATGGATTACTTGAATCCTCTGAGTCATCCCCTGTGAAAAGCTGCTGCAACATCAGAAATATTGGGCCTCGAGGCTCCCTTAACAGGAGTGTGGTTGTGTAGTTTGTGCTTGCAGTGACAGGAGCTGCCTCAACACCAGGCACTGCCAGCAGAGCAGCAACCTGCAACTATTTCAGACCCCTTAGGGATCTGTCTACCAGCTCAACTTCCCTGCAAAGGCTTTTCAGTTTCATTTTTATTATATAAACCCAACTAACTTAGTTAAGAGGCTGTTTATTTTATTTCTCTTGACCCTTCTATGTCTCTGCTTTTAAAATAAGTCAACAAGCTGAAGAGATTTTATTAAATAGATCTGCCCAAGGGTAATGCCAGAAGGCATACAGATTTTCAATAGTCTTCAACAAGTCTCAACAATTCATCTTTGAAACTAAATTTGCAGAAGTTTACCACTCTGATTCACACTTAAAATCATTAATTTTACAGTCTGCAGTGTTTAATATCTAAATCTGTTCTGACCACTTACAAGGAACAGACAGTAAAACTTCAGCTAGCAATTTCTGCATAAACCTTACAGCTTTTCTTTTTTTTCTTAAATAGTCCTTTACAAGCAACATGGAATAAATCCACCATATCTTTAAATTAATTGGTTGAATGGTGAATTCCCCGCCAATAAAATATTTTCTATGATGCTCAGCCTTTTGTGGCTATCATTGAACTTCTACCCTGTGTTTTACTACATATGAAACACAATCTTGAGTAGGGCAAGCAACATTCAAAATAATGATGTTGACCTATAAAAAAACCTCTGCAATTTAAGTTTGAATTCCAGAAACCTTCTTAGATATATACAAAAATCTATAAAGAAACTTATTGAAGAAAAAAACCACCTTTTTCTTTTAATCTGTCAGGTTTTTGGCATCTCAGTCACTAAAAGCTGTTGTAAAAGCACTGTGCTATATTGACAGAAATAATAGCTCTATTTCAAGTATATCACCTGTGTAGTGAAACTCAGAGTGCTGCAGAGAACAAGAACACAAAGTGAAAAGGGGACTGAACACCAGCACAGGGCAGAGCCCACGGGCAGAGAGCAAAGCAGCTCAGGAATTCCCTCGGCAGCTCCTGTGGCAGCAGGGCAGGGACGTGCCCTGCTCTGGACACGGCCTGGCTGGCAGCCAGGCTGGGAAGTGTCCCCACAGCCAGAGTGACATTTGCTGAGGGTGTGCGGGCAGACAGCTCCTGGGGCAAGGCACCACGCTCTGACCCAGTGCACTGCCTCCACTGGACCTTGGCTAACCCACCCCTGCCTCCTGTGCTGCTCCTTTCCTTTGGCTGAAAACCATTCTGACTATTTATATTGATGATAACTTATTAATATCAACATATGTCAATATTACCGCACATGGGCTTCCATCTCAAAAGATCAGCTGAATAAAGGGCACCTTAACAGTACTAGTAATCTTCAGACAGATGCAGCTTGTTAAGCAAAACCATCTGCAGCAATCTGCTCCAAAGGGTTTTTCTGTTTACTAAAAATATTTTTGAAAATATTTTCACAGCGATAAGGAAAAACAAAGGCCAGACAGCATTAATAATCCCTTTTCTTTTACAAAACATTTTTTCACTTAAAGCTTAATAGACAAATAAAGACAACAACTGTTCAGCCACTGCCAATACCACTCCCTCTCAGTCTGATCAATGTTAATTCTTTTGCTCTCCTGTGCTTCCTTCCCTACCTGTTTTCCCTTGATTTTTACACAGAACCCAGTCTCCTGGGGATAGCTTAGGTTTTAAGTTTTCCTGTTTTGGTGTGCAGATTTAGCTTCATTTTAAGTGTTACTGGTGTCTTTCCACAGGGTGGTGAAGACAAAACAATCCTGTTCTAGCTGGAGACTCAAGGACAACCTCTTCAAATTTCAGGCCCAAAACATAAACAGCATGAAAAGAGGAGGGTGGGCAAGCAAGCAAGGAGGATGAAATGCCATCATTTGAAGCTCTTAATTGGACAGTTCGCTCCTATATGCAAATGGACTAAAACATAAAAATTTGAGGTCTCATGACCAAGCTCTTTTGCTCCCATCTTGAGAGCCATGCAGGCAGAGCCATGACTGTGGCTCTGGTACTGCCAGGGTGTGGCCTTTGAAGGCTCTTCAATAAATGTCCAATTTATTCCTCTGAACTCCATCCAGCTTCTGTTACAGCTCCTTAAGGCATCTCTGGGAGCATAGTCTGCCTTTGGGACACAGCATGACAGGGCATCTCATCTCTTCTGTGAGGTACAGCACAGGTGTACTAAACTAAAAAAACTTTGTCAAGTAAAAACAATGAGAAACAGCCTCCACCAGACCCATTTCCAGTTCAGGGACCCAGGTGAATGCCAGGTTTCTCTGTGGAGATCTGGACTATGCTTACATATTAGGAGAAATCCTGAAACATGCAGCACCTAACAATTGCAGGTAGCTCAGCTGAAGCAGCACTTTCAACAGTTTCCAGAGATGGAGAAATCCCATTTCTGCATTGAATTAAGTCATCACAGTCCCCATATTGATTTACAGTCTCTTAAGGATTGGCTGCTCCTGCTTTGCAGAAGTAATACCTGGACAAACTTCTGTCTGAAAATTGCATGGCCCTGATGGTGAGGAGCAATCCAAACATGAATCCAAATCCCTGAAGAAATCCTCCTAAGATGCTCACATTGAAACCTTCAACTTCCACACCCCTACCCAAGTGCTCAGGGCAGAAGGTGAAGGTGGGAATCAAGGCTCCAAGAGTTTAACACTTAAACACACTTCACTAATCTCTGTGGAACTCAAAAACTGGCACTCTTCCCTAAGAAATGCTGTGTGCATCTTCCAGTCAAGCCTTAATTTAACACTGGCAAAGAGGACACAGATCTCTCACATCCCCAGACTGTTTGGAGTATAATTTTTAAGCAAGTAGAGTAAGAGCAGAGGCTGACACTATTACAATACTAATTGAAGTCTTATTTAATTTTATTCAAGGGCATCCAGACCATGTGATTAAAGATCATGCACTGTTCTGGTGAGGGAACCAAAAATCTTCAATAACCACAGGGTTTTTCCTCTAATTTTTGATATTTAATTTCTGCCCTTGGTTAGATTTTACTGTAACTTTGATTTCTCCATTTCTGAAACAGGGATAATACTCATTACCAAGAAGAGCTTTCACAGTAATTGCTTTGGAGCATCTGGGGGGAAAAAAAAGATAAAGAAGTGCTATTTTTTGATAATATTGGCTCAATTTGTCAGTGTTGGCAGATGACTGGAAGTGCACCCACATTAGTGGAGTGGTTTCTTTTTCTTTAATAATGTGTTCATATTTGCCAAATGAAGAGCCTCAGTTTCTTCCAGATGACAGAAAGTCTTCGCAAAATCAATAAGAAATTCCTGCATAAAAGAATCTGTGCACCTAGTATCATTTTTTTACATAATTGCTTCATTTCAGAAAGGCACAAGCAGGCTGATAGAAGATCCATACATCAGAATTTATTCACGGCCAAACACTTTTGTTAGTTTTACAGATATTATTTCAGTGAAGCATTTGCAAGCAGAGCTGAAGGTGTGTTGAGTTTATACATCTACATTTACACATAAGGCCATTTCTCACTGACAAGTTAATGACTGTCCTTTGCCATAAACTTCTTCAAGCTACTGCACGTGAACAGTCAATATCAGGCAGAGTGATGCAAAAGCCAAATTACTTGGTGCAGTTTCAGCTAAAACGTACAAACAGTCGTGGTAATTAAAGAGATTATTAAAAAGATGGATAATTTAGAAGCCTATTCCCTTAATACCACTCTCTTCTTTGGCCTAGATTAGCCCCTGAAAAGGAAGCTCAAGAATAAGGGAATGAGAAGAAGGAAAAACAGTGGGAGGTCTGTGTTATTTTAAAAAAAATTGTGAAGTTTTGAGCTTCAACTCCCCTGGAAGTCAAGATTATTCTTCACTTCTTTCACATGAATCTGCTTTTGCAAGTGGTGTTTTTATTTCTCCTCCTTTCAATATGGGCATTTTAACACTGTGCTGAGACCATATTGCTGCCATAAGAATGCCCACAGAAGAAAAATGAATCATAAATCCATTCAGAATGATTTAGCCATGGTTTCTAGAGGGGAAAAAAACAAACAAAAAAAAAAAGCCAAAAAGCCACCCAACTATTTCTCCAACTATTTGCTGTAACAGTGAAATACTGACATATTTGTGTTAGCAGAGTTCAGTTTCATGCTGGTGTTCCAATGAACTACACACAAACAGAAGAATTTAGTTATAAGAACACATTTTTGCCACGGAAATTGTGTCCTTTTTAAGAATTTCTCTTGACAGAATGGCATAACATAATATCTCTGAACAATATCACTTTGCCAGCTAAAAGCTGCAGCAGGTGTGGCTTTATTCAAACAGTAAATGAACAAGCATTAAATATTTTCATTGATCCAGGTAGTGTGTCAAGATCTGAACGAGAAAATACTCAAATAAGAATGGCTGAGTGAACAATATCCATAAAATACATAAACTGAAATTTGCTTGCCATCAAACCACTGTGATTAATTAATATGCCAAAGTTGATCAACAGACAGTTCAGTTGCAGAGTCAGAAAAATGCCCGTGTCAAACACTGGGCCCCATTCTGCTCCATAGAAATTGTATTTCATCATGGTAATAGTAGAAATAAGGCCACTTCTAATATTTTGTCACAAGGTTTAGCTGGTATAGTCATCCTAAGACACAAAGATCAAATCTCTTTTGGAGCCAAACTTTTAGAAATTAATTGGAGCTTTTTTCCAACAAACATTAACAAATTAACACACACTGCTGCTACTTTTCACTGGTTGTCAGAGAAATAGCTCTTGGATGTTTCCTTGTTGTGAAGATCATGCATTAAAACTTCTTTTGAGGGAGCAGGAAAATAGAAATAGAAACAGATATCAGCAGGAGGGGGAGAGAGGGGCAAAAGAGGAACAGACAAAAGATTTTCTATAGATTCAATAAGGGTGCAGGAATTAAAGTCGTGCTGCTGCACTAAAGATCAAGTTGTGTAGAAGAAAGCCCAGCTGGCTGCTGGTAATGCCAGAGACACCTGAGCCCTGTGGGCAGGAGGAGCACAGGGGGTGGATTGCAGCACAAGCCACCAGCTGCTTCAGCATCCCACCAGCCAGCAGAGAGACACTGGGACAGCACCTGGAACACCTGCACACCCTGAGGCCATGGGTATTTTTAGCACAGAAACAAGGAGACACTTCAGAGCACAGACCACACAAAAAAAAAGCCAAAAATTGCTTGAGCAGAGCTGTGCATTTGAAGGACCAGTGCTAAATGGGGACCACAGGCCCAGAGCTGGGGGTTCTAGGAAAGATCTTCAAAACAGAGAGCACCTTCTGTCTTCAGAATCCCCTGCATCCCTTACATGCAAAGCAGCAGAAACACACTGATGAAATTTCTTCCCTGAATTCTGTACTCAAACACTGAAACTTCTATGACCTTCTATAGAAGAACCTGATGTGAAGTTCTGATATTCCTCACATAGTTTGGTACTTGATACACTCTAAATGAGGGTTGGTCACCCTAAGAATCATTTCTGTATGATGCACCCTGGCACACCAGTCCATTACTGAGAATACAGTTTCAGTGGCATGGACAAATGACCTACATAAACTGATTTACTTTTGAAATGGTGCAGGGAGTTCTCACCAGCACCCAGCAAATGCATGCAGGTGTCAGTGGGCATGATGGACACCTCAGGAATACACTTCCATGTACCACCTCATTACCTCTCTTCAGGGGCAGCCTGGATCTCTTCTTCAGTAAAACAAAAAAGCTGCAATGACTAGCTGAGAAAATCCTATTCTAAATGACCACCCATTATTAATTACATCTTACTTGAATATTAAATTCTGGTGGCCTTAAAATGGGAGACCAAAACATGACTTATCCCAGCAATTAGGCTTCCTTCCTCTTTAAAAACTTCTTTGCACACACTCACAGCATGGCAGAACAAGCACTATGGCAAAGAACAAAACTGAGATGGATCTCATGAGACCCATCAAATTAACCTTTAGAGGTTTGCAACTACATCACACCAACTCTGCCTCAGCCACTTGTTCTCTTTGTCACCAAGATCCTTTCCTGAAAAAAACCTGAACATGCTTAAATTGATAATTTCTGATACCTTCTAAGATATTGATAATGCATTATCCTGAAATTTGTGGGGTTATTTTATTCAGTCACAAAACAAATTACTTCCTTGTTACCAGTATTTCTTCTTACTCTTCTTAGCCCTTATTTGGCCAGAGAAAAAACAAAACACAAAACCCAGAAATAATTCAGAAAATGCCCAAGGGAGAATATTAAGAAAAAAATCATTAAAGAGATATTTTGTTTCTTCAGTTAATAAGCTTCATCTTTGCTGTGCTGTGCAGTTCTGCCCTCAGATTCTCATTAAGAGAAGTTTTTCATTAGCCTTTATACATTTCCACATGGTGGAAGCTTTCTTGTGCCTCAAGAAGGTGGGAGGCTCTGAGAGGTTTTTCCCCAGAACTCCCATGTGGGAGAAAGCTACAGCCAGAAAGCTGGGATAAAGCTCATTCCTGTGATTGATGAATTGCTGAACCTGGGTCATTTTTTAACCCTGGACTGAATTTGAACATGAGAGATGTACAGCACAGTGCAGGAAGGGAAATTCCACCCCTGCCACTGAAAGACAGAGCTTCTCATTGTCCTTCTCCAAGTGTTTCTGTGGCAGGTTGAAAACAAGGAGGTTTCAGCATGGATTCACTCCAATGTGTAGCCTTTGGTGCCTCTGAGGCTGTGCCCAGGGCTACAGAAGGATGCAATGGAGAAATCAGAGATGCTGCTAAGGCACAGAAACATCTACAGCTCCATCTTATCCCCAGCAGAAGCACAGAGAGAAGAGCTACACAAGGTGCAGGAGGCAGGAGATTATAGTAAAACAGGAGACCCCAACGTCTGGGGGCATCTCACCCCAAGGTTTCAGAATGCTGAACACTCACTTGATTAGAACTCTATTATATTACACCATATTAATCTATACTACAAAGAATACTAAAGAATACTTACTACTAACTACTGAAAAACTCATGAGTGTCTGCAGACCCACAGTCCACACAGCTTGGACCTGATAGGCTAATTAACATAAACAACCTCCACCAGAATCCAATTGCCAAATTCCTTCAGATAAACAATCTTCCCAACATGTTCCACATGTGCAAAACAACAGAAGCAGCAAGCAGAGATAAGAATTGTTTTCCCTTCTTCTTGGACAGCTTCTCTCAGTGACAGCTAAATCTATCTCTGTTCAGAGGGCATGTGAATACCACGGGAAATGCATCCCCCTGTTCCCACTTCAGCTGGAGCTGCACAGCCCACCCTGGTGCAGGGCTGCAGAGCCAGCTCTGGGTGCACAGCCCAGCCTTGCCCAGTCCCCACCACACACAGGTCTACTACACAAAACACCCCTGCAATTCTGCTGGCATTTTTCCTGCTACCAGAACCTCTGCCATGGCAAAAAAAGATCAATAAAACCAAATAAATTAAATACAAAGCTGTCTTAATTAACTAGCTTACTGGGCATAATGTCTTATCTGAGGAATTCCTTGATTTTTTTTTTCTGGATTGATTCAGGTGTCTCACCTTTTAGAGTTGGAGGCACAGACTAGCAAAATCTCATGCAAATGGTTTGGAACAGAAATATTTGGTGAGAAAAAAAATAGTAAATTAATAAGTCATCCTTACCAGACACAAAAATAAATATACCAGTGTTATCATGAAATAATTGAGAATTTTAAAAAAATTCTGAAGATATAATGGGCAAAATATTTTATCCCAAGCCAAAGTTCCTCAGTTTTCGCTTTGATTTATTTATGCAGCAGCATTTTTGGGGTATGTAAAATTACAGAGTAACAGTCTTCTGAAATTTGACAAATTTGTCATGTGAACAGATGGGCTGTAAGAACAGAAGCTCTGAACTAGGATTAGGGATGATTTGGTCTTGAAGGATTCCATCTAACTGCTAGTTACAGCTAAAACAGCCAGATATAAACTTAGATTATCCATCTATTATAAATCATTCTGTTCATGACGTTCTTTGGTCAGAAAAACTACATTTATCTCTCCTTGTAAACTTCCCCCACTCTTCTGATTCTTTGAAAAATTATGCTGGACATAAGGTAGGGGAATTAATACTGGCTGACCAGAAAAATGAATGCCTTCCCCTCTCGACATGTCAGGCATCACATTGAGTTATGTTGCTTAAATCTAATCATAGCGTGCTGCCTTGTACCCTGCTGTTCCACCTGATGCAATAAATCACTAAGTCCTGTTCAAATCAATCCATGCTCAGCTGCAGCACTGCTCCTGTACCCCACTGCTTTGTAGCATGTTTAAGAGATCCAGCACAAAACTCAAGCTGCAGCAGACTGCTCCATAATTTCATGGGTGTTAGAGTAGGATTTAAGAACGGTAGAAGCCAAAGGATATATTCACATACTTTCATGTATCTAAATACAACCTCTTGGCTTGGAGTATCATGTTCTGCTGCATGAACCAGTTCATGACTGCAAGCAGACACGTGTGAAAGCTTCCCAAGCACTGGGTCACTGACCTGTGCCACTGGCTTCTCCATCCACACCAGTACAAGGCTGATGTACCCAGCGTGAAACATGGTTGTCTTTAGATGCCAGCAGCCATTTCCCAGTTTGGTTTTCCAAGGGGTTTCTGCTGAAAATAAAATGTTTGATAGATGTGTGTGTGTGTGTGTGTGTGTGTGTGCATGTGTGTCTGCAGATGTTATTTCAAGCCTAGAAATCTCCAAGTACTAGAATGACTTAGGAAAAAAAAAAAAGTTGGTATTTCACACCAAGCCTAACCAATTACTTTGGACTCAAGTGTCAAAATAAAAACCTAAAAAAAAAACCCCACCCACAAAACCTCTACTAGTCTGTGACCACAGCTTCCATAAATAAATCTCCAAGCCCAGGCAAGGTAATAAAATTCTCCTAGCTTGCATTAGCAATTACTAATAAGAAAAATGACTCAAATACTAATCTGTTAAAGTACTTCATTAATTACATCTTCAACTTGTAGAGCACAATTTGCAGGAAATACTGCGCAGTTATGTACAGTAATTTACACAAAGACTGCTTGTCACAATCCATTTGTTTGGCTTATGATTTTCTTCTCTCCTCTCCCTTAGTCACTCATTAACTGCTATAACAATTTGCAAGCATGAATCTACTGTAGCTTTCAAAGAATATATATTTGCACACCTTGAGGTACACAGACACTGCAAACTAAATGGTCAACAAAAATCAACTTCACCATATGTCAGTGAAAGTGAATAAAACCTAATCCCAGGCTTCCTGCAGCCTGCCATCTGAGAATCTTTTAGAGAAACTTCCTCTAAAAAAAATAAGTAAAAAAAATGGGTAGGCCAGCCATGAGAGTCCTAATTCTTGAGCAGATGAATTACCACACTCACAGGAATCGCTTGACCATTGTTAACAGGGTTACCAAGAGAAGCATTAGGACCAGAAAACATTTTAAAAGTTATCAATAAGACAAATGAAAATATCTACTTTTGTCCTTCATTGATCAAGTTCAATAACTTTACACATTTAAACAGGAATGATTCAAGTTGCAGAAATTTAGTACACCTTTAGATAGGTATCATTGCAAGGAGATCTTTCCTTCCGTGCTCACACCTGCTATTTTCCAGCTTACTGTGTTAATACTGGTGTAATGGCACTGACATGTGTAATTCCCATTTTAATCACACAGGACCCCAAAACTGTATTGCATGTGGCACTAGAGAGAGTTGATGCTTTCCCAATTACACCTGAAGATTGACAAAGATGCACTGCTCATTACAAAAATACATTACTCATCCAAATCTGCCGTGGGATGATGCATGAGCAATTCCTCGGTAAGCTATGCCAAAACTGTCCCTGCTCAGAGTTCCTGTCTAAATTTAGATTCCATAGCACTCCAGTTTAAAATAAATACTAAATCAGTGATGAGATGTGGAACATTATTATTTTAGATAAAAATAAGAGGTTGTCTGGGGATTCTAATTAGTTCAATAAGCTATGAATGAGTATAACCAACTTTAGATATGAAGAATAATTTTGCCTTCCTGTTCCACTAATGAAGAAATACCTTCAGTTGCTGAACTGAAGAGTCCTGTTAACTGTAACTAATCAGCCTAGGCTAGTTTTGATGACAATTGAGACCAGATAAACACATTAGAACTTTTTTCTGCATTGGAAACAGTAAAGCTTTAGCTTCACAGTCTTGCCTCCAGCAATCCTTTACATAACTGCATTTTATAAAATGTCATCAGCTCTTTCAGTGCCTGAGGACCTACCATGAGGGAATGCCACAGTTCTATGTATGTCACACATGCTCTGAATACTTGGCAAAATAATAGGAACATCAATACCCTGACTGACTGCATATGGACCAAGAAGGGTTAAATTGTTCTTTCTACCACTTGACCCGAACAAAAGAGCTTGCAGAAAGAATCTAACTAGATTCAAATTTTCAAATGGACCTCAGTTTTGCCTTTGGAGATGTGCTGCAGATCTTGCATAAACTTGCATTTACAGTTGAGTGCCAAAGAATTGTATTGTTCCTTAAAACTAATGTATGAACAAGCATCCTCTTCCTTCTGCCCACATGCCCTATTTGCCTAATTAAATACTCCTGTTCAACAAGGAAATTGTTTAAATTCAAAATTTCTATTGCCATCAAAGTGAGCTAAGGTATATTTTACTTTCTAGGCACTTGTATTCTGTAAGATGATAAAATCCCTGACATATCCAGGGTTTATGGGACAGATGAGCAGGAATTCCCTAATGGCACCAGGTCCCACGGAGCAGCTCTAGCATGGCACTGCAGACATTCAGCATCAAATTGTTTCTGTCCTAAGCTTCTAGGCTTCCAGTTGTAGAAAGGAGCCTTGGCAGTCTTGGATCCCCAACTCAAAACAGAGCTCTCAGTAGTTTTCCCTATTTGTAAGGTTAGTTTGGCTGCCCTTGCTTGGTTGAGGATATAGCAAATTCTAAAACATTTTCAAAACAGATTTTTTTTTTCTGGAAGAGGCATTATCTAACATTTTTGAGGTTAATTTTACTATAACATTTTGAAGTATTTAGCACAAATTGAAATATAAAAGTCAAATTGGATGAAAGCTTTAACTATAAATTGGAACTTTGATGAAAATATGTAATGTTCAATTAATAATTGTACCCTGATAACACTGTGCAGGAGATCATGCAGGCAAACACAGGTATTACAATTCCCTATTGCCAGTAGAGTGCAGAGGAAAAAGAGAAACAGGGAAATTATATCTGAGAAAGGAGCCAGAAAAGCATATTTACATGGCCTTTCATCTCTGGCAGAAAACATGGTGATCTGGGAATTCACCTTAGCAATCTTATCATTAGCTCACAGCCTGCCTAAAATGCACAGCAGACTGCAGAAAAAACATGCATACAGCTTGGAGAGAAAAAACCATCTTGTTTCACTAAGATCTATGTATTGCCAAAGGACAGTGACATTAAAGATACAGGAGGATGGCCAAGAGCAGCCCCTATAGCAAGTTTATGGCAAGCACTTGCAGGTGTGTGAGCTCTAGAGAAAGCCAGCAAGGAGCATCTGTTGCTTTGATTTTGTATTAGGCACTTTCTACCAAGCCAAATGAATCAGAAAGCCAATGCAAATCAGAGCAACTCTGTGGTTTTCCTCTTGGAAAAAAGAATAAATTGTACCAGGTCAGATAACTCAACCAATTGGGAATAAAACTGAGAACCCTGTCAGGGAATAAAATAAAAAGAACTTCTCTGATCCTACATAATGCTCTCCAAATGCAGTTCATAAAACACAATGAATAAAGCACATCTACAGTGTTCTATCCAAAGTGCTTCCAAGGCTGGGTACCTCATGAATCCAGCACGCAAATGCATGCAGGGAGCTGCTTATTCTCACCCTAAATTTCTTCTTACTTTCTTCCTATAACAGAACTGAGCACACAATGTTGAGCCCAGAATGTTGCTGTATTTAACCATTTTATTTACAAAGCTGCATATCCACTCAGGAATCAATAGCAGCAGCCATTGCCTTTCACTTCACAGGGTGCAGGTCAAATCATTTCCTATTTCATGCCTCAAACTCATTCAAAAATTGCCTGAAAAACCCTCCAATATCTTCAAACTCCAGATTACTCCCACCAGTACAAAGAGCACTCATTTCCCACCCAAGGTGGTGGGAAATGACAAATCACTGGGGGTATTCCAGTCAAATATTATAAGCTATTCCTAAGACCAGATAGGAGAACATCTGGTGAGCAAATGTGCTGCTATTGTGCATTTCCCAGGGCTGGGAGAGACCAGGGAGGACATTTGGAGAGAAGAATGAGTGGTGAAAATTGCACAGCATTACAGGGCAGAGAGATCTGCACAAAGGCCAAAAGACCCTTGGCTACTGAGCTCTGCCAGCCACTCCTGCCAATACTGTTGGGTTTTAGAACTCCATCAGAAAACATAATAAAGAGGATTTTTTAAAAGAGAACAGGGAGAGGAGAGAATAAACAGCCCAAGCCTATGGCATCCATAAATTGCCTGAGTCCCTCGTCTTTAAGTAGTAATAAATATGAAAAAATTCCCCATTAAACTAAAAGTCCAAATGAACTAAATGAGTACTCGTGCCAGAGGACAATATGTCCATTGCCAAAGGCAAAAAAACAGTTGATGAATGACACAAGTACAGCAGACAAAATATAAATCCCTATTTCCCATTCCAGATCTTTTTAACAAATTAGTCATGTCATCAGAAGCAGAGATACCTGTGCTTCCATCCTGGCTGATCTACATCAAGAGCAGATGATATTAGACACAACTGAGCAGGATTCAAACTTCACATTATGTACAGTCAGGAAACTGAAATCTTTCTGCTTTTAGGCACCATGTCCTGCTCAGCATTCTCTCTTGCCTACTGATGCCCTTTGCAAAGGATCAGGAGAAATTTTTACCCCTAACATATGCTTCCATGGCTTTATTATTCTTTTAATTCCCTTTTGATATCACAAGATAGGAGCAAAACATTTTCACTTTGATATCTTTCCATTCCCTGTGAACCAAGCGAAAGCATGAAATAATTGCCAGGTGAAACAATAGGCTGCTCCTTTCAGTTCCAGCCTCTCCTGCAAACCACACACTCCTCAAAAAAAGTTAATCTGCCTTTAAGGAGCAGCATTTTTCTTGTAAAAGAATCAGGTGTGAGTTTATAGCACCGGGTTTTTGTTCTGGATGCCAGTGGCTCTGCTTGGTAGAAATGAAAGCCTGAAGCTTTGATCTTGACATAAATGCAAGTTGGTAGCAAAGCTTCCTTCAGTTTAAGGAATACAGTCTTCCTCTAGCTGATTTGCTCAAACCATCAATCAAAACCCTCCCCATTCCCTGGTTTCTATGTCTGTGGGAGGAACTTTGCAGATTGCCCACTCTGACCCTTTCCATATCACATTTAAATGTGTACTACAGCCTGTCTTATCCAATAGGAAGATTTGCTTAACTTGAAATATATTCCCCAAGATAACATTATCCAAAGGAAATTTTATTTTCTTAATTGAAAAAGATAAAAGAGAGCATAGGTGTGTGTGTCTCTAACATATCCTACTTCCCCCAGAAGACAAAATGTTGCATCCAGGTTAAGTGGATTATAACTTCCAGGCTCCATTTATCTAATGTGCTATGGGAGATAATTCCCCATTCTCTGAATTATTGTGCAGTAATATAAACTTGGTTTTCAGTAACATTCCCCCTGATTGCTAAAGCCATTCAAGCTGTCTATGATATCAATGGTACTAATCACATTCCCCCTCCATGGCCCTTCCTCTCTTTTCCCTCTAAAATCCAGAGATGCTTCTATATCAACATTAAATGAACTTGTTTGCTGCCTAGAAGCCAAATTAAATGTGCTCTTTTATACTCAGCACTCACAGAATGGGGAGAAATAAGAGAATAAATGAGAGCCATTAATTAAATCTCACAGGGAACCACATTGCTGCAAATGGAAAACAAAACCTATTTTTCCCGTAACTATTATTTTATGCTAAATGCATCATAATTGCTATTCAAGACCAGATTAAGAGCTTGTTTTTCCAACATGCACTTTCTTTTTATTTGTGATCAGACTGCAGACTGAGTCTGACTCTTGCTATTCAAGCCTAGGAGTGAGTTTTCAGAGCCCTGGCTGTGCCTGTGGTGCTGCTGGGATTGAGAGACCAAACAGTGAGGCTGAGCAGTGTGTGCTGGTGACTGGGGCTCGTTCTGTGCTCCCTCCCAAATTCCTCACCCCATGTTCACTTTCTCAGGATGGAGGAATGGGGCAGAGCCTTTCTGGTCAATAACCTTCAGTTGTGGTACAGAAGGACCCCATGCCTTGCATGTCTTTGGGCACAGGGCTCACAGACAGAGCTTGGGCCCATGGGGCTGCAAGCATTAAAGACTCTTTCAGGCCTGGCCATAGAAAGATCCTTTCCTTGCTAAAAGCCCTTCAAGTAAAAATTGTTTTAATTTATTTAATTTCTAGGCTCCCCATCTCTGATTTACAAAGGTTAATTCTGTTCCCATCTCTAATTTACAAAGGTGAATTTTGTTCCAAAAAGGGCAATTTTTTGTCTCCATTTAAGTTTCTGTCCCAGTGCGTTTTCCCTCCCCATAAACTGGTCAAAGAGAACATCTTAAACCTCTTTAAAAACCATTCCTTGTGTGAAACAGCTTTTTTTCTTTTTGAATGAAGACATTAATCTATAAAATTCCAAGTGCATCTTCCTGCATTTTGTTATATTATACATATATGAAAGCCTTTCTAAGCTTGCAAGTCTTTTATGACATTAATTTCAGCTGGCCATATAAAACCAAGCACATGACACCCTGGAAAGCACCAGAAACCACAAATTCTGAAACCACAGCCTGTATTTAGAGCTAAATAGATGTTTTTCAGCTTGCTCTGGGGCAGTGTAATCACTCCTGCTCCCTGGATAACATTTTATAATCAACTCCTCATCAAAGCCTGGCATCAGTGTGACCCCACCACTGTCCAGACAGAACCTGCAGCTCTCTGCACCCTGCCCAGCAGTGCTTTGCTTCTCAGAGATTACCAACCCACAGCACTCCTTCCCCATGGGCATGCTCAACCCTTGTCATACACCTAATCCCTGAAAGGCTCAAGTCAAACTCAAATAAGAAATTTGATCTTTAAATAAGATCTTTATTACAGGGAGGATCCAGGATCTCCACTCTCAAATTTGAGAGCAGGAAAGCAGCAGAGGACACAAGTTGTAACCACAGGGAATTCACAGCCTGGCAGTGCTGTGGATGCCCCAGCAGCTGCACAGATGTTATTTCTAAACTGCACTTCCCATCCAAGAGGGTAGTTAAGCTGTATGATCCTGTCCTCCACAGCAAATGGGCTTCAAAGCCAAGTTCTAACAGATGACAGCAGAAATGAGAGGAAAGAAAATCTTCCACTTAATACAGAGCAGAAAGAGACCTCACAGTTTTAAGGCGACAATACTGACAAGTACAGGACAACCTGTAACACCTGGGAAATAGTACCCAGAAATATGTGATGAGCAAAGGAACTCAGTACACGTGCATGGCCCCAGCTGTGCCCATCTGAGGACAGAGCTCTCTTTCTGTGCACACTCACCAACACCAGAAACTGCTGACCTTGTGCATTCATGTGCACACAGAGGTGTGAGTGCTACACCTAATATGATCCTAAGAGCTTTCTCCATAATTCAGATGGTTTCTACCCTCTCACAGGCCAGAGGACAGGCTTTCTGGTTTGGATTCACTTAGGTATTGCAATCCAGAAGTTTCTTCTGAACCTCTTATTCAACAGCCCCTGACACACTTAAACATGGATTTCTCTAATCCACTGTGACTCCATGTGTATTTGCCTTCACAGCTCTTTACACCGAGTTGTTCCATGATTTTTATTTTGCATTAAATGGAGAAATACTTTTTTTGCTTTAAACCTTGTACTATTTTTCTCAGTTCAATTCACCACTCCTGGTTTTAGAGGCAGCTATAATTTACACAGATACACAATCCTTTCAAAGATCTATCCAGAACTCTGTTTAGAATCCCTTTATTTTACCCACACATGAAAGCCACTCCATCTCCTTCACTCCAGATACACCACCCCTCTTCTCTACTTCTGTTTTGTGAGGTGATGAGAATCAGGAAAATGTGTTGCATTCCACACACGAATCTACATCTGTATGAATGATTCAAAAAGAAACAAAATGAAACTTGTGTTCAAGTTCACATAATAATTTCTCAGACTGTGTTTACATTTTACTACTAAGCAGCTTAGGATTGATATATTCACAGAATTACCAATATTTCAAAATCTCTGTGTGTACAGCTCATCATTATGCAGGCATTGGTGCATTATTATTTTCCTACCATGCATTACATCTACATTTAGCCCAAGGTTCTAAAGCCAGTGACTCAGTATTGTGAGGTTTACATTTATTATAAGCTCTTGTAATTCAGCTAGTGACAGTGAGGCCACTGATTGTCCTAAACAACCCTTTCCTTCTTACAATTGCTGTGGAATAAGGAGAGGGTTGATCATGGCATACAAATAACCTTCCACAGCCATTTTCTCTACAGGTCCACAGAGGAACCTTTATAGTCTAGCAAAGCAGTGTTCTACATGATAACATCAATTCTAACAATACTCAGCTGGCCAAAAAGAAAATCATTCCAGTCAATCACAGCATGAAAAAATAAAATCCTATATTCCCTGAGCTCTCTTTTAACCAAATTATGCCAGTAATATTTAATTAATATTCTCAAGCCTTTAAACACTGTATAATTTAACAAAAGCAGTGACTTTTCAATAGTTTGATCTAATTTTTGTTAATAAAACACCAAAAAAAAGGATATATAATGATATAATGACACCAAATGCACAGGCCAAGTGAGTGTTGGGGTGGGGGGGTGTTTAATGTGCACAGTAGTCTGACTCTCTGCCAATTGAAAATCAAAGTAATTCTAATAACTTACTGATTTCAGGGTTATTTCTATGGAAACCTGTTGGGTTTAACCCTTGTGATGTGATTCCAAGAGATGGTAGGTGGGGTTTCTTAACAACTCTTAACTAATGGTGCCCAAATTTTTGCATTTATCACATGGTAACTCAAACATTCTCAAACATCACCAAAAGGTCACACAAAATTATATCGTGATGCATTCCAGTCTTTCCAGTGAGATTATCATTTAAGCAGTAGTTTTATTTTGGGGTGTTTATATTATTTATATATATATATATTTTTTAAATATATATATTCCGTATTATATTTATCTGTTATTGGCAGTTCATGGCAGTGCAGCTCTGGAGTCAGCACCCAACTTCTGCATGGGGCAAATCACCAGAGGAGCCAGGATGGACTGCTCAAGAGTCCAAGCCACCCCATCCCAGAGCAGTTTTTCTTTAGTACAAGTGGAAGCAGCATCAGGCTAAGGCAACATCATGCAAAATTAAGAAATATGAGCTGGCTGCATCTAAGCACAGCGGTACTGAACACAATGCGGATGCAGAGCCATAAAGTCTAATTAAAGTCTTAAGTGCTTTAAGTCTGATTTACTTCACTAGGATTATTTCATTCTCTTAAAATTCTCTGCATTTTTTATTCTTATAGCATTTAATTATAGTTTAAATATTTCTCCATGCCAAGAAAACTGCCACTTTCATGTTGAAAATGTTGAAACGAGGTGCTCTCAGCAGCTGAAATCTGTTTCTTAAAGCTTTTTCTACACAAAAATTAAAAAAAAAGGTCGATTCAGCCCTTTCCCACACAATTCCGGTTTGACAAATTGGCATTTCTACATGAAGCATGTTCTTCTAAAACATCCTGTTCAGTTCTATTTAAATACATCAAAAATGTGAGCAGTGAAATTATGTGATGAAGTATATTTTAGCTGGGTCTGAAATCATGAAATATTGAACATGGCTACAGGAGCTTTACTCACTCACTCCAAGGAACCAATCCTGACCTAGCTGCTCCCTGGATTTGTGAGGAGATTGCAGTCAGAAAAAGTACCTGTGTTGCAAACAAAATAATTTTCATGTCATTGCTTCTCTCACAGAGGTGTTCAGAATATTCAACTGCTATTCCAAGTAAAACAGGGGGAAAATAGTGTTTTAAACTTGGTACTGTGAAGCTTGGTGCTGCCCAAATAGAGCCATTTTAGCATGGTATATTCATTTTTACAGATAATTTAAATCTTATAATAGCACAATTGGTACTGCACTGGTTATTGCCCCTTCATTTTTGGATGTGAATTCTTTCTCCAACATCCAGTACTGGAGATTACCATAAAATAATCAAATAATCATATCCATGAGGCTTCACTAGAATAGTGAATACTGAATAAGCTGAAATTTTAAGTCATAATCATTCCTAATTTTTTTTAGAAATGCTTGATAGAAAACATGATTCAGTCTTGCAAATATCCATAATTTGTTACCCGTCATTTAGCTCAATAATCATGTTATGAATTCATTTGTTTTACAAATTCCCTTAATTTTTAATCATATTATTTGACAGTAAGCATAAGAAACTGTATCAGGCCTCTGTACATTGATGAAAAGATCTAGAAATAATTAAAATAAGGAGATGAGAAGAGCAGAGCTTAAATGCACAATTAAAACATTAAATTAGTGACCTATTATGGGACTAAAATAATGGGAGATTGATAAAAATATTTACCAAAAGAAAAGTAAAACAACTAATATTCTCAACCATGTCTCAGATAATGGGCAGTAAATAGATTTCAACACAGTTGTTACAGCAATCAATTATTTTTAAAGTCATGGTAAAATTTAAACTGTAGCTGCAGCTGACTAGAGACAAGTCAATGGTTTGCAACCTGAAGTAAAAATTTTCTTAAGATTTTTTTAAGATTGGAAGTAAATCAATCAACAAGAAGAATTCAAGCCCCATGTTGTAGTGCAGTAATAGAACAGGCTGTAATCAATGAATAAAAATCTAAATAGAGAAGACACAATTCAAACAGTTTAACATAAGGAGCATGGAAAATTCACAGATCTTTACTGCAATAAAACTAAATAAGTCACTTCTTGGCTGCTTCTAGACAGCTTCTGTACACAGCCCGCACCTGATCTGACCTCTTCTCTCAAAATACTCTTCTCCTATTATTCTGAGTTCAGAAAATAGGAAGAAATCCCAGAACATCTACATTCCTGAAAAATCTTACTGATTTGCAATTACAAGCAACTGATAAACCATGTGTTGTAGAGGTCACAGCAGTAAGCAGAAATAAGGAGTAAATGATACCCAGGACTGGCCACTGGTTCCAAGGATGAACTCACAGGAGGTGAGATACAAACATTTTTCTCATATTTGCTCTATTTACTGTTGATTTCAGTAGATAATTAAATTCTTCTAATTACTCAAGCAGTGCTGCCTGTGTGAGTGGTCAGGGAAGTTGCATGATATTGTTTCAATCCACTTTTTACAGCATTTAATTGTTTCATTGGGTTTTTCCCTGCTGTATGGGTGATTGAGATTCAGATTGTGGTGGTAAAACAGCTAACATTGATGACTGAGGCTAAGAAGTTGTCTTTACTAAAAGAGGTTTCCCTTCACCTAAAATCTGATGGTCTGTGATTGTTTCCAACTCTTTGCTGAACTAATACCAGTCTAGGCTCCACCAAGAGCCACCCCTCTATATTGCCCATATTATTTACTGTCCATAATATTTGCTGTAACATTTACTGGGTTTATTGTCCATATTATTTACTGCATTAGCTTGATTCCCTAAACAGTGGCAGTTAAGGAGATACTTCAGCATTCTACCCTCCCCAGGGATGGAACCCTGGCTGTGCTGACTTTGAACTTCGTGGGTTTCCCCTGCCTTTCTCCATGCCAGTTTATGGCTGGGTCTGCAATCTCTGGGCAGAGAACAGGGCACCAGGAGGGAGATGCTGTCCCCCTGATCTCGCATATTTAACAAAGCTTCCCTCTGACCTGTCCTAAATTGCACTGGCTTTATTAAACAGTTGGAGTCCAGAGTCTCCAACGAGATATAATCACTGCTTAGGAATGGTAATGCATGCAACACTGGAATTCAGACATCAATTATTTGTATCACAACTGATCTGGAAATTCACTAGATAAACTACTCATATTTATTATTCTGTTGGCTTTACATTTTATTGTGAATTTCCCACCTCTGAGGCAGAGTGCTTGTACCTGGGAGAGAGATCACTGAACCAGTGTAATCTTTACTTGACATGTCCAGAAACTGCAAGGAGTTTACATCAATTTTTCTGGGCTATAGGAGTGTATATCTAACTGAGGACAGGGGTTTAAAATTGCCATTAAAAAGGATTTTGTAAAGTGCTTACAGGCCAGGATGAATAAATGCACATTGCAGTCTATGAGAAAGTCAGAAGAGAAAAACAGTCTATAAAATATAACAATGAAAATCATTATATTCACAGATTCAAATATTTGTCTGCACATCCAATTTACTGATTTTATGAGTTTCTGTACACCTGTAAAATAAGTTTGACCTTGTTCCAACCATCACATTATAGTAGCCTGTGTTTGATCAATCATCCTTTTCATATGAATAATTTACTTCCAGTAATGGCATATTACTCTGAAAAATACAACCACAGAGGTTTCTTCTGTACTGAAATATCATAATAACTAATGTTTAAAATGCAAGCTTATTTTTACCTATTATTGTTTTCAAATTTAGCAAAAGATAACAATATATCTAAATTCAGAATTCTTTCTCATAACCATTTTCCTAGTAAGTGCAAAAATATCTAATGTTTAAGGATTTTTTAAAAGTGCTTCCATGTATAAATATTCCTGGCACAGAGTTGAAAAGAAAAGCTGGGTGAATCAGCAATATTCTAGTTTGCTGGACAGCTAGAAAACAATAAAACACAAAGCCAATTTATTTTAGATCACCCTGATTCAAACAGCACTTGACACAGAATAAAACACTAAGTTATTTCCCAGTGAGTTCTTTCAACATTTAATTAAGGATGGAGACCAAAATACATAAAAACTATGAATCGAAATACTTAGGAGACTTCTCTCAATAAAAGAAAAATCAATATAGTAATCTTTTAAGATTCTTTAAAGCATAAAACACTGGAGTTCTTATTCCCCCACCCTTTCTAAAATACTGCTAAAGATCAGCAAAACAGCACATTTCAATGAGCATTGCCTGAATTTCTGCATTCACCCACTTGTCTGCCTTTCAAAGGAACAACCTCATCGATTCCTTCAGAACCATTGTGCTGTCATTCAGCAAACTACTCAGGCTTTCCTTCAGCCATTCTGCACTAAAATGTTCAAACATGCCCAAAAGATACATTTCTGCCACAGAACACATCAAACATCCTGCTCTTTACAGGTCCAATGGCATCCAGGACCATTCAGCAGTGGGCTGAACAGGAGCAGAGATATCTATGAATGCCAAATCCATGTGTTCTGCAGCCCCAGGAGCAGCAGTGGGGTTTACAGCTACCTCAGGACCCTGAGAGCCCTTCCAGGAATGGTCAGAGCCATCTGCTGAGCTCCACAAGAGCAGGCAGCAAGGTGGAGAATGAATATGAATAAATGCTTCAGGATAACAGTGGGAATGGAACCAACAGTACCACAGTAAACACACAAACCCCCTGCAGTGCTTCATGCAGCCTCTGCAAAGGACAACAGCCTTTAAATGAGTTCTTGTATCTAATTGGCACACCCTGCAGATAGTGCAAGGAAAACACTTCTAAATATATTCAGAATTGATTGTATTGGGGAAAAAATAGAGACACAGTAAATTATGACTTTTACACATGGGTTTTTTTCCCCATCAATTAATCTCCAGCATTCTTAGTGTCTTTCTAACAGCAATAATGTATTCCCCATCACCTCCCACAAAAAAATCCCCAAATTATTCCTTTGGCCTATGACTCTGGAAACACCAGGACTGAACTGTTTGGGGACCAGAGGAACAAACCCCAACCCCAAAGGCCTCTCCCCCAGCCCTGCCCCACAGTCTCTTAAAGAGAGCTCCTCAACTCCATGTACATCCAAGCTGCTCCTTCATGGCTCCTGCTCCTTCTCCTCCCCTTCCCTGCCTGCTTTTCCTGAGCTGCCCAGCCTGGTCTCTGTGACTCCAAGGGTACTTTCTCATGTTTGTGCAGGCACACACAATGGGCATGTCCCTGTTTTGTTATTCCTGAGGTTTCCCCTGTCCCTGTCACCACATCCTTTCAGTCCTGCCTCACTCTGGGGCTCAGCCTCTTCTCCCAGGCACCCAGTGACAGGACAAGAGGTCACAGTCTTGAACTGTGCTAGGGGAGGTTCAGGTCGGACATTAAGAATATCTTCTTCACAGAGAGGTGATTAGACATTGGATGGAGTCACCATCCCTGGAGGTGTTTAGGGAAGGATTGGATGTGGCCCTCAGTGCCATGGTCTGGCTGACACTGTCTGCTCTGGTGCTGTTTGGTCACAGGTGGGACTCAATGATCTCAGAGGTCTTTTCCACCCTCATCGATTCTGTGATTCCCCGTGGCCTCCCAAATTCCAATCTCTCCTCAGCAGGCTGGAAAACGGGACCTTGCCCCCATTTTTTCCAGGTGGATCCCATCAGGAGGAGACCCCTCTAGGGCTCCTGCCCAGGCCCCTCCAGCCCTGCCACTGACACTCATGGGGACAAACAGTGGGGAACAGCCCCAGGCCAGACATGAAGGCTCTCCCCAGCCCCCTGGGCCCCACAGAAGCACCTCCACAGCCCCTGGAGCAGTCGGGGCCTGGGGAGCTCTGCCCCAGCACAGCCCTCCCTGCACAGAGGCCATTGGGGCGCAGCTCGGGGCCCTCAGACAGAGCTCAGCCCTCAGCAGCTCCTGGGGCACTGAGCTCCTTCTGCAGCTGCCACAGGAGCCAGGCACTGCCTCCCTGAGTTTCTGTGCATAAATATCCTCCTGTCAGTCCCTGAACCCCTCAGCTCCTGGCCCCTCACCATCACAGCCCCAGCTCCACTGTGCTCCCCATCCTCAGCCCTCAGCACCCACAGATCTGGTAGATGGAGGTGCCTGTCCCAGGCAGTCCTGCACAATTCCCAGGGAAATGCAGGGAAAGCTGCACACCCTGTCCCTGCTGCACAATTCCCAGGGAAATGCAGGGAAAGCTCCTTATTCCCATTATCTCAGCAGTGCCTGCTAGACTCGGAGAAGCCCTTGACTCAGGCAGGAGGTGGGTGTTGAAGGCCTTGCAAGATCAGCCTCTTCTCACTAAAGAATGCTTTTTGCTTTTGAAGAGCTCCTGACATCTCCAAGTTCTCATTTGCAGAGGAATGTTCTTCACTGAGTGGCTGCACTCAGGAACCCTCCCCAGCCCAGGACAGATCTTTGTCACCAGCTGGAAAAGCCAGCAATTTATCAGTCCAGAGATTTTTATTGATACAAATCCTCTTCCAACGTAATTTGTCTGAATCAAATTTTGCCATGTCAATTTGTAAACTTAATTAACTGTGGTCTCAATAAAAGCCAAGATTACTAACATAATGATTAATTAGATCCTTTTAAGTAATGCAATGGTTGAATTAGCTAAATAAAAATAGTGGAGAAACTGGCAAGATAACACACCACTGATGGATGGAGGTTTGTCCCACAAAAGCAAATGCAAGAAGCATTATGAATTAGCACAATAGAAATAACTACAACATTAATCATTGGAAGCACATAAGTTACACACAGCTCCTTTGCATATAAAAGCCTAGTGATTGCAATGTCTTAGCCCACAGAAAAGAAAAGGGAAGCTTTAGCCTCTCCGTATGATGTCAGAATGCAAGCATTAAACTTTTAATCTCAGATAAAGAATCAGGTCCTACTAGCCTATATTTCTGAGATGAGCTATTATGTAGATGAAGATAATTCACTTTGCCCCCCCTTTTATGTGGGAGTATCAGACTTTTGAGTAATCAGCATTGCACATCAATACCAATTTATACTGTATTTTTTAAGCTGTTCTGATATCAAGTTATTTTTATCTGAACTATTATTTATTTATGCATCTTTATAGTATGTTAATACATGAACATACACAAAACAGCAATTCCAAACATTCTGTTCACCATCAGAAGCTCTGGGACTCAATCCCTGACCATGACAGCAGAGGCTGTAAGAGGCTCTTCCTTTCAAGAGTTAACACACCAGTGCAGATCTCTCTGAACTCCTGACACCAATTTCTCCCCCATTCCTTTTTGAAATTTAAAAAAAATTATTCTACCCTCTTCTTGGAAAGCATTTTAAAAGACTTGAATATTATTCTGTAGCTATTAGAAGTGTTTCTACTCCTTGGTCAGAATTTCACAGGTGCGTTAGGACTCCAGTTTACAAAAGTCAAGAAGAATCTGCTAAATGTTAAATACTTTTGAATATTTAACCAAGCCATTGTATAGCTGAACATTTATAAACCACACTACAGTGGCAAGTTGGTGTGAGAGAGGACAGTTCTTTAGGTCTGCAGGTAATTGGTAGTAACCAAATGGATTTAGAACGATTCTGTTTCTGCTAAGACCTTGCAGGCATCATTTTTCATTTGTTCCTCTTTCCCTTCCACCCTCTCTTTTCTCAGCTTGGTTACTTTGGACTAAAAGCCTTTCTGATACAGGTACAATTAAACAAAGTGTTGACTCCTAGCAAAATAAGACTTCAGACTACCTTAAGTTTTCTTAACAACCAATCAGGAGATAAGAACAAGTAATTACTTTCTACAGGCAGGTAAGGGAAGGAATCTCCATCATTTCCTTATTTTTAGCACCATTCCTCAGACCAAAAAGGTTTAGGGGATGGATATATCTCACAAGGTTGATCTACAAGGGTGTCTGTGTTGAAGGAAGTTGTAGCACTTGTTTTTTGTTCTAATGCAACCAAAGCCACATGTGAGCCATAGTGGGGTGAATCTCATTTCAGATGTTGGAACTGCTCATTGTCACAAGCATTGTTCTTTTTACTAACCAGTGCTGGAATTTACTGGCATTATTGTTACAGCATAACTGTGTCAAATAAGTTTAGTTCTGTTTAATTGTTTCCCGTGTACATTTAAATCTGGAATGGTTGTGATAACAGCTAACAAATTGTGAGATGGAATTTCACAGGTAGAGCCTAAAATTATCATGGTCAAAAATGTGTGAAATAGACTGACCAAAAAAAAACCAACCAAAAAATCCCCAAAAACAAATAAACAAAACCACAAACAAAACAAAAACAAAAAACCAAACCACACCAACCCTAAGAACCTCACAAATCTTTAAATATTTAAAATTGCAGAGAGCTTTTTAGGAACAAAAAGAAAGTAAAACTATGCATGCTACTTATTTTCTTTTATTCTCATGACAAAACCAGAACTGCAGCTGAGGAGCTGACTAACTCGATCACTTGCAATGAGTCACAATTAAATGGAGGCTGCCAGACTCAATTAACGTATCAGTTTAGAGCAGATATCATTCTGTCAAACTGAAGGAAGAACTGGTTTTTTCAGGTCCCAGGAGTTTATTGCTTCTTGCTTGTGAAAAAAGCATGCCAGCCTTCCCAACTCCTTTTGCCATTGTTTAGTAAACCAAAAACCTAAAAGCTGCAGTTTATCAGGCCTACACACATTAAAAAATATGTTGGCCAAAAATTGGCATAATAAAATATTGGCACATCTGTCCAAAGTTTTCTAAATGTACTTTAAGGTCTAATTAGCAGGGGCTGTGTCTGTTCTGATGTGGTGGGGTTTTTGTTTGTTTTTAAAGGAACTGTGGTAAACAAATTAAGATTTATGTAAATCATCAGACTGGCTCTTGAGGATGAGCATCTAAGTAGACTTTATTAAATTTAATAGGCATTGAACCAACAGCTGAATTCCTTTAGAGGCAGCCATAGGGTTTTTTTCTGGTTCCACACTAGGACTGAACTTGCAGTGGGACAAGGGGCCGCTAGGCAGACAGGGCAAGAGCCCTGGAGCCTCCTTCCCTGAAGGAGCTGAGCACAGCACAGCCCTGGGCAAGGGGCTCAAAGCCACAGCTGTGCCAGCAGCAGTCGCTGGGAGAGGCCACAGCAGTGGCTATTATGAGGCTGACCTCCATTCAAAGGCACAGCACAGATTTCCATCCAATAAGCAACTTCCAGACCAGCTATCCAGCCATCCCTGTTCTTTGCCAAACAAAGGAAAACTCCTCCAAAACCTTGAAATCCACCTGCTTTTTCCAGCTACACTGCTCCATTTTGATGCATCACTTTAAAATCTACAGCAGCCTGGGCACACTTATTCCCCTGAAATGCAGGGCTGGAAGTCCCTCCCTTTCCCAACCTCTTTTTTATTACAACAAGCATTTTACAGAATCTCAAGAATACCTCATTTAAAGAAAGGAGGAACTGCCAAATAATCAAGTCCTAGCACACTCAGAAGACAAACTTGTACTCATAACTCATCCCATCAAGCATTTGATTCCACGCTCAGTCAGTTTTGTGTCAAGGACAAGAGAAAAATAAAGGGAGCATTAACTTCTTTCCCAGGAAGGGGGTGACAGGACTCTAAAGAATGAGCAAAGCCAGCTGCTTCCAAAATTATTTATTGGCTGCCTTTTAAGTGTAGTTGAATTCCCTTTAAGGCAGACACACACCCATAATCAATTGATAATTTAGCCACTAGTAGTACAATTTCAGTAAACCTGGCACAACCCCTGCTCCTGAAATGCAACAAATTGTGCTAAAAACTTCAAATTAAAACTCCCTCTCAAAAATGATTATAGGATTTTGCTCTTTTATCTTTTTTTTTGTTTGTTTGTTTTTTGTTATTTTTTTACTGGAGAAGTAATAAGGGCTGTAGCTAACAGCATTATTGTGTTTACCCCTTTGTGGCAAAGACACCACTTACCCCGTGGCTTTCCCTTGCCATTCCTCCCAGCCGTACAGACACACAGCTTTCTGCTTGCCTTGGAAGTAACTATTGCAATTCTGTGTGAAGTGTTGTGTCTCCCAACATTGCTAGTTTGTATTTATTAAACCTTAGGTACTTTCAGTACACAGTTCTCAAACATATTAGCCCTAGGGAATCTCTTGATATCTAGAATACTCCTTATTTCTCATTAGGAAACAGACAAGCAATTGAGAACATTCTGATATTGCCCTGTCACAGCTGGGAAAAGATTTTTACATTCATTATTTAAATTTTATGGGACTGTCTGCAGTATTTTTTGCTTTGCTACAACAACAGAATTAAAGGACAAAGGAAAAACTATTCTTTCCAGCAGAATTTCTTTCCAGACCCCATTTTAAGACTCAAATGCTATGCACTCATGAAGGAATAATAAAAATCTTTGATAACCCCATGGAAATAGGCCCTGAAGGAATGAAACTTAGAAGACACCAACAGGTCATCTAAAGGGATTTCTTCATGTTTGAAACCAGAGAAATGTTGACAGCTGCAAGTGTAGTGACAATACGCATTATCCAGGGATGGATTCACAAAAATACTTAGGCAGACCAGGGAACCAGGGCCAGAAGCTGGGACAAAGCATCCTCAAGATTGTCCTTCTAATTTTCTAACACTTTCTTTAGCAAGTTAAACTTGCAATCTTAGCTGAGTGGCCTCAAATGTACCCTTATCTCACTGGCTTTTCACCTGGGGCTATCAGATTCTTTTTAGAAGCTTTAGTTTCTAAGTTCTCCCTAAACGGCATAAAATTTGCAATAAAAAAAAAAGGTGCTAAGTTATGTGTTGCTCAGATAATATGGGAACACTGATAAAAGAATACCTGTGCATGTTAATGTAATTTTTCTTTTCCCTCTTCCGGGAGCACAACGCACAGAGTTTCACTGCTTTTCCCTTTTATTTTGAAAAAGAAAAAAAAGAAACTACACAAAAATGCTTAGAAAATGAGAAAGTAAAACCTCTTTTTCCCCTGGTAAAAAATGTCTCCTCATTTGCTACTAGTAAAAGATTCATCTAAGACCCTGCACACAATACCCACCCACAATATATGACCATACAAAGCGGGCCCGCACAAAGCACTGTAGGAATGACTGGAAATGGGAACAGGACCTGCTGTGTCTCCTCACAAGCACTGATTCAGTGTCATATTTACTATAACCAAAATCATTGAGTTTTTCAATTTTCTTCTGGTCTCCTACAATCATTCATACAACCAGAATGCAACAACATCAGGAGCCAAACCCACTGCATGTGTGCCACTCACTGAAGCCTTTTTCAGGCTCACAGAAATAAAGCAAATAGTGAAAAGTTCCACTAACTGAATTACACTAAGTCATTTAAGCAAGATACACAGCTGGAAATTAAGAAACATATAAGGATAGTGCACTTTTTCAGATTGAGAGTCCGTTTAACTCAGTCTCCTGCCTTCAGGAGGGGCCACAACAGACCTCGATGCATTTGCAGCTTCAAGTGTTTCCTTCACAGATTTATTTTAATAAAGCCATGACATTTTAGACAGTTTATAGGAATTCAAGTTTTCTGGGCCTGACGACAGAAAGGGGGATTATTTCTAAAAGACCCCAGTGTGCAGCAGTTGGCAGCAGGTCCATCAGTGTCACTCATGGTCACTCTCAGGCCCTGGGGATGCACAAGAGCCCAGCTCAGGTGTGGAGCGGGGCTGCTCTGCTCCTCCTGCAGGCCTCAGCAAGTGCTGCTGCCAAAGAAACCCACTCTATTGAATTTAATTTGCAAGAAAGCAAGGTCGATCTAGGAGAAATTTCTCTTCCTAGAATAAAATAAATTTATTATATGGATAGAGCCCAAACCCAGTAGGACCTTGCTATCCAGATCTTCCGTCACAGTCCAATGCACCATGGAGTAATCATTAGCAATTTCAGTTTGCAGTGTTTTTATATATGAAAATTTTATTTCTTGCCAGACAGCAAACATTCAAGATATTAGTATGGAAATTTGTTCAAAGAAAGTTTAACATTTAAACAATACTTATTTTATTCTTGTTTTATTCTTGTCTTTTATTCCAGTCTTCTGTTGGGAAACCCTGACAGATGTAAGTAATTCTTGGCCCATAGTGAATTCCAAATTAAGTTTATAGTATGAAATTATTTTTCCTGGCAGTTATTGGTAACAGAGATTCCAACAGCTTGCTAGTTAATATGTAATTTTAGTAGCATTCATATTTAAGCAGCAGCACTACTAATTTTGAAGGCACATAGCAACAAATACCAGCAAAATGACTGACTGCTGCAAGGAATTGAACAGTGTACCATTAAGAACAGGTGCACTGGTTTGAAAGTGTTCTCATAGTATAAAAAACTAACATTCCAACTAAGAATAGGCAGGTTTTCAAGTGCAGATCCCTATTGCATGTGAGGGAAGGAAACATACAGATGCAACTCATGGAATCAAAAGAGTCAAGCAGAGAATATTTGCATTTATCATCAAAAGCCATTTGCAAATGTATGCAACAAGTTACTTTTCTTTTTCACTAGTATTTCAGCTTTGTCCTGCCACATTAGCCAAACAATGAAATTCAGATAAAAGCCTGTCTGTACCATCATTTACATTCTCATTTGGCCAGGTGCCATAAAAATCAGGTTATTATGTAAATCAGGTGTTCAACTGGCATTTAGAACAATCAGCACTTTACCATCATATATTTCAGTTTTATCTTGAAATTACTTTAATTTTTTTTCAGTGACAAACTGGAAATACTTCCAACTAATTTCTTCTAATGCATCTAGAATGGCACAAACCCAAACACATATCAGTCAGTTTACAACAGGCTCAATGCCAAGCCTCACTGACAGGTATGAAATGGGCAATTGTCTCGTTCAGCCAGAAGGTTTTCAGAAGTAAAAGGTCTACACATGCAGGGGTTCCTTGGAGGTGTCAGGCATGTCGAAGTCAAGAGTCTGAAACTTCTACAGCTATAAAGACAAATAAACTCTAATGCAGGTCTTTCCCTCCCTTCACCCATTGAATATAAAAATTCTTTAACATTTCTGGAAGCAGGAAATTCAAATTTGAGTGCAACATCAGGTGCTGTTTACATATAGTAATAATAAAATATATTTGCCTTGAAGACTTTCTCTACCTCTCTATTCCCAGCATCTTCATAGGCAAATATGAATAAAATCAAGTTTGGAAAAAAAAAGGAAAAAAAGAAGACAAGAAAAAAAAAGATATTGAAGAGCCTGGTAAAATGGTTTAGCAATTTAGCACAGACAATCTGTCTGTATTATTATGAGCAAGTAACCAGAAATAGTCAGTTTTCCCCTAATCTTCACTGATTCCTAAGGCTTTTCTACATGGTCACATCAAAGAGAATTACCACTTAAATACATTTGTGTGATAATATTAATTCCCACACAATTCACACCATCTTTTGAACAGGATTATTTTGAGCATTATAGACAACATGGCATATATGAAGTTTTTCAGACCTTCAACATCATACTGTGTAAATGTTTGCTTACCCAATTGCCATGAAAAATCATGTCAGCTGGAAATAGCACTGATAAAAATATCTTAAATCTGATTTAACAAAAAGACTCTTCCACTAGAGTAAGACTGGAACATTAATAAATAATTCCAGTGATAACACTACTGAAATAAAATGCTGTGGGCTTCTTTTGGCATGTGGCAAGCTGTTAGATTACAGTGAACCATCTATAGACACTACAACCTCCACTATTCTAACAAGCTTTGGAGAAACTTCTCCATATTTTTAATCACTGGCTGTTAGTCTTCACCACATCTTTAGAATATGATTAATTGTATAGTTTTGTGTACAGGTGAAGCACTGAAGCCTAGTGATTGCAGCATAGGACCAAAACCTAAATGATGGTTTTGTTTCTGCTCTTTGGTAGGTGACATTAAGAAAATTCTTTGCAGTCATTTGCAAAAACAGGGACTTTCATACTACCTCTGTTATAAATGAGTTTGTGTTGAGATGGGCTGGCTAAGAAGGGTCAAAGATTGCGGTTGTGAGGGGCACGTGGCATCAGCAATGGGCAGATTTTGCAGTGCCAGGACAAAGGGTGACCTTCTGGCTAGGAAGGCTGTTGTCCCATGTTGTAACTATGCTTGCAGGGTCTCCACAGAAAAATCTAATCAAGAATAAGGTGCTCTTCCAATTCATAAATGTGCAGTTATTCTACTCTGCCCACACACGTTCTCATATTCTGTGAGCACAGGGCAAATGTCCTGAAGAACAGGACAGTGCTCACGTTCCTGCACACCTTCCAGATCCAGGGCCTTGCAAGGCTCATGCTCCAAGCACTTGCTCTGCAGCCCTGCCCTGGCTGCGGACACCACTGACCCAGCCAGGCCTGTGAAGCTGTCACAGGTATTCCTTCTCCACTGGAGATGGACAGCACCTCTCCCTCAGTGCCACCCTCCCTGCAGAGCACGGCCAGAGTCACTCTGGGACACTTCTTCATGCCCATGAAGCAAACCTGGGCATCCCAGTACTCCTGAACCCCACAGATTCCATTCCATACCTTACAGAAAGCACAGGGACAAATACAATCCCTGTCCCCTGCACCAGTACCAGCCAGCAGCTCACCAGTCCCAGTGTGGCAGGGCAGGGTGAGCAGGCAGCACACAGCCCTGCTCTGAGCCAGGGCACCATCAGGAGCTGGTTTCATTTGCTGTGGCAAGTGTTGGCACCACTGCAGAATGACAAACAACTGGATAAAAAGTGCCAACAAGAAATGCCATTAGCACACATCGAGCAGTGCTGGTGCACAGCTCTCAGTGAGCTGGAGCACATCACATCCCACAGCAAAGGGACACCCATCCTGTCACCTCCAGCACCACAGGCAGACAATTCCCTGGCTCTGCAGCCTGACACCATCTGCTGAAGTTCTCCAGAGGCAGAATGGATGCACTGCTGTTAAAAGAAAAGTTAGAGAACAGACATATTTAAGATTCTCCTTTAATTTCTCCTTTGAAAATCCATAATAAACTAGCAAAGGATTAAGATTTGGTGATTAGCACCTGAATGACAACAAGTCATTATTTTTGCACCAAACAAGGATAGAGTATCATGGGTAATTTACAGTGGGTAATTAGGATAATGAATACTTGAGAGTCTATCAAATAAATAGTCCCTAAAAGTATCATTTTAATAGGGGCATGATTACAGACAGCACTTAAGAGGACCAAAACAGAAACAACATATCTGTTTTAGACACATTTTTAAAAAGGCATGAATCTGATCACTTAAACTGTCATCTAAGTTCATCTTTGATTAAGACCTGTTCTTCTAAGTTTGTCTGCATGGGCATTAAAGTAACTGGTAAAATTATATCAATATCACCACCTGTGTGAACACATTTTAGATGATGTTTTGCTTGGCTTACCTTGAACCAAATTATATTATTGGACTAAGAACAGATTTCTCCAGTGCTTCACCTGTGAAGAGGTGAGCAGGTGGAGGGTTCCCATCAGATGAGTTAGCCTGATTTTCTATCCTCATTGAAGCTTAAAGATAATATTCCACCTCTCAGCACAGCAACAGCAGAGGAGTGCAAGCATGGACTGATGTTGCCAATAGCAGGGCTCAGCACGATTATAAAACAGGTAAGGCCTGTCTAAAAATTGTGTCCTGCCACAGAGCTGCTGGCTGTTGTTGGCTGTTTAGCTAACATTGAACCAAGCCAGTGGTGTTTCCTGTGTCCTCCATCTCAGCAGGAGTTCCTTACTCAGCACTCTGTAAGGCTCCAACCCCAGCATGGGCACTGACTCATCCCTCTCAATCCCTCTGGGTGCCTTGGACTCCAAAATGAAGCTGCATTTTGTTGTGCTGAGCTCTTCTGCCCAGCTCAGCAAGCCCAAACGTTGCTTTTTATGGCGTTCTTCAGCCAAGTTATGATTATTTCTTAGCACATCTTGAAAAGAGGGTCACTCTTCCTCAGTACAGACTGAGGGAAACACAGCTGCAGGGCATTAAAGAGCCAACTCCATGACCAGGACCCATCCTTGCACCTGGGTCAAGGAGAGGCAGGTCCCCAAGTCACTGTGGCCACATTACCAAGCTCAGGAAGATAAAAATAATCAGTAACGTGGGCTTTGCAAAGCTGCAGGATATCCCCCGTGCTAGGAATTTATTTGGGAGTTTGAAGGTGGAAACAGCTGAAGGTGTCAAGTTGTTCCAGCTAGTCTATTCCTCCTGCTAAATCCCAAAGTTGAAAAGGACAGGCTACACTGAAATCTCCCTAATGAAAAGCTAAATGCTCAGAATATGACCTGCTTCACCAGGAGAGACTTTATGTTCTGATTACCGAGAAAGCATTAATTGCATTGGTTTTCAGGGGCAAGGTGAAACTTTAATGGGTAATGAAGTGTGTACCAAACATTAGAAGAAAACTCCAAAGGACAGAATATCTCCTTGTACCTGTGAATGCTGTGACCCCCTGGGGAACTGACTCCTTTGGAGAGGTTGCCCCGTGCTAGAAACAGCCTGGGGGACTTGTATTGTTTGGAAGGGGGCTTGTATTGTTTGGAAGCCAATCTTTGGATTAATTGCAGTTTCATGCAGCTCGGTTTCCTTTCTTCGCTTATCTTTGTGCCTCATTTCTATGTAATTTCTCAGTCTTATGTCCAGCCTGGAGTTTGTAACTCCAGCCTCTGGTTGTGGTTGATGATTTGGAAGGTTTCATGCACAGAATTCAATCTCTGCTTTATAAAAATCCTAAGTTTGAAGGGAAAATAGTCACTAAGCCTCTAGGAACATAATGCTGGTTTTTCATTGCTAGTGTTGATTGATCAGAAAATTGGTGCTCCTCACAATTTTTTTCCCTGCACTCCTGTGGTTTTAAAGGTCTGATTTAAAATTTTGCTTGCCTGTTTGAAAGCATAATGAAGTCTATAATTATCTATTTTCTTCCAGGCAGTTCTCAAGTGTTGATCTTCATTATTACTTTCCTTAGAAATACAGGAGAAAATCCTTCTGCTATCTTAGAAAAATACCTTCTTCTTTCCTCACATAAGCATGAGCTAAAATACCCAAAATAATGTATTTCTGCAGAAAAAAATCATATGCTAGTAAAATAATTTAATAAGCAAAACAATTAATCACTACCACAACCTTCCCAATAATCTTTTCCAGCTGCTAATTAATATATTGCTGAACATACTTCAATTTGTTCCTGGAAAAAGTCCTGCAGGCTCCACTATTTGCGGTCAGCAGCAATCCTGTCCTTCAAATGTTCATCTCGACACAACAAGTGTAAATGTGATTTCTGGTCTCTTATCTCCCTGCTGTGCACTATGCTGGGCAGCACTGGGAATTTGATTTCCAGAACTTTCCAGTCAGGTACTAAAATCCTCCAGTCAAATCAAAGACAAAGCTGTCAAACACAAGTTTTTTTAAGGAAAAAAACCAATTTTCTTCTTTAAGAGAAAGTATAAAGCAGCCTAAAGTAAGAAATATTCCTATAATTTGATATAATGCAAAATATTCCTATAATTCTATATATTAAGAAACCTGTAATTGTAATTTTGAGAAAACAATAATATAAAATGAACCCTATATGAATGCTCTGCTTAGGTTAAATATCTGTAATCCAATAGGATCAAGCAGAAATCAGCAGTTTGCATTTTGGAAAGAAAGAATCCATGAGGATTTATGTAACACTCATATTTCAACAACTTCATCATGAATTGTCCCAGCATTAAATTTTAGCTGTTTTTCCTGCAAAGTGTAGAAAGCACTTCTTAGTTAAACAGCAGATTTTTTTTTCTTTGTTTAATAACAAATAAATTAGGACGAAGCTTTTGTTTTCCATCGGCTCGACAATTATGTCACTGTTTTGCTGGAAATAAGAGCAGTTGGCATTTTCTTCATGCCAATATATGTGTGTGAGTTGAATTGTCTCTGAACTATGAGCAATACGAGATAATCCTTGTACCAGAAAGCAATTAATGATTGCTCTGCAGCCAGGTTATTCCCAGGGGTGGGAGCCCCTATCACAGAGCCATGTGGCAGCTGCAGCTTCTGCACAATGGAAAATCATCTCTGAGTAACTGCTTAGCACCTTTAAGGAGAAGAGACTTGCCCTCTTGGATATATTTTATTAAAAAGAACCCTCTTCTAGCCATATGGGAAAAAAAAATCAAAATAAAGAGTGCAATGAAAAGATTGTAAATGGATTATTTGAATTTCCTAATGTTCTAAAGGATTTGAGGGCTAAGACAACAGCATTCTCATGCAAATGACTTTTTTGGCAGCTTTCTCTGTCTATTAGAGACTCCAAAACTTTCTGTGAATTTGGATTTACAAGATCAGCACAGAACTAAATTTTCCTAGAAGCACAAAACCTATTGAGGAGAAAACCACTGCAAACACCCAAATGTGCAACCATCATCTCCTGCCTCTTCAGCAATGTCACTCAGTTACATAAACATGCCATGCACACTGAATTTCACATCCCCAGTGCCACTTGAAGCAAGCCATAACATTTCCCAGCCAAATATATACACGACTCCAATATGCATATACATATAACTCCAGTACACAGCTAATGAGATGCAATTATTCACAGCTGATAAGACTCTTGTTCTAAAGCCCTCTACATGAAAGCAAGAAAAATTTGAGTTGCAGAGAGACTTTTCCCTTTCATCAGTACTGTCAATTAGAATTCCAACATTATGTAAGAAACAGGAGAAATCGGCTCTGATCTGGCTAAAGGTTAATAAATGCAGCAGTTCAGGGAACTGGAGCAGAAGAATACTAATGGCTCCTGCACCTGGAACACAGCTTCCCTCTTCATCCTAATTAACTTCTTCCCCATCAGAGCATTTGTGCCCAATGCATTTATGAAATAATGCAGGTCTTTGGCTTCAGTAAGTCAAGTATAAGTCAAACGGAGGAAAGAGGGTGTTAGGAAAGTCTGACCCTGTTATCATTACTTATTTGGCATAAAATAATATTGACAGCTCTTCTGCTTTTCCATTCCCATTAGAAAAACCCAGCCATGAGTATTTTATCTGGATTAATTTATAAATATTTTGGTAATTTTCCTGTGTTAATATTTTAGGCTTTTCTGTAAGTACTCTAACTTCTTGTCATGCACTAACAGGTAATGAAAGATCTGCAACAACGCTGTGTTTTTTGCGAAACCGTATTTTCAAAACATGCAAAAAACCCAAACTCAATCAAAATCCTGTGGCAAGAGATTTCCTGGCAGCGCAGTGGTCAGGAATACACACTGTACATTAAATGTCTGATGGAAAAGGCGAGGGAGAGACCCAAGGAGTGATGAGCTGCTCATCTCTCACAATGCCGTCAGCCTGTGCAACAAATTACATGCAAGACATGCAGAGGATGAAACACAGCTCGTTCTACCTGTCAGAGTGTCCTCCCTGGGATCACCAGTGCCACGGGGCTGACTGTGACACTTAATCAGCCACCTGCTTTTTGTCAGCTTAGTGGCATCAGAGAGAGGCAAAATAAACTCATCAGAGTAGTTCAGACATTTCTCTCATGAAATCTGCCACATCATTTCCTCATTCTTATTTTGGGTCTTTAGCTCTACAAATATTGACTCCCCAGAGCAAATCCAGCTCTTTTGGCTGACCACCAGCTCTGGGAGACACAGTCTCCATCAGCAGCTGCATATTTAATGATTCTAGTGATTTGTGGAACACATGCAGGGTTAGACATACTGCTGGTATCACCAAAAATGGTTAAGGTTAGAAACAGCAGATGAGGTGTCAGAGGGAAAGTCAGTGGTGAGAGTGTGTAAACTGCTTGTCTCCCAGCACTGTCAGTGTGTGAGATGGTGCCCTCCAACCCTTGCAACTCTGGGGGGCAGGAGCCCTCATTCCCTGCCCTCCCTGCTTGCTGGGGCTGCCCCACACCAGGCCAAGGGGGGCTGGGGCTGAGGCATCACCTTCCAGCCTTTCAAGCCCCCTCTAAAATGCCTGCACTAGGGGTAAAACTCATTTTCTTGGTCTACTTTCCTTTTCCAGGACAGGGAATCCATTCATGCAGCAGTGAAAGGAGGATTTTATATATATATATTTTTTTTTTTTTTTTTTTTAAGATAAAAGAGAGCACTGAGTGCTGGCAGAAGGAAATCCTGCAGAGCAAGCCTGCAGCAGCAGCTGGTGCAGCTGCCAGCATCCCCTGGCTGCTCTCAGACCAAAGTCCTTCTCCTCAGTGCTGAGGAGCTGCCTCCTCCTGTGAAGGTGCTCCTGCCAGCACAGGAAGCTGATTCCAGAGGCAGAGGCACACAAAAAGCAGAATTCAGTTAATCTCAGGCATATTTGCTCTCTCTAAGGCTATGGCAGGAGGTTTGAAAGTGGGGCAGTAAACAGGATCCTGGCTAAGAGAAATGCAAACCTTCATCCAGTTCACAGATATTGGTATGGATCTCCTGAGCAAACAAATGTAAACCTCTCTAGGAATTATTTATATATATCTGCAACATGGAAGCAAACGGCTGTGGGCAGGGGCTCCTCAGGAACAACTTCTGCCTGTTGTGAGGCATACTAAATATTCTTGCCCTGCAAGTGGTTGTGTTAAACTTCTGGAAAGGCTTATGTGGTTAACATGTGAGATATCAAGCTCTAAATACCTGCTGTTCCTGGGACATTTGGCCGAAGGGTTGCAAGCCTGTGGCCAGTGCTGTGCAGAACCAAACTTTACCAGCGGCTGAGGTCAGATCCCAGAACAATGGCACACCATCTGGAGCAGGCAGAGGTGTTTCAAACATGCACTAAAAATATTTCCCTTTACTTCTCCATTGAAAAAAACCAAACCCCTCTGGTCTATATTTACCTGATGATGTCAGCTCATGACCTGGCCCATCCAGCAGCTGTCTCTGTACCTGAAGTCCTCAATTGTTATTCCTTTGTACCTACTTCCAGGCATGTGATGAGACAAAATCACACACAAAAGTTTACTCCTTGCTGTGAAATTAGTCACTGCTGTCCTCGGCAAAGATTCTTCTCTGCAACATAATGTTTAACACAAAGGGAAGATTAATTAAATTTTATGGAACTGTGGCTCAGGTATCTCACTAGGGACTTGTTTGCTTCTTTTTATTTAAATTTGCATTACTTTTCATTAAACTACATTACAGGTTCTAGCCACTTTTCCCTTCTTGCATTCAGCATATCAACTTAGATGCTTCAAGGATTGCAAACAATGCAAGGTAATTAGCCCAGGAAATACTCAGTTCCTCCAGGAGTAACTTTTTCCATGGCATGCCTCCTGCCAAAGGAAACCAGAAGCCCTGTGAGCTCTGAGGAGGAGGGCCAGGCTGTGAAATTCCTCTTGGAGGCACATATTCAGTCTCCAGAGTCAGTACAACATGCATCCCTCTGAGTGAGAAATCCCACCTCTGCCATGGTGGGAAGTGGTGAAAATTACACGTACCACGACTCGCATGTTTGAGAAGCCACAAGCTCTGCAGACACTTCTTCATGCAGCTGGATGCAGCCAGTTGGGTTCTGTGTAATACCACAGTGTTTTTTCAGGCTTTTCAGAAAAATTGGGCACCTGGTGCTCATGGCCACCTGAGGGTGACACCCATCACCCTGACCAAAAACCCCCCTTTGCCTGACCCACTGCTTGGGCTGCTCTGGCACATACCCCTGTACTGCTGACCAGTGACCTCAGCAACTCTGACTGACTGGGATAAGAAATATCTGAGGAAAAGTAAAAAATAGTTCCTTTTTAGCCTGAGTAGGGCCCATCTAGTTCATGCCAGAGTGCTCCTGTACATGGGCAGGTCAAACAGAAAATCTCTTCAGTCAAAACACAGTGGAAATACAACAGTTCGGTCATAAGCATGACAGACCCACTATATAGCTCTTACAAAATTGATTGAATGTCTTGGAGCCCTTCAGGCTTTTACCACAGCTTGAGGTCTCGATGGCAGATGCATTTTCCATCCAACAGCCCAAAGGACAAGCCATGGCCCCTTGCACAAGCAGGTCCCCTCCTGCCCAAGTGGAGGGCAAAAAGGGCAGGGAAAGTCCTGTTTAGAAGAATACATAGTTTTATTTAGTTTTGTTTCCATTGTGAAGCCCTTTACCATCATACCCAGTTCTCTGGTGGCCTGCACAGGCGTTTGTGCCAGAAGACCAGGAGCTGAACTTCCCTGGACCAGAAAGGAGCCTCTCATCCTGCTGCTGCTCTTCCTTAGGGTCACCCAATCCCCGTCTCCGAGAACACTCTGTCTACCCTCCTTTCTCCACTGTCTCCGAATTCTGTCCTCAGTTTCATCCATCTTCTGCTTTGGGCACAATAACCCCCTACAGCAGTGAGTATGAGACTCCTTCCCTTTTAGGACAATTCATCCACCTCTTTCCATGCACTCAGACCAGCCTCCCCAGCAGGCCCCGGGAGTTCTTACCATGCCCAACTGGACAACTCCAAAATGTGTCTTGAGTCCCTGAGAGGTTTTAGCTGGGAAGGCCTGGCCAGGGGCAAGTGTTGGAAAGAAGGATCATAGATGAATGCTTGGGTTTAGCAGGAACTTCTATCAGCCTGCATTTTGGTGGATGGGTTTATGTTATCTAACATAACTGAGCAGATGGCTTTCAGGAGGAGAAATCCATCAAATCTACCTGGTGATATGTGGGGAGCACAGATGAATGAGAGGGAGATATATTATTTATAAAAGCAAAACAAAGAGTGTGTAATACCAGAGAACAACAGAGGAATGCATTTCAAGAATAGGGTGTTAATGCAGAGTTGTTATGAAAAATGATTAAAAGCTGGTGGAAAAGACAGGTTGCACAAAATTGATGTTATCAGGTCCAATTTCATTTTAATCCTTCAAGATACTGAATCAGAGTTATTATAACAGACACTCAATAGTCTCAGTAGTTTTTCCTGCCTGAATGTTTATTATCAAGCTTTTCAGATTAAGGCAAGTGAGCAGCTGATGTTAAAGTACAAGGTTATAAGCACATTTGTTATAGGTTATAAAAACTGCATTTGCCAAGCTTCAAGTTGCCACATTGCAAGGGAAGGAAATTAGAGAGTGGAAATCCATTTGCAGCTTCACTTTATTCCAGAAGAAGTCATGTGGGAAAATACAAGGATTTTAAAATGTCTAGTACATGGTACACTCAACAGATAAGACATCCACACTGGGGAAAGGCTGGCACAGGAGTGAGGGGAGTCAGCAGCATCCTCAGTGCCTGCCTGTGCAATACACACACTCCTGCTCCTTCTGACACTGCACACACCAGCTGAACAGAAATCTGACAAAAACTTTCAAACCCAGCACTTACTACTTACCCTGGCACAGTCTGAACTGAAAGTTCTTGTTCCTTGTGCAACCTGTCCTTTTTTTTTTTTTTTTAACAAGACCTGAATTTAGTGTTAGAAGAAAGAATGTAGTTCATTGTTCACAGCTCAGCTGATGTATTTCTGCACCAGCACCTGCGCAGACAGTTTCTCTCATAGGTATGAAAGGACACAACATCAAGGATGGCTGAACAGAAACCAATTCTTCTGACACTCAACTGCAACTAGGACAACCTGCTGCCACCAGGGCAGTCACAGGAGAGGGCTGTGTCCCCTTCACAGGGCTGAAATTCAGTGTCAGCTCATCTGTGCCAAACCCCAAGGGGGTCCTGCACTCCCACCCGCCTCTTTTCACCAGGCCTGCATTTCATTAGCTCTTGTTGGAGGTTTAATACAACAGGAAAATGTATTTGAAAATGGGTGCAAACATAGAGGGCTATGACATACCTGAAGAGAACTCTGTCAGAGCCCAGCACATACACACAGCTCCTAAAAACATATATCTTCTGTCTCTGTCTGTCAGGATACACCACAGTGCTTATTTCTTGGAAGAGGGAGCATATCATAGGAGAAAAGGTACTGAGAAAATTTTAAAAAAATTAAAAAGAAAGAAAAAGATTGAAAGAAAAAATAAGTATAATTAATTATAAATCATGTTCCTAAAAAAAAGTCCAAAACACCACATTCAATTTTATTAAGGGCTCATGTTCTTGCTGACTATGAAATTTGATACATCTCTTTTTCTTCCCCTCTGTACCTCTGAGGATACCAGGGTGCCATATGTTGAACAACTTATTCAGGACTCATTGTGTTTTACTTGAAATTCTCTTTCACAGAACTGGAAAGGCTGAAGAGAGGTTCCAAAATTAGTTAGGCTACACTATGCCAGCTTCATTAATGTAATAAAACTTCAAAGTAGAGAATTTATTCCGACTGTAGCAATTAAAATGTAAATAAATACAAGAATTAAAATAAATCAACCAAATATTTGGGGGCATTACATCACATTTGGGAAGTGTAACACTTACACCAGCACATCAGGGAGTGGAAAACTGGCTCACTCACACTCAGGAGATTCATTTGAATCAGAGGGCAACACTGTTGAATTCAATGGCACAGAGCAAGACAGCACAGCACCTCCCAGTGCTCAGGCCCTAAATCAAAATTGCTGTCCTGAATATTCTGCTGCATCACTTATTCAAAATATAAACATTTTATTCAGCAGTTGAAAGCATTTATCAGCATAAGGAGGGATTTCTTCTGCTTGTAATGGGCTGAGTACTATTTTCCTTATTTAATGGAGAAATTGGAGTGGGGCTTTGCTACATTTGATGCAGCTGCCATGTGGCTGCTCCATCCCATCCCCAGCACTGTCACTCTCTCACTCTGCCTCTTTCTGCACTGGCAGACAAGGCTCAATTGCAAATACAGCTTCTTACTCACAGTTTCAGTTCTCCTGACACAGAATTTCTGCTGGGCATTTTTTTCCTTTGAAACTGCCATTTAATATTTTATTTTCTGCCAGTGGATGGACACTTGTACCAATATACTGAGTCACCCAGTGGCCCTGTCCCCCCTGTCCCTCCCTCTCACCTGGCAGTTTAACAAAGGCCTCTATGGACAAATGTGGTGGGGTGTGGGCACAGACTGTGCAGGGAAGGCAATTAGAAGACATCACAATATTAAAATAGGACTGTTACCATCTTATATCCACAAAGAGATCTTTAGTTTGATTGGTGGACCATTAAAATGCAGGCCCTTAATTAAGATGCAACTCTAGTGCAAAGATCATTTTTGGAATATGAATCAACTCTTCTGATTAAATCTCCAAAACCATTACTACATTGCTTCTCTTTTTATAACCTCATTAAAAAAATATTTTGACCACTCTTGTAATAGTTCAAATTCTTCCATGAAGTCCTCTTTTTCTGACATTTTTCTCATGTTGAAGTTCTTGAGGGGAAACAAAGCTGCTTTCTCCAGAAGGCTTTTCCTTTGTGCCCCTTGTAAGGAGGACAGAACAATAACATTCAGGACAGCTGCTCTGCACTGCACACAACCACCCAGCCAGCAAAAACAGTGAAAAATGAAGCCAAAAAAGGAAGCACTTTCATATTCATGACTCCCTGAGGGCACTTCTGTGAGTTCACAGGGGTCATACAAACAGCAAATGTCACAAGTGTGTCCACTGAAAATACCATGTGGAAGAGTCTTTAAAAACATGATCTAACAACATAACTTATATAAGGCTAAAAGAAAAAGAAGTTTCTGTGTAAGTTCAGGACAAAGCATCCCACAAAGGTCAAAAAACCCAGCATTTTCCTTGAGTTGATATTAATTTCATGTCCACAGCTTTAAAAGCAGTACTTTGTGTGTTCACACTGCAAATGTGTCTCCAGAGTATGCAGAGCAACATGGTGTCAGTCCTGTCAAGGATTTATAGCTTGTCTTGCAGGAGGTAATTGTGGAATAAAGACTATTTTGGAGGCTTACCTTCATTGTTATACTTCATCCTGAATGTTGGTGGCTCAGTGACACTCTCTGCTTGTTTACACCTCCCCGTACTTTAGGCTTCTGCTGACGAAGGGACAGATGTGGTGAAGTTAAGCCAATAGACTGCAGGTTAGGAGAAAAATCAGTAATTTAGTATTAGTAACTATTTTATTGCTGCAAAGCCAGTGAGTCTCTGCCAAGACTTTAGTGCCTGCTCCATATGAGATACTGGCAAGAGACACTAACTCCAGCAAAGGCCTTTCTTACAGACTGAAGGGGCTGGAGGGAAACCAAGGCTCACAAGATCCCACGACATGGTAATGCCAGGCCAGCATTAGAAACCATCCTGAGATTCCCAGTCCAGAAATCTGCTTTGATCCCTACCAAGAATGAAGCAGGACTTTCACAGAATCCTATTCCAAGCAGGCCCAAGGTTTTCCATCTTCTCCAGGACATGGCAGTCACACAGCACAGGCTGTCCTCTGTGCATGGGGCCTCTTTGGCACACACTGGCAAGGCTTCTCTGGCCTTGATGACCACTGAGTCATCCATCACCCTAAAAATCATTCATATTATTGCTGCTAAAATCAGCAAATAAGGGTCAGTGATCAGAGCACTGCAGTCATGCTAGAGAGGATTTGAGGGACTGCTTGTTTAAACCATGCACGCTCATGCACAAGTGTGCACACAAACACGGCACTGAAACAGCAGCAGCCCTGACCTGGTAACAGCCCCATGCCCCCTCTGCTCAAGCCCTGCCAGTGCCTGCTGAAGACCAAGAATCCAGAACCAAGTTTTCCCTGGGCTACACCAGCACAATGAAGCCAGTGGGAACACTTTGCAATTAGAGGGATGGTAATTGGTCTTTGGGCACGCCAGCACAGCTGTTCGTACATGGGCTGGCGAGCCACAGCCACTGCTGGCACAGGGGCTAGGAGTCTGCAGTTCAATGCAGTTCATTTGTAGCTAATTCCTCTTGGGCTGCCTATGTGTAAATAACAACCCCTCAACTTTCCATCTAAAATCGTGTGCTTTTGTTGTTCCAGCATTGAGGCTTTACAGTTGTAGAAATATAAAATGATTATGGTTGGAAAAATCCTCCAAGATCATTGAATCCAGCTGTTAAACCAATGTGAAGCTGTAGCCCACAGACAGCAAGAGGGTACAAGCATCACACTGCAGATAACATCACATCCTACTTTCCCCCCAGCCTCAGGAAGAAGAAAGGTTTCCAGAGAAATACACAGAACCAGGGAATACACAGATGTGAGCAATGAGCTGGCAGCTCTGGTTCTTCTACACTCAAATGTACCCACCCACTGCTCTGAGAAATATGTAAAATACCATGATTAAATAGGGCTATTTTCACCATTGCCTCAAGTTCTCTCTATAAAACTGCTTCTGCTACCTGCATCCAGCTCCCCAAAGAAATAAATTTGTGATTTATTTAGATTGCAGTGTGAAAGAATTGAAGACACATGCCATTTTCTCAAGGTATCAATATTTAATACATTTCTTGATCACCTAAACTGTGGCTTTCTCATTCTCTACTTCAAAGCATTTCACGGTCTAACCCAGTACATCACATTACATAATCGACCTTTTTAAATGCTAAACATCATTTCAGAAAGTCCTTAGTACACAGGATGCAATTTCACAACATGCAGACATTCAGGTATGTAAATCTGTCCATCATCCCTTCCAACACACAACTCATACCCAAGCCCTGGTCTGTAAATGTTCTGGCATTTCTTTGCTATTCCAAGCTCAACAAATTTGAAGGATGTCTAAAATGGCCTGTCAGACTCAAATATTTAGGGAAAAAAACGTATGTTAGTGTTTAGAAATGTCATAAAAACAAACACATGCAAGGAAAAATAGTTCAACCTATCCAAATATTTTGAGTGCAAAACCAACATCTGAAAAAGAAGGTTATGGATGCCATTATGCTCTGAATACTGAAATCATCTTATTGCAGAGTGGCAGTTGAGAAATAAACAAAATGTTTTTATAAAGACAGGAATAGAAAAGAACATAGAGATTACAATGCTTGTAACACACAGAAATGTGCTGACCATGCAGGTGCAGCTCACACTTCCACAATCTAACAGGGGCAGAAACAAAGAAAACTGCTAGGAGTAGATGGAAGGAATGGGAAATAAGAAGGAAGGTGATAAGATCACAGCTGTTTAGTTCAGAGAAGTACAAATATAATTAAGGTCACATTGGCTGCTCCCATTTGCTGAGATAATAGTGCATCCATGGAAAAGAACAGCAGTGGGTTTAAGGGGAGGGGGGGAAGAGGACCTGAATATCATTTCAGCACTTCAAATTAAAGTAAAAATCTAAATGGACTAACAATTTGAGATTTGATGTTTCATTAAAAATAAATTATTTTCTTGGTTGGTTAAGAGCTACTGCGAGAAGTTCTTACTGGCAAGATGCATATTCAAAGAGATTTGCACAATTTTTTTGCAGGATACTTTGAGTTGTCTAGTCCTATTTGAAAGTTTCCCCCATAGCAAAAACCCTCAGCATCATCCCCACCCCTATTTTTAAACATAAGCTTTTAGCACATTTACGTATAAAATAAAAAGGGTAACAGGAATTAACATGCTCTGCAGCTTTTGAAGTCCATATTGGGAAACACTCACTGTGGCCAAATCAATGCAACAGCAGTTTTGTTCTTAGAGGAAAATCAGCTATTCTTGTCATCCTCACTCCTACTACTTTTATCTTCTCCAAGGTATAGAAATGGTTATTCTTTTATAACTGCAGAAAAGGGACTTAAAGGCATTTCAGCTACCAGGAGAATTATGCAATTTCCCACATTTTCTGGGAAAGAGGAGGGTAATATCAGCATTGTGCTATTGTGATAACACCGAGGAACCTTTTTCTTAAGTTGGCAAACCTCTTAACTGATAAAACTACACCATCTCAGGAACTGGGAGGAAAACCCAGCCAAGGTCTCTGCTTTCCCTTGAGCACAGAGAAATGCCTGTTATGGTTCCTACTCAATTTGCTTTTCCCCATGCAGGATAGAAGGAGACAGCTGCTCACATCCAAGCCTCTGAACTGCCAAACAGCTTCAGTCCCCAAAGTAATTAGTGGAACTGCACAATTCTACAACGAGAGGGCCTGAGACTTTCAAACCTGGTTAATATTGTATTTTGTGTCTCTGGAGTTTTGTGTTCAGATTTTTTGCTTTTTGTATCTTTCATAGCTCTTTACAGACAGAGTAAATGTTATGCAGCTTTGGACTTTGAAAGGGTTCAATGATCTCATGAGGTGCGTCAAATCTAACCAGCAGGCTGAGGTCTACTCTAAAAACACCATGTGCTTTTGCAGTGCCAATAGTTTTTTCAGGATTATTGCTATTAAGTTACACCTGGAGCTGCATGGAGACCCCTGGAAAATGTCTTTGACCTTGCAGTAACCTTGTCTAAACAATGCTAATCACTATTATATTCTATGTTAGCATCCCCTATTGCTTACTGCAAAGCTGAGAAACCTCCATGCGTTAAAATCATTACTGCCATGGTTTAGGAACAATCACTGTTTACATTATAAACACACATTATTTTTAAAAATATTTGAGCATGTTGATTTGAACAGAATGCAGTCAATATCTGCAATGATCATCCTGTGTAAGCTAACTAGTGGCAAACAAATAAATAGTCAGTAAACTACACACACACAACCCCATCCTCCCTCCCGCCTGAAAACTTCTTTGGGAACATCCAGAGAAGAAACCATTAAAATCAATGCAGAGACCCTTGTTCAGCTTGTGAAACTTCCCTTCTCCAGTGGAAAACAGATCCAGAGTGCTGCACATGGAGAGGCGCCTGCTGAAGTGGGAGAAGCACAGCACGACAGAGAATCATAGGACAGGTCAATAATGCAATTTGTGGAAGCCATGGTTTGGTTTTTGTACTGCAACAAATCTGCAAGGGGAAGCTGCTGGTGTTTGTAAACTGCTGGAAGAAACAGAGAAACAAGCAGCTAGAATGATCAGTGGGAAAACTCACCACAACAAGGAGGTTGAATTGTGTTTCTGTATATAGACATGAGCAGATTTCAGCAGTTGGCCTTAGAACAGCTGGTTTTGAGTCCAAATTACAGGGAAAAACTTGTGTTGGTACCGGGTGCATTGCTCAGTTGACTGGGAATGCTGCTGGCAGTGCCATGCACAATATGCCATACTTGAAAAGCTTCCATTTCCCAGTCACCACTTCAACTTTATTTTTTTTTTTTAGCAAGCAAAGTCTTAGAAGACTGGTAGTTGCCATAGACACATCAGCAAAGCCTCAAAAGAACGATCTGGGGGAATGTGACTGTCTTTGAACCAGATCCCAAAGGGAATCAAAGCTGAGGCTGAGCTGACTCAGAGACACAGAGAGAATCAGCTCTGCGGGCAGGTAGAGCTGGGAGGAGCAGCCCTGATGCCAACACCAGCCTGGATACAAACACCATTAGCACATAAAAACAAAGATTCAAGCTCAGATAATGATTCATAATGGTTCAGTAACTGGGGCACATCTCATGTTGTTTCATGAAATGGAGATGTTTAGATACAAATAGGGCAGGGTCCCTTTGAAAGAATCTTCTAGCAGAAGACCATAAGCCCAGCAGGTTTTTCCTCATTAAAAACCTCATTAAGGACAGAAGTCCAAATTTATATCTCTCATATTATCTATGCAGTCGTGTTCATCTTGGGAACAAACAGATTGTTCTGCTGTGAGATATCCATGAGCCACCTTTCACCCCCGTCATTATATTTGCATTCAACACAAAGGCCCCGTATCAAAAGGATACTTTGGGTTTTTGTAACAACTTTCCTCCCATTGCCTCAAAGACCATTATTCTAATTGCCAAAGGTTTGTTGCTGCCCATTCTGTGGATTCAAAGATTTTAATTAGCTGATGAGACATCATGGAAAGTGGGGTCCTACGGAACCACTTCAGAGCACAGTGTGAACCTCACTTAACTCCCATGCCAGGCATATAGTCAAACCTTAGAACTTATTTTAAATGCACCACTAAAACCTCTATTTTGATTTATAATTTGATTAACCAGAACATTAGACAAGTTTGTGGGTACCAAGAGCACAGCAGATGTGAGACACCACTGCTGTTTTCTCACCCCCTGCTTCGCTCTCCTCCATCCTCACCTGGCTGAGCTCCACAGCTCCAGCTCTCCTCAGGGGTGGCATCATTCCTGACAGGACACCTCCTTCTCAGGCTGGATGCTGCCTCCACAAGGGCCCAAAGAGCTCCTGCCTTTCTGTAGCCAAGGTCTCCTCCTCCTGCAGGCCCACCGTGCATCCGACGCCTCTCGGGATTTGGGAGGATTGGTGCCCCAGGCGAGGGGACTGTCCTTCCCTGAGGTCCTCCTGCTCCCTCTGCTCAGGGAGCACCTCTCAAAGCATCATTCTCACCACAAAGGCATTTTCCGTAAGTTAATTGTCTCGATCTTCTTTGTGAATTAAATTAAATTGGGATCATCAAGCACATACTGTCAGCTTTAGCTTCAGGCATCTTCACCTTAAGATAATTTCTAACAGCAAAGGATGTCTCAAAACATGTGGCTGCTAACACCCTTCAAATCACATCAATGGCTAAGGAAAAAACAAATGTAAACCTTCTTTCTAGGAGATGCCTCATCTTGCCCCATTTAACAAGGAAGACAGACAAGAATGATAACATTGTTCCTTTTCGTATTAATTGGCAGAAATTATCTTTATTAGAAAAATGAATTTTTCATATATTTACAATTTTTACATCATGTTATACTTGGCACATGTGTTCTTCCAAATAGTTATATACATTTCAGTACACACAGACATTCAAGTCCCCCATTCCCTTAATGTTTTTCTACATATTTAACAAAAAAAAAAAAAAAATGAACACAATACAATTTGTCAGACAACCATAATAATTATATATTTCTCTATCATAAAAAGTTTGAAGCAAACTTTTTTTTTTTTTTCTTTTTAAAGATATGTTTCAAAATATTTATACAGTATTAGCACTCAGTCATGCACTGGGTTAGAATATGGTCAGGGTGAACTGCAGTGAGACAGGATGTGAACACAGGAGAGAGGAGTGTGACCCCCAGCTCCCCCCTACGCTGCTCGGGGGCAGCTCCAGCCTCCCCCAGGCCTCAGAGGAAGGGGCAGAGGCTGCAGGGGGAGCTGGGCGCTCACGAGTCTGTGCCACACAGCAGCTGAAACTGCGTGTGCTCTAATTCATTTCACTTTGCTAAACCTAGCTAAAAAAAAAACAGGCAGTAATTGGAATGTCAGAACTAGATTTTAAAGCTTCCCTTTCCCCCAAACCCTTTCTTTTGAAGAATCCATTCGATTGTGAATTTTACAATGAAATTCTGGATTCTCTAAAAAAATGATTATTTTATGGTTGATTCCACTTCACCAATATTCTTTTATTTCTACTCTAACATCCTGATTTGTTTTCCCAGGTGTTAAGAGCTCTTCAAATCTCTACTATTCTTTGCTAGTAATCAAAAATTTGTGACTTACACTTTGGTTTGAAGTATGACACTTTTGAGACTGTTACAGCAAATTGTACTAGGAAATAACAGAAGTGACAGGATTTTTATTTTACTGTGTATGGAACTGAATGGTTCCAAGATCTCTGGTAGAATTTTATTTTTGGCATACAAATTTCTCCTAGTGCAATGTAGGTTAGTGCTCCCAGTAATTGATACAAACTATTACACCTGGAGTTCTTTTTTCCCATCAAAAAAATAATATTCTTCCAACTGCACTAGTTACTAGTTTTCTTTGTTTAAAAAAATCCTAATTTAATGTTGTGAATTCTTTTTCTCAGTTGCATTTCATTTTTCATAGTTCAACTGCAATTAACTTCTAATCAAACTCAAAAAAAAAAACAATACTCGAAACTGTTAATAAGTTATTGTAGAATCTTTGTCACAACTCTGGATTTCTGTCTTGCCCCTCATTCTCCCCAAAAAACTTTATACATATACATATTTATATATAGCTTATATATATACACATGTATATGTACAAAAACTGATCAAGACAACACATTAAATTGACATTATTCAAGTAAACAGGTAAAAATGTTTTTCAAAGTGTGATTTGAGATTTTTAAAATATTTCTGGTGGGTTTTGTTTAGCAGCACAGAAATATTAGTGTTTCATCTAAGCCCACAAATATCCTTAAACAGGATGAAAGGAAGCACAAAATGCCCTTGAGGTTTAGTGTGAATTTGAATCTGATGAATTAAAATCAACATTATAAACTCACAGGTGAAGTGCTTGTGAGACCCTGACATGTATGGATGCAAATTTTGCATAAAATGCAGTGATGGGTTAAGAATCAGGTAGGAGTTTGCCTAACACATTAATGAATTCTGTTTGTGCCTCCTGGTTTTAGCAGGGAAGGCACGAGATCCACTGTGCACGTGGGTGTGAGTGTGAAGACAGAGAGTTCAGGCTGTTCTTCATTGGTGCAAAGTGGATGTTCTGAAATGAGCAAGACTATTCCAAAATATTACACCTGATATCAAGTATAAAGTGCTAACAGCTCTTACTGGAATTGCACTGGTTTCCTTCCTAGCTGCACGCAATTCAACATGATGCAATTTCCAAACCTTTGCAACATGAGGTTTTAAAACATGGGGCTTTTTAAAACTGACCATGAACTGCACTCAGGATCCGCCCTCCCATCACTCCCTCAAATACCCCTATTTAAGTCAAAAGGTGTTTTGTCCACATTTGGAATCCAAACCTAGACTAAGCAAAAATTTTCTTGAAACCAAGTTCTGCTCCAAAACATACTTGCAATGAGCAGTAAATAAAATCTGACCCTATAGAATTTATTTTTTCTTGGCTAAGGTGGAAAAAATTGGTAATTATGCAACTTTCTCTTTCAACAACAGCTCAGTAATTACTTCCAACAAATTATTCCAAGGGTTTTTTTTTTTTAAGTTTTAGTTAGAGCAGTATAAATTTAGAAAAGAAGCCATTTCCACACTTATGCCTTGGTGGAAATCTCCACATCACCAGTACTAGCAAGCACAAAAGCCTGTGCATGGAGAGATGTGATTGTGCCTTACTCACCACTGCTAAATCCTGCCTGGCATGCAAAAGCCATTCTGGAGCCTGCCCAGCCTGCATGGGAGAACACATTGGTGCACACACCAGCCTCTCTTCGCTGGGGATTTTGTTCTGGAGGATCCTTCCTCAGCTACCTAAAGATGACCAGATGTGGATCCCATGAGCTGACACCGAGTTTAAGGTCAGTCTGAGTTTCAGGTCAGACTAAGTTTAAGGTCAGTCACCAGGCCAACGGAGCCTCTCTGGCCAAGATTTTTAAACCATCATGAAAAGCAATCCTTTTCCTATGGCTTGGTTATCACAGCAAGCATCAATTCCAGCTCTTTTGGACAGCAACTCTCTGAATTATTCCATGTGTCCTAGCACAGAGCAATCCTGACCCAAACCAGTCCTTTAGCTCCTTCTGTACCCAGTACCAAACACTACAACAAAAGCTGCTAGTGGATTTCTAGATGTGGGAGGTTTGGAAAGGAGAAAACCACTTAAAATAAAGCACTGCTGAAATGTGTCCCACAGCTTTGGGAGATTACTCACGCATGACTGGTTGGAAGGTGTATGCACGCACGCCTGTGTATACTGTATATATATTTAGGTTAACAAGTTTAAACTATTAATAAACAGCATCTTATGGTATTTGGTAATTAAAATATCAGGCTTGTGTCGTTCAAAATAGTGCAACCTACATAGCAATATACAGGAAAATTACACACATTGTTCCTATTACCATTAATATGCTTGTGCATATCAAGATAACAGGATACCCTTTCCATAGGATTAACCATTTGCATATTTAATTGTATTCTTTGGCCCATTTTCCTGTGAAACCTCATATGAAAACATAAAGACTTTGGCTTTAAAAGAAAAAGGAAATTCCCGCTTTTACAGCTACTTTCAGAAACTTAAGTAGAATTCAAATTATTTTAGTTAAAAATTATCATCTCCTCCAGAAACTGCAGACCCCTGTCACTAACCAACCCCCCCAAATAGTGTGGCTAACTGTGAGCCGCCAATTTCTTTTTATTTTCACTTTTGAAGATCATTTACACTTGTATTGTTGCACAGCACATCCTCCAAAAGCGTTCTGGACTCCTCTAAATCTGGTCCCAGCTGGGAACAAGGAAGGTCCCCGTCCCCAGGAGCGCAGAAAGGCAGAGCAGCCTCGCCAGGGCCTTCCACTGCATCACTGAGTCCAAGTTCAGGGTTTGCAATGTGAGACAGAAGCCAAAATACATTCCCAAAAAGGTTTTTGCCATTAAATACCATTATTCAACGGGCTCAGGAAAAGAAATTATCAGACAAAAGAATCCTGTAGTAATGAAGTAACACAAATCTCTTCAAAGCGGTTATTCTTATGTACTGCAATGCACAAAACAAATTTAAAAATGTAATCTCATAATGCATTTGCTGAGAAAAACATATCATTTCTTCTAATAGTACCAGAAGTGCAAAACAAGACATTCTCCATTAAAATTTCATGTCACTGTAAATATTACCATTTTCCCACATTAAAGCTTAGTACCATTTCTGAGAAGTGAGGAAACTTTCATCAATTCCCAGAAGCAAAGTATCATCTTACTTGGAACTTTACAGTGCACTGAATAAGTATCACAATATTTATTGGTATTTATTTTCACAGTTTTCTAACGTGCACAGAAATATAATTTTTGAAATATATTAGTGAAAACAAATACTAATACAAAAGGGAAAGGACAAAACATCTAGTAGTATAACTGCTTATCACCACTACTTTTTAAGAGTTCAGAGAGTCGAACCCATCTCTTTTAAATATGTAATACTATATTTAGTGTGGTTATCTATTAATAAAGGTATTGCATGACAATGTTACAGCATGGCTATATTCTCTACTAATTTAGCCTTGTTTCCAATACAGGTAAAGAATTAAGCAAAAGGAGTAAAAATTCTCATTTAAGCGCAAAACAACAAAAACCTGGTAAATAGTGAGGTAACTTATTTTTACTTATATTATTTCTGGTTCTTAAATTATAGATATGACAAAATCCTCACAAAATCAGCAGTGGATTCTTACAGCTGTTAGAATGGCAGAAATTTTTTTTAAAAAAAGAACAGTTTAAACCATGGCAGATACATTCTGCAGTATGGAACAAAAAAGCTGATGATCCCACGAGGAGAACCAAGTGCATTTTCACTGCATTGCAGGGTGATGCACACCTGTATTCCTGGCTTCCAAAGCCACAGGACTTTGGAAGAGCACATATTTTTAGAGCGCATACTCTGTACACAGGTCGAGAGAAGCAGGGGGAAAAAAAAGTTAAAGCTTAAGAAAGGGAAACAAATGAAGAGCTTATTTACAGAGAGTGCAGGAACCGTCCCCAGCAGAGCAGGGAGAAGCAGGGCAGGATTGCAGCTCCCCTCGAGAGCACAAGCAGCCACCTCCCCTCTGACAGACACCGCTGCGACACGGCAATGGGGCGAGCATGGGGGCAGCTCCACAAGGACAGTGAGGAACTCGACAGGAGCTTCACACCAGGGACAGGATGGACACGTCAGACAGACACTCTGCATGACCAGAAACATGTAAGAGACAGCACAGCCCTGAGGCTACTCCCGTTTAACCACAGCTTCTCAGGTGACTCCAGCTACAGCACATCGAGCCCTTCTTCCATCACACCACGTTCCTGTCTGTGCTTATGCCCACATCACAAAGAAATACACAGCTGTGATTAAACTGAGCTCCCTCAAATGCTGACATGCTGCCAATACATTAAAATAGGACAGTACAGGTGAGTTTGGGCAGGGAAATGGCTCGTATCATAAGTCACACTTTGAAAGGCCTTTATGTTCTTTCAGAAGTTCCTTCAGTACTGCTAAGTTTGGAAGGCTCAGCTCTCAATAAAAAGGAAGTTTAATTAACAAAAAAAAAATTATTGCTGAGAAAATAATTTAAGTCTATCCCTGGAAAACTGTTTTTATGTCGCAAAACCCAGACTGTCCTACTCAGGAAAGGTATCTGCTTTAAAAGGACTTTTGAGCTAAGATAGGACCAGAGCTGGGAAAGAAGGGAATGTATGACACTCATCTTGAAAAAAGCACAGAATGTGATGATTAACACTTGACACAATCTAGCCAAGCCACAGGACAGTTATTCTTTTATATTAAGTAGGAGAGGATTTTTTTTCATAAAAGTTCTGTTTTCATTAGGTTTTATATATTAAATATCTTAAATGCAATGTAAAATAACAAAAAGGATATTCAACTCTTAAATTCGTCCTAAATCCAGGCAGATTCTCAGACCCTTAGATTTGTGACAAAATTTCTGTTCTACATTGATAAACCCAGCAAGGGAGGGAACAGTACCAAAATCTTCCCCATCTCTAAGGTGCATATGCTACACTGCAGAAATATGGAAGTGTAAACTTATTACACAAGGATTAGATTCTGCCACTTTTCTCCCATGCTGGGTAGTCACGTGGTATAAAGCAAATTATTATCCCAACTATGCAGGGGGTATTGGAAACCCCAACAAAATCCCTATTTTCATGAGCACAGGAACCTATAACACCTCCTAGGCTGAACCTGGTACTCACTGACAGATTTACCTGGCAGATTTTTGAGGCTGGGGGTAAACAGACCATTGCTTTTCTACGCCCACCTAACTGAGCCATCTGAGTTAGGAGCCTATACTTTCTAAAAAGTCAACAGAGAGAGGCAATATATTTCTGGACACATCCCCCAAATAACTGCTCCAGAGCCTTCAGTCCTCTGAACTTCCATCCACAGGGAATTTGCTTTCTCTTGCTTTCTCTCTCTCTCTCTCTCCCCACTGGTAACAGAGCTTAGCTATCCAGCACAGAAACCCAAAGCTACTCTCACGGCTCTAGCCTTTGCTTCCTTTAAAACTGTAAAAAAACATTTGCTTTCATCAGGGGAAAAAAAAAAAAAACAAAACAACCACACCTGATTTCTCTTGTGAGCCTTATTTCACCTCTTAAGTGTTCCTGAAAGACCATAAAGAGACATGTATTTATGAGATGCTGCCAAAACACAGTGAGCTGGCGGTGATTTCATTTCTGTTTGTCCACAGCACTCTTTTTTCCTAACCAAGCTTCTTAGATAGCAGAGTAATGAGTTCTGAGCAAAAGCTGCAAAAACATTAAAGTAAATTTTCCAAAAATGCAAAATCTCCTAATTTTCCTTAGTTTTATCTTATATATTAAAATATCTTATTTCCATGCTTTTAAATTAGTGGGTGGCTACACTGTTCTAAGAAACACAAGCAGAACACAAAATCTATTTGAGAGAAAAAAGGAAAATTTACTGTGGTGAAAAGGGAAAGACAAAAACATGAAGAAATTCTACAATATCTTTAAAAGAGGAAAAAAAAGCAAGAGGCAGGTATGTCTACATAGCTGTTTTTACCTCCATGTACCTACTGCATTCCTCAGCAATTCAATATCCTGCCTCCACAAAAGGTGTCGTCCAGGAGCAGTGTAACACTACAGGACATGCTACCAAGAATGGCCCATATCATTTACAGCCTGATTCAGTTCCAGCTGGAGTCACGGGAAATCGTGGTGATAGGAATGACCAACAAACTGCTAGAGCTGTAATCAGGAAAATGTAACAAGTCACCAGCACCATCCAGAAAGGTACAGAAAGGATGGCCACTTATGCAGGAAGATTCTTTTCTCCTCTTCAAGTATAGCAGCAGCTAGAGTGAGAGAGAGGGAAATACAGAAAGTCTTGATCTCGGTTTAATTGAAAGTCAGTGCAAATATATCAACAAAGCTCAGGCAAAATTCAGAATTCCACGCGCTCTAGGCTGAGCCTCACAAGCTGTGGCTTGTGGCTCTGTTGAAGATTTTTCTTCAACTTCTCAGCTGCTTCTTCTTTACACGAGCACATCTGCAAGCACACCGGTACTGCCCTCAGCCCTGCCTCAGCTCTCCTTCCCCCTTCATTGACTCGGATTTATGCCAAGATCAAAACAACAAAAGCATGCAGACTCTGACTCCCTCTACTTTCAGTATCTGGTGGGTTTTTTCCCCTCTTTAAGGCAGCATCTTATATTTCCATGTGAACAACTGCTGTGCAACATTATCAAGTCTTCCCTCGGTCTCGTTATTTTGGTTTAGGGCAGGTGGTTGTATTGCATATTGCAGATAATAATAATAAATCTCTACGGTCACCGGAAATCTGCTCAAATCAGAAAAAGCAAACACTGCAATATATTTTGTTGTAGCTAATTTGCTTGTACATTTCAGAGAAAGATAAATCCACCTGGGTTGAGGATGTTTACAACTGAATCTCAAGAGAGAAAATGTAAATGGGAATTTTTCTTTCCCACAGCTTCCCATACAGTACTCGTATAAATATTGAATATAATGTGTGTCTGGTTAGATAGAGATGATGATACAAAAGACTTGGAGTGATCAACAAATACTTGAGAGCTTAATGATGATGTGAAAGACAAGAGCCACCACTGAGTTTTATGATTTACTGGGTAAAATGCTCAGCAACTTCCAAGGCAGGATTTGGCACGACATCAGCAAATACCATATCTGCTGAAACACACTAGATAGTTCAAAACACTTTGGATTTTGGTTAATATACTATGATTTGGACTGGATATTAAAATTTGGCTGAAATAATTTTATTATAGCCATTACAACATTATGCCTTCAGTGCATTTGCCTTCCTGTAGACATAAGAGCAAAGCATACTTGTGTCTTTGGGAAAAGGTTTGGGTTCATAACAAGTAGTGTTCATCCCACAGACATCCTAACCCCGCTTAGCTCACACAACTCTTCCTAGGGAATCTCTCTAAGGGCAGGTAAGGAACTTCTGTTTATAAAAACTCCCTCCAGTGAGGAATCAGAAAGCATCCCATGTGAATCAGGGCCAATAATTATGACCAAATGTTGAATAAAAAATACCCAAAACATATTTTTACCTGAACAGCATAGAGATACCCATAGATATGCTTTCTGATCATACTTAAAATAAAGTATACTGAGATTATTGGAAGCTGGAAAGAGACTCGGAAGCCCAAATCTCATTACATTTCATTCTTTAAAAAATATCATCCTTCACCACCATGGTGAAGGTACAAATACCTTTGCAAATACCAAGAACTCATTCTGGACTTTGATAGCCAAAGTCAGTTTAAATCTGTTTAATTTAAAAAAAAGCTGTAAACAAAATTCAAGAAACTTTATTTTGACTATCCCTACACATCTCCAATTTATATTATCTCTCATTTGCAACTCTGTTCTGCAGTATGCTGTTCTAAATTAAACACCTTGCATACTGCACCTCTGGCATGCAGATACTTCAATTACAGCTGACAGGCACGATTCTGCTGAAAAGAGTTTCAGTTTAAAGAAAAGTTAGGATAATATTCACATTTTCCAATTCACAGTGGTAATGGTTTCCCTGCTCACCGTTCTTCAGTGAAATGGAGGGAATAATGCTTGAATAATCTAAATTTGCTCTACACAAAAATCCTAAAGCAATTCTCAGAGTAGCAGTAAAATGGGAGAGCACCACCTCTGGAACACTTTCAGTAGTTAAATGTATTAATAATTATATTTACTTCTTTAGTTGAAATTAAATTTGCAGTTGTACGCTCTTCTCCTGAAAGGCTTCCTCTTTTCCCTTTCATGCTCCCTTATGGTTAAAATCTAGTGGGTTTTTTTATTCCAGTGAGGGTATGGAGGGGTGTGTAGCAGACATTTTATTTGTGAAATAATCTGATTGACATCTATAGAAGGAAAAGTCATATAACAATGCATCCCTGTTATGTGAATACATTTGTGTATCAGTAAGTGATAATAAAGATACTGTTTCTTAGTTACATGTGCATATATTCACTTTATACAACAGACTTGATTGGAGAGGTTAGAAAAATGGTCTGATGTTCAACAAATATGCACAATATTGTGGAAGGAAGAAGTCCTTCCAAAGGTGTTAATCCTTCTCTGTGTATGGAAATAAATGGTACCACGCTCCTCACTGAGCACACTGAACTTATGGCTGTCGGTGTTTGATACTGTATTAACAGCTTTAGTACTATTAATATACAATTAATTAGTTGTCACTAATACACTATGAACAAAGAACTACAGTGGGTTGGGATTTGGTTTGGGAAGTGAAAGAATAAAAGAAATACTATACAGCCCTGAGTAATCACCAGTAAGGGGCAAATGCAAACTTACGTACACATTAGGCCTCAAGGTTACTAATAAAGTCCACAGCTCCATAGTAAGTGCCATATAGTGATATCTAAAAATATATACTCTGGATTAGGCAGCTGTGAAATTTCTGACAAGATTACTGCAAACTTTTCAATGAGCTTACTTTGTAATGGTAAGTGCATGTGCAATATAAGAAAAGCATTTGTACATGAACATTAACCAATATCCATGGGGCTTCCTTTTGGTACACAGCAGTTCACATGTTTGGGGTTACTGCCTTCCCATCTACTGTCTGTCAGTCTAGAAGGAACATCCTAATTTTGTGCTAACACACTGTATTTTATTTATTAAGGTCCTGGGGTTTGGGTTTTTTTAAATTATTATTTGGCTTTGAAAATGATTATGAAGCTAAAATATATTTTTGGAAGTCTTAGCTTTCTGTTCTCTTTTACTTTTGAATCTGTGCAAATGCATCCCTATTTCTTGTTGTCTGTGTCATACTACATGCATACCATATTGCTTATCCAGTACTAGAAAATCATTAAACATTTCTAAGGACAAAAGTACATTGAATGATACTTAGCAACATAAATTAGAATAACCGAAATAGTAAAATAGTTAGGTACAAAACAGCATAGTTGCCAACATATATTGGGGCTATTTCAGTACAACTTGCCATTTATATATAAAGCACACATAAATGGCTATTTTTTTATCCTTTTTAACAAGACATATTTTAAAAGGATAGATCAGAGCATACCAGTTTACCTATTCATGTACAAAAGTACATTGGGAAAGGGAGAGGTTTACGTGTCATTTACCAGAGCAGGATACTGTTAAAGGAAAAATTCTCCCTCTAAGATGGTGGCAACTATTCTTTCCCTATAGATAAAGTGTTCATGGAAAATTTAAACATCTGATTCAATGCTAGGCCTTTTCTTATACACACGTGTATTGCTACAGGTATTTAAAAACCTTGGAGTTGAGTACAAGCTATTCCTATTTGCAACGTAAGGCAAAACATGCTCTGAAATGTACATGTCATTATGGATCCGACCATCCCTGGAAGAGTATGATGCTGTAGACTGTATGGATGACCTTAAATAATTATCATTTCTTCCTCTTGTTGGCAATGAATGTTTATAAAGATCAGCTGGACTTCGCCTAAGAGATAAATGCTGGTCATCACGATAGGAGTGCAGGAAGGGGTTATCATCTGAGTGAACAGCGTACAGGGACTTGCTCCTCTTACTGTCCTCCAGAGCATGGGTTAAAAGTGAGGCCTTGTTGCCCAACAGTTTGCTTGAGGGAACACTAAACATGCTTGCATATGGACTACTTTGAAGAAATTTCTCTCTTTCTTTCAAGCTTATACTACGAGAAGGTCTTCCAATATCAATTTCCCTGGACTTATCAGCGATATTATCAAAAGAGTGTTGCCTGCTAATCCTCAGTTTATTCTTTTTATGATATTGCAGAGCACTACTTTGTGACCAAGTACGCTCATATATTTCTTCAGGAAGTGATAAGTTCGTTGTGTCCTGCAGCATCTGATCTTCCTCAATGTCATAGAGGTTCCCCATCCGCAAGCATGCATCGCATTTATAGGGAGATCTGGTCGAGTAGTGCCCCGCGTAGGTGGGCATGTTGAGACAGCTCCTGCAGTGCGTGGAATTCTGCCTGAACCTATCGTTCATGTCACCTAGGGAAGTATTTTTTTCTTTGAGAGTGTAGTGCTTTCCATAGAGTTTATACTGGTCATTATTTGGAAGACTGTCTTCATTATGTGATGGAGTCCTGTTGGCGTGCTCGGCTTTCCTGTAGTTGTCGTTGTGATCTTGGTAAACGTCAGGAAGCTCTACGGGTTCTGGAAGGACAATGTTTTCGATGTACTGAGGCGTGTCCAAGCGGAATCCTGGCTCCTTGTCAGCATCAATCGTGTAGATTTTATCCCGTGGAGAGCCCTGTTTGGTTTTCAGATATGTCAGTTCCACATCACTAGTGTCTTTTGGGTATTTTGATGCTACTGTCCTTTTTTTAAAATTGTCCTTGGTTTTGTGGTGCTTGTTGTTGTTTTCAGCTTCCATGTGGCAAGTAGCTCTGCTTGATGTCTCTGAGACATCTGAATGGACAATCTCTTCAGGAAGGTATCTTTGGCTTTTCAATGAAAGCTGCCTGTTTTCCTCAGACCCGTTTTCTCTCTGGGAACCTTGGCCCTGACGCACAGAATCTTGGCGTAAAGATTCAACAGATTTCATCCAAAGCTGCCTGGGTCGGGAGTTCACTTTTGCTTCTGTTGTTACTGCAACCTCTACTGTATTTGGATTGGATTCATTCAGTGTGAGAGGATGCTGCCCTTGGAAAACATAATTGTTCAGATTGTCCTTGTGTCGATTGCCAGGAAGTGTCTGCAGTTCACTTATGTTGTCACCAAAAAAGTTGTCCTTTGTCTGAAAGGATCTGTTATCAGAAAATACCAAGTTTCCCTTATCCATGACCATGTCCATAATCAAAGAACCCCTCTGAATAAAATCAGTTGTTCTTTTGGGGGAGTCAATTCTTGAAGGGTTGATATTGGTCATGTTTTTCGCCGTTCGCAGCAGTTTTAACATGTTGGTTTGTGAATTGGTCAAAGAAAAGTCAGGAGACTTCTTCTTCTCTTCAATGTGTACTCCATGAATGCAACTGTAAATACCCTGTAATATGAGTAATATAAGACAAATTAAATCACTAAGTATAACTTTTTACAACTTCCATTTTAGTTTTAATTAGCAATAAAGAAAAATTAAACATTTCTTATCTCATTACTGGAAAGATTAAAAGTACATCTCCAACTTTTTATCATTTCCTTGCATTGAAATGGAGGAATATTTTCTGCTGTATCTATTAGAACAACAAAGGAGAAAAATTGCCAGTATTTCACAAACCAGTGGTCTGTCTTGGCCTCCCCAGCTTATTCCACAATACAAGATTAGAAGGTACCCCAAAGGCTTCCCTAATCTTGTCACAAAATGAAACTAACCTTCAGTAATAGATACTCTCTTATTTTAAACCAGTGATTCAGTTTCCCCTCTAAACAAGCCCATAGTGGGACTATTTTATTGGAGATTAAGGTATTCTTCACTTGTACTGAAATAAAAAGGCTTCTAGCCATCATATTTTAGCTTTTCTGATCCCTATCTCAGTACATGTGAAAAAAAACCAGCTCTTTTTAAAGCTCCATCTGAGTTAATTTGGAGCAAAAGGCTGAAGCCCATTTTCTCACTTCAACCTCTTTGGTCACTCCTGTGAGCCCAATTGACATTTCCAACCCTGCGAACTAGCAATTCTCCGACATTTACCTTTGGCATAAATACTTCTTTTCCCCTGCATTTCTTAGGAGAACATCATATAAAAAAGGCCAGAAACATAAAGTTCAAATATAAAATGTGGAGGTTAAGGTGCATGTGGTTTCTAGACAATCCCCAACAGGGTAGTGCAGACTATTTTTAATGCAGTTCCAAAATGCTCCAATCTACTCAACAGGGTAATTGCAGCACACTTTAAAGCAATTAGCCATTTTAGTATCATTTTCAGTTCTCCTCAGCTATATAAAAAATCCAGAAAAATCAATTATCTAATGAAAGTTCTATCTGTTTTAAAAATATATACAGAAAAAACCCAACCAATTTGTCAAAAATAATAGATTAAGCCACATTTCCATATTTTTTACAAGTATCAGTTTCTTGCATAAGTAAATCCCCTTTGGATCTGGTAAAGTTATCATTAAAACTTGCCTTAGTGTCTAACCAGACATAAACGATACCTGTGTTTGACCTTTTCTGATACAGTTTATTAAAGTTTTTTATCAAAAAAAGCTTACAAAAATATTCCACTGTATTTCTATAAATTAAGATTCTCTTGCTTAAGAAATGCACAAAGCCAACAGTTAATGTTTCTTACTAAATTAGTATTTATTTTGTTTGGATTTTAAATGTGGAAATTAATATATTTCCTTCATCTACCATTTCTTCATCGAAATTCCCCTTTACTGTATTTGTTTTCAGTATTCAATTACTGATTATCCCAGTATAAAATAATTCATAACCTAAAAATTCCAATGGATTAAGACTTCCCAAAGACTGCAAGTACATCTTAAGCCCATTGACTACTCCAGAGCACCACACTGCTGCTCTAATCTGGATTTTAAATGTTCAGGGGGGAATAAAAGGAAGGATAATATTTTAGGGAGGCAGTGTTTATTCCTTCTGTTGCCTAAAGGAGAAAAATGAAAGCAGTACTGACCCTGCTGATTGAGAACAGCAATCCTGGCCTATCTGAGCAGACTCCAGTGAAGCAGAATCTGAGTTTCCAGTAAAATAAGTGCTCCCAGACAAAGGTTATTAAGCTGAGTGCCATGGCTGCTGCGAGCATGTAAAACACTCCTGCCATGTTGTCGATGTCCAGCTGGCTGCTCATGACTTCGTTCTTCTCGTTGTGACAAATACCAGTCAGCCACAGGGTTTCTAACTCTTCCATTTCCCCTAGGGAGAGCAAGGAGTCAAACCAGTTAAAATGCAAAAATCACTGCTCACAGAATTCGAAAGTCTTTGCAAGTTTAAAAATACAGCACCATTTAATGCTTCATTCGTGGAGCACTGCAGACTTATCGAGCCAGGAGTTGCAAATATAGCAGATTTCAACTCACAGCACCCTAGTTTCAGATGTCCTCAGATTTCATAAATTACGTGGGAAGCTGGATGCTCTAGAAAGCAGGATCTGTGGTTTAGACAGAACTTTCTTCTGCTTGCTATAACTATTAGGACTTGTTATAGAGAGTGGAGTGAGTTAGTGAAGAGCTGGGACAGGCTGTAGTGATCAGAGAGAGAACTCATCAGAGAAGCATCCTGACACTCAACCAGACCCTTCCATGCCCCCTCCTCTCCACTGCCCTGCACTTGCACCTCCCTGATCCACTCTGGCCCCTTCCTTTGGCCCTTCCCTTCAACATCACAAGACACATTTCACAAATTCTTGTGATTCTTTTAGAGCGTGCCATGAGAAGTTTGTTCTTTCCCATCTGATCTGTTAAAACCTTATTTCTTCTTTGCAAATAAGCTGCAGAGTTGTGGCTGAAGCTCTCCTGACACATGTGGTCTCTGCATTCATCTCTGGTTACCTATTCCCTTGTGCTGCTGCCATTCCAGCTACCTGGGCAGCACCAGAAACACCAACAGCCTCATCCTGTGCCTGAAATTGAGCATTTCTGGTTCTGGCTGTGCCACATCCATTAAAACACTTCATTTACTTAAAGCTAAGGAAGCAAATCCACTCCCTCTCTCTTGTGTACTCTTAACATTGAATCCATATTTCACTGATGAGATTTGGCCTCGGATGAAGGACACTGTCACCTAGCAGTGCTTGCTACTGCCAGCATGGACAAAGGTGGGCAAGAAACTGCAATTGTTCCTGCCAACATTTTTTTTTTATTATTATTATTTTGCATGATTGACTAATTTTCAAACATTTTGTGTTGTTCTTACTGAAGCACTGCATAGGCATACAGGACTTTTCACTCTCTTGGGATATAGTCGGCTGAGTAAATATTTTATAATTTTTAATGTCATAAACTTCATTGTTTATGGAAAATACAGCAGGCAATGTAGAGGGTCAAAAAGGACAGTATTAAAAGGACAGTATTAGCTTTCTTGGTGTGTTTTTCAGTCTAAGACATGGCTTCAATGTGGGGGAAGAATTCCCATGGTACCAATCCCTAATCCTTAGCCAGTGATTAGGGAATAAATTTTCAGTATTATTATAATTCATACATCCATGGAAAAAAAGAACAGAAAAAAATGGCTAGGAGAAAATTGACATTTCAGCTACCTTCAAGCTAGACTAGAAGATCAATGACCTGCTGTGAAAAAGCATTTTGCAGGATAGAGTGCCAGGGCACCAGGAAAGCTGCAGACCACAGATAATTTGGATGTGAGTTCCAATTGGAAATGGAACACAACACTGTGATGGAAAATTGCTTCTCAGAGAATGTGAATGAAAAACTGAAGTAGAAAGGACAAGTTCTGATGCACTTTAGCAAAGGCATTTCACAAATTTGTAAGAGGGATTATTCGGTCTCTAGCTAATTCCGAATTTAATTTTGTGCTTGAAGCACGACTTGAACCTCTACATCTGCAAAAGGCAATGTGTCTTCTCCCAAATTACAGTGCTCAATCTTCAAAACACCTAAGAGCATCCCAAAGAAGAAAGTCAATCCTAATGAATCTTTAAAATCTTCTAATCCAGGACATTGGGACAATAAATTATTAATTGTAACAGTATAGATATTGCACACATAGATAATTGGGGTTCATTATTGCATTTCCATATCTTAGAACATTTGGATTTCTTTTGTTCTGCTAAACCTCACTGGACTGTTTCCCTCGTCTCACTTTCAAGTCCTCCCCAAGGTCTATGAATAAAACTCACAGAGGCCATGGAAGAGAAAAGAACCCAAGTCCAAAGAGAGAGCAATATTTCTGGTCTGTGCATTAGCTGAAGCTCTGCCAATCAGATCTCATCACTTCCCACAGGAAAACTCACATCTCCCATGATTGTCAGGCATCAATTTGATTTGACTGCTGTGCCCTTTCTCTGTTCATAACAAAATTCACGAAGGAATTTAAACCTCTATTTTATTACTGTTTCCTCTGTGTTCCTTTCCCTTTGGCATGTACATCTAAAGTAACTATTGATAATCCAGCAACCTTTCCAAAAACATCCCGACAGAAATGAACTAAGCTTGTTTTGAGTCAAGATAAATGACAGTGCCCTAGCAAGTAAAGAAGAACAAAGCATCCCAGAGCCTTGCAGATCCTACTATTGCAATATCCCTTCCATAATATCAGACAAGGACAGCAATCAATGTTAATTAATGCTCAAAAGGAATCCATATTTTTAAGACAGCAAAGCACTGTTAATCATTGGATTATCATATCTATGGAATGATGCTGTCTGGGAATGGACATATTAGCTGATAATTGTGGTCTCTCCATATAAAGCAGTTGCCATTTCCAGTATATATTTTTATACATGTGCATAAATATTTACATGTGTGTGTGTGTATGTACACATAGAAGCACAGACAAAACTGGCAATAACTTAACTGTAATAACACTTCAGCATAGCTGACCCTATAAAACAGAAAAAAATGCCCAGTCTTCTTATTGCTTTTCCTGCCCATTACACTTTAAATCAGATATTCACAAAAACCATAACATTTTTATTACAAAATCCTCAGGCATGAGAAACTTTTTTATGTGTGGTTTCAATTCATTCCTTATTAAAATCTATCACTTCCAAACTTAGTCTGGAGTTTGAATTCAAAACATTGAACTTTGAGGCTAGTTATAATTTGGTTCAGAAAATAAATTCATTTAAAAGAACAAAGTCCATTTGGAGCAATGCTGTTTTTCAAATCCTTTTGGGTGGTCTGGCTTGTGAGCTGAATGTGCAGGGTGATGACACTTATGGCAATATATTACACTTGGCAATTGAAAGGCCAGCAATTAGTGATTACCAGGCACTGGAGAGTTCAGTCATCCCTGTGTGTGCATAATACTCATTAGCAAGTGGGAGCTCCAAATATCCCATAAAACAGACCTTGAAATTCTAAGTCAGCAACCTCAATATCCATAAATGCCAGGCCTCACTGAACTGTTAATGGAGTTCAAGTCAGCATCTAACTGGGGGTGGGGGTGGGGGTGGGGGGGTCTCCAGTTACTCATAAATATTAATCAGACTTATTTTAAGGGGTTTTGTTTCCACTTCAGGCACTTACTGAAGGAAACTAATGCCACAATCATTTCCTACCTTCATTCATGTGTGGACTAGATTAACGTGTAAATGAACAGCTGCAGATCTCAGCAGCAAAGTACATCATGACACTAGCAAAGACCAGAAAATGAAGTGTCACTGTGTATTTGACAAAAAAAGTACAGTGTTTATTTTCTGTTTAACACATCCACAATCTATTTAACCTGAAAAACTCACAAATGACTACATGATTCCTACACTAAGAGATATTTTAAAAATTGTATAGCACTGTATAATAAAAGATCTGCTTCATTTATAATGTAAGAATGAGCATAAGCAAGTGCTTTAAAAATCCATAGTTCAAGCAATGTGCAGTGTCTGCAGTATTCATTCAAAACACACTCCAATAAATTGCAACATTCCAGCTCTCTCACTGGTAATCCAGCACTATTTACAATGGGTTCAGGTTACAGCACTCCCATCCCTTTGTGCTCCTCCTGGGTTTGTTCCTGTGGCTATGGAGCTCTCTGCTGGGGCTGCTATTTGCACAGAAACCTGCCATTGGGCCTGCACATCCCACAAGGGCCTTCCTTTCTACATAAACTCCTCTGGCCTATTTCACACATCCTGGGAAGCACTGATAAACTGTCCACTGAGTCCCCCAAACAATTTTGTCACAATAAAAATTTCATTATCCAGACACAAAAACTATACAGTCTAAAGGGTAGAATTACATGCTTTTCCTCATCAGGGCCCTCAGCAGGCTTTGCAGGCTGCACCGCCTGTCCCTGGTGCCCAGCTGACACTCACACAGCCTGTGTCACTGGCTCCTGAGATGTGCCAGTTCTCTGGGACTCTTCCAAGGGGCCTCCCCAGGTTCCTTTTGCCTCTGTGGCACACAGGCACCTGCAACCACCTGAGCACTAGAACCCTCAGTGCTGGCTACACCTGCACCAAACTGCCAGGCCCTTCAGCAGCTGTATCAGCAGCTGCACATGCAGTCACCCATCCCTGACTCCAAAAAGCATTGCCTTGCACCAATGAGAGTTGTCTGGAAAAATTAATTCTCCTTATATTGTGTTTGTGCATGAAGCCATCCCTGCTCTGTGCAGCCTGCACATCCCTCAGGAGGAAAGGATGCCCTGTGCCAGTGGGGGAAGCAGAGCTGCAGCCCAGCAGCCTTGCTGGTTAAGTACAGCAGACCTCTGGTGTCAGCACTTCCCTGGGACTTGCATAAGGCCCGGGCCAGGAGCAGGTCACTGCAGGAGATCACAGTGCATGTGTCACAGCAGAAGGTGCCACAGGAGCCGGCTGCTGCTGACAGTGTCAGGGGCTCTCGTGCAGTGCCCTACGCTGAGGTTCAGCCAGCACAGCAAACTGGCATGTACCCAGTAGAGACGATCAGCAGGGGGTTAAATATGTCCACTCACACTGGTCAGATGTAGGGCATCATCCTCACAGACCCTGGCGGCACTAACACGATCACCTGCTTATTCAGGCTGGACAAAGGGTCGTTTTCAAATTTAGGGAGAGTCTGTTCCATGTTTACTGTGGTAGAACTCCCCCTAAGTGACAGAGGAGGAGGATAGCACCCCACCACTTGGGGACTCTAAATAAAAGGGTGTTTCCCCTGAATAGCAGGGTCAGCAGCCAAATGGGTTGATGTGCATTTGTTCAATAAGCTAATCAATTCCAATTCCAGTTATATGATCCATACAGAATGTTTCAGAGAAGAGATTATATAAAAGCACCAGCAACTTTTCAAATTCAGCCTGCATCCCCCAAAACAATCTCTCTCAGTCTTATTTTCTGAGTTATTTCCCCCTGTAAAAATAGCAAGAGGAACACAGATGACTGACAGCAATAAACTTACTGTGAGCTAATGACTTCACTCTGCATGTCCCCATTAGTTAAGGATGAATTAACAGAACTGCTAAGCACGACTTTCAATATTACAATCCCTCTAACTCTTGTTCAGCTACACAAACGCCCTCCACTTATACACTCACACTCTTCAGTCACATTTGTTCCACCCACTGCTTAAGGAGGACACTAAATATATAAACAGAAAATCACTGTGATTGTGGGTGTATTCTGCCTGAGCAGCACACACTGAAAATATGTCCTTATAATCACATACGTATTTCCTTCTTGGGCTTTATCAGCCCGTGTGAGTCACACTGCTACACTTCCTTATAATCTAGACAGTGATTTGGAAGGCTTATGCTAAAATATGAACAAAACAGCAAAGAGCTTTCCCCTTCCAGATGTAAGGGGGCAAATCTCATTTCCACAGTTACCTATTACCCGTAAGGACTGGGAAGCAATTATCCACCCAGGAAAACAATTCTTAGTGTACTAAGCTGCCCTAAAAGCACATGAAGATTAACCAGAACTGAAAGTTATTAGGAAGGGATAACAGACTCTGTGGAAACTCAGACCAGAACCAGTTTTCTTCTTTATGTCTCTGAGTCTCTAATTGCTTTAAAGTTTTCAGCTTCAAGGGTTAAAGGCTTAATACAGCTACACCATCTGCCCTCTTCCTGGAGATCTCTTCCCACACTGTCTTTTGAACTGAGCTCTTAATCTGCAGGTAGTGCGATACTTTACAAATTCCTCAGACAAGTAGATGCATAACCTGGCCAGCTGGCTGGTATTCAACACTCCTCCCCAAAACTGCTCTCTTTATCCAGCTTTTCCTCTTCCTTGTATCCAACCACTTCTGCTGCCATGAGTGCTTTATCCCTCTATTCTGCTGCCTCTCTCATAGCTAAAGGATCCTTGCTGTCTTTCTCTTCATCCCATTCACACTCAGAACTCCTCTTACTCTTAATTCTGAAGCAGCTTTGTCATCTGTAGTTCAATAATCTCATCTTCTCAAAGAGAGATGGGAGAAAGACTGAAAGAAAAAGAGAGGAAGAGAAAGCTAAATTTGCCTCTCTTTCTATGCACCAGTGGTTCTACACCAAATCCCAAAGACTGAGTGCTATGGGTTTGGAAACAATGCCTCCCAAATAACCTGGTGGGATATTTTTAGAAAAAGTACCACTGTTTAAAGGCATGTGCTGCCCAAGCCAGAGGAGTTTCAGGAACACCTGGGCCTGCAGACAGCTGCCTGAAGCTCCTGCTGTTCCTGGGGGAGCAGGGGTGCGTTCCCAACGCCGCGTCCGGAGCTGGGCACCGCGGGCTGTGCCCGAGCCCTCTCCCACTGCTGGCACCCCACCCCCTGTGTGCCCACAGCAGTGACAGGGCCAGGTACCACGCTGCTGTGGGCACATCAGCCTGCCCAACTGCTCCTGCAGAGGTTCGGGACAGAAATCAAAGCAGGGATCATGCGATTCCCCATTTCTGTTCTGACACATTCCCGCGGCCGTGGGCGGAGGATCCAAACAAAATGATGGTGCTGTTTCTTAGCAGCCGTATCATTTGAGCTGCTTCTGAACTCCTGGGTGCTTCTATTTCTCAACAGAAGATTGAGATTCTGTGTCTCAGTAGAAATATTTTTACTTCTCTGTTAAAAAACAATGGAAGTTTCATCTTGTGACCACAGCAAGACAAAAAAAGCAACACAAGCACCACTGGGCTTTAGAGAATAATACCAATGATCAACTATCTTAAACAAAGCTGCAGATGCTAATCATCAACTCAAAGCTTTTGCAGATAATGAGATGTGCTGTACAGAAAGCAAGATGAACAAAGCCAGAAATTCACTAACAGTGCACTTCACTCATATCCCTTATACAAGAAAAAGCAACTCCTAACTCTTTCTGCTAGAAGGATTCCGAGTTCCAAAGCAATTAATCTTACACTAACAACTGCTCATTCATCTCAGCTTCCCCTGAGCAGGGCTACGTATGTGAAGCTGCACAGACCAAGGGATGAAACCTTTTGAGCACAGCTACACTTTTGAGACAATTAAGTAGCTATTCTTTAAACTCCTCAGCAACTCATTCCCATTCTTCTTTCCTCTGTCTTTTACTCCTTGTTAGAGTAACAAATTTGGCATCTTGTAGCCAGCTCCTTGCACTGAGACTTCAGAGCTGCTCCCAGAGTGTGATTGATAATTGTCAGTGTAATTGGTCCCCCCAGTAGAGCTATCCTACAGATGGGAACAATATTCATGTACAAACATACATAAACCACCAGTTAGAGCTTGAAGTTATCCCTAACATAAGCTTCCATCCCTCTGTATTTAGTTAACTCTTTTTCCAGTGCCAATAAGATTAAAAAGAGGTTCAAAGTCATTGGCCTTAATGCAAAAACAGCATCATGCTTTGAGGAGTATGAAAAGATGCCCCTGCATGAACAAGCAATTAATTCTTCTGTTGGATGTTTTACATCAGCAAGGAAGAGGTTCCTACCCACTGCACAAAAAATTCATTTCAATGTGTAAGTGAACTGGCTTAGATAGGAGAATGATAGAGAAGCAGCAAGGAAAAAATCAAATGAGAAAAATCACAGGAGAAAGACACGTGCAGAGGAAATTGGAAGCTCTAAAATACATTTCAAAAGGCCATTTCAATACTGGGTAAATGTAAAAAAGAAATGAGATCATGGCTTTTTGTATGGGTAATCAGATATACTTTTACACAAATTACTTGGTCTTATCCAAGGTTTTTCCTCTTATTAACATATTATTCATATAAAGAAATTGTGTTTGTTGAACTCATTAGAATGTTTTCTTCTTATAGTTATGGAACTCATTAGGTTTACAATCATTCACTGAAATTATTCCATACCCTGATGAATGCCCTATTACACATACTGAAGAATAATTCAATCCTACTTGGGGCTCCGCTGTTTTACAGCTTAGTCTTTTAGAATAATATATTCTACAGAAGCAATACATGTGAAATAAGATTTCTGCCTTCGTTTGTGTTTGCCTATTTATTTAAACAACCTCATTCAGGCTCCACTGAGCCTTTCCCAGGAGTACTCTCTTAGGATGAAACTTTCCCCCCAACCATACTTGCTTTTAGTCTAGAGAACTTCAAAGAGATTTTTAGTGATACAGCAAAGTGATGTTGGTCTGAACTCTGGGTTCATCCCTTCTAGCTCACCAAAACAGAGTTATGTAAGTTCACAGCTAAAAAGATTATCCATCGAACTACTGAAGTTAGACATGGATTACAAAATCAGGTCGAGCTAGTTCCAGGCAATTACTCTTTACATTTAATTTCTTGGTGTTTAGTTCCAGTTCACCTGCAATGTACTTTGTAACTCAGTAGAAGAAATTTAATGATTAGGGCTTTTTTGTTGATTTTTTTCCCCCACATTTGGTGGAAAGTCAATGGTGATTGGGGTTTGTTTTCCCTGAAAATGGTCATCTTGACTGTGAGATCAAGTGAGACAAGTGAGACAGTTCTGGGACTAAAAGAAACATACCTACAAGAATTTCTACACTTCCTATATGTCCAACTACTGTTCTCTTTACTGGAGCCCACACCATTTTCTGAACAAATGTAGGGATCCTTCCCAAGAGAAAAGTAATGTTTTAGCATTCCTGGGTTGTTCAGAGTAACTTCTAATAGTAATGAAAAAAATGCCATAAATTTAGTCACAATTCCCATTGTTTGTGCATTTAACGTTTCCTTATCTTCTGAGAAGGGCACAGACATTTCATAATGAGGTTTCATCCACCTGGGTGTTCTCCTTATCTATTGCTATTCTGTAAGTTTTAATATTGAGTTTTGTGGACGATTCATTTGTATTATTTTAAGCAACTAAAAATGGGTTAAATATATAAGGATTTCTATGCTATGGAAGTCCACAGGTCAAAGTGTAAACACAGGGTAAAACTTTTCACACTTTGCTCCCACCCACTTTGCTTTGTACCTGATATTCAGAGTTGAGGTGAAGCATAAAAATGCAGCACCTTCAGTATTTTGATGAGGTTTTTCTTAAATAGCTTCAAGTGTTTTCCTTTCTATTTCATTTATTATCTTTCTCTGTGATTTAATTTTTTGTGTTGGATGAGAAGTATCAAAAATGCTGAAGGAGTAAGCATGAAGGAAATGCAAAGTGAAAGGAAAGTGAAACCAAGTGTTGCTCTGGCTACATCTGTAGGGGTTAGCCCACACTGAGAAACACAACTCAGATCCTCCCTCAGGCTACAGAAGTTTTTTTCTTATTTAGTATGGGACCAATAATTCAACTTCGCTGATTCAAATTCCTCATTTAAAAATGGCTCTGAATTATAGCACCTAATAATTCTTAACAGTATTGCACAAACAGAAAAAATAATATTCAGGAATATGTGAATGTTTGAAAGGCAGGCTCTGCAGGTCATCTAGCCTTGCCTTCACCCAAGTTAAGAGAGATTTCTTCCACAGCCTCTCTAAACCCAACAGATGGATACAATGGCACTGTGATTTCCATATATACACCAGACAAAATGCATCAGTCGTGATGATGACACCTCTGCCAGTTGTTTAATGTTATAATAGGAGTAAAATCCATGCGCTGGAAGACTTACACACTCATTGTCTGCCCCATGAAAATTAATGTCCTGTGATTTATGGAACAGGAAGCCACTATGCTAAGCCCTGCTCTCTGTCATTCCTATGTATTACACTGAAATTCACCATGTTCTTACCCTCAATTGCTTGTTACTGGTGACATTAAATCCATATTTATGTTTTGATAAAGCCCTCTCTTTCACTGATAAAGAAATGCAGAGTCAACAAACACATCTATGTAAAAAAACAAAATAAAGATTATGTAATGCACACCATATCCCAATCTGATAGAGGATTTCATCAGTCACACCACAGAAAACTTTTAATTACCATATTTCTATTTGCTTCCACATGTGAAACACGAAGCTTTCTACAATCAAAAAGGAGTTCATACCCTCTGTGGAGACTGAGTCATCACTGCTGTTTTCAAATATATCAAAGATGTGCAGCAAGTTTTCTACTGCAGGGCAGAAGTGCCAAGAGGACCTACAGTTCTTCTATTTCATGTTAGAATAAGAAATATTTGTTTGAAGTGCAATGAAACGAGTCACCCTAATTCAATTTCATAGGCATTCTTTCACCAGAAGTTTGAATGAAACCATCCTGGATTAGGGATCACTCACATCAGTTCAGAACTGAGCTAAACACTTTTCAATAGCAGAACGGTCATGCTGAAAGATAACTCATCTACTAAGGAATTGCTCAGAGACAAAAACAAAGGAAATAAATAAATGGATAAATGCTCTCCAACACTTAGGCCAGCTTTACTTTGTGATGTATATGAAAACACTTTCTGAAAATAGAAGCTGATGCCCTTGGTGGTGAAGTGAGTTAGGTGAGTGGAAGAGAACTCCTGTCTCAGCACCAAGAAGTAATTTTACTCTGTTTTACCTTTTTTTTTTGTATTTTGAAGACTTCAAGAGAACTGTACTAGCAGGCTCAGAGCTACTAAAACTGAATTAACTGTGCATCCACAGAGGAAGAAAAGAAAGAAAAACTTGGTGCCTACCATCTCCCACAAACTGAAGGAGGGCGAGATCAATTTGTCTCTTCCAAGGTGATCCTTTCTGGAGAGCAATCCCATAGCCAGTAGTGGCAAAGATGTACCCACTGCCTATTGTGACAAGTTTGCAGCCTTCATCTCTTCCAGCCTTGTAATTCAGCACTGCTGCATCATAGATGAAAGCATCCAACTTCCTGAAATAAAAGAAAACATTTTACAAACCAAATCATTGGGGACAGCTGTTGTCAGACTTCTTTTGTCCTTGATGTTAGGACCCTGTTGAATATCATATGGATTCTTTGATATCATTAATTACATATCCTGCTCTGCTGTATCTAAAATTAACAAAAGGCATCTATTTTAGTGAGGGGAAAGTAGGACACATAGTTTTGCATTTCTATTTTAAGGGATGCTGTTAAAAAATACTGAGCAGGAGAAACCAATCTACAAAATGTCTTGCCCTGATATCTTTGTATCTTTGCTCTTGGTATGGATAATAAATACCTTGAGATGAAAAATGGTCTCCAAAACCAACAGAAATTACAACAGAGAACTTAGAATTGAAACAAAAATAGACAATTAGTATATTTCAAATACTGAAGGAGATTGAAAATATTCACCAGTTTTACATACACACCCTTGCTTTAGTTGTCTTTCCAAAAATAAACAGTGAAGGTGGAGGTTAAGCCCTTGATAAGACAAAGTCCTTGGTATGCTCCAGTATGTCAAAGTCCTTGATATACTGGAGCATATGTCATAGAGCTACCTAAATCACTGAAATATGATAGAAAATACTTCTTTATGATTCACAGTTCCAAACATACTATTTGTGTATCTGGAGCACAGCAGGAAGGAAAGAACTTGTGAAAAAGTTTAAGGCTTTTACCCCATCTACCTAAAAATGGAAGAATGGGATAATCTCATTCTCTGAAGAATACAGGGAACACAATAGGAGTGGCAAACAAATCCAGTAAAGAAAGGAAAAGAAGCAATGTCCTCCAGGGATACCTTCTCAGAAGCACTGTAAAGCAAGTTAGAAGGCAGGTGCGTGGATGTTTCACAAATGAAGGCAGTGAAAATGCACATACAAGAGGAGGAGGCCATTGGGAAGGACAATCAGTCGACAGCAGCAGATCCCAGCCAAAGAAAAGGCATTCTTACGCTGACAGAAATTCATACACAAACTTCAAAAATAAACAGATAAAGCTTTATTTTCCATTACTGCCCCCATCTGCAGCCAAAACCTTTTAAGATGTTTACTGCTTGCAGAAGAGCAGCCGCCTACAACAGCAACAGGAAAAAGCTGTTGGGGCCTCAGCTCCAGCCTCACCTGAACGACACACAAAAGCAAAGCCACCCCATTCCCAGGCACGCACCCTCCCTTCCCAGCATCCTTGTGATCCTGCAGGGAGTCAGAGGAGCAGGAAGGACAATTGGCTTTGCTGGATGGTGTGGGAGCCTCCCCCTGCCTGCCCCAGGGGCTGTGAGCCGCAGGCGCTGCCAGCTCTGCCTGCTGAGCCTCTGCAGGGCACAGGCACCTGCAGCGCTGCTGGCACCCTGGATGGGCTGCAGCGGGCACAGCTTGGCACCACACTGCCCACCAACAGCTGGGGCCTGTCTCCATGGGAAGGCAGCTATAAAAATAAATGTACTGTGGCACAAACAGGTACAACAGCATCAGCTTCAATTACATTATACCAGGATGCACCAGTTGTGAATTCTGTTGCTATGAAGTTTTGGAGTCACGCTTGTGGCTAAGCTCAAATCAGTTTATGTTGATAAAGCTTTTCATTTATACCCACAGAATGGAGCAAGACCTAGACATATCACATTTTGATTACTAACAGAAAAAAAGCCCCAACAAGCTTTCATGCATATCATAATTCAAAGTTTATTCATAAATCATCAATAACAACCGTAATTTATTTTTTCATAAATAATCAATCAATAATCAACCCTAACTTTTTCAGAATTCTAAATCAGATTCCAAAAATGTGGCACTGAAGAATCCTGTGTCTATCTCACATTAAACCAAGAGGAATACCAGGAGAGAATTAAGTTGTCAGATTTTGTCTGCTGTCACAAAAAAGGGAAACTCCTGTAACTAATTACTGTTCTTTATTGCTTTGCTTCCAGGACATTTATCCCAACAGTCACCATTCAAGTCATCTAATTGAAATTTAGTGAAGTGGTTAATTCAGAGTAGAGGTGGTTCATGCAACCATTAAAAAAAATAGGCCACCAGCTCTTTTCCCCTCTTCCCTAAAATTCAGTTGGTGCGAGCTTCAGTTTAAAAGTCAGATTAGCGCCACCAATGCTCAAAATCTGCTTTCCTCCTTCCTTTTAATGGATAATTTAATATGCAGAAAATCACTAAACATCTGGTAGGCAATGTCGCAAATTCAATCCATAAATAAAACATGGATGGCTACCTGGCACTGGGGGTAATTAAATTGGAAAGAGTCAAGAGGGTGCTGGGGCACTGGCCAAGCCTGCAGCCCTCAACATAAGATCAGAGTTTTCGAAATAATGGGCTTTGATGCAGCAGAGACAATCTTTCTTTGTATGGAGAGCAACAACAAAAATCTATGTCCTTTGGGTAGGCTCACAGTGGGAAAAAACCTCCCAAACCTGCTTGCTGTACCCTCAGGACATTGTAGCTTTTCTGATCTACAGCAGACAATTACCCAAATCAATAGAGCCCAGCCTCACTGGCTGACATCTGCAGTTATCTGTGGGGAAGGAAGGAAGGAGGGAGGGAAGGAGGGAAGGAGGGAGGGAGGGAGGGGAGGGGGGAGGAGGGAGGGAGGGAGAAGGAAGGAAGAAGGAAGGAAGGAAGGAAGGAAGGAAGGAAGGAAGGAAGGAAGGAAGGAAGGAAGGAAGGAAGGAAGGAAGGAAGGAAGGAAGGAAGGAAGGAAGGAAGGAAGGAAGGAAGGAAGGAAGGAAGGAAGGAAGGAAGGAAGGAAGGAAGGAAGGAAGGAAGGAAGGAAGGAAGGAAGGAAGGAAGGAAGGAAGGAAGGAAGGAAGGAAGGAAGGAAGGAAGGAAGGAAGGAAGGAAGGAAGGAAGGAAGGAAGGAAGGAAGGAAGGAAGGAAGGAAGGAAGGAAGGAAGGAAGGAAGGAAGGAAGGAAGGAAGGAAGGAAGGAAGGAAGGAAGGAAGGAAGGAAGGAAGGAAGGAAGGAAGGAAGGAAGGAAGGAAGGAAGGAAGGAAGGAAGGAAGGAAGGAAGGAAGGAAGGAAGGAAGGAAGGAAGGAAGGAAGGAAGGAAGGAAGGAAGGAAGGAAGGAAGGAAGGAAGGAAGGAAGGAAGGAAGGAAGGAAGGAAGGAAGGAAGGAAGGAAGGAAGGAAGGAAGGAAGGAAGGAAGGAAGGAAGGAAGGACTCTTCCCCTCCCAGAGGATGCTCACGGCTCAGGGACTGGGAGGTGTTGCTCTCTCCGAGGGTACAGACACTGCTGCAACCAGACAACTTCAAACACACTCTGGAATTTGTCGTCTGTTTATTCTGGGATTTATAGTTTTGCAATGCAAGCACATAAAGCACATGCTGCTAAACACAGAGAAAATATAAAGAGTCAGCTATTCTTCTGTCAAAACAGCCTCAGTCAGAAATACAAAGGAAGAAGATCTCTTTGCTAAAGACTCCAGGGCAAAAGCCGTGTGCTGCCTCTGAAATCACACTCTTCACATGCAGTTTGCTTCCTTAGTTACTGAGCACTGCAGTAAAACCTTGGGACAGACAGACAAAGCACAGCCAGAGCTCCACTCACTCGCTGTGGAAGCGCCTCCCCAACTCCCCAGAAGCCTGGATCAGTGCAGTGCTCACACATGGAACAGGTTCTGAGGGTGCAGGAGGCTTTACTTTTGAGGACTTTTTCTATACTGCTTCTCTAAGGTCACAACAAATCCCATTACACGAATCAATTTAAAAACATGAGGTACTTTCCTGACAGATGCTGAGAGCTGAAGGTTCTGCTGTCAGTCGCTGCCCAATGTCTTAACTGTAAATCAAAAATTGATTGCCCTGAAAAACTCTTGGTGTCCACAAACACAAACTTATATTCACAATATATTTTCTGCATTTCCAACATAACTCTTATAACCTCTCAAGGCTTAATCATCTCTTCAATGTGCTGATTACAGAAGTACTGTTCCTGCAAAGCTGCAGAACACTCTGTACCCCTGCAGCGTGGGCAGGGAGGAACAAGCCCCAACTGAAGAGCTCAGATTTTAGGGCACCCAACTCTTCCATCACTAGGAGGTGAATTTCTGACATTCCAAATTTTTAAGAACTTTCAGATAGCTATAAACATTTCTCAATTAGTGTTTCCAAAAATGGAGGCAGCAAAAGTTGGGCAAATCCAAAAATGTGACCCTTTTTGAGCAGTTTGCAAAGCTGGCAGCTAGATCGGCCCTGGAGGAAGACAAGGCAGGGATGTGTGCAGGCCAGAAGGCCGCTGGGAACACAGAGGACTTTCCTTCCTGCCATGTCTGTGTGGGGAAAGCCACAGCTGCTGTTTTGTTCCTGATGGAACACCAGGCTGGGTGCATGGCAGGGACTGCTGGACACAGGAGTTTGTCCTTGTGATTCTCCAGGCAGGACTGGGAAGCCTGGACCTCCAGTGTCACAGACATCTTTTATGAAAAACCCTTTCCTTAGGATTTTTTTCTCCTGAGAAGCTGAGAGGCCTCAGGAACAAAATGCAAACAATGGTTATCTGCTGCTGTGGAATGCAACAGGTGCATCTGGGATTGGTCTCATAGAGTTGTTTCTAATTAATGGCCAATCACAGTCAGCTGGCTTGGGCTCTCTGTCCAAGACACAAGCTTTTGTTATCATTCTTTCTTTTTCTATTAGCCAGCCTTCTGAGGAAATCCTTTCTCCCATTCTTTTAGTATAGTTTTATTATAAAATATATCATACAATAATAAATCAAGCCTTGTGAAACATAGAGTCAGATCCTCGTCTTTTCCCTCACCCTGGGACCCCTGTGAACACGGTCACACTCCAGCTCTCCCTGTTCTTTCTACAGAGACTGGCAAGCCCCAGGTGTTGGCTGTTGTGGCAGGAAAGCTGCAGTGTGCTGCCAGCTGAGCACGCTGCCACTGGGGTCACACCCTGAGTGCAGAGCACCCAGAGAGGCTCAGAGCCCCTGCAAGCCTCAGCCACACACAAATTCACAATTGTCAGCTCACTGCAGCCTCACCAGACAGTGAACAGCTCTGTCACATTGTGGAGGTTTAAATAAACTGGCAAGAGATATCAGAGAGCTGAGAGAGAACTGCCAAAGCTGGAATGACAAAGGTTCATGCCATGAACTGGTCAGACTGGCCAGGCACCTCCAGCCAGTGCAGGACCACAGAGCTGGGGCTCATCTGAGCTACAGGCAGGTCTGCAAACCTCCTCACAACCACTGCAATAATCCTGGCCAGCAGGAAAAATGAGCAGTTTGGAATATTTATATAACAGTGACTACAAAGGTAAATGTCCTTCATCGAGCAAGCATCAAGAGAAAAGGCAATGGGGAGAACTTTATCTCACAGCATCAGAGAATATCAGGTGGTATGAAAACATGAACTGGAATAGTTCTAGAAAAACCCAAAAGGGCATTACTGAATGTAATCATTTGAAGTGGGAGATATGTGAAAAATAAGTGTGGACAATCCCATAACTAAACACTTATGATTCATCAAGAAGGACAGAGTTGAAAAATCACAATAGCTATAGCAAAAAATTCATTCTCAAGCATTGCAGCACACATGCAAAATTGCCTTTGTAGAGAAAATTTAAGTTAGAGAAAAAGGTACAGAAAAGCAATTTCAGAAAAGTTGAAAACGCTTCCCTATAATTTTCCCCATCTTTATTATTGACACAACTTTTCATAAAATTCCGATGATGAAAACTGAAAAGGAAGACGAGGCAAGTGCTCCTTTATTAGTCACTTCTCCCTTACAAGAGAATTATAACACAATTGAAAAATGTTCCTTTGCTTCCTTAACCAGCTACATGATCCTTCAATGACTTTGTTCTCTTGATGGAATGAGAAGTAAAAATCTAAAATGCCAATCTGCTCAGTAGCTCTGGAGCCACAATGACAGTATGCAAAAAAAAAAAACAACCAAAAAAAAAAAAAAAACCAACCCAAAAACGGTGTCCACTTAAGGCCAGATTAAGTTAAGTTTTTGAAAATCATCAATAGCAGTGTTGGGAAGGCAGCAAGTACAAGCACACTGTCTGTAAGATCTGATGGGTTTATGTCATAAACTTCCATTTCATCCCTTCTTTCTCCACAGAAGGGATAAAAGAAAGTGTGTCAAGAGTGAACAATGAGGGAGAGCATCATTTGTGTCTCTGTCCTGGGGATCCAGTGCTGAAAGGTCACTGTGGAATGGCACAGCAATCAAAGGGAAAGAACGCTGCTCTGAAGATGAGGCTCCCATGAAAGTCTCTAAAGTGACACTTTGATACTGCTGGAGCAAAAGCAGATATTTAACCTTTAACATGAAGGACTGTTGATTCCTCTGACACAGTTTTGACTAAAATGCATTTCAGCTTATCTGATGCACTTCATCCCCAGCAGTGACTTTATCTTTCAGAACATATTCAGATGGCTCCTCACAGCACTGAACTTCACACAGAGTGGATTTCTTGACATCTTGATATTGCCAATTCATTAGGGGAAAATTGAAAAACCACCCCCTGCAACAACACAGGTCAGCAAAGTATAACCCAGTTAAATGATGAACTCGAGAGCACAGAACCAGCTTTCAGCTTTTCTCCCAGCTTAAACTATCCTCCCTTCAATCTGCACACAGGAAACACAGACCAAATTTGAAAGAGCAGGTTCTGACAGGCATTAACACCACCATGAGAGGCTGTGGAGGCTTCACCTCGCCTGTCAGGGCAATCCCAGGTGCCAGGAAACCCATGGAGAGCCTCCCTTGGCTGTGGTTACCTGAACGGGCACATTCACCCTCCTCACCACTCACAGGAGCTCCCATCCACCACCCTCTGCCCAAACACCTTCCCAGTCCCTGTAACATTTCCCTTAGCAACAGAATAATGGAAAATTTAGTGTGCCTTTATGATTAATTTATACAATGGAAGATTGTCCCACTTCACATCTCAGAAGCCAAGCCAAGAAGTTTTTGCAACGCATCAGTTTATCAAAACACAAAACTTGAAGAGCTGAGTGGGGGGAATATATTTTTAGATTAAAGATTTTGTCCCAGTTACAATAGCATAATGAAGGATAAATTCAGCACAGCTCACCAAGTACCTGATCTCAGCCCCAAATGAAATGAAGACTAAAACTCAGAATAGCTTCTGAAAAGAATGGGGGTTAGATGGCACACAGCTACTTCCACCTGTTCATTTTATTTCCAGGCTACTTGTAGTATTTAGAGATATTAGATAACAGCATTACCTAAAAAAGTTATAATGCAGAGAAAGGAAGTAATCATAAAAAAACCAAATACCACAAAAAAAAACTCCAGAAGACCACTCAGGTAATGAGTAAAGGAATTGGAAATAAATTACTAAAAATTATTTTTTCCTAGAGGCAAGTTTCTATGCATCAGGTGAACAGGAGAAACAGGTTTGTTTCTCTTTCTTTAAAAAAAAAGTTGCAAAAGAAGCAGATCTTCCGGTCAGCAAGACATTCCTGAAAATGTACCAATTATATGTAAGAATATGTGAATAACTGCATTTCCTGCAAGGACAGCAAGTTATGAGGAAGGAGGAATCAGCCATCAGAAAAACTGATGCCAGAATATCCTGCCATGAGTGGAAATGCCACAGGAGTCCTTAAGCCTGAGCTGGCAGCTTGCAGTGCTGAACTCTGCTCACTTCAGCACTGAAATGAAAGCTGTGCTCATTCAGCCACACACTTCTTTTAAGATACTAGATTTCAGAATTCATACTGAAGAGATCCCTCTGAAAAATATTCCTAGATGGAACAGCAAATTTAACTGTTTTCACACCTCTGCAGCCCTCTGGCACAGGCAGCAGTTGCCCAGTTGCAAACCAGTTTTCCAATTCTTAGCTCATGTGGCTACAGCTGGAACACCCATTGGAAATCATTCCCTGCAGAGCAGAACGCCAAAATGAGCATTAGAGTGAACACTGAAACAAATATTAGATTAAACCACCACAGAAAGCATCATAATGTAAACTGAAATTAAGTTATCCCCAGCCATCTGATGCCAAATTAAATGAAGTTATTGATTGCAGAAGTTGTCTGAACTTGGTCAGCCAGGACAGAAAACCCTGAATGGGCCAAACTGTTTAGCAGAGATGTTTTTTTCACAGAAAGTCAGGAAGGAAACCGTTATTCACATATTTGCTCCTTCAGACAGTTTTAAGGAAAGTTTATTTGTATTTGTACAATAATTTAGCGCCTACTGTGAAAATTGACAGTGGTTAGTGGACACCCTGGAGCACTGCAAACATCTGCCTGTCCCAGGTAGTTCAGGATTTTGTTCAGTGCTCTTTGGACGTTTCCCCTGTGATTTTATGATGACAGCACCCATACATGGGGCTCTCTCTGCATGTATCATAGCAGCTATCCTGGAGGGTTGCAAGCAATAAATTATTACAACCACAGATATCTCATGCTGCCTACAGGCCTTTTCCTTTCTCCCTCAACCACTCTTCAGAGTTAACCATCCCTGTTAAAAATTGGCTTTTAACAGAGTTAAACCATCCCTGGTAAATTCTTAAAAATCTGGTCAAAGATTTGGACATTTGGACTGTGGGTTCTGGTTGTAAGCTGCTATTGTATTCTCATGAGAACAATGAAGAATTTGTGCCTTTAATGAAAAATTAAAATATATCCTTTTTCTTTCAAACAGACAACTTCTCTCACAGCTTGCCCTCCTCTTTTTAGGTGAAAAGGTAAGAAAGAACAAAAACAAGGAAGTTTTTCCTTTGGTGAAAATTTTGATGATATTTTTTCTGTAAAAATAAAAAGATTGAAACTGGTTTTGCATTGAAGTGGAGAAATGTCAGCTGGCTGCCTAAAAGACAAGTTGGGTTTGACTTTAACTTTAGGCACATCACTACTTAATTGGCAGTCCTAATTAGCAGCAGCACCTGCTGGGCACAATCCCAACTGTGCTGCAGCTGATGGAATCAGGGATGTTTGCCTCCTGGTTATGCCTGTGCCACGCTGCAGAGGCTGCCAGCTCAGCCTCTGACCTGCTTGTATTTGTTCAACAAATAACAGAGTGTGTGAGGCTGTGAATTGGATAATTTATAATCACTGTGAGAGCAACAAAAATCCAATTCAGGCCAATAAACTCACAGATGGGGTTAAAAGGCCATTGGGGCCTTCTGAGGTCTTCTCGTGCACTTCTCTCTGCTTAGTGCCATAAGATTCTATAAAACATGTTAATAATCATGTTCGTTTCACATGGGAGAGTGGGCTTGCAGGGAGGAAATCACTCCTCATGCCATTTGCACTGCTTCCAGGTGTTTGTGCTGGCATTACACCGTGTCATTAAAGGATGCTGAGGACACAACCATCACGTGTCCCTGTCAAAGTGGCAGCTCAGGACAGCCTGCAGGCTGAGAGCAGCTCCTCAGGGGCAGCTCATAAATCATGGGGATGTAACCCTTCACATCTGATAACCCAGCACGGCTGAGGCCATCCCTGCCGAGGCTGTGGCAGTGCAGCCTTTCCCAGCAGCTCTGTAATTCCATCAGCACGTCAGACAGGACGTGAGAATAAGGTGTTCAGCTGATGTGAATCAACACAAGCACTGCTGTCTTTAACAGAAAGCAGATGAAGTCCCAAGTAAACTTTAGCATCAAATCCCTGAGCACACAGTCACAGCTGTGGCTGGCAATAAAAGCTGTAAAGCACTCGCGACAGCCAGGGGATCTGCAGCTGCTTGCCTGGGGAACACCAGGGACTCATTCCTGCAGCTCCCCTGAAAGGAAGTGACGGGCAACAGGCAAGCAAACAGTTCCCATTTTATCCCTACAGTAAAAAGAGCCTCTCCCAATTAAATTTTCTCATTTCAGCCATTAGCAGTTAAATCCCAGACTATATGCCACTGTAGATGTGCTGGGGCAAAGGTGAGAACGTGAAACGCATTTCCAGTTTATTGCCATTGCAATTTCTCCTCTTGACAGTTTTACAGCCACAAATAGAAACACTGAGTGCAGACTCAAGAGCTATGAGCTCATACAACCCACACCAGAGAGCTGCCACTGGAAGGATGCTTTGCCTGCAAAAAGATGGTATTCTTTAACTATAATCTCTTCAGGAAAAATATAGCCAGGCAAACAGAAGGAAGCACACCCAAAGAGCCACTGCAAACATAACACAATAATTAACAACTTCCTCTTTGCGAATTTATTCTCTCTCCAAAAAGCACAATCAATAGGACCTGTCTCCCCGGTACAGAGGGTTCTAGAAATGTAGATCAATTAAATGCAGCATGGACAGAAATGCTTGCAATGCATTTTCAAGGCTGTATTTGATCAATAAACGTCTCAAGAGCTCAGAGGAGCCCCCATGGCTCTGGCAGAGCTGGGCACTCCCACCAAGAGCACATTAGCTAAAGCCTTACAGACCCTGCTCTCCTGAGCAATGCTCAGGGCAACAACTGCCATCTCTCTTCTCATTAAGGAACAAAACCCTACAGAAGCCTGAGCTGCTTGGTCCTGCCTAAGGAACAATCCCAAGCTCTGCACGTAGCACAGCACATGTGGACCACCTGATCCCTTAAATGCATGAAATTTAGTGAGAAACACAAGTACACGTTTTGACAAGCTTATAAGATCAAGGCTGCTTTCAGCAGCAAACTGCATTGAAGGAGGGACAATATTTTGAAAATTATTAAGTAGCACTTCACTAACAAGGTCTTCCTTTTTAACAGGCCTGGTTGCAAACTGACACATTAAATTAATAAATTTCTGCTGTTGTTCAAATGGTATTTCAGCAGCTTCCTGAGAAACACATCTGTGAATCTCAGAAATAAGACCCTAGTGACAAGAGATGGATATTACTGAGTCTTTACAGAATTTTTTTAAGATCTTTTCAGAAACAAAGGTTGATTTTGTATCAAAGAGGAAAAAACAATAAAGCTGATAACTTTGCCTTCACCCCTGATGGCAACAAGCCGCAGTGAACCCCTATGGGAATCACCTGAGGGAGTAGGTATAATGTCAATGTCAGACTAACACAAAAATCTCATTGCCACTTTGATTTGCAGCATTTCCCAGGTGATGATCTCAAACATTTTTGATGTTAATTGAACAAGATAGGTCCAAGCCTATTGGCCATGCGATGAAGTTGCTTGTTCTAATTAAAAAAAACAAAGGCAGATGCTTTCCTTGTACATTAATTTCTGAAACTGCACCAGCCTCACCTCTCAAGGATGAAAGCAGAAAGGGGCTGGGTTTTTTCAAGGCTTCCCAGACACAGATGTGAGCACATTCACCTCTGCATGTACAGCAATGCTCCAACACAAATCTTATCTAACCCTTACACCTGACCAGGAAATAAAGGCAGGAATACCATTTATTTTATACATATTTCTATCCATATTTCTTCCCCCCAGGCTTTTTCTGACCACATTAGCAAGTGGACTGAAGCAGCTGACTTTCCACTTCTTGAAAGAAAGCAAGATTAAATAAAAACCCAAACCAAACAAAAAACCACTGCAGTTTGGTTTTTAATTTGTTTTCAGAAATCTGTGCATCTGAATTTTATGTTTGCCTTCTTCCTGCTTTCTCCTTCTAGTTCAATTCAATAACATCATGTATTAAAGACAATGATCTCAAAGATCAAGATATTTCCAATACATCTCAAGATGTTAATGCTAATTAACGTTGATCAAAAGACTTTGTTTGAGACACAGGAAAATCAGACTGAACAGTGACAAGATGCTACTTTATAATTTCATTTTATTTGGATCACAAGGGCCACATGTATGGCATTATTCAGTCATTAGCATTGCTTCACTGCTGGTATTTTTTACTCCATCTTGAAACTAGAATCAAATACTATACAAAAGTAATTAAAAGGGACTAAACCGCATGTCTCCAATTAAGAAAAAGTAGTTTTTAAAGTGAGATTGGACATACAGGTTGTACAAACACTCTTCAGGGATAACACAGTTCATATTTATTTTAACTCACAGCAGCAATTATCAACCAGATTCTTTGCAAGTCCTTCTCAGTCTATAGACTATGACTAAAATTATCAGATAGTTCATTTTCAAAAAGCTGTACAGAAGCAGCAAGTGGATAAGGGAAGTTGCTTGTTGTATCCCCAAGGATGAGAATGAAAAAAAAAAGATAAAAGCACAGGAATAGTTTTGGAAAGAGATAAAGATGAAAAAGAGACAAATTAGCTGTAATAAGGTGAACAGAACACACACATTGAAGAGGAAAATAGAAATTATAAATTTGTTTGGTAGCAGAAGCAGTTTGAGGAAAAGATGAGTCATCCTCAAAAGAGCCATAGAAACACAGACTCCATGGGACCAGATGTACTAAATATCATGGAATCCAGTGAATCGGGGAGGGAAGGAAGTTAAAGATGTCTCAACTAGACTTCACTGAGTTTCGATGAAGATGAAAGGACAAATTTCACATGGAAGAGAGAAAGAATTTGGTCAACAAAATCATGAGGGGGAAAGAAAGAAGATACAATTCTGTATGCTGGAGAACAGAAAATCCGGCAGAAAAAGTGAAGAATTGTTTTTGAAGAATGTGAGTCTGAAAGCAGCTGCCATCCTGCTGTTCCATCCTTCTGCAGGTGCCACCAGACAAAATCCCCAGGAGCACAGCTGGAGGCAGCAGTTACTTGTATTGACCCAGAAGTTTATTTGTACCATCTGCTACAGAAATATCAGTCAAGGGTAGCAAGGGCAGACACCTGGGGGTATCCACACAGAGAAATCACTCAGAAGAGGAAAGAAACTTCAGCAGGGGAAAAGGAATCTGTCAAAAAGGAATAGCTGATGCTGTCAAAAGGAGCAAAGCTCCTGAGAAGGACCATCAGCTGGCCCAAAGCAGCCAGCGAACATCCTGAACAGCCCTGCAGTCAGATTGGCCCCTCTGTTTTCACACTTCAGTGTCTGAGGAGTGGCCTGATTTTCAAGCTAACAGCAGTTTTTCAGGGCTTTCAGTAGCACAAATGGTTGGTGAAAAGTACAAGCAGTATACATCCCCTAAATAAACTGTCCATCCAACAGAACAAGTCCTACAAATGGCTGAAATCAGGACATCTCCTTCTTCAAAATTCCCAGCAGGAAAGGTAGGATCCAGCTGTCTATCTCTAATGCATAATCCAGCTGTCACCCAGGAAATGTGACCTGCCCAGGCTGGGTCAGAGCAGGAGCTGCAGCCTGGCAGACCCCTGGGCAAGGCTGGCCTCACGCAATGTCACACATCTGGCATGGCACAAACCAGGCTGGGCAGTGCCAGCTGAGAATGCCTGCAGAAATGAGGGCACACTGAGTCCAGACAGCAGAGACAGAAGAGAGGGAAGCAGCTGGAAGGATAACTTTTTAAAGAAGAAGTCTTCATTCTAAGGAAAGATTTCAGGATTTCGAGGTGTTTTGCTTAATTAATACATTATACTCCCATGCAGGTTTGGCAGAAGGGGAGTAAAAAGTAAAAGGATAAATGGCTCCCCAAAAAGGATCAAGACAGGGTATTTTAGTATAGGAAGAAACATGTCCTGTGTTCACCATAAATAAGGAGAAATGTTCCTCGAAACAGCCCCTAGAGTACATATACTTAAACCCACTAAAGTAACTTCTCACTTCAAAACAAAACATAAAAATCCTATATTGAGAAATTAATATTATTACTGTATTATTAACAAATATAATCATGTTGCTATCAAGCCTAAATGTTTAGAGCCAGCAGATTCCCGTCACCCAGATGAATAATGATATGAGCAATGAGTCATTCTCATATCTTTGGAGGATTAAGAATGGAAATTTGTGTCTGTCCAAACAGGCAGATTGGGCTACTTCAGAGAGAAAAGGATGGATGGCACTCAAGACTAAATCTCAGATCTTAAGAAAGAAGGACACTAATATTTACCAGAATATTTACCAAGATTGTCAGAAGCAGGATTGGGCAGCACTGCAAAGATAACAAGAGACTGTACTGTCTTCAAACTCAAGGAACATTAATTCTGGCTTTGAAACTGCTTCTCACAGGACATTGAAGCTACCATATAATTTTAAAACAACCACAGAAATCACAGTCAATCATTTTCCTTTCTGATAACTGTACAGTGCAGCTGGAGGGGAAAAAAGCACCAAGCACTACACAGCAGCCTGCCATCAGTCTGTCCAGTACCACAGGAAGTGCAGGTCAATAGTTCTCTGTTTCTGAAAAGTTTACAGCATTCTTTAAAAACCATGGGGAAAAAAAAACTCACCCAGTTTTCAAGCTGACCAAGGCATCCTCGACTCCTTTCTGGTTAAACTTGGTCATGTAGAGGTGCATGTCAGGGTAGTTGTTCCGGATATTCCTCTCAGTGCTTCCATTTGGGACGGTCCCGAACCGAAAAGGAGGTGAATAATCATGAGGCCTTTGAAACTGGAGATAAAAGGGATAAGCAAAGTGTTTCAGGCATCCAGTATGTGAAGAAGGGCAATTTCAGATTGAAAAAGACAGAAGCCGTGTAAATTGCCCTCAAATTTCTCCTAGGCAAATGCTGTGGGTCAATTCAGGTCTATTATACCAGAAACTGTCTTCACACTAACTGAACATATGCTACATCCAAGGTAAAACCAGCTCCATTTTGCCACTCAAATGTGGCCCTCTCCCGTGCTTTGCAGTTTGACAGGACAACAGAAGCTGGAGCAGATCCTCATCTGCCAACATCTCTCTAGGGAACCCAAACACACTGGCAAACTGCAACCAAAGGAAAAGAGCATTTTGTGATAGCAATTGCACACTTCCATTTCAGCTGGGACACTGTGATTGCCCATCAGGAAGATGGGAAAAGGATCATCCCAGGACTCAACAGGGAGCCCCAGTCCTGGAGGGTGCCAGGGAGAGGCAGGGATTCCACCCGTGATTGCAAGGGAATAAAAGCTCTTGCAGCTTCCACAGGGGCTCAGCAACTCACAGGTTGATATGAGAAGGGCTCCTGGAGCTCCCACACCTGTGATCCTAGTCCCTGTTCAACCCTACCATTTAAAACTATGAACCACTTGCTTGAGGACATACAGGTTTATTCTACAATTTTACTCTCTCTATCATTATTGCATCAGCACAGATGAACCAGCCAGGGGGGATCTGCAAAGGAATGGCAATAGCTCAGGGCACATGCAGGCTTCACACTTGGCAATCCTTCAAATAATCTCACATAAATTTTTTGCTAACAGATCTGAAAATTTTATATGCACCTTTTCAACATCTTCCTTTAAAACCCAAGTGACAATTTAGGATGAAAATGTCTCTTTAAGAAACAAATGAAAAAGGTCACTCAGATTAGAGGAACTATTGGCTAATGAGGAAATTGAATTGAGCATTGATAAAAGCAGTCACCCATGAATTCCACTCTAAATGCACTCTGTTTTTATTGCTGAAGTTAGAAGAGCAATCTATATATCCTGTGCTGAAAGAGATGCCTAATATTTATACAGCTGCTGATTCCTTTGGGGCTCCACATGAAATATTTCTCTTTTTACCATTTGGTCTCAGGGCATCAAGAATTCCCAAGATCCATTGCCAATTTGCAAAGAGAATACAAATGGGTTTGTACAAAAACTGGGAGTATTTTCAATTCCATCAAACCTTGACTGTGAAATTATTGCTGCAACACCATTTTCTTGTTACAGAACTACAATTAAATACTTCATTTTAATTAAGCATATTTTGACAAAGCATAAAGGAATGAACCCTATTTTTCTCTATTTGTTTAGCTAACAGATGTCTTACTTTCCTCATTTTCCCTTTTCAGAGCTTTACTGTTTAAATTACAACTTTGCTATTACTTTTACACATAGTAATTGACCCATGCACCAAAATTACACTGTACACTACTCATGATTCTTAGTCTATATTTGCTATCTCCCTTTCTGAGTTTATTATGCAGCACTAAAACAAACCCTGCTTTTAAATATATGTCCAGAGATTCTACTGATATAAATGTAGCTTGCTATAAACTTTATTTAAATCTAGAGATAATGTGTCTCTGATGTATTGAGATGGCTTCATGTGTCTCTTAATTTGCCAGTCAATGGAACTGGAAAAAAATAGAACTGCCAATTTCAGGACCTATGTAAGACTTGGTGCTGCTTATATTGCTGGGATTTTTTGGAAATTCAGCTGTGGGGAGCATTCTGCAAACTCAGTTCCCAGTATGGCAGGGGAACTGGGGGGGAATTGGGGGAACAGGGGCATTATGGTGGAATATTCTGGTGATTTCAAAATGGAGTTTGTTTTTAAATAGTCTCACTTTTCAAAAACATTCATATTAATCTAGGATGTTGGCAGGCATTTCCTCTCATAGGAACAGTTGAAAGAATTAACACATCTGTTCAAATTGAACTTTCATGGAAGACAAAAATATTTCTGCAGAATACAAGGATGAATAAAAAGCCCAAGTTCATTCAAAAGTCACAGAGTTAAAAAGCAGATTAATAGTTCCAAACCCCATCTACAGCCTGGAATTTCTTGGCACCAACCAACAAATTTTATCACTCACGAGGAGATTATTTTTGAAACCATCATCTGCTACTATACTGCCAGCTCACAGACTACTTGTAAAGAAGAAAGAGGTTTAAATGTTTTTTCTAACGCTGCACTCATATCTGAGATTAATAAAGTTTTCATCAATAATATTCAGCTTATATTCTGTGAACTGCCACGTCCTGGAGAAGCACACAGGACTGTCACTGTCTGTGACTGCAGCAAAGATCTCCATGGCAGCCAAGAGACAAGAAAGGGAAAAAAAAATCAAGGCTCCACATGCATTCCTTTTCCCTAAAGCCCCATGATGAGAAACAAAATATGTCATGTTTGCTAGGAAATAATTTTCTTCCTAGACATTTCATGAAATGCTGATCTTTTAAATCACGGAGAGAACTCTTGCACAAGGCCCTTGTTTGAGTCAGTGGAGAGATCTCCTGTTTCTCTGAAGAGTGACCAATTCATTCTTGGCTCCCCCTGCTCTGCCACCCTACACAACTGTAGCACACACAACTCCAGTCTTTTGTTTTTATTTTATTTTTTCTACATGCCTTAATAAAACTGGCAGTTTCATTAAGTCAGCAAAATGATCTTCCAGAAACATTACATACTGACTTAATTTAAAGATTTATCTGCTTGCCTGAAAAAGCTGGTGTTGAGAGCAGCTGTTTGTTGTTGTTCTGCAGTTTTTTAATGGAACCGTGGGAAATGCTACTAAAATACTAGAAAGCAATAAATAATCTCCTGCCCGTCAGTGGCATCATTAAGGTTTGCTGTTAAAGCTGAAGAGAAGTTCCTGGACCACGTGTATCACCAGGCAATTGCTGGTGTGGCAGAACCCCAGCAGAACAACTCTCTGTGAGACAGCTCTGTGCACAGCTACCTACCCTCCTTCAGCAATTTTTTCCTGTTTCACTGCATGAAATAGGCACAAAAGGTCTCAAAAGTACAAAAGCCACGAATTCCAGTCTTTGCTGGATACTTTGGACTCATTTTCTGTACCTTTTGATGAAGACAAAGCTTTTGAACATCTATTACATACGCAAGAATGTCAAAATATAATTTTCCTCTCATTTGCTGAATCATTTGAGTTTGTGAACACCCACCCCTCCTAACTCCAGAACAGGCTGTGCCATGGATTTCTGGGTGACACTCTGATGATGTGGCATTCACAAATTCATTAGCAGCATTTCAAGGGATGAGGAAACTGTAAAGAGGTCTTAGAGCATCAAGGGGTATATAACACATTATCATCACATCAGGAAGTCTGGTGAACCAGCTGAAAGAGTGCAGCAAAATTCCTGAATGGGACAACACGGAGTGCTGAGGGTCAGGGGTGGCTGCTCAGAGAGAGGGGGGGTTTTCATGATTTTTCCTGATTTTTCCATCACACCCCAGCATCTCTAACTGGAAGCACTTTATTGCACGGGCAGTACAGCATTGACAGAGGAACTTGACTCTTCAGGTATTGCAGTGGGAAAAGTGGAAGAGAAGAATAACAAACTGATTTACCAGCCCAGCAGTGGGGCTTGGGTTTTTTAATTTTTGTAAAAAAAATAGTGAACTTTTAGGTATAAATTATTCAAAACAGATTATACCCACATCTCTGGCCCTTTCCTGTGACTGCTTTGCTTCCTGCGAGGGTCAGAGTTCTGTACTGAACTGTATAAACATGGCAAAGACGGGAGAAAAATAATTTAACATCAATGAGATTACATTCCCATTATCCCAAATTATTTAGTTTTTTAAAATCCAAGAAACCTCAGGATTGTGGAGGAGGCAAAACCTGTATATGACAAGAAGAATGTTCTGAAATAGTTCAGAAATTGCTGTTCTGGAGTGGTAAGGTTTTTAATTTAATCAGAAAAGGCATGGCTTCCCTGCCTTATATCTACGTGCTTCAGGCAAAGTTTGAAGAACCAAAAAATAGAAACAAAGGTGGCAGATCAAATAAATGATCAGCAGACCACACAAGAACAGATGGTATTTTCTGATTCAAGTATTTTTCTATTTTTATTTTGCTTTTTGTGGAAACGAAATCGTACTTAGCAGTCAGAATAGAAAAAGTGACAAGGCTAAGGAAGTTCTCAGCCAAAAGCCACAGCACAGGAGCTGACATTTCCAGCCCTGTGGCAGAGAGCCGGCGAGGAGGGCAAGGTGAGGGTCGGTCACACCTGAGCCCGCGGCTGTGCCAGGTGAGGGCAGAGCCTGCCAAAACCCCGGGCCCAGGAAAATGCTCTGCTCTTGCTCACCAAATGCTCTGCTCTTGCTCACCAAATGCTCTGCTCTTGCTCACCAACAGCACAAAGACATTTCTCAAATCTTCTTTTTTTTTATCCCCAAGAGAAAATGCCATTTATCTGTCTCTTCTAAGAGTATTATCTTAAAATAGAGGGATATTTAACAATCTTCATACTCTTTCAAAGGTTGTGTGACAGCACAATTAAATGAAAACAAAACTATTATAATTTTTGTTCCTTTTTATCTTTCCTCTAGCCATGCTTGCTTTGATATACCTGGCAATCAATCAAAAGCTGGTCATAAAAAGAAGTTAAAACAAAAAAAAACAGACAAGGCTGCCTTTCTGGTTTGTTTTTAGTAACAATTTCCTTTATTTTCTGTCCTTTGAGAAAAAAACCCTTTGTGAAGTTGTCCCCTGGGCTACACTGTATTTAAATATTTCTTCTTAATGTCAATATTTAGTTTCATTTTCAAACAACTGGGCACAGACTTAACAAAAGTATGCCCTTCAGGTCTCTTGTGCATATCCATCACAATAATTTTGCAAATAGACTTTTTTCTATTAATATACTGCTAATATCCCACAAAATTTTTCAAGCTTTTTATTTTGGTGAGGCATTATTTTTAACCAAGCACTAATTGATTTCTATCATAAAATAAAGGTAATTTTCAGTTAATGCTGCTACTTTTGAATAGGCAACACAGAGATTTTGAAAACAGACTGAAATTTTCATGCTTTGTGTCTTAGGTTTTTTAGTAAAGCTTGCACTTGCACTCAGAAGGAAATCACCCAGTTTTAGTTCATTATCTTGCTCAGAGCTTTTATCAGGAAGTACAAATTTGTAGAAGGATTATGGAGAATGCACACTGACATCTTTTGAGCTGAATACCTACCTTTTTATCACTCAGCCCAGTCACTTGGTCAACAAATTCCTCTTGAATCATAAAGGCAGCTAAGTTGGCAGTGTAGCTGGCCAGGAAGATGACAGCAAAGAAAGCCCAGACTGACACCATGATCTTGCTCGTGGTCCCCTTGGGGTTCTGCACGGGCACAGAGTTGTTGAAGACCAAGCCCCACAGCAGCCACACTGCCTTTCCAATGGTGAAGGACGGCCCATGGGGATCTGAAAGTTCAAAGAGCACTCAGTTCAGCTGCAGTTAAATTAAACCTTGCCAATATACCGTGCAGGGAAAACCCGTTAGTGCCAGAGACATGGTTAGAAAATATTTTTTTATATATATATATTCACTGTACTCCAAATATACTCACAGGATTTACCATAGGTACCCTCCATTGCAATGACGAGTTCCACATTTTTAAAACATAATTCAACATTTTTCTATGTGGCATATGGTTCACAATTTTGAAGATGAAAATGGAAAGGATAGGTTTGGAGGAGAAGCAGGCTGGTGTGTCTCCTGCAGTAAGAAATGTGCCACAGCGTTGCCCTGTCAGTTTTCTGTGCCAGCAAACATGTGAAATGGAAGACTGGAGGTTTAAGTCTTAATGATTCAATTCTAGTACTTTTCTTACCCAAATTATTTTTATCATCTCCAGTCATCCAACATTATGCTTTTTGAACATTATGTAAGCATTTTTAAGATCAAAGTGTGTGAATGTGTCACCTACTTTTAAGCACCTTTGTACTCAGAGCATGAATCAGAAAGACAGAACAAAGGAGCTACCTCTACAGACAGGGAATTTAGAGCAAGCCAGGCTCTGGCTGCCTCGCATGTTCTGTGGCCCCAAAGTGTTGACATTCCAGGTAAAATTCTGTCCCAGCTAAGCCATTTTGTAATTTTTTGTTATTTCCATTCTGGGTCATCTTTTAATTCACCCCAACGCTGGGAGTGGGCAGCACACTGCCCCAGGCTCACCCGGGGGCAGAAGTGAATTAACAATGCCATTATCCACCCCAAAGGCCCCATTTATGGAGCCCTGGGAGAGCCAAGGGCAGTTATTCTCACCCAGCCCTAGGTAAGCACAGTGCAATCACACATTGCTCATCATGCAGACACCCTCAGTGCAGAGAAACAGGCCTCCCCTGACTGTGACTCATTTGGCCTACTTTAATTATCCTTTTTTCAGTTCAATTGCAATTTAGTCAATAAGCTCTGATGCAGAAATCTGTAACTTTATCTCCTTCCCTGTCCCTTTATCCAAGGGGATGCACATTACAAATATAGATTTAGCTATTCATTTAAACTATAATTTATTTTAATAATAATTCAACGATTTTTAAAATAATAAAACCCTAAGTGGGTATACTCAGTGCATGTTCTCATTTCAGTAGAAATGCTCTCTAGTGAGGTGCAAATATTTCACAATGCAGCCAAACTCTGCATCTCAGATTATGCTCCTGTTCTAAAGCAGCACTAGGAAAATAGAGTGCAGAAAAATAAACACAATGGAGCTGATTGAAGGCAGTTTATGCAACTACCTTCTAGACATATTAAGGACTGAGCTGATACAGGGATGATGTGCATTTTTCTGAGCAACAGTGTTACAGAAATTGTATGCCAAGGGAGCAATGTAAAGTTCTGTTTATGCCACTGGAGATTGTATTACCACTGAGATTCATCCTGCAAAAAATGCCTAGGGAAATGGGAGATGATAAACATCTTTTCTTTTTTTTTTTTTTTTTTTGCTATTCCAGGTTTGAAATTAATGGCAGCTGGATTTGTGGCAAGTCTTTAGAGGTAAGTTGGGACAGTCTAGTGCCATAACTTATCTTTGTAGCCATAAGTGCACTAAATAATCAATTCAGGCACAGAATAGAAGAGCCAAGCCCCTGGATCCCCAGTGTCTATACTCACCTTTGACTTCTCTTTTAACACAGTGTTTATTTCAGACAGAGGTTACACATTTACCATCTTATTAAAATGATAACATCATCTGAACATTACAATAATTCACTTTTTCAGGGAACAAGCCAGCCATTGTCTAGAAGAAATAATTTGCTTTTAATAGTGCCCAGAACTGTGTTCACCAAGCTGGAAGATCTCTTGTTATGAAACAAGGCAAGAATGATTTAGAAATTTTAACAAAGGCTGCACTCTCAAATGTCACTGAAGAAATGGGAGGATGAGGGCATGGTGAGATATGGAATCCTCACTCCTGAGTCAAAGTGCAGCTTTCACTGAGAAAGAGTTAACACAAAACTTGTCTGTTTTGAAAATGAATTTTCTATAACTGAGGGTGCTACACAGAAAGGAGAGATGCCCTTCTGCCAGGGGCCTCATTTCAAGGCTAAGATTTCTGATATTTGCAGGGACTATACAGAACTCTGGACAATGCAACTGCTATTTTTCAAACTGCCCAGCAGAGCACAGGATTTTAGGTAACTTTCTCTGAACTGGCCATCAATTTGTAATAGCCAGGAGTGGAACATATTTCACTGCTGACACTTTACAACTGATGCCATGTACTAACCAAACACTGCCTGAATAAAACTCTGATACCACTTACCCTGCTCCCTGTCTGTATTCCATTGAATTGGAATTATAAACATGAGCATATAAGCCTTCAAGAAATCATACTTTAAATGAAGAACATAAACAGCTTAATAGCTAATTTCATTGTTTTATTCCTATGTTATATTTATTTGAAAAGATGGAGACCCATGGATGGGAAATACATGAATTTTTACTAAACATGGAGTTGAATAAAATGCAAATCTTACCTCTCCCTTGTGCTAAGTTCCTGTTGTATCCTACAGGACTAAAGTACTCAAATATAAAGACAGCCATGGCAGACACGATGAGAAGCATCACAAACATCATCACCCAGACAGAAGCACTAAAAGGCTCTGCAGCAAAACAGGAGAAACAAAAAACACAGTTCATTAAACCAGTCACAGCACAAGAATTCTAATGTCCTCACCAGGCAAGCCCAGCAGATTCCTCTACATTAACTTTTTCCAACAAAAATGCTAGCAAATAACTAAGCCATATATAATGAACTGCTGTTAGTATATATAGACAAAATCCATAAATTCAAAATTTGAAACATAAGTTGTAATTAAAAACAAAAGGCTGCACACTTTTCTTTGACATTGAGTGGCCCATAATTGGTTTGACTTGCTCCTTATTCAGTCCACAATCAGGTTGCTGTGTCTATTCATCCTGAATTATAGAAATTTATCAACAGAATGGTCCAACCACTGTGACTGTGTTTCTGCAAAGCAAAAGCAATTAAGCATATGTTTAATACATTTGGTAATTCAGGGAAGTAGACTTCTCTCTCATTTTCTATCCAACAAAAAGTGTTAGAGGAAGAAAGAGAAATACTTGCACTCAAACTAAACACTTATGTTTAAGGATTCTTTTCTCTCTGTGTTTACTTTCATCTAACAGCAATGAAGATGATATTTTTATCAATTGCAACCACATCCTTCTGAATGTCTCATTCTCATCTGGGAGCAAATTACTGAAATCAAAAGGGTTTATGGAAAATTGGATGTCAGTTTGAAAGACAGAAGAACCATATTTAAGTAAAAGAAGTAGGTTGGAGCATAAAACTAGAAGCAGTTTCAAACACCAGACTAAGCACCAACTTTTTAAAAGGACTCAATATCAGTATCAAATATCATCTTTCCCAACCACAGATTCTGTCATTTCAGGAGTCTCTGTGGTAGCTGCTTTGGTTCAAGGATATCTCCAAGAAAGATTAGCATGGCAAACAAATATCTCTTTATCAGGTCAACTTATTTGGGGCACTTCACATCATAACTTGTGCAAATAAAGCTGAAGTGTGAGAAAGCTCTGAAGTGTGAGAAAACAAATCTTAGTATACTATTTTTAATTAGAACAGAATCAAGAAACAATTGAAATTACAGAAAATTAGTGTGTTCGAATGTTTTGCCTGTTTTTGAAAGCCCAAGAAGTTCCTCTCTTGTAGCTTTTTCATCCTTTGAATTTAAGATGAGAATCACTGAAACTTCTTCCCTCACTGCAGGAAAGGACATTGACTGAGAGCTGAGATGTTCTAAGCCCAACAGCCCAATCTGAGCCTTGCCCAAATCCAGATGACTCACCCAAAATAGAATGAAATGTAATAATTTGTGCCCAAGCATAGAAAACCCATGAGATCTTTTGTCTTTGCTATGATTTTTTTGGAAATCTGTGACTTAGACAAGACCAAATAAAAAATAGCCCCACTGGTGCTTTTGGATGGTAATTAAGGCAAAGCAGGGACATTTTAAACCACACTGTTTTCCTTTTGCAAAGGAGTTGTATATTTTAAATTAATTATTTTATTTTTAAGACAGGGTATGCGGTTCATTCGAGTACTGCAATTATTTGTTTGGGAGAGATTGGTAAATTAGGAAAATAACAGATTTTGTAGAAGGCAGAGGAAGATCTATGTAGATGCAGCCAGGGAAGGGACATTATGTAGCCAAATACAGTCTAAAAAATATTTTCTGAATTCAGTTAGTAACTGGATTAAATTGGAATTCATGTAGAACTACTATAAAATTTTGACAGCATTCTCACAGAAGAAAGCAAGGCAGATAAAACCCTTATCAAAAGCAACAGTGTGGAAACAGCAATGGTAATTTGTCAAAATCTAAGGAAGGCAAAGGGCAAAACAAGCCAATGTACAAAAGTGAGCTATAAACAAGAGTTTAAGCAGAATTCTCTTTAATAATTTAAGGAGTCTGGTAATGAGGTGGTGAATTAATAGAAGCAATAGGAAAACAAAAAGCTATTTGGGATAGCAAGCAGTAAGACTGAGCAAGTACAAAATCAACTGAATAACAAAGTCGATCTTCCTGTCATATCAGAGATCCAATTACACATTCAGCACTGTGCTTTGATTCTCAAAGGACAGGAAGGGAACTTCCCTCAGGCAAGCAGCAGGTTTTAAAGGAATTTTCAGTAAAGCTATAATATGGCAGAAAAAAACTAATATATGACTTGTTAGTGTATATTTCAAATGACTGACAACAGAAAATATCAAGCAAAGAAAATGTCTTTGAGTCCTACATCCCACCACCAAAATCAAACTCAAGGAATACATTAAATAAAGAGGGGCATAGATTTTCTATTCTATCAATGCCTCCAGAAAAGAAAACTGACCTCACCTATGAACTCTCCCTCTGAAAAATATAGAAATGGAAATGTAAGGTTTTCCCTTTATTTATTTGGTTGTTTAAATGAAGTTGAACCAAAACTCCACAGAATCATTTAAAAAGCATTTGTAGATCTAGCATATATTATCTCTAGTACAATGTGAAAATAAATGTTTTAACATGGATAAAATTCTCATTTGAAGGAGACACACCAGAATCAGAACACAGCAGATAACGAGGACGAGGCTGTCAGAGCCCATCAGTTACTCAGATCTACTGGACACAACAACTGACTGGAAAAATCTAGTCACACAAAATCCTGCACTTGTCCACATTCATAGAAACAATTCACAAACCCAGATATTTCAAGAGCTGTAATCAAGTGCTATTCTTTAAAAATAGTACTATATTTGACTGATTTTTTAAAATCTTTTAAAAGTCTTACGTAAGGTGACTCTATTCTCAGACAGTTATTTAATTGAAACAAAATCAGTCTGTGAATAAATTCAGTTATCTGCCTGATAGTATTTTGCAAGGCAAAACATTTTACTACTACGCACACCTCATCAAAATCCACAGTCAATTCCAGCAAACTGGCAGCTTCATCTATGCCTGGAAAAAACAGAGCACACTTCTGAGAGCACAGACTTAATTTATTGGTGCAGTAAAATCAGATTTCTTCAAAAGTAGAGCTATTTTAGAGAGCTTTATGAGAAGGAGTTCTTTTTTGGTTTCTTTTGAATTATATACGCATCCAACTAAACCAATAACATTAAATGCATTTTAGAAATTTAATAACTCTGTTGCTTGTGAAAAATGCAAAAGCAGCTTCTCTTTTCATGGTGGCTGTAAACAGGTTTTTAAGGGAGAAGTAAAAAATCAACTGCACTTGCACTTTAGAAAACACCCCAATTTTTATTTCCAATGGTCATTTCAACATGCTGCAACTGCAATTTAAAAAATGAACTTTGTAACTCAATGACTCAAAGAAATAAAGATACTCTCTGAGTATTTTTATTACAAGTACAGTTTTTCGCAATTTCACTTAAAGTCTTTCATTCATATCAAACATCAGCAAAATCTACTTGGGTGTCACCACATTTGGGAAATTATTTGATTACTCACTGTGTCATATTTACTTGCATCATCTCTGTAATGTGCCTTTATGGAACAGATATGAGAAATAAGCTCTGTGGTTAAATGATGATTCTTGTGTAAGAAAATTCAATTATTTGCCTGCTTGTATCTGATATTACACCACTGATCTGCTCTTCAATGTCTGTGAGCAGCTTCAGGGGAAGTGAAGAACTTCCACTTAGCAGTTCAGGACTGGTCTCACTGCTGACCCAATGGACTTGAACATTCTAAACTGTGCCCTAAGATATCTGGAACATACTGATTATTTATATTTCCACTTAATGGTTTTAGTGTCACTATTCCAGTACAATATATCTTTAAAACTAGTAGGCCCAAATACATTATGAAGAACACAACAGCATTATGGGCACTTTTGAACCACCTCGTGGCTTGTTCTCTTTTCGGCTTCAGGTAAATTCAGGCCTAACATTTTAAAAAAAATGTAAATACTAAAAGAGGAGAGGGAAATAATGAAAGGAAAAATGCACAAGCATGCAAGAAAATAAACCCAGAGTCTTTGTTTCTTTATCCCATGTCCTGTCTGCCCAGCCTTTCATTTCTTTGCTGTATCTCCACTGCTCAGATTCAATGCAGAAAACACTCAGCTCTCCAGTGCAGTAGTGCGGTGTTCAGAAGCCAGAGGTGGCTGTTACCAAGCTAGCTTTAAATCACATCTAAAGATAAGGAAGTTCCTCCTCAACTCTACAATGAGTTTTTCAATTATTTTGTGAATACTAAAAAGATATTAAGCAAATTACGATGGGCTAGACAAGCATAAGTTAGTTTGTAAGGAAGCAGGGTTGAGGATGTGATTTTCCTAACTGAAGGTTTTAGGGGACTTTTTCATACTGAAATCACTATCTTTGGTTTTCCTTTCAGCATCCAAAACCAACAGCACTGTGTCCACGTGTTAATGATGTCATTCAGCACATCAACACAGCACAAACTTCTTAATGTGAAATTCAAAACTCAACAGAACTGTGTTAATGCACTACATATCTTAACACACAATTAAATCTACCAAACTCTACAGAAATGCAGTCGGGTTATCTGGAGGGGCTGGAGGCCATACCTAGGAAAGCAGATGGTGACACTGTGCCGTTGCTCCGTGACACCATGACGCTGATCCCCGTCTCCACGAACGGCACCGAAAAGTCAACGACTTCCGAGCGCTCCTCGTTGATGGTGAGCGAGCCCACAGCCATCACTGCCCGGTGGTACACCACCTGATCACGGGGACAACACACACCAGGGTCAGCACAGGACGCCTCCTTCCTCCAGAGAGCTCAACCAGACATCACCGAGTCCTCAGGAACTCTTTTACCTAAAACAGAACTTACTTCACCAATCATTCCGTTCCACACATTATTGACTTTTTTGCCATGCTTCCCATTCGTCACCAAGTACAGGTCATATGTGAACTTGACAGTTTTAGACAACTTCTTCAAGATATCGATGCAGAATCCTTTGCAGCACTTCTTTACGTTTGTTCCCTCATTAGTTTTGTTGCTGTCAACAGAGAAGACACACATAAATATTCCTGCTGGGAAAAACAGAGGCAGCACAACAGCAAGATACAGCACACTGTGAAACAACATTTTGCCACTCTTGTGAATGACCATGTTTTTCTGAATCAAGGCAAAAATAACCCACAGGATGCTTTTATAGCTATATGGTGTTTGCAGCTCCTGCTAATCATGACAGAGCTGCTTGGTGAGACAGAAAAACATTACCTCACATGACATCCTTCTGCTCCAGGATCCAGCCTCACGCTCTGCACTGCTCCATCAAGACATACAGCCTGCTCTTACTAATCTCTCTCTTAGGATTAGATTAAACTTTTATTACTTTTACTCTCAAGACATCAGACTACATGTCATTTAGTAATTAAAGAACATGTAAGCTATAAAAAGGCACAGCAGTTCACAGTGCTGGAAATGGATGCATCTTCTCAAAGTGCACCTTTCCCTGCACTTGGAGAAGGTGAACTTCAGGCCGCCTTTAAGTACAGGGATGCAAGTTTTCTCTTCATCTTTTTTTTCTGAAATGTTCATTTTGGCACTTCTAAAACCTTTTAGTATATGCAACTTCAGAAGGCAAGGCAGTATCTTACAGCCTTTTGGAAAAATTCAAAATTAAAATAAAACTAGTTTAGAACTTCCTGGACTTCAGGAAGCAGGTGCACAACCATTTAGCAGCCTCTGGAAATCTTCAGAAACATGCATCATATTCCCTCACACCTGATCAGTAAAAATCCTGTTATATTCAGTTCATTAACACACAGATCAAGACATAGAGCAGGTGAAACACCACTGACAAATGTACAGTGGAAACTCTTCCACTCTTCCATTCTAATGACTGCTCTGAAGTTATGGAGCACTGACAGAAGGGGACTTTTCTCTTGATGGGAAGTCACAGTGGTATTTTACACTGGAGTAGTTTATTTTATACCAAATTTCAGCATAAACTTACATTTTCATTAGGAGACATTTTCAAATTGTTACAGACTAATGAAAGCAGGCGTTATCTCAACATAGCTGGAAACAACTCAAAGAGGACTCATTAAAACAGTCCAATTTTGGAACACAATCTTCTTCCATGCGACTGAAAAGGGCTGATTCTCATTGACTATGAATTTACTATAAAGTTACTACCTTGTTAATAACTCAATGTGATTTACATTAAACCAGAAACTCTCAACTTTTTAAAAAGGAGGATGTGCAAAGAGAGGGAAGGGAAGGGAAGGGAAGGGAAGGGAAGGGAAGGGAAGGAAGGAAGGGGAAGGAAGGAAGGGAAGGAAGGGAAGGGAAGGAAGGGAAGGGAAGGAAGGGAAGGAAGGAAGGGAAGGAAGGGAAGGGAAGGGAAGGGAAGGAAGGGAAGGAAGGGAAGGGAAGGGAAGGAAGGGAAGGGAAGGGAAGGAAGGGAAGGGAAGGGAAGGGAAGGGAAGGGAAGGGAAGGGAAGGGAAGGGAAGGGAAGGGAAGGGAAGGGAAGGGGGATTTTATTTTGCAGTCAGGAAAAGAAAAGGGAACGTTGCGTATTTACTCACTTAAGTTTGACAAATTTCCGGCACGGCACGGTGTTTTTTTGGCAGCTCTCCATGAGAGGATCCACATCCTCCACGATGACAAAGGGAGCCTCCTCCAGGGTGACAATGCTCAGGTGGTTGTCGTCGGGGTCGCTGTCTGCGAAGGAGCTGTACCGCGGCCACACCGAGTACTTGAGGCTCAGCGAGTTGTTCTCCCACTTCCCCACCTGAAAGGCCAAGAGCCACAGGCTGCTCAGAGCTGCTTGATGGTGCTGGACAAAGGGGAGCCAACATTAAATGGGCTGGGACACAGGTACAGGGTATTACATGGCCAGGATGGTTGGTTTGGGTTTTTGTTGTTAAAATTACTTTAAAATTTATTAGCAGTTGCATGAAATGAGGAAATGCACAGTGGTAAAGACTAAAAAGGTATTATTCTAATAGGTAACTGTTTTATACAGACTGGATGACATCAGTTAACAACATCTATCACCTGGTGCTACATGCACTGAAATTTGACATTCAGCATTTCTGTTTGAGCCAGAACAGCAACTAGATACTCTATTTGTAACCAGGACCCATTTGAAGTAATAAAAACTTATTTTTAAAAAAATCAACCAAACAAACAAACCCCAAATAAAAACCCTAATGCACACTCGCACCTACACATCTGACCAATAACCAAAATATCACAATGTCATTTATGTATCTTCCCAAAGACAAGACTCTTGTGTTCTTATACATCAAAAAGCCTTTACCCAGGCTTCCACTAGAGCCAGACCAAACCACATTTTTAGTTAGAATTTCCATTAGAAATAACTATTTTCCATTAGAAGTAACTATTTTATCCTGCCAAATGTTGGGTACTTTTAAGAAAGCAAACCCCAATGCACATGAAAATTTCCAGCTTATTTACTATTATAAAATATCCCTTCTAAATTAACCCACATTTCTTTCCATTTCCAGATCACCAGAAGGAGGTTTATGATTTAAATATTTTCGAGTCTAGTGTTTTCCTCCTCAGATTGTTTAACTACTTTCTATCCAGAAATCTAATTACATGTTTTATCTGATGACAGATAATATAAATGAGCTAGCAATCCACATAATTTACAACCTAATGCATTTTAATAATTCTTGAGCTGCTTAAGCTAAACAAATGACAACATAATCATAAGACTGTTCAAATATTTCTTTTGAAAGGAAAATGGTGGGAATTAACAGTACAATAAGATACTCATGCCCATTAAAATATTTTTAAATTGTTACCTACATTCTGTCTTCTAAAAACTTGAAAATTAATCACAAAAATTCCCAAAGAACATTATTTATATCCATGCCTATTTTGGGAAGCCTATAAGCACATGACCTTTGCAGTTTTCTTTCCAGCCTGTTTATAAGTCAAGATGTTTTACTGAACTTTAATGTAGGAGGCAGAAATGTCAAATCTCTACTCACTTAAATTAGGAAATTCAAAGTATCTCCAGGGAAGTAGGAATTCTCACTTAAATCAATGGGAATTGTATATATGATCACTGTGCATATATATTTCTAGTATGAAATTTGTCCAAAACACAGTGGACAAAGCCTTCAGGAGAAAAGCTAGCTCAGCCCCAGGGGAGCAATCTATTGTTTCTGTAAAGAAACCAGTTCAATTGTGGAGGTGTGGTGAGCAGTGGCAGTGCCAGCAGCGTGTGCTGGCTTACGTGAGCTTGCACGGTGCCGTCACAGCCCTGAGCACAACATGGAGGTGACCATCTGGAATGGGGAGGATTCCAGCCAGCCCAGGCCCTCAGACAAACAGCAAACATGCCAAGGGATGCCAGGGATTTCAGAAGTGGAAAATGTGCCCGACCGTCTGCCTATTCCACACATCAACAAGGAAATGTGATGGCATTTGTGTGGTCAGGAGGGCAGCAGATCCCAAACCACCTGGGGCAGGATGCTGGGAGGAGGCAGATCCTGACCCCAAGGCACCTCCCTCTGCCATCCACCCCTGACCCCGGGGCACATCCCTCTGCCATCCACCCCTGACCCCAGGGCACATCCCTCTGCAGCCACCCCTGACCCCAGGGCACATCCCCTGCAGCCACCCCTGACCCTGGGGCACATCCCTCTGCCATCCACCCCTGATCCCCATCCCTCTGCCATCCACCCCATCCCTCTGCCATCCACCCCCATCCCACCCCTGATCCACCCCTGACCCCAGGGCACATCCCTCTTCCATGATCCTGGGGCACATCCTCTGCCATCCCATCCCTCTGCAGCCACCCCTGATCCTGGGGCACATCCTCTGCCATCCACCCCTGATCCTGGGGCACATCCCTCTGCCATCCACCCCATCACATCCCCTGCCATCCACCCCTGGGGCACATCCTCTGCCATCCACCCCTGATCCTGGGGCACATCCCCCTGCCAGCCACCCCCTGATGATCCTGCCATCCACCCCTGATCCTGGGGGATCCTGGGGCACCTCCCTGTGCCAGCCACCCCTGATCCTGGGGCACATCCCTCTGCCATCCACCCCTGATCCTGGGGCACATCCCTCTGCAGCCACCCCTGACCCCAGGGCACATCCCTCTGCCATCCACCCCTGATCCTGGGGCCATCCACCCCTGATCTGGGGCACATCCCTGATCCTGGGGCACCATCCATCCACCCCTGATCCTGGGGCACATCCCTCTGCCATCCACCCCTGATCCTGGGGCACATCCCTCTGCCATCCACCCCTGATCCTGGGGCACATCCCCTGCCATCCCTCCTGCACATCCCTCTGCCATCCACCCCTGATCCTGGGGCACATCCCTCTGCCATCCACCCCTGATCCTGGGGCACATCCCTCTGCCATCCACCCCTGACCCTGGGGCACATCCCTCTGCCATCCACCCCTGATCCTGGGGCACATCCCTCTGCCATCCACCCCTGATCCTGGGGCACATCCCTCTGCCATCCACCCCCCTGAGGCACATCCCTCTGCCATCCACCCCTGATCCTGGGGCACATCCTTCTGCCATCCACCCCTGATCCTGGGGCACATCCCTCTGCCATCCACCCCTGATCCTGGGGCACATCCCTCTGCCATCCACCCCTGATCCCGGGGCACATCCCTCTGCCATCCACCCCTGATCCTGGGGCACATCCCTCTGCCATCCACCCTGACCCTGAGGAACATCCCTCTGCAGCCACCCCTGCCATCTGTGTCCCTGTCACAGTGAGCACCTGAACCACCCCAGGAGGTCACCTGGTCCTGTCAAGAATACAGTGATTGCTCTGGTGGTATTAAACAGAAGGACACCAAAGTTGATGATATTCTTATATTTTCTGATATTCTTTCTACTTCAATGGGAGCAACTCCATTTTACTGTTCTGAGGAGGATATGACCAGACATATTTAAATGCCTGGATCTGGGGAAATACTAATTTCTTTTGAGAGTTGCATCTATGAAACTGCTGTGTTGAGGTAATAAACATAGTAGTATGCAACCAAATAAAATATCTGTAAAGAAAAATATTTGTAAACCAAATATATTTAAAAGAAAATTCAAGCTGTGGGTAATATTAAAAATGCAGACGAGCTCTGTTACAGAACTGTCAAAAAATGCATGGATATACATTTACTGTACTATATTATATACAAATGACACCAAATATCCTGGGACTTATGAAAAATTTCCTTCATTCCTAGTTATATTGATAATAAATATGGGTTTGATCCCAGAGAAATACAGAAGGTGACCTTCATTTGAAAAAATAAATAGAAACATTTGTGGGACAAATTGTGTCCCCAAACCACAGCAATCCTCATTTAAAGCTAAAAGAATGGAAATTACATTAGACATATGGTTTTAACAACACATCAAACTGTTGATTCACTATGGTAGGTGCAAAACTCATCTTCAAGTAAAGACAATGGTACATACAACCATTGTATTTCTTTTGAATTTGCACATTCTTTCCTATTTTCTCTAACTTCACATGCAGTCAGGAATACTCCCTTTGGTTTAATCTCTACAGGATGCAGAAAGGGAAAGGGAAAATAGCTGAGAGCATGGTTTGCAGTCAGACTGAAGTAGCAACCACAGGGTGCTCATCTCATCTCATCTCATCCACGGTTGCCTAAAGCTCCCCACATCTGACTCTGGCACAGGTGCTTTGGCCACCTCATCCAAGCCTTGTTATCTTTGGAAGATTGCAGCCAAGGAGAGTGAGAATGAAGAATTTGGTGTGAGAATGAAGAATTTGGGGCGAGAATGAAGAATTTGGTGTGTTCCTGAGTGGCAGCCAAAGGCAGACAGAGTCCTGCACAGTTCCACATCGCTGTACCTCAGTCCCCCTCCTGCTGCATCCCAAAGGAGTCTCTGAGCAATGTAAGGGTGATTAACACAGTCCTGCTCACACACCTCACAGAGGCCATCAAAACAGAGAAAAAGAGCAAGGCCAGGTCCTGAGCAGAGCTTCCCTGTGTGCCAGGGCTGGCACAGAGAGAGAGTCTGTCACACCAGCATATCTCACCAAAAACAAACCAATACCTCGGTCCTGTCACCCTCCTCCCAGCGGATGGGAGCTGTACACAGCACACACCCATCATCCCTGTGTTAGAAAAAATGTTACATGACAACAATGATACTAAATGCACTCCCAGGGCTACCCAGCCAAACCTTTCAAAAGAGAAAGATTTTCAGGGATGTTCCTTTTACATTTAACACACATACACTGCACAACATACTTTTTGAGCTGTCTCAGTTAAGAAAATAATGCTGAGCAAATAAAAAAATCTAGCCTATCTTGCTTTATTGAAAAACTATTTACTACTATTTTTTCATTACACTTTTCCACTTAAAAGGAAGAGCTACTATGGCAAGCTTTAAATCAATAACTAAAAAGCTAAAATAGACTTTGTCAGGTTAGCAATAACAGCTGCAGAACAAAGCACAAGAGCAAAACCCTTCCTCCAGACACAGCATCTGCTGTACACCACCTGCTGCAAACCTTTGTGCCACTTTTATGTTTCTGAAGGTCCAAATTTCACAATGGTACTCTAAATTTAAACGACAAAATTTGATGTGAGCAGTTCCATGTCTTATTAATAAGAAGTGTTTTAGAGTCTTGAATGGTTTGATGACGTCCATTTAAAGACTTTGAAGTTTCCAAAATTTGCTGCTAAATCTCATATGGGGAATGCAAATATCCTGCTCTTCCCTCATGGCTGCTGCTGACACCATCAGGAAGGCACCAGTCCTGTGACCAGCAGGGCTCCAAGGGAAACACAGGATCCAGGGACATTATAAACAAACAGGAGGAGAAGGGAAAGCTGCCACCTCCTGCAGCCTCATTGTTCAGAACAGAATTATTAATCAGCACTCACCAAATCCTCAGCGGCTGGTACAGTTTTGGTTCTGGGCAATGTCCCAGATAACTCTGTGCAGTGCCAGAGTTCAGACTCATACCAGAGAAGCCATTTTAAGAGTTGATTATGTCATTACAAAGGAAGAGACCTAAACAAATTGACAGCTCACTCTTTCAGCTCCCAGCGGAGGAAGATTTTTTGTCACCTCTGCACTCAGTGAAGACCTTACAGCTCTCCAGAAATGCCCAGACAGACATACCTTTACCTTCAGAGAGGGAAAGCTGCCCTCAGAGTCTTCCTGTTCTCTAATATATAGGTGTAAAGAACAGGGGCAAAGCACACCACCTTTGCTTTCCACGGGAGTTATCATTCCTTTACAGCAGCAAAGAGCTGGGATCCTCCTTGGGAATACATGATTTAAGAAATGCTGCATAACAGTTGGTGCAATTCAAACAATTCAGCAGAGTAAAGGTCAAAGGAAAGGCCTTTAGGCTAGGCAGAAGCTCACTGATACAGAAACAACATGCAATTTTCAGCTGACAGTAAGTGTCAGGATAGGCATATTTACAGGAAGGCTAAATACACAAAACAACAAGGATGGAATACAGGGAATGACAACCCAACAGATGTTAAAGAGCACGCTGCTGCTTCTGCTATGGGCAAAAAGAATATATCACATTACAGCACAGAGCTACTGACAAAAGATACCCCAGCAAACAGATTATTAGCTCAGGCAATTTCATCTGTTCTAGTTAAAATATCTGCATTTTTCACCAGTGTTAGGGAACATCTATCATGAGACACAAGGATCTCTCATCTGTCATGACCCTTGCTCAAACGAATCGAGATTTCACAAGAAATTACCATGGAGCACCTCACTGATTCTTTTACCCCCACAGTACTCTGACAAAAAGCTCTGTCAGAAATCTACCTGAGACTGGGTTGGGTTTCTCAGCTCCTGCCCGGTGGAGTCAGCTCCAGGAGCTGTCTGTTCTGGGCTACACGACAGTGGATGTTGGTAGCCAGATGGAGCTCTCTGGGAAGACCTTGGTTCATTTATTCCAGGCAGGAACCAGGCACCCTCTGCCCACTCCTTCCTACTTAGATACAAATGTGTACAACCCCACACAGAGCCTGTAAACCTGGCATATGCTACTTTGTCAGAGAAAAATCCAGTTCTGCATTAAATCCTGCATTAGTGGAAAGTTAAAGATGACAAGATGACAGGCTCTGTTTAGAATAAACCTGGAGGTAAAGGAACAGTTCTTGCAGTGGTGTTTCGTTAGCAATTGTGCCATGTAGTACACAAATTCCCCCAGAATACAGACCACCATGGTAACTTCATCTGTATCTTCCTAGGACATCGGTAATTTTTTTTTTTTCTCATCTTTACACAGGGAACACACTCATCTTCAAATGCAGTCTTCCCCCCCTCACTTAAGATATGTGATACACACTGCTAATTAAACTGATTACTTTTTGCCACTGCTAATCATATTCTAGTATATTATTTTAATATTGGATTGATTTGGTTTATGTCCACATTGAAAATATACTAAAAAAGAAGGAAATAGCCAGACTAGCAGACTGTGGAGTTCAGTGAAGTTGATGGGCCAGGTGAGGCATGCAGGTCCCACCCCTCTGAGGTAACATGAGCAGGGAGCTGCACCTGGGGCTGCTGAACATCTGAGGGCTGCTGAGCACTAGCACAGTGATCTTGCAGTGCTTTGGTGATATTTGGGCAACACTGCTAACTCTGGTAAATCTGAACAAGTTTCACTTTAATGAGCACATTAAGCTTGTCTTCTTAAAAATCTCTTGCTGGAGAACAGCATCCCCTTTGCCTGTCAAGAATTTGAATGTTGGTGTCAGAAGTTTGAGAGCTGCTTTAGGATCTGTCAAAATATCTTGCTGGATGCCTGTGAAACACGCCCAAAAAGTGATTTCCAGTCTTCAAACTATTATCATTCAAACAGCTTTCTTCAGCATCTGATATGGGACAAACCCCTCAGTCAACCCCACTTACATGTGAAGTTACCACCTCAAAGTTTCAACACTGAGGAGACAAAAAATAACTTATTTTCTGAAGGGTGAGATAAATGTTCTCCAGCTATGGTTGAACAGCTTCTCTATAACCTCAAGCTTTAAGTGAAGTATATAAATACTGAAACCAAAGAAAAATTGTATTTGAATAAAAGCAGTTTAAAACCAAAGAAAAATTTGTTTTAAAAATAAATCTTGAATTTTTAGAAGGATACCAGGTGAAAAATTCTTCACATAAAACACAATTACTCTTTCCATATAAATAATAAATGAGCTACTTGCAGTATGTACATTAGTTACATTATGAGGATTTACAGGCTGTTACACTGTCATTTTTTTCACATGAGTAAACTATTTAATTAGATACTTAGACTTAATTTTTCCATATAGGATTGAGGATATCTAATAAGACTTCAATAAAACCATTCTGTGATACTCCCTGCTACACTGGCAGAGAAAGGAGAAGCAAGTGCCTGTCTGGAAACTCAGAGCAGCAAATGTTAGATCTCAGATGAGTAACTTTGACAGTTTTGAAATTGAGCAAAACAGCTCAAGGAGAAAGGAACAAGAGGAAAGAAATTGCCTAAGAGATATGGGGTAAAACCTGCAACTTGGAGAGAACATTGAGACAACACTAGAGAGCTGTTCAAATAAACCATGTGGAAGAGAAGGGGCTCCTCAATCTTTCAGTCAATGGAGCTGAAGTGGACGGGAACACTCTGCTGAAAAGATGTGGGGTGTGCCCAGACAGCCCAGAGCTACATCCAGCGTGCCAGGATAATTGATCAGTCCGTTTATTTGTCCTCATCCACAGAGGCAGGACCAGCCTGTGGCCAGGAGAATCAGCCTGGTGGTGACAGAGCGTTCTTGGCCGCCTCTCACGTCTCCCCTCTGACAGAATTCCTAATTAAAGCTGGCCCCTTTCCACAGCCCTTCTGGAGCAGCCACCAGAGCTGCCCTGCCCTCACTCCCCACCCCACTGGCCACCAGCAGGGCTCCAAACCAGGGCCACACACCAGCACAGACATCCCCTTTTGTTCCTGCTCCTAGAAACCCCTGACAAAGAGCAGGAAGGGAGTCACCAGCTGGAAAACTGCACAGACAAGGCAAGGATCAGCCTCCAGGAGCCCAGCCCTGCAGGGGAGTGGGCACTGCTGCCCTACCACCATGGCAGGCACTGCACAGCCCACCCCAAACCTCATCCTCTGACAGGGTCTCACTGGAAAGCTAAAACAAGCTCAAGTTATTTCCTGGAATAATGTTCGTTCATATATCCAGTATTTCTTTGCTGCTGTTAGATTGTTTTCCAAAAAAATCAAACCCATCTCTCCTTGTCCTTTGAATGGTCTCTTTAGAGAAGTTTCAAGGTACAAAATGTATGAAATTATTTTAACATAAGCATTGTTGGCTGCCTCTTTGAGCATTTTCTTCCTTCGCCACCTCATGCTAATAATATTCCCCAAGCAGTATAATATTTTTCCAGAACATTATATATGATATGCAGACTGTTGAAGAATTTTAAAATAGGGTAAGAAATTTTCATAACAGTTAGTGAGCAAATGATTCCTCCAAAGATTCAGATTGACACATTTGGAGAGGATTAAATTTATCCAGAGAATTAAATTTGCATCAAATGAACATAAAGAAATACACAGCATAATCTAGGACTACTCTCTGTGTTTCTGCATGACTAGCATATTTATTGAGATGTCCTTCAGTAATTCTGATTTTGTCATTATTATTCATCATCATGAAAAGTCTTGTAGTCTTATAAACTGGAGTTTTAAGTTGATTCAATGGGTTTTTAAAACTATAACAAAAAGAATTCATAAATTTCAGCAGCAATTTAGATAATGCAGAATCATGTTTCATGAATTTAAAATAAAACTGGTGGATGATTTAGACATATGTTTTCCTACAGTCTTATATTAAAAACAGTTTCTTAAAACAAGTTTTTAAACATAGGGCCACAGCCTGCACAACTCAGAGCAAAAAAAAAATCACAGGCTGAGACTGGAGTTAAAATGATGCTTGTGATAAACTTTTTCATTTAGTACTTGCATATATGATTATCATTGATGCTACAACATTTTTCCTTCTAGTCTACATAGAACTCTATATGGAGATCACTTTTCTACCTGGACTAGTCAAGATTCTGAATTTTTCAGGCAAACATTGATAGGATTATTCTCCAATTCAACAGGAACTTCACAGTTGGGTTTTTTTAAGTGTGCTTTTACTATAAAAGCTATCTGTCATAAAAAACACAAAATCACACAAGTGAAAGAAATGGAATAGTCAAGATATAAATATCCATCCAAATTCAAGTAGCTGAGGACCAAGCTTTTGGACATTTTTCAGTTTTCCACTTTACATTACTAAATTTTAAGAAGAACTGGAAATGCAGGGTGCGCTTCATAGAAACCCAAACTCCACGTGGTTTTTCTTCACTGATCTGTTAAAACTCATCAGACATACTCAGGATGGTGCAAAACGGTCCCTTCTGAGCGCTGTGGCACACAGGGACCCCCGAGATGTGACACGAACCCACGCCCCAGTCCCGGAGCCGCGCTCACCTTCTCCCACTCCCGCTCGTTGTTCAGCACGATCACCACCAGCCTGGGGTGGGCCTGGTACCCATCTGCTGTGAAGGACAGATCTCTGCCTTCCCACGTCACATTCATCATGAACCTGCAAGGCAAGGAAGGAAATTTCACTGAAAAATTAACGGGCTGTCTGTCCGGCAGCTAACGAGCAGCAAGTGCAGGCACCAGCAGCACTGATGAGATCCATGCACCAAGCCCTGCCAGTGCTGTGGGAATCCTGTGCTTGCAGCGTGGGGACTCGGGCCATTTCAAGGCAGTTCACAGCTCAGGACAAAGCCAAATATTGTTCATGTATGAATTATAATGCAGACATCATTTTTAACAGCTTCCACATTACATACGATTAATCTCTCCCCTCCCTGAATAATCTTTCTGGCACTCGGCACAACCTCAGCAGCTTTTCAGCAGCATTTTAAACAAACCCAGGTCACCTCTGTGGGTAACATTGTACTACTGTGTCACTGAGTAATCCTCAGAGCAAAGCACATCCCTGTTCAGACCTCCAGGAGCCCTGTCAGCTCCTCCCAAAACTGCGGCTACACACAGTGTTGTCGTGCCACGAGGATAAATTCCACTAATGCCAAAACCACACATGAAAGCTTCGAAGATGTTGGTAAATATTCAGTTCAGTAATTTGAAAAGAAAAAGGATTTATGTTTTTATTCTTTTGTATTTAACTTCAATTGTTTTCAAAAGACATATGAATGAATTACTATTTTGAATAGGGACAAATAGAAGGACACAAAATAAAATACAAAAGAATGAAAAATTTTTAAATTTCCTTGAAAAAAATCAAAACTCCACATTGTCAGTGTAAAGCTGTCAGGGCTATCCCCAAAATAAGAGGTGAAACTGCAATTCAAAGTATTGGGAAGAAGACAAGACATCCCCCAGCCCATCTCTGTGGTCTGCAGTTATTCACATTGAATTGCTCTGAATTCTCAGTGTATTTAATTGAAAGAAATTCAGCCCAAGACTGATGCAGACAGAAGTGCAGATGTCCATCCTATAGAGAGATGTGTTCTGAAGGGCAGAAATTCACTGTTCTTCACACATTACCTGTAGTGATTTACCCACATGACACCAATACCTTTTTTATATGTTTGTATGGGTTTGGAGGGAATTTTGGGGTTAGTTGGTTGGTTGTTATGGCTGGCTTTTTTAACAGTAGTGGCAGCATAATCTCCTGGGGAATGTGACACAGACAAAATTCCTCAGCTCCAGATTCAAAGGAGAAGGCTTTGCATTAACACAGCTGCCTGGAAATCCCAGTAGCCGAAGCACACTAAATAAACATGTATAGTCCCAGAAGAAATAATGGCATTATATCATAACAGTTAATAAATAAATGTGCACCTGGACAGCCATATTAACATCATTCAGCACCAGTTTGACAGCAATTTGTAAATTCACCCATTGTAATAAGTCACATTTCATTACAGGCTTCCAGTGTCAAAATTTTCCCCTTGACAGAACTTTGCTGTCCAGTCAAACTAATTTCCTGCATATTCCATTTTTCATCCAACAGTGAAAGATCTTGCTTGGGAACAAAAAGCTTGTCTGCCACCTTGAGAGGCAGCAAACACCAAACAGGATTTACTTGTGCTCACGTGTAAGGAACCAGCACAACATTCTCTGTGACCCAGGGAGTGAAATGCCCAGGCAGCGAGCACAACAGGAAACCAAGATGTGCTGTGAAAGCAGGCAATACTTGTATTTTCACATCTGGACCCTGTCCCAGTTCACACCCACGAGGTATCACCCCTCACAATGAATACATCACCTGACAAGGCCGGGCAGAAACCCCCTTGTTCCCCTGGAGCTGAAAACCAAGCACGGTGTCCCCTGCCAAGGGACCCCAGACACACACCCTGGACTCCATCAGGATTTTGTGCTCACCTGGGCTTTTAACCACACTGAAAATGGTGACTGGACTGGAGGTTGAACCTTCCTCAGGAGGATCACCACCCCCAATTTCAAACACTACTCATCATATTTTGGGCTTAACGTTCAAATGTCCTAGCCTGGAAGCCAGGCAAGGGCCACCACAAGGTGCAGTGCTGAAGCTCAAGTGTTCCAAAAAGACTAATATGAACCACAACTCTAAAGTGAAAAACTGAGCTCAGTGTATATTTTAAATCATGTGAATTTACCAGCCATTAAGTAAGGAAACACATTTTGCAAGGTTTTTGGGGGTTTTTTTTCTTTTTTTAATTCCCTAATCTGAAAAGTCTCTTAAAATTGTATTCTCTGATCCTGATACAAAGGTGCGAGTGACGCACTCTGAGCTACCCCAGATTCTCACACTGCAGCAATAAAAAAGAACTTCAAAGAGATTCTTGTTTCCCCAAGCACATTCTTCTGTACAAAATTCATCAGCTGCTGTGTTCTCCAGAAATCAATGCCTACAACCTACACTTGCTTTTGAATTGTCATTTTTCCTCTGCAAAGGACAGAAGTCCTGCTCTGCTTTTACTGGCCACGATCCCAAACTGCTTTTCCTACCAAAAATGCCCAGCGCTCGTCTGCTCCTGGTTAGGAATAATACTGTGAAGAATTTATATTATGTTACTCTTCTACAGTTTTAAGTTTATCCAAGGGTAATTCTGGGCAAGAGATCTTTGGCTTCTGAATTGGATAAAGTATTTTTCTGAGGTAGCTTTGGAAATGCAAATTCCTGTTCTTAACTAAATGAGGTGTTTAGTTATTTGAACTCCTTTCTTTGATGGGGCAATTAGCAACATACCTTGGATTTGTAGTTAATCTGTTTTCATTCCTCATTAAAGCTGCAGCCTTTGCAAAGGCACGCTAGCTCAAGGCCTTGTGATGGTATTATGACACTGAAGTCTTAATTAACTTTAGCAAACTGAAATTTGTAAGATTCCCCAGGTGATACAAAATGGCACTTTTTTCTGACAGAAGTTATGCTAGTCTCACATCGAATCCAAAACAGGTCTTTTATCATGCAAAGAACAAAACCTTAACTATGTATTTAAAAACACTTTTAAACATTTTTATACAATTCTTTTTTGCTTGTCACCTTCTCCAAAAAACTGAGAAGTGCTGGAACACCACAGGAGAACGCTTTTGCTGTCGTATTCACAGTAAGCCTTTGAAACACCCAGGTTACAAACTTCTCTAAAAAGTTTCCAACTTTATTTTTATAAGCCTCAGAAAGATCAAGTAGTTCACACAGAGCATCAGATTAATGCCAAAACTGCAATATTTATCCCTGTCAAAATTCTAACTTTACCCAGAAAGCCAGAACATGCTGAAAAAGCTGAGATTTCTTACCCTGTAACTACAGTATCACAACTTCATTGACTCCAATTCAATTAACAAATGGGTGAAGGCTCTGCCAAAGGGATCAGGGCTCCGTTTGCAGAGCACCATTTGCTTGGATCCAATATTGCTGACACAGAGGCACCTTTCTGGCCAGACTCCTCACAGGAGACATGGACTCCCTCATCCATGAGTGTTTGTTAAGGATTTCCTATACTGGATGAGAACAGTTGAAATCCTGGAGCAGAATCTTTGAGGTTCTCTACTTCTATGGTAGAAAAAGCAAATATGTTTGCAGGCTATGGCATTTCTTTTGAGCTTTACCATATATATATATATATATATATCTATTCAAGAAACACAAGTGTCCTCCTAAGAGACCAAAGGATTTGAGAGCAAAACCAAGAAGGCTTAGTGGATTCTGTGTTGGGAATTATTTTAAGGGAAAAAAACCATAATTTTATGTAAATTATTAAGGTCACTTTGTTCCAAACAAAGATGAACCCTAGCCCTGGTTTCAAAACTTCTCAGGGTGACCCGAGAAAGCCACCAAGGACAGAATGGAAGCACAGCAGAGCAATCCCATGACACAGAGGCAGGTGTGAGGCCACCTGCGGAGCCCCAGCACCCTCCAGGTGCCCTCTCTGGGTACCAGGGAGGAGCATCCTCAGCAGGGACCCTCTCTGCCCACCCCCCTGTGTCCCAGAGACCCTCCAGGACTGGTCAGGCTCAGGAACTCAGTCAGCTCTGCAGTAAGAGGATTGTCTCTAATCAGTGCGAAATTCACCTAGAATGCAGCTCCCAAACGCACCAGCAGCAGGGAAAAATAGAATGGGGAAGGCAGAGGCCTTAATGAAAATGTGTCACCTCTAAGCCACCTTCTGAGGAGAGACCTTAGTCCCTAGACCTGTAAAACAAAGCACAGGGCCTGAGAGCTGCAGGGAGCACAAAGACCAGGGACTCCTCTCTGCCTTGAGTTCAGAGCTGCATTTCCATCCCTCAGATGAGATAATCACACTTGATAAACTCCCCAGGTGCCATCATCAGGAACTATCATTTTTTATTTAGTGTCATCTTCACCGTGGGGCAGAATTTCAAATCTCTGAGAACTGCAGGCAATGAAGAGAAGCAGGACAGGCTTGGGGAAATACACCTTGGATAACAGAAACTCTCCCTCTTCTCTCTCAAAGAAGGAATTTCCAAACTGAGATTTAAAGCAGATGAAATGCCTCAAAACCAACATGTTATCTGGTGATATTTCTCTTTCCTGCAAATAGTGTAAACACAACCATTTGAATAACCTAGACAGCCAGCTGATCTGGGCTTGGCATTCACTCAGCCTCATACCTAAAAAAGCAGGAGTGAATCCAAATTTTATCTTTTCTTCTCTATCTTGTTGAGGCTCTGAACTGCTGAACTTCCTTGCTATGATTCAACCGTGACATTTGAATGATACTTATCAGTAGAAACCCCCAAGACACATTATTTATCATTAAGAAACAGATTTCCTCTGTAAAATTAAATCGAAAAATGCTTAATGTGGAATACATAACGTGTGAAGTACATTAGAAATACATCTGCAATAGAACCCTATTAAACAAGGCAGTGATGCATTTTTGAAAGTCAATTCCACATCTTATGCTGTGTAGGATTTTTTTTTTCTAAATTCAAATCTTTTGCAGTGATGCAGAGTCACTTCTTCCTCTTTGTGCATCCTCCTCCCCCCCTCCCAGCCCTTGCTCTTCCACAAGGGTCCTTTGCTTTGGAGCTGTGTCTCCCTAGGCCTGGAGCCAGCAGGATGAGTAAAGCTTTGGGAGGATCTGCTCAGTGACTGTGCAAAAGGAGCAGCATGCCAGCTTCTGGGACCTCCTGCCAGCTGCTCCTTAAAGCACTCACTGCCACTGCCTCTGGAAAAGTCATCCTGCCCCAGCTCTGCAGACAAACAGCAAAACTCCTGGGGAACCCTTCTGAGAGGGAGGCAAAGGGAGGGAGCAAAGGTAGGAATTTAGGCATATCCCAGCTCTCTGGGATGTGCCACAGGTGAGTGTAACTGAACACCAGAATGTTTAGCAAGTTCATGCTGTTATCAGCATCAAGATTTCAAAAGCAGCCCTAGTTTGATCACAGACTGCTGCACACCTCAGAAGCATCCCCAACTCCTCCCCACGATGTGTGCCTGGCTTCCCGCCAGGGGATGGATGGATGGTGCCTGCAGCAGCTCCATCTCCAGGAGCATTCACTGACACGCTGATGTTGAGCCCTGAAGGCAGGCTCCACTCCACTGCCAGAGGCCATGCTTGTTCTCTTCTTTTAAATTATTTTAATTACCACAATAACAAGGTAATGCTCTAATCCAGTAACTGTTTGGAACTTTCTGCTTCCTAAGCTGAACAAACCTGGGAGAAAATTCTAATACAGATTTTCAGTAATTTCTTGAATCACTTTGTAAGCAAACCAGCACCATGCTGGGGTCTCTGGGGCAGTGCTCCCCTACAGTGTTCCCCTCCTTTGTTGTCTGTAAATTTTAGTTTTACTTTGGAATCATAGATAATTAGTTAATTATCTATACACCTTCAGTCATCCAATAAAGAAGATGATACCTATTGTTCCCAAGTCTTCTCACTTAAATGAACAAATCCTCTATAAATTTGCTGTTGATCTCTAAGTGGGAAAATATTAAACAGATTTCCTGGATTATTCATCAAACCATTGTGTCCCTTTAATCCCAGATTTTGCTCAAAAGAGGCAAATCTGTCATGATGGAAGCTGGAATCAAAATATTGAATTTGAATGACTATCAGGACAAGGGGGACAGGATAGCAGCAGCACAACAGCAAGGACAACTGAGCTTTTGTCCCTGGCCCTGTGGACTGCCCATTGCTCCTGCCCCTGGTTCAGGGATGACAAATACAGGAAATTGTGCTTGGGAAGGGTAGGATACCCTCTGGACCTACGCCCTCACTGCTGAAGGATGGGTCTCTAAACCCTGCCTACAGCTGGGCTGCATTTCAAGACAGAATCTCACCAAATGTCAGCCCCACATGGCAAACACCTGACCACACACGGGCAGACACATCTTTTTGCTTTTCAGGACCAGCAGGGTTGGAAATGCCGCAGTGAAATGTCTCTCCCAGGGTCAGGATTTCCATACACACCATGAGCACTCTTGTAAACAAAGCAGCACCATTTGTAAACAAAGCAGCACCATTTTCCATGACTGGCAGGGTTATTATTGTGTTTTGCTGTTTGTTTGCTTCTGTGTTTTCCTTTTTTCAGAGAGAACAAGAGTTTGTTCAACTGACTTGGCATTAATGAGGTGCTAATTCTATTTATCCCGCTGTGCCAGTATTTCACACAATAGTGGTTTTCTGCCTTGGGAGACCTGGGTCTTACACAGATAGAAGAAGATTATCTGAATCAATATAGATACAAATATACATACATATCCGTGGTTTTAATGCATTGAAAATGAGCCCTGTATTTTATTATAAATCCTTTTTTTCATAGGGAAAAACTGGCTTTCCTATGTGTATCAGAAATGAGCATTGATCAGATCATTCCAAAAACTAAAGCAAACCTGATTTTCTTCTGGGTCTAAGAAGGCAATAAAAGCATCTCAGAATTGCAGTGATGGGGGAAAGGCAAATTGTGTGCTTCAAAACAAATATATCTTCAAACCAATTTAATACTCAAAGGATTTGAGAAAGAGGGAGGAGGAGCTTTTACTTCACTGCTTTCTTTACATAGAATTTCTTCACAAACAGAGATAAAATTGCTATCTAGATGTGGGAAGTCACACATAAGGCATTATTAACTTCCATTTACAAGCAAATTAGCTATTATAGCATAGCCTCAGAACACTATCCTGGGTTTAAAGCTGAATGAGACTGTCATTACAATAGATGGAGACTAAAACTCCTGGAGTTTTTCTCTATTTTGGGCTTTGTTTTGCTCAGGCATCCCCTTACACAGCCTCTTCCCTGACTTCCTCTGCGTTCTCTGTTTCTGAGCTTGCAGCACTGTCCTCTTGTTCAACCCAGCTCCTCCAGCGCTGATTCCCTGATGGACAGGGGGGCAGAGCACAGCAGACCCCAGGTCCATAAGCTATTTACAGTTACTTTAGCCCTTTCCACTGGAACATGCTCCAAAATCCTTTCCTCCGGTTAGTTTCTTAATACAGCATGTATACATTTATCTTGCAGTTTACAACACGAAACTGCACTGTCTGGGACCTGAAACTGTGAAGATTCCACTTCACAATAAAACCCCAATTAGGGCATTGATTTTTCATGTAAAGTAGAAAAGAAGAATTTAGTGATGAGGATGAGAAAGTCCAATGAATTTATGTAATTCACCTTGGCATGGAGAGACTAGTCAGCTCCCCAGGATTACTTAGTCCTGGTAAATGCTTGTATATACTTGCCTTGCTAGCAGATTATATGTGACAGGAATAGTCTTGGGGAGTTATTACATAAGAAGGACTATTTGAAGTTTATTTATTTTAGTATAATTCTGACATTTCTAAATTAAAAAACAGCCTACTTCTTGTTCTTGTGGTGTTGGAAAAGCTCAAAGAATCTCCAGTACAGAAAAGGTATTTTTACTTCGTAGCTCAGTGTTTCACATCAGGAGGAGACTTTTTTAACCACAGTGCACTACAGCTTCTCCTATTAATAATTCCTGGGTGCATCATGCACTGCATGCTGCAGAATCTCCTGGTGAAGTCTGATCTCACTACCCTGGCACTCACAAGCCCTGTTCTTGTACTCACACAGGTTTAATGAGAAAATAAAGATTCTTTAGAGAAATACAGCTTATGCTGATTACTGAATACTTAATTCAAGTCTACGCTAGTGTATTAGCCAAACAATAGGGCAGGAGCCTTTGGCAAACCGGGGTCAAGTTTTTGTGCCCCTTCCAAGAGTATTTTAAACCCCAACACTTATGAGAAAATACAACTTAACTTTCACAGAAACTGGAGTTCAATTATTAATAGTGACTGCTTGGTTTGTAGGTCAGGTGCTGCTGTTCAGGCTCAGAATTTGGTTAACAGGAGGCTCCCACTGCTCCCTGGCACTGCCAGCACACACACCAAGAACCAGCACGTGGGTGCCATGGGGGGGACAGTCCCCCCCAGCAGTGTCAACCCCAGGGACACGCCAGGGACACGCCAGGGACACGCCAGGGACACACCACGGCTCCCCCAGAGCCCTGCTGGGCCACACAGCCCCCCACAGGAGCAAATCCTGCCCCGTTTGTTACTTACAAAGTGATTCCAGAACGTACTGAAAATCTGTATTAGAATTTTCTCCCAGGTTTGGTCAGCTTAGGAAGCACAAAGTTCCAAACAGTTCCTGGATTAGAGCATTACCTTGTTATTTTAGTAATTAAAATAAGTAGGAAAAGCAGGAAAATAATCGTGGGGTTTCTGCAACGTCTCCAGGGAATTTGTAGTTTTAGAGGCAGAGGTTCAAAATTAGGAAAGGAAGCAGAAAAAAGCCTGCAAGTGTCATACTAAAGGCAAGTTCTCACTAAGGAAATGTTAAAAATCCATTTACTCAGTTGCATTTGGCTTTTAAGAAAGCTTCTGAAGAATGCTGGGTGCAAAGAGGCTGTTTTCATGGAAAACTGTTCCAGGACATCGTGTGGTAATCAACTCCTAATCTAAATATGCACATACATCTCAAGATTAAAACTGTTCCAAAATCTCCTCTTTGAAATCAGCACCAACTTTCCTTCCTGTGCCTGCTTTTTTGCAGAAAGGACTTCATCTGCACTATTTGGTTAGAACAAAGGTCATAAATACTTCTTAGTAGCTTCCATATTGACAAGAGCTATTAAAAAATATGCAAGACACCCTACTTCCTCTCACAGACCAGATAAAGAAATATATTACCATGCAACATTTTGGATAGAAGTAATCAGAAGTGTCATGTCTAAAAAGGATAATTAAAAGGAAAATAATAATAATAACAAAATAAGAATCCTGATTTAAACTTTGGCAGCTCCCATCTGACAAGCTGTTTAGAGAAAACATCTATATCAGCTCGGATTAATGCCGGTTACGTTTTACAGTTATTCTATCAGAGGTGACAAAAATATACCCTTACAAGTAAAGGGGGCAGATTTCAGCTCTTATGTGATAAAAGCTGCCTAACTAATCTAATACTTCTATAATTTCCAGGGACAGCACTTTAATGCTGCACATTGCTTGTCTTCTAAGATATGACCAGGTTCCTGCTGATGCAAGTGATACAGGCACAGCCTCCAGAGCATTTTGGCAATTTTACCTCTTAGTTAAAGTACACAACAGTCCAATTTTGTTCGCTCAGCTTCATACCCTCTAAGACCAATTTCTGTCATCTTCTACACTAGATTCAGAGCAGTGTTTGCTCTCCACAGCACACATCACCTCCAGGAGCTCAGCTATTGTCATGGACATATTTTCTGAAAAATCCTTCATTAGGATCTTTTCTCCTGAAAGCTGAGAGGCCTCAGAAACAAAATGTAAACAATAATTATCTGCTGCTGTGGAATGCAACAGGTTTGACTGGTCTCATGTGGTTGTTTTTAATTAATGCCCAATCAAGTCCAGCTGTCTCATACTCTGGTCAGTCACAAAATTTTATTATCATTCCTTTCCTTTCTATTCCTTGCTAGCCTTCTGATGAAATCCTTTCTTCTATTCTTTCAGTACAGTTTTAATACATCATTTTCTTTTAATATAATATAGATCATAAAATAATAAATCAGCTTTCTGAAATATGGAGTCAAGATTCTCATCTCTTCCCTCACATCCTGGGACCCCTGTGAACACCACCACAGCCATCAGTGCAGCAAGTCCTCCTTCACATTCTCCTGCAACATCTGAAAACCCCTGCTTCAAAAAGGCTCAGTGGAATCAGAAAAAAAACAATATTCCCCTTCAAGAAACATACAGTGGCAATAAAAAACTATCAGGGCTGCAGAGGTTAAAATAACGCAAAGCAATCATCCTTACTTGTGCAAGGTTTGAGAGGGGCGGTCGTTTTTCTCCAGTTGTCCATAGCAGCTCGTTCGTGCCTCAGGAAGGAAGGAGTATTTTTCCAGCATGGCTGAGGCAGCAGTGGCAATGACCCCAAGGCCATCCCGTACCCGAGCTTCTAAACTGTAGTCCCACTCATCATAAGCTGCTGAAATGAGTCCTGAAGGAAACTCCTTGGGAGTGATTTCTGTGTTACCACTAACCAGGCTGGGAACTATCCAAAAGAAATCATAGCCAGTAAGGCCCAGGGAGCGAGCCTCATCCAGGATGTAGACAGCTTCATCCTTGGAACAATACAGCAGGATGACAGATGAATGGATTTTCTTCAGCTGGATTTGGGTCTTGGCATCATCTCCAAAGGCAGTATCGAGTATGATGACATTCTGCATGTCCCAGCCCACAAAACTGTTTTCCACAGTGGTCTTAATGACATTGATGAAATCTCGATATCCAGGGAAAGTGGTGGTCACCAGAGAGAACACGTGCCAGTCATAATCCTGCATGATCTTCAGCATGATAATGGCTTCTTGCTGGATGGAAGCCCCAAACTGGAAGAACGTGGACATGACATCCTAGAATACCAAACACAGCAAAAGATTAGCAACTTGGTACAGCTCCAAAATGAACAGAATCTCTAATTCTGCTTTCTGTTCTACCAGAGCTGCCAAACTTCCATTGCATTCCAGTAACTTTCTGTGGCTTATCATTTTCAGTAAGCAACACTGACCATAGGTGCTTACAGCTAATCAAAACATTTGCCAAAAAGAACAAACCAATATTTACATAGGAAATTTCCAAGTTTGAAGACAGCAACTCAAATCAATAGCTACTGAGGCAGCTCCCTGGGGACAGCCACCCACAGTTAAACAACTCTCCAGCAGGAAGTTTTACATTCCTGTAGACACATCAATGCAACCCAACAGACTCACAGCAATTTGTAGTTACAACAGAAATGAACTGCAATGCACAGGCTGGAGAAGCTCTGCACTGCCAGACAAAGTGTCTGAGGGGGATTTCATTTCCAAGGTTCACTAGGCTTGGTGGAAGCTTTCAGACTCTGCAGAAGGAGATTTTCTGTCCCCAGGGACTGAGTTCACTGCTGGTCCTGCTCCGTTCAGAGCACACGGCCCATTGATGCCTGATGGAGAATTAACAGGATGGGACTCCAAGGACAACCAGCAATCTGTCAGCGTCCTCCTTAGATGGGAATCACTTCAAACAATGGCCTCAGAGTCTGCAATTGCTCTGTAATGTTGCCCAAGACAGATTTGTTTCTAGTATTTGTCTTGTGATTTACAGAATTTGTAACATTTTATACAGCACAAGGGTAGGTGCTGCATATTTTGACATCAGAAATAGGCAGCACAATTCATTTTGTTGGCACTAAATTTCCAAACAATTTCAGTGGTGTATTTTTACTAAGTTGCTGTAAGATCTAAATTTATTTTTTTAATTTTACATTCTGCATTTACAGAATACAATAATTGAGTGCCTAAACAATACATGAGAAGCTGTATAATTCTTTATTTTAATTTTACTTCAGTATTTATTCTTGACCAGTAGAGGAAACTTATTTGCATCATTTTCAGACACAGAAAGCATGAACTCCTGATGAAACAAAAGCTTATGATTTAAAAATAAGATATGAATCATTCAAGATTTCTTATGCAGGCTTCTGAAGGAAGACACATATGATGCCTTTAATTTAAAGAGTTTTATGATCATGGTCACAAACTGCTATCCTATTTTACACTTGCAGGCAACAGAAAGAGATTCATTGATCTGGGTTTCATGCCAGGCTGGTGTTAAACATACAAATATTAGTGAGAATGATAGCTCAGCTCTGCAAGCTCTGCAAATCTATTCCAAGAAAACAGTCTGTACTTTTTTAAATAGATGAAGAGTGTTATTACTTTCCAAGTGTTAAGAAGCCTGGCACCAGGATTTTATATAGCTTGACAGCAATAAAAGTCTTACAACTTGTGTCAGACCCTGAAGACTGATATTGAAGGTATAAAATACACAGTGCTGGTGGTAATGAAATCATCTGCCATGGCTTCTTTGGTACCTCATGACATTCTGAATGCCAGAGACAGATATGAAATGTTTTGGGTTAATTACAAATGTTATAAAATATGTTTTGGAGAAGAATTGAATAAGAAATATTTGATTGCTGAATTCTTCTAGGAGTTATTTCCTGGTGACTTGGACTAGATATGTAAAAACAGCAAAGATTTTCATCTGGGGACTCTCACTGCTAAAGGAACCCAGCATACAGAAAAGCTGCTCAGAGTCAGCATTTAATGATTTAATTACTGATTTACTACTACAAAGTAAAGTTGATATCTACAGACAGTGCCATGGATCCAACTTTGCTGCAGCTCCTAACTGATCAAAAAAATATTGTAATTCAAATCCAATCACTTCAGTTTTCTTCCCAACTCTTATCTTGGTTTCCATTAATGACTGTGCTGAATTACAGTAAAAAGTAAAACCATTTACAGTAGATTAAGTAGATTATATCCATCACATCCTTTCACTCTTCCCCATTTCTGTGTGTGTTTTATAGCAATGGAATAATTTCTTCAAACAATGTGTACACCTTGGTCCTTTGTGCATCACAAGGAAAATTCTCCAATGAGGGCATTGCTCCCAACATTTGAGGGCACGAAAAAAAAAATCACATGGACATTTTCAAGTGTGACCTTTCTAACTAGTAAATACAGATTTTTAACCTAGAGCAGTCCTTGGCATCTTCCCTGGCAATTAAGAACAGTCTTGAGCACAATGCTCTGTGTCACCATTGCAGGAGGCTGACAACAAAAGAGAAGTCATAAAAGTAAATCCTTTCCTTTTGTAAATATTATGTTAGAAAAACAGTTTATGAAAGGAGTTTCAGACATTTTTGTAAAGGTCACACCCATATTACAAGAGCCCATTTCCTGTAATTGTGAATACAAAGTCTAGTCAAAATCAGGCAACCATGATCAATTTGTGATTAAAATGCTAAAAAAACCTGTAATTATACAGTGGAAAGAAGTTTGGGGTTAGGAAAAATGGAGACACAAACATCACAAGTGAGATTCTCATCTGAAGAATTTCCATGTAACTGCACTGACTTCACTGGATGCTTTTATGGAGCTGAAGACCTGACTGTATTTACAATGCATTTGAAACAGATGGAAGATTACAAGGAAATTGCAGCCTTAGGAACTTCAGCAGATACTTAAATGACTATAAGGAGAATATTCAAGGACATATCCATTAAATGGGGGGAAGATGAAATTTAGTGAATAAATAGCAAATAAAGAAATAAAACTGTATCAGATTCAACTATTGCATTCTTAAACATCTACAGAGCCTTTCATTTTGAGGGGTTTTAAGCTTCACATTCTTTTCAAAAAAGCATTATTATTCCTCTGCTTTTTACTGACTTAAATTCCATATGTGTAATAAAAAACAAAGTTCCAATTTTCTACATTCAAATGCAAACTAGAGTGATGTTTGTAAAAAACAAAATTATTCTCTTATTTTCATTTAACTGTCATCTTGTCATGTATTGAGACATCCATCTAAATCATTGCTAAGGTAGGAATACAGATGTAACATCAGAGGTGCTTTGAATGAACACCAGAAATGCTTTTCTTTCATTCCTCAGTGTCTCCAACTACTGAGATTACTGGTGGAGGTTGCAAGGAAGGAGTACAATCTATCCAGGGCAAGAAAAATTTTACAGAGGAATTTCTCAGATAAATCTCAAAGCATGACAATCCCGAGATGTTACATTTAGTATGAGTAAAGATTTCGTTGGAAGTATTTTTCTCTTCCAACTTCTTAGCTAGATTCCACCACCTCCATGTGAACAAGAAACAGCAATGAAAAGAGAAGATAAAGAGCAAATGAAAACATTTTGTTTCTTTCTGTCTTGCACATGAGTGTACAGTTTACAGCAAAACATCTCCCCATATGTTTCACAGCAGAAGGAAGTAATCCTTCAATTTGCTTCTTGCAAAATGTTATTCCTGAATTTTGTATGTGACAGGGTTCTGTGGTTGCAGGAGAAGGGCACTTCAACGTTCCCACGCTCGGGCACAGAGCAGCCCAGCTCTCCTGCTGCTGTCATTTACAGATTCATATCTTAGAGTAAGTTGTTTTTAATTAGCGTACCCAGTCTATAAACCTGTCACTGTTGTCAGAAACGCACATTTCACTTCCCAATTCCAGCAAATTACAGGAATATTTTTCTGGAAACCTCATCCTCAGCCATTGTCACGACACCTCAGTTTCCCAGCTCCGGCTTTTCCCCGAGCCCAGCAGGGTCACTCCCAGCTGCTGTAACAGCTGAGGGAAGCCCTGGCGCTGCTTTGTGCCTGCCAGGGAAAAGGCAGCAGGAGCTGGTCAGCTGAGGAAAGAAATAGTTGTTATCTAAACTAATGTAGCTTTTGTTAAATGAAAAGTAAACTCTAAACCAGAACAAAAATGGGGTCAACATGGGACCAAATCAATTTTCCACTGCTCAGACATAGCAAGGAACAGTCATTTCACTAGTAAGACAATATTATGACAGGAAAGGAAAAACCAACATGAAAGAGAGTATAAAAAGCAATCCAGAGGATGATTTTATTCAAATAGCAACAAGATTATCATGACAGGACTACAAGTAGGGCTTTAACGTTATCTTAATTGCTTCATTATTACTCTCACAGAGATCAGCAAAAATAATTTTTCTCTGATTTTGCACCACTGTAAATCAGACAACCCATTTCATAAAGATTTATAGCATGTGGTGCCAGGTCCCATAGACAGTGCAAGCTGTTCCCTGTTTAATGAAATAATGAAAGGCAGAGGTTAGTCATGAATTCAACTGAATAATTTAGCATCATATCAAAAATATACGGGATAAAATTATTTGTGCTGATCTCAGATGTAGGTAAAAACATGCATTTTGCAAGGTGTTAACTTGGTACCATTTTTTGGACTACGTGAAGTGGTGCCTTGATTCCCTGGTAAAGTGAATTGCATTTCTCTGCCATGAATTTCCAGGCCCCAGCCACAGGGATTTCCTTTGTGCAGGGGCACAGACCCATGCCAAACTTTCAAGTAAATGCAAGCACTGAAGTGGAAGAGCTGAAAGGAAAACCTTTCCTCCAAGACACCCTGCATATTTTTGAATCCTTAAGTTATTAAATTCCGCCTCTATTCATTAAGAGAGAGAGCAGGCAATTCCCAACACAAACAGCTCACTGAGGTGCCCAGGGAGAAAACTCCTCCATTATCACCATGGGAGCAATTTGAGGGAGGTTATACAAAAATCTGTACTTCCATACAAAGCATAGCAAGATGTGAGGGTGGAAGTAATTTACTCATTCTTACAAAAAGCAGAAAATACTTGCTTCCCAAGGACCTGCCACCTCTCTGGCCTCACACATGGTGAAACCAGAGCCAGAAAAAGGGTGGAAATCTTCTTACTCTGTAATTTAACTGGTGCAAATGCACAGCCACTAAATGTATAAAGGTCAACTAAAAGAACAAACCAAAGCCTTATTTTTTATTTTAAAAGTTTGCTCTAGGAGAGGAACATTGACGTTAGAGAAGGGCTGTAGAAAGCAAGGGAGTGCATTATGGCTTTCCAATATCTGACATGTCCCCTTTTATTATTTCAGAGAATAAACAGCAGAGAAACATGATTTCAAAAGGTTAGCACTGGCCTAATCAAGCATGTTCTTTCCCACTTCCAGAGGGAGTCTGCAGAAACTCATTTTGCAAAGACTTCTGTATTTTTAGGTCATGGCTTCATCCTAAGAATTTTGCTAGATAACAGGTTCTGTGGTTTTTTTCCTTTTTAATATATCCATTTAATGTTATACTACCTATTTGGCTTATCTAGGCTTGTTAAAAGAGCTGAAGTTTGTCACTTTTACTCCTTTTTTGGTACCAGAATAGCAAATAAACAAAGGGAAAGTAATGAGAACAGGGTTTACAGCAATCATTGCAGAGTCACCTGGGTTTGATCCTTTACATTTTCAAAAAATAGTGTGCCATGTCTAATGAAAGTAGCTCAATATGTGATTACAGTGAAATAACCTAATTATGGAAGATGACTAGTTTTGCACAGAGCTCAAGAGCCATTGCTGGGCTGGAGCTCACTCACCATCTGGGCTTTCTCTCACAGATTGTTCAAACACTGGAAATTGGGGTGGCTCGGGGTGAGCTCCTGATCAACCAGGACAGACAGGTGGAAAATGCTTTCAAAGGCTGAAATGAGCCAACAAGACTGTGACCAGGCAATAAAATCCTGAGAATATACACATGAATCAGCAGGGATTTTGGGGTGCCTGTTTGATGGAAGGTTTATTAACAAGATGCCTTCTTTCTAGCTAGACTTTCATTTCCACGGTTACAAAAATGTTTTGCATTGCCATGTTTACCATGAATATTTCAATGAGGAAGGGCAAAATTGTGGGTCTACAAAATGGCAATATGGAGCTGCTTTGCTATTTGGGTAAGTAACAGCTATTCTTCAGCTTTGGGGGCCAAAAAGAATCCAAATGTAAGAATCAGAGTACAGATGCCTCAAAGAATAAAGGGAGAATAAAAATCCTTTTCAAAAGAATCTATTTGTTTTGTATGTTCAAATATTTCTTGAATATAAATCATTGACTCTTTCACCCACAACGGGTCGTGTGGTTCTGTACATCAGTGTAATAAGCATTATCCTAAAGTACTTCACCTTTATGGGATTTGTATGCAATTTTTGTTTCCTGTCAGAATTTCACCCAGAAAATAAATATTGAAAAATGTGTTTGACCTAATATATTGTGTAGCAAGGAGGATGGATTATAGCTGAGCATCATTGCCCTTATGCCCCTTACCATGACTGCAGATAAATGCTTTGCCATTTTTTTAATTTAGATTATTTTCATGGTTTGTATAAGCAGTGTCCTTCTGCTCTATTCATGCAATTAGTCATCACTAACCTGGTGTAAGTAAATAGTTTCTTGAAGAGCCCAAGAAGACTTAATTTTCCATAGGAAAATGACTTTAAATGAGCCATGGAGCACATCTTTCTCCTTAAGGAACACCTGAGTTCACATGGAGAGCTCTTGAGTCTGTCCTTTCAGTGAAACCTCTTCAGGCAGTTGTCATGAATGAGGGGAGAGCAATCAGGAAAATTAAAGAGTTTCCAAAGACAGGACAAGCAATTGCTGTGAGGTTACTCCAGTTAATACTGGTGAAGGTAACTGGCTTTCTGCTGTGTGCGAACATTCATCTGACAACAACTTACATCTGAAACACCAAAGCAAAGTTTTGGTGACAGCATTAGGAAAAAAAAATGGGGTCCTGTTCCAGCTCTCCCCATGAAATAGTTTAGAACACAGTGACAGTGACCTGTTCTGTACAGGCCACCTACTTGGCTGAGAAAAAGAAATAAATGATGCAACCTAACCCCAAACCATGATTTTACTGCAGAACTATCAAAATGCACTTGTTGAAAGGAAGAAAGCCTTAGTGCATTTTCAGAAACAAAAACCATTTTTCAGCCTTATAGAAGGCTATTCACCAGGTATCAGAAATAAAAAGCATTAAGAGAGCATCAGTGAGCTTGTGAATTAACCCAGTGAAAGGCCAAGACTGAGGAAATCCAGCAGGGATACATACAGGCATCTTGAGAAAGGAAAAGTCGAGGTAACCTTCCTCTCCTAGCACTGGTAGTTTCTTATAACTCACATAATTCATCTCTTGAAATAAAACACCATGAAGATATAGGATATATGAAGGATACCAACCAAATAAGCTGGACAGATGTCTGGAAAATAACTAAAAATCTTTGTATATAGACTGTCCATCCCCACTACATCTCATATTCCACTGGGGCTTTATTTTCCAATGTTCCCTTTGTTTCAGATCACTCTGCTTTTTACTACCAAAACAACACACTGGGCTATGGGGAATACCTCACCTTCCTCCGGCTGCACTCTGTAACTGTGGAGAATTATCTATCAAATCAATTAGCTCATTCACTTTGAACCACATCTGCTCCCACAAGGCCATCACAGGCGAGCTGCTCTTGATTCATGGGCATTTTGGGCAACTTAAATGGATATAAAAGCAAAGCATTTAGGTTACAGTGAGTTATATTATTTCTTGGAGCAGACAGCTAGGTCTAATTATTAATCTTGAAAACAAACCTGCTGATAATGGCTATGCTCCCTGAAATAAGCCCTGTACATGGGGTTTAACCAGTTCCAAAATGAATCCCACATAGCAGGTTTTGGTAAGTCGGATGGATCTGTGACACAAAGGAAGATTCTAAAATTTTCAAGCAACTCCAAAAAGAAAGAAATTTAAAAACAGTGCTTTATCTTCCTCTTTAAATAAGAATTTAAGCTTGCCAATTCATAGTTTTTAGATTTTCAGTAAATAAAATTTTATTGTAATAGTTAAGACTTGCATACCTTACTGCCCCAAAGGATTATATCAAAAGTTTTTAAAAAGCACAGCAGTCACATTTTGTCTGATTAACAGCTTTTTACAGCACCAGCCTAATTCATTTTCTTTCCAGGATCAGTTACCCATATTGACTTTACCACAGCCATAGGTTTAAACCTGCACACAAGTTACTGTGAGCCATCCACAGAATATGCTAGAATCCAATTTACTTGACATCTTCTTGAGTACCTGCTAAATTAAAATATGTAGTGGTAATACTTTAGCTAAGTAAAATTTGATGTGTTTATATTACTATTGCTGGGCAATCAGAAAGTATAAGTTGTCTGAACAGCTTATGGAAACTTTCAAGAATCAATGCTATGCAATAATTCCTCCCAGGAACAAATTTTCGTTCCAGGTGTTTAGTATGCAACACCCAAAGCATATTGCATAATTCTATGACTTTAAAACGTCATTTTCATATATATTGTATGCCCCAGCCTATAGGAAAATTGCTTAGAACAAGGATTTAGGGGGGTTGAGGATAAGTTTAATTTTCTGTTCATATCTCTTCTCTAGTACAAGTATTGCACAGGAAAATCCTGCACTATCAAACCACTTACAGCTCACACATTGACCAAAGCTAGGAAAATTTACAGCTTTTGCCATTAGGAGCTTTTAAAATAACACTATCCAATCTTATTAATCCTGTAAACAAAACTATGGCCAAGAATTCAGCATTAAATCCAAAATCAGTAGCAATTTAGGATTTAATAGCAACTGAATTGAGCCAAACAGGCTGTTTGCTTATAGTATGTATTGCACGTGAGCATAAATGTCACACACTATATAGGAAGATAAGCATAACTGAATATAAATAAAAATGCCTTAAGATATCATCTCCTTATCTGAAAACATTTGGCCTCAGCTGAATGCTAAAACACTTCTCACTTGTGTTGAGGATGAGAAGCCAGAAAACCATTAACTAAGTCATTTCCATACATCTCCACTTAGCAAGTAAAAACGAAGGTAACAAACAACCTCCTCCTCCACCCCCTTTCACCAAATGGTGAGTATAGAACATTAGGAGAATAAAAGAAATAAAAAGCCAATTTAATTTTCTACTGTGTGCTTGTAACTGTGCTTTTCCTTGATGAGCCAGAAATCTTGGACCAGCACCTCTGTGAACCTGCTTGGACCAAAGAGAGAAACCCAACAGGCAGAGGCAAGCTGGGGAGGGCAGACAGACAGATGGGAAGGGAATTTTTTAAGAGGAAGGCTGAGCAGAGTTCAAGGGAGCCATTCCAAGCAGCTTTCCATGGCAACAGAGATTTGTAGGATAAATTTAAGTATCAGAGGAAGATAAGAGATTGAAGACTCTTGATCTCATCAAGAAGACAGGCATTTTGGTTCCCCAGGTAGTCTGGGTGCTAAACAAGAAGAGGTGCAAACCTGACTCACCTTCCCTAGGAAAGCAAAGTGACAAAACCCTTGTAACTCACCCAAAGCACATTAAATTCCTCTTGGAGGAAGTGTTTCACAAGGCTCAGTAAGCTCCTCTGCTCTGAGGTACAATCAGCCCATCTGAAGAAGGGACTGTACTCAAGGGAAGTTCCATTTATGCTTATCCATTGTATTCTCCTCTTCAGGCACCATCGCCAGCCTCTGGGCAAAACTGCAGCTGCTCTTGTGTTATGGTAATAGATATTACAGCCTTTCTCAGAGTGAGGGATCAGCCTATCAATCTAGAAATTAATTTCCTTTTCACTGTACATTTAAGAGCAGCAGGTCAGAAGCAAGTTCAGTTACAAAATTTCTGATATGTGATCTAAATCCATACTTACATATCACGCTAGCTGAAGAGGAGAGGGTGACTAACTGCTTATCCTAGAATTAATCCTACTGATAAGAAGGCAGCACAAAATACACCAACAATGAACAGCATTACACTGGCACTCACTGCAGAGCCTTTGAACAATCACAAAACAAATCACATTTGGGTTAAAGCAGTGGCAAGGGCTCCAGCGCTCAGAGCTACTGCATCCACACCAGAAGGAACTCAGGAAGGCTGTGGAATTCAGCTGCAGGCAGATCCAACAGCTCCCCCCACCAAAATCCAGATAAGGACATAAGCATTGACTGCATTCTGTGATGGAGGGTGAGGTAATGTAACAGAAATGTGCAGACAAAAAACTCTAATGCACCTACTTTTCTGACTACCCACACTGTTCCACACATTTGATTAAATCTACATTTTCTTTTTGGCATTCTGTTTAAGGATGCTCCAACTTATTTAGCTGCAAGAATATCACACATCAAGAGATTTCCCAAGCATTATTCCCAAAAGCAAATAATACTCCGGGCAGAAAAGCTTTACCAACATATATTCAAATTACTGAGACTTTACATGGGCAGTAAAACTACTTCTTCTGTGAAATAGCTTAGCTTGTTACTTTTCCTTAGTTGTGCAGAGGCAAAACATCTTTAAGCATGGCTCTGATTTACAGTTAATATCAGAGGGAAAACATATCAAGAAAGGAGATGTTCAAAATACGAATTTATCTCCTCACAAGGCATAGTAATTCTTTCTAGAAATTATTACAGATTTAACAGTCATACCACACACTGTGAATGCTGCAATGCTACAGCAAACTGAGTATCTCATTTCCAGCTAGAAAAAAAACATGTTTGTACAATGTGAAGAGGACTGAAGACGTCTTCCTGAACCTGCACAATATCTTTGAAGAGAGAAACATCATAATTCTTGTACTGAACACAAATAAGTAGCATAACTTATTATTTGGGTTGATGATTTTAAGCACAAAACTTTTTATTAGTTGCATTTAACAATACAAAGCACGCAGCATTCTCCTGGATAGGTACAACACCAAAAATAAATTATTTCCATGGATTTCTGTGAAAATATGAAATTATACTTTTGAGTTTTTCTAACCGAGGCATGAAACAAAGAAAGACTTGTAGCTAATCTTGGTATATGGGACAACAGTTAGATTTTTTTCAAGCATCTATTGTGCAATTAAATTGCAAATACCATCATATCTAAGTTCAATGGGAGCTCAGTGTGCTCAAAAGTTTTCAGGGGTGGGTTTGCTTAAGCAGAAAGGAGCATCTGCACAAATATGAGGGTTCATCCATTCCCATTACATTTTTGCTACTCTGTGTGTCCTCAGAAAAGAATTTCATGCTCAGTTAACTGAAATAGTTTCTCTACAAACACAAAGTGGGAGTTCTTGATCATTTTCATTAACAGAACAAAGGGATTTAGATGCCAATCCTTTGGGTTCCTTTGAAAAAAACCCTTTTGTGTGGGATGACTAACAAACAAAACACCTGTTCTGTTCTTACAAGTTGTTAAAAGCTTTTAGTTCCGCACATAAAAGATGAGTATTGTTACATTTTGGGGACCTTATGTAACAAAGCTTGTTAAGGAAGTTGCAGAATTCAGTGTAAGGGCACAGGGGAACGTGCTTCCCCTTAAACTGTTCATCTCCACTTGTCTCTGTGTCCCCAGTGCCATAGCCTGGAACAGCAAAGCGAAGTTTACAAAGTACAAAGAACGATTTTCTTTTGCAGGTCCTTTAGAAATAACCTATGGTGCCCAAAATCCAGTCTGAAAATACTGACTGAGCAGCATCCCAGCCATTTCCACCTGATAGCTGATCTTCACAGCAGGTGTATTGTTTCACTATTATTAAACATCTCATTAAGTAATTTAGGGTTGATCTTCACGACTTACTGTGATGTCATATCAGAAAGGGAAAGGTAAAAGTTATGATCTAATTCCTTGCAATACATTGTAACAGATACATATATCTAATTTATATATAATATATATTATATTTATATATCTATATATATTCTACAAGAACTCCTGAAATACAGGTGAAATGTGGAAGAACAGGGGAAGATGTCAGTGCACAGCTCTCAGCAGGCAGTTCTGACCTTCCTCCCAGTGACTCATAATTCTCTACATACAAGCAATGTGACTTCAAGTTTGTTAGATAACAACACTTCAAGATCATTAACAAATAATTTAAAACACCCAAATAATTAAGCTGTACCAAATCTCCACCTTTTCTGCAAGGAAGACAGTCTTCTGGAGCAAGCAGGGATTGTTCTGTGTTTAGACACAGCTCATATTAGGGAGAAAAGTGCTGTTTTTTCAAACCCTTCCTAAATAAGACAGTCTTTCTGCACAGTATGTATTGAAAATTGGAAAAGAAAGGAAAACTGAGATGTAAAATCTTTGCCATACTGCTTGACATGCTCCATTCCACAGAAAGCTGAATTGCTCACCCAGGTGAAGCTCTTGAGGAGATGGATACCTGCATGATCCCATGGGACCTGCCATTCCTCCTGAGGATCTGGATACCTGGATGATCCCATGGGACCTGCCATTCCTCCTGAGGAGATGGATACCTGCATGATCCCATGGGACCTGCCATTCCTCCTGAGGATCTGGATACCTGCATGATCCCATGGGACCTGCCATTCCTCCTGAGGATCTGGATACCTGCATGATCCCATGGGACCTGCCATTCCTCCTGAGGAGATGGATACCTGCATGATCCCATGGGACCTGCCATTCCTCCTGAGGATCTGGATACCTGCACGATCCCATGGGACCTGCCATTCCTCCTGAGGATCTGGATACCTGCATGATCCCATGGGACCTGCCATTCCTCCTGAGAAGATGGATACCTGCATGATCCCATGGGACCTGCCATTCCTCCTCAGGAGATGGATACCTGCATGATCCCATGGGACCTGCCATTCCTCCTGAGGAGATGGATACCTGCACGATCCCATGGGACCTGCCATTCCTCCTGAGGATCTGGATACCTGCATGATCCCATGGGACCTGCCATTCCTCCTCAGGAGATGGATACCTGCATGATCCCATGGGACCTGCCATTCCTCCTGAGAAGATGGATACCTGCATGATCCCATGGGACCTGCCATTCCTCCTCAGGAGATGGATACCTGCATGATCCCATGGGACCTGCCATTCCTCCCGATGGACAGACAGCTGTTCTACCTGTCCACAGTCTGTCAGTCCATTAGAAACCCCAAAACGAGGAGCAAAAACATGCTCATGTGGAGAAAGCTCTCTGATGATCCTGCGTCCCTGTGTGGGGGAATTGGTTTGATCAGGTCAGGAGCAGGGTACTCAGGACAAAAGCGTCTCCAAAAAGCACACACAGAACAAATGACCATGTTTGTGTTACCAAACCCGTGCTGCAGGGAACGGGCCAACATCCCACAGCAGGGATCCTCTGTGCTCAGCTTCCCTGGCACAGACTGCAAAATCACTGGCAAGGAATTCAGAGCCCCTGAGCCACTCAAAGGATCTTGGATAACCAGAGTGGAGGAGAGGAGCAAAATTCCACCCACTGGAAGGAAACAGTTCCCTTTATAGGCCTGGACAAGAAGGGCAGATGCTGGTTAGAAAGCACCACAAGATAAGAGGAGTCAGGTGAGGTCTGACCCCCTACCAGGTGTCCCACAATTAGAATTTCATGTGGAACACTGCCTCTAAAAGCCATTTCTGGTGACAGCTCAGCTATTTCCAACACATCTTATCCCAGTTCTGCTGTCCAGAGCTGGCACAGAGCCAGACAAACATTCAGCATGTTGGAAATAGATGAACAGGGTAAAACAAATTAACTCCCTCATGGGTACCAGCAAATAATTCCTTTCACTGTTTGTGGATTATCATCAGTAAAAATTTGGACAACCACTGGTTCTGAATAAAAGTATTAAACATGAATTTTTTTATCCAATTCTAAATGAAACACTTTCATTTGAAAAAACAAACAGGAAGTCCTGTCATTTGAATTCATGCTCTTTTTCAGAAAATATAGAAAAGCTCAGAGCAGAAGTAATGCAATGTGACAGGTGACTGGACACAAATCACAAGCAGTTAAGGAATGCCATTTATAAAAGCCCATTTCTTCAAGTTAATCACCCTTATTAATAAACAAATACTAAGAATAACATGATTTAAAATAAAATTAGTGAGAGCCAATAAAAGTTTAACTCACTCAATTACAGCAATAATTGTCCATTACTCTCCATAATGTGGCTTAGCCAGCACTAATGTCTGTCATTTCAGACTGCATTTGTAAAATGACTGGATCATAAAATGGGATTTTCACAAAAGCTACATTTCAACAGCTCTCCATTTCCAAGATATAACAGGTTTCCTTTGTAATAAGGAGTAAGCCTTGGAGTGAAACAGAATAATGTATATCCTTGTAAATATTTCCTCCTGGAAGATTTACTTATCCCCAACAATAGATGGAATAGTTTAGCACAAATCATGTCACAGTGCCCCACCTCATGAAATGTCTCAAACACATCCATACAGAAATAGTTTCTAATCTCTTTGAAGTGATAGGTCTGGTCTAAAAGTGTTTTTTTTAACTAAAAAAGGGTTTTTTTAGTACATATGGATGAAGATGTGTTGCAATTGATGCCCATTATACAAGATGCAACTAAAATACAGGATATAACTTAAGTTATCTTAGTGTCTCAAATGATAACACAATCTGATTGTGGAATAAAAATTAAAGATGAAAAAACTGTAAATTCTATTAACATCTGATAAAAAATTCAAGCTTGTAAAATAAACTATGTGGTGCATACTACATTTTACACTCTACGTGTAGTATTATTTACACCAGAAGATTTCTGCAGTTTCATCCCCCTCCAGAAGATTAAGATTTTCCTTGTAATTTTTTTCCCAACCAATGTTATTAAGGAGTTAAATTTATTATTATACAGTCACTCCATAGAAACAAGACATACTAACATGTTCCTGCTCTCTATGTAAATATCAAACAGCTTGTGGTGATCAATGACAACATCCCATTTGTGTTTTCTACGAAAAATTGTTATTTCTTACAACCTCACCTAAACCCCCGAGAAAGAACAGATTTTATAAACTATTCATGAGCAAAATTCAACACAAAGCACAGAATTAGGTATAAATAAATGTAACATAATTAAAGTAATATACAGATGCTTGGGGCTGTAGCAGAAATTAGCATATATGGAAAAGTATGGCCTCTCCATAAAGGAGGATTCAAACAGTAGTTTCTAGTTCATTACAACCAGAAGAACACTGCCTGTAATTTACCCATCAGCCAAATTAAGCACTGGAACAGGGATGCTAATCTGGATGAAAGTTTTGAAGACTCTCATCAAAGGTAAGCAGGGATAAAGCCTTTTGTTGCTTGTTTTGTTCAGAATTCAGGTCATGTTCTGAGCTCTGTGTGTATTCCCTCTCCAACCCAGCTCACAATTCCTCTTCACATCCCAGTTCCCTTTCTGCAGTCCTCCTGCCTTCCAAGTTTCTCTCTGGATTACACCTCAGACTTGCCAAGGCCATTTAAAGTTAATGAAAGTGGACTGGCTGAAATTTCCTTCAGGCTACAATTCTTCCACAGCGCTTTCATGCTTGTCTTTCACGTCAGTAATACTCTGTGTACCCACAGAAATTTAACTTAGCTCTACTACACTTGCACACAGGCAGACTGATGAAATACTACAGAAAGGAGTAGCAAATTTCATAACACATCATGCAGATAAAGCATACAGAGATTACAGGGATGTTCTTCCCTTTAGACTTCATCAATTTCCAGAATGATGTTTCAAGCAGTTTTTCAGAAGCAAAATCTCAAAACAGGAAAGGCCTGGTCCAAAAATCTCAAATGATTCTACAGCTGGTCAGCATCCATGGCTGTAAAACCTGCACTCATGATGAAAGGAAAGCAAATACCCAATTTGCTATCTGTGACAAATTATAGAAGCTTTTCCCATAACGTTTCAACCTAAACAACTTCTTTATTTCTAGATCTACGAAGGATCCCAGTAGAGTCATTAGCACGTTAGGAGTGTGTTTCTCCAAAACACACAGGTCTTTTTCTTATGATCAGTGTATCACATTCATCACCATTAACAGTCTCAGAGGTGTTCAACTATTCACACCTGGCTCAGGAAAAAAATGATACAAAAACCCAGGTACTGTCTCCAGGAGGGGGTGAGGGAGGATTATACCTGAACTGGCATATGGTCATAACTTCCAAACATAACCCAACCACATTCTAGGGTTCCTTGAATAGCAAAAAGCATATGATGGTTCATTTATGAAATGAAATTGCACATATTCTTTCTTCTTTTTTTCAGTTTTTTACCAACCTTTCAAAGTGGTAAACAAAAAGCCAAAACCCACAAAACTTAACACTTTCTCTTCATCTATGCAGATCTGGTATGCTCTTTTCCATACAAGACAAATCTCAGATTAGAAAATTCTGACATTCCAATTTATATTTAAAGCCTTGCAGTACGTGTGTGCTCAGTTGTTTGATACCCAGGAATAGAAAAACATGAATTTTTTGCTAAAAGAAAGCAAGTATCCATTTCCTTGGAGCAAAAAGTGTGCAAACCTCTTTCTTTTCACTTTAAAAAAGGTGAGTCCCTAATTTCCAGATCTGTGAAGGACTCCTTTAAAAAATCTGCTAGCATAATGCTTTTCCTGGATGAAGAGCCTGATGTTTTGTGGAAGACATTTTCTTCTGTCATTAAAAGGCTGTGACAGAAATCACTTTTGGGCTTTTTAGAAATAATTAAAAGAAAATTAAATTCCTCCTGTTTTAAATTAGTTGTTTTAATTAGAAGTGGAAGAAAGACATAGCTCCCAAGTGACCCACAGCGCATTTGAAACAAACAAAAATGTCATTTTCAGCAAGAAAAGCCTGTTTGTGGGTGTTGAACCCCATGTGTGCTGAGCCACACTGATTATTTCTGTAGTGCTCACAGCTAATTTACAGGCTTTCCATAATCATAGCATTACAGTGTTTCAATGATTCCTAAACATAGAGGAGTTTATCCCAACACGTCTGTCTGTAATTATCCTGTTGAAGGAAAGCAAAGCAAGCAGAGTAATCACATCTTAGAAAAGTGATTCCTGGGAAATTACCACATAAACCTTTCCTGTCCTCTCTTTGAAATGTTTCCAATTTTTGCTGCTAACACATTTTTTAAAACCTCTGCTCATTAGAATAGAGTTTAAAGCCATTTGAGTTTTTGGGGAAGCTCATTGCATAGGAGGTGGTTTAGCTGAGGAACAGCTCAAATGAGACCCCCACACCCCATAATAAATTTTGTGATTGCTTTTGCTTGACCAAAAACTGCCACATGCTGTTATCTGTTCCTTGCAGTTTAAGATAACATGCCTGACTAGAATTGCTAAATTTTTAGCAAACAGGAAACTTTCATTTTTAGATTGGAAGAGCAGCTCTGATTAGATGGCAGTGATTACAGAGTGGCTCAGGCAGAGACGCGGTGCTTGTCTCACATCCATGGAGGACTCTCTCCTCTCAGAATTTATTGTACCAGCCTGTCTGGATGAGCCAGGCTGTCTAATGGATCAAGGAAAAGACAAAACAGGTTCACAATTAAAGCTGAGCAAGTCCCGTATCCCTCCTAGCGCTCCCCATTAAGCAGAGTTTAAATTCAGAATGCACATGGCCAGGCTGCACGAGGCGGTGCTCGGACTGCACAGCAGGTACCAGGGAGAGCACAGAGCACAGCAGGACTGACAGACTGACTGCAGAGCCAGCCCCTTCCTGCTCCTCACCCAGGGCTCTGGGCAGCAGCAGCCTCAGCATAACTCCAGGGACGATTCTGACAACGGTACCCCAGTCTTTCATTTCATTCTTCAACAGCATTGTTTATTACTTTTAATAATAAAATAAATATGTTGGCAGACCTAAATCACAGATTGAAAAACCTGACTTTCAGTTTTACAGGATGTAAATAGGAGTTAGGGAGGTTGGAGAGGTTTTGACATGGGAAAAACTGTTCCATAAAACTCTATTTCTCTCTTAGGGTCTCAGGGTACTCAACCGTGGACTTTTCTAATTGTCCACCAGCAAAACCTGCCTGCTCATAGATTCTGTATTTACATGCAGAATCCCTCTTTGCACACACTGCACTCTTTGTGAAAAATACCTAATGACAGTTGATGTAGCAAGTGTCCTTTTATAGCTTTAGACCCTTCATTGATAGTCCTAATGAAAAGTGCCTCTGCATGCATTTTTTATAACTGCACTAATTAATTTGGCAAAGTCTGTAAAACAGTCCAAAAATTGATCTCTCTGATTTTCAGAAGACACCTACATATTTATTTATGCTTTTACAAAATACTACATTAATGCAAACAGTGCAAGAATTAATGGGATATTAGTTTAACCTAGCATTGCTTCAATCAATAAATAAAATTAGAATAATTTTCTCTCCGATGACTAAATGCTGAATTTAGCAGTTTTTCCAGATACACAGCCAGATGAGACCAGAAAATTAATTTCATTAAGAGTTCTTTATGCTGTGCTCTTCTAAAACTGAATTTAACCTTTCCCATTGGGCCCACTTGGTTATGATAGCCCTTGAATGAAATTTATCTTAGGATGCACAATACTTTAAATTGCCATCAGCATGAAGCATCATCAGGATCAACTGCATTTGAATGAGGCCAAAGGAAAGAATTTCTGTGCCACCATTTTCAGCATGGAAAGCTTTCCCCTGAAATAAGATGTTGGCTGTCACTTGGCACAGCGGGGAGACAAAACTGTCAAAGAAACCATCTATCCTTATCTATCTCCTTTGATACTTCTAACTCTTCTAATGCTTAGCATTGCTAAAGGCTTTAAATTCCTTATCCTTCAGGGGGAAAAAAAAAGTCTCTTACAAGAATAAAACATTATTTGGTTTAATTCATTCTACAGGAAAAAAAGATCTTCTGAAAGCTGAATAATGCTCCCAAGGCCACATGCACTGCAGGACTAAAATGTCCTATGGGTTTAAGGCTCACATTCTTGAAGATATCCAGGTAGATGCCCAGTACGCTTAAAAGCGTTATCAGAGCCCAAATTCCTTTGGGATCCAAGCATTGGTATATTCCTAACACATCCCATACTTGCAAGCAGGGCTCTGTGTTTAACAGCTGCTGGTATTGCTCTGAGAGAGCTCTCACAGTTATCCAGCATCAGCTACGTCTGCACCTTCAGCAGAGCCAAGCAAACCAGGAGCTGCCAGAGCTCGTGCAGCCCATGGATTACATTGCAGCAGCCAGGGGATCAAGGGTGAAACAGCCACAGATCACAGGAGAATCCCACAGCTGGCTGCTTTGGAGTGGAGACAGCTCTTCTCAAAGTTGCCAAATGACAGCTGCAGAGTCCTGATGCCCTTAGAAACTTCAGAAGAGGGGTGGCTATAAGCAAATCCAGATCTGTAGATTGTTTTGGAAATCTCCCTTATTCTTTCCTGTCACCCTCTGCTAAGAGCAGCTTCACAGACCATGACAACCCCAGGAGTGCCAAGCAAAGCCACATGTTGTCATTTACCCACTGAACACACACTGGATGCTTGATTAATTAATCATAGGTGTTTTCACACTGCCCCAAAGAGTTTTCACACCAGTTTGAAATATGACAGTCAGCTAACAAGTTACGGAAGCAAAAGCTGAGAATTACAGGAACCATGAGGTGCCACAATTAATCAGTGTACAGAGAGGGCAAACAACAACATTGCTCTGTTGGGCAGGTGTCACCACAGAGGGGAACATCCCAGTTCACCATTGCCACCCTGGGTGAGTCAGGCCAATTGCAGGGAGGGAGGGACACAAATAAGGACAGACCACTGAGTACCAGCACCTCCCACCTCCACCAAGCAAACTGAAATTATGCTCTTTTGATGTCAAGACTGAATTCATATTAAACTGTTCACTATTAAAACAAGCAGGAAATGGCATTTCTTGCTCTTATGGGAACACAGCACAAGAGCCATTCACAGCAGAAATGGTTCAGCAGAAGGCTGGAACTGAGCCAGAGGCAGGGCACAGTCTCTTCCCAGCAGTCACAAAGCTCAGAGTGAACAAAAGCTGGAGCCATGGCTGTATGGGCCAAATCCCAATCCTTTCCTTGTGCCACGGGGCTGAAGAGTGAGAGAGCAGAAATGCAGCACTCCCTGTATTGTGCTTACTGACTCCTGTGATTCAACTGTAATAATTTTAAACACTGAAAATCCATCTTTGTCTTAGCAAGAACTATCTTGTGCTAATGTGAATCCTCACAGAAGAACATTTCTAAGCAGAACAGAAGCCTGCTGGTATGAAAGGCAGGATTCTTTCTGGACACAACTCTCTTCTAAACACTTTAAAGCCCAAGATTGTTGTATGCAAGCTCCTCCTAAATGAGAATTAGTAGTTGCCAAGCAACCTTCAAAAGATTACCATAAAAATTCTATAGAAAAATAATCACTAACATATACAAAAAGCACAGGAGTTTGTTTGTGGAAGAGAGAGAACAGACACCAGAAACATTAAGTTTTCAAACTTACTTTAAGCATTTGCTGTCACTAAATGCAGTTCTGTATGCAAAGCACACCTCCACACCCATCTTAACATTTGGACATTTTACCAACAAAGAAATCCCAGGCTTCTGAACCTTCATAGCACTTCATGCTTTTGGAAAACAGTTGCTTTGTGTCCTCAGCCACCACTGCCACAGATCTGTATCTTAAACATGTGCTGAGGTACCTCTCTCACAGTCCATCTCTTTAATCAGTCCTTAACATCTGTATTTTTATCCTCATCCTTCTTCCCCCACCCTCTGTGCTGACCAATGCTAGGGAAGGCCTAGAATAAACCTGAAAAGTTAGGAAATGGCTAATTCAATGATTACAACAAGTTTTTGAGGTTTCTGCATCCTCCTTGGAGGATGAGAAAATATACATTATAGACAATGTACATTATAGACTAAATAGCCAGGACCACAAAGCAGACCTTTAAACCATAACCTTTCCAGCCAGGCAAAACTATTCCTCCAAAAGCAATTGAACTTGAAGCTTTTATTATCTCATCCCAGCTCCCTGAAGCCTTAAAGAGTCAAGAGATACCAAAGAGTGTATAATCCATGTGTCCTGTTTCTTGGATTTTCTGATTCTTTTTGCTGTCCCAAACCAGGGACATAACACACAAAACTAAAGCATTTTCTAGCACAGCAACAAAAGGTGTATTTCCTCACTCCCACTTGTCACCATTAAAACAGGACATGGTTGAGGGAAAAAATATTTTGAATCCTGCTACTTCAGGGCTCCTGTCCTAAGCAGAGGGTAATACATGTCTGAAAATCCAGATGCAGGATTGCCCAGCAGCTGCAGGGCAGAAATTACCTGAACAAACTTCAGTCGCCTCATCTCTGCTTAACTTCTGTTACAGGGAAATTCAACAGGTTCTGAGGCTATTAGGCTATGTTAATTCAGACAATTGGTGTTTTCACAAGCAGGCACACCTGGAGGTTAATATTTGATACTTAGAGGAGAACCAAATGTTGCAGTCTCAGATTTCCAGGTCCTCGGGGCCGGAGCTGCTCCCAGGAGCAGCATGGACAACAACGAGGGGATTCTGCTCCCTCAGCAGAAACCAGAGAGCTGAAATCAGCACAGATCAGATACAGCTCCAAATCTTCATCCTTTTCCCTGGCAAGAACTGAAGAAACCAGGCAGACTATTCCCAGCTACCTAGGCCTAAAAGGCTGTGCTAGCTGCCAACACTTCTTGAGCTGTTTCTTCATAACTTGCCAGGAAAGAAAGAAACAGTGTGATGCATCTGATTTACTGTCATGCAGGGTACAAATGTTTGCTGACTGCACAAGCTATTAAATTCACCTCTATTCATATATATTTCAAGATATTAAATTCAACTATCTTCATTGAAATAAATTGTGCATAGAGCAATTGTGATTATAAACTTCAATAGACCATCTTGCAGTGGAATAAATACTTGACATTACAAGTTTCACAAAATCAATCTGCTCAATATCTGCCTTTCCAACAGTTGGATGCTTAGAGCAGAGGTGTTTATCCTGCTCATTATCCCAAACCTTCTGTGAACAATTTAGCCTCGACGTTCTGGTTCATGCAAAAAGGAAAAATGTCTCAACACTGAGATCACTGCAGTCAGAGCTATGAATAGACTGCAGGGACACACACATTTACAGGGAAGTACAGCCTTGGTAACTATCTAGATGGAGAAAATAGATGAAAATTCAGTAAAACACTAAAGGCATGTAAGGCTGCAAAGCACCCAGTCCCCAGAGTCAGCATTGCCTGCAGCAGATGATCAGACACCAGACATCCAGAGGCCACTGGGAAGCTGAGTTTTACTTTGATTGTTCAATCTACATATTCACAGACTGCGTCCAATGACTAAGGAACCCTTTGTGACTAACAACACTGTTAAATTTTGATGCTTATACCCAAATGTCTTGAGCCATCATAGTACTCTGCTTCCAAATATTACAATCCCATCCTGACACCTGCAGCAGTTTTACATTTACATCCTGGAAGAAGGCTCAGTTGTGCTGACACAGACGTGTTCAGAGAATGGGACAAGAAAAATCAGTTCATGATGAACTTCGGAAATGCATCCCAAGCAGTTGTTCTTTCACTTCAGCATTTCTAATTATTTTTAGAATGGGAGCATATATCAACAAGAAGTGATGCATCATCCATAACTCCTAGTCACTGGGCTACTTTGTCACCTTGGATTTGTGGAAGCCTTTTCAGCAAATGGGAATTTTAATTAAAAATGCAGTTGGGTACAAGCTCTCTGCAAAAACTTCCTGTCACTGAGGTGCCACACAAGGCTCCCCAGCCCAGGAGGCTGATGCTCAGTTCCCAGTAACACAGCAGTCATCTGCAACCAACACACAAGGAAGCCCCAAATATGCTAAGTCCCTATAGCCTAAAGCTATCTTTTTTGGCTGAAAAATGCTGGATTTCTTCCTGCAGATTTACAGCTATGTGCCTCCACAGCTTCCAGAGCTCTTCACTCTTCCGACCTTGGCCACAATTAGTTTTGAGGCATGCTCAGGAGAATTACTTAAGAAGTCTAACAATTCAAATAAAAGTGACTGCTTTCCCCAGGAAAGCAATGAAATGCATAAATGCTTCCTAATCATTGTGTAATATTGAGCCCACAGTACCCTACTTATTAACAGATTATATAAATGGCTTAACACCCATCCAAAAATCACTGGAAGAAAAAGTACAACTGTACCCGAGATAGGTGTCTTAAGACAAAAAAAATGCCAAAGCAAACACCTTAGTTGATAATGCAAAATATATCAAAATACCTGTCTTGGATCTGCAAAGATAATTCTTAACACTTGCACATGTTGTATCAGTATCAAAAAATCATGCCCGAAAAGAATTGCTTTTCTTAACATACTCACACACAGAGGCAGAGAAACAGAATCAAAGTAGTGAAAAATCCAACCCATTTGAGATCCTCTGTGAGAGGATTTTACCCACACGAGTTGTACATGACTGAACAATGTTGCAGTGACACGTCCTTAAACTCAGCCTCACCCCGTGCAGCTCAGAAGATTAAACCACTCAGTCCAGTGAACCTGGGCAGCCAAAAGGGTGGCCAGAGGCTGTTCCTTGGACTGATGTCAACCTAAAATCCGTGCTTGGAAACAGAAGCCTCCAACTGCTGCTTTTACTCTTTCCAGGGAGGAGCAGAGCAGTTGTGGACACCAGAAACAAACCCTGCCTGCCTGGCTAATCTGAAGTCTAAGCAGGTGGTTTTGGACTACAGAACTGTCTTTGTTAAGGAGCTACAAGTGAGCAAAACCTTAACCATGTTGAGGAGAGTCAGTGGTAGAAAAAGAAGGGGTAGGAAAATAGCTTTTTTTTTAATTAATAAAATGTGGACTGGATCAAATGCACAGTAAATTTAATTTGTGATGGCATCTATCAATGTGCTATGAAAAACTGAACACAGCAATCAAACATCAGCTCCCTCAGGATTGCTGGATCTTACTAGGCATGGTAAAGAGAAATTTTTCATTAGTAATGTAGCATTATTTTTAATTGACCCAAAAAGCCAGCTGTCAAAGTGTTTTCAGTCTGCCAAACACAGCTTTGGGTGTGTGGGAGGACACCTAAGGACTTTAATATGTTTCTTACAAAGAAAATATTCACACTAGAAAATGAGTGAAAACTTAATCAAATAGATGAGGAACTGAGGGAATGCCTCCAGCATATTCTGATAAATTAAGAACTGCATTCTTAAGAGTATTATACTGTGTCTATGATCAATTCCCATAATAGCTATATATTAAAAAGCAAAACAACCAGAAAAAATGCCTTTGCCATACTCCATACAAAGGGGTTCAAACCAGAAACAGTTTATTGGCTCTGTAATATCTTAGCTGTGAAAATTTGATGGATTGAGGAACTGAGGGGAGGATGAAAATCCACCAACACACTCAAAGATCTAAAATTAAACTATTTTCTGCACACACAATTTTGGAACTGGCAGTACCCTGTGACATCAGTGGGTTTTGGCATTGCAGCATTTTATAAGCTTTTACTTTTTTGAGTATAACATTTTCCAATAAATTTTCTTGAAATTATGGTGTGGATCATCCTCAGTGTTCTCATTCTAAAAGCACCTAGACTCCTCTTGTGAAGTGAATGGATTCCTTGGCAGTTGTATCCTCATCCACCACTCACCACATCTCCCAGGCATGTGAAGGCAGAGATCTGAAATGCTCTGGAAGGGAAGATCCTGTGCTTTCAGTCTGATCATGAAACAAGTTCACATCCTGCACAGGAAATACCTATATGGGCACATTTTCTCACAGTTGTTGGTCTTCTGAAATTCATTCACATTTTGGAAAGAGGCCATATACCATATAGACTTGGCAATGCTGACTGGAAGCCAGATCAGTTCCTTGCTCTGGTTCACGGCAGCGCCGTACAAACGTGCTGGCACAACAGATGGCTGGGGGAAGGTGAGGAAACAGGCATGCTTCATGTTGTATTGCTATCAAAAACAACTTGCCACCGAGCCATAGCCTCTCTATAAAACAACACACAAATAAACCCAAGATGAAGTCATTTGAAAAACTCCCAGCATCTTACAGGCAAAAAAGAAGCAAAAGTTGTGGGTTTTTCCAGCATCAAAAGACATGGCTGACTTAGTCCAGCCCCTCAAAAATATTTACACATAATGGTAAATAGGCTGTTAATCGGATATGGTTTAAATCTGCTTATTACTGATACAGACTGCTGACTAGAAGAGACAAAAGACATTCTGGAGAACAAAGAAACACACCCACTTCCCCAGCCTGCCTACAGTGATGTTCTAAATGAAAGAAAATATCTACACAGCCATCAGGTCAAGCAGAAGGTTTAATACAAATTGCTTGTTTTTCAACCCCAAATTTACAGTATTGTACTTTTATTTTCATTTCTTTTGAATGGTTACATGCCCAAAAGCAGACATGAAATGCAGGTGGGCCTCTTGGAAGCAAAGTCCACCATGTGATCTCCTTCATCCATAAGCAGCTGATTGTAGCCAATACATGCACTGGTCATAAGAAAATCTAAGAAGGAATTTTGCTTACAAATGTAATTTATATGCAATAACAAAATCCTCATGACTAGGGTTCTACCTCCTACATAAACTATTTCACTACTTTAAAATATTGCTGTATTCATGGGAATATGGCACAGGATTTTTGGACAGTCAGGAAGAATGGCAGGAAGCTTCCACTGCCCTGCTCTGCTTCAGGTGCTAGTTAAATATAATTGGACCTTTGATAGATTCAGACAGTGAAAGCATTTTTCCAGTTATCAAACTTTATGCTCTTATTTAATTATTCTGCACCCTCAAGCATAAAATGCATTATTTACATAAAACACACTTTATTCTCTGTTGATAATTTCCTCACTGTGTTGACTGACTACAGCTTTATGAAAACTTCAGGGTTTAACTTCTTATCTATTTTATGCAAAAATAGATTTAAATAACATCAAGCCACTAAGAGAATAAACATCTCTTGAAAACCATGTGTTTGATTCCTAATGATAGAAGACCTAGAATATTCTGTACCTTCTGAACTGCAATTACTACAGCAACTGTAAGAGTAAATCAAAATCAGCTACAGAAGCAAGAGGAATAAACACAGAGTCCCTTCATGGAAGACCTTATTAAGGAGGGAAAGGATAAGGTGTTTGGGTTTTTTCCACCTCCAGCTACTGCCATTCCCAGTTCCCCAAAGAAAAAACAGTACTTTTTCCCCCTAATACTGAAAATAGACCAAACACCCTAATCCTAATGAGTCATTTTGGTGCACAGTTCTTGTACAGAGCCTGTAAGTCAAGTTCAGCTAATTACACATTTAATTGTCTCCAGAAAGATAAGAATTAATTCACAAAAAAAAAAAAAAAGCCTTGGCTACATGCTGTAATAAAAGGTATCTGAATGTCTTACTGTAATTAAAAAGTCTTGGAGACACTGAAATGCATCTATTTTGGCAAACCTCCAGTATACAACAATCAGACACTGCCTTTGAAACTCCTTAATATACAAAGGAAGAATAATGGGACTGAGAAAGAAATTACATCCAAACTCACTCAAGCATTAAATGGGAAAAAGCAAAACAACAAACAAAACACAAAAACAAACAAAACCCCCATCCTTTCACCCAACTTGTATACCATTAACAAGTTCTCACAAAAATTCCCCAACGCACTGAAGAGACACACTCTGTGGCTGTAGACAGATGAAAACCAGACAATATTTCCTATGCAAATTATCAGAAGGAGCCCTTTATGTTCCAGTTCCATTTCCCTCTCTGGGCCACTGCCATCCTTGCCTGTCCCCATGACTGCAGCCGAGGAGAGCTGAGCCCTTCCCAGCTCCAGGCAGGCGCCACCAGCTGCTGCTCTCCAGGATCCACAGAGGTGTTTGACACTCAACAGCAGGAAACAGGCAGAGCCTTGCCCAAGTGGAAAAGGGACATTAAAACACATTCCCTCCTTTGCCACTCAGTATCCTCAGTTAGCAAACACTGCTCATTTCATTTGTATTTGATAGGAATATCTCTGGGCATTCACTGTCTTGATTTATTGCTGATCTCTCCATACCAGCAAATGCCAACTTACTTAATACTGAGAACCTGATAAAATCTCTGCAACACCTGTCATGCTGGAGCCTTCCCCAGCTCTGTCTGACAAGGAGAGTCTGATGTGACTTGATATTATACAAATCTCACTTTCTGCTCTGTTACTAAAGCCTGCCGTGCCAGTTAGAGGACTGTCCAGCCAACAAAGACCACTTGACAAGGATAGTTCCCTGAGGAGCCACATTTTCTCACCGTTCTGTGCACCAGGCTGGACAGCTCCTTACAGCAGCCACCACCATCTGAGCTGCCTGGAGCAGTCAGCACTCCCTGGTACACAGGCTGCCCCTGTAACACAGCTCGAGGCTGAGAGCCCATCCTCAACACAGGTGTACAGCACACATAGCTGTCACCAACCACTACATTCTAGAGTATTTTATCTGCAGACTCCCAAATGCTCAAGAGCAATGCCCTTTGGACTGCTTTCTTGGCTTTCTGCTCCTTTTCTGATGAGATCTCCACCTAGAAATGAATCAGTTCCCAGTACCACAAACACAGCAGCAGTCAAGGCAGCTCCAGGCCAGCAGTACCCAGGCTGGAGCTCAGGGAGAGGTTTTGACTGTGCCCTCATCACTTGGAGCGTTCCATTTGCTCAAAACCAAGGAGACCATGAAATGTGATAAAATTTAACTCTTAGAAAATAAAATCCTATTTGGACATTCTCAGAAGCAGGGGAAAGGGTTCAAACGAACAGTGTCACCACATCAGGCACTCATTACAGCTGCTTTTTCTCCAGGATTCCTGCAATTCAAAAATTTGATCATCAGCATCAACAATTGTAAACTATACTCTTCAACTGATTAAGAGTTTCTGTAAGACTTTACAGTGCGTTTTTTTATTAGTAACATTTCTTTATTGAAGGTAGGAAATGCCAAAATAATTGTTTTATTGTAGTCCCAGTTATCAGTATAGTCACATAAAATGTCAGTTCCCATTTTCACCAGGCAGTTCTGTGACAGGCCTAAACTAAGGGACATGCCAAGCCAAACAAAAATACCTACTGAGCATAAACAGACCAAATTAATTTGTCAGTGCTAACAAACCATTCCTGAGCATTTAATAAAGCTTTTAAAAAAAAAACCTAAGGATCAATGCCTTTCATTCAAAACTCACAGGCTGTATTAATTTATCAAGTATATATTTTTATTGGTTCTTGCACAGCTCACTTGAGGACAGACATTTCAAAGCTAATTAAATAGAAACCACCACATTCATTGTTCTCTGTACTCAGCTGAGGATGCTGCTTCCACCACTCTTAGCTAGTGAGGCATTTCCATTAACATCTGACCAAAATTTTTCAACTTACATGCAAATATACAAACTGATACGAATTAACAAATCAGATAGGACTTCTTGATTTCATTATCCATCTATTAAAAATATAATAGTACTGATTTGGCTGATGACCAGAAAGAGTTTTCCAATATTTAAACTACATTTTCTCTGACATGACAGCTTTCTAAAATACATACAAAAGTGTAATTCCAGAGCTGACACATCACACAAGGTTTCTGCTCTATGTGCAAGTCTATCTGAACTCCCAAGCAAAACTCCAGCACCATTTCAGAAAGGTGAGCACAGAGCACTGCCAAACACTTCCCTAGAAAAGATGAATCAAATGGGAACTGCTGAAGCTGCCTTGTTAATAGTACCTGCATAAAAGCATAAAAAATACGTCTTGCATACTAAAGATATGGAATAGCTGCTGGCCGCTACATAAAGAGAACATAAAAAATATATATTTATTAAATTATAAATGAGGAGAAGGGAACTTTCATTTTTAATAGACACAGCTGGAATTCAAGTTTTTCACCGAAGCAATGTGTGTCAATGTATCAGCCCAGATTCAGACAGCAGGCTCACATGGTATGAGATCATTCTCCCAGCTTCATTCTAGGGGATCACATGTGAATGAGCAGAGGCACTCTGGAGTAATCTTATGATTTTGTTCAGGCCACACAATAGCACTTTAAAATTGACAGAACACCTATCAAGTGTTCTTGTTCAACTACCAAGTTGAACAAGAACACCTGATAGTGTTTGATAGTTTATTTCCATTAAAACCCTACTTCATATAAAGGTTTAATATTCAAGCACTTGACATTTCTTCAGCAGGTAACAACATCATCAACTCCAAGATACCCACCATCCCTGTAAGGAGGAATATATGCAAAACACACATAGCAATTAAAGCTGTATTGAACTCACATAGCTAAAAGCACAGGAAATGTGGAATGAAAACATCATTAATTCAGCTGCTTTGCACACAGAGTTCCACATTCATTTTTTTCTAGATTAAACACGCAGGTAAATAAATTAGCATTTTGTGAACAATTTCACTGAGAATTTCCCCTTAGATTATAAAGAAAGGATCATTTTGCTATGGATAACAGGGCTTCACAAGCAAAATTCCCAAGGAGGAGAAATCTTGCCCTTCCTTCTGAAATCTGTCCTCACACAAACACACTAAGACCCTCAAGGCAGTCTCCTACTTCCAGAAATTCACTGGCTCGCTCAAAGGAAAGCCACAATTCCCTTAGCACATATTATAGGTGAGACAAAAGTGCTAAACAGCTTACCCAGCAGCATCAGGGTAATTAACATCATATCAGCTCTAATTGGAAGCGATTCAGCAGTGTCAGCTCTGTAGTCAGAGTCTTTTCAGGACTCACTGATGTGAAAGGCGAATAGTGACACCAAGAAGTGTTTCATTCTCCTGCCCTGTAGAGCAATTGTTCACTGGAGAGTGGTCTGGAGCCACCAGCAAAACATAACCCAGCCCCTGTGCCACAATTCCCTTCCCACTGGTGTGTTCAAACATGCACACCAAGCTACACAGGCTGGCTAAATCACCTCTGTGGTGCTGGGAGGGGCCAGAGCAAGAACAAGATCAAAACCTCAGCTCCTTCAACCCTCAGAGGTCCTCTGTTCTTTCCAAGTTACTCCATGCAATCTGCAAGCTAAGACAAATATCAACTCAATTGTCCATTTCCTACTGGGTAATACCCACCAGAAGTTTAACTCTTTTAATAAAGATATAATTAAAACATTTGTCAGGTCATGCAAACCCTGACCTACTTCTTTGCACTGTTATGAGTAATGAGAACTTCACCAATCTGACAAACTAATTAAAGAGTTTTAGTGTTGAGCGTGGCTATCAAGCATGTAGCCAAAGCAAGAGAAATAAAATGAGACTGTTTAAACCAAATGAACTTCAGCAGCCTCTGTGACAGCCCATAAGGAGCATTACTGCTGTCCAACTACACAGAAAAACAACTAACAACTAAAAATATTCACTATGACCAATGTATTAAATCACATTAAACTATCCCTTCCTTACAAGATGTAAATTTTAGAGCATTTGTTCTAAGGGACGCATGAAAGACTGAGACCTTCATAGAAACCCATACAAAATCCTTCAATTCACTGTGCTGTGGAAGAAGCCTGGCAACGCCTGCCTGTGGCCACAGCTCTCTTCACAGAGAGCAGCAGGCACAATTTTCCCAAGGATTTTTCCTGGGGAAGGCAGTGAGAAGCTCAAAAAACCACCTCTCATCTCTATTCACTGCTCCTGTTGTTTGGCACATGTGGAATGTGTTATGGAGATCCTTTACCCAAAGTGAGTTGTTAATTGGATTCCTTGACCAATTGGATCCACCAGTGTCATGACTGTCTGGAGAAAACCACGGGGTTTTTTTAGTATTTTTTAGTATAGTATCTCTTTAGCATGTCATTTAGTATAGTATTAGTGTAATATAGTAAAGCTTAATAAAGCAATGGTTCAGCTTTCTGAAATTATTGGACTCCAATGCACATTATTCCCTGGCTGGGGGACTGCCTGTTTCTACACCTGCCTTCCTAAATAAGCTGCTCAGATTGAAAATTGCGTATTTCAGGGTTTTTTTTCCCACAGATGCCAGTTAGTAGTTCTCAGGATATATAACACTTAAATCCAATCCAGCATCTAAACTCAAGTCAGTGTGTTATGGTATGTACTTAAAAGTGAAGGTATCCCACATCTCATCTCTGTCATCCCACGAAAGTCATGCCTAATGTATGACAAAAATTGTTCCAGAAGAGAAGGTTCAGAAGCACTAATGGAAGTCTGAGCTATTTTACAAAAGGATTTCTTGCAAAAAAAGAGTGCAACACTATAAAATGAGCTCCAATGACACATTTCACATTGAAGTAGAGTCTATTATCAAGATATAACATTTTCATGCATCATTTTATATTAAGGGGAGCTGTGTAGTCTGAGAAATGGCCATGTCTAGCTCCTTCTGTCATAAAAATCCTCCTTTGTGCTGTGGCAAAGAGTGATATCACCACAGACGAAAATTTAGCTTCTCTCATACCAATTTCCCTATCAGGTGCAAAAATCCATAATTTTCCAAATTTTTTTCAGAGACAGCAAGAAACAGATGGACAAAGCCTTTTCTTCTCTCATGGTGTTCACATCCTAGTCTGCCACTGGGGCTTCAGCAGCCCTTCTGTGTCACACTCAGCCAAGGAAAATGTGTCACACTGAGTGACACGCCTTCGAAGAGCCCCAATTTCCTTTCTTCTCCATGTCAAAGGAGCTTTAAATATCTGCATCTACTGTCTTGTTCCTCATTTGACAGCTATTTTAAACCATATTTCAAGATCAAGTAGTGACTCAAAAGACTGAGCATTGAGCTAAAAATCTAGATCCAAATTCTAATGGTCTGTCACTTGGAGTAATGCCTCCTGGACTTGGTGCCCACTGCAGTTCATTGAACCACTGGGAGGGTAAAGTATTTCAAGTAACAAGCTTGATGTAAAATGTGGGCAGAGTAGAAAGATTAGAAAGGAAATATGAAAAAAGAAGAGATAATAAAAGTCCATGTCAGGAGAGACAAACTGTGCCCATGGAACACAGGTGACCCACAGCCTCTGCACCTTCCCTACACCACAGAGCACAGGCATCACCACTGTGAGAAGCTCTTCATTTTTATGCAAAACACTAATCCAGCACTGAGGAAACAATGGCAGAAAGCTGTCAGTGCCTAAAGAAAGTAGTACTAATCATGCTCGTGTAATTTTCTATTTTAGGAAATCCCATGCTAATTGATTAAAGTAATTAGCTGAGCTAATATTAGCAGGTTCTTCTTTTGCCTTAAAATCATGCAAGGTATGTACAAGGAGCAACACTTGCTTTAAGAGGGCCTACAATCTTATGTAAAATACTTCAGCCATGCTATTAAAACTGTCTTAGAAGAAGGCAAACACAATCTCATTGGACAAAACATTAAACATCTTTGTTGATGACAATTAAAACAGAACTTTGCACTGGAAAATTCTGAAGATCTCAATGTGCTTCCAAGTGCCTCATCCCCTGGGCTGAGCAGTTCTCAGGAGGAGACTCAAGGTGCAAAACAATAGTCCCAGAGGTACCATTATCTCAGACGTTTTAGCAAAGGGCCTTGCAGGTCAGACTTCAGGAAAATGCACAAACCTGGATGAGAAAACATGGCCTGTGGGTATGTCCTCTGTACCTGGCCAGTACACCAGGATGCAGAGCAAGTGATGCTACTTCATTTTTAGGTTGAAAAATCCAGGTCTCAACTTATGTTCCAAAATTTACTTGAACTAACATGGAACATTAGAGGAAAATGCCAGGAATGTGAATTTCTGCATCAGCATATATGGAATCACCTAAAAAGACCTTTGCTCTCTAAGCCAGGCAAATGAACACCACAGACCAGCAAAAACCAGGGCCTATTACAATTAATAAAACATTTCAGACTTTAGCATGTAAAGATTAGAAGTTAACATGACAATAAGGCAACTGAAGTTCATTTATTTTTAGATTGTGCATTTATGTCACTTCAACTGTGCATAAAAAGTTCTTCCCTAATTCATATGGCTTTTTAGTAGTTTGCATAATGCAGAAACTAACAGCAGAAACTAAGCAGTCTCTATAATATGACTTCATTGCAGTTGATAGAAATGGAACAGCAAATGAAGTATCCATCCAATATCTGCTCTGAACTGGAAGATATTATGACTTACCAAATCATGTTAAATCTAATTTGCCAAAAAAAAAAGTCACTCTAAGTTAAATCTTTCCTCAAAATTACTGTCAGAAAGCCCATGTAGGCATCAAAGCAGTACTAGGATGAACCCTAAGTCCTGTTTTATTATTTAGTACAAGTTCATTAACACCTTTTGTAGTAGTGATTTCTACACATCTGAAGACGCTTTTCATTTTTAATCTGTACATCCCCGCTGCTCAGTCCATTCTGTGGTGCTGGGACACAGCAGCTGCTGCTCCATTGATTTTACCTTCATATCTTTATTTTGTCTCATTGATTGAAAAGCCATCAAAACAAGTTTGTGCCTAATTGAATCAAATATCTGGGCTGTCTTACTTGTAAATGGAGTTATAAGCAGACTGTTCAGCATGTTAATGTCCCAGCAAGCCAAGAACATTTTTACTTCATACTCAGGGAGTCACAGGCTCTAAGCATATCCATGAGTGATTAAAGAATCAAAGCTTATTGTCAATAACAATTAATACTTCTCAATTTTCTGACAATCTCTTGACTCTTCTCTCTAGAGTTTCAAAGCAATGTACTGATACACACAAATTAATTCTCATACCCTGCAAGGTCAGAAATATCTTTGTTTTCCAGGGGTAAAAGCAATGTATTCAGCAAAATGCAGTCATGTTCAAACTGACCCAAAGTCCAGACTGCAGACCCCAAGAACTGACAGTAATCAACTTCCAGCTACGGTTTAGGATTTGCATACTGTCCACAATGCTGGGTTATCACGACCTACACATCTTAATTCATGCACCAAAAATCAGAAATGACCGAGGAAAACAATCTAACTAATTACAAATGCACACACAGCCAAGTGACAATTTTTTAATCATAAAACTCTGAGCACTTTCCTACCTCCAACTCCATTAAGCGTTATTTCATTAGCATTCTCACTCTGGAACTTCAGAGCAAGTATAACTGCCAATGCACAATAATTAAGATGTTCCCTTGAAAAGAGAATTGTGTGACTAGAAGCAGATGTGAAACTGGAAGCTTGAAACTAGAAAAAAAAATTAGCTTTATCTTTTCACCATTTGTATTTTTTCCAACGTAAAGGGTGCAGCTTTTTGGAGTTATAAACATCTAAAAGAACAGAAGTAGCTATAGTTTTTGATGACCCTATTGAGTTTAGAAATAATACTGAGAAAATAGCAGTGCTCAGGTACTCAAAAACATCAAACCATGGTTCCCTACCCTACGGACAGAAACAGAAGGTACAAAGGACATGAAAATTGACTGACTTCAGTCTGCAGTGAACTATTCATCCCTGCCTGCACTAAATGCTGTAATACTTCTCAATTTTCTGACAATCTCTTGACTCTTCTCTCTAGAGTTTCAAAGCAATGTACTGATACACACAAATTAATTCTCATACCCTGCAAGGTCAGAAATATCTTTGTTTTCCAGGGGTAAAAGCAATGTATTCAGCAAAATGCAGTCATGTTCAAACTGACCCAAAGTCCAGACTGCAGACCCCAAGAACTGACAGTAATCAACTTCCAGCTACGGTTTAGGATTTGCATGCTGTCCACAATGCTGGGTTATCACGACCTACACATCTTAATTCATGCACCAAAAATCAGAAATGACCGAGGAAAACAATCTAACTAATTACAAATGCACACACAGCCAAGTGACAATTTTTTAATCATAAAACTCTGAGCACTTTCCTACCTCCAACTCCATTAAGCGTTATTTCATTAGCATTCTCACTCTGGAACTTCAGAGCAAGTATAACTGCCTATGCACAATAATTAAGATGTTCCCTTGAAAAGAGAATTGTGTGACTAGAAGCAGATGTGAAACTGGAAGCTTGAAACTAGAAAAAAAAATTAGCTTTATCTTTTCACCATTTGTATTTTTTCCAACGTAAAGGGTGCAGCTTTTTGGAGTTATAAACATTCAAAAGAACAGAAGAAGCTATAGTTTTTGATGACCCTATTGAGTTTAGAAATAATACTGAGAAAATAGCAGTGCTCAGGTACACAAAAACATCAAACCATGGTTCCCTACCCTATGGACAGAAACAGAAGGTACAAAGGACATGAAAATTGACTGACTTCAGTCTGCAGTGAACTATTCATCCCTGCCTGCACTAAATGCTGGATGCCCTGCTGACATTACAGCCAAGCAGAGTCCTGAGTATGGATTTCAAGAGAAATTAAAAGGTTAATAAGACTTATATGAAGAAGATTTCTCACGATGTCATGCAACTTACAGTGTCATGCAACCTCTTAAGTAAATATCTATTTAATCAGTAAAAATATATTAATCTATAAGTTCCTTTAAAACCTGACCTTCCTGATGCCCTTAACAAAGTCCTGTGGCTGCTTCCTGAAGGACCAGCAGAGATGGAAACTAAGGATCAGGGCAGACAAACAAGGAGTGACAAAACTAAAATTCCTGCAAGGACTTATAGTTTCAAGTACATCATTTGAGGCTTCTGAGTTAATATTCTACATTACTAAGTAAGAATTCTCTTTTCCTAGTAAAGCTTACTTGATCCCTAGCAAGAAAAAATATCCTAATCAAGGTAGGGGAACAGCATCTTGATGTCCAGGCATTTAGAATGAGTTTCACTGCTGCTTACCAAAAAAAAAAAAAAAAAAAAAAGGATGTGTCAATGGCAGAAGACACCAGGTATAAAGTAATAAAGTAATTCAGCAGCACACAGAGCAATAGTGAGGCCTGTGTTCATGTAGTATCTAGGGCATTTAGGGAATATGGCTTAAATATAAGGAACTTAAGCCACAAAATATTATCTATCTGACCAAATAAGAGAAATGATCTAGTTAACACCTGATTCCAGTCTCACAAATAAAACTTAATGAGCAGAGGTTGGAAAAAAAGTGTGTCCCACTAAAAGGGAAATTGTAAATTATCAAAAAACATCTATGCACACTCGTAGAGCCTGGAACTGAGCCCTAAGTCACTGGACTTTGAAGCAACCTCAATTTATTATGTAAGTAAAATACCAAGAGCTACTTCTATATTTGTGTACAGAGGCAGAGAACACGCCTGCAGTTACCCACTCCCCGCTCTGCTCTGGATGCAGAGGGAGTCAGGCCTATCAATGCTGCCATCTACAGAGCACTGCTCCAGAGCTGAGGATTTCACTCTTTGTCAGATAAAGACCTTGAGGTTTTGCATAATAAACTGCTTGGAAACCAAACCTCCTCCGCCTCAGTTCCTCTTTGCAGCAGCTCCAAACAGAGTTATAGCCCATGGGAGGGGGCAGGGGGAATAGCCAGGGGATAACAATGATTTCCAAACAATTTCTGAGACACATCTGCTCACACTGCTGTGGCTAATGTCACCTGCAGTAGTAATGCACCAATCCCTTCAGCACTTCACAGGGAATAGAAAAATCGAGGAAAACTGTAAAAGATTTTCACATAAACAGCTGAAATAAAACTAAAAAAGCCTTTGGTATATTCAGAATTATTTTCACCTTTATTTTGTTTTTCCACAAAAGTAAATAAAGATATGATAAAACAAATAATTCATTGTGATAAATGCATTCCATCTTAAAATGTGACATTTTTTATTTCATCTGCCACTACGACTGTTTGATATCATAATGATCAACTTTAGAAGGTAGAAGGAAATCTCTACATAGAAAAATCTAAGTGAAGAGTATGACAAAAAAATATATAAATGCAAATGAAACTAGATAAAGTGATCTCGATGGCAATATTTTGTCTTGCTCTACAACAGAGGCAATAACCTTTATAATTTGAAAGCATGTTTTGAATTACATTTGCTACAAAATCAGGCAACTTTCTATATAGATAAATCTCACTCTTGAAACTACAATTTTGGGGAAAAACTTTGCTTTTTCTTGTCTTCAGTCAGCTCTACTGTACACAGCAGGTTTCACAGTGTATGACCATTTTTCAGCCCCAAATACACTAAATCCCAACCAGTGTTCTCTTCTGTAATCACAAAAAGCACTCCATTTAGGAAATGAAGTCTTAATTGTTCATGCATTTCCAGTGCTAAACCCTTAACTAAATACACAGTACCAGGGTAGCTCCACAGCCCCAGAAATGTTGTTTGTTCTGGCAGAGGGAGCTGGCCCAGCTCCAGCACCTTGCCAGTCTGTTACTGAAATGGTAACTGAATGCAGAAAGGGCTCATTTTCTTCTGTCTCAAATTCCTGATAATGTGTATTTGGCCATTCAAGCTGTGCACATTGCCAGAGCAGGTTGTGGACCAGGAAAGAAAATGAAGCCTTTGCAATAAAACAATTTGGAATGCTGCTGGGAGAGCACAGCCACAGGAGTCTGGTGCTGCCCAGGCTGTTTCCACAGCTCCTGCACCTCCAGCAGCACTCGTGGCTCTGTCCTCTCCCCCAGCAGCTACACCTGCTCAGGGGATCCCTCCAACAAAAGGGCCCTGCCTTTTCCAGTTCCTGACGCCCCTCACAGAGCTTCCCCACAGAGCAACCACCCCTGCACGGCCACCACGAGGGACTCTTGTATTCAAGATGTACCATGGTCATCATGATGCTTGGTCACGGGATCACGCAGGAGCTGCCAAAAATTTCATCTGAGTTCTGGGCACCATGCCCACTCCTCACCTAATACTGGATTTTTTAATAGCAGCAAGTTCATATTCCCCTGCTGACTGGCATCTTGAGCAGACAATGAGGTGACAGCTAATAGTGAGCATCACTTGCAAATGTACCTCTAGGTTTGACTGCCTACACAGCAATGCCCCTGATTTTCCACATCAATCCATTCCAAGAGGCAAGTCAGCAGGGTGCTGCAGGGAGCACATGTAGCTCAGAAGCTGAAAAGAGTTCATGGAAATGTTGGCAGAGCCCCTACAATGCACAAAATAAGTGAACCCAGCAGGCAGGCAGTGGTTTTACAGGCACACACTTGCCCTCTCAGTGGCCAGCATTTCCAGAAAATGACAGTCAAAAGTAGAACCTGGCAACAAAAAGAGTGACATTAACAGCTATATAGTTTCAAAGCTCATGCTCAGTAATTCACAAATTTCAGCCACTGGGCAGCAATATTCCAGTCACTTTTGTACAACAATGAGACCTTGGCGTAGGTTGGGGACCTGAGGTACATTCACACACCAGAATGTAATGCTGCTGTCACACACGCTGAGCCACTGGACATTGATATGTGCCCACTGTTTCTAGCAAAAATAAAACATACAATGTATATCAGGTGACTTTTTCTACCATTTGGCTGCAGCACCACATTCCCAGGCCTGTGTGAAAGGTGCTTCTGCAGAGCATGGTGCAGTTAACAAACACCAACCCAGCTGGCACACAGGGCTGTGTCTCTGCTTTACCACAACACTGACCAGATGCTTAACAGATTTTAACAGGTTGCCCATCTTTTACAAAAATCTTGAAACAAGAAATACAAGATAAAGTCCCTTTCATCCTCCATTTCCAGCCCGTGCCCCTGCATTCCTCATGTACCATGAGATAGAAGCCACAGTGGAGCACAGAAAATGTTCTCCCTTGAGCACGCAGCAGGCACCATGTGGGAAACATGTCAGCAAGCTCAAACGAGCAAACACGCATTTGCTTTAATTTTATCTATGAAGTTTTGTACAAATCATAGTTTGGGGAGAAGTTGTTTCTATTCTAGCTTCATATGAATTTCAAATACTTAAGTTTTATTTTTAAGACGACAGTTATCTACGAGCCAAAGATTTAGGCAGCCTATCTTGAGCCTGAAAATACAAAATCTGTTGAAAGCAGAATTGGCTAGGACAGCTCTGAAATTACCAGCACAGAGAATACACTTTAATTAGAAGGTTTTCACCAGCAAGTTCTTGTAGACAGCAAGTACCTGCCTAAAAAATTATGTAAGAAGAAAAGCAGCCAAAACTTTGCAACTGACATACCAACATGACATGGATCAAAGGGGCAGGTGTTTGCTTGAAACAGGTATGGCTGCTAACTCTTTAACCAAGCATTACACATACAACAGAGGAAATCTCTCAGTAAAAACTGACCCCACCTTTGTTGCTGGCCTTCACTCAACTTTTCCTTGTGTTTTTACTTACTTGCTTCTCTGCACAAGTGTTAAAAATGAGAATGTCTAATGAAAGCCATTAGGGAACTATATTATGTAACCAGCTCAATGAGAGGCAACATTTCCCTTTTCTTATCTTCTCCAACTACAATGGAACAACAAAATGATAGCCCTAACTATAAAAACCACTGTAGGAGTGAGCCAGCCATTCGTTTACTCATTGGCTGAATTTTACAGCATAGGGTGCCCTTTGGCAGTTCATCCTCGGAGCAAACATGAGCTCCTCCACACAAGTACATGTGCAATCTTTCTTAACCTTTAAAAGGCTTAGAGCACAGGAATTTAAATAGTTACCAACAGCATTACGACACAAAGTGAAATCATTTTGCTCCATCTGTATATCAGTCTGTAATTGTGAAGGAAGCTGCAAAAGCAGATTGCTAGAACTCTGGAGCAAAGCCACCAAGCAGTTATGGATATCTATGCTTGACTGAATGCTATTTCTGATCCACTTCCCGAGCATTAGTTGTATTTCCAGTTAATTTTTGGGTGCACTGGTCAATGCAGGGTACAGGCATAGAAGACATTACAAAACACAATTAAAATTTTCCAAATTTTTTTTTTCCAAAATCCCAAACCTATATGGAACATAAATAACATCAAACAGCCCACGACATCTCAAGCAGGTAGCGAAAACCTACATCTAATTTTTTTTTAGAAAATAAATTTAAATGCTCATTTTTTCAGGAGACTTAAGTATCAGCACCAATTAATGAATGAATTCCCTAACGTTGCTGAACTACCATCTGCCTGCAGAGATAAAGCCAGCACAGAAATGGCTAATGCCCCAGTGCACAGCGAGGTGAGCAGGCAGCATCACGAGGCGCTCCGTTCCCTGGGCACGGGGGGTGCCAGGTGCAGAGCAGCCTCTGGAGCTCCCCGGGCACCCTCCAGCCTGTCTCGGGGAGAGCTGGCTGCTGACTGCTGGATTCATCCAGAGAGAAACCCTACAATTGCTCAGTCATTGCCAATGGCTGCAGGATGATGGACTCTCCTGTCTCAGTTCTGCTCCGGACTGTGGGATCACTGCCCACCCCTTCAGTAAGGCCAAATCCTTCCCACTCTTTTGCAGCTCCCCCAAAGGTCCCACAACACTGGCACACAAGCAGGGACTCACTGTAGGATCACTGCCCACATGGAAAACACAGTGAGCAAACAGCCTCTGCATCCCCAGATCTATTAAACACTTGCCTCACACTGATCCCACCAGCACTCACTGAACCACCACTCCTCCAAGTCACTGTCACAGTCACATTGCCCACTTCCCCAAAGAATATAAAAATACACTTGCTAGAATCCAGCCAAGTTTCAACAAATCATTTTCCTGGTAGATGATATCAATGCCTTCTATTTAAATAGATGCAGTATAAATAGGCTTTCTAATGAGAAAATAGTTTGAGGGGGTTTATGTGATACACTAAAAAAATTATTACTTGATCTAGTCTGCAACTCCTTATATGTTACTTTAAATTAATTTCAAGAAATAAAGAAAATATCAAATCAAATCAGACATCTTCTGTCAGAAACTGTTTAATTTTTTACCTTATACAGTCATCCCTGTAAGGTGTTAAGGGCTAGCAAGCTCATACTAGTGACCAGTGCTTCCCTGCCTTCATTTGCCGAAGCAATGAAACTCAATAACCTTAACTGTATATATTTTCATATTTGTGGTATAATAAAAATGCATTTGATTTCAAGCAGAATATATATGCTTTGGCAAGTTCAGCAACCAATCACAGTTTGCATGCAGAGTAGTTTTAAAGTATTTTAGCATGAAGCTGCACCTACAGAAGACTTAGAGACTGTGGACTTTGGGCCATGCCTTGCCTGTGCCTCTCGGGTGCCTTTACTTCCACAAGGTTGCATTTCATTGCATGGTTGACTGAGCAAAGGCTTGTGAAGTTGTCCCTTGGGTGTTCCCTCATCTCCGATCATGCTTGTCTAATAATTTCTTTTTTTCTGAGATAACCATGTTTTCTGTCTTTCTGCCATAAGGAGAAAGAAAAGCTCCCCCAAAAAAAAAAAAAAAAAAAAAGAAAAAAACCAAAGAAAAACATTACACAGAACTTTCAAGGTTACTAGAACTGCTATATAATTAATAGCTATGGGTATGCTTGCAACAATGGCTTACTGAATAAAAAAACACCTCACTTTACACATTGACTTTTAAGAAACTTTGAACATTTCACCATTGTGTGAACTCCTTTAAAATAAAAGATTTAATACCTTTCTTTACATAACATTTATATACCACACATTTGTGTAGCATAAGTAGTTTCTATAATCACTCTTCTGCATTTTTACCTGTGCTGTTGTTTGAACAGATCTTCAATGTGTTTCAGACAATGTGGGAATTAACTACAAGCATGCAGAAAAACAAGCTTTGAAATGAAACTGTCATCTCCCAGTTCAGCAAAAAGAGATAATACCCACTGGCCTTCCTGCAGTAGCTTTCCAATGTGGAGAGCAGAGGATATTCTAGAATTTCCCAGACAAATTCGTACACGTGTTATACAGGCTACCCACCAGGACAGGAAATCTACCACATCAAAACATGATTATTTTAGTGTACAGGAACAAGTAATCTGCACATTTCAGTGGATATACCAAGGATTTCCAGGTGGCTTGGGCAAACATCCCAGAAGCTTCAATTCCAGCAAGATCTATGTATTAAAAAATACATTGAAAACCCTATGTACAGTAGGCCTAATTGTGGATATTCATTTTGTCCTGCACACACAAACTGATACATCAACAGAAAGGTCTCTTATCTCTGTCAGGTGACAAAATTGAGCAAAACCTCTGTGTTATCCTGAACTTGATCTTAGAGATCTGGAGTCTCAAAACACAGTCAATTATATTTATAATAGCAACAGGGGTTTTTTTGAAGTAAGAAAACATACAGTTTTGACTGTTCACTACATTTGCAGCTTATCAAACACAGCATGATTAGTTTTGATCTTCTCTCAGAGATCACACCAGCAAATTTGCATTAAAAAAACCCAACAGCATCATTCCACTAGTGGTTTGTCATATCATTATCTTGAACAGGAAAACCTTGCTGCAGCCCTACATGGAAACCCTCATTTCAGAACAGAAACTCTTTCCAGGAGGACAGCAACAATAGAAGTGACCAGCTACATAAAGAATTCTTTATTGAATCAAATGTTTTAGTTCTATTTTGCCACAGATGGACTCTGACCAGACTAAAACTGGCCCTGGCATAACTCTATTTTTTAATTTTTTTTTCAATATTGGCTGATATGCATGCAACAAAGCCAGAGGATTTGGCAAAGCAGGTGATGACAACATTAAGAATTAACTTGTCTTATTAAGTTCCTTTTCCAAAAACAAAAAATTCCACCTGCTCAGCACAATATACACAGCTTAACTCCTGATAGTGAGAAGTAAAATAATAATTATGGTGGCTTTGGACCAAGAATCTCTTGATAATTACTTCTATTAGATTCCATGCACACTTTGCACAGCTCTCTGTGCATTTCTCATCTGCCTGGGTAACACAAGTACACTGCAGCTGCTGAATAGTTTGATCTTACTATTATTTTGGTGCAGAGGACCTTAAAACAGACCAAAACAAGCACTGTGAACAGAATTCAAAACGACAGAGACCTGCTGAGGTCACTAAGGTCTGCATTGAAGAAGCATCTGCCTGTGGTCAAGCTGGCTGATGAAAAGGTTGTGTGCACCCCTCACAGCTATGGATGGTGACAGCACAGGCACAATTCTCATCCAAGGTCAGGGAACAATCCACAGGCAAACAAAGCCTGCCCTGACAGCCAGGGTGAGTGGCCGTGCCTGGGCAGAGGAGAGGGAGCTCTCAGCAGAGCAGTCAGACATTCCCCATGTGGTCTCACAGAGCCTGGACAACCAAAAGCTGCCAGGAAAAGGGGTCTGGGGGTGCTGGGGCAGCAGATCCCCCAGGAGTCAGCAGTGGATCCTGGCAGCCAGGAGGGCAAACCACACCCTGGGGTCCAACACAGGGCTGGCAGCTGGGAAAAGGCAATCCTGCTGCTGCCTGCAGCTCTGGGCGAGCGACCTCAGAGACCAGCACCAAAGCACAAAGGAAAATGGCTTGGGAAGATGTTGTTCATACTTTGTGTGGCAAGGAGACTGTGAGTGCCTTCCACATGTGATGCAACCAGTTCAGCAAGACAAGCTTTGTTGCAAAAGCAGATGCAAACTGAGTTATCTGTTTTATAAATGTAAGGAATTTCATTGTTTTAATGACTTATTTATTTAGATTCTATCTTCTTGTTGTGAGGCTTAGCACCAGAGATAAGGGATGCTTATAAAATATTTTGGCCAGTTATGCACTCAAATAAGTATTCTCAATTGCCTATGGCTCACAAACATAATTAGACAATACATTTTTTCTAAGTCATAAGGCTGTTTAGAGATGTGGTTGAATAAACACATCAATATACAGACTTGCACAGGAGCTGAGCTGGAAAGGTCAGAGAAAACTGTTGAAATATGTGACTTTTTCTCTTTGAAGAAAAGAGAAACTATGGAGCAAGGGCAAAGAAGCAAATGAAGAAAGTTTTAGAAATAGGTTCCTTTGTCAAAAAAAAAAATCTGAACAGGAATGTTTTCCAAACTACACTATAAATTAAATCATTAGCATTAATTTATCTCTTACCTGTGAGGTTTCTGCGTGCACCATCCTATCCTGGACTTTAGGACAGATAAAGATCCCATGTACATCAAAGCATGCACAAGAAATGAGGAATAAAAACAGTTCTTATGCACACACAAGATGCTCAGAGGACTGGTAATCAAGCACACAAGAAAACCCAACTAAAAAAAAATCCAGGTTCAGGACTGCACTTTGGAATAGGAGCAAATATGGAGCAATTGCAGTGCTGCAGAAAAGCTTGTTCCACACTCACAGAATCTTAACTTCACTATCCTGCAAACTACAAACTTTGATTTATTAAATTCCTTCCACACCTTTTTTTTTTTTTTTTTTTTTTTTTTGTCTTGAACAGAGCATGGAAAGCTTTCTCCTACCTGCTAAACAAACTATTTTTTGTTTTTAACCTGGGTAGCTCCTTCTATTTTCTGCTTGATAGCCTGTTCTGGGTCTTTAAACGACACAAAGAACCCCCTGCAGGAAAACCACATGCTCACGTTCCATACCATATTTCAGGTGGCAAGTGCCCTACAGTGACCATCCCTCTGCTGCCACTGAGGGAGGTGAACCTCTGCACCTTCAGAGACCAGCTCATTTCTGTTACAAGCTTTGAGTTCAAAAGGTGAGATTTGTAAAAAACACCAGGTGCATAGGATGGCACGCTCCTTGGCAGATCACTACAGACTGCACTTCTTGACATAATGGCCATTCTAAAAGAACTGTGCTGTGCAATGATCATCTTGAGAAAACTTGTAAGCAAAGGTGATATGATAAATAAAATCTGGAGGGAGAAAACCAGTGAGAATCATTAACAATTCTACTTCAGCCTCAGAGAGGACTCATGAAATAGCTTTGTTGTTTAGGTAGGTAAATATATATTATGGACTATTTTGTATTCTGTCAAGTGCCTCAAGACATTTCTCTTTGCCAGTCACTTCTATTTCAGATCAGCAGTCTATAAAAAGAAGGCAGCAATACATGCGCGCGTTCATGCCGCAAGAGCTCGCATCGATATAAATATCCTGCTGAGCAAAAGTGCCCACTCCCAGCATCTCATGCAAAGACACATGGAAAGCCAAGAGTTTGCAAGAAATCTGCTGCAGTACTAAACTCTGCTTCAAATCTCTTTGGAGTTATATATATATATATATATACAGGCAGGATAAAAATACGGGAGGCAGTCACCATTTCTCCATCCAGTGACCTCTTGCAACACTCCCAAATCTCTGATTTACTCTGGGAGAATGCCATGGAGCACCCTCTTCACCAGCCCTCCACAAAACTCACAGCTAACAGATTTGGTCCAAAAGAGTTTAAAGCAACAAAACAGTTAAACCAAGCCATGATGGAGGTGATGTTGAAAATAACACAGGTCTTGAACTGAAGCTATTTATATGGCTGCATTTTTTGGTGTTCTCAGTTTTCTCAACAGTGCTGGACAGATTTCTCCTGGGGCACAGAATGGTCTTTTCCTCCAAAATGCTAAATCAAGCCAACTCTCAATAGTACTGAGCTCTGACACAGTCATGTACACTGTCAGCTAAGCCAGCAAGGAAGAAGGATCCCACCACAGAATGGAATCAGCCTTAAATATAAATTTTGTTTCCTAATAGTATTTAAACCCCAGTGGTTTGGGGTTAAATTTAACAATTTTAAGTGTTCTGCTTTTGCAGATAAATTAAATTAAATCTAAAATATTTTTTAAAAATAAACAAAACCAAGCAAACAAAAAATACACCACAAAAACTACCAATAAAAGAAAAGCCAAACAAAAAAGTTTATATTTCAAAGCATGAAGGAGACAAGTAACCACATCCCTGGAATGATGCTATCTTCAAATATATTTTCAGTAACATCCAAAATGCTCTCCAATGGTGTTTATGATCTCCCCAGTACTGAAATGAATGAGGACACTGGAAAAAGGTAGCTACAAAAACTAGAAGAAGAAGAAGAAAGAGTTTTCTAGTTCCAAATCCCAAACAACAACATCATTACCCATCTTTTGCCAAGCTGATATATTGTTTTATTACACGCAGTAAACCCTATCCTGGTCACATCAAGACAATTCTTAAATGACTTGTCTGTATAGCTGCTGACCTAGGGCATTTTACTCAACTTGCAAGAGGAGGGTGTTTTCTGGAGAATGCTGAAAGACAGAGGGTGCTTTACTAATTGCTATAATTACATGCTTGGGGTAATTTAGTTGAAAATGAGCTATGCAGTGTTTTCATGTGGCTCCAATATTGCTATGTCTCATAGTTCAGGGAGAAGCAGGAAGTCACAAGGAACCTACAAATTAGACAAATTGGATCAAAGCTGAGAAAACCATCTGCAGATTTACCTGTGACAACCTGTTTGCCCGACACACAGGCAGTGATGAAGCAAACAAGCAAAGCACTGGCATATGCTGCTCAGGAGACAACAGCAAGACAGCACAGTAGAAAGCAAATTTTATTGCTATGTCCTGTTCCTAAGTACCATCAAAATGTTTTCATATTTCATCACTGAGAGCGTGCAGTGAGTATTAACACAGTGGCAGAGTTCCACAAGTTAGAACTGGGGATGAGGCTTAACCACCCACCTCTACTGGAAAAAGGTTCAAAATGAGATATGTCTGTCCCTGCTCTTCAGCCTTAAAATACAGAAATTGCATCACTGAATTGTGGAACCAGGCTTAAGACCTGCGAAACCCTTCTGTCTTAAACATTTCCTTTTTTTGTCTGCTAATCAAATGCTAAGCCTTTGATATGTGATTACTTAGAACTCAAACTGTACTGGACATTCAAAGGCATAATGGACAAGGGTGGAAAGAGCATCACTAAAAAAAAAAAACAAAACCAGAAAGCAGCCAAAGTCTTCCAAAAAAGGCTCGTCTGCTTACAGTGACAGCTGCCTGCTGTCTGACAGACTTGAAGAGAAAGAACCCTGATCCCTCCTTGCCGCTTCACAGGGAGTGAGCAGAAGCTGCTACAAGAGCCTGTGACCCCCAGGTCTCCTGAAGCCCCCCAGCCTCAGGCCTGTCCAGCACACGAGTCACAAGGCTGGCACATGGCAGAAGCAGAGAGAACCCTTCCACTCTGATGTTTCTTCTCAATCAGCAGTCAAGTGTTGTGCAAATGCCCTTCTGCACAACGAGTTTTTCTATGGATGACCAACACAGCATATAGAGCATACAGCCCCATCACCCAGGGTTTATAAACAAGGTTACTGTGGGCCACCAATGCGTCTGAAAAGATGCATTCTGCAATAGAAAGCACATTCACATCCACCCAGAGAAAAGATCACATCTCCCATGCCTCTCACCATGGACCACATTTATCTGGTGGGATCCTGCCGCTTGTGTGCTGTAAAACACACCCCAGGTTACAGCCCATGGAACTTCCAACTGAAATACAAATTGGAATTGATTCCATTCATATTTTATATATCATATTTCATTTATCATTGCTTGAAGTATTACTGGATTTCCTTAGAGCTGCAAACATCTTGAACCAGACTCCTCCCTTGTCAGGAGACACTGCAGCAACATCTCTGGAAGGGTCAGAGATTTCTCTAAAAGCTGTGCTGTATGAATGAATGATAAATGGATGATTATACCTCTCACTAGGAGCACCCAGAATTCTTCAATCTGTGGCAGGTGTTTTAGGCACACAGCAGTTGTATTCCTTTGTCACGTAAATTGGAATGGCTTGCCCAGCTACCATAAAGAAGGATAACACTTTAAAAAGTAAATATCAATGGATACATCTGGAAGAGGAAAATACTCGCCACCAGAATTCTCTTGGATAAGACCAAAGCCCTCAGGGAAAATTTTGATAAAGTAAGAAGTTTTCAGAAGAAAAGGATGGTAGAAAATCTTCATCTCCTTCAGAATAATTCGCGTCCTTTTACTTATCTTTAAAGATAAACATAATGACTGACATTGGCAAACAATTAGGTAAATCTCTGAGATTGCTCCACATGGAAGCAGATTTAGAGGTTAAATGTTTTAATTCCAAGAGATGGCTTAAAGATTAAGCAAAATTGCATTATGAAGTGCTTTGGAAATGGTGTCTTCACAAATGGAGCCTCACTCCTGAACAACTGGCTGTGTGCTTGTGTATGGGTGATGTTTCTCCTTTCTGCAACAAAAACTATTGCATCTCTACACTTGGAATTTTCTCCCAGTTCTTGATGTAAGTACTGGCAGATGTCGCTACCTTTGGTGCAGAGAGATTAATCTTTGGCAGGTTGTAAACTTGTAAGTTAAATGAGAACACTGCAGAATCACGGGAATACCAATATTGGGAAACCGACTTACATAAATTCTCTAAAAAGAATAGCAAACTTTTTGAGTTACTAGACTGGGAGGGTTTTTGATGGCTGGTTATTGAGTTCTCATGTTGGACAATGTCCTGGAAGACCATCCAGAGATCTGACTTCTGTCAGCAGTGGATTTATATCAGCCAATATTTCTGCAGCCTGTGACAAAAGCAAATCCTATGCTACACCCAAAATGTGCATTCACATGTTTGTTCAGTGCTAGGACAAGCTCTTTACACTAGCCCTAACAAAAAAGGAAAATTTTTATAGTGAGTTTAGTAAGGTGTCTCATCATTTGCTTTTCTATTCTAAGGACTCTTAGTGAATTTTTAAGAATGGAGCTATTTTCTAACCTTCATCTCTGACCAAAGAGCTTTTGATGCATTCCCAGTCACAAAAGCTTCAACGTAGCTCATGGATTAGAAGGTGGCCCTGTTCAAGTAAAGAGCTGTTCAGATTTATGCCACTAAAACATTTTCATAGACTTCATTATATTTTTTGGCCAATAAGACAGAGATAAGCCTACTGAATGGTCAGTGAGAAATGTTAAAACATTCCACAGAGAGAACAGATGTGCCTTTTGTTTGCATCATAGGACTCCAGTGTTCACATTGATTATCATGCCAGCAGCTGTGCAATGAAACTCTTATTTTCTCAACACTATGTAAAGATTAAACTGTGGCTTTTGGAAAACTGGACCATTTTAGCAGCTGTTTACCATTAAATCCAAAGCCAACAGTGTCATCCCAAGTGTTACCTTTGCACAAATCAGGGCTCCTGGCTGTAGATCTGAAAGGCAGGAACAGAACAGCAAGGGCTGGACAACAGCTCCAGGCCAGCCCAGCAGTGAGATTAAAACATAAAACTTGGAGCAATTCCATGGGCAACAGGATTGTCACAGTAAGCAAGTGCAAGCCATTTTAAACAGTGGCCCATCAGAAAAGTATCACTGAAAGGATAAAAAAATGAATTATCTGAATATTAATGACAGTCAGAGAAAAGTTCTTGCTTAAGCAGCTGTTTTTCAACCAGCTATAAAAGAGTGCACCAAAGGTAGGAGAAAGCCATTATCATTTTTTGCCACTTTTATAGACTTGGCACAAATCAGGACAATCTCAGTGAGGCACCACTAAGATTCACCCATAAAACTGTCTGCCATTTCAAAACAATGGTAGAAGTGTCAGACAAAAAAGGGCACTTAAAGAAGAGAAAATCACCTAAATGGCTAAAGAAATTAAATTATGATGATTATATTGAAAAAGCAGATTTATACTTCTGTAGATAATAAAAAGGCCAAGGGGGAAGTAAAATTTCATTAACTGCTTTTTGTATCTCAGTGTGTTTCATTTACTATAATGCAGAACCAAATGGAACTTCTCTGAGTGTTTTCAGATCATCAAAGCTGCAAAATACAACCTTCTATCAGGAAAAAACAGTACTGGCTACTCAGAAAAAAATTATTTCAAGCAGTATATTCAGCAATGAGAAGACAAAAAAGCATTCCTAAACATAAACAGTGAAAAGAAGATAATGTTAATCTTCCACTATTAATTTCACTGCAATCATATTCAAACAAGCAGCTAATAAAACTTTGTAACACTGAATTAGATTCTAGTAGATTATTGGATTTTCTTTGTGCTTCAGTAATCAAGTACACTAACAAACTGCAGTTGCTGAGTTCCTATTATACTCCGCCCTTGTTTCAAAAAAATTTAGAGTTCAGCTTGGAATTGTGATTTTTTATACATTTACCTCTTCACACCTTCCAAATTATGAATATTTTATTAGGTATATCCAGAGCCCATGGTTTTTTTACAGTTCAGGAAATTTCCACATCAGCTTGCACATGAGGAGAGAGGGAAGGGAAGTTCAGAAGCTAAATGGGAGCATTTTTGTGCCATACTAGAAAGGGGTTTCAAGGTCTTCATGGAGTAAAACAAAGGAAGCAGAATTTTCTTTACTGTTTCTGTTAACAAATACTCACATATATCCTGACTATCTTTACCTGGCACATCCTGCAGAGCCTACTGGAATAGTAAACTGACCTAGTGGAATTTGATAATCCAAGCTACTTTTTAAAAGCTGTTCATTTGTTGGGGTTTCTACCCCCTCAGAGATTATTTCATCCTCATCCAAAACTTTTCCAGTCCTTCTAAGATTACCATTTTAAAATATACTTAGATTAAGTTATTGGTAAAATATCAGATTTAGCATATAGTCTTACACATTTTTTCTGCCTTCCTAATTTCATGTTCTAGAGTCTAAATATTTAAAATATGAACTCCTCTTCTGTGGAACTGCAATTCTGTACTTTTTGGCACAAGATAAGTAAATAAATCCCATTTTATATCACTGTATAAAAGTCACATCACATCTAACTTTGTCTTGCACTTAAGGAACTTAAGGAAAGTTTTAGGTTCTTCAAAATTCAAAAAGGAAAAAGTTTATTAAAAAACTTCAAACTTAAATATATAAATAAGCAAATATCTCCAGAACTCAAAAATCTTGCTCAAAGTCACCTGCAGTTGACTGTACTTGCAATCCTGGTTTATATAAAACCATTTTCAAAAAAAACTTCTGTTTTAAAGGCAAAGGGAAAAAACTCTTTTCTCAGGCAAGAGCAGGAAGTGAATGCAAATACTTTATTCCAGGCAGTTGCATGATTTTTCTTTTATGCAGATTTGCAGCACTCACCATATTTCAATCCTCATTTTGTTGTGCTGTCCCTCATGGAAAGCCCATCATCCTTGAAAACACTCAGACAAGAAAACCACAAAGACAAATCCAGATAAACACCTCAAGGCAGGCAATGTTTTTTCACCTGAAATGCTGAACACTTTCCCACACCAATTCTGAATTAGCTGCAAGTGGTATGACAGCTTCCTCTGTCCTTCCACTTTCATTCCTTGGTCTGTCACTGTTTGCTGCTCCTGAAGGGAGGATGCAGAGAAGAGGGTGCCAGGCTCCTTTCAGTGGTGCCCAGTGACAGGATCAGCAGAGAAGGGCACAAAGTGAACCCTGGGGAGCTCCCTGCACTCCAGGGATCCCTCTGTCACTGCGAGGGTGCCCAGCAGGGCACAGGACACCCAGGGGGCTGTGGAGCCCCCATCCTCAGGGGTATTCAGGAGCTCTTTGGACACAGCCCTGGGCAGCCTGGTCCAGGTGACCCTGCCTGAGCAGGGGGTTTGGGCCAGGTGACCTCTCAAGGCTCCTCCCAACACATTCTGAGAGTTTGTTTCACTGATCCAAGAACTTCTCCCAGTTCCCATGTGCATGTCCCGGTTAATGGTGCAACAGTATTGAAATAATGGAACTGCAACTGATGGAAGCCATGTTAAGAGACCAGAATGAAGAATCAGTCCCCTGTACAGCAACCTCAGCCCATGGGCACCTTATTATTAGAGCAAATTAGGCTAAGAGCTGAACTGCAGGAAATGCTGATTTATACTGGGCTGTTAGGCTGTCAATAATAGGGTAAAATACATTTGTTCTGAGATGCATGTGTCAAAGGCTATTTCCTCAAAGTATCTAATGAATGAAAGGGTAGGACAGTGCTGTCATTTCAGCTTGGATCAAAATTCACTTTTTATGTACCTTACAGGATTCTTTAGAAATGTAAGCATCAACAATATTTTGTTATCTAATAAATTAGGCATCTTCATTAATTTAAGGGAACAGTGCAGAAGTCTGAAGCAAGAGACAGTACACTCAGAGATAGTATAATCTTTACCAATAATATCTTTTATACACTGATGGTCACACTGCTACAATGTATGTACAAAATATGTAAATGACCAAACTATAACCTAAATTTCTTATTTGATATCTAAATCAGACAAAAATTAATCAGAACTACCAAATTAATTTTATTAGAAGAGTGACCACAGATTAAATATCACTGCTGAAAAAATGATTCTTTAAGTGAGTTGCAGCCACAAGAAAAGACTGATATAATGCACCTGGAGTGCTTCTCATTTACACACCTGAATTATAAGGAAATGTTCTGCATTTCCCCTTGGGGAGGAGGTGAAATATGCTCCACTGAGCCGGAAACTCACTGCTCTTCATTTTTCTGCCTCAGGTTGACTTAGATATTCCCCCTGTAAATCTGCCAGATTCATAGTGGGAAATTCCAAATACATAATACTCACATTTGTCAATGTCATGTCAAAGTCATATTTTTTTTATCATGGGTGTGTGTGTATATACACATAGAGATTTTTTCACACTCACTCTCCAGTAACATTTCATTCTTCCTTCTTCACTGTTTCCCCACCAAGAGGCTCAGCAAGGGCCAGGGACTGCAGCATGCCCAGCTTCCAGGAACCATTCCAGAGCCCCTGACATGGAGTTCAGCCTGGGCAGAGGGAGGGGAGCAGCTGCTCACTGCACCTGCCTGCTCCTCCTGAGCCCAGCAGGACTTGCACTCCCACCCCACACTGCCCCTTCCACCACAGCTGTCCCACCTGCTTCTCCGCCAAAGTAGCTTTGCCCATAGCCTTGGAAAGAGACCAATTTCTCACTTTTTTATTCTTGGCTCTCTCTCACACTTTGGTAATGCTGATTGAGGTGCAGACGTGCACAGCAGATCTTGCTCAGGCCAAGAACCAAAATAGTCCAGGCCTTGTTCCAGGTTGCACCAAAGTCCTTAAATGGTTTGGCCTTGTTCAGCACTTCATCACTTGGCTTTGACGCATATGCCAGACTTCAAAAAGTCACCACCAGTCAGCATCACATGTCCAGACAAACAGATGTAACCTATATTGTCACCAGGACCGTCTGGAAGAAAGAACAAATGGTGCCAAGCCCTCCTTCTACTACTTCGAGACATCCTTTGACTTGTGAACAAAGCTCATCAAAACAGTGCACAAGTTCCCTACACTGGTAAATTGTTTCTCAAGGCAACTGTCACATTCTTAGGACATGATTTTCCTTGTGACTTCAGTTTTGATTGCTTCTAGATTGGACTACAGTATTTCTGCACCCAGTAACAAGTAAATTTTGTAATGTTCCAAAGGATAAAACTCAGTGGAAGTTCTGTTATGCACAATAACCCTTCAGAGAGTAAAATCTTGAGTAGAGAACACAATTAACAGTACCTCAGAAGAAAACTCATTAAAAGAGTTATCCTTCTCAGTATCTGTTTTACAGATAGGAAATTCTGGCATAAATTATCACAAATATCTAGGGCAATATACAAATCTGGCATGGTACTGTTACTACTAGAACTAATGCATGTAACCTGCTCTTTTTTTGCAGCTGTAAAATATTTTCTCTAAACCCATTGCCTCTTACTCTAATAACAAAATTATTATTTTATCCCCCTACTGAAAAGGAAAAAAAAAAGAATATATAAATCTTGCATCTGAAAGCTTAAAAGTTACAGCATGGCCTTCCCCCACCCAAGGTCCTGCTTTTCTCCTTAAATCACTTTGAGTTCTAGACAGTCTGGCTACATGGCCAACACATCCATTCTGCTTTGCATGGCTTGATTGCCAGATTTATTAAAGTCCATATAATTAAGTACAAACCTTTTAGTCTGAAACCCACATGCCGGGAGTGCAGGAGCAAGCATGTCTGAAACTCTTAGAAGTTAACCATTAGCAAAGAAAATATATTATTTTAGATCTGTAAAACAGTTACACAGAGTAGGCTACATTTAACCTTATGGAGCACAATGGGCCATGAAGTACAAAGCAAAGATCAGTCTTCCATGAGGTTATAAATGAGGCTAAAATACAGACAGACATACTGACTCCTGGAAGATCCAAATTTAGTCAATTATGAGTCTTGGGTAGACTAGAATAGTAACTCATTTTTCTGCTAGAAGTAGCTAATTACAGATTCAGAAGAAAGTTCAGCAAGCTGTGCAATTTCCAAAATACAGACAAATTGAATGACAGGCATCATTTCAATTGTTATACACTTATCAGAGTGCCAGCAAGATCATGGAAAGCTGGTGTTGGCATGTGTAGAACTGTTCTAAGATAATCCTCAGCAGATTCTCAGTATACAGTCATTAGTAGCATTTTGTCCACCAATGACAGAGTTTGACCAAAAGAGATAATGCTTAAAATAAGGGTTCATTTGGGTTAATGAGTGTTTAATTTGACAGATTTTGTCTGGACCAGAATGTGAACACTAGTTTATTAAAGCAGCTATGTAATCTTTTTATTATTTTTTTCTTCCAACCTTCTAGAGATTTTGGTTTTGTATTTTTCTCTTTACATTTCAAGATTTCTCTAGGGAATCTTACAATATAAATTATTGTACTAAAAATCCATAAAATTAGTTGCAGGAAGGAGGTGGCTGCTGTCACCACTGTGCTTTTAATGTAATTCATATTTTGCCCCTTTCAGTAGTATTTTTGTGTCAACATTTTAGAACCAAAGAGGTCACCTTGATTCCCTTTTAACAAATTAAATCTGATAAAGTTTAAATTAGTTTTCAATGGCTTTAAAAATAGTTTGTTGTTTCTGCAGTGAACAAAGCAGTCACCTCTCTGTTAAACTTCACAAGGTGGAGAGTGCCCAGCCCTCTCTTTGTCAGGATCTCTCTGTCAATGGCTCTTCCCAGTTTGGTACCATCAGCAAACTGAGTATCCCATCCAAGTCCTGTATGAGGACCTTGAGGGGCACAGGAGCGAGGATGGAGCCCGGTGGATCCCCACGAGGGACAGGGCACCAGCCTGGTGCCACCCCAGTCGCTGTAACCTCTGCCCAGCCCATGAGCCAGCTGCTCACCCATCGTGATGTGTTTATCCAGCTGTGGCCTGGACACCTTGTCCAGAAGGATCCTGTGAGGGACAGTAACAAAAGCTTTACTGAAACCCAAAAAGATTGCATCAACTGGTTTCCCTTGATCAACTAGATGAGTTACCTTGTTAGAAAAGGAAATGAAATTTGTCAAGCAGGACTTTCCCCTCACAAACCTGTGTTTGCTGTGACAGATGACTGCGCTGTCTTTCAGATGTTTTTCAGTAAGTCTCAGAATGATCATCTCTGTAATTTTACCAGGCATCAAAGTGAGCTCATCAGGCCTGTAGCTGGGACCATCCCTCTTGCCCTTTTTGAAAATTTGGACATTAGCTAGCTTCTAGTAAACTGGTACCTCTCCAGATCCCTGAGACCTTCCAAAAACCATTGAGGCCTCCACCAACTCCTTGAGTACTCTTGGATGAATCCCACCAGATCCCATAGACTTATTGGGATCCAAGTGTTCTTATCAAAACCAAAAGTGAATTAAATGGGGGGCAGGAACAGGTGGTAAAATAAGATCTTGTTCCTTTCTATTCCACTAGAAAACACCAGATAGAGCTTCACAGAAAACCAAAACAAAGCTTTTGATTTTACCGAAAGTGTTTCAGGTTTGCTTTTTTTCCTCCTCCAACATAAACTGCCCTTAAGGTGAAATCATGCACAGATTATATTTGTAAATGGATTGTTAGTTATCTACAGAATTCTGCCCAAGGTCACGAATGGCAGTAACCTGATAATTCATCCCTAAATGTATGTTTTACAAGTGGTCTTCATTTTAAGCAGTGAAGACATCTGCTTGTACAAAGTGACTCACCCAGCACACTTTTGCAAGCATTTTCTCCCAGACAGTTACTGGTTTTCTTTGCATTTAACACAATGTTAAGAAACATGAGAAGTTTTCTAAATTTGGTAAGCACATTTGAAGGAACTATATGTTTCATTAAGATAGCATCCTGAGCCAACACTAACAAACATCACTCAGCTTCCACAGTAATTTCTGAATCACTAGGAAACATACACAGTACAAGTAGCCAAATAACAACTACTTGTATGCAAGACCAGAGCTTGGACACTCAATAAATGTCCTAACAGAAATCTGAGGGAAGCAGCAAGGAAAAGAAGTTTTCCAAGCTTTCTTATAATAATCAACCAAAATCATTCCTAATACCAATGCATTGACTCACATGAATTGTAGCTCTAAAGGCAAAAAGGCTTGTTTTACTGATATGCCAGAATCAATAGTTAAATTTGTTCTTTAAAAATCCCAAAAAGTGTTTGCCCTCCAACTGGCAATAGATAGGATGTTATATCTTCTTTTAACTCAGGTGTCTGTGGTCTAGATCAGTGCAGAGGCAAAACTGGCAATGAACTAGCATCACACATTGCAAGAAAAATCCTTCAACATTTACAAAAGAAATTTTAAAATTAAGCAAATTCATTCAGCCTCTTCTAAAGCAATTATGCAACACACTATAAATTTGAACAGTACCATCTGGTAGGAAGATGTACACTGCACATGTATCCATTATTTGCACATTTTCACACTGTACCAAGCCTCTGGGGGAATATATTTTACCATGATATTTGAATTGGAAAAACATCATTTAAGGACTTGAATTTGAAAAGAAATGGTTTTCATTTAAATGCAGTTACAGAATCAAAAGTTTAACTCACAATACAAAGTAGAAATAATATGTACATTTTCTAATGAAATGGGTCAGGAAAGAAAGATATTGACATGACCATTTTCAACATCTACTTTAAGTGGTTACATTTGCTACACAGACACTGCACCAAGTCTGACTTAGGTCCACTGAATGGCCTTCAGCTCTTCAATAGCTGTTCAGGCAACATGAATTCTTAATTAAAGCACAAGAAAAATAACTAAAGGAACTGTAATTATTAGTTAGACCTTAAAATCATAGTACTGAAGCTTACTTGATTTCAAGATCTCTTTCCTTCATAGTACAAATATGTGAACTGGCAAGTACAAAGCCAGCCTAGGGGACAAAGACTAGAAGAGATTATAAGCATGTATGGCAAGACAGAAGGAAAAGAAAAGCTTCCAAGAAGCATGAAAAGATCCTTTCTTCATAGAGGATTTATCAGAAAAATGGCTGGTATTACCAAGATCCAAACACTGGGGAATTGTTTCTCTGGATACAGCCAGGTTCTGGAGAATATCACTGGACAAGTGAGACTTTTCCACCACATTCCCAAAAGCATTTGTGCCTAAACACACAGGATTCAGCACATTTCAGACTGGCTGCAGTATTTACTGAGCTGATTAAGCCATGTTCTATGGCTGCAGTTAAGCATCACTGGTGAAGTTTGTAGACAGGAATTAGAACCTTATGTGCACCAGCTGAGGTGATCAAACACAATAAACTACCTTTAGCAGCAGACCTAATAGAAAGATAAATCATTTTCCTTGGATCACTCAAATTATCCTTTCATTCTTTTATCATCATAACTCAGAAGCAGAAGTGGATTAATGCTTGACTCACGTCTTATTCAAAAGTAGAGAGCAAAGGGCAGAAACAAACAAAATTTCACTTGAAAAATACAGTTTCTATTTACAGCCAAGATCTAAACAAATTTCCAACGTAGACTTTCATAAGCTCCTTTGCTATAAAGATGAGTCTTTCTTTGTCAGCAACTCTTTTTCCTCACTCATTGCACAAGTACAGTAGCCCAACACTCTCTTTAAAGGATCATGCTGAAATTTTGCATGGAAAACTCAAACATAAGGTATTGGGTTCAGATGAAAATTACTTGGCTTACTTTCCTGTCTATTTTTACACAGAAGTTGAGAGAAAAAGAAAAGTACTTCAAGGATCTCAATTAAAAAATTATATCTGACATATCTAGAGCTATTTCCTATCCAGATAGTTGTCCCCAAAAGAGTAGAATTTAAATTAGCTTTAAATGTTTCTTGAGATAATGGATAGGCTTTTCATCCCTGACCATTTTGCCATCATCTAATGTCCAATTTATACTGAGAATCCTACGGAGAGTTTTAGGAGCAAATAATCAGAATCACCCTGGGCTCCATACATGTTGTAGCAGCCTCAAGGTTAGCAGTCTTCAGAGCTTTTTTCCTACCTACAGTGACAAACTGGACAGGATCAGGTGGCAATTTTGACGGATGCTTAACCAACACTGATATATTTATAAAGTTGTTTGTGTATTTCATCTACCAGCAACCATTATTTTAATTATCTTACAATGCATAGCTTGTATTTATGAAAATAGGCCTTGGGCATTCTTGTAGAGTCACGAAAATTGAGAAGACTGAGAATGTGTCAGAGAACCTCTACTGACTCTAGCCCATTTCTCTGCAGAAGGCTGCTTCACACTTTTTTATAGAGTAAAGAAAGCACTATGAGAGAGCTCGATCTCATCTCTTCAAGAAAGTGTAAAATACATTCTAGAAGTGTGAGAAGAACCAGTGAGAGAACTGCTGGGATTTTCTCACTGGGTGCCTTTATTTGAATGTCAGCAACTTTAATCTAGATCACTCATTATATAACAGGACCCCAAAAATTCAGTGATATATTGGAAAACGACCTTTTCAACCTGGTTTGTGTTGGTCCTCTCTTCATTCTTAAAGCCTGCAGGGCCCACTCAGGACTATCTTGTACAAATACATGAGTATCAAAAAATACACCTTTAAAATATCACTTAAGGTCACAGCTAAGATATGAAATGTTACTTACAATGCACATTTTGTTTGTCTAAGCACATTTGGCAGGTAATCTCACAGTACAGTGAGCTTCCTCCATCAGTTCAGGTTTAATTGCTTCCCAGCACACACTCTTTTCCTATTAATGCTTTTTGACAAATTCACTGCACATTAACATTCATTACTTGCTCTCTCATGCAAAATGGGCCACTATTTCTGAATCCCAGTAAGTTCCCAAAATGAACCAGTTTCTAGCTCAGACAGGTGCAGGTGTGGGCACTGCCACATTTGGGATGCTGCCAGTACAGTCAGAGGATTGCCTAGCACAGCCCCACTCAGAGCAGGGAGCAAAGCAGGGTCTCTTCTTTACTGGGGCACCACTTGAGAAAATACTAACTGCTGTTGTTAAATAACAGAGAAAAGCAGGGGTTTTTATAGACGAAATGTTTTTGAGCCATGCAAATGGAACAGAAGAGGCTTTGAGGACTATTACTGCAAAACCCCTCCAGTGACAGGTTTCCATTAGTCACCTTCCCCTAAGTGTTCCACTGTGCTGTTTCTGTAGTCAGATAGCTCTTCCTTACTCATGCTGTTTCTTCAGCTCAGGTGAAATTCCTAGAATTAGGTATGCTTTCTCTGTCCTACCAGGATTCAGTTCCTGCTTGATCCTAGACAAGGCTTTCAATCTACCACTCAAGACTTTCTCTCCAGGAAGGCTCCAACTCGCCAGTCAAGAGTATTATACAAAGCAGATTGGCACTGAGAGTGTTCTACAAGTCCACCCATCTCTGCCCCCAGCCTGGAGTTGATGACCACTTCTGAAATACAAATAGAATTAGTTCCCAATTCACTTTCCTGCACTCCAGTTGAATATTACAGACCTCTGGCTATTGGTCAAAAGTCTCTGATATTTAACACAAGAACACTGTGAGAATCTTTTAAGAAACTGCAGGAAAGCTTTGTGAGAGAAGGCTCACTGAAGGGAGGTGATTTCTCCTGCGTGGCATGTGATACTGGCTTGGAGTCTGTAAAACCTGAAGATTTTATGAGAAATTGCATAGTCCTTTAAAACTATGGACCCTCTTCACCTCTAATGTAAATTACAGATGAAAAGCATAATTATAGTAATGGAATATGTATTTGAACTAGGGTCCTAGACAAGGAAGGTAAGTTTGCACTAGTTCCAAATTCTCAGCAAAAGCAAAAGTTACTAAGATGTTCTTAAAAATATTTTTCTTTATTTAAACAGTAAAATAAAATCTCAACCTAAGTTGATCCTTCTTGTATCATTAATACTAACTCTTGGACAGTCTTCATTTCACCACATTACCACAGAAGGCAACCCTTGAGATACCTACAGAGCCTATAGATGATTTTTTATGTTCTCTCAACTGCAAATTGAGCTTATTTATACATATGAAAACATGTTCTAAGGTAACAGATGGGAGATTCTGTGAGAAATATGCACATAAATTTTAGGTTTCATGTGAGCTGTAGATGAAAACAAGCATACTGCCTCCAATTGAAATCTCCCAGCTGTATTGATTTTTCAGAATGGAACATGACTAGAAGTTATTCACAGATGCTCTCCTCCTGCAGCAGCAAGCTGCTCTCCCTCCTCTCATGGGGAAAGGTGCACTGAGGAGAACTACAGATGAGCTGGGGGAAAAAAAAATACTGTAGGCATGAACTGCAGTGGATCTGACTGAAGAAAAGCATTTGTTCAGAAATCCAGGAATTATTTTTTTAAAAAGCCAAACAATTTCATCCCTCTTTCTTCTTCTTCATCATATATGTACATATAACTCCACTATGTGATCTGCCTAAGACAATAATCCTGTCATAGACAGCAATACTACTCACAAAAGTCTCAGTCCCAACCACTGAGACATTCCTTCATTTCTTCACTGCTCAGTCTCCCAAAAACTTTGCAGTGGGGCTTTCTCCTCCCTCTCCCAGTGCCAGTGTCCAGGGAGGGTCCCAGCTCACAGAGCCTTCCCTGGGCTGGCTTCTGCCTCAGCAGGGCTGCCCCAGGCAGGCTGTCACCCACACCAGAACAGCTTGCAGAACAAACCCAATCCAAAACCCCCACGGCTCTTTGAGTTGTCTTGTCTCCCACCCTCACAAAGTGAAAAGTCATTCCCCCTGCAAGGCTGCCAGGAAGTTTTTCAGCAGGGATTGTGCAACCAAGCATGTGCAGAATGGATGTAATACTGGAGAACCAGGTATGTCCCAGGTTTGGTAGGATGATGGATAGGAAATCCAGCTTGGATCCATGGTATTTGTGATTTACATTGACACAGACACATTTGACCTCTTGAGTTTGTTTTTTTATTGTTTGGATCCATGGCCTCGTCTGGCAAGCATCCCAGTAACTGAGCATTTAGGGCTGCTTACTCTGTGAGTTAACCCCTTCTGAGCAAAACCCCTGCACTCAGGCATCCTTCAGGAGCCATCTTGCTCTGTCAGTGGGATGTCCACATCCTGCACCATGCAGCACGTTGTAATATCCTGCAGGAACAGCCTTCGTGATCTTAGGACAAAAGAACATTCATAGCAACGAATTCTGAGCAGAAGCATTTGATACAGTCACGACACTCTGCCAAGGAAGATTACTTCTTTAGTGAGGCACAAGATTGCAACTGCTGAAATTCTGTCTCCTGGGCACTTGAAGTCTATAGCACCTCCAGAAACTTGAAGTTTACTCAACTAGAAAAACTAAAAATAAACCCAAATATAAATTATGTGGCAGACTGACATTCATAGATCCTGAAATCCAATGCACATCAATGCTGACCTAGAACAACCAAAGCCACATTGTCATTTCACAACTCATAGCTTGCCCTATATAAGAGATGCACTTTACTGGTGCTAAATTCTGAAGAAACCAGCAGTCATAATTGTCATCACAATTACAAGTCCTTTTTTTTCTTTATTGTATTCCTCTAAACAGACCAAAAATGAAAAACCTTGGCAATTCCTCCCAAGGTTATTCTGCACACTCCCACACAAGAGAATTCCTGGGGGTATGGATCTGATGAAGTAATGAATCACAGAGTTTTAGAAACAACCTCAAGAGCTGCTATAAACAGATGAACAAGCATTCCTCTTGCAACTGCACCATGACAGAGACTGAGCTCCTGCCCCAACACACACCCCAGGGCTGCTACCATTGGGATTCCAACATGAAAAACTGGTGCCTGTACAGGTCCCACACCTGGAGATTTCCATTCTGGTCTTATTTAAGCTCATGGATGAGACCCACATACTGGATCAACTGCCCAGATCCAACATCCCATGGCTCTGAAGCATCCTGAGCAGCTACAGTGGTAGTAGGAACAGCTTCATAGAGACAGACTGATTCAGATGTTCCTGCTGGAGAGTACTTTTGTTTTTCCATGAGACAAGCAGTTCTGACAGTCCCTGAAATCTGCAGCTGGAAGCCTCACAGAGGCAGCAAATGATGCTGCAGCAGAGAAATGATGGCTACTAGGTCATTGTCTTTAGAAGCAGGGCCACAGGCGCAGCACTCCTCTGCCACATTCACACACCTTGAGCACTCTGCAAAAGAATTAACTCTAAATTGGCTCCTCAGTGTAACAAACCAGGGGATTCATTGTATTCACCTTCAGCACAGAAAAGGAGGCAAAGCATCCCCTTGCAAAGGAACCTCTTTTGCACCAAAAATTCATCTCCTTCAAAATATTGAAGCCAAGTCCCAGATTTCAATTTTTGTAAGAATTTTTATGGTTAGCGTCACACCTACCAACAGTTATCTTTAAATAGTTCAAGCAGACGTAAAATGGTATTACACATCTTCCTGAGTGTTCAGAACATCAGATAATCAAAATTTCTCATCTCAGAGGGGTCATAAGGAAGTGCAGGTCTCACTTCTAAATTGTAACTTCCAACCACTACGGATCATTCTAGCAAATATACCCAACTATTATGTTTATCCCACAGCTTAAGTCATCTCCCAAATGACTACTGGAGCCTCCACGTTCACTTGTTATCTCTTAGGTGGTGCAGTTATGCATGAACATTAATAATAGCATAAAGGAAACCAAAGTTATTAAAAACATCAAATAAATGGGATTCATTCCTACAAAAACAGTTTATATGAGGTAAGGCATTAAGCTTTGACATTAAGTAACATCCATTTTAAATTTTAAAACCCCTCTTTTAAAATAAACCTATAATTGATCCACAATGTTTATTTATTCTTGATGTTCTTCTTCCACATCCTCAATTTCTATTTCAATTTTTTATGTATAGACGATGTACGTTAAACATGACAAAGGAAAGATGCTTTTTAAATCAACAGTACCTCATCTGAACTAAAAGCATCAGTTATTTTTTGCAGAAATCCATCCCTCCATTTGAAAGCAAACATTAGCACATCTTGATACACTTTCCAATACCTTGAAAGTCTTAAAAGAAACTCACATATTTTATAAAAACCAGCCTTGACAGCACATAACTTCTTTGCTTTATTCCAGCATTTAACCAAATTTGCAAACAGGTAACAGTGGAGAAAGCAGGATGGATAGCACACAACACAGCTAGGAAAATTTATAGCGTGGACTAGTGGAAAGAAAAACTAAAACTACTTTTACCTAAGTTCTTAATTCACATTAAAAATTAAACCCTACACCTGCCACAGAACAATCTTACTAAGCCTGGCTAATCTTCAGGGTAACTGCATATGGCAAAAGGAAGATTCATTTACATATCTTAACACAAAAAAACAATAAACAGCCCAGAGAAATTGTCCCATATACCACAGACACATTGCTCCAAAATGGGCTCCTGAAATAAAAAAAAAAAAGGAAAATTCAAAATCCTTAAGAAACAGGAACCAGGAAAAGCTCCAACCGAAGTTTTACTTTCTGATGCTTGCGTGCCTTCCCTCTGCTCCCCGTTATGTAAAACGCTTGAACGCAACACGCTTAAAGCAATCTCGCCCAGTAATCTCCAGCAGAGAGCTAAAGGATGCAGGAGCTTTTTCACAAAATCTGTCCTCAAGCCATCAGCTGAATACTCCACAATCCACGGGTAACTGCCTGGAATGAAACAGCATGTTCTATTCTGGATTTGGGACCTTGCAGCTTTAACCAATTATTTACATAGTCAGGAAGATCAGCTTGAAATTCGGAGATGTTGCTGCAGGAGATCTCCACCAGCAAGAGCTGTCACTGGAGCTCCTGGGAGGAGGGAGCAGGAGGGTAAAATTATGGGTAAAATGGGAGTCAGTTGGAGGAGCCCCTTGCCCAAATCTCCTCTCCAAGTGCAGCCTTATGGTGTAACTGGGAGGTAGGGCACTACCAGAGCCTGCAGCAAAACTTGGAGTCCACCTTCCTCTCAGACTCCAGTGCTAACCATAAGGGAATATTACTGGAATTTTCCCCACTTTGATGTGCCTTGGCAGAGGAATCCGGTGCAGTACAGAGCCCTGAGGCTCTACGTTTTGCAGGGAAAATGAAAACATTTCTAATGCTGCAACGAGAAATGCACAAGTATTTTAAGGCAAATCACTATAACACAAAAAGAAGAAAATAATAATCCAGCATTTTCATGCCCTGTTCTATAGATCCTATCTAAACAGCCAGCTCCCATATACAAAATACGAGAAGGATGAACTCGCATATTATGTTTCACAAGTTCAATTAGGAATATAATAATCATCACCTTTTTTAGTTACATATTTTAAATAATTAAGCAACGAAAGTTCCAGATACCCATCCACAGTATAAAGCACAGCTTGTGCCCTCAAGGCAAGCTCCATGTAGACCAGCCCTGCCTGTGTTCTCTGATAAAAGAAGGCAATCACTCTGAAGGAACTGTCACCATTAATGTCATTGTAACGAGTGCTTTTGACATCTCACCAACTTGAATTGCCAGAAATAAAAGTTAGAGAAAGCAAATTTCCCTCTGCTTGCAGAAGAACACTTTATTATGAAACCTCTGAAACCAAATTTCCACTGGCCAGGTGCTGTAATGTTCCTGGTCACTCCTTTTCAAGGAAGCATCAAGTACCTGTTTCTGTGTCATTGGTTCCATTCCCTAGAGTGAGCTGTGGAGGCGCAAGTGACAATTGTCCACTTATACAAAGCAAATGAATCATCATGTCACCGTGCTCCTGTGCAGCCAGAGCCCAGTGGAGTTTCAAATCTAATCCATATTTACCAATTTTACAGCTAGGTACTGGAAAAGCATTGGTGATGTGCCTTACGAACAGTTGTAAAGGAATGAGATCAGAGGTTATTAATGTTTTTCAGAGAACTACCATTATTGTATTTTCACCATAGAATTAGGGGAAAATATTTTTAACAGCATAAGTCACAAACATGCTGTCATAGTTTAGAAATTTCAGTCTTCATGCCTTTTTTCTGTACCAATAGTTGCAGATTTCTTGTACAAGTTGAAAACTGTAAGGAGTTTCTAGCTTTTATTCACTATTGCTCTACCTGCTTTTGAACCAGTTACTTCAGGATGAAATGCTCTTTGCTCTTCTCATTCTTAAACCAGTTTTTTTTCTGCTTTGTTAAAATTTTCCTGTAGGAACAACTTTTTTTTATGAAAGTAATGGAGGAAAAGAGGTTTGTGTTCTCTCAGTGAGCTTCCAGAGGGTCTGGTAAAGTGCTCAGGATTTAAATTCAGCACAGTAAATAAAACAACAACTTGCAATAAAAAGGTATTCCAGTTTTGGTATTATCAAGCAGCCTGGTTAAAGGCCTTGGTCTGAGTTTTTCTTGGTATTCTGTTAATGTTAAGAGGTTTCATTACATTGATAGAAATTGAGTTAGGATCCTAATTGTGAAGATAGCATAGATAGTCCCTTTATCACTGAGGTAGGAGCAGAAGTCTGGAAACAGTATCCTAGGGATGGAGAAACAGTAATGATGAACCTGCACTTCATAATAGTTACACAGCCTGTTACAATAATTGTCCTTGTTTGTTCTGTGGCACTTGATTCTTCAGCAGAAGTGCATCCAAAATAGTGGGAGATGGAGTGCTTTCTTCTGCCTGGTTCTGGATTTTTTTTCTTCTGAAGGAAGGCCAGGTAAGACCTAGAAATGACCAGTCAGGGAAGCTGTGTTTGCATCACTTTAGAACACAGTACGTTTGTTTTTTCTTTTTAAAAAACAAATATGGGGACATCTACTTAAGGAGCTTTAATAAATGAGTTTGAGGTATGTGATGGGTTGATGCTGGCCAAACGCCAGTGCACCTATGAAAGTCATTTATTCATTTTCTTCTGCTATAGTTAAGCAGAGGAAAGGAAAAGAAAACTCAAGGGGTGAGATAAGGCTTAGGAGAAAACACTTTAAGGGCAAAACAGGCTCAAAACTCTAAAAGGTATAAAGGAAGAAAAATTCATTAACAGAATTAAAAGAGGATAATGAGAACTAAAATAAACTTTTAGAACACCTTTCCCCCATGCACTTTATGAATAACAGGGAAACTGTTGTATTATAGTCCTCACCACAGCTTGCAGAATAATCTTAGCTCTGATGCTTGGAGCACCTCCTCCTCTGGTTTAACAGATTGTCAATTCTTAAAACTAATTACTGATTGTTTTTTTGTCAGACACTGAAGAAGGTGCTAGCAGCTTTTCTTAGGAAACTGTTGAGGCACTTCAGTGAACGCCTCCAATGCAAAACCAGCACAGCAGATTCATTTGTTCTGAAGTCCTACCAATTGAAACAGTTTTTGTAGAATTCTGCAGTGCTGAAAGGTTAATCTTGTCCAGGCTCTGCAGTCAAGGAATTGGTCGCTGTGCCTCTCTCTCAGTTGGTCACATGGGCTCAGCCACACACCAGACACTTGGCTAAGTACTCGTTGCTCCCATGTCAGATAGGGCATTTATAGATGAAAGATCATTTCCAGCCAAAGTCACAGGCCCTCAAAACTAAAGTTGAGATAATCAGTCATTGCCCTAATTAAGACATTATTTTTATTAAAAAAATTAGGACTTGGAGATGGTTATACCTTGAATCAAGTCAAGATTTCAAAACCAAGGAAAGTAATAAATTATGTCACTCTGTTATTATTCCCAAATGGAACACAAATTTTGTCTACTTGAACAGCATGGCCAGCACACAAACAGCTCTGTTTGCTTTTCAATTTCTCACACATCCACTGCTTCCTCAGCCAACTTGAGCTTGTCAGGCCTCCTTCCCAGGCTGTTTGCTTTGTTTCAGATTTCAAAGCACAGTGATCTTTCCTCACACTGGGTTCTGCCCAGTGGTTGTCCTGTGCTCTGCTCACCCTTCTCAGACTAAAGAGCAGAATGAGACCCAGTGATGTGATTGTTGTTGCACTGGACTGGGTACCAGCATGCAAAATTTTCTGATTGATGTTACTTTCTGTGACACAAGATGTCGTAACTTCCCCTAAACAATTTGGTAAATTAGTATTATGCAAGGATAGTAACTGGACATCTGGAATGGAAGTTATTTCTAGTCTTTCATAGGCCAGAGGCACAGAGATGAATACTCTTACAAATATAAAAGGAATAAATTCTTTGAAAACAAAAGCATCATTCAAGATTCCAGGCGCTTTCTGCTTTACTGAATGGCATGCACAGTTACAATTTAATTTGCAGTGGATTAATGCAATATCCAGGGTCCCTTCACAGATGAGCATGCAAGCACCTCCTAAACAGCTTACACCCATACTGGTATCACTTCAGTATATTTCAGCAGATACCTCAGGTCAACTGATCTACCCCAGCAAAGTGTATCCCTGCAGAGAAAATACATTTTTTAGGTTTCTTGTCAATGCACAAACAAGTGTGTACATGATAAATTATGCTAAGGAGAAATAAACACTATCTGGTTTATTGTTTTGCCTTTCCCAGCAATCAAAGGTGCATTATCCTCAATGAAAGGCCAATAAAAGTTAGAGAAAGAGAGTATTTCATTACCCACAGATTATTTCATATGTACTTCTTGCCATACAGATAATTCAGGCCTGAAAAGGAGGTTACTTGAACAGCCAGTAGATTACAAGTCTACTGGGAATAGTTGGTGAGAAAATTAATATTCAAGCCCAGTATCCTATTAGGGCATTTGTTCTCATTTGGGATTTACAACTTATTTACCTGATGGACTTTTTGCAGTGAAGACAGTTCACAGCTCATAACTTCAAACTTCATCAAGGCAGCTCCCAAAGAGAATGAGATCAGTGGGATTTTAATCAAGATGGCAGCATGCCAGAGGAAAATACAGATTTTCATATACCTGGTAGGGTAAATAAAAGATTATTCACTGGACTGGGAGAAAATGGGAAAAGTTAGAAAGTGCCAGAGTGGGAATATGTTGGGTCATTTACTCTTTTCCCCTCATCCCCTGAAAAGACTAAAATCATGTAATTTACAAAACTATTTTTCTGACAGCCTGAGTAATAGCATCCTCTGCTCCATTTTGTCATGACTCTTTAGCTAGTCTCTCCTTCCAAATCTGGGTGTCTGCTAATGTCTGCTGTTTCAACCTCAAAATATTACCAGGATACACAAAAGCTGTGTCTGAGCAGAGTACATGGAATAAGGTAACACTGCAGGACAGTTCAGCCATCCATGTCTGAAATAATGATAAAGTAAAAACTGCTGTAATTCCCAAACCACAGACAAAGTTTGGGAAAGCAGATTGACCATCCCCTGGACAAAGTCCAGCCTGAACTTCAGACCTGCCAGTACCTGGGGGAGTGAAGGAACCTGCCCCACGTAGCCCTTCTCTAGGAGTCACACCTGCAGCCTTTCCAATTCCTCCCCCTCACAGAAATGCCTCAATATCACCAGCACCACTTTTTGAGTAAATTTATCACTCACAAGCTCATTAATCACCTCTTAAAAAGCAGAAAATAAATACTTCAATAGAAGATGACACCAAAGAAAGCAACTGACATATCCATTGTTCATATGTGAGCAAGAGCTCCTGACACACTTGTATCTGCCTTGTATTGTATTTCAGTCCTTTAAGGACTACAAATTATCCTGCATATCCATTCAGACAGTTACTGATAAGCTTACAGGCCTACACGAGAACAGCCAGCTTTGAAAATCAGGGTCTGATTTTGAGATCATATTTAACTTGGACTGAAATTATAGCAATTATGAATGCATGGAGGTTTTTTCAAAAGCACCACTGAACATAAAAGATCAGACTGCTCATTTGCTGATTTTCTAGATGTTTCTTAATCTTTTGCTCTCTTTGCAGCATGTGATCTTCCCTTTGGAAAAAATACAGGGCAAATTCTGCAAGTTTTCTGTCCAAAACAGCAGACAAACACAGCTGCCATTCCAAGGCATTTCCAATGAAACTGAGGCAGGAGACCAACTCTCGCTCTTAAAGCAGAGGCAAACCATAGGCAACTCACCTGGCCCTGAGGGCTTCTGTGTGCCAGTCAGACTAGATCAGATGCAGCAAAAGAGCAAAAAGGATGGAAGAGACAACTTAAACTCCTAATGCTTTTCCAAAGCTCTCCCAACAAAGTAGGTCTGGAGCAGAGAGACAGTGGCAGCACAGGGGAGGGATCAGGGGAATCGAGACCAAACTGACTTGATGAACAAAAAGCTGAAAGTAGATGGTGGTGCTCTCAAAACCAAAAATTGAAACCTCAGTTGATAAAAGAAACAAGAGGAGAACAAATGCACACATGGCTTTGTTGGTGGACTTGGAAGCAGCTCCAGGAGTTTGGGCTGTGCTAACACAATTTTATTTCATGACTCTGCGCATGGTCTCCTCAGCAAACCAGTGGAAACAGAAGCACTGAGTGATAATGCCTTTGCCAACTCTGAGGTTAAGGCATGTGCTTCAAAAAGAACCTGGTGCCTGGCAAGGGACTCACAAAGCTACACTAACTTTTTCTAGCACCTCATACTTCCTTGTTTAATGACCAAAGTACAAAGAAATAGATGTCTCCCTTTTACATCAGTCCCACTAAAAAAAATTAAAAAAAGGTTCATCACAAAAACATTCAAAATGCTAAAAAAAAGTATGCTATTCCAATTTTATTTTATTTCTTCTGCTCTCCCAAAAGCACAGCTAGGAGGGTCTTAAAATTTCTGAAGCACTTTTTTTTTTATCTGCATTGGCCTTTCCTTTCTACATGGCAACATATTTTCATTAATAAGCATATTTTAATAAAATAATTGGCCTATGAAGGTCCCTGAAAATGAAACAGCTGTAAGAGCTAAAGAGATGAGAATTCCAGTATTAATGAAGTCTGGAAAAAGAGTGAATTGCTTCAGGGAAGAAACAGGCTTGGTCATTTTGAAACAGAATTTTATCCAATTTGCTGTTCAACCTTTTTTGGAGGAAGAAATACAAACAGGTCTAACCATGTGTTGTAGACCACATGTAGCATTCATTAACATATCATTTTAACCTTTCTCTCCAGCCATAGCAAATGATCAGAAAAAAAAATTTTTGCCCACTTCATTAATGTGTTTTAGGATGACTATTCTGTTCTTGCAAGGGCATTATTTCAATTCTTTAAACACAGCCACAGAAAATGGCAAGAAAACAATGCAGCGTAATAAATTAAGGTTTTACAGTCTTCCTTTCCTAATGGTCTGCTGTATATTGTGACCTGAGAGCTTCACTCAGGTACTGAGAATCCATTTTTCCACAGTTTGAATCTGCACAAAAATTATAGATTCTGGACAGCATTGCCTTCTGTAGCCTTTTTTAATAGCTATTCAATAATAAAACCAAATTCTCAGTGACAGTGTCACTCATTTCCAATTGCTCAACAAGGCCAGATAAAAGTGTGATGTCTCTGAAGAACCCTTCATAGCTGAAGACTCTTCAAGCTTTGTGAACAGACACCTGAAATCCTCCTTTCCTCAGGACAGCAGTGAAAAGAAAATATCATTGTACTAATTGCTATATAATACAGCAATTTCTACTCCCTTGACTAGATTACTTAAAATAATCTCATTATCATCACCTCTTTATCTTCACTACATATGTATTAGCCCATGGCTCATTCCCCTGCATGTCATGGCAATCACTACAAACCCTTTCTCCAAAGCAAAAGAAAAAACAAAAAATATATTTTAGTCCATGAAACAAAGTTTTAAATGAGAGCCAGAATATTCATCAAGATATTTTTCAGTGTCAAATCCAGCTGGCTGGCCCAGAACACCTGATTATTTACAGACAGAAATACCACCATGCAATGGCAACAAATGTCCAGCACAGGCATGAAAAACCTGCAATGTTTTGGGTTTCCAGCTGCAACTGCAACCCAGACTGTTCAGAAATTTAGGTCCTATAAAGCACTGCACAGCACGTCTGACATGCAGACATCACTGCCAGCTTAGACTGAGACTAAACCACAGAACACACAAGGGCTCTGTTATGATACTGCAACCCCCCAGCCACACAGCTCCAGGGCTGGTAACGGGTTCTCCCTTCCCCTAACACACCGGGATGACAAGCAGCAAACAGCATCGTTTTTCCAAGTGGAGAGTACATCTTCATCACTTCCCTCTTGAGAATTCTGTCACTGCCTGAGGCACAAAAGAACAAAATACAAAAAGGCAGAAATACCTAAAAAAAAAGTTGAGTTCTCCTGTTTCACATAAAAAGGTAAAGATACTTCTAACTGCTGGGGAAATGTTACGTTCTTTTCTAGGAGATGAGGCTTTAAAATTTTTTAGAACATAGTTTGCCATATTCTAACAAGAATCTCAAGGGCAATCTCTTTCCAAGGCTGATGAGCAGAGTCCTTGACTGCCTGATAAGGAGTACATCAGGATCCTACTCCTCCCACTTCACCTTTACCAAATCTAATATTTATATAAGCCTGACTGGATTTGGAGGCAGTGTGGTTATACTGTTGCATGGTTTCCTCAATCTCAAGCTTTCTGTAAATGTAAAGAAGAATGCAGAATTAGGAAGAACATGCTCATCCTTCTTCATTGACCACTTTCCATCATCACACCAGCCAGTTCTTGCCATTCCTGACCTTCTTCATTTTCCATCTAAATACCATTCACCACTTTCAAATCCCCACCCAAGTTTCAGTTGTCTGACTCATTTTATGTTGTTTAATCAGTTTTTCTTCTTCCTGCATCCAGCCACCATTTCCTCCTCCCAGGCTCATTTTTACCAGATTAAACAAAACCAACTGGCCTCATCTCCTGGAGGTGAAACTTTCATTCCCTGGTCACTAAAGTAACAAATTTTTAAGCTCATTACAGGATCAGGGCTTTTTAGAAGGTGGAAGATTAATTGCAGACAGCTTTTCCAGAAATTTCTCTATTTCTAATAGTTGCACTGATAGAAATTAGATACTGGAACATCCTTCCAGCTTCTGGCCCAAAAACTTTTGCTGCATTCAGCCAGTCCTTAACAAGATGTTACAGCTGGGTCCTGTTAATGCCATTCCTGTTTTACCCACTTATTTTTTCCAAAAATATGTATTTATACAGCCAAAAGATGATAAATCTATATATATTAATACTTCAAACTACAAAATTTATCTAGAATATACTAAACTATAAGTTGTGGTGCTATAAACAGGCAAAGCATATCTGGGCTGTATTTTTAATCAAAATACAATTCCATCCAGTGAATTCACCATACTTCTTTTAGCTGTAGTCTTACCTCAAAAAATTTCCCACCCTGGTCAACAGACATAACTAATCAAAAACTAGAATAAAAAGCCACAGTGAGCAGCACAGATTTTAATCCTATCCACCCAGTCATGGAGAGAACTGCTAAAATCTGGGTTAATCCTTCCAATCCTTAGTCAGAAATGAAAGTCTGTGCAATTGAAATAGTATGCCAGAATTAGATTTGCTTGTGCTAAGGATTTGATTAAGCCAAAAATTAAGATCTGAAATAGCTTCAGTTAAAACCAAAGTAGTGCATTTCCACTGACAGATATTATAATCCAAAAGAGTCGTCGTACTGAGACCAAACTCATAACTCTTTTCTCCACAGGAAATTAATTTGGGACAAATCCCAGACACACTGATTTTCACATAGTTTTGTCAAAAAAAAAAAAAGAAAAAAAAAATCAGCTTTTCTCCAAAGTGATAATGACAACCACTGGACTGGAATGTCATGAATAAGGAACAGTCACTTGTGAAGAAGACCACAGAAATAAAGACAATTACTTATACTGACCTTAATATGACGCAGATTCTCACAAGCACTGGCAATTTTAACTACTTTAAGTTTGTTACTGCCCTCAAAAACATGGCATATACATTAGATATAAAATATGCATCCTATATCTATCTACCTGTATTGGGCAGGGATTGACTATTCTCAGCAAACTGACAGGTTACACATGTCAACATAGGAAATTTTTTAAATTAAGAAGGGAGGTTAGCACTCGCCCAGAAGCCATTTCACTTGAAGCCTCTTCATCATTTGATTAAAGCCTGCACAAATCTAAAATACTACAAACAGTCTGCTTTTGCTGCTGCTGCCAGTCTTCAGCCTTGTCTATAGACAATTTACATCAAGGCTGAATTTTATGGTTGTTTTCTTGTTGGAATTACATGAAAGATCATTTCAAGACCCAGAACACCAGTGATCCCCTTGAGCCTACAAATGCCACGTCCGTGCACTTGTGTAACACATCACAGGGGAGCCAAAAGCAAAGTGGCAGCAAAACTCTCAGTTTCAAATATTTAAGGTCTGTAGTAAGAGAATAATAGAGGGAAATATTCAGTTGTATTCTCCATGTCAAGATAGCCAGAGGTTTCGAGCAGTTGCATAAGCATATTTCTGTAATCTTTGTTGCTCCCAAGCTGGAAGGTTTTACTCAGGCAAGGCTCTTTGAAGTTACTTTGGGAACTGGCTCTCTGCAGATGGAAAAAACAAATGATTAAACCAGCTCAATAGGGAGCCAAGCTTACTGTACATACTTGATTTAAAAAGAAACTAAGGGAGGGAGAATTTTTTTTTACTACAAACTAGAATGCTTGTTAAGAAGGAAAATATTCCACCATCTGAGCTGAATTAGAAAAGCTACCAGAATTTTTAACTGGGTGGAATATGCAAATGAAACCTCAGAATGACCCAGTAAGGCAGAAACCTAGCTATCAAAATGAAGTTTAAATAAGTTAGTTAACAATACTCAGGTTTAACTCAAATTAAACCAACCAGCTGGTCAACAGGGCATTTCACTAGCAATCCAGTATATCATGAGAGAGAACACCCCAAGTGCAGCCCCTAACAAACCAAATCATTCCTTTTGCTAGAGACTGCTCTTCTTAGCAGAAAATGCTTTAAGTCTATTGCATGCTTGGCCTTTCTATCTCATAATACAAGATATAACAAGACTATGTCTGCATCTTTATGGCAGTTACATAAAGAACATATTAAGCCCTTCATTGGAAAGGAAAAACCCCCTTCATTATCTCTTTACATGGCAGTATTCAAATCTTCAGGAAAAGCAATTAAATAAGCATTAAAGGACAAATTATTTAAAGCATTTGCTTACTTTGCACTTGCTCTTCGTCCTTTACTTCCCAATGGATCAATCACACCAAAGTCAGGATCCCACAAGCAGGATTTTTGCTTTCCATGTGGATTTGTATATGACCTGCACACTATCTTTTCCTAGTGGCAGTTTGTTCCTCAGCTTTTAGAAATGCCTTTGCTGACCTAGAGAGCTTTCTTCTGCATAACTTATTTAAAACTAAGGTTTTGCATGCCTATAACCTACTTTGTACGGTTAAAAAAATGCAGCAGAGTGTTGGAAATGTGCCAAGTTCATTCTTATTTTAGCTTAAGTTTTCCACTGCTTTTAGGCAGTGTCCACTGAGGGCTGCACTGCAGCTTAACAAATCAATAGGACCTACACTGGAACAAGGATTGCTGAGGTGGACTGTTACAGTTTATTATTGCCTGAAATCTCTCCCTATGTAAGATCTCTGCCTCATACTGTAAAAAAAGATCAAAAAGCAGCATCTCTCAAGCCAGGAGTCATCCCATACCCGGAAGGAGCCAAAGAATAACTTAAAACAATTTAAACAAGCATACTAAAGATTGGTAAGGCTTTCAATGACCAGTAAAAACACACATACTGCAGGTGACAGCTGGGACCACAAACTTCCAAGACATTCATTTAAATTTTTATTCAGAGATCATGTGATGTGCTTTTATGAGAAATTGGGAATGTCATAAAATATCTATATAGTGAGTGTATATAGTGAAAATCTCTGTATATAGTGAGAAGGTACTGAGCAACAGTTCAGGATATTATAACATGATTTTTTTTTTATTATTTGCACCTGTCCTAAGTCATCTATTCAGTGTCATTTTTTCACTGATCATTGGAAATATTTCAGCTACTCTTTTACTATAAAATAGTGATGGATAGTAAAGAGCAACAGGAATGTGAGAGATTGCAGGCCTGAAACCTGAGAAAGGTTAGAAAAGGTGTGACATTATTTTTGCAGTTGTTAAGACTGGTAAAAATGACAGGATAAATATATCTGGAAATGGTTATGAAGATCATTTTTGTCTTTATGTAACCCAAAGTGTGGAGGGGATCATGTAATTTGTATCTTCCCCTCCACAAGTAAGCTCACCCCACAAAGAGCCAAGGCTGTCCTTGCCTGGTTCTCTGCAGACACTGCTCATTTTCAGCCTCATGATCCAACCAGATGTTAGACAACATCAGGATTTGTGTCATTCAGGATCCAGAATTTGTTCAGTGCATGTAATAACAATTTAGGTACTAAGTGCCAGTGAACCTGAGCCTCAGAATGGTATTTCTACAGTAACACAAACACATTCACATACAGGGCAGACTGCAAAATTAGCAATCACCTAAGACAGTGTGAAGAAATTTGCTTTCATATTTTTTCCTGTCAATCTGTCCTTTATTCTAAAGTATTCTAAAGGCCCTAATTGGAGATGCATAATTCAGAATTGTATTAAATTATAAAAGGGAATTGTTAATATATTTTGAGACTCCAGTTCCTAAATAATGCAAAGTATTAGGCACTCCCACAAAGCACCTGAACAGAGTGAATAGAGATGCACAGAAAAAAAGTACATCTATTACTACAAATCAGAGAATTAGTGAACACTTTCCATTTTTATAGAAATGAATGCTTACACAGAAACAGCATCAGTAGCCAGCCAGGTGCACAGCAAAACAAGGGGAGGATTTTATTTCAGGAAAAGCCTATAACAGACTCCCTGTCTCAGAGGTTATACTAAAGGAAAAAACCAAGAGCAGTAGGGAAATTTTAAATTGCATGAGAATGGATACAAGTAGACACTCCAATACATCAATTTCCAGATGGTTAACTCCAGCCCAGACTCCCCACACTGCAACAGGAAAAGCAAGACCCTCCCTGTACAAGTATCTATAGTCAATGAATGCAGAAGGAATGACTAAGGACTGAAAAGGATTGCCCAAAATCCCAAGGTGAGGAACCCAGAAGAGACAGAGATGGAAACTGTTCAGCATTTTGAATAATTCTGGTTTTCTCATACTGCTTTTTTCAAAAAGATCACTTCCATCAGTAATTTTTATTTGTTTTATCACCACCTCAGTTTCCCACCAACACTGCCCTCACTCACCTGGCTCAGTTTATACTCCTTTCCTCTGTTTCCTGCTTATTAAATTGGAAGAGGTTTGGCTTAAATTCATAGTTCTTACTTTGTTCTTGGGACCCCAGAGAATTTTTATTTGCTCCAATTAAGATGATTTTAGCACAACTGTCTTCTGTGCTCTGAGTACACTGAAAGAGTCCCAAAATTCAGGGATACAGAATTTCAAGCAGAGAGGTGTATTCCCTCCTACCCACCTTTGCTTCTGCTAGAAGTAAAGGCAGTAAATGAAAATAAAAAGCCATCCTAACTAGCATGACAATCAAGTATGAAGTGGAATAGCAAATGGATGGGGAGCAGCTGAAGGCTCCAGCAGAGGAGGGGGTTTGGAAGCAGCTCCTGGGAGAAGGAGGCTGGCAGACAATGGACTGGGTAAGGAAAATCCAGTCTAAGAGCAAGTGAAGAAAGCAAATATTTCTTTTTATAATTTCTGTACCAGTTTGCTGTTACACAGTTATGGGACAGAGCTTAAAGCTTCACACGCTAAGCAGCTGAGCCATGCACATCTTGCTCTGGAACCCAGATTCCACAAAGGAAATGTCAGCCTTTTTGCAGATAACAGTAGTTAAATGCAGATAAAGGAGAGAGGAACGGATGGCAAACAGATCAAAACAAAATAAAGAACAGGGTTAGCTCATTTCCTACAAAAATAATGCGACTGCTGAAAATAAACCAGACCATCCTAAATGGTACTTGACTAGAATACAGACGCATAATTCATAATTCTGGCATTTGTTTTCTCATGATGAATTCACAAGCCTTATCTTGTCCCAATTAGGTACTTCATAAGCTCTGATGCCTATATCAACACAATTTACTCAGAACTCTTAATTAGTCTCACACACAAAAAAAACATGCAATTTGTCTGGTAATTATATGTTTCTGTAACTCCTAAAAGCAACTTGTTACTTAGAAGAGATTACCTTAATTCTGTTTTCTGGCATACATAATTGTGTTGCAAATTTTGCTGAGCTGAAAGGTGGCTATAAAATCCCTGCTCTTCCTTCTTTCATAGTAGTTCTACATACACAGTGTGTTTCCACTAGACACAAAATCAATGCAGTGAAAACAAAGCAGTCCTATTGCTAATTTAGTCACATGGAAAGGCAAACTGCTCAGCACAAATAGACAAAACTTTCCATCAATAAAGTTACAGAAATCTTGAACCAAAAGTTAGGACACTAAAAAAAATCACTGTCAAAAAAAAAAAAAAATAAGATAAGCAGCTTTCCACTCAGCAATCCTTTGAATGAAACATGTTTATAGAAATATCTTGCTGCAATGTGCACAAAAGGCAGGTTATAAATAGCCACAAACACTGAGCAGAGGCCATGGAGCAAGACCAGCACTGGAGCTCTCAGTCATGCTGCAGCAAGGAACTTGTGACAAGGAAATGGTTCAGCCTATCTTCGTTAAAAGCCGAGAAGGAAATTACTTTCCCAAACCTATGATGGAGACAGGAAGCCCAAAACACTGACTGGGGAGTCATGTGGCAATGAAGCACCTCTCCAAGAAAGCTTACTCAAAACCCAAATCAAGCGATGCACAAAGTTGAGAGGTCTTGATCTGAAAAAATCCAAGTTACCCCAGAATGGCTGGATGTGATCCTGCTGGGAAATCACATTTCTGTTAGGCAATGCCGCACACCAAAGCACCACCACCCACAGGCTCCACCCCAAGGAGTAGGTAAATCATTGAAAAATATTCAAAGCATGAAGATTGCCACCTGTTTTCCTCTCACCCTTCCTTCTCCACCTTCAGGGAATCCAGGAGAAAGCAGGGAGAAGAGCCTGCATGTATACCAAAAAACCACAGACCTCAATTTTTCAGGGCTGGTCACACTCAAATAAGAAACAAAAGATGCCCAAAGAGACGTCTTTCTATCAAAAAAATGGAGATTGATTTGGAGCTGTATGCAGAATATTACAATGTTTTAGACAAATCTCATCCAGAACCCTTTAATATGTTTCTCAGTGTGTTACAGCCAGAATGAAATGTACCTCTGCTTTGAATTTCCCCATCCAAAAACATGTTCATCTTGCTAAGAAAGATTGACCAATGTACAACCAAATGGAGTTACTGCCATGCTCTAGAAGTTTATGACCAGTCTGACCTCAGATACGTTGCTGGATTTCCTAAATTTAGTTCAGTCTCTGTAGCTGTTGAAGAGGAGAACAGAAAAGAAATGGATTATACAAGGCATCTACATATGTACATTCATGAATTATTTCTTTAATCTGCAAGTGGAGCTGAAAGAATCAGTATGCAAATAACATCTTAGTCACAAATTTGGACTAGAAATGGTTCCTTTTTCAAGAAGTTTAATTCATTCACAAAGGTTGATCAGGGAACCCCATTTACCCCTCAGTCCAGGAGCCCAGAAAGGACAAACCTTTTCCAGAGGAATTTTGCTCTTCCCCAAATAAGAGACAACTTGTACACCTGGAACCTCCGCTTCCCCCCACATACTGAGACTTTTTGATCCCTGAAGCTTCATCTGTATGGAATGTACAGAAAAAACTGCTGTAGGGAAAGGAGACAATGTTAACTGCCTATCATAAACTTACAGCAGCGTGGCACAACCAACCCCATCAGCAACTTGGAATATCACATTTGCATAACAGCAAAACTCATTTTCCTAATGGTTGTTCAGCTTTTATACTACCTTTCTTCTGCACACTTCAATTTCTCTCCAAGACATTCCCCCTTCTAACCAACCACTCTCATTTCCAGTTCTGGTGTCACAGAGCCTGTGAGTTTCACCTTTCCCTGACCCAGACTAACAAGTCTCAGGACAGAGGAAGATCCATCCCGCATTTCCCAAAGGGCACAAAACATTTTCCTTGAAAGAGTGGGGAGACAGAGCATGAGCCCTGAGCAGCAGTGTCCCTGCAGGGCCATGGGAGCCCAGCTGGGTGTCCCCCTTGAGGAGCCAGAGGGGCTGGGCTGATGCACTGAACCCACTGCAGGCAGGGAACTGAACCACGCGCAGCTTTACAAACTGTGCCTCCAGCTCATGCACCTCAATTGCAAGCACAGGGGTTTTCTACTAAGGACATTAAGTCTAAATCTAATATAAATAGCCAATGATGCTGCTGCAGCTTTATGTATTTATTTCAGTGAAGTACAGAAGAAAATATCTCAAGGATTTAAACAAACAATATGGTGACAGATGGTGTGGAGACAATCCAGGCTGGGCTCTCTCAGTAAAATCCACACAACTTCATAGCTCCAGGGAAGAGCAGAGGCAAAGGAGGAGGGAAGAGGGGAAGGGAAAGAGTACACACAAACCAGATGACCACAGATTTGTAAAAAAATAAAAGCTACAGTCGGCAAATTCCTTCTGTGCATCTATTTAAAGCCCTTTGTACCATCACCATGTAGGCAGATCTAGCCCAGAGTCTTCCAAGCAAAATAAAAAAAAAATTACAGAGAAATTCTTCAAATTAAATTGTTAGTTCAAATAAGTGACAAAACACACTAATGAACTGTCTATTCAAGTAATCTAAGCATCCTCAAAAATAATTAATAGATGAAACACAAAACCATGTGTTTGACATTATATCAAAGCCCTTCTGTTCCGTACACTGCATAATTTTAGACTTTCAGGTACATTCTCTGGATAATTCTAATTGCCAAAAACTTGCTCTGTATTTTGTAATGGCCTATAATTATTTTATAGCTTAAAAGGAATAATTTTTAATTTTGCATTGAGAATGTTCTTGGAAAAAAAACATTCCAAAGATGCCACCAGGAGTTTCTGGAAGCTGAAAATCATGCTGAAGGTCTTGTGTCCTACTTTCACAGCCCAGGAGTCTGCTGTGTTGCAATTACCCACAGGCAGGCAATAGTTTGGAGAGATTGCATGGGTGATCTACAACAGGGACTTGCCAGCAGTTTTAAGATGTTGTTGCTCAAAACAAAGATACTTAAAGACTTCTATTTTCAAGATAAAACTGTAAGAACAGTTTGAAGAGAAAGAAAACAGTACCTTTGAGATGAAAATATTTAGCTTACTGCAAAGGACTAAAGTGAAGCCAAACACTCCTCTCTCCTAAATGAGTGGAGAGTGGAAACCAACCCTGCACCCTCAGCTCAGCTGCAGCTGTAAATTTGAGCAAACTAAAATATCAGGAACTTACCCACACCTAAACTGCATGAAAAATCAAGCAAACTCTAGAAGACTTCAGTTTCCTATAACCTGATCATTAGTTACCAAAATTCCTAATATTTTCAAAACTATCTTCCTTCTAATTTGGAAAATTAAACTAAATATCTCTCCCTTGAGCTCCATAAGAGTCACAGTTCAAGTCTATTCTTGCAGTATTCCAGAAATTCATCCATGTTTCCTTCACTGAATTAGAGGGATAAACTTACATGAACAAGAGAATGAGGAATAATATAATCACCTCTAGGAAAATTTATTGCTAGGAAAACCCTTTAGAAAAGGAGTGGGAGAAAGAGAGCAAGAAAGCAAAGCTCACATCATTAATATAATGCTCCTTTGAGTTCCAAGACCCAGTTGAAGGCAGCAAACATTCCCAGCCTTGCCAGCACAGGAATGGCAATGTCTAAACCAGCAGGCTCTATCCCAGCCACCTCACCCTGGCACAGCACTGCCTCCTGAGGAGGAAAAACATGGGATATTGTACCCACTCACTTCATTCTCCTCAGCAGGACAAATCTCAGGATTGAGAGACATTTTTGAACTTTTAACACCACTGATTACAAAATGTGTAATTGCAGAATGTGCAAAAGTTACTACTACAGATTACATTATAGGTCTAAAAATCTTATGGATATGCAAGACTTTTTTAAAAGTACATTTAGAATGGCTTTATGGATATGGACAAGTAAACAGATTTGCAAGGAGGTCAGTGCTACATTTCTATTGCAGCTCAAAATAAAAATTAGAATTTCTGAAGGTTATTCTTCCCATAGGGACCTTCATACATAGAAAGGAAGAAAATCAAATCCAATTGCTTCTTTAAATGAGTCAGAAGCTGGAAATATTGTGTGCAACAGACTATGTAGTAGTGCAAGCTACTATGTCTAGACCTGAAACAGCAGTTATATGACTACTGCTATTTTTGCACTAAAGTATTTATTAACCTGTGGTTTAATCTTCCAAACAGTAACAAAGCCAGTGTGAGTATCATGTGCAGACACATGGTGCCATACACATCAGCCATCAGTAAAGGGGGCAATGAAAAGATGCTATTATAGAAAATCTTAAATTTACAGTTCTCTACAATAAAATACAGAACTACTTTTACAAGCCAGCTAAACAGGCTGGACAGAACTCTATGTATGCATATGGCAGACACATGAATTAATGAGCACATTCCCATAGTTTGACCTCCAGGAAAGATTCTACAATAAAAAACAAATACAACATCCCCCTGCCATCCATCAAACAATGTTGAAAGCATTAGGAGTTGAAGCACACTTACACATAGTACAAAAGTTAAGTGTGGCTTATGAACCTTTTTGGTCCTTTAGAGCATCACTGTGCCATGGGGACATTTAGCAAAGAAGCTGGAGGATGTGTGGAGGAACTTTAACATCTAAGTCACATACAAATACGGGAGCATAAATGCTCCAGAGCCAGGAGTCTGGGTGGGCTCTGATCACAGCTGCTTAGAGCTCTGGTTTGCACAAGTGCAGCACAGTTTTGTGCCTCTCAAATGAGCTAAAACAAAGCAATTCCAGCCATACCTATAATGAGGCGAAAATGACAAGTAATGCAAACATCTTCAAGTGTTTCACTAAGGTGCCTAAAATATCACCACGAAAGGAACGAAAGATTTCAAAGTAGGGTTTCACTCGGTGCTTATGAGCAATTAGACGCCTTGCTGATGAAGTGTCCGGCAGAGCTGCAGGCCCCGGGGGCCAGGGGATGGGCTGAACGTGGGCCAGCAGTGCTCCCTTTCGGTGGCACAGCCCAACCTGGCCGCGGCACAGCGGCACAGCAGCTGCTCCAGGGAGGGACCGCTCCCCTCGCAGCACCCACGCGGCCAGACCTGCGGCCCCCTGCCCCGTTCGGGGTCTCCCCATACAGGACACCAGTGTATCCAAGGAAGCCCAAAGCGCACGGGCTGAAGGAACCTTTTCCCCAGGAAAGCGACAGGTAAGGAGAGCCGTAACTGCAGCCTGCAATGGCACTGAGACAGAGCTGGACTCGGATTCACGGCAAAAGAACAAAAGCCTGTGGTATCAAGGGAAACTCTAATGAGATAAAAGGAAAATATTTGCATGGTGAGAGAGGTTAATTGCTGAAACAGATTGCCCAGAAAGGCTGTGGTATCTACTTCCAGGGAGATATTCAAAACTTGACTGGATGATCTGATTTCAATATTAGCTAATCGGAGAGCAAGGGCTGAGTCAGACAACCTCCAGCAGCCCTGTCTAACCTCCAGGGCTCTCACAGAATCATTGGGCAATAATGTGTAGCACTTACCTTTTGGAAAAGCAGTTAATTATTGTGCATAACACTTCCAGATCTGTTTCAAGAAGTATCACTTTGTGACAGCCCTTTTGGAAAATTACCCTCACCCTTAACACTTCTTGACTATGTTATAACTGTGAGTGCTTCCACAACAATAAAATGCCTCAAATTATGATTTCAGAAAGACTTCTGGAAACATTTAGGTTTGCAATAGGCAATAGCAGTATGGTTCAAAGACACTAAATATTCCTGGACATATTTACAATATGTAGGGATAGTTTTTCCCACATGTGAAGAAGTAAATCTTATAGCATTGACACAGAACTAACCATGATGTTCTGTTTTTTTAAAAAAGTATCACAAATACTACCATTATAATCATAGTTACCTTTGTTTCACCACATGCTATGTTTGAAACAAAATGCTCAAGTCAGAAAACAGTTCCTAAGCAATGTTTGTGTTGAAATGTCTCAAATGTCAAGAGATACAAGATGAATAAACAGCCAGCCTGTTTTGAGCGTCCTCCAAGGGATGCTGATGCACAGCAGGCTGGCACACATGCCCCAGACAATTCTCATCTTGTTTCAGCAGACTATCCCACATCTGAATATGTTTGAAGTGCGTGGCAGAACTGGGGACCAAAGCCAAGGAGCAGTTCATTGGCAGGAGAGCTCCTGCCAAGAGCAGGGGATAAAATCAGCTGGAGCAGAGCATGTGGCACTGCCCAAAGGGTATCTGCAGCACAGTCAGCATCAGGTAAGTGCCATAAACCCCCAGGTGTCCCATTGGTTTGTTGGTAGGGTTTGGACAGCTGATGTCAGGTGAAAATAGACCAGCGAGGTTCAGAAACATTCAGGTTTGGTTGGCTTCACATGCCTGTCTCTTTTCCATGTCTGAATCATGCAAAATCTCTCCTCAGATGGTGCAGGCAAACTCTGAGCAAACTGAAGCAGAGCTGAGCTGGCAAAAGAGGCAGTCTAGACAACACACCCCAGATGTTCAGACAGGGACACAGTGCTTCAAAAGCTGTATGTCCTGCATTAATCACTGCAAACTCCAAATGTGGCCATATCTCATTCTTAGAAAAATAAAACAACTTTTTTTTTTTTACAGATATGGGTCTTCAGTGAGGATTCACATTGACACAATATTTATTAGCCACAGAGAATATGGTAGCTTATCTCCTCTGAGTCATTCAGTGAAGTCTTCAGCAGTATAGAGCATTATAAATGAGTTCCCATTCCTGTGCCCTCAGTTTAGTTGAGTTCAGTCAGCATCACATAACAACCACCTGGCACAGAACTCATAGGATAAGGACATAAATGAAATGGCCTTATTAGAGTGCCAGAGCACTACATCCACAAGCAGGAGTGGGACCAAGCACCTTTTGCACAGCCAGGCATCTCAATGCATGAGACAAAGCACGAGACTTAAAATAATCTTCACAAGTCAGCCAACACCTCTGTGCACCAGCTAAAATCCTGACAGAGACTTGGAAGATTTCATACTTCCAGTCCCTCAGATTTCATCTCCCCGCCTTTATGACAGCACTGTGAATTCCAACTTCATCTCCAAGGAATTCATTCCTAAATGAATGGCTAATTGAGTGACACCTGCAAGTCTCATTACTGAGATGTTCCAAAGCCCATTGCAAGACACTGCACATTGCAAAGGTCAGGTTGAAAATTAAGGCAATATTAGTTGCGTGAACAAACAATTCCTTCAGTCAATTTAAGCTACTGAAGACTGCTCTGTTAGATTGTTTTATACCTCATTCTTAGAAAAATAAAACAACTTTTTTTTTTTTTTACAGATATGGGTCTTCAGTGAGGATTCACATTGACACAATATTTATTAGCCACAGAGAATATGGTAGCTTATCTCCTCTGAGTCATTCAGTGAAGTCTTCAGCAGTATAGAGCATTATAAATGAGTTCCCATTCCTGTGCCCTCAGTTTAGTTGAGTTCAGTCAGCATCACATAACAACCACCTGGCACAGAACTCATAGGATAAGGACATAAATGAAATGGCCTTATTAGAGTGCCAGAGCACTACATCCACAAGCAGGAGTGGGACCAAGCACCTTTTGCACAGCCAGGCATCTCAATGCATGAGACAAAGCACGAGACTTAAAATAATCTTCACAAGTCAGCCAACACCTCTGTGCACCAGCTAAAATCCTGACAGAGACTTGGAAGATTTCATATTTCCAATCCCTCAGATTTCATCTCCCCGCCTTTATGACAGCACTGTGAATTCCAACTTCATCTCCAAGGAATTCATTCCTAAATGAATGGCTAATTGAGTGACACCTGCAAGTCTCATTACTGAGATGTTCCAAAGTCCATTGCAAGACACTGCACATTGCAAAGGTCAGGTTGAAAATTAAGGCAATATTAGTTGCGTGAACAAACAATTCCTTCAGTCAATTTAAGCTACTGAAGACTGCTCTGTTAGATTGTTTTAACACACAAAAGACAATTTTGATTTCCCAAATGGAAATCTTAGAAGCTAAATTTCAGCAGGAAAGTTTGCTAATAAAACTTTGATAACCCCTAAAATAAAATACAGTGATACAATAATGACAATATTAGCATACAGTGAAAATAGTAGTAATTTACTGAGACAAAAAAAAACCCCTTTCATTTTCTAGAGGCTCTTACATAAAAGTAAAAATAGATCTGTATCAATAACATCCTGCATCGGCTACCAAGAGTGAAGATGATTCTGTAAGGATTTCTTCCAGTGTTTCATCACTTAGCCCTGGCTGAGATCAAGTGTTCTTACACTGGCAGACACAGTTAAGTGAAATAGATATCAAATAGAAGCACTAAATACATATAAACCCAGCTTTAAAAGACAAGTAAATCTGCATTGTAATGTAAAAGCACATGAAATAACTGCCTCTGTAATTTGGTCACTGCAATTGCATTTGAGATAGCAGCATTGACTGTAATAATCTTTCTGTATAAATCAAGATGTCAATGCCATTGTTATAGGATCTCTGCTATAATTCAGCACTTATTGTCCTTCCCTTGTATGACAAGTTCTATAGGAACATTATTCAAAATAAGAATAAGAGAAACAGACCTCTTATCCCAATGGAAAAAAGTCTATTCCAGAGGTAAAAAGTTTCCAAAGTTCAAAGCTGATTCCTCAATCATAATTAACCCTGCTTCTTTTCCCCCCTTACTTCACAAAATAATACATCTGGACCACTTCCTTTTCAGATGTGTTCAGAGAGCCCTTTACTATTCAAAAGTCACTTTTGAAGTAAGAAAAAATAATAATCAATGAATAAGGAAACCCTAAAGCATGGAAATACCAGGAAATAAGTTAGAATTCACATTAAAGATCCTCAAGTGCTGGCAAACCAGTGACTTCCCACATCTGCACGCTGAGCTCTCCTCTCCTACACCACACTGGGAGCTCCTCTGAGTGCCAGGCGAGGCAGAGCCCCCAGCAGAGCTGAGCCCTGCACTGAGTGCCTGTTTCAGGAGCAGCAGGGATCACCTCTCAAAATCAATGCTGCAGTGCCAGCAAAGAGCTCTTAAAAATCCTTACAACGTTAAGGAACTTGAGACACGAGTCACTTTTGCTCTTCCAGTCTCACAACAGATTACATAAAAATATGTTTTCCAGTAAGACAATTTATCATTATCTCCAGATTTCAGACAGCCCTTACTGGATTTTCATGAACTACAGTAGCAAAGTACAACTATCCAGTTAGCAAAAATCTCATTCAATAAATTTTTGGAATGCAGTGGTTCAAGTGTGCATGACTACTTAATTCAGATACTGTAGTGGATCACTAAAGTCTGGCTTATTATGGTCCTATTATTACTGTTGCACCCAGATACACTCAGGTCTATTGCTCACTATTTCTCATAAGCACTACAGAACATCTGCTTATAGTTTTATATCTTATCCTCAAAATCCTTTGATGAACCTACTACTAGAGACTGTTTTTACATGTATTGATCATATTAGCTATTAAAGTTTTTTAACTGACCATCATTCCATGTGCTGGAGAGTAATATCTCATCAGGGCTGCTTTGATAGTGTTAGAAAGTTGAGTTTCAGGTATGAACCCCAAAATATTTCTGAATATTTGATGAGCCATCAACAAAGACACCATTATGCATCCAAGTACAGGGAGACAATTAAGAGCATCTTTTTTGAACTTGCTTGTAGCAATTATTCATGATAGAGACCAATACAATGAAGTACATCAGAATAGCAAGAGCTCTTAATAAATTTTCCTACCTTATCTGCCATTATCATGGAGGCCCCGCCATGAATTCCAAGAATTGGAATAGAAGTCTGAGATGAAATAAAATCCAAAATCTGAGCTACTGCCTCCTGATCAGTGTCATCTCCAAAAACCACTCCATGGATCTTGGTGCCTGACATCAAGTCACAAACATGTGTTATGATGCTCTTAGGGTCAGTCTGGTTCACAAGAAGAGTCACGACATTGATATCAACAGTCAGGTCTGCCGACATTTCCCTGGTCCAGAGAGCTCTGATATCTCTCTCTGTTATGTACTTGGTCCTTCCCAGAATCACTGCAATGTTCAGGATGGGATAATTTTTCTCTGCTCCACGAACAAGATCCAAAGGTGCCAGAAGAGCTTGGAGTACCAGGAGAGCACAGCCAATTTTCCTCATCTTTGCCAGCTTTATCCCCTGTAAAAGTGATGACAATGTATAAGAAGAAAGTAGAGAAAAATATATATACTGCATATCTTCAAAGAAGGTTTTAAACAGAAAGCTTCTGGGCATAAAGCAAACTTTAGCAGCTTTTTATAATGCATCCTTCACCTTAGTTCCAAGTCAAGCCTCTTATATCTTATCAAAAACTTGGCTTGATGACAGTATTACAGCTGGCCTTCCACGAGCAAGGCAAAAACTGTAGCAGAAGTTCAGAGAAAAGACCCATTAACATTCTTCTTGGATAGCCAACAAAATTAAAATGACTGACATAATTTAAAAAAAGACATTATCATCCTTCTCTTTAACCTTGCTGTGCTAAAATAGGCAAAAGAAATCTTTTTCCATCCAGAATATTTGCCTTCATCCTGAACATCTATTTAAACTTTAGTCACGGTCTATCAGAGAGAGGTATTTTAGCCCAGAGGTCTGCTGGAAACCCCAGTCCACACACTCCATACATCTCACAGCATTCCAAACCCATGCTGTTTTATTTCTGAGGATCCCTCCTAGGCAGCCACTGCTTAAGGAATCCTACTGCATTTCTGGAACAGATTCAAAAGCACAATATTCTATCTTAATTCTTCTCTGTCCTCTCATGCAGCATTCAGAACTTGAGCATCTCAGAACTGCTGATCTCGGACACAAAGTTGTCCCTAGTGTTGAAGGGGAGGGTGTTCCATAAATGAGCATCACTGCATCGGTTACCTCATGTCTTCACTGAGTCTCTGTAGTGGGCTGAATATAGACGGAGTAGGATGGGGAGAGAGATGAGCCACAGAAGGGATCTGAACTATCTGAAGGAGGGAGAAGGAGAGCAGGTCTGACTCTGCAAGATCTCCCCCTGTTTCTGTGCCCCGGGGGATTTCCACCCCCACTGCCGGCTCTCCGCTAGCTGCAGGAAGGGAGTCCCTGTGCCACATCAAGCCAAGCTTGTTGCAGAGCGTCACGCAGAGCACCCAAGCGGGGCTGTCCAATCAGGGGTGGCATTTTCCACATCTCCCCTCTCATCCCGCCAGCCCTATCTCCATCCTCAGCCACAGCCTGCTGCTGGCACACACACACAGAGCCAGACACGGGCTTGCAGCATCGCCACCTCCTTTCGGGGCACTCCACAGAGCATTTAACGGCTCATCAGCGCTGCACATTCACTGCGGGCCGGGCTCCTGCCGGCCCCGCCGCACGGAGCGCGGTGGAACAGCACACCGAGCTGCCCCGGCTTCCCCCCGAGCCCGAGGAAGGCTCAGGGCCCCCCGAACCCCCCGTTCCGAGCCCCCCGTTCCGAGCCCCCCGTTCCGATCCCCCCGCGGGCACGGCTCGCTGCTGCTCGGGAGCGCGCCCCGGGAGCGCGCCCCGTTGGGCCGGCCGCGTTGCGAGGGCGCCCCCGTGCGGGCGCGGGCCGCACGTACCCAGCGCCTCAGGAGACGGAGCGGCGGCGGCTGCCGGAGGTGCCGGTGCTGCTGTCGGTGTCGCTGCAGGACATGTCGCGACCGCGGGCATGTCGCGCCCCTCGCTGCCCGGGCTCAGGGCTGGCCTCCGCGCCGCTGGCCGCACGCGTGATCCCCGCCGCAGCCTGCGAGCGACATCGCATCCCGGGAGGGCAGCTACGTGGACAGGGAGACAGGCAAGGGGGGGCTGGACACGGGGGACGGGACGGGACGGGACAGCGGGGGGACAGGAGGAGACGCTTGTTAGTCAGGTTGCAGATTTGACAGGAGAAAAAGAAATATACTTCGATCTCATGTGGTGTGTGAGCGGAAATAAAGTGATTACACTGAAAAGTTTCCCCCCTTCACTTGGATTTCAGCTCTTGGCTAAAAGCAGCTCCGTGAGCCCTCAGCCGTCCGGGATACGTCCCTCATCTTATCCAGGTCAGGAAAATCCTGAGCTCCCAACCGCCCGTGTGCTTCCAAGTGAGATGGACGGGTTTGAGCGCTAAGGGAAGAGGCATCCAACCTGGAAAGCGCAGCTAGAAACAAACTAATTAATATGAGCAAGGGCAGGAGTTTTCTTGGCAGGTTCAAAACAAGCATAACCTGGAGCACAGCTAAAGCTGTGCGGGATAGAGCTATCTTCGCTCCTGAAACAGAACCGCTTCATTCCCAATTTACCATAAACAAACCCAGGGAGACGCTAAAGCAGAGCCCGCCACGGAAAGCTCGAATGCTCCGGTTTTTTTTCATTCATAATTCCCAGTAAATATGCATGAAGGCAGTTCTTCAAGCACCCCCAGCTCTATGTAGGACGCTGGCTCGCCAGGCAAAGCAGCCGGCGCTCCCTGCCCGGCCCTCGGGGCTGCCGGGGAGCTCGGAGCCGGCACCGAGAGCCCGGAGCCCCGCGCGGCGCCCCTGCCCCGGAGCTGGGCGCGATCCGGGCTCCCCACCGGCGGTACTTACTGCATTCTCCCTCCACATAGTTCCAGTTTAAAGATCCTCAAAGTCATTTCAGTAGATTCCTTTGCAAACAATGAAGTGGAAAATAGGTCCCTTAACGCCTGGATTTCATCCTGCAACTTGTTCCCACCGCAGTAAATAGCAGCCCGGCAGCTCTTTATCGCTTGAAATCCCGCATGATCAAGTTTTAGCAGAGCCATTGCAACTGAGATTCGCTCTTTACTTTTGGCAGGAGGCATTTAAGCATCTTCATTTTTTTTTTTCTCTTCTTTTTTTTTTTTTTTTCCCCTCTCTTCCCTCTTTTTAAATCGCGATGTTGCCGCAGCAGTTCCCCAGGACGGACGGCGGGCGCGGAGCTGCTCTCGGCTCCCGGGAAGCGGCGGGGACTGCCCGGGCTCCGGGAGGTGCGGCGGGCTCCACCCGGGGCCGCCTGCGCGGCGCTGCGGGCGCGCTCCGCTCCGCCGCCCCCGGCACCGCCGCCCTTGCAGGGGCGCAGCTCCCGGCCGCCCTGCCACAGCCGGAGCAGCCGCTCTGGATACTTTGAAGGCTTCTCCCCCACCCCACCCCCCCCGCCCCGCTCTGCTTGCACAAGCACCAGCGAATGAGTCAGACGCAGGCAGCCGGGGGAGGGGGTGTCAGATCTGGGGGAACGGCGAGAACACCCGCTTTGGGGCACAGGAGCGGCAAACTCGAGCGCTCTCCCCGCAGCAGCAGCCCCGGCCAAAGGTTGGTAGCCCGGGAAACCCCAGAGTGCTCTCCTTTCCCTTGGTGCAGGGGCTGTCAAGCAGAAATCCCTGCCGTGGGGCTCGGGGGAATGAATGTGGAGCAGCAGCTTACACACTAAAAGCAGCCCTGAAAGCTCCAGACAGCAGCCAAATATCACAAAAAAGCTCTGTAGAAGTTGGCTCCATCTGCGCATCCCTGCTGCTCCATCCTCCTTTCCACATCCCCCATTTCAGAGCCTGTTTCCCCATCTCCCATTCCCCTCTCACAGCCCCGGTGTCGGACCCACCTGGCCTTAGAGCAATTCCTGCCTCCCTGGCCACACCAGAGCCCACCTCAACCTCCCTCCACCACACACTGCTGTGCCTTCTCCCTCACTCCACTGCTCTCCTGCTTTTTCCTTTCCACCATCCTGCTCCAGCTGCCACAACTTATTTGGTTTAGCACAAATGAATGTGCCAGCTAAGTACCACAGAGGGATGGCCTCCTCCATGCTCCATCCTTTACAGCCATGTTCATTCCCACACTGAATACTTCAGAGTAAGGCAAAGTCACGCATTTTGACAGACCCCCCACTCCTATGCCAGAGGAAACTTTTGGGTTCAAATAGAGTAATGCCAAATGTTCACCCTCTGAAGTTTGCTTTTCACTACATTAAGACACAGAACACCAAGAAATCTCTCCCAAAGACATTTAACAACACATCAGCTTTACTGCTCTTGACAGTCTCATCATTGAATTCCCTGATAGGTCTATGCCTGGTTTTTTTCCTCCTTTGAAAGATCTCACCTCCTAACTTATTTAGGGATTACTTCCTCAGACATTACATTAGTCTTTCTAAGCAAAGCAATTAAGCAGTTTCAACTGCCTTCTTTTTTTTTTTTAATGTTTGATGTTTTAATGCATCTCTGCATTTCACCCTGGATGAACATTTTCCCCCTGTAAATATTACAGTGATGTTTGTCACGGTTACTGGAGATGAGGTTGCAGTTCCATCCTTGTGTAAGGGTTATTTCAGTGTTATCATTCAGGAGATTTACTGGAACAGCAGCAAAAACAGATTCAAAATCCTCAAATACAAGTGAAGTTCACAATGGTGAAAAACTGCAGCTCTAACATTAGCTTATGTTTAAAATATAAAGAGGCCCATGGTGTTTTTGGGAAATACTTAGGATACAATATACTTAGTACAATACACTGAGTCTAATGGTGTGAAAGACAATACAAGAAATATCCACATTTTCTAACTTCAGAGCTATATGATTTTCATTAATCTGAATTTAGAAATAGTTTAGTGTTATTTCCAAATATTTTCCCCAATTACTCTCATAAAATTTTGTGAAATATCACGATAAAAACAGTCCAAATTTACAAATTAGAATAAAACATATTAAAAGTTTGTGCAAACACAGTGGGATTAATCTTGGCAATACATATGCACTCTTCCCAAAAGCTTCACCAAATTCGAGCAGATTACTGCCCACAGAATTGAGCAAATGCTGCAAAATTAAGACTGCTGCTTTAATTGATATTCACACTCCATCTCTAGGTATATTTGCACAGTTTTAAACTGAAGAGCTGCAAACATGACAAGTCATCAATTTCACTCAGCAGAAACAAGAAAACAAAACCTGCATTTAAGTGCCTAACCCTGTAAATTTTGTGTAAGGGAACACTTACTTCAAAAGCACTATAACAAACACTCACACCCCTGTGCATGGGGCCCTGAGCATCTTCATGGACAGCACTTCTTCTGGGAGGCAGGTGGATGGTGGATTTATCCTTAAATGATTGCCTGCTCCACATGGGCAGCTCTGCACCTTTCTAAAAGCAGCTACAACACAAGTTTAAAAAGTTTATAATCGTGCGTTCTGAGGATATTTCCCACCTGAAGTTTCCCTACCAGGCCTGCCTCCTGCATAAACACACATTTAAAGGTCAGGAACTGTCTTCATACTCTGTCCCTTCTAAAATAACATCAAATTACAAAAAGGTTTCCTCTTTCTGAACATGGCCTGTTGCAGAGAGCACTTGCCAACAGAAACAAGCAGCCAAATTGCCAGGTACAGGCAGTGTTTCCAAGGCAGATTTCTGTCTCTGTCACTGACTCCTCAAGTGAGTGACACTAACTTGATCTCTAATTTGCTTTACTCTACCAGCTGAAAGATTCTTAACCTCAGAATGTTAGACAGCTAAATTAAAAGTCAAATTAAACCTCCAGATTCAGAAAACAACTCTAATTTTCCTCTTGCTTTAAGAAGTGCAGTTAAGTAAAGTAAGCTAAGTATAACCATGTTCTTTAAAAAACCAAAACTCTTCTCATTAAATTACACCACAATTAGTTTAAAAATACTTTATTAGAGGTCTCATTATTGCCACTCTACCAGCAATAGAGGTAGTCTTCTTTATAGTCTTCTTTGCAAGAGTTTAAGACAATTTGAGAGATCTCAAACAAATGGCAGATTTCCTCAATAATCCTTGCTACATGAAAACTCCATTGCAACAACTTCCTAAATTTAATGAAATAAAATGGTAATGAGATATTACAGGATAAGTTAAGGGAGATAAGCTCACTTGGAATTCTTTCCAAATTCAAAAATGCTTTAATGCCAGCAATAAACTGCTTTTACATTTAGTTACTATTGCTGTAACCATAACAATTTATTCATATGTTCTTTATCTTTCACAAATACCTGAATTTCACCTCCCCTGACAAATGTGTCCAACAGGAATCAAAAGTCACATTGAAGCAAAATCATTTTTCAGTACCACACAGGATCAGGTCTGAAATGGAACCACTTGACTCAACAAAAACTTAATGCACAGCAAACAAGGATACAGTAACATAAATTTACTCTTGGGAGGGCTGCAAAGTTAGTTACATGCTAAATGAAATCAAAGTAAAAATGGGAAAGAACTCAATTGTTTTCAAACTTGCTAAAACATTTTGTCACAGATGGCCCTCTTATTGAAAACTGGCATAGCTCCTCATTTGGCAGTGCTCTTCCTTGCACAATTTACCAAGTCATGCATGAAATGATGGCCTTGAGCTACTCTCAGTTGTGCAAAGGACATGAGCTAGCTGCTATGGAAAAAAAGAGGAGGCAGCATCACTGAGTGGAGCTTGGGGCTGTTACAGCACTTCAGCTTCTCTGGAAACAACCCCAGCAAGGAGGGAACACCCCAGGGACTGCTCAGCCAGAACTGGTCCTTTCCACCTCACTCTATCGGAGCTATTCAGGATTCACCAGCATTGGGGCTCTGCCTCTTTTGTAATCATCTTCCCATATCAAATTTAGCTTCAGATGTATTTCCAAACTCTTCTATGCAGCTCCCAAGAGAAATTCTTTTATATTCAAATCTAACTCTGAGGGTCAAAACAGAATTTCATCATGAACTCTGTGTTTTTAATTAAGGCAGCTCTATTATCAAAGATCTGTGTCACAGCAGTGCAGTCCTGTGCAGACTGTGTCAGTACCAATCCCATCACACACTGAACTGCCTGCACAAGGCCTGCGCTTCAGGGAACTGAATCAGGTAAATACTCGTTTAAGACTGCTTCTCTTCTTCCCTCGCTGCACTCCCCCATCAGAAATTGGGAAATATTCGTATATTTTCTAATAAAATCTTCCTGGAACAGCCAAGGAAACACCTGGCCACTGCATGGCCAGTACAGCTTATTCATCAGTGCCTACAGCAATAAAGGAATAGTCAAAAATTGACACTATTTATTTAGGGCCAAAATGTGATCTCCTAACCCTCACTGAATTTAGTAACTAAAGTGTTAAGCCTTTACAAACCAGAATTTTTTAAAATACCACTTGAAGCCTCCTCTTCAGCCACTCTGAGCCACACAAATCTGCCTCCTGTATCTGTTGTGGGCAGCATGATGAGCCTCCCAGCCAAGCAGTGACTGCCTTGTGTCAGTCTGCCTGAAGGATGCTCAGACTCTGGAAGTGTACAATGACAGCAGCAGTTTTGCTCTTGCCTCACTTGGAACATCCTGTGTGCTCCCACATTTGAGATGGTCTACCTTTATCTACCCTTTATCAGGATTTTATATACCTAAAAAGGCCCCTGTGTATATAGCTGATGTATATTTTCAGTTGTTTACCAAAAATAGGTTGAAGTTAGAGATTACTGTAATTTTGATCTTTTGATGAAACAACACTCATGTATTAGGTATTCAAGGGGCTGGACAGACTTGTTAAGTTTGAAAATAATTAGAAAAATACTCTATGAATCTTTAAGACAGGTGAGCTACTTGTCTTTACCAATATTAGTGCTAGTAAAATGAATTTTCATTATGTTATTTTATATAAAATTTGTTTTAAGATAAAGAAATTACTACTTATGACTGATAAGAGCCAGCAGTGACCCCTCACACATTGTTCATTGGCAGAAACTTGTTTGCTAAAAGAAAGTTGTACTGAGTGGGAAGCACCAAGATGCCTACACTGCATCTGCTTCTCAGTGCTTCACTAAGCAAATTCTTAGGGAGTTGAGACTTTTCTAAATCTAGAAAATCAAATTTAGTAAAGGTCAGTGGAAGCTTCTTATCAAAGTTACCTCAGCTCTAGCTGGAAGACATTTTTAAGATGAGTAGTATTTTGCTCCCTGCATCCAACCCATCTCTCAATTGCAGGCACTGGCTCTATTAAAACTAGGTGCTAAAGGCTTATGAGACATCTGAGCCAGTAGGAATAGATCCAAGATAGAAAAATCCCCCTTGAACTTAAATTACAGTTCCACATGATGAGTCAGAGCCTTCTGTCACCTATTTCTGCCACACAGGCTACATGGCTTTTGTTCATATACAGGAATGCTATTGAGCCACTTGAGTATGAGCTTTCTTTGAAGTGCAATTACCATGGTGTTTCTAGGTCCTGCTTTTTATCTGCTCTTGCTCCAAAGGAACCCCATTTTTAGCTTTCTGTAGAAAGAATGCCTCTTGTTTTTCCCTGCCCAAGGAGAATTCCAGGCTGCAGTGATAATAATCACAACTGTGATTACTAGCAGATTTAATTAGTTTCATTTAACTGTATTTTCAAACTTTGACTTAATCTCACTGGTGGAAACAATGAGCAAGACAAAGGAGCTTTTTTAATAAAATAACATATTAAAACATTTTTCTCCTACCTAAAATGCAGGCTTAGCTTACCCAGGTGACCACATTTCTAGGAACTGATAACCATATCCAATTATCACAGTCCTGGAATGTCTTCCCAAGAAAAACAAATGCTTCTAAACTCTTGTCTGACTGATGGACAGTTCAGAAACCTAAAAGAACTGGCTTCTGCTTCTTAGGGGAGGAAGGTCAAATTGGATGGAAGAAGCAAGGATTCAAGGATTTTTTTCAGGAATGCTCTCTTTTCTACTTGCAAGTTTACTCGTTGAATTAATCCTGAGGAGGAGACATACCTTTTGTTTGTGGTGCTCTCTTTACAGCCAAAAGATACAGGTTTAAAGAGGTCTTTTCCCAAAAAAGTTACTGTCAAGAATCCTATTCTTCCCTCCTGTCCTAATGGGACAAAAGAAAATAATTCTTGTATGAGTTCTGCAAAGAAAGGTCAAGGACTGGGAAGCTCCTGGTTCTCCAGGTGACACAGGATATATTCAAAGTTACTTTGAGAAAGAATTCAAGTTCAGAGGCTAAGTGGATCCTACAGGTGGGAGCCTCAGTTACACCTGGGAGGAGGATGCTGACTGCAGACTTGGCTTGCAGTGTTGCTGTTCTCTGATATTTCCAAGCTAGGTCAACATTCAAGACAATTCCACCCACATTCAGTGACATAAGTAACTTGCACTAAGATTTGTGTTGTTTTGGTATTTGAATAGAAATGCCTAAATGCATTTTAAATTTTTATGAAGTGCATCCTCTCTGATGAGCTTTATAATAGCCATTAAGAAACATAAAAAGCAAAAAAAAAAGTTATTTTTTCCAAATAACAAGCCTTCTATGAGTTACTGGAATGACTTCATAAATGTGACTTCATTAGAGCAACTTAAATGGGTACAAATTAAACCTATGCTTACATTAATGACATTCTTTGCATTGAGATCAACTCCTTTTCTAAATACCATCTGCTAAACAAGATCTGATATATCAACACAAGTATTAAACTTCTGAAACTCATGAGATAGTCAAGTATATGCTGAAGTATATATTTTGAACTATAAATATCCTGTTTTGTTTTACCTGACCATATACATACATGACAAACATTCAGCAACACTCAAACACGTGCAGGATTAGGGGTTTTTAAGCAACGATTATATATATGAATCATCTAAAAATATAAACATCTGAAGTTATTTCACCAACTTATTGAAAAAAAAAATCAGTCTCAGAGGCATTTTCTGGAATTAATGTAATTGCTTAATTTTTATAAACCAATTAACTGTAATCTCACTCGGCAGACGGCTGTGTGCTATCTACCCTCACACAACTATTTCTGTTCCCACCAGTCCTTCTATCATACAGACTCCAAAATAACTGTGATATATGTAGGAACAAGAATATTGCTCCAGTTTAAAACCTGCCAGATCTTATCTTTCATCTGCGAAGATCAGACAGATTTCTTGCTTTCTTGATTTTAGCCAGAAAGCTAAAATGATGGAAGATAACCAAAAAGATAAGACTTTCTTTTCAGACTGCCTTGCTGAGTGGGGAACAGTGCCCTCTTCCAAGGTACACAACACTGGACAAGGGTTCAGGAGCTGCTCCATCTGTCTTTATCTTGTATTTGCCTTCACCTTTAAACAGACTCTCCTATCAAAATCCAAAAATTTTAGTATTTGCAGGACAAACAACATTTTCTTATGCAGTATCCCAAGGAGGAGATACTGAATGCAATACCTATATTCTTTTAAAAATTTCAAAACACACTGTGTTTATATTCATCCCAAATGTTAAATAGCCACTTAACCTTAGTGATCTCACTGTTGTACTAGCTCACGGATTTGTTTCATGGTTCCAAGTTCTCCTTGATGCAAGTCTGAAAACTTGAAACATCATATTTTTTACCAGCTGACTTCTCATCTCTGCTGGTTATCAGGATTCATCCTTGAACGCAGGTGAAAGAGCTCTTCATCCCAAACACTTCAAGGCTCAAAAACAAAATGAAAAATAGACTCTGTGTTTACTCTTTGCAGAATTTTCAGCTTTCATTCTTATCCCAGTTGAACAAAATGTTTTTTAATAACAGTAATTTCTAGACTGGCTGTTTACTCCAGGAGTAAGTTATAAGGTTGAAAGGCGTGAATTTTTTTTCTCAACAATCCCATTTTTGGGGATGAGACAGGGACATCTTAATGCTCTGAGTTAGGATTAGGCTGAGTTTTCAGATGGGAGGCATGGAGTAGGGTTTAAGCAGGTCATTTTAACCCTCCATTATTTTGAAAACATCTTCCTATAATTTACAGGGGCTCTCTTGGTGCTTTCACCTTCTGCAAACCTTTATCAGCTCCACCAGTGATTAGCATGAACAGCTACAAAACAATATTTACAGATGTTCATCTTAACTCATCTAGAACATCTGCTGAACTTGCTCCAGTTCCATGCCCTGACAAACACTATGGTATTTGAAAAACAAATTCCCTGATGCTGACAATGCGTTGCTGTTTATCATAGCCAGTTCTTCCTGATTTAGAGTCATTAAAACATCACCAGCATCACTTACACAGGCAATTCCAACTTCAGTTTTACTGAAGAGACTACAGGAGGATAGAGAGACCCCCAGGAGAAATGCCCTCCAAGAATCTTAGTGGGGCATATTCTGAAGGAAAAAAAGAACACCAAGCTATCCTCTGAATGACAAAGATTTCTATTCCTTAAGAGATTCACTGAAATTACGTATATGCAAAACAGTACTATCTCAAAATCTATCTTGTCATGCACACAGTGTAATGTATATACCCCAAATATACCCCATCTCATCAGGCTAGATGGTTGGGTAACTTTGATAATTTTCCTTTTGATAATGTTTCTTTTGAGAATTTTTCTTTTACCCAACCAACCAGACTAGGTCCAGGAAAGTTTGATACTTTCAACACATGTAAAGCCTCCATATTTCTCTTAGAAGCTTTGAGATAATCTGCATCTTACCTTGATCTACACCTATATTTTGTCTCTGAATTGTTAACTCACTGCAGTGGAGCTTTGGCAGGTCCAATGTCTTCACCAGCACAACAACAGTTCAGTAAATAAAAGTGTATTTTACTCCCTGAAGTTCAATTAACTGCTGAGTTAAACCTCATATCAAGATGATCAATTAAGGCACTTAGACTGTTGAGAGGAAAGCATAGGGAGGAATAAAGCTCAGTTTCTAGGGATAACTGAATAGTATTTTCTCAGATTGATTTCCAAATAAGTTAATTTTATAAATGTGAGGAATAAACACACACCACAATGTTTATAATGACAACAATATAAACATTATAGTATGAAGCACTCAATTTCTAAAAGAAAGACTGAAAAGGTAATAAATTTCTTCTTTAAAAGACAAATTATTAATTATCTATAAACTCAGCAAATATTTTACTGATAAAGTGCACCAAGGGGTTTATTGCAGAAAGGAACTGTTTCCCTTATATTTCTTACACTGAAATTACTTTTTGTGTATTCCTGCAGAAAAGGGCACAGGTCATTACAATCTGATTTACCATTCAAAATAAGGTCTGATTTAACGGTTTTTCAGTTAGACCAAGATGCAGACTCAACCTACAAAGCCATGTCTCAAACCATGCCCTGCAGCAGCTAAATACACACACTACCAGGGGTCACACACAGACACATTCCAGTGACTGCAGAGAACCCAGCCCATCCTGCAGAAGGACAGGCACACTGAAGGACTGCACATCCATCACCTCTGGAGCACGGGATTGTTAATCTAACCACATGAAGTCATGGCTATTCTTAGCATCCAGTACGTCACTGTATAAAATGCTCCTCTTGAAGTGTCATATGCTCAGGGTAATTTACTTCATTCACAAGAGCTTCTGAATAGTTAAAGCTCTGGCTAAATCCCAAAACTCCTCTATGACTACTCTTATCAAGCTGAACAGCATCCCAGTGTTCGACCTCCCTCTGAGAAAAGGAAAGGGAACAGCAGGATATAATCCACTCCCTAAAATGGATGGAAAGATGGTCTAGAAGTCAAAGGATGTTAAAACTACTCAAGGGGACAAAAAGCAGCTCCATACATTGCCTTGCATGGCAATTACCTAAAAAATGCTGCATGTCACCCAAGAACAGCAGTCTTGCATAAGCACAGAGCAACTGCACAGTGCACCTTGTTCTATAGGAAAGGTAAACTTAGAACTCCAGTCAGTCATTTCAGCAGTTACCATGCCTTCCATGCAGCACAGGGATGACTAAGCTCGTTAAAATTGTCTTCCATACAGGTTGCTTATAGATTCATTGGAACTAATTCCACACAGTGAGAATTCTTCCATCCCTATGTGGTGTAAATGCCACTCTTTGAGTCTCTTACACTTCTGTAGGCAGCAGTGAAATGATTCACTGAGACCTAAATTGCCCTCAAATCAAGCACTTAACATTGTCTCAGGCTAAGTTTAAAATCCAGGCCTGCCACTGTACTGCAGTTTCTCAGTTGGATCTAGAGCACTCATCTATAATGTTTCCTAGTTTGACACTTCATTTAAATCCTGTTGCATGAGCTAAGGAAAAAATCTCAGTGGTTCTGTTCAAGTGTCAAAAAAGGAAGTTCAGAATGATACCAAACATATGATTGGGACATATTTGTCCTCAGAGCAAAACTCTAGCCACTAGATAGAAAAATTCCCCCCGTCTGTACCATTATTTTGAGATAATTAGTTGGATAGAACAACAAGGAAAACAGATTATTCTAGTCAACTGCATTATTTTGAAAAATAAAGTCTATCCTACATGAAATAATCCAAAGCTACATTAAGCATAAGCAAGTTATTTTAGTTGGATTCTGCATGGAAACCACATTGAAAACTGGGTTGAAGATTTCCAGTGCACAGCTATATTTATATTGTTTACACAAAAACTATTTGAGGAGCTATCCACATAGTGTCCACATCAAATTACTTTGTCAAGGTATGATCTGTAACTACTCTTGAGTCATTAGCATGCAGCCTTGATTACTTAGTAGACATCTAACCACAGGAAAGGAAAACAAATCACATTACCTCGTGCTGATTTAAAAATTGTTACTGGTGTAATGTGATGTAAACTGACAATGCATTGCAGTTCCAGCACTGCATTGCATCAGAGGTGAAACAAGCAGGCGAAGAAACAGAGCTAAGAATAGCACATTTAACCCTTCAGCCACAGTCACAATAAGCAGCAAACAGAAATTAGGCAGAGCATAGATAGCACTGAAGAAATCCCCTGATTTAGGTCCTTGCCAGACTAATCTGCTGGGGCATGGGAACATTTATAGAACATAACAGCCATGCAGTCACAGCATGTGTGCACATGAGCTGCCCCCAAGTACTCTGAAGTGCACACACAAGCAAAACAAACACATGATGCTTCCCTCCTCCCCTCACACTGGTAAAACACTACATCTCAAACCCTCTCTGAATAGAGACCAACATTGCAGTTCACTTCTTGGAGTTTTGAAGTGCTTTGCTTTGTCAAATTGGGATTGCTTTATTTCTCCTGATGCTTTTCAAATCAGTTTGTGAAGGCTGTGGGCATAATCTCTGACCCTTGTCATCTACTTAAGAGCATTCCAAATTTCTAAGTAGAGCTGTATCTTTTTTGTCTTCAAAACTTTACAATTACATCACTGTCATAGCCTGTCTGCTAATTTCTGGATGGAAACAAAAACAAGGGACATCAAACAGATACCACAGGAGTATCCCTCTCCTCTACACACAGAGCTTGAATAAGATTGTTCAAGTTTTGGCTGCCATTCCCCAAGTCATACCTGAGTTTACATTTTCATTCTCCTATATAAGTTTTAAATTCATGTGGTTTTTCCTGTATGAGATTTTGAAGAAAGCCTTGGAAAGGAACCTGAGGTACAGCCAAAGCAAGCTGAGTCTCACTGAAACACAAGCTTCAGCTATTCCACATTTTTCTAAGTATTAGTGCCATCACTTGTGATGAACCAACTCTTTGTATGACAAAACAAACAGAAGAATCTTTTTATCAACCACTTTTATCCCACTGCCTCAGCCCTGGGACCATGGATTAACTTCATTGGGTTCGAATTTGCACCTCAGCTCTGAAAATTGCCATCACTTTAAACAGATGAAAGGGCACAAAGTGGAAGGGAAAGATGGTGCAGCACATGCCCAGAACCTAACCTGTAACTCCTAACTCTTCCACATCACTTCCTTCTCTTCCAGCAGATGAGCATATGTGTAATCAGTGTGAACCAAACTTACCCTGCCTTTACAAAAACATTTAAAATTTATGGCTCAGAGAAGCCAAGTGATCTCTGTGCAAAAGTCAGGACAGAAGAGAAAACATTAATGTGTGGAATTGTCTTTAACTAGAGGTATGTTCCCCACTTCTTGTATTTAAGCATCTCACAGTCTCTCAATACAGTTATTCACAAAACTCTTCTAATGGAGAAAAGGAGCAAATGTTTTTCCATCAGCTTTCTTGGTGATGAGTCAGTCTCCTTTTTCCTCAGCTTCTTTATCCTTACATAATATTACATAATAATATAGAAGTGTTCTATTTCCCATCAAGGAATATCTTGCATGTTTTTAAACACATTAAAGCAGATTTACTTTGAAGCTTTGAATTGTTTGTAGCTTCCCCCAAAAGAAGCATTGCAAATATTGCTGTGTAAATGAAGGATATTTTCGGTTCAGTGGTTAGACCAAGATAGGAAAACAATTTTGTACACTTTAAACCAAAACTTGACTTTGAAGGAAATGCTAGGATATTAGCCTTTAAATGGCTATTCAAGGAAGATAACATTGTTTCAAAAACAACAGGTCAAAGTTATTTAGGTCACAACTGGACAATTTAAATAGGATTAAATAGCAATATAATACCTTTGACTGACCCAAATCTGTATCTACTGAATAAATAAGTGGCCAGAAAAAAAGTATGTCCTAGTTCTACTCTTAAGTAGAATGCATTAAAAACTTCTTTCTTTATGCACCCCTTTTACTGTCCTAACTTCTCCAGAAAAATGCTGATCCTGTAGGATCCCAGCACCTGCAGAGAAGGCTCCTCTGCCTTCCTCATTAAGTATTTTGAGGAGATCAGAGAAAGGATTAATTGTGTTAACCACTGGAAGTACACCATAGCATTTATCCTACAAGCCTTTCCACCTGGGAGGGCAATCTCTGTGCATTGACTATTAAATACCTTTCTCCATTAAATACCTTTCTGCAGTGTTGGGAATGTTAACCACTAGCTCTGATGTCAGAGAGTATGAATAAACAAAATTGCACTTAAAAATGCATTAGCTGTATAAGGAATATGACAGATTCTATATCCCAGGAAGAGAAGGCATAATTTATACAGAATTCCAATAGACAATGAGCTCCATGTTAAAACCTCGGAGCAACAGGAGCAATGTCACCATAGCAAGTTCAAATTTTGAAGCAAGTAAGCAAAGGGAAAGGAAATTCAACATTTTATTTTAATCAGCATATATATACTTTTAAGAGACCTAATAACATCAGCAACTCCAAGATGCAATGATCTTATTATTACAGAAGGGACACAAGATCAGTTTATTTATAAGATTACCATGGACACTTACAACACATATGAATATTTTTAATTGTTGTGATTCACAATCTCAAGAAATTCTTCTACCAATGAGCAGATTTTCATTTTATGTAGTAACACTATAATAAATGAATGTAGACTGAAGGAGATCAGACAGTTTCTCTTCACCATGTTCGTTTCTGCTCTTTGAAAGCTGTAACAGTATTTCTAGATGTCACCATCCTGCACAAATTGAAAATGCAAGACTGAGCCATAAGGAACTACCAGTGCTTAAAGCTGCTGAGAAGGTCTGTAGAGCTTCATTTGGTAAAGAAGAGTAATTTGTTCTCAACTCATTGTGTTTGTAATGGATAATTCCCCCCACTCCATACTTGAAAAGCTGCATTTAGGGCTCTTTTGTTTGTTTGTTTTGCCCTAGTTTCATTATTACAAACTATTGCATTTGGATCAGCTTTTGACCTAGATCCAAAAAATGGATATTTCTAAGCAAGAGCTCACATATTCTCAGTGACAGCCACAATTCTGGGACACAAGCTCAGATTAATGCAGAGAGGGGAGAAAAGTACTGGGAAGTAGGTAATGACATTTCTTCAAGCTAATCTGAAACCAAAAGGGACAATGAGCAAACACAAAAACCACTAGACTTGTAATGAAAAAACAGGCAAAATCAGTACATCAGCTGTACTAAATAGATACAATCCAGAATGCTGCATTCAGAGCCAGAAGAAATCTTTTTGCTCAGCAGGAATGAGAAAAGGTCTACAGCAAGAGCCTCCTGTTAAAAACCTAAACCACGTATGACTTAATTTTCAGAACTAAAAGGATAGCAGAAAGTCACTTATCTAATGGTTTGTTCAGAAGCACAAATTTCTTCAGCTAAACAAAAAGTCAGTTTCCACACAATCAGTCCCAAAACCCAGCAGATAAAACAGATGGGTCACTGGCCATTCACAGCCCATTTCCATGATATGCATTCTTGTGCTCTATAAATAACCAAGTAGGGACACCTGCTGCCTGGCAATGCACTAGAAGTGCCTCTGTGCTTTTCTACTTTCATCATGTTCTTTATGGATAAGGGATAAAAAGGGATAAGCGCAATTAAAAAATAAAACTTTTTCCTTTCTAAGACAACACATATTCTGCCACTCCAGCCTCAATACAAGCAGCAAACATGTGCCACCCATTCACTTGGCTGAAAAATGTTCATCTCCCACATTAAACATACTCAGGGAATTCATAGTGGGGGGATGGGATTATTTTATTTTCATTTTATTTCTCCTTCTGGTAGTTGCACTGAAATCACTACTAAATTGCTACTTATCCTTCAAGCACGCATATTCATTCTACTAAATATTACTTACTTTGTTGTTTAAAATTTTAAGTCAGAAAATGTCATTCTGTAAAAAAAAAGAAATTGGAGGGTGACTCTGGCCAATGAATTCATTCTTTCTGAAAAACCCATAGGAGCCACTGTTTAGGGTAAAAGACAGATAATTTCTGGTGGACCTGCCAAAGGCAACTGTGGCCTTCTGTTGTGGACATGAACAAGCTGGTGAGGCAACCTGCTTTCCCAGGATTTCATTGTTTATTTGTTCCAAACAGCTCACCCATGTCTTTGTGACATTTGTGAACAATAAGGATAAGAGCACATGAAATCCACTGAGCACGGGCAATTGGGGAGAGGAAGAGATTTCTGCCACTGAACATTTCTGCCCAATAAAGTGTTTCAGCTGGGCATGTCCCACAGCTGCATTGCCCAAAATCCAAGAGTGAATATTCTTTCATAATGCAGACAAACAGTCGGCACTACCTGCCAAAAGCCATTTCTATCTTCTTTATTTCTTTTATTCCAGCCACTCATACCTTTTTTCAGATCTGGATGAAATAACTCCTCCCTCTCAAGATTTACAACCTCAAAACCCATCCATCCTTCTTCAAGCATCTTACCTCCCACTCAAATATCATCTTTTTGCTTTGTTTACTTTAGATGCTTTTCTTTCAAACTCCCTAACATGTTTTCATGTTGAGCTAATCAACTTCATTTTCCTTTTGGTTTGTTTTCTTCTCCCAGGGTTACTCACTATCTACCTACCCTTCTCAATTGATAACAGAAAGAACATACCAGAAATTTCTCAAAAGGCTGCTCTTCTGGAAAATAAATATTTCCATTGGGAATATCAGCTCTAATTTAAAAAATAAAAACCAAACATAATCCACTTTTCCAAATTCCCAGTCAGAAACAGTAAATGGCCCAAAAAAGAAAACACTTTACTGACCTAAAATACAAAACCTCTGATTCAAAGCCTCAATTTACACAATGCTGCAGAGCCTGACTCCCAGTTTCAGAGCTCTGGAAGAAAATGGTTTTTATCTTCATGCAGAACATGAAAAAACAGTATCAAAGTCTGGAACCAAATTATGCAAAATGAGAAAGCTTCCTGTCTTGCTATACTAACAGTTAGCTACGATTTGAAGAGAGAAGAAAAAAGGAGAACCTAGGCATAATCAAAATCCACATTCTTCACAGCCCATACAGGCAGGAAGAATTTAGTCTTCACTAATGACTCATGCAAGTCTCCCTATAATCCCACTCTTGCCTTCTTCTCCAACATTCTATGTGCTGTATCTATTTGTTACATGCATTTTATCAATTTGCTTACGTAGAAACTTCTTTTCTAGCACATACTTATAAAGTTAATACACAAATAAAAATGAATACATCAAACAAGCTGCAGATGACTATTTCCATATTTGCTTCCCATCCTGCATCAGGAGTTGCCCCCAAACCAATCTGTCACACACAACCTAAGTCATTTATCATCATTTGGACTGTCAGCGCAATTCCATGCAAAATTAAGTGCCAATGCAACTAAACCCTTTAAGACTAACTAAGTTTAAAATCAGCCAGCATACACTCATTCACACCACCAACAGTGGCATTAGACCAGCTCAAAGTCACAGACTAATGCCCTTCAACCTGCAAGGAATTCTGGCCAAGATCAATAGTAATATCCTATATTACAAAATAAGATCTTGATTTTTCTGCTTAATTGTTTGAGCAAAGAGTAAGTATTTCCCCTTCAACAAAGTCATTTACAAAATGAAAAAAGTTACTGTTCTATTATTAAAAAATAATAAATCTGGTAGTCCGGTGTCTCCACATTGACAAATAATTATATTGAAAATCTAAATGCTGAGATTTTCATAACTGCAGAGCATGAATGTCACAGTTAGCAGTCACTTCAGGTAACTGCGATTGCTTTACACACTCCTGATCCAGTACTGATTCAGCAGCACTAGAAAACATCTATTTACTACTAAAGCAGTTGGGAGACAGGTATAATGAACCATTCTAATTAACACTTACTCATCACAACAACATGGATAAAGCATTTTCAAAGGTTTATTTTCCAGCTACGAATGAGCTCGTTTTTAACAATTTCTTTAGCTTTTGTAAATTAATTTAAGAGCATTCCCAACCTACATTTAATACCCTGTCCTTATGGTCCCAGCTGAAATAATGTTTTAGAATGAAAGATGGATGATGCCCTTCAGTGGATGGGGTGCTGAGCATTGCCCAGGTGCATCATTCACACCACAGAGCATTCTGCAGCTGGATTTGCATTTCTTCTGTGCCATGCAAGGGACACACGCAGTAAAATGCCACTGACTAATGGGAAGTTTCTCTATTTTATTCACAGGACAAGTAATAAAGCGAAAGGGAATTAATTTGCATTGCTTAAGGATTTTACTCCCTAGCTGACTTCTCCTCTCACTTGGATGCACTTACCTGTATGGAGAGGCACCAATAAAGCAAACTCTCTGGAGAAGGTTCATGGATATTACAGGTTCCAGAGTCAAGCTCTGTGGTAACTGGTAAAGCAAGAGACACCTCAGAACAAATCTTCACTTCATACCCATCCAGACCAAAAACTATTAGGAACACCACTTAGTAGCATTTCTATTTTTGCTATGTACAATCTGAGGCAGTTTTCAAATCAGCATTTCAAATCAGAGCTTCTTCTCAAATTCAATATAGATTTCACCTAAGTAACAACTGAAATGTGAATCCTTGAGCTTTCTATACACCCTTTCTAGGAAACAACTTGTATTTTCTCCAGAAAAGATTTTATGTATTTTTCAGGCCATGCCTTACTTGGGTCATTATTACATTTGGTTTTTTATTTTTTTTTCTTTTTTTGGCCCAGGGTTGGGGTTGGGAGTTGCTAGTGTTTGAATTTTGATATTCACCTATTCAGTAAAGGGAATGGTGAAGATTTCCACCACTGCTTATTCAAGAATTAACAACGTTTGGAGTCACATCAGTTAAGAACACTGATATTTAAGAGACCCTAATTATAAACTCATTCAGAGTCTAAGAAATTGAGTAATAATTTATATTTTTGTTAAGCCCTCAAATTTAAAGCCTAAATTTAGTAACTTGCCTCTCTCTACTGTGTATTACTTTATTACACATGCTTCATTCTGTTGCTAGTTGCAGCTTAGCTATTTCTCACATAGAAGTATATAATTATAGAGACCTTCTTCCAAATGTTGTACTAAGACCTTTAAGAAGCATGTCAGAAACGACTGTCTCATCTAAAGCATTTGAGCCTTGCATGAGATGTAAAAGCAATAGATTTTTGTATTTTAGAGTTAATCAAATGCTTTATATTGGTATGAAAAGGTACATAATATCAGATACATTAAAATAAACAGTTAATTAATTGCTCTTTCTTTGTCTTTAGTAAAGGGTCAAAACCAACATCCTTCACAAACCTCTTCCTCCTTCTCTTGTCCCTGTGCCCACAAACCCACAGTTCCAAGGAACTCTAGAGCCTTGGGCAAGTACCATGAAAGTAGCCCTGCTGCCTGTGGAAAAAGGTACATGACAGACATTTTGGAGATTTCATTTCCTCTTCTTGAAGTAAATTTTCTTGACACATGTTGTTTTTTTTTTTAAAATGAGAAAAGGCCCTAAAAACCCGCCAGATATTCTAGTGAGCTGCCAACAACTGATGCTACATAGTGTATCAAGAGTTTAGGAAGCTTCAGTGACAGCACATGCTACATCAGCTTCAGGAATCTGGTATACAGAACCCTCAATAAAACATTACAAGTTGTGCAACAGCAAAGCCTCAATGTTTATTTAATCTCAAGAGAATTTCTGGCACAATGGTTAACTCCACAATCGCTGTCAATAAATTTACTTCTTCATAGCAACATCAAAACTCAGGCAAAGAAAAGAGCAGTACAAAAAAAAAAAATGGCCAAAACCAGAACCATCAATGTTTTGGGTAATTTCCAAGCATAAAGAAACCCATTGAAAATTAATATCTGAATGCTTTAAACTACTCTGCTTAGAAAAGAAAATGAATGGCAGAAAATTGCTGAGGAAATTTCATTGATAAATCAAAGCATGCCCACTGCTCCCATGACCTGAAGTACATTATCACAACTAAACCCACCTGACATACCTTCAAACAATCCAACCCATTTCCTTCTAGAACTATGGAAACAGTAACTTGCTATTCCTAAAACATGGCAATCCTTTTTACACTACAGAACTCCCATCAGTCTAGTCTCCCATCAGTCACCTCATCCTTAGCTTCAATCTTTGGGCAGCAAGTTCATCTGTAAACTAACTGCTTTATTTTAATTCTGAGGCAGTAAGATGAGTCAGGGAGGTTGGCAGGCAGTCAGTCTTCACTGACCTGTAAGCACAACAGGAATTTTAATTCCCACTTCACTCATTTAGCTGACCCAATCCTCAACAGCACACTTACTAATTACAGTTTTAAATCCTGTAAAGGGGTTTATCCTTTATTATAATAGCCTATTACAAACACAGAGCTGTAGTGTTAAACATTTTTGGAAAACTGCCTCAGTACCAGTTTTTCAGACAGTATCTGCAGTTCTTCCATAAACATTAAAGCATTATTCTCTTCACACAGCACATTAAGAAAGGCTATAATTAACTTTGTATCAAAAGCATTGCCAAGGTCTTCAAGAGAAGTTAGCATTTTTTTAATGAGATATGAAAAATTAAATATTCAGGATTTTTCCTGAAAATGAGATCCCTTCTCTTACACCTTTAAACAAGCTCTCAAGAAAGGAACACACAGAAGAATCTCAACTGTATTTGAAAAAGCTCCTAGCACATCCATTAAATTAATAGAGATATCAGAACAGAGATGTCAAGAAAACAAAAAGCATAAACAAGAAGATGCAAAAACTATTTATGGACTGTCTCTTCTCCGCAGAACTTAAGGGAAAAGGTGCTTTTACTGTCTTCTGTATCTCACACTACAGAAAGCACTGGAACACTCTGTGTTGAGTTTCAGGGGCTTGTGTTTGAGCTTGAGGTTTTGGGGTTGGGGTGAGGGTGGGGGGTCCATTATTGAGATATACAGGAAAACTGAAATCAGCTTCCCTTCAAATTGTGGTTGTTTGCCCCCAGAGCAGCCAGGCAGCAAACTGGAGCTGTGAGGATGGAGCCCACAGCCCCCACTGCCATGGGAGCAGCTCTGTGCCAGGCCAGAGGCTGAGCTGAACTCAAAACAACATTCAGCAAGATTTTGTTGGCCTGCATCAAATCCAGCATTATATTGCCATTGCTAGTCAGAAATCACAGGCTTCTCATGAACCCATCCTCTCAAACCCCAGGAGAGGTCTGGACTTGTCTTGGTCTGTCTGGAGGCCAAACAGGAGGTGCTGTTGCTGGTTTTAGTTACAGCTTAGCTTTGTGCAATTGTGTGGTCTAAGACATATTGTTACAGTAACTGCAAGATATTCCCCTGATTAATGTAGCGCAATAACAGTTTATTCTAGAATAAAATATTTACAACACTAGAATAACAATGAGGTATTGAGCAGCTCAAGATGACAAAGGGCTTGAAAGTACAAGCACAGGAAATTAAAGGAGGTCTCAACTACATTCAGATCATGAAGAGTTGATTACTGGTCCTTAAACATGTGCAAGTTTCAGGGCTGGGTAAAACCAGATATGACAACAACCTGAAGAATAAGCACCCAATATATATTGGGTATGCCATATTTATTACTTTTGGGAAGTAATGTGTGGAAGTAATCAGCTGTAATGTGGAATTCCAGACACATGAAGAAGGACTAAGGGGTAAGCATGCACTAACAGCAGGATCAGCCCCAAGAGGGTCCTACAAGAAAAAGCCAGCATCATCAGTACCAGTTTCCTTCCTGTGAAATCTTGCCAGGCTGTCACTTCCCTCCCATTCCTTGTTGAGGAAAGCTGCACCTCCTGACCTTGGGACGCAGAAGGGTGGCAAATGGATGAATAAAAAAGCAGGGGGGAAGGAGGTAGATACAAATGTGCATGGAATAATAAGTTTAACTGTATCATGACTGAGACTTTTTCTACAACACTACTCTCTCTGAAATACTTAGTCCTAAGCTAATAATAACTCTTTGATTAGACTATCAAGACTTTAATTAGCCTAACAAACTCCTGGCTTTGCCTTTGCATATGAAGTGTTTCTTCAGGCCACAAGCTGCACAAGATGCAGTGCAGGAATTCATGCAGCCAGAGGGAGAGTGCACCTGAAGGAATGATTTCAAAAGGGGAAATCCTGAGTGCCAGCTTCTATTTCAAAGCCTCCTCATAAATTTCTAGTTAAACAGTCAAATAAAAGGCATCATTTCATAAGCAGTTGCATCACTGATAATAAATGTTTTAATTTCAGGGTTTTTCTGCATATGAATGAGGTATCTAAAAGTAGTTAAAATCACATATAAAGGGTTGTATTTTTATTACTCAAGAACAAGTACGCAAACTGCTTATTAGCACCAAAATTAAACTGACTTAACATTTATCTCTAAATGAAAATCTGATAGCAGCTGTGCAGTAAAGACACTTATTAATAAACTGAAGCTGATTTACTTCCCTAGTCATGTACAGTATCCATTTTGGAGATACACTTAAGCATCTCTTGATTTTCTTATCCTACTAAAAAAACCAGTGCCTTGCTGATCTTTGAAAAGTGGGAGTTGACTTGAAACACTGTCCTTGAAACAATACATGGGGTTTTGCAGAAACACCTGGCAACATTGTTCTGTTTTTACATAAGCTTTCCTACTGCTCTGGAGAGAATAGTGATTAGCATACATATGAGTATGGGCTGACATCAGCATTTATGCTATCAAGTACAAAAATGAAATACAAGCATGATAAGCAACAATTTTATATTTACTTTAGAGCAGTCAAATATCAATAACAAAAGCTACCTGATTATTCGAAATAGTGTTCAGGTTAGTGGATTTTCGGGGTTTTTTGCAGAGTAGTAGAGCTAATGGGCTTCTCTTTTCACAGCCACATCAATTTTTTCTGCAAGGAAGTTTGTTCAAGCAGCTCAGTTTCTGTTTATCCAGTTTCTCAACCACTTTAGCATCCCTTCAGACCAAATAGCACTGCACAATGAAAGTAAATTCAAAATGATTGCCAGAGGTCAAGATACTTTAAGATGTACAAAGAGTATGGGCAATAGGACAGTGCAATATACACAGAGCAGTGCTTTCATTAGCATGCACAGACACTACATGGTTTTTCCATAGATATTTCAATAATGAAACCATAAATAAAAGTAAGGTAGTCCTATGCTTTCCCTTGTTCTGTGGAGTCACAGTAAAACAAAGACATGATTAAACAAGGCAAGGAAAGAACATTGAAATATCACTGAGGTATCTGTTTCGCTATGCTATACTTCCAATAATTCATGGACAAGTTAATTTAAGTATTTTACAGATCTTATCAGCCAACTACTCACTAGCAAGTCACTACACCCCTGCAGTCACATCTGAAATAGCTTTAATTTACCAGCAGATAAGTAATGAACTAACAGTTTAAGTCACAGTATCAATGTTATGACATTTCAGTAAAATTGGGACCTGATTTTTAGTCTTTTCCATAATGCATCCCATGGGGAGACATTCAGGTAATTGTGCTCAGTGTGGTTATGCCTCCATTGCAACTGACCAAAAGACCCAGTTTTGACAACATTTTCAATCCTTCACTCCACATGGATCTTCTTTAGGGTTTGTTTATTCTACAGTAGCTGCTGGCAACAAAATACCATGCATTAGTCAGGCTTCTGGGGTATTGTAGGATGGTTTTTTAAAGGCCTACTAAACCAGCACAAGACTGAATCCTTTATCATGTTAGTTAAATTTCTGACATTCTCTATCAGAGATCTGAAGTTCTATTTAACTCCTCAAACCACCCTCCCATGTCTCACAAGGAGATGAGTAAAGCATCTCGTTTCATGAGTAAGCACATAGCTAAAGCCAAGAAATTTAAGTAATTGCTCATCTCTGCAGTGTGTTGATAACATAACTGAAGCATGCACTGCACCTCTGAAAATGGAGGCTGGCCAGGATCAGCTGCCAAGGTCAGGCTACAGATAAAGCCACCATTACCAAAACCATAGTTACTGAGCTAGAAAGTAAAATCTAGAGGTGAAATCCTGAAGTAGTGGTACTTGCAATGTCAGAAGTTGTAGAATTTAGCCAATAACTACATATAAACCAAATGGTTCAAAGCATCTATTAGCTGCTGTATTTGAAATCCCAGCCCGTCTTCGTCTCCCAAATAGGGGACTTTGCAAAGCAGAGCCTGCACTCCCAGCAAAAGCCTGTCTCTGCTATTGCCTCAGCATTTATCCTCACCTTAATGCACAGTAGGTAACAGGACAATGTGATGGATCATTTGGACAGATAAAGCTGAGCAGTTAAACCTGTTTGGAGAATAGAAACTTTTTTTGCATTATCTAATTAGAAGCAATAGGAAAGACACTGAACATGTTCTCATCAACTGAAGCAATATTCTGTTGAGCATTTAGGGTAAAGCACATAGGCATGCTTCCTTTAGAAGCTGGATCTAGTGTAAATGCAGGGAAGAAAGCTGGCTGCAGTGTCATTGCTAGCTTTTCTAACAAAATAAACAGGCTATGAATATACTACATTTTGCACAGTAATGTTATTTTAAAAAGCAAAAGCCTTCCTTGTTGAAAAGTCATATACTACTAATAGAATAGAGAAGTGAATCATTGGCAAGAAAAGTTCTGTATAACTGCTTTTGAACAAATTACATCATATCTAAAGTTATTCCAAAGTAGTGTAACTCATGCTTATACAGTTAATAATGTTAGTAATTTCTGTTACACATTTTCAGCTGAAATGTCTAAGGATATTAAAACTACAGATTTAGTTATCAGATAAGCTGTGAAAAAGTTCAGCACTTGCTAAGTCTGATCTGAGATTAAGGGCCACAGTAGCATTACTGCCTGCTGCTTTCCAAACATCTGCTATTGGATTCATCCAGCCATTACAGCAACATACCTGGTCACATATATTGTCCTTTAAAAAGTTGTCCTTCAGCACAGCTGTAGAGCTAGAAGGGGTGATTATTTTCAACTAATGCCAGTATTTGAGAAATCCTAGGTATTTACATTATTTTCATTCTTATTTTATTATGCAAGGAATTATTGGAAAGGTTAAAAGCCTTTAAAACAGTTCACTTCTAAAATTGATAGATTTGCCTCTGCCAACTTAATTTGAAAATAAAATAAATACTTTGAAAGAATAAATAAAGGAGAAGCTGGTGATTTTCCCTGGACCTATCCTGCACCAGTCACCAGAGCAATTGTCAGGCCCAGCAGGGGCTGGTGGGCAGGGCTCTCACCAGCCAAAGGCAGCAGGGCAGGCCCAGCCAAGAGCCCAGACCATCCGGCAGATCCAGGATGGTAACAGCTCCAAGGTCAAAGCAAGAAATTGCTCTGCATGTGAGGGTCAGGCCAGCAGCAGGACATCAGCCCAGGGCTCAGGGTCCTGCTCTGCAGCAGCCACAGCAGGCAGGGCCACGCTGGAGCTCTCCCACCAGCCCAAGCAGCAAATGGGCTGGAGCTGAGTTTAAATTGAGCCTGGGCAGGGCACAGGCAGGGGCCACTGGAGCTCTCCCACCAGCCCAAGCAGGAAATGGACTGGAGCTGAGTTTAAATTGAGCCTGGGCAGGGCACTGGTAGGGCCATGCTGGAGCTCTCCCACCAGCCCAAACAGCAAATGGACTGGAGGCTGAGTTTAAATCGAGCCTGGGCAGGGCACTGGTAGGGCCATGCTGGAGCTCTCCCACCAGCCCAAGCAGGAAATGGGCTGGAGCTGAGTTTAAATTCAGCCTGGGCAGGGCACTGGTAGGGCCATGTTGGAGCTCTCCCACCAGCCCAAGCAGGAAATGGGCTGGAGCTGAGTTTAAATTCAGCCTGGGCAGGGCACTGGTAGGGCCATGTTGGAGCTCTCCCACCAGCCCAAGCAGGAAATGGGCTGGAGCTGAGTTTAAATTCAGCCTGGGCAGGGTACAGGCAGGGCCATGCTGGAGCTCTCCCACCAGCCCAAGCAGGAAATGGACTGGAGGCTGAGTTTAAATTGAGCCTGGGCCCGTGGGCAGGGGCCAAAGCTTCAGCAGAAGCTGCTCAGCGCCATCAGGGCTTCAGAGTATTGACAACAACAGTCAAAGCAGCAATTCTAGGACCTGCATTTTCCTCTTTTCTGGTTTACTTATTTCTCTTTAAAGACTGCCTGCTTTCTAAAATAAGGCAAAGACAAGAATCTCATTATGCCTTTGATATAGAAGCTATGGCATATTCTGGTGTGTCAGCTTGTTCTGACTCATCTCCATTTAAGTTTGTCCTGGATACTGTTTGCTTGCTCCACTTTGCACTGTATTTGCCTAGAATTTACTCTTTCTTCATCTATCAAAATCTATTAACCTTTCCTGGTCTTCCAATTTCCTCTCCACATATTTTTGTCCATTGCTGTTGTTGCCTACAGCTACACTTGATCACTTTGTGCCCTAAATGTTTCCTGCCATGATCTTTCTTTCCTTACCCCAGTTTTCCCATATATGCTAAATTGGAATATGAGCTTCTTAATACAGAAATGAAATACACTTTGGGTTTGTCTCTTAAAAATAGCCTTCTTCAGGGGCACTTTTAATAATACCCCAGGAGCAACCTGCTGATTCTTAGTTCTGAATACCAATTCAGATGCTAAATGATGCAGTAGGTGGATTTTCCCCCAGTATTTAAAATAACCAATTGTTAACACAAGTTACTTTCTTCCCACTTCCAAGTCTGAGATACATTATTGTATATTTCAAGAAATTAAAGACGTCGCTAAATAATAATGAAGTGAATTCACATTTCACTTTATTTTAAACTTACTCTTCAAGTGGTTTTGAAAGCCCCAATGCTCTCTCAGCATTCAACAGACATACTTGGTGACTATCTCATCTAATAGTAGGGGTTTGAATGGGCTGAAACGATACCTTGAGGCAGACTCCAGATCTTTGCTATGGACAGCAATTGTTTTTCTGAGAATGGGAATCTTCTTTTCAAACATGAACAATCACAGGAAGTAGCCTTTGTATCTCTTCTGAATGAAAAAATTTAAATCACTAAATGCAGAAAGCATTCACATTAAAACAAATTTTAAAGTGCAGTGGTAATTTATCTAAGGCAATTGAAAAGGTTTTTCTCCCTGAGCTGTTCTACAGCTCAGAGATTAGAACTCAAGACCTCTATTTCCATTGTGCTTCCATCTTTCTTGTGCAAATGGAAGTGAAAGAACATACAGTGCAACCTAATAGCCACAGCATACAGTGGTCTCAACTCAGAACAACAGCTTGAAAGTGAAGATAAAGACACTTATGATCCCACCCACATATCCATTTTCTGGATTGTTCCACAGTATTTCCCAAGAAAGCTTTTTGAGACACCACATGTAAGTTGCCCTATTTATCCCCCTGTCCACAGCAGCAATGTCTGCCTTGGTGACCACATGGCTGGGAGCCACTGAGCCCCTCAGAGGAAGGACTCGGAGCCTTGGACTCCTGCAGCCCAGCAGGACACAGGCCCGCCAATGCCAGCAGCTGTGGTGTGAGGGCTCTCTCTGTGTGAACAGGCCAACCATGCAAATCCTATTCAAGGATATCTTTCTGATGGAAATCGCCTGGTATTTTTCTAGCAGATCAAAGTTTGTTGATGTAGGTGTTAGTGGGAGATGAGAAATTTCATCAAACAGTCATGGTACTTTCTTAGTCTTTAAAAAGAGGCGTAAGTCCTTCTATCAGCATTTTGATTACCACTTTATACAAAACCATACTTCTTTTTACTTTAATACATCTCAACTTTTAAAAGCTGTTTTTTAAAAGGAACATTTAAAATACTTGTACAGGTTAGTGACCTTAGAAGGGAGTAGGAAATATCTATAAATCAAAAAGCAATCAAAAACCAATTAAAATTATTGTTCCATTGTAAAAAAAATGAAAATCAGCATAAGACCTGGAGGTCATGCTCATAATAATTTCCCTGCTTCCCCAGAGCCAAAAATCACATCTCTCCTGCAACACTACAATAGTACCTTTATTAACATTTACCTGAAGGCAGGTCACACGTGCACAGTGTGATTCCACTTTGCTAACAAAGACTACACAAGGTAAGATGGACTGACATCTCCACATCCCACAGCTTCTGGCAACAATGTCTGCTCAAGAGGAAACAATGCAGGATCTAAGCTATGAACAACAGAACACCTTGAACACAACAAACACAATTACAATGCTAAGCCTGTTTCAACATACATGATGCAGTGCCAAGTTATCCATTCTAGAATCATGTGTTGCCTTTTCTCCATCATGCAAGGCTCAGCCTTGAGATGCCAGAATTTCATTACTTATTGAATTGCACAGCTTCAAAGTAAATAAGTCAAACAGGAAAAAGCAGATAGCTAAATCACATTTCTCCTTCAAAGGCCACAATGACTTTTCTGGAGCATCAAGCAGTCCCATCTAATAATGCTGTGTTACACTACTGGCTTGAGATTTGGTTTTGCAGTAACTCATGGATTTTGCTCACATTTCTTAAAAGATCTTTTCACTTGAATGACAAATGTCACTGATCTGACCAGCCATAGTCAAGCCCAGGTATATTTTTAAGTGCACTCTACAACTAGTTTACTCTCGCTCAGAGATACAATCCTGTTAACACTTTTTCTTCTCTGGTTTTATGCTGCCTCTGGAATTAGTCTGAATGTATGGTAAACCCCACTAACACAGAGCAGGGTCTTAAGGGGGTTTTCTGCTTTATTAGCAAATTCATCAGCACAACACACCATCCAACTGACTTCAGAACTGATGACAAAATCAGGAAGAAAACATAATCAAGTTTTTATCTAGTTGGGGAGCAGGGGAGGAGAATTACCAATTCTTCCCTTCCTTCCTTCCAGCAGCAGCAAGCTATTAGATGAGCTTAGCCATTCATGGGTTCCCAAAACAACCATGATAACTTACGTCAGCCCCACCACAGCCTAAATCATCAGCCTGTCCATCACATTGCGCTGGCTCTACACCAACCCAAGCAAACTGCCTTGGAGAAAACAAAAAGCACAGAGCACATCCTCCAGCTCCCTGGCTGAGCCCTGCATGGATTGTGTGAGTGCCCTGGAAATAGACCCTGAGTCTGTGTCACATGGAGGGTAGGGAAAAGGTGGAACCATGGCAGTGTTGACTTGAGTTGGTTTAAGCTGTTGTGTAACAGCATGTAAAACTACTTATTTAGCAGCTTAAAGTGATTAGAAAAGAAAGATGTGAATGAACGGTATTCTGTCAGGCTGGATGCATACACAAAAATTGCACAGAAAATTTCAATACAAAGGTAGGCTGCCCTCAGGCTTGATGTTTAATGTCACCTAACCTATGGTATTAAGGACAAGCCACAGTGTGCTTTCTACATGAGAAAAAACTTTTCAGTTCAGGCCTTTATTTCAAATAAAGTGTGGCATTCACTGCTGTTTTCCTAGCCAGAAGCCCCAAGTTGTAAATGGCTATCATATTTTTGCCAAAGGAAGCAAGTTAATGACTGAAAGAATAGATGACTCAGAGGAAGCAGGTACGACAATAAATGAAATATGTGAAAACATGAGAAAATGATGAGAGGGTCAGAAGTTCTTCAGCCTTAAGCACTTCTAACAGTGTTAGGCTTTCCCATGGAAGGCAGCCATAAAAACCTAAAATAGAGGCTACAAGACTCAAATTCTCATTTGCACTGATTGTGTAAGCAAAAACAACTCAAAGACTTGTCTTGTCCCCAACCTGCCAGCATCCTCATGAATTCACATGTTTAAGAAAGACACTGTGCCAGTGTCATGTCATTAATAAAGCTGCCACATCCCAGTAGTTGTCACCCCCAGTGCATAGACTACTGACCCTCCAACTGAAAATGGTCAAAAGAAACCCCAGACTTCATAATTTAGAAGACTTTTACTCATTATACTCTGAAGTAGATGGAAAAGGTAAAGCTGTTTTGAAATCCATGCACATGAGTAACATGTCTTTACCACTTACTGGTCCTTGCAAAATAAAGGCAAACATACTCTCATCTGCTTCTATCACCACACTAACAGATGTTGAAGGAAGACAAAACAAAGGAGCAAAACATATGGGAAAGCTTGGAAGCTGGTCCCTGGAAAATGACAGATCTGTGGAGACAAGTTTACCTTGGAGCATGCCAGCATCCACTGCTGGTGTAACAACAGCTCTCAGGGCTTCTCTTTGGGAAGATGTATGAAAAAGAATTTAAATGTGCTGACAAAGGTGAAGAAAATAACTTTTGATATTACAGTCTATGAGCACTCAGAACATAAAGAGTAAGAATTATACAGAGAGAATTTAACTTACTTTTTTAAGCTGACATAGCAGCACCAAGAGGCACTTGTAGCATTTTTCATTAGTATTCTCAGCCCTCTTGCAGTGCACGGTGCAGTTCATTACTGCAGTCCAGGGAAGGCCAACAAAAACACAATGAACTCTCAGTGATTTTCATCCTGAGATCCCAGGTCTGTAACTTTAAGGCACAGTTAATTCTGCCTACACAATTGCAAAAGTCCACCTTCTGTAATATTTTGACTCCTGGCATTAAAGCCAAACACAGACTTTTATTTATAGGTCAGAGAAGGTATTTTTTTTCCATCTCTCACAAGCACAAGAGAATGAATGTATGTGTCCAGTACACTGTAATGCAGGTACCCAGTAAAATGCTTTTTTTTTCAGGAAAATGTGGCCACTTAATCTGATTGCAGACATTACAATGTTACTGACTGTACAAGAAAGTTCTGTCCTTTAGGGATGACATCAATTTTCAATGTTTTGTCCTATATGCATTTAAGTGTAAACTAGAATGAAAGCTACCATTTGCATTAAATATTTGGTGAACTTGTTTCCATCCTACCAAGATTTGAGCTGTAACTTTCTGAAAGCTGGGAGTATCTCAGCAAAGGAAATGTGTGGATTTTTTCCTGCTGAAGATAAAGGCAATTGTCAAATACTGTGCTTACTCAATGAAGTGGTCTGGTTTTGGTGGGCTTTTTTTTAAACAGCAGTGAGATCCAAGAGTCACTTTGCATTTAAAATTACAGTTTCAATTTAGTGGAATAACTACTGATGTTTTTAGTTAGGTCTGACTGCTGTCTGCAGCTAGCACGAGGAAAAAGAAGCATATTAATACAGCAGTTACAGACTACATCCAAATTTGTAAATGATAACTGGTACTTCTGGAAGTATATTTCATGTAAGAAGTTCATATTTTAACAGGATAATGGTAGACCTAATATTCAAAACAGAAAGGATAACAAATATCAAGTAATTAAGAATTTTAATGTGCTAAAGCAGATAATATGCAGCACAGAAAACCTAAAGAGCATGCTGGAGAACTCCACAAACTATTTATATTCATTTCTAAATTATTCTTGAAAAAAGATGATGACGTTCCAGATTATGTCCAGAAGAAAAGCAGAAGGAAGCTTAGTGTTGTGCTTTTATGAAAGACAATAAATGGGACTGTCCAGGAAATCCTAAATCACTTGGCCTCAAAATGCTGCTCAAGCAAGCAAATTATGGAGGGTAATCAATAAACACAAAAATAAATCAATTAAGCAAAATTATGCTACTTAGCACCATTTCAAGGAAGGTTACTTAACATGACCACTAACATTGTGATGATATAAACTTTCCAAAGTTTTGAAACAAAACCCACACCCTGCAAATTTATGTAGGCCATTCAATTATCAATAATTCAAAAAAATTATTTTCACTTTTAATCTGGCTAATCAGTATAATTTTAATTAGTTTTCCATTAGATCTCTTTGTGCTACTCCAGACTCATAATACCAATTTAGACAAAAAAGAGTTACGAGTTAGAAGACAACAGTTAAATCATTTATCAACACTCTGCCACCACCTCTCAACTTATTTCCATTTTATTTGTCACCTCTCAGCCTACTTTATGACACTTAGTGCCTGTTAAAAACCAACAGAACTAATTCTAACTGAGGCATTTGACATGAAAAAGCCTAACGTGAAGATCTGGACTGCACTACTGTGCAATTCAAGTTCTTCTCTCCTACTTCATGTTTAAAATTTATTTTCTTTCTCCATTTTCCTTGCTTCAAAAGGTAAGAAGGAAGAAAAAATCAAATCACTTTCTTATCAAAAACTTGCACTACACTGAACAGGACTTTTGTAGCTTGTGCAATTTGTCACAGTTAAGGAGAACAGCTGCATACTTTCTTTTTACTGATATTTCAAATGTCTCCTGACTTAAAGCAAGACTATATTGTCAAATAAATCTTCACATATCATCTTATATCTGCCAGCTCTTTATGTGGAAAGTATATTTTTACATTTTGGGTGGATTCAAAATTTATTAGTCATATTTAAGCATGACAGCTAAAAACAGAGAAGTAGATCATACTCTCTCAGCGAGATGCAGAGTTGAGGGGAAGAAAGGTTCTCAGATTTTCTGCATGAAAGGATTTTATTTTCCCCTGGTTGTTTTTTGCCTTTAGCTTAGGAAAACAAGTTTTTCTCTAGCATTTTACATAGCTTTGTGGGGGTTTAAAATCTTTTGGACAATTACAAACTCTAGCATAATGCACCTGGTAGTTCATTCATGACTGTTAGGAATCATCTTTTGCTGTAGTTTCAAAACTAGTGTTTCCTGTATGAAAGAACACATTTATTTTATTTGCATTCCTTTTGAGCTGCTTTTCAGTAACATAAGAGATGACTCCTTTCATACCCTGCTTCCAGCCTTTGAAGAAAAATCTTGTATCCAGACCATGCAGCAATTGCACCACCTGATGGACCTACCAATGGAATCCCAATTATCCTGCAGATTCTTCACAACAGCAGGTCAGAACTTGGCTCCAATTATGAGCCGGATGAACCATGGCTTCAGCAAATTTTTGAGTTAAACTCAATTTGAGAACAGAAGTGTATGTACAGAACAGCATGGAGTAGTAGATGCTGCTTATATTTTTGATGACCTGCTTGCCATCACAGTTGCTAATTGTTTGACACACAGGTGAAGCACAGACACACAATCTGCCACATCTTTAATATGGATTTAGAAAATGTTTAGAACTGTCTGTGACTACTGTTGGAAAATTAATTTTCTTTGTTTCAGGATCTTTTTTCAGCATAGGTGAGTTACAGTAACATTTAGGAAATGCATTCAATTTTATTTAAAATGTTCTTTCCATCAAATTCATGTACTAAGATTTTATCTTGTTAATGTTTCTATTTTTCTCTATGGATCAGGGCAGACCCTTATAAATATATCAGAATTCTGGACTGAACTGCTGGTGTTGGGGCCTCTGAGGATCATTCTAATTTCATAAAAATTACTTCAAACCCCAACTTCAGGACCTTTGTTTAAAACATAATTAGAGCTAAAATTTTCTCTACAAAAATAGTGAAAACTTTAGGATTTGGTTCTTTAAGAAGGGTAGCACTGACTCACTCATTAATTGATAGCCTACATCTATATTTTTAGCTATGCTTGCTTTTGCTTCCTCTTTCACATTGTGTGACTTTCTGAACTGACTGGAAACTGACAATCATCTACTTCCTGACTAATGCAAATTCAAAACTCTCTGGCACTTTTTAAAACTGCAATCTTTAAAACTCTTGGCTAGAGAGGTCATATTAAAAAAAAATCCCTGTATTTTAAAAGACAAAGAAAATTCTCTAATAAAATGTTGAATGGGACTCACAATTTAATGAGATATTGTAAGCCTGTTAAATGTCACCACTTGCCCAGAAGATGGAGCATTATGCTAAAATATTATGAACCAAAAAGCATAACTGAGCATAACCCAAAGTACATCATCCTGTTGTCATCCTATTGCAGAGGGTTCCATCCTCTCAGTGTTTCTCATGGGCAGCCCCTCAGAGAACTGGCTCTTCCTTCTTCACAAAGCAGCCAAGGGACTCCAGTTCCCTTCTCAAGGGGCCACCCACTCTTTTACAGCACTCTTCTTCTCATTGCTTATAGCTGTGCCTGTTAAAGTCAGGCCTGCTCCTAATCTTTGATAATTGGCCCAGCTGCAACTCCTTAGGGGTGGGATTACTTTCTACACCAGCTTTAGTTTCTTATATTCCATCCCCCTACATTATCCCAGCAGACCTTTGGCAGCTTCACTTTTGCTGCAGTGAGTTCAGTCTGTGGGACAAACACCACCTCAGTGCTCTGGGAGAAAAGAAGAGCGCCTGGAAGTGCTCAGTCTGCTCAGCCCACTGTCACACCCCATCCTTCCTGCCAATTTCTGTCTCCGGGGAGTGGGCAAAGTGCTGGGCCAAAATTTTTTTTTTTTCTGGTTCTTCTACAGCTGGCCCAGGAAATGCTGCCCAGATACAGGGATCTGATCACTCTAGGAGGTAATGAAGCACCTCCAGTGAGAACCCAAAGCACTCCCATCACCGCTCCAGAGCTTCTGGGGGCAGATCCAGAGCACAATGGTCTCAGAAGGCATCAAAATTCATGTGAAGCAAAGCTTCTGGTTTCCTCTCCTTTGAAAGACATCTAATATATAGATGCAATCAGTGCTTGAAGAACTGACCCTGCATGAACTAAATTGAAATAACCAGGGCATTCCCTGCAAAACTGCACTACTACTCTGAACACAATTGCTAAGGGAGACAGAAGCAAAGTCTGACCTCAGGTCAGGACCCTGAGGAGACACAAGTGCTTTTACCTCCCTCCAGAGGACAGGGGTGAGGAAATGACCACGCAAAGATGAAAAGTCAACCCAACTTCTACTGATACATGCTTATAAAATCTGTTTGTTTTTTTTTTAAATATTTAAAACACCTATTTAAATAATGGTGTTTAATGGCCACTGAGGAAAAGCACACGAGATTTTACACTGTACATAGAATTTCATCTTCCACAGCCAAAGCTGAGCCACTTTTTAAACTGTGTGCACTGGAGGATGTTTAGGACTGGATGGAAAGTTCAGCTTTTTAAAGACCTTGCCAAGGGAAAGAACAGCGACAAGCTGGGCTTTGACGGAGGCTCCTCTTTGGCCACCAGGAGGCTCCATTGGAACGGGATTGGGACAATAAAACATCTTTCTATGGAAGTGAGGAACGCCAGGAGACAGCATCGTCAGAAATAAACACACAGAAACCCCTAGCCTCAAAACCTTTTCCAGCCGTCCTTCCCCCTTTATCTTCTTTTTCCTCTACTTTGTCTTTCCTTTCCTTTTCCTCCCTCCCCCTCCAAATCTGTCAGGCCTAAAAATGTGTAAAAGCATTATTTGATAAAAGGACTTAAACTTTTACCCTAAGAGCTTTTAATTTCCAAAGTATATATAAGTCTTCAATACTGATACTTTAAACCTAAGAGTTTTTTTGCTAAAAAGAAAACAAAAAATGTCTGAAGTTATATTAAAAAAACTTCTCAATATGGCATATTTTTTACTTCTTGCTGATAATATACTAAGAAAATTGAGTCAGTGAATCAGTGCACACATTATATTCCTACCCCTTCCTTTGTAACAGTATTTGTCTGCTTGGTTTAAATGAAGTTTTCTGAACTTTAGCATTTATGACAGCAGCACAAGCTTTGTTAGAAAGTTTCACTTTTGCAGGTTTTTGAAGAGAAATGGAACAAAAGCTTTCTTCTCAAGCAGCAGCAGTAAAACAGACCTAAACCTGCACCATATGATATAGTTTGGGTGTCACTGGCATTGTTTCATACTTGCTGACATTTACTACAGCAGTTTAATTTCATTAAAGTACTTGCAGTTTTACTCATCTGAGCAATGTAAACCTGTCTTAAAACTAAGTAACTAAGTACATGCACGGCTTTTTGACATTTTGGCTAAATTTTTCTGGAAGGATTAAAAAGATCATTTTCCTTAGAAATTCAGTTAGTGCAGTAGTGATCCAAGATAAACAAATACCCTCTGAATGCAATGGGAATTTCCTGAGCCCTGCTTTTGATAGCACAAGGTGATGCTAAGTTACTAATGCCAGTGTGTCAGGAGGGTTTTCTACCTTGGGCAAACCCCACTGGACAGGCAGAAACCAAAGGCCAACAAGATGCTGAATATGAATTCATGAATGTCAGGAAGTCTGGGCCAGTGCTCTTAGTCTGGAAACTGTACAGACAGCAGCAATTCACAGATTTAAATGAAGATTTCTGTATTAAAATGAAGTTAAATTACAATGACTATAAAGTAGTGTGAGTGGTTTATTTTGTTGGTGCACTAACTGGCTTTGTCCCAGTGCCTGGACGTTCAGGCAATAGCCAGTCTGCCTCCAGGCATCCACATCTTGCCAAGGATCCTTCTTTGTGCAGGGCTTCCTGAAGGGTTCAAAGACCTTCTCAGAATCTCAAAACATAAAGAGGCTCATGACAAAATCCAAGGGTCAGGGACCCTTACGGAAACTGATCCAAATGTGCTTCCCCAGGCATCTCTCACCTGTGTCTGTTCCATTAAAACCTTTGTAGCAATTCTGCTTCAGTTAGGCAGAAAGCAAGCAAATAAAGGCTTTGCCGCTTCCAGTGCCTAGCTCTTTATCACAGGTTATCATCCCCAAAAGAGTTACTCTGTGGATCTTCTCATTCAATGGGATCATTTGGATGTTCTAGACCATTTGGTGATAATGCAATCTGTAACTGCTTAAAAAACCTTTTAGGACACTCAGAGTACCTCACCAAGTGTCTGCTACTGCTGGTAAGTACTACACTTACTTGCAGTGAGTTTCATGTCAAAGCATTATTAACAGACAGTATTCACTTCATGTTTCTTACTTGTTACAGTCTGTTATGTTACTCCATTAATTTTGTGAGCTTGATTCTACAGCCTTGAAAATGGAAGTCTTCTTTTTAAAACTACTTTACTTCCACATTTCATTTTCGTTCATCTTATTACTTCAGAGGGAATTATTGCACCTATAAAAGAAATGAAAAATATAATGAAATTTTCGACGTCATTATTTTATTTCAATGGTTTTAGGATTCTTAGCTGTCATTGGTGTTTGGAAAAGTAGTGGCTCATCTTATTCCTGCCTTTAGGAATTACAGGAAGAATTCTTTTCTTTGGTCTGTTTAGCTAAGTGGCACAAACTTCCACAATGCTGAAGGTAAGAACAGAACAAGTCAAGCAGTCCCTCCATTATTTTGAACACATTAAGAACCACATAAAATTAATTGTTGATGTATCTGGAGTAAAAAACTAGTTAATGTCTAAGCAGCACGGATCCTATCACCTACAATACTTTTCAAAGATACAGTATAGCAAAGTAATGCCCATCTCTTGTTCTGAACAGAATACATAAATAAACTTTTTTTTTAAAAAAAATTATCTTGACATAAATATTATAGATTGTTTTTCCAAGATTGTTCCCTGTGCTGCAGATGATTACTTGCTGGGTGAAAAACATAAAGGCAGGTTCACAGCTGATAGTGAATATTTTAACAATTAGGACTTTTTCCTTTTTTTCATTATGATTACAAAGGAGAATTTTTATGGGGTTTGGGAAATTATTTCTGTGGAGCTGGGGGAGTGTTTTGAATGGATCTGTACAAACCCAAGTGTGCTGCATGATTTGCAAATCCAAAGCTTGGACCAAAGCAGATATAGAAATCACTGGCTTGTTTCTCACATTATTTGCTCATACAGTCAAGGCACTCAACCTCATCTTAAAATATATGATTGTTTCTGCAAATGATGGAAAATAAAAATAAACTTATAGGTAATAACTCCTCAGAGCATCAGTGGATCTTCCATTACTCAAGATGTTCTCTTGACACCATACATTTAAAAGTTCCATATTTTCTCTGCTTACCCTGAAAGGTCTTCAACAAAGGACAAAATAATCAGCCTCTGGTTCTACTACAGGCAGGAAGAATTTAATTTTACCTGTTCACACAAAAACTCAACTATTTCTCATCCAACATCGTGTAAATATATCCCAAGCTTAAAGACAAGGTCAGATTGCTAAATGTATTGAGTTTGCTAATACAGTACAAGAATTTGTTTTAACTTTATTTTCATGTACATTTTCAGAATATATAGAGTATAGAAAATGGTATATTTTAAAGGCATATAAGGTAGAAAAAAACCCTAAAATATGTTTGTTCTGCTCAAACTCTAGTTCAGACTGATTTGTTCACTTGTGCAGAACATTCCCATCTCTTCTGTGTGGCATCATGCACGTGCTGGTGTTTGTACACAAATGGAGGTGTTGTGCATCACAGTATTTGTTGTGTGTGTGCTTTTCACTTTATTAAGGGGACAGAGCTTTTACTGTGGAATTAAACTGTGTCCAAATATATCTACATCTTTATTTTAAATATTTGCTCGACAAATGACCTGAGCATTATCAAGACAAGAAACTGAAGCATCTCTGCAAGTCAGTGGCATGAAAAGCTTAACTTAGAATTCTTTGGGACTGTCATCTAGATATTAGAGCTTTAATCTGTATTTGCTTAAAAATTTCCCTTATTGTTTCACGTTTTAATAAATGTAGCAAAATACCTAGCTAACAGTCTATCTACTTCCATCCTTAAACCTGCATCTATTTATTTAAGACAAATTCTGTTTGCTAGCAAAAACTCAGGTTTTGAACCTGAAATATATTCAGCAAATTACAAAAACACTTTTTTAAAAAGTAGGGTAATAATTCTTGAAATTCAGAGCACTCCCACTAAGAGGAAAAAAGCCCGACAAAATACTACCATGATGCTAGCTTGGGAAGAATCCTTTTCTATTTTAACTATTTTTATTACTTTTTAACTATTATTATTACTTTTACTGTGATGTCCTGCTTGCTCATCTTAAAAATTTTTAATAGTCTTATTGGGATTTCTTTGCTCCTGAAAGAGAAGCAGCAGATGCCAAAGCATTACAGGATACTGAAGGAATGAAGATGGAACTACATGACCTGTCACTCATGCTGGAGACAGTTCCTAAAAAGCTATGCACCTGAACTTTTACTTTGTGATAAATCAAGGATAAATCTGAAGAAATCAGATAAAATTTCATAATCTGACATCTAATGTAGTAATTATTAATTTCAGTAGAGCTACACTGCCTTATGATACTGAACTTGTTCTTTAAGTGTAATACCTCATTCAAAACCGAGTTACTTTTTTACTGCCGCTGTATTGGGCCAGTTGTAGTGAATATGAAATAAATAAATTGTAAGAGCTTTTCAAAAGTCAAATCTGTACTTAAGCATCAAAGCTGTGACTAACCAGGACAGGCTGCTTCATTTGTTCTCCACACTGATTTTCAGAATCATCATCAGCCAAATCCAGTATTACACTGCTGAGCAGTTAAGCCTGGTATTAGAGCAGAGATTTCGCTCACAAAATTACTGAAAAATAAAAACCACCAAGTCATTTTATCTTGAAACCTATCCTGGAATTCATAAGCATAGCAATTGCACTCTGATTTGGTTAGTAGCAGAGTTTAGTTCCAGTAAAATCCACAAAGGAATTTAAAATCAATTTTTTAAAGGCCAATTTCCCAATGGGCAGACTCAGGGAATGCTTTTGTACAGGACACATTAACCATGAAATCACTACGTGATAAAAGCTCAGTGTAATAAACATGTTGAGTTAGGCTGTAAAAACCTGAATTTGGCATTTCTTGATCACTAGGCTGCTTAGAAATCTGCAGATGTAGGCCCAGTAATGCTTTTCTGTTTCCCTTTTCTCCCTCCCAGGAAGGCTGCCCAAGGCTCAGGGATCCAGGGCTGGCGTGGGGAGCTCCTCACTGCCCCAGCTGTGCTGGGCCCAGGCTGAACAGGGAATTGGCTGAGAAGTGCTCCCACCAAAGGCTCTGTGTGCTTAAATTAAATGGGAAACACCATCAAGAGAAACATTTGCTGGAGTACAAAAAGGGCTTGTTTACTTTTGCAAAGCAAGTGGTTTTAATAAAAACTTGATGACACTTACTGCACATTATAAAGAGCAGAACACTGGTCCTGAGCCAGGGCAGACGCTCTGAGTGCAGCTCTGGGCTTTAGAAATGTTTGCTTTTTCATTGTCATCTGGGCCTTGTTTTGTCACACACCCCTCTATTTAATATATTTCAAAGGGTTATCTGGTCCAGGAATATAGTTAGTATATTGCTTACAAATTAATTTGCATGGGCTTTATTTGTAATCTACTAGAGGCCAGGAACAAACTGTTAATGTCTAATAAAGGAAAACAATTTATGATGATGAAATATGTAAAAGAAACAACTTGGCTCTGTCTTGCTCCGACCCCTGACCTGGAGGTGCCAGGCATTTCATTTCACCTGCCTTTTTTTTTTTTTTTTTTTTTTAAATTCTGTTTCATATCAAGAACACAGTACATTTTTAGAGAAACAATACCTTTACTACAAAACCATGTAAATGATTATATACAAAATGGTTACTGGAATTTGGTTTTGTACTGCAGTGACACAAATAACTAGGTGCTGACATTTATTTACGCTTCCTTAATACTAGGTACATCACTCCACTGATCAAGGTAAAGGCAAAGGCAATCCAGGCTAAGACAAAGGAATAGCCATATTGGCCTTTGGAAACTTCCATTACATATCCATGGCTCTGGTGCAGTTCTTCATGCCTGTCTGTGTAAATGGAAGCTGCAATCATAACACACAGACCTGCAGGAGGAAGAAAATAATAAAGGTCAGCATCTTAAAACATTATCAGTACACACATCTATTCACTGTCTCTTCTGTCAGCTGCCTCCACCAATGTCCTTTCTTTGCAGATGCTCGTTTTCCATCCTCAAACTAACCTGGAAGCATTTCAAGACATATTTTCAGTTTATTTGGCAGGCTTTAAATTTGAAGTGCTGTTGTGTATCTATGTCATTTTCAGTGAACGGAAAATTATTCTGAACATCTGGGTAGTTTTTAAGACTGACAAAAAAAAGAAGTGAGTGCCTGTCTGTAACAATTAGAGAGTTATTTAGTGTTCTCAAGAAGTTTAGCATCTCAAATTCTTTCCCTTCAAAGTTTATCCTGAGCAGTGATGGCATCCATGTTTTAACTGTCTATATATTACAGAATGGTACAGCTCACTCTTTAAACAATTATGAAGGATAAGCTATGGCCTCAGGAGCACTACAGAGTTCTCATGCAGCTCGGTCTTTTTGGAACCCCTTCCCCCTTTCCTACATTCATAAAATATCATTGAAGTCAAAAGTGTAGAAAAATCACTCACATGACAGGAGCTGGATAACAGAGGTTAACACAAATCTTTCTCCTTGCTTAAGACGGAAGAGTTGAAGAATGAAAACCAGAAATGCCACACAGCAGAAAATCGTAGACAGGATCATGGTGGCCTGAACAGCCTGAATTGATTGATACTCTGCAAAAACAAAGCAGCCTTGATTAAAAATCATTTCTATCTTTGCCTTCTCCTGCAAGGAGTAAAGGGGCAGAGCCGTGTTCTGTAAGCAGGAGTTCAGCAGATGCAGCAAAGCAGTTGTGTGTGCATTGCAGGGGCTGATTCTCCTCTGCTTCCTTGGTATTATACACAGCCAGTGGCTTAAAGACCTCTAAAAGCTTCTCATCAAACTGAGTGAAAACATTGAACAGACTTCTTCTGCCACACCCCACCCTTTGCTGCCACTGTGCCTAGAAGCACAGTGAATCTGCCAGCTGTCCCAAACAGCTTCCAAACGCAGACCCCAGCCATCCACCAGACCTGGAGACAGCTCTGTTCAGGAAGGGCCAACCAGACATGATATCCACTCTTGACACTATAGAGATTTCTCTCATTCAGGTTTTTCATCCTGTCCATTACTTCCCTGTAACTGGGAGCTAAAGTAACCAATACCTTTTTAACCATGTGCAGCTGCTCTGTGTGAATCTGCAGCCACTGTAGCCAAGCTGGGCCCCTGTAAATTTCATAGCAATTTCACCAGATCTGCTGAAGAACACAGACACAGGCATGGAGGGACACTCACCATTGAACTCATCAGTGATAGCCATACAGGTGCTTGTATTTGTTGTACAGACTCTCCAGACATCTGCAGAAAAGTTATCTCCCACCCACCAGGCCTGCAAAATAAAAGTAAAGGGCTCTTACAGGGAGAAAAAACAAAGAAACCCCACAAAACTCCTTTGCTGTCCAAGCGTCTACTGATTAGATACATCAGCCGTAACAATTTTCTGTTCATTTTTGATACTTAACCACTCAAATGAAATGTGACATCTCATGGCATTTCAGAATAAAGGGTTCATGATTCTCCACACATCATTCTCTTTTCAGACCTCTGTGAAGTAGGTAAGGGCATCTTAAACATCCCAAAGCACAAGGGATTTCCACTCTTTGGGCAGAAATTTTTGACACCTAGCCAAGATGTGCTTTGTTCACCCAAACCCTGTTTAGGATGCACCCCTCTCTGAAGGAACAGCACTTGCTAATTTGCAGGAAATAGCATCACCTGTGAAACAGAAGTCCTTTATAGATGTTCTGGTTCCTGCCACTGAAATGATTAATCTCAATGCAACGCAGCTGTGCTGAGGTACACTATGGCATCTGTCTAGTAATGGCTGACAAATTAACATCCTCCTGTGGTATTTCTATTTTAAGATTTTAACATTCAAGGCAAAATGGTTCTGCAGCATCTGAGAAGATTTTTACAGTAGCCTGGAAAATGACAAGCACTCCACAAGTGGCATTTCCTCAGGAAACCCATTCCCATTCCAATAGCTACCCAGGCCTTTGTTTTGACTAGAGCTGCACAAAATGAGACTTTTAAATATGATTCCTGGTAGGATCTGCTGCTTAAATAGACATTCCAGAAGCCTCAGAGCTTACTGTGCAGCTTTGCAAACAATACTGCAGTTAAAACTATAATATACTGTGGTAGTAGGCATATGGATAAACAGAACATTGTGCTTTAAGAAAAAGAATTACTTTCTCAGAATGCCATTCATTTGGATTTTACAGTCCCAGTTCAAAATGTTATTTTTCAGCTCTGAGCACTATATAATATACAGATACATAGTATAAAATCTAATAGATGATTGTACAGTTTAAGTTTTTAAATGTTCAAAGGTAGCTAATGACACAAAGCAGAGTGCATAGGCTTTTATTTCTGTAATAATTTGGATTGTGTGTAGCAGATTTGAAATAAGATTAGGTTGCTTTGCCCACTATCCTTGCTTTCTAAATATCCAAAGGAGCAGGGTAAGACAACCTGCTTCAGTGCTCAAATAATGATCTACTTCTATTGAACAACCAACCGGCTGACTAAAATGTAACACCTGAGTTTGTACACTTCTGCAATAAGTAAGTTGTGATTAATACATAGTTTCACTTGGAGCGTGGTCTTCATTAAACAGTATTTCCAGCACCAGATTTTTTAATATCAAAAGCCTGTACATACATCAGACCTCATAGACAGATTCCAGTGCACAGACTTCAGATCAGGATAGTGGGCTGTTTTGGAAAATGGAGAATTCCATTAAAAGCTAGATATAAATATTGGAGGGTAAATTCTTTTTGAATACAAAAATAAAACAGAAATTTTGAAACAATGCAACATAAAATATTCTAAAGCTTTGTGCTGAAGCTGCTTCAACTTAATGGACACAGATACCCTCATGGTGTCTCTCATGATTTATAATAACTGGGCATCTTGGACAAACACTTGTGAGGCAAAGCACATCTTGACTGAAATTATCCCCACTCATTAATCACCAGCTGTTTGACTTTAGGTACTTGACACAAAAGGACAGTGGATCTTCTCCCCCTCTCTGTTTCATGTCCAGCTGAATCAAATCCCAGGGCTCCACCCTGTAAATATCCTCCCTGGCCAAGTCTCTCCCAGGGGAGGGGATCTGCTGCCTTGAGCTAACAACACGATGCCATGGACAGCCCTATCCTCCAGCAACGTGCACACCCAAGGCATTTTTGTTACAGAAAGGTCTTAGGACACCAGTGTGCCTAACAAACTTAGGTCCTCTCAGTAAGCAAGTTGAAGACTAGAGAAGAAAACCTCAATTTTTATGAAGCAAAGAAATCCCAGTGTGTTTGAGAGCCAAGGAGAAGAAATGACACTTACACTGTCGATAGTTGAGATGAACAGCAGTGCTGCTGAGGTTATGTGAAACACAATAATGAAGGCCAGGAGAATCAGCATCCTTGCTCTGGGGAGGCTTTAGGCTGAGACAAATCTGTTGAACATAAGAAAGTGTATGAACAATCTTTAAGGGCTGCCAGTGGACCAACCTGCAGTTCTGGTGCTGTTAGAGACCATAACATCACATGCAGCTGGAGTCCACAGCACATGTTCTATCTCTGCAGATACTTAACTGGCATCACTGGTATTAAAATGAATCTCAACTTGAAATGAAGCCAAAAGCTGCATTTTGCAACCTTCCAGCATGATGGCTATAGTGAATAAACACACAAAGTTTCATTCTGTGTGTAAGGATGGAAAACTCCTTCACACTGGCTTTTAGAGAAAAGCATTTCAAATTACACTGCCTCATGTGCAGTGATGAAAATATTTCCACTGACTGCAGTAAGGTCTTGTTCCAACCATCCTTCCAAGGAAGGAAGAACCAGATTTCAAAAGGATGCTTATAGAACAAAATGAAGTGCACCAAGAACTACCTCCTAGATTTAATAACACCTGTGTTGTACCTTAGGCCTCATGTCCTTTGTTCATACAGTTATAAGTTTTATCCATTAATAATGACTAAGGACTACTATTTTCTTCAGTGTATTGCTCCCACTGGTAGGGCTGAATAAACCCATTAGTTACATAAAAATCCAGTTAGCTATTTTATGCTCAGTCACTTAATACTCTCTGTAGGCTACCTATCACCTTCATCCCTTATTTAACCCACCTATTGCAATGTCACCTCTCACATGAAAAAAAAATATACAAAAGAATCAGAAACTGTATTTAACTGGAATCCCCAGGAAATCTGTGGGCACATAATAAACAGGTTAGGGAAAACTACTGCTACTAATACACAGAAAAATGCAACTGCTTAACATATCTATTTCTTCTTGGCTAGAAATTCTTGCCAATTAATGTATGCTATAAGGAATTTGCAGCTAAGGTGCACCACGCTGTCCATCATCTGCATGTTGTCACTCATCAGTGCATTAATGCATATTTCTCCCTTTGCTTTGGACACATTCTATGATGTCAAATGATGCCACTCACATAACACAGTAAATATCCAAAAGAAAGTTTGGAATTTTAAGACTTCCATTATTTTTTTAAATGTCTAATCCCCTCTCTCCTACTGCCATTTACAGGAATCATGAACCATATGAATAATTTAACCAAAGAAAAGGACTACTCTGACAGCATTTTTAAAGCAGCTCCACTGGCACTCTCATCAGTGCAAATAATAACTACTCTGCAAAACTTTAACAAAAAGATAATTGACAGCATAATAACTGAGTGAATAGAGACCAGGAGTTCCAGAATAATCCTCTCCACTGCAGTACAGAGTTATAACAAGCTCAAAGGCAAATAGCGCTGAAGTGCTTTTTTGAAAAATAAGGGGACAGCCTTATATCCATATCTAATTAGAATGACTGAGTTGGTAAGCCAAGTCAAACCCTAAAATAAGAAAAGCAGCTACTTGAGTGTGTATTCCTTCCCATTTCCTCTCTGTTAAACTCTGCCTTCCCAGCACAACGAAGAACAGAAAGTGGGAATTGCCTCCAATGAGGTGATTCTACTGTATGACTCAAGGTTCTCTAAATCCAGTTCCACTTCTAGAAATGTCATTCATGGTTCTCTATCCAGCCTTGCTTGAATGAAAGGAAGAAGAAAGGAAAAGAAGATATTTTGTGGGTTTGTGTAATGCCACATCAAAATATTTTCATTGTGATATATACCAGTCTTTGCACAGCACCCTCTTGTTTTGTGGCTGGTTTTTTTTCTGAGTTTCATTTCTTGCACAGATGGTATCTAAGCATTCAATAATGCAACAATCATGTGCCATATAAGGAGAGAGAACCAAATTGTACTCGGTATTATTTTAAGAATAACAATACAATTTCATCTTATTACATGAAGTAACATAAAGTAAGAGAGACCCAAAAAATGTAACCTAATTAAAACCAATCTTGCAAAGGCAAGACTTGCCAGCACAGAAGAACCCACTTTATCTTCAATCAAATGAATGGTTTTGTTTTACTGTTTTCAGCCATAAAGAGAAGTGTTCCAGACAGGATAGGTAAACATGTATGGCTGGTGAGAAGACATTTTTTGTTTTACCCAAAAAAAGCCAAAATTAAATGAAAGAGATTTTTGTTTCCTTTCAAAAAAAAAAAAAAAAAAGGACAAAAAGAAAGATAAGAAAGGTCTGATGGATCTAACATTTCTTTTTTGAAGACCCTTCCTAACAACCTCTTTCGATTCCCCCTCCTGCCTTGCTGGCAACTGCTCCCTTCACAAGCTGCTACAACTTCTGTGCACACAGTGCTAAACAATGACACATGGAGACAGGAATTAAATACACTGGGGGAAAAGAAGGAGACAGATCATTTCCAAGTAATAAATACCAGGAAAAGACAACAAGAACTGGTTATCCAATCTGTCATGCCTGAGCAGGATCCCAGAAGTGCACAGACCTCAATCACTCCAACAAACTTTCCCTTCCCATGGAGACCCAGGAGTTTCTGTGGTTCACCCCAGGCCTGCACAAGCAATAATGAAGGGAGGAGGGTTTTCCAGAGAAACTTTCTGTGATTTGTGGGCAGGAAGCAAAGAGCAGCTCCCCTCTTCCAAGATGCAGCCAGCAACATTGCAGATGCTACTACAGAATCTGCATCCCTCTCTAGGCAGAAATTCTCGATTTCATCTCTCAGGAAGATCTACTAGTCCTTCTCACCTCCACAAAATGCTGGAATTCAAACTTACAGTGCATACTCAAGATTCTCCCACTGTCTCAGCAAGAAGCTCTTCCTTCCCCAATCCTCTGAGGACAGCCTGCCTGGGAACCTCTCCTAGCAGCAGGCAGCTCCCTTCCTCTCCCTGTGAGCAAGGCAAGGACACAGCTACAGAGCACTGTTTGCATTAACGTTCAGAATTCTTATTTCACTAATGTATCACTAACCAAACACTTTGGTAACATCCTGTTCTGCACACTAGCTGTACTCCTTTTCTTATTTACCATCAACTGTTTCCTGGGCAGAGTGATTTTTAACCTTCTCTCATTTGCAGTTGAAACACCCCATGCTCTCAGGTCAGGGTGTTCATGAATAGAAAGTACACTGCCTTTAGGCATGGATGAAGGCTGGGAAGATGCAACAGATTTTGCCCATCATTCCCCAAAGTGGATTGAATTCTTTTAATAGTTTTTACACACATACAAACATATGAGAAAAACTTTTTGGACACACTACACTTATGATGATGGAGCCACCCTTCTCAGAAGTACATGATGAAAAGACTACAGGCAACGGTTACAAGTTGCAACAAGGAATATTCCAATTGTGAAAAAAGTATTAATTATATTCAATGAGCATGATTAAGTACTGGAACAGGGCCCATGAGGCTGTGGGATCTCCATTCTTGGACATCTTCCTGACTCAACTGAAGCAAGGCCCAGAACGTCCTGATCTAACCCCCTGCTTGGAGCCAGAGTCTGCACCAGAGACCTCCAGAGGCTCCTTCCAGCTCAGCTCTCCTGTCAGTCTGCAGCTATTTCAGGAACCTCCCTGTACTAACCTCCAGCAAAGCTCTGACAAAAGAGAACATAATATTTGACTTAGCTCATCACATGTGCCATTAAAAACAGATTTGGGGGTTACAGTAAGGATGACTTTGGATGTCAACATAAATTCTTTCGTTTGCAAGGCTCAGCAGTTAATACCACTTCATAAGGTGTGGTGTAAGGCAGAAGTGGACAGATACTGCTGAGCTACAAGTGCAGACTGACACTGGATCTAGAAAGAGTAAGTTATAAGAATCCCACTGAACACATCCAGATTTGCTGTGCCAATAAAGTTTCCCACAAATGCTGTTAAGTTGCAGGATACTTACACAAAACACAATAAAACAGAAGGCCAGTTAGAGCAACAACCCGTATTTTTTTTCAATTAGTGCAGAAGTAATGCTCCAGTGCTACTCCATTTTACATGGGGAGGATAAATGCAGCAGTCACATTTCTCTTGAATCTCTTCAGCAATGCAGACTTTTGGAAGCAGTAGTTTGCACTTGCCATGGGAGAGAGTCTGATGAACTTTAGAAGAAGTGGCTAAGAAGGGCCTCTGCTATAATCTCCTGGACATGCAGAGACAAGTATGTTTATACAGGATAAAACACTACAACCATCACAGAATTGCACAGTAAAGTGAGGTATCTAGGCCAGGGTTTCCAACATTTCTGAACTGTAGTGTTTCAAAACTGGGTTGTCTCCCTATGTCATATCACACACAAACACATCCCCTGCAGAAAAGCTTCAGTTTATCTCCAGGATAAAGTTTATCTTTCATGTCCATCAGTATAAAGAAACATGACTATTTAAGTTTTTTAGTACAGCAAGCAAGCAAAAATGGAAATAGTCTTTGACAGTTCTTAACAGAAGTTTTACCACTACTTTCCAACCCAGATGTCATCTCCACAACAAACGCTTTCCTTTCCTCCCATGCAGTTGAACTCTGCTGCCAGGACTGTTTCTCATGTTTGTGCATACTCAATTTTTGCAACCAGCAATACACAGTGCAGTGTGTTTGTCCTGGGCTCGTTTGTATTGGAAAGGCTGAAGCTTACCCTCCAACACTGGCTGCTGCCCTCACTCCCTAAGATCAAGTCAGGGGTTTTTATCATCCTCTTCTGAGCCCATGTCTGAGAAATCTTCCACAGAGACAATCCTGGTTCATACCCTTAGAAACACGGTGAAATCTCCGCAGAACAGCTCCTGCTCTGCACAGACCGAGGCTGGGGGTGTGCAGACTCTCAACACCCACATTTAGAGAGCTGAAAAGGCACACCCAAAACAAGGGGCAGAGGATCCTGCTAAACAAGTTACCATACCTGCAGCTCTCTGCACTGAGATGTTTCATTTCAACAAGAACAGCAGGTCTTTGGGCCATCAATAAGCATTCAGTTCAGCTGAACTTTCTTCAGGTCACTGGAGTAAAACTGAATCAAAGCAAACCTTAATTATCAATTCTTCTGCCCCTCAGTGCTATAATTAAGTCTGAAAATGTCAATTTATAAGAAGAAGTTTGTGTCCTTGGTGCATGAGAAATCTGTCATCTTGTGATGCATCATAAGTTGTTTGGATTTACATGTTTTTGCTCAGAGTTCTTGTGCCACATCTCATGGTGTCTCATGACATATGAGAACTCAGAAGCTGGCTCACATTTTGCCTGTACTATTGTCTCTAAACATGTACAAAATTCCCTGGTTTATGAAGAAGACTGATACTGTTAGCTAACTTTTTTTTTTTCTTTTATCAAGTATGAAGGGTTCTTTTTTTTTCTTGCGTGATTCTCAGAACTGGAACCAAAAGTAAAGTTCAGACAGCAGACTTTCTCCCAAGCCAGCAAGAGCTTTGAGGATTTCAACAGTCCTCTAATGCCTAAATATCAAACAACATAAAGGACAAGAAAATCAGGAAATGTAATACCAAGAGAATAATTACACCAGTCGAAACAACTTACTCCCATTTCTTTATTTCTTCTGTCTGAGTTAATTTAACTGTTGGGAACACCAACACTCTTCAAGTGTACATTCAAATTGTGACCTGTTTTCATGCTCAGCTGTTACCCAGCTAACAGTCAATACAGAAACTGAATGTCCTCCTTCAACCGGTCTCTGCAGGCAGTGTGGAGACCTTCAGGAAGTGCTGGATGGCTCTGACTACACCTCTACAATACTGAATGAGGACCCGGGAGGGAAATGCAAAGTACAAGTAACAGTCTACACAGCACATGGGCTCCCACCCAATTTCTTCCTGCTGTAAAGCTAAGCATGAAGAACAATGTGCGTTTTACCCAAAATAACATTCTCTGCTTGATGCTGGCTTTGGAATCAAGAGGGCTACATGTCCTGTGAGCCCCTAGATGGCACAGAGACCATCAGCTCTTTTTGTTTGCTTAACTGAGAACACACTCAAGCTCTTTGTGCTACCTATTTCATGTGGAAGGAAGAGAGCTTTTCACTTACACTTCCACCTGCTTTTCCAAGTCCTTCCTCAAAAAGCAAGGAAATCAGAAGGAAATGAATCAAAGCTCCCTGCACCCAACCACTGTATGAAGGCAAAAAAAAATCTATACAGCAAAAAACGAATCCACTCTTTTCTAGAGCTCCATTTGAATGACAACATGTATGGCTTTTTTAACACAAAGGCAGAAAATAAAGTAGGGTCATCCAATCAGTTCTAAATTTATTGGTGCCTTTGCAGCAGGCTGTGTTAAGACCCAGCAATCTCCAGCATAGTTACAGCAGTCAGCTTGTTGTGTTTTGATAGTGAAATACACGGGCTTGGAGAGAAACTCACAAGACACAGTATGACCTAGTTTTTTTCTGTTTTCTTTCAGAAAATCTTGCCTTGCAACCAAGGCCTGGGAGGTCTGCTCTTTGTGTGCACCACAACTAGTACAAATGTACACTTATAGCTTAATAAAACCTTTTGCTTTTACCGTGTTTGGATGTCTGTCCATCCTGCTGGTACTGGTGGGATTCCCTGAGCAACAGCAGACTTAGAGTGAAGAAGCTCATGTGCCTGGCCTCCCTATCACCTGTGTGTGAGGGGATGCTCAAGCACCCTTTCAGCTCTTCCTCAAGCAACTTCATAAACACTAAATCTGGTCTCCTCTTCAGAAACCCCACCTAGTTACCAAAAATGAAAGAGACTGTGATTACAGGTGGGGCTGGCAGATCATCTGCAGACTTCCTCCCTTCTCACCCTGTCCTCCTCATTAGATCTATGCTACCAAGTGGGAACTCCAAAGTCTAGGAAATTCTAACCCTGCTGTTCCATACATTTCCAAACAAAACCAAGAAGCAAACTGCAGCAAAAATGCAACATGCTAGCTATGAGTATGGAGACCAAAAGAAGCAAGATGTTTCTAATTTCTTAGGAATGCTTTTAATAAAATTTTGACCTAGGGATGCCAGCATTGCTGCCACTTCTGTAACTCTGTCAGTCATTTATTTGCAAACAAGTTTGGACTGGGTTTAGACTTGCCCTACCACTCCTTTCACTGTGGCCCTGCTGTGTGCACTGCTGAGGAAAGTCACTCAGCCATGAAGCCTTTGTGGGCAGACTCAGCAGAAGAAAACCAGCAGGACCTATGGGAACACAGGAACACAATGCCCTGTTGTGGGGTGGGGAAGTGTCACTTACCAGGAAAATGAGCCTTGTGACAGCTTACCTGAAAATCCTAAAAAATAGCCTGAAGCTTAAAAACTTCAAGATAGATGTATTCAAATACTCCAGCAAATTCTGGAAGAGACATTACTAGGCACTACATGCTGAGAAGACAGTTTAGCAGGTACAGAAGTCAGCTGCCTACACAGACAGACATATTTGAATACAAGTCTTTAAGACTTCATCTTCTCAAAACTGCTTTTTAGAGGGTTTTGTGTGGTCAGCAGAAAGAGATTGTTTTTCCTCCTCCAGCAGCACAAATCACACCATCCTCAAAAGTAAATCTTTTACGTATTCTTATATTTCCCTAAAGCACTTTTTGTTATAACTGTACTTTTACACTAGATAATAATAGTCTCATACTTAAGATGTTCTATATCTGCATCTAATCCCAACACAAACCACAGTGGTGTAAGGTAGGCTGACATATTACTAAATAATACCTAAAAGGGTTGCAATTAATCTCTGATTCCCATCATAGTCATCCACTCTTCCACCTTCAGTTTATGCTGAGCATCATATGCCTTTGGCAAATGCTAACAAAACAGTCTTTAATCAAAGACACCCCATGGTTCAAGGGATTTCTCAAAGGGCAAACATTGTTTGAGAAAACCAGCAGTAATTTGAAAGAAGTAACTGCTTGTGTATTGCAGTTTCTGGTTTCTTACAAAACACAAAAGTATTCTGTCAGCTTTCACAAAGGTATGTGCAAAACATGTTATAAAATGTTTGTAACTTAAGTATGTATGGGTAGAGCTTAACTGTATTCTTAGAAAATTAAAGAAAGCACGCATCATTTCAGGCGTTCAATGCATGTTCTCTGCTCAGCCAGTTTGTTTGTTGTGTACCAGATACCACTTCAATGTAAACAAAGTTGTGGTGTACATTAAAACCTTCTTAACAATCAAGCTGGTCTAAAAGTACTTAAAGCTTGTTTTTTTCCTAAGCTGAACAAGAGAAGAACCTCTCATTCTCACTTGCTCATTTTCAAAGATCAAGACAGAATGGGGATATACTTGCTTGCAGGTAAAGGCAAACACATGGAAGGAAAAAGAACTGTTTAACTTTAGAGATGAAAATATATGGCTATAAATCAGGTGTGAGCACATTTAGGATGTAAATTACAACTCCTAGAGCTATCACATTCTGGAACAGCCTTACAATCACCACAGCGCAGGAAAAAGAGGGCTCCACAAAAGGATTTCCGTGATGCAGGGCGGCAGACCCGCTGTCCTGAGAGGACCCCGCAGCTCTGCTCTCCTGTGAAGCACTCAACAGCTTCACTGAGGCCTGTGCATTTCACAACAGGCTTTTTGCATGATACCCATGCCCCTGGCACTGGGCTGAGCTCCCTGCCGGGCTCCAGGGCTGCTGGCAGGGCTGGCAGCAGTGCAGGCTGCTGGGCAGTGCAGGGACACTGCGCTGACCATGACACAGCCAGCTCGGAGGCACCTTTTGTTTCCCACGTGGGCAGCAGAGCTTCCAAGAGTGAGCACAGCCTGAGCCCCTTGTCTGAGGGCGACCTAAGGGCCCCCACTGCCTGCCAGTGCCCAGGGCAGGGGTCAGCAAGCACAGAGCCCTTTGCAGCCTGTTGGCACAGCCCTGCCTCTGGCTCCATGGAGCTGGGACAATGACACAGGGCTGTTCCTGTAAGTTATTCAAGCTATGGGAACCCTCCCGGGAACCTGCTCCTGAAACAAACAGCTGAACTGAGGTGTGGCCTGGCCTCACCCCTGCTCAATCACTGTGGGGACACTTTTCAGTGTGAGGGTGTCTCTGTTCAATACCTTGGCAGGGCAGGGAGTGACAGACAAAGTAAAATACCAGACCTTTATATCAGGTTGAGAGATAAAACGGATCCTCAGTCAATGAAAAGATTTTTAAAAAAGCACACCTGCAGCACTGACTACAAATTAACATAGTTCTGAGTGAACCTCAGACCCTGGGCTCTACTGACTACAGACTGCTGCTTATCCAGAGATTACAACAGAACAGCTCGAGTGATTTATGATGTTCCACCTAATTAACCAACAAACAAAGGCAGAAAAGGTCTGTCTTTCCAGATTGAAAGCAATGCATTTAATTCTGTAGAAATAAAAGCTGATATTGTTTTAACTTTGGCAGATGCTCTGTGGAAATTGCTTGCAATTAAATGTGTTGCATTCACTGTTGTAAAATTTTCAAACTGCTTGTTTTGATTTGGCTTTGACTAGCTCTGTGTTGAGAAATTTTGGTTTTAGTTATTTCAGAGTTTACACATCATCTATCAAGAGTGTGAAAACACATTTCTATTGGTGGTACAACAGTTGGTTATAAAACAAAAAGCTTAAACTCTCCACAACTACTACTTTGTTTGACAGCAACACTGTAGCACAGGATTACACTGAATACTTTGCCTACCTCCAGAATGCAATTTTTACACCATAATTTGTAATCGGTGCCATTAAAGCTGCCACGTGGACTCTACAAATCCAGGTAGAAGGATTTCCATGCCTTGTTTGAACACACGCAGTGCACAGCTCCTTTACACTGGCTGCTCTATGGGAACAGCCCAGTCCCCTCAGCCCCTGGGTCACTTTGCCCTATCCCGCAGCCGCACCTCGACCAGGCCGGACAGTGCCTGGGTCACTGCACAGCCACAGGGCCAGGTAAGGGTACACCAAGCACCCTGACAGATGGGCAGGCTCAGCCAGAGCCCTTCAGTTGTTCACACACTGTTCTGCAGGCTCTGGACTTGGGTTTGTTTCTGCCTTGGAACTAAACAGCGGGTTTGTTCTTCAGTGGACTGAGCACTGCAAGCCCTGGAGAACAGGTGAGTGTGCAGAGCCCACCCGGCAGCACGTGCACCTCAGCAGAGACATCCAGGGCCTTTGGAAGGCCTCCTTCTGTCTGGAAGAAGGCCAGAATTTGGATCTATTTCAGGACACTGAACACCTGCATTACACAGCTGAGGGAGTGTTCCTACTGCCCACCTCGGCTGTTTGCAATGCAATCCCAAACATAGCACAGTGTTTAAGAATCAGTGAAGCAAACCATAAATATATATCCTATAGCCATCTCTAAGGGGTATTTGAGTCAGTCCACTTTCTGCTCCACCTACAGACTCCTGTGAAGATCTCTACACAGCCAGAGGGTTGTATTTTAAGGTCACACCCAAATTATGAGGCTTCACCTGGCATGCACATACCATCATTAAACCTGCCCATGAAACTTCACCAGCAAAATAAAAAGGTGTAATTACATTTTCTCCATTCAGTGGAGATATAATAATTCCTTTGATGGATGAATTCAGGCCATCAGGCTTTTTCTTGAGTCTCACCCAGCAAGATGTATTTTCTAATAATTATGATGCTTATCTTCCTAATGAAGTCATGAGCATCACTTGACATTTTGAGATATATTTTACAAAATTATTTACTCTCTAAAACAGTAAAGTTTTTAGCAAAAACTGAAACTCCACTGCAAAGATCATGGTTTGCTTTGAGCACCAAAAAAACAAGCAAACCCTAACAAACACTGAACAGCTCCATGAATGGAATTCCTTAGCGCTGTGCTTATGTTCCCCCTGCATTCCCTCTGAGACCAGTGTGATTTCAATAAAAGCTGTGCATTCCTTTCTACTTTCAAATTTGGCTGTGCTGAAGTTTCACATGGATTTTACATACAGTGTTTGTTTCACCTCAGAGTAAATATCTTTCTTATTAGTTCCTGTATAACACAGTGCCTCATTCTGCTGGGTGTTCTTCCAACAGGAACATGGAGGAGGACCTGGAAAGTACATCTGCCAGCTAGCAGCATGAAAAACCTTGTCCCCAGAGACCTACTTATCTCTTTAATTAAAACACATTTTTGTCCTGATTTATGTGGGGATGTCATGTCTTACATGATGCTCAGGACACAAATCAAATGTGAAGTACCAGTGGAAAACCAAAATATATTCAAGTGAAAAGGGAAGAGTCTCCTTGTGCTTCCACTCATGTCATTTTTAAATGACAGGGAAACTGCATTATGAAAGGAGACAGCCTACACCTAATATACTTAGCAAAAGTAGAGGAAGGTCTTGCTTCTCTAAATACCCATATGGGACTCATCAGTACAACATTCTTCTAATCACTGAAGGAGTATCAAACCTGAGTTGGGAAACAACCTTGAGATAAACAAGACAACAAAATAAAAGCTGTAATAATAGAAGCTAAAAGAAAGACACAAGGCAACTGTGAAGCAGGAGATGCTAATAAATCAAGAGGGGTCAAGTGCATTAACTGAAAGTGGGTGTAAGATAGAGATGTTCATTTCTTCTAATCAAGGTTGGCCAGCAACAATAACACCAGCATCTATGAACTGAGACAGATTCTTTGTCTAAGATAATAATGTTGCAGCAGCCTGCAGTCTTGACCTGCTCAGTCTGTTGAACAACTTCCTTTATTAACAAGGTTTTAAATCTGTGTAACCAAATAAAACTAACTGTTTTTCCTCACTGGCAAATCCACAGCATAATCAACACTGTTTGTATGTTTATGATAGAAGTCTTTCCAGACCACAAACAGAGAATACAACACCAGTAGTGTCTTGTCTACTGATTGGATGTTGTTTTTATTTGAAATTATATTAACACACCATTTTTCTTCCCAAATGAGCATACTAACAAGAAAGTGATCAGCATGAGGAGTCTTCATGGTATTGCTGCATTTCAGCTCCAGTTAATGTTGATGCCTACTGGTAGAGCAATTCCTGGATTCCTGGCTGGGCAGACAGGTACCTGGTAACATCCCCATCAGCCACGCAGCTGGCGTGATACAATCTGTACACATCTTTATTCAGCACGGAGCATGAATCTTCCCTCAGGTATCCCAACAGTCTATTTCCTAACTCAACTCTACAAGTTCACAAGGAGGTTCAGAGAACAGCAAGAGTTCCTTCTTTCAACGTCTTTGAAGCACAGGTGAAGTCCTTAAATCTTATGCTGAATGAAGTCATAGCAGCTTCTGGTGGCCATGTTTACCACATGTCTTTGTTTCCACTCCCACTCTGATTTCACCAGCTGTGGCAAGTACCTGCACCCCAGCTGCATTCCTCAGGATGGCATTTGTCACACACTCTCTTACAAAAATCTTGTTGAACTGTGCAGCAAACTGCAATTCCCGTTTCTCCCCCCAGTGAAACTCACGCCCAATGGTCCCCTACCATTTGTGTGGATTCCTGCCTGCCCACACCTGCAGCCACCTGGCACCTCAGTCCCAGCAGCCCAGCCTCTTTCCTGAACTACATGGACAGAAAAGCCTTCAACATCCGAGAGGAGGTCAGGATGAAAGAGTCACGATAGACTATTTTCATTTGATAGAAAAAACATCTGCTCAGGCAGGCAAGAAGGCTTATTTTATATAGCTAACACACCAGCACTGTATATACAGAGTCTGCAAGTAAATGAAGAGAAAGAGCTACATTTTGTTTTTCTGATGATGAGCCAACCATAGCTGTTTACTTCCAAAGTTCCTAAAGAAAACGCCAAAATAATTCAGGGTGGATTTCACAGCTATTTAGTGGGTTTCTTCACAGCTCTGTATCAAGTCAGAGGATACTATTAAGATGCTCTACAGCAATAATTACTTATCATTTACATACTATTCCCAACTGCTGTGAGGAGGAAAAAAAAACCTTCCTACACCATGCGGACAAATGTATTCCTGCCAATAAATTAAAAGAGAGGCTGAACTGCAGGTTTCTTGATAGCAGCATTCTGTGGGTAAGAACAAGTGGTGGATAAGCCTGCTGAGGAACAGACAGCAGTGTACTGTTCTTCCTAGAAATGTCCAAACAAGGAGCTAACCTCTCAAATTCAATACTCAATATTGCACACAACCCATGATACTGAGAGCTGCCTGTCCAGTATCTGGCACACAAAATCCCCAATGTAAGTGGGGCATTACCTATAGATAAAACCACCCATGAGTGAAACTGCAGTTTGACTCAAGCAGAAAAACGTTTAATCCTGGCCAAAAAAATGGTGGTTTATTTCATAAACCGAAATCTGCACTGAATTACATCTAAGTGTCTTTTCCTTCCACTGTCGGGGGGGGAGCTGCCAAGAGCCGCTGCAGCGTTACTGCAACACACGCGAACTCCGCTGAGAGTTCATTAGAGAAAAGAACAGAAAGAAACTATCCCGTGAAGAACGCGAACTTTCTGCTGCCTTGGCCCAGCCCGGACTCACTGGCGAGGAGCCCCTCGGCCCGCCCCGTCCCGCTCCCGGACGCCCGGAGAAAAGGAGCGGGGCCGGGGCTCGACGGCACCGGGACCGCTCTCTCCGGCTGGCCCAGCGACGGCGCAGCACCGCAGCCACCCAAATGAAATGTGCTTCGTAGTAAACAAACGCGTGCTTTTAATTTTCCCCATTTCTGACGGGTCTCTTCCTCCCCTGGCCGGCGAAGCCGCCCGCTCCCCCCGCCGCCGCCCCGCTCCCCGCGCCCCCGCCCGGCCGAGGCTACTCACGGGCGCGGGCCGGCGGGCAGCTCTCCGGGGCTGCGACCGTCTGGCGGCGGCGCCTCCACCCGCCCTCCTGCGGGAATGATGTCAGCGGCGGCTGGGTGTGGAACCAGAAGGGCTTTCAAAAGTGCCCCCCGGCCGCTGGCGGCGGGAGAGGGGTGTGAGCGTGTGTGTTTGCGAGAGTGTGCGGGCGCAGAGGGAGGGACGGACGGACAGACGGGGCGCGCACAGCAAAAACTTTCCCCGCCCGTTCCCACTCGGGCGGGCATCCAGGCGCGCCGCCGCCCGGCCCTCCCCGGGGGCGCTCGGCCCGCCGTCCCTCGCGGCTGGGGCCGGTCCCCGCAGCGCTGCCCCCGCCGGCCCCCGGACAGGGCGGGCCGAGCTCACGTACGGGATGCCAGCGGCCGGGCGCTCGGCCCGCGCCCCGGGCGGCCCCCGCCTTCCGTCTGGGCTGAGCCTCCCGGAGGAGTGACCGCTCCGCACAGAGTGCGGGAGGCAGCGGGACCCCGTCCCACAGAGCCGCGCACAGCGAGGGACGGCTGTGCCACCCGTCACTGCGAGCAAGGACAGACAGCTGCTACCCGATGGTAGCTGGGCGAGGGCTTTTCCCGGGAGGGACAGGGCGAGGCCCAGGGCGGAGCCCTCTCACGGGAGCCATAGCGGGGGAAAGCAGCCGCGATTCCCAAAGCGGCCGGGGACAGCTGCGGCGGCCGCGCCCGCCCGGGGAGGGGGCCGGGACGGCGCCATTTCCAGGCGGCCGTGCTTGGGCCGCTCCCGCCCCTCAGCGCCGGGCCCAGGGCGGGCCGAGCCCCTGCCCCGGGTGAGCGGGGCCGGCCGCCGGCGGCGCCGCTGAGGGACGGGCCTGGGGCCGCCCCGGGCGGCAGCGAGTGCCATGTTAGGGCAGAGCTGCCCTGGCCGGGAGCCCGGCGTGCCAGGCTCGGCTCGCTGCTGCCTGGGCTTGTTCGTCACGGAGAAAAACGTGTGTGTGGAGAGCTGAGGAAATCTGAGCTCATAAAGCCGTCCCCAGGCAGCACAGGTGAGAGCGGGGTCACTGCCCGCGCCTCACGCCCGCCGCTCTCCTGAAGGGTTCCCCTGCCTCCATCGCCAGTGGCAAACGTCAGTCACCAGCCGTGCCCGATTCCAGCTTGGCTTTCACATAGCCTTCGTCAGCGGGGCGATGGTATTTGCCGTGACTCAAGCAAGCTGAAGACCGTAATTCGGCTTTTTTGGCTGCCTGGCAGGTTTTGGTGTGGGTACAGCCTCCTTGCTTGCTCAGATGGCTGAAAGGTCTCACCTACCCTTACGAAAGTGTGATGTTGGCGAGGAAATCTGGCTGTTTCCATGTGATTACCAAGCTGTCTGCTTTACATTGTTTTCTTTTGTGTCTTGCCCTCTGTTACAGTTCTGCATAAGTTGCTGTCAACGTTTGTTTTGGATGTTACCTAAAAATCCAGCAGACCATGACTCTTTCGGTTCAGACTGTACATGCAAGTTTACGAGCAGTGTTTCCCAATCCCAGAGATTACCTGTTCTGTTAGAACTGTAATGAATTCCAGCAACTCCATCCCTAATCTTAGAGTCAACACAAATAGCAGCTATTATGCTGAGCAAAAACACTGTTGGGCACTACTCAAAAATTAGCAGCATGGCCCTACTTCATTGCACCTTCATTTTTTCTGAAGTGCAGCATTAGTGCCCTTGTACAGCTGTTAGGAATCTCACATCTTGCTAACAAGCAGAATTATAGGAACACTGTGAAAGAGTTGCTTTGTCAGTCTAAGCACCAGCTCTACCAAACACTGCAAGCAATTCAGCTGGGGTGGATGGCATTTGGTGGCATGGTAATCTCTTATGTTGTCTTTTGCACTATGATGTTAGCTTCAGCTCTGTTGTAACTGCCAAACACATCTTGTGTTCACAATCGCTTCAGGATCATACACAAGAATATCCAGTGCCATAAACAGTCCCCAGTGTTCACTACAATTTACGTTTCTCTATGCTCATGTATTCCAAGTTTCTGGATAGGAGAGCCTGGCACTTAAAGTAGTGGCTGCTTCTTCGTTTGTACAACACCTTGTATCTGGTAATTGCCTCGAGGTTAGACTGGAGGGGATTCAAAGTGGCTCTCAGGGGAGATGTTCATAGCTGTGGGGCTGAAGGAGCGAAAATGAGAAACTTACGAGTATCAAGTGGAGGAGACAACCCTGCTTGTCAATTCCCAGGGATTTCAGGAAAGTGGTACCTCACACTGAGCCAACCGCTGAAGCATGACAGCCTAACTTCCACTGAGCTGAAGTATTACAGCTGAAGTCACTAAAACATTTCCCTCACAGAGAGATAAGTTTGCAAGTGGAATATGACAACAGAACACTTGATTTTTAAACCAAAGGTGTTGCTTACAACTCAAGGTACTAGAAAAATTTTAGTCTCCTTTCTTCTCCCTCAGTGCCTCATACTTGCATTTTTAATTGTTGAATAGCTGTTATGCATATTTTATCTTAGCTAGAAGCTGAATAAATACTTTTAAAGCAATATTAACACGCTGCTAGATGACTACAGGCTTTTCCTGGAAACACATTCTCCAGGTTTCCAGGTTCTGCTTTTCAGGCTTGTGTTGCCCTGATGTGCTTTAAATGATTTTTTTTTTTTCCTGCTAATGCAGTGCTAAGTATCTGAAAGAGGTGCTGACCTTTTTCCTGCCTTTCCCTTCCCTAATTTGCAGGAAGGATAATGATATGAAAGAAAACTTGTTACATCCAAGTACCCTCTTCTACTTTGCTAAGTTGACAGCGAAGCTGTTTGAAAGCAAAGTCACTGACAACAGAATTCCTGGCATGGAAATACAAGACACATGGCTATTCCGTGCCAGTTCTTCCTGCTTGTCTTGCCATTTCCTAGACAGTATCTTTGAAAGTAGCCAGAATTCATAAATGAACAGAGGTATCTCTCCCACTTCCCACTACCAGCTGCCATGCAGTGAACACAATTTACCTGTGTATTTGAGGTAAGCCTTTTTTTCCAGCAGTTAGAATTCCCTTTTATACATGAGGAGCTTTCAGAGCAAAGTGTGAAAGTGCGGGCTGAATAGCCATCATGACCAGGAGAGGCTGTATAATGGAATTACAGGCTCAAATATTGATCTTACTGGCATAGTGGGCATTGGATGGTGAAAGTTCCATGTGAAACCTTGATTTACAGACAATTTGCAGATATATAAGTGGACCAGCAATTGATAAATCTCATTAATTTGCAATATAGCAAGTGGAATAATAAGTTGGGGGTTTTACTCACAGTAATGACATAGCTACAGTTTATGCTTTATCATGTGTCTGTCAAGATGATGAGCAAGTTCAGTATTTTTTGTAGCTAGCAGGGATCAGGGCATGCTCTGTGCAAGAAGAGGCTCTAACTAAAACCAGGCTAACAAGATCTTTGGGTTTATCTGAACAGGAATACAAGTGAACCTGGAAGAAAATAATCTCATGATTGCCACTGACTCCAAGGAAGAGAAGCCTTCAGACTGAGGGAGCTGCTGATCAGTAGGGTAATTGGGTAATTGTTTAATCACTTGTCTAGCTGTTAAATGGCTTCTGATAAAAATACCTCTGCCTAGACAGGCTGTAATCTGACTTCTCCCAAAATGGAAATACTGTCCCAAACTCTTAACAAGAGGAATATAAGGCACCATCCTCTAGAAGCATCCTTTGTAACACCAATCTGTTAGTTTGTCACAGTGACAATCACTGTACCAATGAAAGACTTGTAGCACAGTAACAAAACTGACACTGTATTTTTTTCAAGAATCTGTGCAAGAATCCTCCATATTATTGATTCAGAGTATGCAACACTACTACTTTCTGTGCTTGCTTTTCAAAAAAAGTTACATCTACTGCCATGCCAACATAAGGAATACTAATGAGCTGGTGTTGATTGGGAAGTGGTTTCATCAATGAAACTGAGTTCAAATGTAGGCTTGCATGGCAGTGTTGCCATGTCTATAATTGAATAAATAGGAAGTGTGCTGTAGGATAGTTTTACCATTGGATACTTTAATGAGGAGCAGGATGGAGAAAACAATGAGAAAGAAGAGTGTCATGGACTTTTCCTTTTTCATGGGTCTTTTAAAGTCCATCCAAAGGAGCTGCTAGGCCATAAATTCATTAGTCCCCTAAAAACCATTGAGCCATAAAAAGGTTCTCACACCTTTGTCCCACTTTTCCTTTCCCTCTGCAGGGATCAGAGGGTTCTTTGCTTTCATGCCTAGGAGCCCTGGTATGCTTGTCGAAAGTGTCTCAGACCTGTACAAACCTTAGTGTATCCTTAGTAAAGAACCTGACTCACATACCCCTTCCCACTCCAGCCCTGGGAATGTTTCCTCCTCCCCCTCAAAGAAACATTGGGAGATTAAGCAAGAGCAGCAGCTTCCCAACAATTCTTAACTCCTTGAGAACTGAAGTCCTTGTTCAGCCTTGCTGAGTCTAGAACAAGGACCTTGGAAGGAGTTCTGACAAACTTATGAAATCCTGAGGGATCAGAAGACATTTCCTTTTTCTCCTTCCCTGCTTCCATCAGTTATTGTTCTTCACTGCCTCTTGCATAAGTCCAAAAATATCCTGAAAATTAATGTCTTTCATTGGCTGCAGTTAGTCTGTGCCAAAACAAGACTTAAGCATGAAAAGCACAGATTTTCCAGGAGCTAGTTCCATGGTTTATACAGCAAATAAATATAGGCGATATTAATTAGAATATTTATTTACCTAGTTGATCTGCAGGATATGCAAATCTATGGAGATGACATTCAGTAAAAAGGAAGAGCATACCCTTCCTTTCTTCCTCACTGTTGGGTGTTCTCCTGGAGAATGCTCTTTTTTTGTATTGATGTTACAATTACTTTAAGAAAAATCAATAAAAAATTCTGGCAAAAAGTACCCAAGGCAAACTTAGTGTGGCCTCTGGATCAAACAAAGTTGTTTGCCAGTGCAGTGATCATTTTATGAGAACTTCCTAAAACCAGTCCCTCAGAAAGTTGTTATGGATGAAAGTAGCAAAAGCATTAAGTCCAGAGACCTTTAAATCAGAGGGTATTTTGATGCTATTGGCTACTGGATCATGTCTCTTTAGCCCATTTGCAGAGTTTTTCTATTTAGTAAAAACTTGGCCAGACAATAATAAATTAAAAACTAGCTTTGTAACTGGATCTAGCTATTAAAATGCTTTAACATTAGGATTTAACAATCATAGCTTTGTTTGGAAAAGAAAAGGAAATAAATTGGCAAGGACTAAAGGCAAGCTACAACAAAAAAAAAAAAAAAAATTGCAGAGCCTCTGAAGTACAGTGCAGTATGTCAAGGGCTTAATACATTACAAATAAACGTGTGTGTGGCTTACCATCCTGCCAAAACAATTGCAATAGCAACCCAACCCTCCAAACAGAGCTTTACAAATCAAATACCATAGAAAAGAACTCATAACCCATCACTCTGCTAGAGATAGGAATTCAGGAGACTGAATTGTATTATTACAGAGGGATAATAAGGCCTTGGCCACAGAAAATTTGCTGTTGTTTGAAGTCTGCAGGAGGGTGCAGTTGGAGTGGCAGGACTAGTATTTCATTGTACAAACAAAATCCAAAAGAAGGTCAAAGTACCCTACAAGAAGACACTATTTTGAAAAGCAGTCTCTTCAACTGTTTAGAAGAAGAATGTATCTTGTCATTTTGGCTATTGACCTTGTAATCCAAAAAAAGCACAAATCTTTAAATCACTTTAAATAATTTAGAATTGATTTGAAAATATGGTGTTTGCTTCTCCAAGAGAATTACTACTCAATGCACTCCAAACAACATCATATATTTAGAATGCAAGGAGTTAATAGATTTTCATCTGATCTGTAAAGTAAAATAAGCTACTTAGGATTTTTATTTCCTGTGAGTGGCCAAACAAGAAGACTTGCCCATCTGCAGCCAAAGCTGAGTGACAAGCACCAGTGAGGACAGTGTTTCTGGATGGATCTGTTCTGCAGAGCACACAGGTAAGTAAACAGCGACTCTGAGCCATCAGTGGGATGGTTCTGCTTCTCTCCTCATGGAGCAAACCACAGCATTCCAGCAGAATTCTCACTCAACAGCAAGCCTGACGTGCAGATGCACTTCTCTCCACATAAATTGGTGCACATGTACATTGTACACTATCAAATACAGACACATAGAAATTCAAATCCAGGAACTGGATAATCTAAAAAGAATTTTTGGGTTAGCATATCTTCTGAGGACTGGGCCACACTGCAAAGATTCTAATTCTATATAACATTTGAACATCCATCTTTGTTTATTATTATGATGTCTCTGTGCACGTGTTAGCTCCTTCTAAGTGTCTGTTAGAAAGACACAATATTTTTACTCCTACTGAATTCTTATGTAATTTTAAGTATTTTAATGGCCACTTAACTGGATCCCACAGCAAGCAGTACAGAAAAGGGAGAAAACAGACTTGCTGAAGTCAGTGGAATATGCATTTAACTCTTCATGAGAGCATTGGGGTGCTGTGTGAGACATGGACATGGCAATGAACCAGATTCTGCCTGCAGATATGCATTCTTTAATCTCATTTATTTAAGTGGTTGTTGCCACAGGCAAAATTTGGACCTGTGTACTCTTAAACCAGAAATCATTTTCATAGTGATTGCAAATATTAACACTAAATGTGCATAGCATGAGCCTTGTCATTAAAAAGATCTAATCTTCTAGTGCATTAAAGTTTTAATAAAAACCATAAATCTGAAGTAGTAATGATTCTTACAAATTTTGCATTTTAAATCCTGGTAAGTAAACAGTGCATAAGGTATCAGGAAACAGCTGTGTGTTGTAATTCTTGCAACATTATTACAAGTCTCAGGCATTTACTGTTTTCTCAAAAGCAGTCATAGAAATATGTGAAAGCCTTTTACCTCATATTTAAAAAAAGAAGAAGAAAATGTATTTGTCATCTAAATGAAGCTCAAAATTCATTTTTTGATACCTATAATTTTTAAATCTTATCATAAAATATGTTGTGGCCTGACACAGTATTTTTGAATGTAGGCACTTGCCAATACTAAGATGTTATCATAAGGGTCTTTATTAAAAAAAATTTAATTTCACAAAGCAGCTGAATCTATATTTTAATAGCTGGGATTTGTATATGTATCCTGGTTTGGGGACTTGGGGAAAAAGGCAAAGACTAGAGCAGTGCAGCAGACTGTAAAGATCTGGTTGATACAAAGGGAGTGAACAAGAGATACTGATGAGTTTGAGCAAAGGACTGTTAGCGACTGGAAGATCTGAGGCTGAGGAGGACTGTCACATCCGTCTGTACCAGCCTTGCAGGGCTGAGTGTGTGCAGCCCTCCTCCCTTTTCCCTCTGGCCCAATTCCTGCTTCCACAGGAAGGAAGCACACACAGGTCAGTCCAAAGGAAATCTGAGTGTGCTCCTCCAGGGTGGCCAGTTGGCCAGAATTGACATCTGCTCTTCATTATAGCAATGGATTATCTGGGCAGTTTGAACAGCGTCGCTGGGAGTGATCTCAGCAGTGTTAGGATTTAGATCAAAGAGCAGGATTTTGTTAAAGGAAGGAGCAGCATTCTCAATTTTAAGTAAACATTATTAAAGCTGTACTTTTTTACTTTTAATTTATAAGAAAATGTCATTAGGATGTTCAGGAAATGAGATGGGATCTGTCCAAATAAATTTTAGATAACTGAAGGTGCATCAAGTACTCTCCTAAAATAGTTGGGGAGAGCAATAGTTAAAAGGGCATAATCTCAACAGTTTCTTCATTCCTCAGATTGTAGATGGGAGTCGAATTCTCCTCTGGGAGCAAATGTTTTTCTGTTGTCCTGCAAACAGGACAAATCAGATCGTTCCTCACTTCCACAGCCTTGTAGGGTTGCTGCAGTTTCCCTGCAGAGCTGCTCTGCAGGAGGTGGTGGAAGGTAAAGGTCTTGTCCTTAGCAGCCTTTTGTGTATATGGACGCTGTTGTAGTTCCCAGATCAAACAGCCTTTAGCTGTTGTGAAAATACAGACCTGCCAACACTTTGTAGGTGCAAGTGGTTGTGGGTTTCGTGGGATTTAGCAACATTCTGTCATCAGCACTGAGTTCAAAAGCTGTACAGAACTTCTGAATTGTTCCTGAAAGAATATGTGAGGTCTGTTGGGATGAGTCATTTATCCAGTGTGTGTTCTCATCTGAGCTTCCCCATTAGTCTTATCCACTGATGTTTTTTATTTTGAGTTTCTTCATTCAGGTTAGGATAGTGTTGTTCTGGGCAGCTTGCTACCACATCATAAGGAAGCATTGCATTGCCTCTTCAGTTTGTGGTTTTAGGTATATTTTTGTGTTTCAGCAAGCTTTGTCTGTTTGAACACAGTATGAATGGAGTGGAGACTGGATTTTTATGTGCCAGTTCCTCCTGATGGACCTGCTCAGTGTCTAAAGCTGCAGTACCTGTTCTGCCTGAGAGGCTGCTGTCACAGTGGGGCACCTCCAGTCATCATCCCAAAGGGGGTTGTTTCCTCTGCCTTTTCACCCACATGTCCTGTTTTCTTAGCCACAAGACCAGCCACTGTTCAAGCTTTGTTATTGGGGGTTAGGAGGAAGCTAGTGCTGCCCATTCAATTCAAAGAAGCTGTGCTGTTTTGGCTTTTTTTAAAAATTATCTATTTAGAATCAAATTCTGCCCTCACTATGAAGAGGTTTGACTCAACCTGGTAAGTGAAGCTTTCCATTTAAGCCACAAAAGGGCACATACATGCAAGTTCCTCAAGTAGCTTTAAGTTTTTCCTTCTTTCTTAGAAGATAGGCCATTTCCCTTACATGAGAAAAGCAGTTGTTTTTCTAATCATGCATTACAAAGACAAAAAGATACGGAGTATTTGAGAACTTTGAGCCTTCTTGCTGAATTCTTCTGAATGAAACATAGGAAGCTGTTTATTCTCCTTTCATTGAAAGCCTATTCCATAGGCTCTTAAATTACAGTTGAAAAAATATTTCTGTATCTTTTCTCATATTCCTTTATTATGCACAAGCTTACTGCCACCATAGGGTAATTTATTGATAAATTGGAGCACTTACTGGCCCAATTTATCAATACCTTCCCAAAACAACATGTCACAATCCTCATTTCATTTCAAGAGTATATATTAATTTCCTCTTGTGTTAAAGCTGGAGTCTCTGTCCAGCTCCCTTTCCTCTCAGGGCTGCCCATGTTTGTTGCTGAGTGATTGTCCCAGTAACAGGCGGGGAGCAAAGCGAGCCAGAGCTGCTGAGGCAGCTCAGATGAACGTCCTGGCTCTGCCTCTGGGGATGCCCAAGCATCTCCCTGCCTTGCTGCCTCGACCAGGTGCTGAGCTGTTCCTCACAGCAGGATAAACAAGGCATGAAAAGGAGCTGCAGCCCTGGAACAGGAGACAGTGAGGCCACAGAAGGTACACAACACTGCTCATTCTCTCCCATGAGGCTGTACTCTAAGCAAGGAGCTTCTACTTAATCAGACAGCCATCAGCATTTTAAAAATCAGCTTCATCTTTGGAGTTAGCCACACTTAGTGTGTGCTTCAAGTGGAGACTTAAGCCAAACATGCACAGCAAGGACTCCTATCTCTTTTTTGCAAACCACAGTGTCCTGTACAGTGTCAGTTTAATGTCTTCAGCCCAAAGCAGGCTGCTTGTGTGCTAACAAAGTGCACTTGCAAATCGTTGCTAACACCCGAGAGAGAAAAATTACTTCGGTTCCCCCACTAAGTTAAAAGTACAACACTTATATTTAAAAAAAAAAAACACACACAAAAAACCCCAACAAAAAACCACTTTCAATTAAACACTTTTTTACCCATAAGTAAGAGTCCAGCTTTGAGTGGGGGTGTGGTGAAGTTCTGAACCCATCTTCGTCTGCATGTTGAATGCCACAAACTGCTCATTGCGTTCTGTGCAGGATGATTCACTTTTTCCATCTACTTCAGTGTTGCACATATGGAATCTGTCGTATATTGTCAGCCAGTGCTGCGCTATGCCTCATCCCCTTGTGTATATAAACCATTCTGAGTAGTTCAGCCATCCTGTAATATCCTTATTTCTTCAGAGTTCCACTCAGGAGAGAGAAGGCAAGGCATTTTGGTATTTTATTTTGCAATCTAAGTATGGGATCTAGTAATACATTAAACTTTATCATAACAGCTACTCCAAGAGCACAGGACATTATTTGATGCTATATTAACTTGGACAGTTTGACTTCAAAGCACTCAGCTTGTGATCCTTGAATTGTTCCCTTTAGAGATTGTGTGTTCTGCTTTGGGTTTTCTTAGCTATAACAAGATCATCTTTGAGCTTTTTAATCCCCTGCAAGTTTTGACCATCACATTTGTAGAAGATAAAAGCCTTTTCCTGTGGTGTAAGGTCTTCTCATCTGCCTTAACCTTTCAGTGCTTAGCAAATGGGATGAAAGCTTTTATTTGCATCCAAACAAAAGTTTAAAGCAATTGACTGTCAATGAAGCTGCTGGCAGCTGTTCCAAAATCCTCAGGACAGTTTATAGATAGCCAAGGCTGATTGGCACTGCTGCTGAATTCCTGCGGAGGGTGGAATTGCAACCAGATCCAGTGGGTGGGTTGTGAGGGGGCCACATGGATGTGCAGCTTCTCCTTTCTTCTGACATCTAACCCAGGACTAGAGCAAGCTCTCATTTTTTATTCAAACCTTTGGATGTCACAGTTTTTAGGCTTTTTTGAGGGTTTTTTTTTTTTTTTTTTTGCTCTGTACTGGAAGGAAGAGCAGCATCACCTCTCAGATTAAGCCTGGTTTTTAAAATCTGTGTGAATAGCTTTTGCAACCTCCTTCCTTTGGTTATGTTTGTGACAAACAAAGCACTCCCAACTTCTTGTAGCTGAGTCCAAACAGGGAATCCACAAATATATGCCATAAATTAAGGCATAGCATAATGAAACAACTCTTAAATTGTTGAATCACTTGTGCTGAAAACATTGGAGACCACGGCTGGAGAATCATTCCCTCACTCTCCTCCCTCACATGACCTAAAACCAGCCTGACAGGTGAGAAACAGGCTTTCTGGTGTGGTTTTTTTTGCCTGCTTTGATAGTGCCTGCAGCCCTGCCAGGTGCAGGGTGTGGCTGCATGGGAGCTGAACTGCCTTGTGCTGAGTTGTTTATCTTTGCTGGGAAACCTGCCTCTACCAACCTGTGGTGGGGAACTTAGGGCTTAGACATTGTGCTCAAAGAAGACCACCTGTGGTGAAAGGAGACCCATCTGCTGCAGTGGAGGTGTATCAGTTAATATGGAATAATTAAACCCATAATGAAAAAATAAGGATCTATCCCTTTGGAGTGCACCTTTTAGAATATACCTGTTTTGTTCTCTCCTAATGGCTACGTGTAAATATTATGGGCTCCAGTAGCATCTGAATGAATAATGCTCTCCACCCTTCCAAAAGCAGAATTGTAACTTTGTGAACTTCCTATACTTCCTACTGTTTTCTGCATTTTTAGAACAAATAGTGATGTGGGGTTTGGAGGATTTTTTGTGTTAAAAAATCCCACAGTCCTCAGACTAGTCTTGAAGGGCACATTTGCCAGGCCCATGACCAGCAGTACAGCCAGCTGAAAAACGATTGCACTGTTTCAAGTCCAGTGCTGAAGTACTGCAGGACTTTTACTGTTAAACGGGATATTTGCATGTCAGTAGATATTGGGATGCAAAATTTTTATTTCATAAACAAATTAAGTTTCAATATAAACAGGCTTCCAGGTTTTGTTGTGTTAATGGGCTTGAGGACATTGATACCAGCCCTGAGGAAGAAGAAGAAGAAGAAGAAGACGTGGGCATGGAAGAGGAGCTCCATCTGACCCCATGTGTGAGCACAGCCCAGAAAGCCAAATGTGTCTGGGCTGCAGCAGAAGGGGACTGTGCGCTCTGCTCCACTCTGCTGAGACCCCACCTGCAGAGCTGCCTCCAGCTCTGGGCCCCTGCACAAGAAGGATGTGGATCTGTGGAAGCAATTCCAGAGGAGGCCATGAAGATGCTCAGAGGGCTGGAGCACCTCTGCTCTGGAGCCAGGCTGGGGGAGCTGGGGGTGTTCAGTCTGAAGTAGAGAAGATTTTGAGGAGACCTTAGACCTCTTCCAGTGCCTAAAGGGGCTCCAAGAGGCTGGAGAGGGACTTTGGTAAGGGTGATAGGAAAGGATAATGTGATAGGAAAAGGGGTAATGGCTTTAAAGAGGGAAGTGTTTGATTTAAATATAAGGAAGAAATTCTTCCCTGTGAAGGTGGTGAGGCACCTCTGACTGGCACAGGTTGCCCAGAGAAGTTCTTGCTGTCCCATTCCTGGAATTGTGCTTGGAGCAACCTGGTCTAATGAAAGGTGTTGTAACTAGATGATCTTTGAGGTGTCTCCCAACCCAAACCATTCTATGACAAAAGTTTCTTTTTTTCTTTGGTCTTCTCTGTGTTATTTGTGTCCCATCTCCCCCTCAGTCTCTTATTTCATCTCTCATGGAAAGTTAGGAATACATTAGAATAAAAGTTTTCGTTTCAGAAAAGAGAAAGAAAAGCAGTCTCATTTCTCTTTTCAGAAACACGGGGAAAGCAGCCTTGTAAATTCATCCAAAGACATATAAAACACTCTTATAAATGACTTTTTATAGTGTGAGGAACTGCAGGAGCCTTTTTCTTTTGAAATCTTGCAGAATTCAGTATTGTCTTTCAGATCTTGATCTTGCAGTAGAATACTAATGTGAACTCTTCTGGAGAATTTTCATAATGGCTTTACCTAAAATGACTGCTTTACATAGAATACATAAGGGAAAATACTGACTTGTCAAAATTCAAATCATTTTGTGGGAACAAATAATTTTCTTGAGGTTTTTGACAGGGGAGCAGCTTCTCAGTTGAATGAGAAATCCACTGCAGGTACCCCTGTCCACTGAATTTGGCTGCCTTTAAGTCTCTGCTTGCAGTTCTGCTGGCAGCCTTGGTAACTAATGTGTGTTAGATTTTTGTTCTCACCTACTGAGGTTGTTTCATTTCTTATCTGTGCTAGAAATGCTTCAGGACAGAACTGAGACTGTTTGTAGTCTGCTTAAGCAACTCCACTGGTTCAGATTCCTGCCCTGCTGTTCCCAGCCTATGCCAGGTACCTGCCCTGGGAAGTGTTTGCCAATCACCTGGGAGTTGGATGGAGACAGGCTGGGGATCAGGCTCCTGTTCTGAACTGATCCACCCAATTCTCATTGCATCCTTCCTCTGAGCAGCCTGTCTCTGAGGTTGTTTTTCCTCCAGGCTGGATCAGCACATACATGTTTTGTTCTTTTTTCCTGTCCTCCATCAAAAAAAAAAAAAAAGGGAGCTTAGTGGCACCTGTTTCATCTGCATGGACAGCAGGGCACTCAAATCATGTGGTGTGAGACCATTGTCCTCTCTGCAAGGAGCATGATACCCCTGCCCCTCCAGTCCTGGGCAGTTCAGTGAGATGCTGTAGCAGGATGCTGTCAGTTTAGTTCTGTCCTTTTGGACTCCAGCATCAGAGGCTTGAATATTCAAACCTTTTCATACAAAAATGCTAGTTTTCAAGTTCACAAAGGTAGTGGCTGGTACTGTTTTAATTGAAGTCAGAGGGTAGAATATGTTCAATAATTTGGGACTGCCTGATACCTTCTGGCCTTTCAAGAAAGATTCAATCTCTTGGAACCATTTGCCTTGCTGTCAGGAGAACCTTGCCAGTAAGCTGGTTTATACATTTCAACATTTCCATTTTGCAGTTTTTCCAGAAGATGCTGATTTTTCCCCCTTTCTTAGATAAATAGAAGTCAGACACTTGAAATGAAACCAAAGCAAAAGAATTTTAAAGCTGACTGGAGCAAGAATGTTTGCTTTCAGTTTGTTGCTTCCTGTTCTGATCATGAAATTTGATTAAAACTTGGTTTAAAGATAACAGCAAACCCACAAATCAATGTCTGGTGTAGTAATGTCTGCTAACACTTCTTTTGGAGAAGGGATGATTATAAACTCTGTCTTTTAGGGTTTTTTAGTACAGAGGAGACATTTCAGTTGCCAAGATCATAGTTCTTGTTCTACTTTTTCTCTTTTCCTGTTTTGGATCAAGCAAAGAATGAGTCTGTACCATGTAGTTCTCACTAAAATTCACAGGCTAAGGGTTTGGTTTTTTCTGGGAAAAAGATATTGAGGGTTAGTCTAAAAAAAAAAAAATTCTGCTGTACTGAATCTGATTATACTGAAAAAAATAGCTTTAAGTAAAAATGCCTATTTTATTATTATTTGAAATTTAAAACTCCATTGATTTGTTTAGTAAGATTCCCCTATTGCACAACTTTGTAACCAGAGAAGCCTTGTGAGGAGACTTGAAAGAAATGCTAATATTTGTCACAGAAGAGTGAGAATTCTACAAAATGGTTGGTTTGGGTTGGGTTTTTTTCCCCATAAGTCTTAGGAAACTTTCTTGTAGGATCTTTTTTTGAAAAAATGCATTTGTGTTTTGTTATGCTCAGCAAGACAAGGAATATAACCCCCTAAAGGCATATGAATAGGATTAAGCCAACATTTGCTATTCTCTAGGTGTATGAGTCAATAGGGATCAATGATTCTTCTGCCTTAGGACTTTCTTTGACAGTAGATTTTGAAATTCTGAAACTTAGAATGAAAGATGGGTTTGGCCATAACAGATTCTGCTTTCAGAAACTTTGTATTTCTGCAGGATATGTTCACACTTCTGTCTAAAATTCAGTTGGCCTTGCTTGCTTTGGGAAAAATCCTCACAGCTCTGCCCATCTGTAATCACTGATTAGGAGAAGTGTAGTTCTCAGTCTTGAATTGTTGCATTTTAATGCCTACTGGCTGCAAATCAAACGTTTTACAGCGATAACCACCAACAACTCTCTATCAAGCTTTGTGCATGGCAGTGAAACAGTACTTTGTTGTTGTTGTTGGTTGGTTGGGGGTTTTTAAGTGGAAGAGAACAGGACTGGGCTCCTGTTTGTGTTGCAAAGGCAAAGTGTGGCTTTGATTGTGTGACTGTTGAAGTACTGGCTTGGACAGCAGGTGTGGAATTCCTGCAGGCAGGAACAGCATTAGCATTGACTCCTACTGGTTGGTTTCTAGATAGTAATTACATAGTGAAAGTTGTCTGTGATTGCAGGAGAACAAAGAATGCTTCCTTGCTCTTTGCCAAAGCTCCCCTAAAATACCTCCCTCAAACTTAATACAGATATTTGTTCAAAAATTTGAACCCACAGCAAAGAAACTTAAGCCGTGTGTAGCAGTGCCACCTAGTGTAGACTGTTACTCCTTGGTTTTCCACAATTTTACTGCTCTTGTGTCTTGGGTCTGTAATGGTTCAAGAAAATAAACATTACCTATGCATTGTAGAAAGTGCTTTAAAAGTGATTCTCTTGAAATCTGGGCCAGAAGCTTCTCACATAAAACAGCTCTCACCTGATGGCTGTTTCACTCCTCTTTTTTGAGTTAATGACAAAATACTTTGAAGTTATCCATGCATAACAAGTAATTTTATTTATATCATGTTTAGCTCTTAAAATGAGATGGACAGGTAGGAAGGAGCAGCAGCTGGATACTACTCTTGCTTAGGAAATATCAGCTTGACATTGTGGATTTTCACTGAGGATCAATAATACCATAAAATTATTCATGGAATAAAGTAGCACTTATTATGACAAAAGCTGGTAGAATATGTCTGTCAATCTACATGCTGGGAAGTGGAGGAGTAGAAATGAGGATTAGATTACAAATTCAAGCATTTATCATTTATCCTATGTGAGAATTCTGAAAAGAAATGGTCTTAAACTTGCTATGGGTCTCAGCAAATTGTTGTCATTTATAACTCTCAGGCTGTTCTTGCTGTTGAGTTTTGGATCCTGACTGGCAAAGAATATTCCTCACAAGTCTGAACCTTTGTTATGACAAATAAACAAAGCCATGGAATAGATTTTTATTTTCACTATATTCCCCGTAAAGATAGACTAATGAAATCTAAGGACGTTTTTCTGGATTTTCATCTGGCTTAGGAAAACAGACATTTCATTCTGTGCACCTCTAACCTACAGGAAGTTCACCACTGCAGCTGGAGCTGCTGGGAATTGCATGTTTTTTCTAGATTCCCAAAGGAAACACTGTCAGCCAAAGTTGGAAATGGCAGGAGGACAGAAAGCAAAAGGCACAACGGCTGGATTTGTACTGACATAGTATTTATTCTGCTTTGCCTTCCAAATCAGCTGCTGGAGCCCTTTTCCAGTTAAGAATTGTTTATCTAGTGCTGTCTAAATTAATACACAGAGACACTTCTGAGGCCACCCAGGGAATGTGAAAAGCCCTGTCCTGAGTTCAGGTGTGCACATGGCCTCTTTGACTGCTGATTCTAGACATGGGAAGGGGGGAAGACCAGCAGGATCCTTGAAGGAACAATTTCTATGAAAGGCTGTAACTGGGAGGATAATTTATAGTGGATTGGTACTCAGTGTCTGGGGATTTTGTGCTGTACCAACAGCACAGCACTCAAAGATCTCTTCAGATAATGCTGCCTTGGAGTCCTTTCTGTGAAAGAAAATGAGATTGTGACTACTCCAGTGCAAAGGTCTGATATCCCTGACACAGGGCATGGTGAAAATTAAGTGAGCAGTTATAATCAGCACTGTCTTGTGCATGGGCATATCTCATGTTTCTCAAGAAAATCAGATCATGACCTGAAAATGTGGGCACCCACTAAAATGTTTTTTATTCCTAGTGGTTATGAGGAAAATCTGTTCACAGTACTTGTCTACTCACAAGAGTTTTCTATTATTTTTTTAGTTGGACCAAAGTGCTGTAGAAACAAAACTCCAAATTATATCAAGAACATTCTGTCTCCAGAACTTTGAGCTGCATAACTCTCAAAGGGAAATAATGATTTGGCTGTTGTCAGTGAAGGGTATGGACAGTGTTTCTGACTGAGATGAGCTTGGTATTTCACTCCCATCATTGTAAGGGGTTTATATTATTACCTGTAATTGAGTCTTTTACTGTGTGATTTTGGAAGCCCTGAGGTGGAAGGGCATTCAGGTAGCTCTAAGTTTATGGTAGCCTAGGTTATGTTTTTAAAGTACATAACATATATTAACACATCCATGGTCCTGGAGTTGGTGATTCTGAGCAAATGTTGTCAATGGTAGGAATATTTCAGAGTGCTTCTTGGCACTGATTGACAACTGATGGCCTTGAAAACCAAGACTGTTGAGTGATATCTGAAGCATTTTGGAAGAAGCAGCACCTTTGCTTCTAATAATTGTGAGTTATCTTACTCTGATTTACTTACTGATCTAATGGGAAGTCATGGCTTGTACAGAAAAGCAGGTGATCTGATCTAGTTCCTCCCAGTCTTTTCTGTGTCATCTGTGGTTTCTATCACCAAGTGGTAGAGGAATTTTAGGGGACTCCTTGTTAACGTGTTAGCATTGCATCACAGGCACCTTTTCTGTTTTTCTCCCCTGGGTTATGCAAGTTTTGGAAAAAGTTTTGAAAGTGCAGCAGAGGTGGAGATATTAATGGCAATGTCTCCCCAACTCTGTATTAGCCAACCTGGTTTGTTTTGGTGCTGCAGGCTGCATTAGGTCCTTCTGCAGACCCCTCCAGGGCAGTCTTTTGCCACAGTCAGCAAATCCAGTGAGCCTGGAAAGGGGATTGCTTGAAACCCCATCTCAGAGCTTTGCTTTGATTCTTCACCACATCAAATGGCAAACGTACTCACACGCTTGGTTTAGATCCAGGGCAGATCTGGGGATGCCACACTGGCAAACACAATCAGAGCCATGTGTTTTGGCCCAGGGAGAATCAAAACAAAACTAAACTGCAAGGGCAAGTTAGGCAGCCTTCCAAGGGAGTCCAGGATAATGACTGGTGTGTCCTGTATCTCCCTGGCCTTGCATCACCAGCAGCAGAACACAAACTACTCTGAGATGGCATTGTGCTGAGGGCTGCAGTGAGGATTTCACCTGGTGGGGTACAACTAGAACGTTTGTTTTATTATTTTGCAATATTAAAAAGCCTGAATGGCAACCTAGCAGGAACCTTATGATCTGAAAAGTTACCATGTTGTCAGGCATACTTGAAAGCTGGAAAACAAGATTTTAATTTTCTTCCTTGCAGATGAAAGTTCTCTGTCCATTTAATTCCTGATGGTGTGTTGGGCTTTATGGCCTTTTCCCACAAAGAAAACTGTTTCAAGTGAAAGCAAAATCTTGATGTAGTCTTAGCAGCAGTTGTAGGGCTTGACTATTTTTAAGGATTTTAAAGGGGAAGTTCAGATAATGTACAGACATGAAGGTAGTAGAGCTAAATTGGAGTTGAGCTGAATCTTTGAGGCAGTGACAGGCATTAAACAGGAACCTGTGAGGAGCTGGAACTTTGCCACAAACAGTTTGAGCAGCAGTGTCTGAAAAGAGAGGCCATCCTTCCCAAGGAAGGGAACAGTTTAATTCTGACTACAAATTAAGTTAAGCTGCAGGAAAATTAATTGCCTATGTCTGTTAAAAACTGTATCTAAATATTTGACAAGCAAATCAGAATCTGGTTGGTCATTTGTAAGAAACTTCCCCTCATTGCCCTCAGCTCTTAGCAGAGCTATTAATGCCCAAAAATCGAAGTGAATGGTCCTGTGAGGCTACACTCATGTATTGATTTTATAATTTTATGAACTTACAGCTGTGCATTAATGTTAAGCATGTTTCTCTTTCCCAAAAGTATATAAATAGCTCTGTTCTGCTCTTGTCTGAACCAGTTGTTTGCCTTTTGAAAATCTCATTCATAAACTCAGATATGCCAATTAAGGAAATAAAAATTTTGACAGATTTCTCTTTGTTCCAGTTCAAATATTAAGGGAAGCAGTGAGAAATCCAGTAGATCACACTGAGCAGGAAAATAACTGCAATGTGTAGTCTCTGATTAATGCCCTGCTTAAAATCCTTGTGGTTTCCTGTATGAAACTGGGAAGGGGGATTTTCTGGAAGAAAATTGCTTGCAATTTAAAAATTCATTCTGCAAACAGCAGTTTTGTCTGAAAGCTCTACTGCATTTTGTTGATGATAGAGGAGGGCATTGTTCAGTCCCTGCCATATCTTATCCTGTTCTAGTATAAAAAACCAAAGCTTCTTGAGTTGTTAATAAACTAACATAGATACAAACCCCCTTGTATTTTATAAAGAACTTAGGGTTTCATATCAAATAAGGCTGGAAAATGTTTGAAGCTGAAAACCAGATTTTTGCTCTCCCACTTGTGAACAGCAGAAATACAATTGAAAAACTAGACTAACATGTTCAACAAAAGACAAATCTTCCTTGCCTATCACAGCAGAATTGGGCATAAACAAAAGGAGGCAGTGCCAGTACCTCGAATGCACCTCTTTCCTCTGACCACATTTGGGTTTTTTTCCTCTGGCTGATGCTTTGATAAAAATGGTTATAATAAGACCTCATGCTGACTTCAGAGGGAGCTGCCACAATCCATGTCCTTGGCTGATCTCCTGTTGCCCCAGCTGCGCTGTGACCTGAACAATTTGACAGTTTAATTTTTTCAAGTGAGCCCAGCTATGGCCTTGATGTTAGAACTTAACTTTATTAGCTTTGTGTGTTGGCTCAAGCATCAGTATTGCCTCAACATGAACATAAAAGAGCAGAATAAGGTAGGGCAGTGGGTAATTCCTCCCTCTGAGTTGGCATTACCAGCTTTCTATGATATCACAGTTGTCTTTATACTGCCTAACTTGGGCACAGCTGTGCTTTGATTTTGGTTTTTTAATGTATTTTCCTTATGGCATTAGCATATCCTTAGTCACAGCATCTTAATTTGAAGTGCTGCTATGCATTCCAGTTGGATGGAATTTCAACACTTATATTTTTAGCTAAACTTAACATCCCTAGAGGCCTTAGAGTTTAAAGGCTTTTTTTTTTTTGTAGTTAAGGAATTGCAATGCTAGTCAAGCAATATTTTCCCAGGCTGTTTGCTGCTGATGCAAAGTGGAATGCTCAGTTTGTTGATAGCATAGGGTAATACTTTGCTCAAGGAATTGCCCAATTCAATGGCAGAAACTGAGGAACACCTTGATTATTAGTCAGCTATGTTATGGAAAGTATTTAAAATCTTGGCTGCTACTCCAAGGAACTACTTAATAAAAATAAGTATCAATCAAACAACAACACCCCCATCAAACCCCTACCACTCCCACCCAGAGAAACCCAGCTGTGATACTGAGAGTGTGGGCAGGGTGGATGTATTTTGACTGCCCTGTCCTGAATGGGTCACAGAACTGCACTTCACTTCTTTTTAGTTAGACAAGCACAGTCGTGTTTATTATTCTGAGTGTTGAAGTCAACACACTTCAGATTTCTGGAAAACATTCAAGGATTCGTATTCCGTGCAAAAGGGTTTAAAACAGAATGTGCTGCTTGTTAAAAACAGCCTATCCCAGCTCCCTCTGCAGCCAGCACTCCAGAGCAGAGGAAGCCAAGCCAGTACTGCTGAGAGGGAAAAAAAGAGGGGCAGAAATCTAAATAACAGAAATGCATCTGCATGATTGTCACATGATACCACTGAGAAACGTCTGTGAATAAAGAACAGTTCAACAGAGTAAACAGAGTTTAATGATTAGAAATAAATCCCTCTGCAAAGGAGGTTATTTTCCAGTGTGTCAGGCTGATACACAGAGTCCAGACACTGAATAGTACAGTGGTGTGGGGTAACTCCCACTGTTTATTCTGATATTTCAGCCATAAGTGCAGCCTTCAGTCAGTTGAAGTTTTTCTGAAAAAGTGCAACTTTATCCAAACAATTGTAGAGTAAAAGGAGGAAAATGGCAAATAATGGGAGAAGTTATATAATCACATCATCCCACACAAGAATTTGGTCTGTTTTACATGCCTTGACAATGTATTTATGCTACTAGAGGTGGGTAAATGTAGCTGAATCTTTTGAGACCTTCCATGGTTGGTGGGAAGCTGTGGCGGTTCTCCTTGGGTTTTAACCCAGTTGCTTTCTTTTGTCCTCTTACAGATAGAGAGTATTTCTGTTGGAAGTTAATTTTAATTTTGATAACTTTCTGCCACAGTGCCAGTGAGTCAAGGAATCAATGTCATTAACATTTACAGGAAACATGAGCAGGTACAGGGATAGAAGTATACTCGAGCATTGATGAAGGCAGCAATTTTCATATTTTTGGGTTTTTATCTTGCATTGTTAAAAACAATGGCAAGATGTGTTGGTTGGGGGAGTTCTCTTTATAACATGGCAGAAATCATACAACAGGTGTCTAAGTTTGCAAATGCAAGCAAGCCTGTGTAGAAATGTGTGTTATAAATGAGATTTCCATAAATCACAAATAAGACATGTATGTTTGTTAACTATGAAAATTAATCAAGTAAAGGTGACTAATCTAGCAGCATGCTTTCCCAAGGTACTGAATGCTCTCATTTGCCTTTTTGAATGTCTCTTGGAGAGCAGCAGGAAGATCTTCTGAATGTTAGGTAAACATAGAATGGACTAGAGCAGAAAAGTAATTTAAGGGGTTTTTAATTCTTTTACCTTGCAATACATCTGGACAATGTGCCTAGGTAAGTTTGATAATTTTCACAATTCTTCTGTTCTGAATTTTTAGTTAGTAAAGTTCCTTTAACACAAGTTTCTTCAAGCTCTGCAGTTGAAAATGTAAGTAGCTCTTGCTTTTAAGAACACATGTGAATTGCTGTGATAAAATCTGTCTGTGTTCATGTGTGCTTAAGGAAATAAGAGCAAAGTAACTGAGGTTTTGAACTTGGACTCCTGTTTCTGTTTATTGTTATAAGTTGACCAGCCAGTGAATACTTTAAGTTCATTATGCTGATGTATGGGATGTGTTGAGAAACTCTTGAGGTTGTGTTTCAAATCAGGCCCTGAGTAATTCTAAAATTTCATCATCATTTTTCAAGAGGGGATCAGTGCCAAAGAGTTATTCAGAAATTATTGGTAGCCTGTTGTAGAACCTGAATGCCTTCAGGTTCCAACTGCACTGCTAGTGCTGGATGTCAATCCATATTTCTGTTTTATGGCAATGCTGTAACCTGGGCTCGTTATTCAGAGTGCTCAGACTGGGCCAGTTGCAATCATTAACAGATTTCAGTAAGTTAGCATGAAACCAATGATCAGTGTTCAGTATGGTCTAAGAAATGGAGAGAAATAAAAGAGAAATTAGCACTAACTAATCTCCATTGCAGAGCAGCCTTGAAAATCAAACTAGAATTTGGCTAAGGGGACTTGTTTTTTATTGTTGTTTGGCTGCTTTTTGGGTTTTGATGGTTTTTTGGAGGGAGATGGTTTCATGGAAACATGGAAACACAGGCAGGCATCCCCATTACAGAGGTTTCAGACAAGTCTTTCCTGCTTTCCAACCTGGTGAAAGAAGTTTGTCTTTTTAGCATTATCTCCTGTTTGGACATCCTTCACTTTCCTGCAAAAGTAGAAACATGGAAGCTTATAATACTCCCCATGGGAAATGTCTCCAGAAGTGCCACAGTGGCTACCAAAACATTTAAAATTTTTATCTGACTTAAACAGGAAATTTAAATATAAATAATTTTATATTGTCTAGTAGAAAGAGGCTGTGATGGAACTAAATGTAGTTTAAAATAAATGCAGTTGCTCCCAAAAATTACCCAGATACTGTATTGTCTGTGCAAATGCACAGTTCAGGTCCTGTGACAGCATCTTAGAATATATTACTTCTGTCACACCCACCATACTTTCTTTTCCTATCAGAAAAAGATTTCTACATTTCCCAAACTGCTTCCATATGTTATTTTTACTTTTAAACACTCAAATTAAGTATTTGGTTTTAACACAACACTTAAATCTAGGAGCTAAGAAAGGAATGAGTGGGTTTGCTTTCATCAATGTAGTAAATTACTTTTCCATTCCAAGATAAGTTTTTCTTTACTTATCTTGCAAATGTTATCATTCAAGTAGAATTTTATTATTTGATTAGTGGAATCAAGTCAACATCTTTAATATACCGTAACTTCTTCCATATGATGTGTGGTTTAATGAACTACTTAGTGGTGACTCATTTCCCTGCCATATTCCTTCCACTGACTCTGTTGCTGTTGTTGAGCACGATAAAGAAGGCAGCAGTGGTTTGGATACCAAAGCCTTCAGGGACTAGTGAGTGGAGGATGTGCAAGGGTATCCAAGTAGGAACTGAGAGTGGAGGCCAGAGAAAAAGCTCCAAAAGCAACTGAACTTGTAATTGAGAACATAATAAACCCCTAAATAAATCACTGTGGGCTTGGTATTTAAATGGGACTCTGAACTGCAATTTTAAAAAATGTACTGCTGTAGACATAGATGTATCAATCTTTGTGACTGCATTGACAAAATAACTGAGACATTCATAAGCTGCATGTTGTAAAGGAAAAGTCAACCAGTTGCCAATGAAAATAAATTGCAGTGCAGTGAGATAAAACCCCTGAAGTCAGCGCTCCCTCTCATGAAGATTAATTAGTTGCCATCAGAAACATCAGGGAACAATGTGCATGGGCTCACTTAGGTCTTCAGGGCATGTGGGAGGATTAGTGGCATACATTAAGTGTAATCATTTTCATTGAGCGAGCAAGAATGTTCTTTTCCTTATCAGAACAGTGATCCACCCTTTCTTTACACGCTCTCCCCCCATGGACTCTTCAGCTGTTTCTTCCATCAGTCCTGTTCCACCTCCACTGAGGAAATGATGACTCCTGCTGCTCTCTGTCTCCTGGCATGGAGTTGGAGCAGGCAATTTTCATATGACAGCCAGTAGCTAAACTGCTTCTCAAATAAAACTTTAAAATCCACCCACTAGTGTGCATCCAGTGCATTTGGACTATCCAAGGTGGAGACTGCTATATATCCACAAGAACCTGGTTAGATTTTTAGGTTTTTTAATGGTTGGAAGATCAGTAGATCAAATTATTTATTTCCTTAGATAAGGAAATTGAAAATATATATACTTTAACACTTCAGATTTATGTTCTCCTTCATTAATAAACTAATAAATAACTCTAGATTTACTCTTCTGCCAAGTGATATGACTCATACCAAAAATTTATGGCTTTTCTGCACTCTGCATCTATATGGATACAAAAACAAGTTTTCATCATCAAATGGAAGTGCTCTGAAAACTTAGGTAAAGTTTGTCTTCCATGAACTCGTGATTCCAAGGAACACTTGGATTCTGGTTAGTATTCTCTCTGTTGGCTCTCCTTGAATAGAAATGCATCCCAGACCAAAGGCAGATGATAATCTGCCACAGGGATGGTCTGAGTGCTTCAGTGTTCAAAGCTCCAATGATGGCTGCATTCTGCTGGAAGTAGGGAAGTGCCAGGCATCGTGGGGAATGCTAACACAAGGAGGGAAGTGACTTTTCCAGGTACAGACTTCACCTGTGAATAAAGAAAAAGCAACTTGTTGTGTAGCTTTCAATGACAAATCAAGATTTATTTCTATCACTTTCAGATAGAAGCTTTATTGTGCTAGTTTTAAAAAGCAGATGCCAATTTAAAAAAGCAGACCTATCTCCTTATTCTAATAAAAGTTGATAGTGCTACTTTAGGTGACTGGAATATGTTGTCTTAACTTCCATTCATTTAATATAAGATGGACCTTGAAGAATAGAATAGAACAATACACTTCAATATAATTTAGTGTTAGCAGGGAATGATAAATATTATGGCTGTGTATTGTTGAATTCTAAATGGCTTTACTTCCTTTTTTAATTTTAATTTGTTCATGTTGTTCTTGACTTAGCTACTGTTATCTTTGTTCAGTAAAACAGTCCCTTATTATGAAAACATTAGTAATGGCTTTTAGATGAATGGGGGGAAAAAACAGATGTACAAAATATTACCAAAGAGCTGTAAATATTTCATGAAAGGAAGACAAGGTTCAAGTGGAGTAGTTAATGAACCAAGCCATGATAGCATTAAAAATACAGAGCTGTGAATGTTCCAGTGTGACAGCACCCAAAACATTCAGCTTGTGGCAGTGCCAGTAGTGGATGTAGGGAAACTGGATGCAAAGTGGGAGTGGAACCAATGGCATAAGGCCCTTGACAGCAGTGAGCTTTGACTTGCTGGATGGGGGGGACTTTTTGATCAGGAGAAAAGTAAAAATCTCTCACTGAATGAAGCACACTCATATTTATGGGATTAGAGATATGGATGGAAAGTATTTCTGGCCCAACCTCTAATGTGAAATAGGACTATTACTGCCATTAGACCAGATCAGCCACAGCAGAGTTCTGAAAATTCCAAAGATGGAGATGTTTCTCCTTTCCCTCCGGAGAAGAGATGGCCCTGCTGGAGCAGGGGGTTTGGAGCAGATAAACGAGATCTCCCTGCCAGCTTCAGCCATTCTGTGTTAGGAGAAAGTGGGACACACCTTATTTGAAGGCTCCTTCCCTTAAATGTTAGGGAGGGAACACACATTCACACCAAGTATATCATCTGTGTGATTAATGTTGTATAGTGACCTCTGAAGATAAAATTACATATTAAAGTGTGTTCAGTTTAAAGAGCAGGTATAGAGAAGTGACTTCAAGTGCTGTATGAGTCTGGAAGAATATTATCCCTCTTGAAGATTGCTTAAGCTAAAAGGATGTTCAAAAACACACTATACAGTCAGTCAGGCAGAGAAAATGTTACTGTCATTCAAGATGGTACCAAAAATGAGGGGAAGAAATGGGTGTTGTATGAAGTGAAGAGAGTAATATCTTCAGCTCTGAGCCACCTCAGCCACCTCAAACTTCAAGTCCCTGTTTTCACAGTAATGGCACCTTACTTCTAAAAGTCAAAATTTGTAATGTAGTTGTACCAATTCCCATCTTCTCCCGTATCTGCTCCAGGGACATTACTCAGAGAAGTCTTGAGACAGCTGGGAGAATTGAACTGTTTCAAATATGTTCTGTCTTACTTGTTGTTTTGGTTTTGATAACTTTTAATTTCCTCCTTTGTAATCAAGAATGTAACCCTCTGCCTTGCTAGACTAAACTCAATTGCCTTTTCAGATTTGTCTAGCATTAATGATAGCCTCATGCAACAGCGCCAAGTACAAAGCATCTTGTCTTTTTCCCAAAATAGCTCTGTTTGTTATCATGCTGTGGAGAATTTGAAATCCAGAAAATGTTCAGGAAGGTGATTCAGGGTGACTTTCCCACCGAGCTGCAGAGGTTGATTTGGTAGCTAATAAAACCCAGGTTTGAATCTGAGGGAGAAATACCAACCAGTAATCATTCTCTGATAAGGTCAGGCAGAATACAATTCCTCTGACTGCCACTTCATGGATCCTACACAACCTACACAACCCAATTTATCCCACACTGTAAACTCCAGGCAGAGTTGTGCTGAAGGGGAGTGGTTGTTTCTATTTCTTGTTTCCGAAGACTTTCCAATACCTTTGCCCAATCTTTTACAACAATGTAGATAGGTGAATTTCACACATTTAAGGTTAAATTAAGCAGAATACTCAGGTAAGCCTTGTTGGGAGGTCTAGAGAAGCAAGAGGTACTGAATGATCCTATCACAGAGTGAAGCAGCCCAGGAAATAATCCTGCTCTTCCATCAGACCTGGATGTGTGTGAACAAGTGTTTATAGCCTGTATGATGTTCTTCCATGAAACATCTGCAAGGAATACCTCGAAGGCAAGGTTGAACAGGAACAGTCTGGAGAGTGACAGAGAGGATGGTTAAAGAAAGTTGTTTTCATCTCCCTTCCTCTCCTTCCCCCTTATTAAGTAGTTTGCTTACCCTTTAATTTCAAGCCATGTTTCAGTGGACAGAACCGGTGGGAAATAAGCAAACATGCTTAGACTTTGCCTGCAGTTGTGCACTCAGTGGTGCTTATCAGATCAGTCTGGGCACCCAGGGGTTTTATCACTCATTAGAATGATTGCATATGTCCAAAAATAAACACAGGCATTGAGCAGGAATGCAAATGTCTGCTAGGGATGGGAGCTCAGGGAGGGATATCCCCGTGGAGGGAACCAGCTACATAAGACTGCACTGAGTTTTAAATAGAGCAAGTGCATAAGAGTCTGAGATGTATTTAGATACAATGAATCTTAATGTTTCTTTTTCTGGAACCTAACCCATCTATAATAGGGGACTGAGTAAAATGCATCAACAGATACAAGAATTTGTTCCTGGCTTTCTGGATAAGACTGTCTGTTGTTACTTTCTGTTGTTCCTTTAACCTGATGTTAAAGGTGACAAATTTCTTGATTTCAAAGAAAAGTCCACGGGCTATAGATTGAAATCCTAAAAGACAGACTGTCAAAAATGTTATGTGAAAAATTAAAAAAAAAAAAAAAGTTTTTTTTTTTTTCTTGTTGCACTTCTATGGGGATATTTACAATTGGAAAAGAACTCATACTTGTGACACCCTGCAGTATAACTAAATATATTGTAATATTGTTCACTGTAATATCTTGTGTGCATTAGTGCTGCTAATGCAAATTAAGGTTCCTGCTCTTTCCTTTTAAGAAGGAATTTAATCCATTGGACTGGAGAACCCCTGGATCAGGTCAGCCTTGCAGCTACAGGTAACAGTGCAGATGCAGTCAGATCAAAGGGGTATTAATGAGTTAACAATATAGGCCCCTGGACTGCAAAACTGCTTTTCAAAACCATAAAACAAAGCCTATATCAATAAAGCAAATGGCAAAACTACAGACAGCACAAGAGGATGACGTTTCCCACAAGTTCTTGGACCATTGCAATAATTGTGAAATTTGCTAAATAAAAATTTGGAATTGTCCCAATTTCCTGTGCTAGAAAAGACATCTGTATGTCTGTCTCAAATCTCTTCCTTAACTTCCAGATTTGTAACTACAGAGCAACTTCAGGATTTTATTGTAACTTCTGTGGCTTTTCTTTTAATTATTTCACAGGTAATTTCTTGACTTGCAAGTGACCTGCTGTATGTCAGAGGTCTGTATATATTTTGACTGCTTTTTCTCTTTTCAGCTGAGGAGAAAGAATTCAATCCATATTATTTCTCTCACAGCACCTCAGTTTGTGTCCTGGAAATTGCATGTATTTCCTGCCAAGCCATGCAACTATAACATCATGGCCACCAGTAACAATACTTCTGTTGTTTGAAGCATGAGGTTTTCAGACTGTTAGGAATGCTGGTGGTTCTGCTTCTTTTAGTTTTTTAACTTTTTCCAAAGCCAAGAAACAATTGATATCTAGAGTATACCAAAAAGACAGCTGAAATGTGATCTTAGTCTCTGGTTTGAATATTGTCTTAGTCTGTGATTCTTCTATGAGTTTACCAAGACAGTAGTGCCACTCAAATGTATTTTAAATTTGCTCTTCACTGGATCACTGAGTGACACAGTTTTTTTCTCAAGTTCTGCATTTATGATTGGTTAAGTGCTTTTGTTTTGGGTGGGCAGATCCTCTTTACTATCAGAAAGATACAGGATGTAGTGGACTGCTGGAGTCAGGCTCTGCTTCTCTGGGTGTCTCTTTAGATGTCTTTGGATGTCCTGGCTCAGTGTTTATGTGTTTGCTCTTTTCCATTAAAACCAGTTGTCCCTGCACTTTCTCTACCAAATCCTGCCATACAGGGAGCAGCAGTCAGTAATTTAGTGGGCCCAGAGGGAGAAGTTAAGATTGAAGAATCATTAGGTTATAGGATATGTCAATCTAGGAAGTAGGGCAGTCATCACAGCCTGTCAGTACAGACTACCCAAGGGGTTTTATTTGATTGTCTAATGTGTGTATGCATAATTGTACCACTGGCAGTGCTAATTTTGATGTAAGGTTCTTCCAGTGGAAAAATAAAAGATCTAAGAGGTTGTTTTGCTTGACAGACTATGGTTAAGTGATGTGCTATTAGGATTTGCATAGGACTATATAGGTAATATGCCAATGGAGGTTGATGTGCCTGAAACCATCCAGTGGTATGTACTGACTCACTGTCTCACCATGCTGTTAGCAAGTGTGCAAGAATTGCAAGGATATGCCACGTTTGTAACCTCATTTTTGCATATCTATCTCAGCTTGTGAGCAGTTTTATCAAAGGCAATATAGGTAGGAGTAAGTTTCTGCTTAACAGGTAGACAGGAAGGAGAAAACCTTTGCTTAAGAAAGAATAACCAGGTATGTTGAGATCTGTGAGGAGTCAGATCTGGAAGACACAAGTAGACCCCAAATAGTACAAGGGGTTGGATTCATGGTGTGGTTTGTGTGTAAAAATCAGATTTTAGGCCCAATCTAGGGGCTGTCTCTAGTGATGCTTTGGGCTGCAGGCAGGCACAGGACAGGCACAGGGACAGGCACAGGGCTGCAGGACAGGCACAAGACAGGCACAGGGCTGGCACAGGGCTGCAGGACAGGCTCAGGGCTGCAGGCAGGCACAGGGCTGCAGGGCAGGCACAGGGCTGGCACAGGACAGGCACAGGACTGCAGGACAGGCACAGGGCTGCAGGACAGGCACAGGGCTGCAGGGCAGTCCATGCCTGGGGAGGTGTGGAATGGTGCCAGGTTCTCACTGCTGCTCACTCAGCCCTGAGTCATGGCTGGCCAGGCTGCCAGCTCTGCCTGGGTCTGAGGGCAGCCCCAAACAGAGAATCACTTTAAGAGTACTTATTTTGTTTTCTTTTCCTTTTTGTAAGCTTTTAATACCCTGTGTATTTCCTTTTTATCTTAAGTTCAAGTTTCCTTGGTGTAAGTAAAATAGTTGTCCTTTCTGCTTTTCTCATAATGAGTCAAGCATCATATTATTAATTTAACAATTAATGTTAATTTAACAAAATTAATATCTAGTTTAATTTAAGATGATAATTGGGTAACAATTAACAGGAAGAGCTCTCTTACAATACAGTCATCAAGGTTGAAAGAGACCTTTTCTTTCAGAAATGAGTAAAACTTCAGGAGGGTTTGGGGTTTTTAGGTGTAGAACAAGTGGAAAGTGTGAAATATATAACATTTTGGTCAGCTAATCTTTGTTGTGAGTCTTTCCTAAAAATAACCAGTTGTAAGACTGGACAAAAAGGTAATATTATACATGGTGTGTAATAGTCATGAATTTGAGTCTAACCTCAAGATCCTGTCTAAGAATTACGAGATTCTCTTCTTGTAACCTTTGCCATTAATACTTTCAGCTTTGTGGGTTAATATCAACAGAGCCAAATCAGGCTTAGGACCTACAAAAGCATTCCAAAATAAACCAAATTTAGACAGGGTGAACTGGGAAGGGGAAGGACAGGCTCCAGCTCTGTATGAAATGCTGACTGGATTAACGGCAACAAGGTACAAGGCTCCATGATCTCTGCTAGAACTGCACAAGTAGTAATCAGTTAGATGTGAAATGGATGGGTTAGCTTGTATTTTGTCAGAGGAATGTAAACTTACAAAGAACAATAAAAAGCATTAAATAGCAAAATCTAGGTTTAATTTTTACTTTTGCTGAAAGGCTTTAGCAGAAAACTGGAAAGGTTTTGTCTCAAGAGGCAAAATTGATCCAGTCTCTGGACTAATAGTAGTAGAGCTTGCTTTGTTTTCTGAACTAGCCACATGAAATACCTTTTGTTTAGAAGATGCTCATTCACTTTACAGATGAACCTTGGCCAGTGATTCCTTTGAACAGTATATTTTGAACGATAATTATAGCATAGTGTCAGATCATCTTCTCTTTGGCTTAAGATTCTGGAGGAGTGCTATAGAAATCCATTGGGATAATGTGATTTTACTGGTGTATATGTAGTGGACTGGCTTCTGTCTCCCTAGTCTTAGACAGAATTAAGTGGCAGAAATAATAAAACCTTTAAAATCCTCAAAAAAAAAATTCATACAATATTCCATGAGAGAAGAGGGATGCTATTGTAATTGTTAAAAGGCAGATAAGCCTAATAAAGAATGAGTCAAGATTGACAGGCATAATATTGCATTCTATATTAGCTCAGTCTAAATCCTATAAATCCCGTTTTTCTTCTACTGAAAGAGAATTTTTTTTAAAAATATGTCTGGGGGTTGTCTGTTCCCCTAGCCAAAAGATGACAAACAGCTCTTGGAATTTCTCTGTGCAATGTTAGATATCTTTCTGTCACTAAAGTTTTTGTCCAGTTTACTTAACCTGAAAAAAGACCCAAATCCCACCATGCAAAACTAATCTGTTAGCAATGCTGTTTTCCATTTGAAGCTAAACTCTAATCAGAATAGAGTGCAAAGATGGGGAGATAAAATAGGTAGTGATTGGAAGGAAATCAAAGAAAGTGAAAGAACACAGTACCCTTCTGTGTCAGGCCGTGATTGTTGGAGAGGCAGAGAGACACTTGGGCTGTGTGAGAGTCACTTAGAAATTCAGAAGCACCAGCCTGGCATTACAGTGGAAACACAGTCTCACCCAATTACTATCGCTAGAGAGATGAGCAGTCAGCCATTCAGGAAAAGGAAAACTGATTTCTATTTGTAATTGCTTTTGTTTATAACCGATGGGAGCTGTTAACATCTGTGTCCTCAGGCTCCGAGTCCATTAGAGAGCTCGGAGGAATGGCTAAAATGGAATTGCAGCAGGGAGGAGCATGTGGCAGGCCAGCGAGGGCTGCCAGGCATCCTGTAACGTCATCAGCATGGCAGCTCCACAGATCTGCACTGCATTCCAAAACAGATCCTTCAAATCAAACTTTAGCCCTCATTATAGAGCAGAAATAAAAATGTGGACAAATCACCCCAGCTGTTCCATGGCTCACAGTGTTTCAAGGACTGCTTTGTTTTCTCCAGCAGTGTGACCTTTCCTCTCAGTGAGTACATTGCTGAGCCACCCGAGTTTCCAAGACATGAGGACACAGCATGGCAGCCTGTGAAATCCACTTTGATAGTGCTAAAAACATGAAACTACCTGCAAAAAAGTCCCCTAATGCCTCCTCCCCCATCTCTTCTTAGTTCTGGATTTCAAGACAGCCAAGAAAGCATTCCCAAGAGCTCTGCTCAGTCTGAGTCATTTGGAAACCTGTTTTAACTTCTTTAGCAGATCTAAAATAATGTTTGAGACTATGCATCTGCCAAAGAATATAGTGCAATGGTTCATAGAATGTATTTTTTTTTTAAGAAAGGTTAATTTATTTTTTTTTTATCTTGCATGTACGTGTTTGAGGAAAGAGCGAGAAAGCAATACTGTGGTCACTTTGAAGGAAATGGCATTGGAGCCCTTGTACTTTTCATTGCAGGAAGCTGCAGGAAGCCAAATACTAAACAGACTAAAAATAGAAAATTGGGGGTTTGATATATACACCATTGTCATTAGCCAATTTATACTGGTTTAGGTCACGTTTTCATTCTGAGGGGAATTTGATTCCTGAGGATACCTGTAAGCACAGAAGGGAATTATGTCCTCAGAAGTTTGCCGAATGCTCAAATTCTGATAAACAGCCAGCTTCCAACCCTGCAATGCTCAGCCATTTGAAAATTAATCTTTTCCTAGCAAAGGACTGTCCTAAATGTTTCCCACTTAAACTGTTATATAAATATTTGCATTTCTTCGATGATGCATGTCCAAATTTGCATGCTGCTGGTTTGATTACTTGGTGTAATCATAGCATTTACATAAATATGCATGAAAGGCACCATCATTTCCTCCCGTGTCTCACATGCTTTAGATTTATGTACCAGGGGAGAGATGTACGTTGTGCAATTCTGCTTCAGGAGGGTATGTTGCCTGCTCTGGCATCACTTACGGTATGGAGGCAGGATTTATATGCTGCCCTTCATCTGTGTTTATTTGGACAACTCACTGTTAATGTAGCTGGCCCTCTCTCCTGGAAATTTTACTAACCTGGGTTTCATGCAGTCTTACCAGAGAAGGCTTTTGCTTTTAATGTGTGTATTGTGTGCTGTACTCTCATCTTTTCAAAATGGCAATAGGATGTGCAAAGAGGATGTGCAATTAGTTCAGAATGTGTATGCTCTCCACTTTCCTTTTAAGTCTGTGAGGAGAGATAAAAGACTTTTCTAAACTATCAATGGATTTGTTTGCCAGATGCTCTCCAGATGAGTACAGTGAGGGTGGAGAAAGCAGGACTTTTGGCTCAACATAATTCCTTTGGTTTCTTTCATATTTCTTTCAAAACAAGCTTTTGTTTGTTTTTTAAGAAACAGGGAAAAAATCTTGGCAAGTTCAAGGCATTTTGGAGGGAAGATTAGTTTGTGTAGTATTGTATTGAAAAATTTGGCATCTTTAGTTCTAGAGAGATGGAGGAAATTGCTCAAGGCTTTTTCAGACTCTCTGAAGGATTTTATTTTTTCAATACATGGGTTATAGCTTTGCTAATGTTGCAGAATGTTCTATATGTGAGAAGTCTGAAAATAACAGAACTGTCATTTTTATTACTTTATAATTTTTTCTCCTGTCCCCAGCATGTAAGGGGGCACTTGTTCAGAGCACTCTGGGAAGCAAAACTGGAAACAAGCTACTACTTTGTTTTCTCTTTGCACCCTGACATTTCTAAACAAGAGAAGAATGCAGAACACTTGCAGAAGAGATTATTTTCTTATAATTTTGCAAGAAATAACAAATAGAAGTTTGATGATTTTGATTTGGTAATGATGTGTTACATGAGAAATATGCAGAGCAATTAGAAATGCCAAGAGAGTCAGGCATTTTGAACCTCCCTACCTGTTATAAATGCCCAACTGTGCTTCATTCTGGACAAAGAATTGTCATATTTTCTGTGTATGACAAACTACTTCAGAATTTGGACTGCTGATAATGTAAATCACAAAGATTGAAGGCTCCAGTGGGAAAAGGAACAATTAAAGGAGCAATCGACTGATCGTCACTGTCATTAGTGAAAGTGGAAGACAATTAAACAAGCCAACCAAGCAAAAAACCCACCTCAGTCCTGTATAGGCTTGTTCAAAGGTCTGGTGCTGAAGGCCTTTAACAATGCTAGAACAGGAGTTTCCATCACAAAAATGTGTCCCCATCATGGTGCTCCCGCCTGTTGCACCCAGAATAAACAATCAGGAAGAGATGTTTGTGTGGGAGTGATTCTCACTGATGAGCCATCACTGTCTTCTCCTTCTGCCCACAAGGGAAGGATAAATGTTCCTTTTTAAAATTTGTACTTTGTATGATTTACCCAGTATATTATCCAGATCTTCAGCTTACCTTGGAAGTGCTTTAAATTCAGACAGACTGAACATAGATGTTTGGTACAGCCTGATTGCTTTGCTGTGAACAAGTTTGCAAAACCAAATCAAGTGTTGGTTCCCCTCTCAATATATTTTTCATAAATCTTTCCAAAGGACAGATTAGTTCTTATGTAGTGGCCTGGGAAAGAACTGTAAAGCACCTCAAGACAAAGAATGATGGCTAAGGCCATGGTCTGCTGTTTTCTGTACAGAAGCAGGCAAGTGAGGTCTCACGGTGGACATCATAAAGCATACAGGGGTTTGCAGTGAGCATGCTTAGCATATCTCTATACCACAGAGTGAACTGCAGGTCTGGAGTATTTCACTGTCAGTGCCTAAGACTGAAAAATCAGTATATTTATGCTGTAACTAATGCTGTTCACTGTCATTTTTTCACCTCATTACTGAGACAAGTTGAAAAGCAAAGGTCACAGTTTGCTTCAGCTGCCATTGCTGAGTTCATCAGGCAGGAAGGAAATGCCTTCTGCAAGAAAGTATTTGGATGGTAACATTTGGAAAAGATGATCCTTGAGGCTCCCTTCCAACCTGGTAGTCTATGATTGTCTGCTTCTCTCTTGTATACATTAAAGTGATGCTGATTCCTGTATCTCCTCTGAGCATCTTTCCCTGTCCCTGCATTGCCACTGTGCTTCTTCCCCCCATCCTGTGCAGCTTGTCCCAAATTACTCTTCCCACTTGGTAAGAATCTCTTTCTTTCCCACCACTTGTCCTTCAAAGGTAGCAGTGCACCCATTTCCTTCTCTCCTCAAAGTCCTCTCAGCCCTTGCTATGCTCTGGCTGGCAGTCACTGCCAGCTTTGGCAGGTCCATGTGCCAGGGTACAGCAAGGTCAGTGCATGGCTGTGGGTCAGTGGTGGAGAAAAAGTGTGTTTTCATTGGGTGGTGAAACCATTTGACCCATGACTCCAAATGTATTATCCCACCGTTAAATGAGTTGGTCTCAGTAGTCTCTTAGCCCCAAAGATAAAGGGAGTTTGCAGGAAGATGCTGTGGAAAGCTGTGGGTGGACAGTGCAGAGTTTGAGTCCACTTTAATGTCAGTAAGAAAATTGCAGCTACTGAAACTATGGGAGGCAGATACAAAGGCAAACTTGGCCCTCTCTCAGGCTACTCCAGACTCCATGCTGCTTAATGAAAAACTTCCAGGTTCTGTTCTTCTAAATCAAAGAATCTGTCCCAGAAAAAGCAAAGCTTAAGGATAATGCAGAGCAGTTTTAGGAAAGTTCCAGCATGTACTGGGGTGGTGCTGGTGCTGTGGGGAAGAGGATAAAAGAGGGGAAGTTTCCTCTAAAGCCATGTATATTGCACAGCTCAGAAAAACAAGTCTGTCACCATCTCATCAGTAGCCCTCCCTTCCCTTTACTGCACTTTGAAGGTTCCCCAGTGAGAGAATCCTGCCTCTGCTTTGCTCAAGAAATCAGACATCCTTGACAGCAGGCTCGGTGCCCTTGTGCCAGAGGAGTCTGCATGGCTGCAACAGCTCCAGATACACTGAGGGCCTTAAGCAGGCAAATCTGGCTGCAAAAACTCTCTTGTAAATGTTGTCATACTGAGAATAGTTCTTCTGCTGCTCTTGAAATACGGAGGACAAATGAACATTAACATGCTGGAGCTATCTACAACTAATAAATTGCAGTGCCTAAATGTTTATGTATGGAACTTGTGCTCACCAATGCACAGCTCTGATTTATCTGTCCTTGGGGAGAACTAGGTAGCAGCTCTTTTGCTTAAGTGCTTCCAGTTGGGGTACAAAAAAAATTTATCATTTAGGGCTTTCTGCTTAGCAAGATCATCAACTTTCCTGTACAAAATGCAGATGAGGAAAAAACTAATGTTTTCCCACCTATCTCTGGATGATCTATTTAGCAGCAAAGCTTTGTAGCTCACTTGCAGGTTAACAAACAAGCCAAATCCACTCAGCAGTCTCCCCCTGACACAACTTCTTTGCTAGGCCATGTTATTCCAAGTTTTTCTTTTGTGTGCCTTTACTAAAGTGCCATTGTTTGCTTATGCACTTCTTGTCTGTGCAGTGTTCAGAACACAGGAAACCTCAGCTATGCCAAAAATCTTTAATTAAGTATTCAGAGAACATTTTTAAAAGGCATTCCCCTATGTAGCTATAAAACTGTAGTGTCTCTGCTCAGACTAACAGCCATGTGGACAAATATATATACTGATAATTTTATTTGGCAAATCAATTAATTTGTGCTCAGTCCAAGGCACACAACTAATTCTGCAGTAATTACTGGTACAGGTGAACTCTTCCTTTTTTTCCAATAGACTCAAGAAATAAGCTCAGCTTTAAGATCTAGAAGAGGGAATTTGGTAATTTTGGTACAGGGCATCCATTAGTAGTTAGTAAAAACTCCCTTGTTTTGAATGTGGGTTTTGTGTCAGTGAATTTCTGTAGCATCCCTGAGCCCACTTAGCTTGGGGTGACACCTAGTTACAAATCTCAGATGGAAAGACAGATACTCCTTGGGACTCTTCACAGAGTAGATCTGTGCAAGCCTCGAGAGGCTGTGTTGTGCAGACTGTTTGTGACACTGGCACGGGACAGCTTTGTCCCCAGGTCTGTTTGTATGTCTTTTCCTACCTGAAACAGAGGCATGGGGCTGCCCTTTCTCTTGTGTCTGGGATGTCAGGAGGGAAGGGCCTGGCGAGGGCTGTGCTCAGCCTTAAATGAGAAAGGTGAAGCGGGGACACAGGGCCTGAGCAAGCAGGAAGGAGGAACTGCGGGATGAGAAGCGTTCCCCAGGAGAGGGGCCAGGCCAGGGTGCATGGAGAGTGGCACGGAGCAGAGCTTGCCAGAGGCGTGTTAGAACAAGCAATTGCCATTTCAACAGCTAGTTCCGCAACTGGTGGAGGTAATGCAGCAACCACAGCAGCACGGAGCTCAGCTCTGGCTGTAAAACGTGTACAGAATCCTTGGCTAACACTTCAGCAGCTCAGTCCACGGGCTGGAGTCGCAGCAGCATCTGCAGTGCAGGAGCATCTCCAAGTGCCCGAGGGCAGAGAGCAGCACGGTCCTTCCCCGGGACAGCGCGTTTGGATCCCGGCACCTCTGCAGTGCACGCAGACGAGCACAGTGGATGCAAACTGTCCTCCCGAGCCCGTTTTCATGTTTACCTTGTTTTTCTGCATGGCGTGTTTGCAAATACTTGCGAGTGAAACACGGCTCGGACTGCGTAGGAGCACGAGGGATCACGTACACAGCCCTGGCAGCGTGTCAGGCTCCGGGAGAGGCAGCGCTGAGACAGTTCTAGGTGGAGCTGTCTGAGATAGCTGCAAGTACAAGTTTCACAGACTCCTCTCAGAACATTGCCTGCAGGGCACAGATGTGATAGGAGGGGATGAATACACTCCTGTCTTTGTTGCGTGTTTGTTTTTGAAGCTGAGCCTTTAAAACAATGTCACTCTTCCTCCTACGGTTCTTTAACTACACCACAGGACGCCAGTGCCTGGGTATTGAGCCTGAGCCTTGCCACATCAGTTGCCTGTTCAATCAATCCTTTCCTTCTTGCTAAAGCAAGGCAGCAAGGCAGGCCCAGGCCACGAGGAGCACTGTGCAGGGGTGCTTGCAGGGTGCCCGTGCTTTCCTGTCCATCAGTGAGGTCCCTGTGTCCTTCTGTGCCCCCCAGCAGCACTGCAGCTCCCTGCTCCTGCCAGCCCAGCTCCTCTGCTTGTGAAAACTCTGATGGTTCTTTAGACCCTGCAGAGCAGGGACCCACTGGCACTCATGGTCCCACCACCTTCCTCACCACCCTTTGCCTGTTGCCCTCTGTGGAGATTATTTTCATCACCATCTTTTGTTCGTGTAAAGCCTGGTTTTCTCGAGCTGAGTTTTCTTATGAATATGTTTCACAATACTAAGAAATTTCTCACAAGAAGACAGCCTCTGAATTGTTTATTTAGACATATTTCCCTTCAATCTTTTCCACTTTAAAAATTCCATTTGATACTGGAGTGTTTGGTGATAGTCCTACAGAAGAAAATGCCTTTAAAAAATAAAAGCACCACACAGAAAAACCCTACAAACAACTGATGGGATAGGTCTGCCTTATGTTAAATACATCACATTACCATGGGTATTTTGTGTAAGTTTGATTTTCTTTGCATTGGCAGCCAATGATTGCCTTCATGCTTATAAATACTGAGAGAAAATCCAAACAAAGGTTCAGATCACTGTGTCATCTCCTTTACTTATTTGTCCAATATGGATACAGAAATGTTATCTGTGTTTTTAAAAATAAAAACTCCTAAGAGATCAAAAGACATCATAGGAAGACTGGATAAACTTTTATGGATTCCAGCTGAAAAAAACTGGAGCTATAAAGTCTAAATACTTAGGAGGGTCTTTCCTTCATCAAATAATACTTGGACCAGTCTGACCTGTATCTTATTCTCCTGACTAAGTCTTAATAGAAGGTTTGGTTTACAGCATGGTTTTCAGCAGCCCTGAGGCCAGGGAACAGATCTGAACTGGTAGTGCCAGCAGTTATTTTATGACTTGAGCAGGCATGTTCTTACATGATGTGGGATCATTATGCAGTGATACTGAAATTTCTCCCATTCTTTAATACTTCAAAGCAATTTGCATCAGAAAAAATATCTTCTGTTTTATACCCTCTATAAATTCAAATTCTTTATTGCACAGTAAAGCATTGGTTATTTGTTATTGGTTATTTGGTTTTCATTGTTGGAATTGGTTGTGCCTTTAGTTTAATTCCTTCATTTCAAAAAGAAGCCTGTGATTCACTTAGGATGGGTCTCCTTCTTAAAAGAATCTGGTGCTGCAGAACTAAGCTGAAACTGTCATAGTACTTTGTAAACTACTATTTGGTGCCAGCATCCAGGTTCAGAGTCATCTGATCTGCTTGTCTTTGTCACTGGTGCATCTGCCTTTACTGTGTTGCAATTCTCCTGAGCCTCTTCTACAGAATGGGTTGCCTTTCCCTTGAAATGATGAACAAAAATGTGCCCAAACCCTTGTGTGCAGTGACAAGCAGTTATCAGAGCTGCTTGAGGTTAAAACTCAAACATCAGACACACAGGTCTCCTATTCAAGTGTACAGGGATTTGAAATCTCATTTCTGCTGAGCATGGGTTAGATGCACTTTGCCATTGTTTCCACGACCTGCCAGGAGTTTTGTTGTATTGGGAAATGCATGATCATGAATTTAAAGCTTTAAATTCATGCCTGTGATGTTGTGGGTGGGAGAGGAAATCACAGAGAATCCTTCTTGGTCAATGGCTATGTTGCATTGACCATCCTATGCCTGGGCTCACCCTGTCTGCACTCATTAACTGCTCCAGGGGCTCACTGATACTTATTAAGAGGGGGACAATCATTAGACCATGTTCTGATTAATGATACTGCCATTGTGTCCATTTAGAGTTTAGATCTCATTGGGCTTTTTGTGTGTTTCTGCTGCACAAAAATAAGCTTTTGCTCATAGTCTGAGACAAAAGTAGTGTCATGGATTGGGGATGTGTAAGAGTTCAGATTATCTCTAGATTCAAATTCAAATTTAAAAAGCCCAAGGACATGGGTTTGAAAAGGTTGGACTCAATATGGTATCAGAAATGGGTCTTCTGAGAGATTGCTATTTTTCCAAGTAGCTAACACTTAGGTTTTTATGCTAGGGAATGAGGAATATCTTCTGGTTTAAAACTTCCAAGCTGGCACATGGGAGGAGGAAGGTTTTTGAAAAGCCCTGTCATACAAGCACCCTCACATATATTGATTGGCTGGGCACACCACCTGTACAAATTCTGCTGCTTTGCTGTTATTTTAATTTTTTAAAAAGGTGCTGCTAGGAGGGTTGGGTAAAATAAACTGCCTTCACTGCAATCAGCAATGTTATTGCACCCAACTGTTGTTATCATTAGTGAAGATACTGAGAGCCATTGTTTTCTTACTCCATTTGGAATTTGAGTCCATAAACTTTTATGAGCTATAGTTTAGATAATGTTAGGAAATGGCTTGTCTGGAACTAAAATTATCTCATTGTATCAAACAGGCAGGGACAGGTTTTGGTCTTTTCTACATTACTTTCTTTGCTATAAAACAGATCTTATCTTTGAGGAATTATGGAATTGCACATTAAATTTCTGGGTTTATACATGGAAATGCAGTAGATCTGGCTTCTTGATGTCTGTGACTTCATGTGAGTACAATAATTAATGATCTAGTTCACAGGGAAAGATATCTTTGGAAAAAAATACATTCTCTTGGGGGGTTTTATAAGAGATTCTCAGGTTTATCTGCATGAGTATCTCTATGATTGTGAGAAATGTGTTTCCTTTGACATATTCTTATCACAGCTGGGATGAAATACATTCTGGAGGGTGAGTGTAAATTTGTTTACTCAGTAAATCAGTGGCAGAATAAGATTTTTCTGCATTATCCTTCTATCTTGGCTTGTAAGGAGCAAATAGTGAATTATTTGTAGTCTTTTGGGATTTTTATAGCTTTATAGGCAAAGTCAATGAAAGTCTCCTCCTTTTTGATAGCCTAAAGAAAACCATTTACTTTTTAAAAGCAGTTGTTTGCTATCAACAAACTGAAAAGTGTTGCATGTGTGGGTATGGCTTAAAAAAGATAAGAGCACTTTTTCCACTGAAGGTTTGTTATCACTAGGATAATACACTTCATATCTTCTGCTCAGTTAGATTTAGGGAAGAAGATGATTTTTGTAGAGTGTTGTTTTTGCAGTGCTCAGTGAAGATTTGTTCTTGCTGCTGGTAGGTGAATCTCAGGGAATTCCTGTACTCCAAGTGGTGCTCTCCAAGAACAGCACCAGCTGTTGTGGTTCCCTGGGGTCAGGCAGCCTCTCTGAGTAGGAATTCACACCATGAGCAAACACTTCAGTGTTGTTTGCACTGACAATGTACCGAGTGAGGTCTCCACCCAAAAGCAGAGTCAAGAACTTGGAGAGAACATTGCTGAACAAAGGCACAATCAAAAGGAGCAGGAATTTGTAATGCTCAGAATTATTGTTCAGCCCTAGGATCTCCATCCCAAAGTCCCCATATTTTCAAATTCAGGCTGGCTCTTCACTTATGTTGATTGTTTTCAGACAAAGATGGTTTTTTTTTCTTTTTTCTTCTGTTAAGAATGGGGGGAAAAAAAGTGAGGTCCCTTAGAAGTGCCTCCCTTCTGCTATATATTTCTTAATTGAGTTCTTGGCATAAGAAAGGGAGAAAATATGTCTAGCTATTAGAGTAGCTGTGTGAACTGGGAAAGCCTCCAACTTCCAGAAATATATTTAAAGGCTTCAAGAAGATCCAAATTTCCAAATAATTTTTAACTCCTTTGCTTGGTCAGCTGTCAGTATTTGATAAATAGGGTGGGACTATTGTCAATATTTAACAGCTCAACACAAATATTATTCTTCATACACTGTAAAAATAGTATATGAAATGCAAATAAAGTACTTTATTCCACAGTTTGGTAGTAACAGAAGCAAGTGATAAAATCTCCCTTGCCTCCATACAAAGGCATAGAGAGGGAGAAAAATGTTACCAGTGGAAACAATCTTCCCTGCTGGGAAACAAAACAGTGAGATTCCTCACTCCTCCCTAAAGTCACGTCCCAAGGGGGGGTTCTGTGATAGAAGTTTGTTGTGAAGTGTTTCTGAGTAAGAAGCAGCGAGGTAGGACTGGTGATTCAAAGCAGATCACCGTGCAGTCTGCAGGAACACAGCTCCTCCTTTGTCCAGCCACACATCACCAGGACACCTTGAACTGCTCTGCAGTCAAATACTGCAATACAAAACTCAGTAACTCAGATACTCCTGGAATTTTCCCTACATTCAGAAAATTTCATCCCAGAGAGCCACCCCTCAGCATTGCTGGATGGAGCAGACTGCCCTCTTCACAGCCACCTGCAACCTGACTGTGGCATCATCCTGGGAAAAATAAAAATGCAGTGTGGTCTGTGAGAGATGGGTTTAATGAGTACCAGAAGGAAGCCTGGATGTCACTTTCCAATTTTGTGTTCCAAAATGGTTTCCTATTATTTAAAATCTTTAGAAACATTGTTGCTGTGTGAATGGTTTGACCCAACAGCCAGGAGAAACTGCTTTTTTAGCTGAAGGGAGAATCTGCGTGTCAGCCGCGCTGTGACAAGCTGGGCTGGCCACAGGGACATGTCACACTGTGCACCCCAGCTGCCCCTGCTGGGGCACTTGTGGTGGTAGCCTGATTAAGCCACCACCCACACAAAACAAAGGATAAGGAACAGAGCCAGTTTATTCAGGATACTTTCAAATCTGTCATTGTTTCAGATTTGGCTTCTGCCCAGTGCAAAATGCATTTTGTGTGTTCCTACAGCTGCTATGTAGAGTGGGCCCTGAGTTAGTAGGAAACTGCTCAATTACTAGAACTGTAGTGTGCCACTTATTCTGTAAATGACTGAGTAAATCCAGGAAGAAATACAAATAATAGTAAAACTTTATTATTCTATTTTGTCAAAAACAGCCAGGATGCTTTACCAACTAGCTCTTCCTCTAATCCTTTACTATGATTATTGCACTATTAATATGTTTCAGCTGCCATCCAGAAAAGTCACATCTCAAAGCCCATTCCATCCTTCTCCTGTCCCACTCACAAGGTAGAGCTCCACTGAAAAGCAGAAAGCTGAGCAGTCTTGACTGACCGACTGAAGGACAATTTCAGGGCACTTTAAGAGCATCTGCTCCTGTATTTTGTCATGGTCTTATTCTCTTTAAATAATTCTACTAATTCTTTTTGAATTAGTAGCATCTACAGCTGAGAATATGAGGTTATTTAAAGGAAAGAAGCTTGATGTTAATTTTTGGTAGTTTATAGGACTTCATTATTTGAGAAAGCAAAGTAATTAATTATCTCCATCAGGAAATATTTACAACCTTTGCAATTTTATAGCATGCACTGAGGTATCAAAGTTTCTGTTAAGTGTAGCTGGTGCGCCATAGGGTGCTGGGGAAGACTTGGCACATATGGACAGTTCTTGTCCATGAAGAGGGAGTTTGCCTTCCCAGGAATCATCTTCCTGTATTAATTTGGGAAGATCAGCAGTTGCAGACTATCAGAGCTTCTTGCAAACATCTCTTTAAATGTCAATTATAGTGTCAGCTTCAGTGGCCTGAGAAAAAGGGACAGGTGACATAACTTCAGCAGCCCCTCACCACATTTCTGTTTTTAAAGCAGACAGGTCACACTTTCAGGCAGGGTTTGTACAGCTGGCTTGGACTGTGTCAGTATGAAACCTCTGCCAGACTTGCAGAGCAGCTGTGAGAAGTGAGGATTTCTTCCTGGTGCTGACATCAAGAGTGGATTAAGCCACTCTGTTTGACAGCTCTCCTTGCTATCTTCACTTGCAGCCTCACTTGTGCAGCCCCTGTAGGAGCACCATGGCTGGTTGGAACACCTGTAGAGCACATTTGGTATGGATGGCACCAGCCAGTGTTGGTGTAGTTTAAACTTGTGGAGCAGGATGTGCTGATGAGTCTGGATTAGGCACAGAAACATGGTAACCACAGTCACTTGTCAGAACCCCTCAATGCAATGTGGAGCTCTGAAGTCAAGAGCAGATCTTGGCCACAATGCTTGCAGCAGTTTATCAGTGGAGATGTGGCAAATCCTCTTGCATAGTTGCTGAGCTGGTAAACTCTTCATACTGACAGAACTCTGCTTCTGTTCATTTCTCTGTGCATTATGGACTGTAAGAAAGATTGATTTTTTCCAGAAACCACTTTTAACTGATTTTGGGACAGTCACAGTTGTTTTACGACAGAAAAACTAGACTTTATTAATTTGTTTTCTGTCTAATCCCTTCAGCTATAAAGCTGGCAGCACACACAGGGAACAAGTGCCAACATCAGCACTTCCTTTAAAATAAACAGCAACTCAGATAACATTTATATGTTACAAAGAAGTGGTTCATTTGATATTTTCTTTCTCCATTGCAGCTGAGCTATAAGGCTGAATTCTTCTTCTTTTAAACCATGAGAAAAATAAATTATTAAAAAGAAAAAAATCCCTAGAAAGTGAAGTAGCAAATGGCTTTACTTTCTCAGAATTTTATCTCTAAGAAAATACATTTTAAGATGTGTGCTCAACCAAAAATTCTCATAGGATAAAAGTGTCCAAATTTCAAATACCCTGTCAGGATTACAATTTCTGATTGGAGATCTGATGAACATAGCATTCAAGGATTTGGATCAGGAAAGCATCAAACAGAACGTGGTCTGGATTAGGGAGCTTTAGTACAGTAAAATTCATATGCATTTCAGGAAGGACAGGATATGCTAATTATCTGTCAATATAACTCCTTCAAGTAAACACCGTACTTACATAAATATTTGAGTTAAAATATTAGAAATCGTATTAGTCTGACAGAAAACTTGCACATATGTTAAGCCTAAAATACTTCTGAGTATCTGGGGGACATTTATGAAGCTCTTACATAACCTAGGAGCTCACAGGAGTTAGACTGACTCAGAACCTCCAGGCACTTCTGGGTTTTAAGTATGTCATATTAATGTCCTTTCGCTCCACCTGAAGAAAAATTCAGAGACATTCTAATGTTCCAGTGACTTCAAATGAAGTTTCCTTTTTTTTATAGACAGGACCCTTTAGATTATCAACAACATGACTGGCAGTTGTGGAAAGATGAAGGGATAAGCAAGACTGCATTTTTGATCCCAATTAAAACCTGTTTGGTACTTTGGATATATGAAATCCTGATGACCAGACTCATATCGATCCTAATGGTGCTGGCAGTTTTGTGGAAGAGATTTTCTGGGAGGACATGGAAAACAAAACTCAGAGTGAGTATAAAACTGGAGTTGTCTATTAATATTTAAAGCCATCTTGTTCTGTTCTGTTTGTTGGAGATTTTTAATAAAATTATTATACTGGCTAACTTGCCTACCTAATTGATTGTGGTGGTACCTGAAATGACAAATGATCTGCTCCAACTGTAAATGTAGCTGCTAAGTAGGGAAATGTAGCTGCTCCAGAAGGGGAAAAATGTTTATATTTCCCAGCCTATTAATTATTATGTTACCCTTACTGATCAGTATGCATTACAGCCAGTGTGGTAAACCCATTCAAGCTTTTCCTGTAGGTAGCTTTAGAGTGGAAGAGGTCAAATAGAACTAATGTAGTTTCTCAGCCAGTCTACTAAAATCAATGCAACTTGAATTTCATCAACCACTAAAAATGGCATAATGTGATTTAAATTATGCTGCTGTTTAGATCTTGTCTACACACTAAGTTGTACCAGATTTGCTAATGATGTGTGTGGTTTGAAAATTGAATTAGTTCCTGCTGCTGAAAGATTATTTATAGACAAAACCCAAAGAGTTAAGAATGCCAGGAGCCTGCATCCCAGTCCAAATCTTCATGGGCTTGTTGACACTGTACAGAGGAGCAGTGGGAAAGATCTCTTGGCTAGCACTGTGCAAACCCACTCAGCCCATACAGCAAAGCAGTTTTGCAGTAAATTAATCACCTTGGGCCTTGGTGTGGCAGTCTGTGAACATGACTGAGCATTTGAAGCCACATTTTCACATTGAGCCCTTTGTGTCCAGGGCAGGTTCTCACAGAGATGCTTGGGAGAGCCTTCACCCAAAAGAAGCCTTTACAGATTGTAGAGTGCAGGGAAAGAAATCTGGTTTGATATGGAGAGAACACAGAAAGGAAGAAAGTGAAGAGAATGGCAGTAAATTTCTCCTTATAATTTAATTCTGCAGTGGTTCTTTCTCAGTTAGATAAACACTGTAAGCTAGCTGGGATTTAGAGGAAATATTTATGTTGGTAATTTAGCGCACTTTGGTAGCTAATTGCTTTGTAGAGGAACTACTTATGATAAAAGAGCATTGTTGGAAACATTGTTTTATATCTTGTCTACAATATTACTGGTTACAGGAAGAGACTTCTTGACATTAAATATTGATTATATACCAAGCCCACATCCTTCCTTTTCCCTGAGAGCACCGGGGATTTGGGTCTTCTGCTGCTCAGAAGCAGAGTTTGAGTAACCTGTGCTGTTGTCAGGACTTGATTATTTTCTATTGTGAGTTCACCTGTCTATTGCAAAGGTGAGGTGCAGCTCCCAGGCAGCAGTGGTGAGCAGATGTGTGTCAGGGAGAGGTTTACAAGCCTGTCACTCCTACCCATTGCTGCACTGCTAACCAAAGCCAGCAGCCTGCAGGGATGCACCAGGGCTGTGAGGAAAGGATCCCCAGCGCTTCCAGAGGCCACCTGCTGCTCAGCAGGGTCCTCCTTTCCTGTGTTTGTGTTACACCCCCTGCCAGCACAGCCCTGTTTCCCATGCTACACCTTGATGCCTGCAAAGGAGCCAAAGCCTGGTGTGGATCTGTGGTGGGGACTTGTGTGGATGTTGGCCTCTTACATTAATGCTACTTAAAACTGGGAGCACATTGTAAACACATTCATTTCTTTTGAACAAAAAAGTATAATTCAAAGTAACAACAATGAAACAAAGCAGCACATTTCTCAGCCAAGTGGGAACTGAGCAGTTATGTCTCAGTTTCAGAAAGTATTGAGTGGGTTATTTGTTTTCTACTTCTAGAGGAACAGAAGACTTCTTGTGGTTCAGATTCTGGGTAGAACCTTTGTGGTTCAGCCTTTGGTCTGTATTGGTAGTAACACTTTCTCCCTTGGGCAACAGCTGGAAATGGTGATTCATCTTCATGGAGCAAATCTAACAATGAAACAGTGCAATTAAAAGAGTCCAGAGCACGTGGTTAGCAATGAGCCAGGACACTGAAACCAACTCCCAGAGCGATGCCTCGGGTCACACACGTGCTTGTGTTATGGTAAGGGTGTCCTGCAGGCTCCATGCTGATACTGCCTGGCCTGTCATCAGGGGGCCATGAATTTAATTGATTTGGTGAATAGGGATAGGTTACAGGCTCTCTTACACTGAATTATGTCTAACAAAGTTAGAGAAGAGGATGAAATTAATGTTTTCTGCAAGAAAATGTCTGCAAGTTACACACAACCAAGGAAATTGGTTAGTGCTACAGAGCAAACTCCTTATTCATTCATTCACTAAAAAAAATATTGTTTAAGCCTGGCTGTGAACTCAAAATTGAAACAGCCATCTTTAAGCCTTGCCTGGCTGCATGTAAGTGGATGTGTGTAAGGTTCATTGTGTGTTCCTGAATTTATTTTTTTTTTTTTTAAAGCGCTGACATTTAAGACATACAAAGAAAAATGGCCTCAGGGGAACCACCTCCAATGCATCACAGAAGTTTTGTTCAAACAGTTTTCAGTTACTCACTCTGACCACACATTGGCTGAAGTGGTTTAGATAATCTGCTGTACAGGAAGGGATTGGTGGTGAGGATCACCAGACAGCTTTGCACCAGCCACGTCATTTCTGGCTGGCCTCCAGAGGCAGGAAGCAAACACAACAACTGCAGAGCAGCGAGTTCCTACGGGAGCAGGGGAGGCACTGGCCCAGCAGCTGCCCAGCCAGAAACTTTCCCTTCCAGGACATGAGGAAAGTTCTGTGCTGCAGCGTTCTTGGGAGCATGGGGAAAACTCCTGCTGCTCTCTCATTCCACCAGGCTGGCATTTTTGGTGGCTGGACACAGTTAGACTCTAATTGCTATTGGAGGAGAAGGGCACAGGAACTGTAGTAGCTGCCTTGACTATAATCACTCCCAGTGAAAGAACAGAACTGTGGTAGAATTTAAGAACTCAGCCAATGGCTGTCCTATTGAAGCAATCCTAGCAGTGCTTCTTTCTCTAATTATGATGGAGTGGAGAAAGAAGAAAGGGTGCTCCAGGATGCTTGCTGATGCTTGCCTTCTGCTTCCTCTTGTTCCTCTGATGTATGGTCAGGAGCAAGAGAATTACCAGGACTTCTACCATGTAGAAGAACTTAACCAGCACTGTTTTTGCTCAGTGAACCCATTACATTTTCATTTTATTTTGACAATGCTGACCAGCCTGAATTCCTCCTCACCAGCGTAAGCTGTTTGCTTCCACTCTAGCACTTTGTAATTCTGATATAACTCCATTACTGCGGAGTTTGTGAGGAGTAAAGTGTCTCAGCTATGTATGTGCTAATCAACAACTCAGCAGAAACAGCCTCAATAAGACTTTATTCTTCTCTGATGTGTTTGATCCACATACACTATACAAACAAATTATTCTTTATACAAATACAAATACTCAAGTTTCCCTGGGTAGTTGATTGTTGCTATTTAATGATATAGCTACTGGTTTTTCCATTATAATCCAGTTGTCAGCTGGACTCCATGACAAAATTCCTGCTTGCGTGTCACTATCTCACAATGCACTTGTGCTCCCTCCTGCCAGAAATTATATTAAAAAAGGGCACTTAAAAACAATAGAAAACACCAATGGAAAATGTGATGCAAATGTTCATACATTTAAATCCATGAGAAACTTAGATGGATAGCTAATTCAGGCATAAAGTGCTCTAGCTGGCCAGACCATATACAAGCTGAAGTACACAAAAAGCCCTACATCTTTTGTGCTTTGTCGACAGCGGAGGGAAAGAAAAAGAAAATGCATTTATGTGCTGTGAGTTTACACATATTTAGCTGGTTATTTGAACTTTCCTAAGAGTCCCTAAAAATAAACTGAAAACATCTTAAACTACTTATGACAAATAGAATTGCAGGAAAACTCTATTGTTTCCAAATGTGCATTGAAAAAATGAGTGAACGTGAGGCTGCTCTGTAAGAGAAAGAATCTTAATGGAAAAAGTTATAGAGCTTTAAGTGGAGCTGTATGAAAGTAGCAGATGAGTCTTGCTGCTTAACAAAATTTTATCTGTCAGTACAAAGGTTAACTTCAGGCTAACTTCAGAATATATGTTTCAGAATTCAATTAATATACTTCCAACATATGACTTATTTTAGAGAAAAACTTACTGCAGAGGCAATGCAGACAGAGATTAATACAGGTCTGACTTCTTCTGTGCCATTTCTGCTTTGTATAATAGGAAGACAAGGGCAGAACAAGTGTTCGAAAAGTTCACTGTGACTCACTCTCAAATATCAGACTGTTTCTGACCAGAACCAGACAAGCATTCAGACTAAAGATATGGAAATATATTTATCAAAAGGCAAGGAAAACTTGGAACTTAGGTGTTAAGTTCCATTAGTCATAGACTAATGACATTCTGTATGTAAAAAATTCTAAATTTTAGTTGATTTAGGGCTCTTCCCTGGCTGCTGCAAAATAAATGTGCAAAAGCTCAGTTATCTTCTTCCTCTAAAACAGATAAATGTGCTGGTTTTGGGCCTCTTTATTTGCACACTTTCAAAAGTTTGTTCATTGTTTAAGAAAAAAAAATTATGTACAATTTCTACATCAGGAAATGGCCAGGAAGTATTATCAATTAATGTAAAATAGAAAAAAAAAACTTCTAAGATATCTTTCTCCATTTTAAACATGTAAGTTGCAAATGAACAGAATTGGTGTGTGATTCTGGACAGATGTTGCGAGGTTCCTTGTAAAACCCTGACATCTGTCTGTGAGCAGGCTCCTCTCAGGCTGGCTGTGAGCCACAGGCAGTTCCAGGGAAGGGAATACAGGTGTGTCTTGGGAGGAGGTGCTTTTTTAGGAAGCATGTAAGTGCTACAAAACATTCCTATGCCCTTTGGGTATTAGAAGATAATATGCAATGGCCAGCTTTTAGTGAATCTTACCTCAATTGTCTTTGGAATTCTATTTTGCATCTGCTACTTTAGCAACACGATTATTAAAGCTCAGGTAAATACAGATAAATTATTCCACCTCTCCCCAGTGTGCACTCCATTCCAAGTCTGCATCCTTTCAGAGCATGACAGAGTTGGCCCCTGCATGTTGAGAGCACCTGATATTGTCTCCACTGAATTCAGCCCATGATGCAGGAGCTGAAGCACTCAGCAGGGATTTCAAATAACTTTCAGCCTGAGCCCCTGGCATCAAAACTGCTGGTGTGGTATAAGCTGCTGTCTTTGGACTTAAATTCACTATTTCTCTAATGCCCTGCTTTGCCTGCTAGATCAGTCCTCTATTCACCCAAGTGTTTATGTATTCTGTGAAAAGTACATGTATTTTACTCACCAAATTGAAAGGCTGAGGCAAATATCTCTCTGCATTCAGTCTTTTTTCTTCATACAAAGCTTTATGCTAAGAAGTAGGTCTGCACATTAAACTTTGCAGGAATAACTCATTATTTTTTCAGCTCACATTTACTCTAGATTTTAATTGAACACTGAAAATAAGTATTAAAGGATGCAAAAAGAAAAGGTTAATTCTGGTTTTGTCAGTGGTGTTTTCTCAGTAGCCTTTTTTTTCAATAATTTGTAGGGTCTCCAAACTGAAATACTGACCTTCATAAGTGATTTGGAATTCCTTAGTGCTGCACACTTATTTAGGCAGCTGCTCTGAAAAGCTTCAGGTAACCAGCCTGATACAATAGTAAAGTGTATAAATCAGTGTACTGAATCTGAGCTGGCACTGCTCACAGCTACTGACCCAGACAATCTCAATCTATTTCCTGCAGGATATTTGGGGTTGGGTTTCTTTCCTCTTCTCTATGATCTGATGGATTATATTTATTTTTTCATCAGAAAATTAAATTTCAAAGTAGGTTTCCATCTTGACTATCTGAAATACTTAGTACTTAATCTGTTCTTTAACATTGCTTTTTCAGACTGTAATTTATTGATCTGGGTCTGTTGAAGCAGAAAGCATTTGCTCTGCTCCTGAGTGCTGCAGGTATGTATCAGACTGCCAAAGGGTTTCAGGAAAACTTAAATGAATAATGTCATTTTTTTGGATAATAAATGGTGAGAAAGGAAAAGGTCTGCAAAATTTATCCACATTAATCTGCTTTTTACTAGAGCTGATGAGAATAATTTTATTCATGGCTAATCCTAAAAGTAGGTAGTGGTACTGGAGTCAGCAGAATGCTTGCCAAGTTTCCTTTGGATATGCCGTCGTTTCAGTAGTGAATGAGGTGATCTTTTAATGAAAAACAGAACATAAGTAAACAAATAATACCGATTATTTTTTCCTCCTTCCAACAAGACAGAGTCGTTATCATTTGAGATTGTGAAGTGCATTCACTGCTGGATTCCTGTGTTAGTGCTAAGGGAGCTGACAAGGCATTAGCACAGAGACACTGCCCTCTATTGCAAACAGCTCTGTTGCTGCTACTGCTCTTGCATTGACGAGACCAATGCTAATCAACAGTTTAAAACCACATACAAATGGGGCATTTTAGTTCAGTAATTTTGTGTCAGTCTGTAACATTAGGGCTGTGCCAAATGCACAAAGGCCCCAACAACCCAAGCTCTTTTACAGACAGTACGTGAAGTCTGAGGCAGACACTCATGTGCTGTTTGCTGCACTGCCCTTACCTGCACCTCAGCTGGATTTTGATTTGATTTGGTGTGGGTTTGTAACCTGAAAGGTGCAGAACAGTAAATCAAAACCAGAGGGGACACTCCAGCGGACCTGGACGGTGAGGAGCCAGCACAGCTGTCTCTGAGAAAGAGCTCAGAGCACAGCCCTGCTCAGGTGCCCCTGCTGCCCTCCACCAGGCGGCAGGGAGTAACTGCTGGGGGAGGCTCTCACAGCCGGGCACAGCAGGGCCCTGGGACAGAGCAGCCGCTCCTTCCAGCATCGCTCTCAGCTGCAAGGGGAGGGCCTGTGCTGGGCAGGGACGATTCAAAGGAAAGGCCACAGTAGCCACTCATACTCAGTCTCAGCTACTTTTTCCACTCCAGGGTAATAGTTGATGCTGTTCAATGTGTTCCTCAGGTTAAAGCACTTTTCATTATTAAATGGACCTGAGTTTTGTCAGATCCTGCTCTAGGTCATCCGTGCATCACTTTTGATGCTGAGAAGGGGGAAGACCTTAATCTAAACCACATTCAATGCTGTTGTGCTAAATAACAAATTGTTTTCATTAGCTTCCTATAATGCCTCATGTTAGAGTTTGCTGGCATTTACAGTGACTTGAGAACGCTCAGTGCTGTAATTTTGGCTAGAGGGAGCTGCTCTACCATCATCTCCACTGGCCTCCAGTGTGAGTTCACTGAACTCAGAGCTTTTAATGTTTGTCATTTTAATGACAGACAAGCACAAGGGTGAAAAACATCCAGTAGCTGTGTGGTGTGAGGGAAAGCCTCAATGCAGAAAGGAGGAGGTGTTCGGGGGAGTCTTCAGGCCAGCACTGCTGTAAGTGAGAAAGAAAAGAGCAGACCAGAGTTGTGGTTTCCCATCTCTCATGTTTTGGGGGGGGGACAGATTCACTTAGCATAATTCAAATTGTACATCACTGGAAAATATGTTTAAGCATATCTGCTCATCTTGATCACAAAGAGGGAAATACATTGTTCCATCTCTGCTTTCTTACTCTCAAGGAGTTTTTGGTGTAACTTCATCTCCTTTGGCTCTTCCAAAAGCAAGAAAGGCCTGGCAGGCTTTGGGCTAGAATAGAGTACTAAGGATAAAGAAAGAAAAAGCCCTGCTTTCCAAAGCATCAGGAAGACAGCAGATTTATTGGTATTTTTTGGTAAATATTGCCATACGGACTTCTCAACTTTATTACCATCAGTCTGCCTGATGTGGAGATAGAACTGGATCAAAGGTGAGCAGAAATGCCACCCTAAAACACTCTAAAGCCTGTTGTTCACCCAGAGAGCCCTGCACAAGGAGCCCTCACTGGCTGGCTCGGAGGAAGAGGGGTGCTGAGGAAGGAATGAATTTTTCCTTTTTGGTGCTTTTTGTAGGGAATGTTCTATATAACCTTGGGAACAGGGGATGATCTGTTGGACCCAAAAGAAAAATATTTGGACACATACCTCAGTTTAAAATGTGGAAAGCCTTGTGAATCTAATCCATATGTTGGACAGGAAGCACAGACCTGAAGTGCACTACTGGGCTGTGGTCTCACACCAAGCCAGCTTTTTCAAGGACCAGGTACAGTATAAACTTCTCAGATATGTCTTACTGGCCAGTTCCTCCTACCAAGACATCTGGATTTGCTTAAACATTTGACTCCACTTCCAAACAGCATTTTGTTCATTGGTTTCCTATGGAAGGTAATTACAGAGGAGTAAGTGCAGGATCTGTACAAATACCCAGTGGTCTTGAGCTTTTACCTGAGGTAAATATGCTTGAAAGTTCCTCAAAGACCTTAACCAAACATATTTTCAGATTTTTTTCTAGGTTTTTGTTTTGTTTTGATGGGGTTTTTTGTTTTGCTTTGGTTTGGGGGTTTGTTTTGTTTTGGTTCTTCGGTAGGTGGACAGCTACTGGTTTTGTGTTTGGCTTGGTTTTTTATTTAATTCCTTGAGTGTTCGATCTAAAAAAGCTTGCAGTTGTTGAAGTGCTGAACCCCCCAAAAATATAACTTTGCAGTATAATTCTCTCAAAAAGACAGATTAAATACCGAGTTGTGATGGTACCTTTCCAAATATTAATATTAATATTCCAAATATTAATTCTTTTGTATTTCCAAGGTGACACCATCTCAAATAATAAGTTACATTCTTCTATATTAAAACAAACAAGTTTTGGGACTAATTGGTCTGAAATGGGAGTATTTGAGACTTCCAACTGTGCTTGGATCAGGAAAATATCCTTTTTACAGCAGCTAGGCTGTGATGTTAGGAGCAGAAGAGAGGACAAGGCTGTGCTCAGGCGGCTACGGGAGAGAGGGAGGGAGCAGGGACTGGGATAAGGTGGCCAGGAATAGGGTCCAGACCGCATCACCAGCTGGTGCATGCTTCCTTGGTTTGGAAAATGATTATTTTTTATGTACAAAGTACAGCGACCTTCTTAACTGGTCAGAACTTGATTGCCCAAGTTAAGTCAGTGTAATCTTCCAAACAAATGTACCCATTAAATTAATGGAAATTGTCTATCAACAAGTACAGAATTAATATACTCAGAATTGCCATGAAATACCGCAACAGCGCCATTTTACCGGAATGATAGATAATCTGGGAACGAAACAACAGCGAAGCGTATTGCTGTGCAACGCTTCCCTCGGCAGCGGCCAGCGCCGTGCCGGGAGTGGGCTCAAGGCTGGAGCGCGGCTCCTGCAGCGGCCGAGCGGGGCAGGGCCCCGGGAGCACCCGGCCTGCGGTACCGGCCTGCGGTACCGGCCTGCGGTACCGGCCTGCGGTACCGGCCTGCGGTACCGGCCTGCGGTACCGGCCCGGCTCCGCGCCCTTCCCCGGCCATCGCCGCTGCCTCAGGCTGCTCCGGCGCGCGGGCTGTGCGCAGCGCCGGGTGAGCCGGGCAGAGCCCGCCGTGACACAGCTCCGGGGGGGCACGGGGGGCTCTGGGGGTGTCACCGGGGCTCTCGTGGGGTCACCGAGTCCCACACTGGGGTCACCGCTCCCTCATTGGTGCCCCTGCTCACCCCAGCCCTCAGCGGCAGCGCCCCCCGGCGGCAGCGGGTGAGCACTGCGGGCGTGAGGCCCCGCCTCCGGTGGCGGCGCAGGCGGAAGTGACGCAGCGCTATGGCGGAGGCGCCGGGCGCGCCGGAGGGTGAGCGGTGGGGCCGGACGGGGCGGGACGGGCCCCCCGCCCGCGGCACTCGCGGCCCAGCTCTCGCTGTCCCTTGCAGAGTGCCCGGGACCGGTAGTGCCCAGGCGGGCAGGGCGGCCGCCTGCCAGGGATGTCCCAACCAGGGGCTGTGCGCGGCCGGCGCGGCCGGGCCCGACCCGGGTGAGTGCAGCGGCCGTAAGGGGGCGGCACAGGAGGGGCGCGGTTCCGACTCTGGGGGGGCGCGGTGCCGGCTCGGGGCGGGAGCGGTGCCGGCTCGGGGGGGCGAGGTGGAGCTCGGGGGGACGCGGTGCCGGCTCGGGGGCGCGCTGTGGGCGCGCTGACCGCGCGGTGTCTCCGCAGCGGAAGCGGCGGAGCTGCGGGCGCGGCTGCGGGCGGTGCGGCACACGGTGCTGGTGCTCTCCGGGAAGGGCGGCGTGGGCAAGAGCACCTTCAGCGCCCTCCTGGCGCACGGGCTGGCGGCGGACGAGACCAAGCAGGTGGGCAGAGGGCACGGACGGGACGGGCGGTGGGAGTGCCGGGCCAAGCACCTGCGGGCAGGTACCTATCGTGTGTCTCTGCTCGTTAATGTTTGGCTGTCCTGGAAGAGTCCTGCTGGAGTGATTTCATTGCCTGAGATTACCTTTAGAGACAGCCCTGTGCTACCCTGTTTCCAGTGGGGCAGGTTGGCTGGTTTGTTTTCCAGGTTGCTCTGCTGGACATAGATATCTGTGGGCCATCGATTCCTAAAATTATGGGTCTAGAAGGAGAACAGGTGAGTGAATGCTCAAACATTTTGTTAAAGGGATTTTTTTTTCTCAGTTTTTCATTAGCATATTCAGGCTTTTTGGATGTAGAGCTTCTAAAAGGAGTGCATATGGGAAATGGGGGCAGTGGTAGGGAAATGAGGTGAGATGTAGAAGTTCAGCATATTTTGTAAAAGAGTTATCTGCTTTCAGGATGAGCAGTTCTGCAAACCAACTTTCATTGCATGTCAGCCACATAATGCTGACTACTTGAAACTATTACACAAGTAGTATTAGCATGATGTGCTTTATCAGCCCTTGAATATTTCTTACAAATGCAAGTAATGAGTAAACTTGCATAGGGGTTGAGCAGTTGTTGTTTATTTATTAATGGAGATCTGGTGCTCTTGCATTTTACCTCCGCTGCCCCACAAATGCAGGATTGTTCCTGCAGGCAGGACACCTCTTTGCCCAGGTTTGACTTATGTTCACATTTTGTGTAACATTTGTTGCTATTGCAGCTTTTGTGTATCACTTCAATTTTCAGGTTCATCAGAGTGGATCTGGATGGTCTCCAGTGGTGAGTTGGTGCTGTTGTTTCAGAAATTTCATTGGGTGTGTTTGGGTTGGGCACCATCTTCTACAGTGAAAAATGACTGAGGGAGGAGCATACAGTACTCTTGTTAATTCTTCTTCTAATGACTTAAATGTCTAGATTCTATAGAATTTACAGATACAGGGCATAGAATCTACAGAGTCTGTATGTCCAGATTCTACAGATCTATATAACCTATATCCATGTTCTAGAGAATATCTAGAGAATGCTATAGAATGTATTTCCAGATTTTATAGAATATAGAATACATCTATAAAATTGAGATACATATCATATAGAATCAGGATATAGACTATGTAGATCAGAGTGTTAAATTTCTTAATAACAGTAGATAACAGAATCTGTATTTCTAGAATTGTTTTATTACCTTGTGTTTACTGACTTTGTAGTATGGGCAATAAATATAAATTACTCAGGTTTGTTATTTTGGAGTAAAATGCTGTAGTGTGTCTTCTCTGACAGCCAAGTAGTATCTTGCACCCAAGACAAACCTTACTAATCTTTGGAATATGCAGAGAAGGTTTTGCAGTACTGTTGGTTGTCTAAAGATCCCCTGTAGTGTGCATGCTGTTAGAAAGGCAGCTGGTGTTGAGAGAGAAAGCTGCTTTTATCCTTCTGTTGTCTCCAGCAATTCCATAAACTGCTGAAACAATTTCATTTTTTCATTTTTAGTGTAGTTGGTAAGTGTTGCACAGGATGCAGTTTTTAATGCCTTGTGATAAAGATAAAGTTCTCTGCTTTTATTTCATTAATGTCGTCCCCCTCATTTGCTTTTTCTGTAAAATAGGGGTTCAGAGTTTGTTTCTCTAGTCTTTCTTCACTCTTATGTTTCTCTGCTTCTCTTTCAGTATGTTGAAGAAAACTTAGGTGTCATGTCAGTGGGATTCTTGCTTAGTAGTCCTGATGATGCTGTCATCTGGAGAGGACCAAAAAAGAATGGTATGTATTGAGTATTTCCAACAGTAATTTACATACTTGAAAGGTTTCAAGTGTGGAAATATGTTTAGTAATGTAGATAGGGTAGTTAGCTAGGACCCAGAAATAGAAAATACAGGAAGATAACCTTTTTCTCTTCCACATTCTCCTTTCCTCTAGGGCTGATCAAGCAGTTTCTGCGTGATGTGGACTGGGGTGAAGTGGATTACCTGATCGTGGACACGCCCCCAGGAACATCGGATGAGCACCTGTCCATCGTGCAGTACCTCAGTGCCACCCGCATCGACGGCGCTGTCATCGTCACCACCCCCCAGGTGTGAGCCAGAACCCACCAGGGAAGCATCATGGCACTTAAAGGCAGCCCTTGGGTTCCAGGCTGTTGATTTCACAGAAATCTAAGGGTACAGAATCTCAGGGAAATGACTTTGTTGGGTTGCCCCTGCAGCTGGCTGGTCTGTGGGTTAGGTGGATGTGTCAGGGGAGCTGGATGGGGATCCACATGGGTCACTAAACCACAGCAGCTCACAATCAAAAGCTGTTGAGACCAGTGTGGTGAAAGGAAATGCAGTGTTTCATTTCATTTCCTCCTTCAGAATCAGACTTAATACCATTGTGGATCTGTAATTTACTCACCAACAGCTTAATGTTCAAAAGAATGCTTGTTAGAAGCTTTGTTTTTAAGTGATAAGCTGTGCACTCTCTGACACCTGTGAAGTAGCCTGTCACCTCCAGGTGACCCACCAAAGTAGGCAGGTTTGTCATGTGCATTTTTAAAAGAGAAATCAGCCCCTGGAAATCTGAAACTAAAAACACACCCAGTTCAAACAGAGGTTTTCATGTCTGGTTTGGAACAGAACAGGAGATCAAACTAGCATGTGACATGAAGTATTTCTACAACAGCAGAAAGGATAACACATAAAGGAAGCAAAGTGTTGAGGACAATACCAGAGAGGTGGTGAAGGAGGAAGGGAACAGGAGAATGGATGAGGTGAGTCATATATGTGAAAACTCTGAGGAGAGAATAAGATATTTTAAATTTAATTGGAAAAAAGGTAACTAGTGTAAGCCTGGTGGTTCTTGTCTTCACTCTGTGGAGAATACCAAGGGTCCTTCTGTAAGATGAAAATGTGAAAAAGTTGCATTTAAAGAAGATACGAGATGAACATAGGAGATAATAAACACAAATATGGGTGAATATTGACTAGAGTCAGATTTCAAAACAGAACCACATGCAGTAGGCTTGAATTGTTGTACCTGCTCTGTTGATAGAGCTCATAGCACAGGTTTGCGTTCCCAAAAATATTAAGGCAGCAGTAATAATTCATTATGAAGTAGCTCTAAGGAGGTAACTGAATGGATTCAGCATGAAACAGTTGAAATACAAGTGTTTGCTGTTATTTGTAGGAAGTGTCACTTCAGGATGTTCGGAAGGAGATCAACTTCTGCCGCAAGGTGAAGCTGCCCATCATAGGTGTGGTGGAGAACATGAGTGGCTTTGTGTGTCCCAAGTGTAAGGTGAGGCTGGCTGTGTATTACAGTGTTCTTTCCTTCCATTGCTTGGATAGCAGACATTGCTCCAAAAATGCCCTTTTCTCAGAATTGCAGTATTTTAACTCTGATTTTCTTGTTGTCCCAGAATGAATCTCAGATCTTTCCCCCAACTACTGGTGGTGCAGAGAAGATGTGCCAGAACTTGAGTGTTTCTCTCCTGGGTAAAGTGCCTCTGGATCCACAGATAGGTAAAGTCACTTATTGCACTGCACTTAAAGCAAGTTGTTCCTCCTATACTGATGTTACTGCTGCAAAACCCTGATAGGGGCATTGATGTCTCTTAGCACTTTTAGATAGAATGTTTTTTTAATCAAAAGTCACTGGAACTATGACTATAGCTTGGTGTAGAATGTGGGAAGTACTGGGGTAATTTCCTTAACTTTTCCTTAATCAATTAAGATTACATGTTACATCTTTCCAGCTCTGTAATCATATCTCAAATACAACATGATTTTCTTTTTGGTGTAGTCAACTGGAAATGCAAACTGAATGAAATAATAACCACTTCAAAGAAGATATTTTGTAGATGTTAAGCATTAAAACCAGTGCTTTAACCTCACTGTTACTGGCACTACCCAAATTCTCTTGTGGGTCATGAGGAGGTGTGGTTCTTTGCCCGCTAACTGTTACCAATTAATACCTGAATTAATGACATCAAGGAACAGCTCAGTACTTCCAGCTGAAGGTTTCTGCTAGTACTATGCCTCTGTCAAACTGTACACTGTATTTCTAGTCCTGTTACTGACTTCAGGGCTTCCTAAAAGGAATAGATGCAGGTGGCGGTTTGAAGAGGTGTAACTGGAATAGGATAAAGGCTAAAAACCAGAAAAACTCATCTTTTCCTGTTGCTTTCTGTGTTTTTTCTCTGTCCTTCAAGGAAAAAGTTGTGACAGCGGCCAATCTTTCTTGGCTGAAGCACCCGAGTCTCCAGCTACATTGTCTTACAGGAATATCATTCAAAGTGAGTCTGAGAATCACTGTGCTAATGAATCCCCTTGGTTCTGAGCACTGCTGCACTATACAAAGGTGTTACACAGGCTTGTGTAACTGTTCCACAAAGAATAAAATCAGGAGAGGGACTCAGCAATTCTGAAAGTAGCAGGTGCAAAAACCGTGTTTGCTTCTGGGCATCACTTGACTGGTTGCTAAAGTGATAATGAAATTGTATGTGATAACTGGTTTCAGCATTTGACTTAAGAGAAGTCAGACTTTCATTTTCAGAGATGGAGTGTCCTTGTGCTCAGAGAAACCTTTTGAGGCTCTCAAGCAGGCGTGTAGGGGTGCTCACCATAACCAATGGGAGGCAACTGACTGACCAATGCCTCCACTTCTAACTGTAATTACACAAAAACCCCTTGCAAAAACTCCCTAAACATCTGGTGCTGTTTAAAATAATCCTAAAAGTACTTTCAGTGTAAGGAAGGCCCAACTTCAGATACTTGTAACCACAGGGGAGAGATGCAGCAACAACAAACTCCTGATATACAACTGAAATAGTACTTATATTACTTTTTCTCCATCTTTGCAGGAATTCAGGAATACTGTGAACAACACCATTTGCAAGAAGAAAAGATAATGTAATCTGTAAGCGGAACAAAACTGTAGCTCATGTCTAATTATAGAAAAGTAACTTATGCCTTGATTTATTAAAGGAATGTATTCTTTTTGTATATTGCAAATAAATTCTTAATATAAAGGCTCTTGCCTAAGTTTTTTTCCTAAAGTTCAAGATTCTTGTAGTTCTTCCCTCACTAGAAAGATGTGAAAATGAGTCTGCATCTGGATTATCAAGTGCATTCTGCCTCCAGTGTCATGGTACCAATAACCTGACTGTGAAGGTAGCAGTTGAAGAGGTGAGAATACAACCACATTTTACTTAGGAGGTTGAATATAAAATATGCTGGGTTGACAGTGGGGCATGTGCAGCAGCCTTAGTTCTGCCTGCTGCACAAGGGTGAGCTGTAATGTCCCTTCCCTCTCCCTGAATAAGATCATTTAAATGTCTCCTTTCATTGGAAAAGATCTGTGTCTAGAGTGAAAGCCAGGGTAGTATTATAGTATGTGTGCACTGCTTTATTTTTTTTTTACAGGTATCAAAACAAGATTAATTTTTTAGCTATATATAACTGTGTAGTTACACATATCTTCACATAAGTAGTGTGTGAACATGGTTCATGACTTCTGTTTTCTTCTATTTGACCCTAAGCCTGAACATTAAAAAACAAACATTCAGTATTTTTAATAACAAAGAGGTCCTTTGTGTTTGTAGTTTGAAAGCTCTGAAAAGTCAGTATTGTGTACAAGAGGGAAAGGCAGTTTGGTTTTGTTTATTGTAGTTCCATAGTTAAACAAATTAGCATCGTATTTTCATTACATGTAATTTCTGGTTAAGATAATCCAACAGTCTGAGGTTGGTTGACAACTTTTCTGAAAGCAGCGTGCTCCTTGTAAACCATGAGCACTGTCTGTGCTCACACAAACAACTTTTTGGTGAAGCTTTTAAATAACAAAGGCTTTAAACCTTCCAGGATCTAAAGACTCAAACACAAATGACTTTATTTCATGCAGGCATAATTCTAGAAGAGCTTTATCTAAATATCTTCCCATGAAGAACAACAACTTTCATTAATTAGTTTTTTTACTGCTCATCCTTTAGCTCTTCCTTATTTGGTTACCTAGTGCCTGTCTTCCCATGATCTTCAGTGCCATCTTCTGCAATTCTCCTGCTCTGTCCTGTTGAGGGAACAGAGCACACATGGCTGTAAGCATAACCTGGGCCACAGGGATCCCTTATAAAAGCAGGGAGCTGCCAGCTGGAAGCCTCAAGGTTGAAGATGGCTCTTCCAGCTCTGCTTAAACAGAGGAATTAGAATTATAGCAACTCCATGGATTTAACTTAAGAACATTCTTTTGGAGCTTGGAAGCAGCTCAGTTGTGGAGCTCAGCAGGCTTCCAAACATGGAGCAAAGTGACCTGGGGTTATGGCTCTTCCATGTGACACTGCCAGAGAGGCTTCATTAGGAGAATCAGGATTATCCTGGGCTCACTGCAGGAACTGAGACCCAGGAAAAGCCAACACTAGCCCTGAGAACCAGGTTGGCTGTTCTACCCCATGGGCTGAAGCTCAGTACTCACTCTTGGGAACATCTGTGGTGCCAAACAACCTTGAGGTTACTCTGCTGATGGTTTTTTGTCCTCCTAACTTGCAGTGGATGTAGCCATATAAATTAGCAGTCTGGAGGGAGATGCCAGCAATCACCAGAGCCTGTGGACAAACAAGAGTTCAGCAGGAACAAACCCGGCTGTGTAGGATATACGTGTGTGTGTGTGTGTGGTGTGTGTGTGTACACACTATCCAGATAAGCATGCTGTAACAGGGGGACATTACTCCCAATCATAAATGGCCTTCAAAGACATCCAATCATGTCAAACACAGTAGTTCCTTTCTACAAATATTTATTTTAATCAAAACACCAATACCAGTTGTGTCATTCTGTATCTTGAAAGACCTCATTACTTTCCTAAAAGCACTTAAAAAAGGACCTACTCAACAGATTCCAGAAACATTCCACTTTCTTTAAGCCCCTTTTGTATCTAAAAGTTTTACATCCAGATACATGGCACACCTCAGGCCTGTTCAGCTGAAAACAACTTACTATAAACAAATAAGATCTGTAATTTACGGATTTACAAAGAGCATCCATAGATAGGGAATCTGTCTAGGATTGACAGGCAGTGGAAATAATCAGTTCCTTTTCTGGTACTTCAGGTTTAGCAGCAGGTGGAAACAATCTGACTAATGCAGTAATTTATAAAAATGTTTCTCTTAGCCTTCAGAATCAGTTTCCCAGAAGTGATTTTATTTTTGAGTAATTTGCCTTTTACAAGCACCTGGGCAACCTGCCCTCTGTGCCAGTTAGAGTTGTCTCCAAGCAGCTCTTGGCTTAGCAAACAATCTCTGCTTTTCAAAAATAAAGGTGGAGCCATGAATAAAGACTGCTGGTTTAATTTTAACTATTGCTTGTTTAGGGGCACCGGAATGCAGTTAATGATTTGCAATTGATTCATGCCCATAGCTGAATTTCTTGTTTAAATGAATCATGAATATGCAATTTTGACTGTTACTGGTTATGTAGCTGCACGTGTCAGAGGTGCTTTTTATCTTTTCAAGCTGAATTAGGAAATGGTACTGAGCATGGCTGGGAACTCGACAGAATGACTAGCGTGGCAATTAGCCAAGCATTTAATGTTTACAGGGGAAAATGTGAAGATTTCATAGACAAAAATATCTTAATATAATGCAATATATGGGATAAATTTCCTCTCATATTTAGAAAAAAAGTATTGAGGTTTTTTTAAGTAGATGACTTACAAGTAGAGCAATTATAAAATACTTATTTATAGCTCAGTTTATCAAGGTTTTATGAGCTAATGATGCTTGTTCTTTCAAAAGGGAATGGTACCAGAGATCTAAATTTCTTACTTTTAAAAGTACATTTAAGTTCCCAGGAGACCTAAAAACCTGAAAACCAACATCACTGGTTCATTTTTTGTCTTTTCCTGTTAGTTTTATTTGACTGAAATAAGTTGGGGCAGAGTAAGTTGCTACAGTTAAACAGAAGCTCATAATTTTGCCCACCACTTGAGGTTTTCTAAAGGAAGGAGCTGACATCTGATGACCCAGTGGAAGTACAGCTAAAAATTACCAATCCATTTCAGAGTGCAAGCCTTGACTGCAGAAAACTTCTCAGGATTCTTTGAAGCTGCTGGTGAAATTTTTCTACTGTTGAAAGATTTGGTTCAAAACTAACAGATCTGGGTTTTCCCTCTACCAAGATTGTTTTCAGTACCCCCTGACTCACCAGCCATTTCAGCTTCAAGGAGAACAAGGTGCTAAAGAAAAACATTGTCCAAATCACTGGGCAGATGATGAGACCGAGCCAGAAGATTCGGGCTTCAGCTTCAGTTGAGGCAGCTATTGCAGGCACCTGGAAGAAAAAATTGAGACTATCAGTCACAAAGTCAAAACCCACAATAAATGACAAATTTAACAGAGGAAGAAGATTTCACTTATCATATGCACATATTAACTAAGTAGAGCAGTAGCTCATGCCCAGTTCCTTCCTGATGCCCTACTGTATATAGCATTTCATCCATAGGGATTTATCAGTTGGTTCTAGTTCAGACAAGAATTCTTATAAAAGTGCACATTTCTATACATTTTCATAAAAAGATGCTGTATCTTAGCTTAATTTATATCTTGCATGAAGTTTATTTTCCTATTATATAAACTACTATGCATTCCTATTATATAAATACTTGGTTTTGCTTCTGAACTCTGCTGACATTCCATGCATTAAGAACCATGGCTTTGAGAATGCCTCTTGTGTCATGCTGCAGTTGAGCACACTGTAACTGCAAGAGGCAGCCTTATGGTCTGTGCTCTGTTCTTCAGGGAGAGCAGAAACTTCAGAGCAGGCTGCAAAGCCCTGCTTACAGATTTCTTCAGGTCAGCACAACTCACATGTCTATCTACACTGAAGGGCTCATCACACTTAAGAAAGAACAAAAAAAAACCTTAAAGTAAGAGAATTGTTCAGAAGGCTCTGATCTTTCCAAAATTCAAAATCTCACTCCAACCCTCAGACCAATTGATGACCACTAGTGCCAGCTTCTGAAACAGAAGCATCACAATTGGAAAAGAAAACCCTCTGGACTCTTCCCATCTAAAAAGCATTTTTAGTTAATTTTCACTCGATTGAATTTTCCATGTATTATGTCCTGCAGGGTTTCCTCTATTCTGTCTTCAGGCCTCCCTCAGTCTCACAGGAAGCACATTAATTAATTTGTGTTCGTGCTCGGGGCACCCCGGAGCCACGGCCGAGGCTGCAGGGGGCACTGCAGAGAGCGGTGCGGAGGATCCAGAGGGCACTGCGGGGGGCACTGCAGGGGGCACTGCGGTGCTGCACACCGGGACAGCGGCGGCACAGCTGGCCAGGCTGGGGACACAGCTGGAGGGCTCCAGAGAACGTCCCTGTGAGCAGCCCCGGGTGCTGCTCTGCCAGGCTCAGTGGGGCTGCACAGACAATGTCAGCAAGTGAAAGCAAAACCGAGTCTTGACTCTGGCAGTGATGCCAAATGCCATCCTAACTCAGTGTTTGGGGGGCATTGGCAGTATCAGAATGCTCTGTGATCCAGGTTCTCTTTCCCACGATATTCCATGAAGGTGAATAAAATATTAACTTCAAAATACTAAATCTGAACTATTCAGCATTGCTTTCCTCAAGAGGATTCTGTGTTGGGATTATCCATGGAAAGATGTGTTTATTACAACATATTCTCACTAGAAAATAAAACAGAACTACTAGAAACATTTCATACCTATAGCACCGTGCTATGAATATTTATTCTGCTGATCCATATGCTGACAATGTTGTGAGACCTGTTTTGTCCTGAATGCTTCCAGGATGTGACAAACAGTGCTTGCACCTGAATACTGACATTGTTTTCTATGGAAGCAGGATAAAAAGTAACTGTTAGAAAGGTACTCTATTTGTTACTTTGTTTGACTTGGTATCAGCTTTACAAATTTCCTATGGATTCTGTTTGCCTTGTGCCTGCTTCTATTAATATATTTACCCTTTTTGCTTCAAACATCCAGTGACTTTTTCCATCTTCATCAATCTGGTTCCACCAACGCAAACCAACCAAGAGTCTTCCTGTCACATTCTAGTGATGAAACCATTATTTGCATTAATCAGTAGCACAAGTCACTTGTCAGTATAACAGTTAAAAATAGAAAAAATTAAAAAGACAAGCATGTTCAAAAATCATCTTTTGTCTAATACAAAAATATCTTCTAAAAGCTGTTCCAGCTTGAGTACAACAGCCATTAACAATGGGTGAAGTTCCAAATTTAGAGGCCTCTTCTCTTTCAATATGATAATAAGCACAATAGCACTTACTTAGACAAGAAATTACAGGTTGTATCTTTTTCAAGTCAATTATTGGGTGCTTGTTGGACAAGCACCCAATAAACAAATTTATTCAGTAGAAGAGGAATACAAATAACAGAAACATGCTGGAAAATGGGAGATTAATGACAAGCAAATAAACTGTGTAGGATCAGGGAAACAAACCAAGAAAATATTTCAGCACCTGGATGAACCAGAAGCTTTCAGAATACTGGAGGTGCATCAATGCTTCACTTCTACAAAACAAAAGCCTTGCTCAACACGTGGAACCCCTGGATCCTGGGCTGGCCTGACGCACCTGCCTGCATGGGATTAGGGCACCACAGCTACAGCTGGGCTGTCAGGAGATTTCTGCAGCCCCTGCTGTGGGGTCTGGGCACAAGGTTACAGATCCTGACATCCTTGGGCATCCATTGCTGAAAGCCAGTCTTACTTTAATTTTTTGATTTCTTTTTTATGGGGGGAAGCATACAAACAAATTACCTATGGCAAAGCAATTTTTTCACCATATTAGTAGACCTTAGTAGTAGACATAGAAAACATGGTGCTAAATAACTAACATATGTGAACATCTTCATTAAAATGGGCTAGACATTGAATAAATCAACAGATTGCAATATTTTTGTCACTTCTGTCATTATACATATTTCAATTTTTTTGTTTTAATTAATGACAAAATACTTCCCAAGGTAATTACTATTCAGGATCATCTTACCTTGACAGACCAAAAGTCAAAGGATAGAAGGAGGAGAATAGTGACAAAACAGGCAACAAAGCTGTTGCTGAACCAGTCACAGAACAAGTAGGTAACAATAGCACTCACTCGGAAAAACAGATGGAAAAAGGTGGCCAGTGGGTGCCTAGAAAAAACCCAGAGCATAAATGAGGTCTATGACAAATTAACAGTAGAATAGCCAATTAACAAAAGTATGGCCTAGAGTATAATCAACTATTTAATTATTAAATGTTATTCTGTTATTGTGTTTAATAAAATGAGACATGTAATATACACAATTGCCTACTATAAACTTAAATTATAGCTATATAATATAATAGCTTTTATAACTTCAATATCCTTGTTATATTATTTCTCTATAGCTGTGTAACTGTTCTGGTGTTTCTCTTTCTCCAGTGGCAATACTGTATTTGGGGTACTACACATATGACTGGGGAGGGAAGGATGATGCACAGGTGAAGTTTATATTTACTCCTGGTCATGCCCATGTGAACTTCAAACTTTCCAAAAACTTCTTCTGACTTAGAACTGAACATGTGACATTTTAAGCAAAGGGGCTTTTTCTGCCATAAGCAGCCAGGTGGGTGGAGTGGAGACTGAACTGGCTCAAACAGACAGGGCCTTGCTGCCTCCAGCCTTGATCTTGGTCAAGAAGATGCAAGAGTCAATTGTGGAAGTGGTGCCCTTGGCAGCTTTCATAAAAGCTTGTGATCACAAAAGGTTGTGAGCTATGAAAGCCCAGAGCAGCTCTCACAGATCACAACCCCAAAGCACACCAGGGTTGCCTGAGCTTTTCAAATGGATAACTTTGGAGAATTCATGTTTCATTTTGGAAGGCAGATTCAGCAGTATTAGTGGATTACAACAGGATTACTGTTTGGATGCTGAATTTGTTGCAATGTCAAACATTGAGGGGTATTTACTAAAAACAAACAAAACAAAACCCATGAGCCAGGAGTTGTCATTTATTACAGTGCTGAGCACTTTCTGAGAGTCTGGAAAGGATAAAGGAAACTGCAACTCTACAATGGCTCAACTTGGCATAAATTTGCTCCTGAAAGGACAGGAACCCACTTGCTTGGCCTTCTTGTTTTCCTTTTTCCTGTTGCATCTAAACATCCACGTGATGCACAACTGGAGCCTCCAGGCTCAGTGATTGCCATTTACCTTGAGACAATAACCTCTGTTCAGTTTGGGAGCATGATGCTTGTTAGGACAGGAAGGAGCTGTAATCAATTTAGTTGCATCCCATGTTAAAGAATCAAATTTTGGTCAGGCCTAAGCTGTGCCAGTGAACTACAGGAGAATCATTCCAGGGGCCTGCTCAGAAGTGGCACAGCAGAACTCTACATTCTGATACTTCAAAATGTATTGAGGCAAATTTTGAATAAATGAGCTCTCTTTTCTCTTTGATCACTGTGTTTCCTGGCTGATTTGTAAAAGAAGCAATCATATGTTCCCTCCTTCCAGATCCAAAGTCCTGGTACTACAATCTTTTTCCAATTTCTTAGGAAAGAGGAAGAATTTCCCAATTTCCAGAACTTACCTTTTCCCAATTTCTTAGGAAAGTAGCCACTAACCTTTTGATTTTAAGGAGCCCTTTTGCACACTCCTCAGAGTCACAAAAGCACAATTTGTCATAGCCTATGCTAATTATAACCAAGCTCAAGATATATGAAATTGGAATAAGGACAAATGACTGGAACACCTTGTTATGCCCTTTAATATGATAACAAAATTTTGCAGCACCTAGGTGACTTTCAGGCTCATTTGCACAAGATTCTTCAGAAATATAAAAACAAACATGTGTGAGCAGTGTAAGCAGTTTCATTTCTGCATTCTATAGCAGATATTTTCAATACTACATCATCTTTTAATATTGTCTTGAGGGCCAGAAAGAAGAGCTGTCTCTAATGAAGCCACTGTTATACAAAGTGGATCACAGAATAGTAGTTTGCTGATACTTTACCTGTGCTGTACTACTGAGTAGCATGAATCAGGAGGAATCTCTAAGATCTCTACAGTACAGTAAAGTGCTGCGTGCTGTGACCTCCTACAAACATTCCAGGGTGGTTTCACTTCATGCTGCACTTAGTCTGGTCCCTCAGAACCTGTGGCTCATGTGATCAAGGTACTTCTAAGCTGTATTTCCCAGCTTAGTTGAATCCTTGAAGCTACTATGTTCTCCAAGACTGCACCAAAATATAAACCTTCATTTAAAATGTGTGCTGTTGCTAAGGTGTAAAACCAAGACAATTCTGGGAAGGTTAAATTATGTCAGGGCTGACTCAAGTAGTGACAAAGTCCAAAGCAATGCTTCACCAGACACTTGTATAAGTAATTATATTGTAAAGCTACATGATTGCTTTTTATCTCAGATAATGTTGTGTCAGGTTTAACATCTATAATATTTCTTTGTTTACACCTACAAGAAATATTATCATTGGAATGGACCAGGCCAAACTGGGACAAGGCAGAGAAAGCAATCTAAATCAAACCTGATTATATACAATATTGATCAGTGCATGCCTAATTCTTTTTGACATAAAACTCTTCCTTTCACAATCTTTGATTGGAGATTCTTCAAAGGCCACTGATTGAACAGCTCTGTCACCCGGGACCTCTGTGTGGCCAGAGCTGCAGAGTGACACCTCTGGTGAGGAACCCAAGCTTAGCCTGAAACGAGATGGGTTAAGGTTGGGTTTTCTAAAATAATGTCTACAAACATAAGATATTTTATATTCCACACAGCATCACATCCCGTGGTAGGAAATCATGGCAGTGTTATTGCAGCTATCTCTGGCTGTTCAGCCAGGTGCCCACTGCAGTGCCTGAGCACTGCTGCACAGCGGGCTTTGCTGGAGCTGAGCAAAGCTGAGCACTGCTCCAGCTCTAACTAAAGCACTGTTTGCTTGGGGTTTGGGATGCTGGGTGTGTCAGGTTTTCATTTCCACTGACCAGGTGATGCCGGGCAGCGGGGCACGGCCTCGCCTGCTCCAGCCCGAGCATCTCCCGGACAGAGGCCCCCCAGCCTCCCCGGGCAGTCTGTTCCAGCGCTTGACCACGCTCCCTGTAAAAAATGGGAATGAAGTGTTGAAATGGACTTTTCTGTACACCGGAACAGGCAGGACCGCCCGGGCCCGGGCGCCGCGATGCTGCGGCCTCCGCGCCGTTACCTGATCCGCTTTCCGCAGCTCCAGCTCCTCCTCGCTCCCGAAATCCAGGGACACATCCTCGGTGTCGTCCACCAGCGCCTGCGGCGGGAGCCCGTCAGCGCGCAGGGCCCGGGGGAGCCGCGCCCCGCCCGCAGCGCCCGCCGCCCCTACCTGCTTCATCCCGGCCCGCGGCTCCAGGCCCGCAGCTGGCCCCGGGGAAAGGGGCCGGGCTCCGGCCAGCCCTGCGCGCCGGGAGCGGGGCTGCCCCTCGCCACAGCCCGCGGCGGCTGCGCCTCACCGGGCACCGCCCGGGAGACCTTCGGAACACCCGCTCCTCCCTGCGGCCCTGAGCGGGGGTGCCTGCGGCCGGGGCCAGAGCAGCCGGGCGGGCTTTAGCAGCGTGAGGGGCCCCGGGAGCCCGGCCGGCCGCCTCCGGCCCTCAGCGCGGTCAGCTGTCCGCCCCGCGGGCTCGCCACACGCACCGGCCGGGTCAGGGCCGCTGGGGTGTCGTGCTGAATATAATCCCTGAAAAGAAGGAGTGGAGGGAAGGGTGAACGGAGGTGTATAAATATGAGAGCACAGCTGCGTGTCACGTTTGGCGCACACCCCCAGCCGGCCGGTGCTGTCCCCGCTGCCCGCGGCCCGGTGCCCGTGTGGGGGCCAGCTCTGAGGGCAGGGGTGGCTCCACAGCACCGTGCGTGTGCCCCTGGCTCAGTGCAGGTAACGCGGGCCCTGAGGGCACTCGGCTCGTTCAGCCTGGAGGAGCTGAGGGAACACCGCGGTGTGGTCTTCAACATCCTCACAAGAGGGAAGGAGACGGGCAGACACTGTTTCGTTCTCTGTGGTGGTCAGTGACAGGACTCGAGCGAATGGCCTGGAGTTGTGTCAGGGGAGATTTCGTTTGGATATCAGGAAAAGGTTCTTCCTCCAGAGGGTGGTTGGGCTCCCCAGGGCAGTGGTCAGAGTACCAAGCCTGACAGAGCTCAAGAAGTGTTTGGGCAAAACTCTCAGGGTGTGACCTTGGGCTGTCCTGTGCAGGGCCAAGAGTTGGACTCAATGATCCTTATGGGTCCCTTCTAACTCAGGATATTCTATGGTTCCGTGATAAATATTTTTTCATGCCTTAATTTAAAATGCACGTGGATTATGCAGCAGAGATAAAGAAGTGAAACAAGACAACCAAACTTCAGGATAGGGGTAAGGGTTTCACAGTAATGGGGGGAAATAGTCTGGACAGCTTAGTATGAAGTGGAGGGTCAAGGAAGATCTGATTAACCTCAGCCACGTGTAGATCTGACTAGCTACTAGCATTAAATAATCCTGCAAAATAATAACTTCCTAGTCTTTTCTAAAACATGTCACTAAACCAGGTTCTTGAGTAAGTACAGAAGCTACTGAGGTGAACTTTTCAAAAATATCAACTGGAAAGCAGCTTTGCATAAGACTTACTGGAACAAAGCAATACCTAATAGGTAAGAAAAACTGATACACTGTTCTTAGTAGGATTATAATTGTAAGGCAGGAAAGGTGTACTTAATGACTAATGATGTTAATGTTTTGATTGTCATATTTTGGGCTTGGTAGTGTTAAAACCACTTGTACAGTGTGCTAGTAAGTACAGTAGACTGCCACTAAAAAACTGAATAGGCACCTGCCATTTGATGGGATGGCTCACAATCGCCTACAATATTAAAATACTGAAGTGGGCTTTCATTCTCCAAAGAGATATAAAGAGAGAGCTCTCTTTGAGAACTCTCATGAGATACAATTATTAAATCTGTGCATACCTGAAGCTGACCCTGACTTCATTTCCTGTATCAACTGCACTTCTGCTTCCAAGCCATGAATTAACAGTAACTCAGAGCTGGCTTCTGACTCAGAAGCAGCTCCCAGAAGTCACTGACAGAAGCCTCAGCAGCACTGGGCGGTCTCACATCCTCCTGCCTCCAGATCATTGACCTCAGCTCCTGCAGCAGCTCCTCTTGCACCTCTCAGGGCAGTTCTGCCAGCAAATCTGATGGTTTGAATTTAGTAATTCTGTATGTTGCTGTATTGTCCAAGCATTTTCATTCTAAGGCACCAGAAAATAACTTTGTCCTATGTCCCTTATCATGTAAAACAGCACCTCTGTGGGAGAGGGGACAATTAGCCTGTCACAGCAGTAGGTGTCTGATTTACTACACTGATTTCATGAGCGATGAAATAACTGGGAAGAAAGCAAAACCTGTGTTTTGTGTTTTGATTTTAAAACAGATAAATGTTCCCTTAGTTTTCCCTCCTTCCAGTGCCTATCTCCCCTGGCTCACTATAGGGATTATCTGTTTTCCTAACAAACTCTACTAGATAATCCCACAGGACACTGTCACTGTACCATGCAAATAGTTCTGGTAAATTCACTAAGAAACTGTATGAAATGTGTTTATGATTATTCAAGGTGTTGTGTGGTTCATCATTTTCTTTTAGAGCAAATTGAGGGCTAGAAAGAATACTTGGTCTCTAGAAGAATCATTGGTCAAATGAATTTCTTTCTTTGGGGTTTGCTAGAAAAGAATTCTTCCTTGTTTTAAAATTAATGCATCCAAGTGAAACCTCATTAGAAGCTTCTGGTGGTTTTTAGGATTTTACAGAACAAACTGTCCTATTCTCAACACTTTTTCTGAGTTGGAGCTTAACTACAAATTGTTTGAACATTGGAAAGATTAGCAACACCCTAAAGATGATGTAAGTCCTCAAATACTGCTTCAGCAGCCCCAGATGAAGAGATCATTACACTGAATTTATGAATTGTAGTTTGGTTTTCAGGTTTTTGCACAGGAAAACCTAGACCATTTATGAAATATATTAAGATTTCACTTAATTGCTGACTGAAGTATATAGCATAAAATAGTTCAAAAATACATCACATGCTGCTGTGTCCTTGCCATTACCTTACAGGGAATTCCCTCCCCACAATAAATAGTGACATTTCTATTTTAGAACACTATCAGAGTCTTGATATGAATATCTGAAAAATCTCTCCCATTCTCTGATTCAACAATAAATAGAGTTTCCTCTAAGATTAATATGGTGCTTTATTCACCCGATTACCGGGAAGTCAGCTGATTTCTCTTTCTCCTTGGAACACTCCCTAGAATCTTGCAGAGACTTATCAGGGAATTCCCCTGTAAACTGCCTAAGGATATTGTGAATAACTTGATTGGTTTTGCTCTGGTTTAGGCCTTCCAATGGGGTTTGCAGTTTAGTATTCTATTCCCCTGAATGTTGGAAAATGTTGTTAATCCAGTAATAACTTTTACCATCACTTTTATTCAACAGAGGTACACTTAAAATGTTCGTTGGTGCTTCAATAAAATGTTTATATTAGGGTGTGATAGGGCAAACCAGAGAAGGTACTAAATAGATAAATTTCTAAAAACATCACTTTCTAATTCATTTGTCATGGATGATTTCCTGCTTTGGCCCAGAACCTATTTCTATAGATTTTTTTGGCTGTACATACATGAATTGTTGAAATTGGCAGCTCAGTATTAACAGGGGAGAAGCCACAGGATTTACTTGAGGGATCAGGACAATTTCTTTTATATATAACAATACACTCTCAGTAGAGATCAAGCTCTGCCATCAGTAAGAAATGGGTAACAGAAAAATATGTCAAATCTGAGGAAGTTTAGGCCCTAAATATAAATGGGGATTAAAAAGAACTATTGATCCTTCATTTAGTTATGCCCAAAAAGATGAAAAATAAGTTTTGAGTATGTGAAGGAGTATAAATTCCCATTATTGCACAGTAACTGGTTTTGATTCTAAGAAGTGCAATAGCAGTTGTATTCCTTTCAGTTAGGGAAAAACCAAGGAAACATTACATATTTTATTAAATACCTCATTTTATCCTCTGTAATACCTGTGTGGCTTTAAGGCCTTATTTACCTCGTGCTGTAGGAATCTCTGGTGCAGTCACCCAGGAAACAAAAGGCTTTGAAATTATTACTGAGTTTACTTCAGTGTCATTTTCCTGCTTAGGCTGTGCAGTGGTCACTCAGTCACATCCAAAACAAGGGCACACCAAGGCAAAGTCACCAGCTCTCCTCCAGCCTGGGGGGCATTCCCAGCATTTGGATGCAGATTTTTCAATGGGTTTAGCTTTATATATCTCCTGATGTGTCCAAAGCTTCAGTCACTCTCAGCTGCTGTTCTTGGTATTAATTTTGCAAGTCATCTTTCATTTCTCATATTGGGAACTCCAAAAATAAGGAACTTGAGCTGTCAAAAGTTTGGTTTAAACAACTTCATAGATCTACTGCAATAAGCAGAGCTTATCTATTCCCTTCCATTTCCCAGATCCATTTCCCATAGTGGAAGTGATTTCATCTGAAAAGGTGCTCAGAGTCCCTTCCCTCCTTTGCTACGTGAACTTAAAATACTTGTACACTCTTGCACCAGTATCCAATAGCTCTCCTGCCTTAAGCCTCTATAGTCTTACTGAGAAATAATAATAATAATCTTAATCTATTAAATAAAAGACTCTAACAGCTATCAAAAAGTTGAGAAGCTTTGTACAATAGGAGAATTGATAAGAAATTGAGTTTCTTCTACTGGTTTATCTGCAGAAATAAATTTGCTTATGAAAGCTCTAAGTTGCTTATTCATTAGATTTTTTACATGTTTCCTTTTTCTTTTGTTCCCCGTGGCTGCCAGTAGTACCTACACAGCCTCACTGAGCTCCCTGAGAACTTTGCTGGACAGTTCTCCAACCATTTTGACTGGCAATTTCCACTCCATCTTTTGTTGTGGAGGCTGTGGCTAAGCAGCTCTTGCCATACTTGCTTGCACTTGTTTTTCTTGTATATTCTAAACTGAAATGAATAAAGAGAATTACTTTATCAGAAAAAAAATTAAAAGAGAATATAGACAAAACACAAAGAAAAAAAAGGGTTTCTAATCTGGTGATGCAATGAAATGAAAAACCTGTACCTACCATTCTTGATTTTTTCTGTGAACCTGTGAATTTTTCTGAAGCAGTCTTTGATCCCTACTTCTATAGCATTATTGTTTAATATTATATTTCCTAATTTATTAATACTTCTTTTTCTAGTTCACCAAATAGCTTCAGCTTCCTGATATTCCTTGTACTCCTCAGTACGTGGAGAACTTGAGGGGATATCTGAAGTATTAAAATTCACAAAATCCATACTATTTCTGTAGGTTTGAATGGTACAAAGAGGAGAAGGTGCTCTGGATTGGTCTGTAGGTCCCTAGATCCCCCAGATAAACTGTAGGGACATTAAATGTTTTGGATGGGATCTGCCACACTGACTGATTGTTCTTTACAAGATGCACCAGGTGCTGCTGGACATAACTCTGAACCTCTCCTAGAGGCAGGGGCCTGATCTTTTGGCAAAACTGAAAGCAAGGTTCACGTCTGTGGCCTGTGACCCCCTTTTACACCCAAGGCCATGATTTAAGAGACCACAATTTCCTCTATGGCCTGAAAGGTGACAAGCCTCAACCTCCCAGCCTTGAAGAGGAGGAAGTTCCAGGCTGTGCTGGACATCTCCACAGCTGTTCCCATAAAAACTGTTCTGCCTGACTTCCCTACTGGAGGGTGTTTCTCCTATGGCTGGACCTGAATTCACGAGGCACACACCTCTAAAATCTGTAAATAATCACCAATTAAAAATACTGAAATAAAGGTTGGATGAAAGGCAAGAACCCAAACCTGTTGGATTCTCAGAGAATGTCTGATTTTCATCCTTTGTGCAGGGCAGAGCAGCTTCAGCAGAAGGGTGGGAGAGCTCTCTTTCTCCATGTCAGAGCAGGCCAGAGACCACACTGCAGAACTGTGGCAACATGGACCTGAGCTCCTGAAAAAGAAGATGGTGTGACCTTCATTCAACTGACTGATGGCAGAGCTGCTGTGCCTGGTGTGGATTCTGAAAACTTTTGTGTCTGGTGTGTGTTTTAGTTGACAAAGATCAGAAATGCTCTAGGGAAGCCCCTAAAATATGTGGTTTCTTCAACTGTCTTTTTATTATTTTTATCCAGTTTTTTTGCTTCAATCTGAAACCCGACACAGGCTGTGGTTTTTGCACACATCCTTTTCATTGTTAGCTGGAGTTTGCATTTGTATGTTGTTTCCCATTCTTGCTCTATTTTATTTCAGTGTAAGAGAAATTATAGGGGGTTTAAGTCACATGCTCCAGTGTACTGGACTACTTATATGAATTCCAGTGGTGGTGAAAGGAAAGATACAAATTTCTTTTTATTTTTTTTTAATCGCTCTTAGCTACAGATAAATGAGGAGTTATTCTGTCAAAAAGATGAATACTGTTGTGCACTGCCTGTTCAACACTAATGCTAAGGGATCTGTGCATTTGTGATGTTCACAGGCTACTTGAAAACCAAGGGAAGGCATAAGAGTGTCTCAGTGTCTTCTCCTCCATCTACAGGCCAGGCAGCTGCCAGCTGCTGGTGGAAATGCTCGCTCAGAGCTCCAGGAGGTGTGACTGGCTGTGAGGGGATACACTAATGGGAGAAACAGGCAGGCTGCTTGTGGAGAAATAGTTTCCTCCATAAGCAGACAAGCCACTGAGCAAACAGCTTGTGGTACATGATTGCCACTTAAACATGAGAAAAGCAGATTTTCTGTTGTATTTAGCATATTTCATGAGTCCTATACATTTCTGGTGTTTTCTCATAGGCGGCAGATCTTCACAGCACAGACTCTGGGTCTTCCTTAGTCAGGGCTCCTCCAAGGCACTCCCTAACTGGCCTGCCCACCCCCTTTTATCCCAGTTACCTTGACTGGCCACAGCTGCAGCCCAATGAAGGACATCACAGCTGCAGCCCATCAAGAATAACTGGGACCTGCTGGGGCAAAGATATTCAAATACAGTACAGATATATTTTACATGGACTCAAAGGCCACTTACACAATACATATATTTTAAGGGCCTCCTATAATTTTCTGCAAGTTTCACCCCTTAATCAATTTCCACCTTCAAATGTTCCCAGGCAGTGTTCATCATGACCAGGAGATGATATGCTTTTCAACTGAAACACTGGATTGTTATATCTAGATTGGAGGCAGATCAAAAGCAAGATGGACTTTGAATGGGTGTTAAGATATAAAGATTTCAAGTTTGTTCCTGTTTTCTCTTCCCATGTGTTCTAAGTATTCCTGAAGAGTTTTCCAACAAGAGCTGTAAGATGATAACAAGGAGGTAGCCTTGTTTCTATAGAGCTGTCCCTGGCTTTTGCTGGGCTATAGACAAACCAAGCAATAACGTGCCAAAACTACTCTGCCTTTGAACCCAAAGCTGATTATCTTGTAACTGAGGCCAAAATGAGGGAAAGGGAACTAGAGAGGCTTAAGCTTTGGTTCAAGTTCTACTGCTACAGTCCTAATTTGCAATAATTAAATGTGATTTCTATTTCTGGTTTTGTTTTTGCATTTGTAGAAACAAAAAAATTTTCTTACCATCTTGACACCAAAATCCACCATGGTTTATGACATACCCAAATGCCATGTGCTGAAGGACATAATGTGATGGCTTACATTGGTACACTTTCATCTACCTCACTGCCCCTGGGAAAAATAGTGACATTAATTACTGACATTTTGCTAATATAATCTGGGTTCCAAAATTAGCTGTAGACTTTGCGCAGCACCGTATTTACTTAGAAGTGATACTTCCCTTCAATGCAGAGAAATCAAAAGCACAAGTTCTCCTTTTCAACTCACTTTCCTCTTTATAATGTGTCACAGCACAAACAATGTGTGTGAAAAAGAGAACTAAGTCGGGCCATACATTTTTACTGTTTGGTGTTCCTTATGTAGCTATCGCTTAGCAATAGCCAAGACATTTCCGTAGCTAAGACATGTATTTTCTTTTGGATTTTGAGAACACTACCCTGACAATCCCTAAGAGAGTTACAGATGCTGTGAAATATCTATCTTGTCTTCAAAAGCTGCATGTGAGTTAAAGAGAATCCATACAACAGGAAGGGAAGTCATGTGGAAAAGCAAAGTAGTGAACTGCTGATGTCTATGTATTGTGCAGCCTGAATCATTATAATCAGAAAATAGGGAAATTTGTTAAATTTTCAGTCTATGAGAAATTGTTCAACCAGCAGTACCTCAAAGCTATTCACCCTGGACAGAAGGAATCCTGAACAAAAATTCTGCTGTGGAAACCAATTTTTGGCCAGAGAGGCCAAAGATGGTAGCTGACTGAAAAACCAGAGCTCAGATACAGAGCCAACATGAAAGGAATTTTCAAGGAAGCACAATTCCCTATTCATAATGCAGTATTGAAATCCATAGGGACTTCGCAGCAATGTCCATGAGCTTTAGAGAACGTGGCTCTCAGTGAATAAGCACCAGCCTGTTCCTGCACTGTGCAAAGCAGAACTGCAGGAATATACTTTGGATGAGTCTCAGGAGCCTTTGGATATCAATGTTGTGCCTTCCATCATGCGTAAACACTCACACAGGATTTTCTCAGCAACTCCACCAAGGCTTGCAGCTCTTAATACAAACCTTTCTATGTCTATTATGAAACTGACTTCCTGTAGGTAAGTAAAGCTGTGGTATTTTGGAAGTTGTTTTGAACATAAAAGCTCGACCTTTTAGATTGCAATACATTTTGGCAAACAAAAGCATGAATGCTCATTGACTACATTACAGGTGCAGGAGCCATTTCTTACTGGCAGCTGATAAAAACCTTGCAGTCTGAAGCAGGGAGTCTGGATGTCATTGTGTTTATCAAATCCTATTGCCTTTCCCCTTCAGACTCTGGTGGAACTTTTCTTAAAAGCTATAGCCAATGGAATAATAGTACAAAAAGTATCTGTTCACTCTGGAGTACAGTCTCCTTTAAAATTAATTTCTAATTTGTGTAGGTCTATGCATAATTAAAAATAGAAAACTAAGCAAATAAGCTTGCAGATCACCACAAAAGCAGCTATAGGCATCATGAGAGGAAGCTCATGAATGAACTCAGTTTTCAAAAGGTTGTTTGTCTTAACACCAGGGAGTCATGGCAAGGTAAGTGATGATTAGATGAACAAACATTCTGTCGGATGCTGCTACAAGCAAGCTGTGAACACCATGTGCAAGCCAAGCAAGCTCCTGTTTTATAGAACATCCTACTTGTCACTTTGGGCCAATGGCAAGAGACCTTGCATGAGATGCAAAACTTACTTTGTGTAGACAGAGTCTGTGAACATGTGAGAGACATACTTTCACTTCTGATGCACCAAGTGGAGCTGCAAGGTAAGTGCCCACATGCTGCTGCCTTTATTCTTACTGATGGACTGTTAAATAGCATGGCTTTGGGACAGATTTGAACTAGAATGGAAAATGAGAGAAAGAATTTAGGGAGCAATGAAAATTGTTACTGCCAGCTCTCATCCAATTCTGGTTTCCAAGCAAATAAATTGATCTTTTCTTAATTAGTGACAAGATCATGCTCTTCTTATCAGGGACAAATGACCAGTGAAGGTATCACTGCTTGTTATAATAGGGCTGCTAGAAGGGAGGTTCCTCTTAGTTTTCCTCCTTGGAATTCCCCCTCTGAGTGTTCTGGTCTTTCTTATTTCCTCCTTTCTGCTGTCACTTTCTCTTAGCCCTGGACAGGGCTGGCAGTTCTCATCAATTTTTGGTACTGAATCCAGAGTGAAAGAGCAGGAGCTGTCCGGTTTCTTCAGGTCAGTTTTTCTCCAACCCTTGAATGCATGCTCTTTTTCATGGTAAATTCATCTTATCTTGCTTTTTGTACATATTTGTAATTGCAGTGTGTCAGTATTTGGACTCGTGTTGCTTCAAATATTAGTGGGATGATGTCTAAATGTGGGTGAAATTTTAGAGAGTTTTGTGTGATTTTGTTTTGTGGCTGGCCCTGCTACTTGCTCAAAGGGTTGCTGTAGTTTGTTTCAGACTTTGTTAAGAATATTCTTTTTTTGTATAAATGTTCTGCCTATGGAAAGTGAAACTGAGAATCACTGAAACAAAAAACCTGGCTTATTTTCATTTTTTCAAAACTCTGGCAAAACAGCCTAGAGCTTTACTTTCCCATTGAGGAGGGCTGAAATTCTGTCCTGAAGAAAGCCATTGAGTTAAAATGTAGACAAGTGTCTGCTGTGATCTTTATTTTATCTCATAGCTGGGATGAGAGAGCTGGGCACAGCTGTGGCACAGGAGGTGGTACTGGACATGAAAGGCAAGTTCTGCTCTAAATCACAACTCTGACACCTGCAGGGCACTTGTTACAGCTCTGCCTGAACTTGTCCATCTCCTGCACCAGACAAGTAATGTTGGTTCTGAGCTAAGCTCATTGAAAGGCAAAATCTTCTTTTACCTGATATTTATGCTTTATTAAACTCTTTTAAACTCATCTCTAACACAGACAAAGGATAACAGGCAGGATATAGATCAGGTTCTTTTTCAGCTCCATCTCTGTTTTTCTTTCATTTTAGAGTATACATTCTGTGGAAAGTAACACCATTCCAGAAGAAAGATAAAGACTCTTAGGAAAAGTAGTATCTCTTCTTGAGCTGGGTAATACAGTGGAAAAAGCTAAACTGGCTTTTAAACTGTTAGTTAAACTGTAAGTTTTTCACAGTTCTGAAATAGAAACTAAAACTTCAAAGCTAAATATAAATTGAGCTCCATTACTTGCATTTTACAAATAATCAGGGCATTTATGAAAGGAAAAATCTGTGTGGTACCTGTGGAGCAGAGAAATTGTTACTAATTTATTTGGGAAGAGGAAAAGGATATAAGTGATTGGAACTTATATCCTTTTCCTCTTCCCAAATAAATGGGAAGTGGAGAGTGGAGAGAATTTCATCCTTCCCCACTGCTGCCTTTCCCACCTCCCAGAGAAGTTGGTCCCAAAACACTGTCTGCAGCAAAAGCCAGGAAACAACTCTGCCTTTGGGGGAATGCTTTGTGCACCTTGACATAACCTTTGAGGGGCACAGAAGGTGAGAGAAAAGTTTCTAGAGTTGTTGTAAGAAAACAAGGCTATAAAATTGTGGCCAATGTTGAGCTTTTCAAAGTGCTTTTAAATCGAAGTACTGGTGTTTCACAGCACTCCTTTTTTACAGCTTGATATAACCTGGTTTTTGTCAGCTTGTTTCACTCAGACTCATGTGTAGAACTTAATGGGTCTGGGGTGTTTCAGGAAAATAGCATTTGTTCAGCAATCTTTGTATTTCATTTTTCAACTTCCTGTCTTCACAGAAGTCCCACTGTTCCATTTTTCTGTATTCTAGGTGTTGGAATGTTATGCAAGACTTGGATGTTATGTCACCCTCTGGTTAACAAGTGTGTGATTTGCATGGCACTACTACTGTTTCTATGAATTATCCTCAGCTTCCTAAACTGGTCCAAAAGTTAAATTAGAGGGGGATTTCCTCTGTTCCTAAAATGACTTTACAAATTTTCATTTTCTTAACCTCTGTACTCATGTGGGAGATTTATTGCCTGTTAGTTCATATGTCAACAGAGGTTTGGGAAGGAAAGCCCCTAACAGCTCTCCTCAAATCTTCTCTCCTTTACATTATTATTGGAGTAAATGTTGCATTTTGGCCTTTATAATCCTTTGTTCTCTAAGATAACATTTGATTTGAATTAGTAGCAGACCCCATTGCCTGGAATTTTTAACATGTTGACCCTTTAAAATATAAGGCACAATGAAATCAGATTATTTGGGAAAAACGATGAATCAAAATGACCTCCATTGCCTTTAGAAATCTAAAATGCCCCATCTAACTCTTATGATTAATATTTGATTTAAGTGAACACCTACTCCTTCTTTATCCTTTTACAGTGATGGTCACTGTTTCTTTCACTGCTTTTCCAGCATTTTAAATTCATATATCACTTGAACTCTAAAAGAGCACTGAAAAAAAGCATTGTGAGTCTTGGAAGTGAACCATATTGTCATGCCATGTATGCAGGATGCAGAGCTGAACCAAATGCATCCTGAGTGAAGATCTGGCAGTGTCAGGTGTGCCCAGAATCACTGCAGAGGTGTCAAAAGGGCACACAGGATGCCAAGTGTGGCTGTGCACCTGGACCATATCGGCTGCTGGGGAAAGGAGGTGTTATTTAAGGATTTAAAGAACAATATTTGTCTTAACCGGTGTCCAAACCACAAAGGATTGAGCTCTCTGAATGGCATGGAAATACATTTGGAAATCTGTCCTGCCTTGTCCCCGCCCAGCACATGCCCTTTGTGCGTGGCCCTGGGGACTCCTGTCCTGCAGGTCCCTGCAAGCTGTGCCTTGCTCCTGCTGAGAGCTGCCACTGGCCTTCACAGCCCTAACACAGAAATCATCACAAAATTTGTTATTCCTCTGGCATAACACTGCCAAATACCCATTTTGGCAGCATTGCGTCCCATGAGACCCCAAAGGGAATGTAATATCAGTAAATGAGGTTAAAATAATATATGAAACAACAGAGGAAGTGCTGAGCAGTACAGAGCTTATTCACCCTTCACCTCAGACAGGACTGCTGGGATGCTGTGACAAAAAAAGGGGAAGCTCTGGGAAAGGAGTTGCTGCTGTAAACAAGCTTGGTAAAGGTCTGGTTTCATTTTGTGTCCTTCAGTTGCAATATGCAGCAAAACACGTGCTGTCCCTGATGTGTAGTTTTCCTTGCCTCTGCCTTCTCTCCATGTAGAAATTTCCATCTTTCAAAAACTTGCTTCTTTATTCACAGTATATTTTCCATGGTGGGACCATGTTTTTAATGCAGCAGAATACAGCTGTTATTAAAAATGTTTTGGTTCAGATTAGAAAGAAATCCCAGGATTCTAAATCCAATGTAGCCAATAGAGAGACATCAGCACAAGGATTTGTGTCAAAACTAAAACAAAGAAGAAAACATACTAGAGTAAGGTGGGGGCTTTTCAGACTGGTGTAGCAAACAAAGGCAAGCAACCATGTTTTTCATTTTTGAAAGAGTGGCAATCTTCATCTTGTTAAGGTAGAAAAGTGTTTCTCTCACTCTGGGCACCTGACATGTACCATCTTTTACATTCTAGTTTTAAGCTCTGTAGCCAGACTTGGCACTGCCAAGACTTTCCCTTGGTTGCTTCTTGACTTCTTGACCATTGTGGCATAAAACATTTTTTGCATTTCTTGTGTGTTTATCCACAGAGAAATGCTATTGAAAGAAAAGTTTAAAGATGGAAAAGCTCTTATGACTATAAATTAATTAAAGTTTGGTATTTCCATGAAGATTAAGTAGGCCTACTCAGTCTCCTTCCCTAGGACATGCACTTCTCTTTGTGCTGTAATCAAGCAGTTTGCTGATCACTGAACTTGGAGTGATAGATTTGTCTGTTTTGCATTCCCCTTAAACCTTCTGCCCAATTTCTTCTCTGACTCTAACCCCAAAATTATATTGACTCAGGGGTAGTTTTTCAACAGCTTTATTCACAAAGTCTGGCAGCTTGGCCTTCTGAAAGGCCCTATTTAGATTTTCTGTTAATTTAACAAATGGGAGGGGCAAAACAAAGTGTTGCAACAAACTGAAAATTCAATTTGGTGTGTTTATAACCTCATTCTTGGTTCTCAGGCAGGTTTCTCAACTTCTGCTTTCCATTTATATCTGCCAGGCAATAATATCAAATTTTTGTAATCTTGGTAGTGTAGTGAGGCCATAAAACATGAAAAAGGAGAACTATCTTAGTGCAGGCTATTCCTACTCATGGATCCACACCATGTTCACCTACTTTTCAAAGTCCTGGCTCTAGATTTTGGCATTTTCTGCAGCAAATGCAGAAATACCCATTTCTAAGCTGTTCAGAAGGGCAACCCCATGGAGGGGTAAGAGGAATGAAGATGAGTTTATAACAAACAGCACGTGGTAGTGTGTGATGAGATCTGCTCTGCCTTCTTTCATCACAACTGCAGTGTTGGTTGTTGATTTTTTCCCTGTTGCAGGCAGGTTTCATGGTACAGCAGTTGCTCCCTGTTTGCACTCCTCAGGACAAAGATGGATGCAAACAGGGACATCAGTAGTCTTCTGCTAAGGCAGAGTATTTGAGAGCCATTTATTAGATATTCTTCATTGAAAAATATGCTGTTTGATGCCAAGCTGGAGCTTTCCATGGTTGTGGAGTGTGGACACCTATTTTAACAGCATAGAGCCTGAAAATTTTGCTGGTTGTTCTTTTCATCCTGGTATCTCAGTATTATGCTGGAGTAAATAATTTGGATCACCAGCTCAGGTGGCATTTACACCAGTGATCTATAAACACTGAAGAGCCAATATCTGGATTTGAAATAATTTGATAGAGATGATGAATAAGTAACCCATAGTGTTATTATATACTTGTGGAATATCCAGGAGGAATGTTTGAGCTGATTCTAGTGTCTGCTGCAGTAACTGGACAGAAATAAAAGGGAATTTACAATGATGTGGAGGAACAGATAAACTTTATGAACAAATGTGTCTTCTGGGTTCTCCCATCATATTCACTGCAGTCTTCTAATTTCCCTGATACCTGCTGGATTTGTGCTTCATTTATATCCTGATAAGATATCAGGGTTGCCACTTATTCAATACTTGGCACTTTTGGTCCAGGTGGTCAGACTGCAGTATCCCACTCCTCTCCATGGAATAACAGATAGGTGAGTCTCACTGCAAACTGTCTCTGAATCTCTAAGTAACTCTGAGTTATAGCTCATTGCAGGTCTTGGTAAGAAATGTCAGCTCTCCAGCCTCAAGATCTGTGTCTTGTCAACAGAAAGCCACAGTGCAGGATTTGTGGATTTGACTGACAAAAGCTGTGGCTGTGTCATAGCTAACTGCTGTGTAATTTGATTTCAGACAAAGAGACAAACCATGGATTCAGTATTTGTGCCTGAAAATGGCTACCTTGATTTACTGCACAGTGATATTGACCCATTGCATCTGTGTACTTTCTTTGATCCTAAGTCATCTGGAGATGAAGAAGGTGACTTCTCCACAGGTTAGTAAAATACTAAAAAAATACTTGACTGGTTTATTTCTCACAGTGTAAGTTATTGCCATCTCCTCTCAGCTCCAAAGCCACCTCATGGCAGTTTATCATGGGGTCTGATAAAGTCTACAAGCACTTTGATGATAGGATGTGGTTGAGTTTGGCTGTATCTGTACACACAGTGACTGCTTCCAGAAACTGTCATGTTTTTAAATTGTACATATTTATAGCATCCTGCTCAGTCAGTCTAACAAAACACACTGTACTGTCACACACTCACCAGGGCATGACAGTGTCTTTCATTTGGATATCATTCCTGGAAGTAGTTTATTTGCAAATGTTCCTGTCATAAGCTGGCCAAGTGTAATGGTCAACACCTCTCAGGCTTGAAGCCAAAGGTTTTGCTAAACAGAGACTTTTAGATGAGTTTGTGATGAATGCAGTCCATGAGCAAACACCTTTACATTCTGAGATCCTAAGGCACCAAAACAATGGAGTTTAATTACCAGGTGCCATTTTCCAGCTTTTTGGGACACAGTGATTTTATAATTCCATTACAAATGAGAAAGCAGAAGGGCAAGAGTATAAAGTTGATAATTTCTTGCAATTCAGTTCCTACAAGTAATCAGATCAGGAGGTTGCCCTGGATCTCAAACTCTGCGCTCCTGACTTTGTGTGGAAATTGTGGACTGATCTGCTCTCCCTTCCCTGAGTCTTCTGTTACAAAAGCATGAAATTCTGCCTGTGGTATGGAGCATTAGCTGAGCTTATGTTAAATAAGTGAGCTGGACCATGGATTGAGAATGGCAGTGAGAGGAGAAGAGCTGGTGTATGCCAGGCATGAAGTGTCACAGCTCTGTGCCAAATAGGTGGAAATTATTACCAATTTGGAGCATTGTGGCTTTCATGAGTGACCAATGCCAGTAGGCACATGGGCAAATCAGTGGAGAACTGAGCACCAGAATTATCTTTATGATTGATCATTTCCCAGGTTGGGCTTTTCCCTCTCAGTTTCTGACTGTTAAAAACAGCTGCAGGAGTGTTCCTTACCCCATGGCCTCACATGCTCAGTGACTGAAAGTAGGATGAATTAGGGGTCAAGCACTGACTCATGCTATCACATGTTTCACTGATTGGAATACTTTTGAGCCTTAGCAATATCTGAGATGATGCAGGTAAATCAAACATCATCAGGACATGGCAGCAGTCACTGGAAGCTGGGCATCTCTGCTGTGAAGGTGTTAGCATGGTCTCTGGCCAACTGGCAGCTTCACAGGCAATTTGCAGTGCAATTCAGGGATTGGCATGGATGCAGCATTGTTCTGAACAGGGCATCTGGGTGATACCACCATAAGGATAAGAAGGTTTAATAAGCTGTATGAGTCTGGGCTTGGTCATCATAGAATGCACTCAGGAAGTATTTTATTTACTAGGAGAGATGAGGTCTCAGAGTTTAGCAAAAGAAAAGTGCTGATTTCCAGGTGACTATTAATTTCTGAGAGTTCAGTTCCATTCCTTCTTAGCCAACACACAATGAAAAGCCTTCTGCTGAAATAACAAATCTGCCTGTTCTGCATGTCCTCCTTTCTGCTTTTTTATGCTTGGTTATGCCATTCATTGAGCCAATGCACCTTCCTTATTAACTCTAGATCTTGAAGTTGATGCCAGCAACTATGAACAGTTAAATAACATGGATTTCCCATATGAAAATGGAGATGGGTTCTACCCCTGTTGCAACACCACAGATGCTTATGCTAAAATGGGTATGAAAGCAATTTTTGTTTTTTAAATCATTATTTTACAATCATTTGCTATAGATATTTCTTATAAACTCTATTCTCAATCTGAAGGCATGGTATTTACTCAAGTAACCTTTCCCTCATGTGTGATAGATCTGATTTAGAGTATCTGAACCTGTGCATGTGGGGAAACTGATTAACAGTGGCTTGTGGTTGTTGGGGGAAAATCTCTCTATTAATGTCTCCTTCTGCTTAATACTTCCTTTCTCTACTTCTCTTTTCTTGTGATCTTTATTTCCTGAACAACAACTTACAAGAAAAACTTAATTTAACTCCTCCATTTTACTTACACTGCAGAGTTCTGTTAATGAGGATAATCTTACTAGAGTTTTGCTGTGACATTTACTGCATCATTACTGTGTTTTCTTTTTTTTTTTTTTTCTTTTGTTGCTAGCTGAATTAGTAGAATATGTGCTCAAGGATCAGCAGGAGAAGCAGGTTGAAGACATTTTTGGTAAGATTGATATGGCAAAGACTAACTTTCTCTTAGACTAACTTTGTCTAATGTGCTTCATCCCCCCATTTTGAACACTAGTAAAGTTTCTATACCTCTGGTATCTTCTTCTTTCCCCCTGGGTGAGTGTCCCAGGATTTTCTTGGAAAACTTGAGGATTTTATGCATTTTTGCAGGCCTTTCTCAAAATGGCAGTTTTGTCTCTGACCAAGCTGCTGATCATGTCCCCATGCCCATAGAAAATGCACAGCCTCAGTGTCAAGTGCATTAATAGCTTCAATGTCATCACACTTACCCTGAGCACAGCAGGGATGATACACATAAGTCCCAGAGCACTTTGCATGTGTATAAATACAGTTTACACACACTGTCCAGGATGCACAGAGCTGCCTGAGGAAGCGTGTCAAGTTTTACTTCTCACCCTGAGTAATGCAGCAATGCTTGTATGTATACAGTGAATCATTCCTTCATCCATTCTTGACTGGAGACATTGCTTGGCTTGTGGTACCAAACCATTGTTTTGGTAGCAGCACAAATGCAGCTATTTACTATTCCAGAACAGATATATCAATAGGTGGCTGTTGAGAAATCCATAGAACCAGAAGGTTCACAGAATATCTGTAAATCCTATTTTATGTTTGAGCAAAATAATTTGGACTAATTTTCCAAAGGTCAATATTTCCCTAGAATAATCCTGGCTGCGGGAAGGTCATATGGCTTTTCAAATTATTTATACTGCTCCCTGGTGTGTTTAAGAATTTGGGGGGCTTTGCTCCTAATGGCAATATTTTTTATTGGTTTCAATAAAAACCAGAATGCATTATTAGTTCTTAAGTATTTTCCAGTAAAAGTATGATGTGGATGACTTCACAGTTCTTGCAGCACAGAATATAAAATCCTTTTAGAACCCTTTATTCTGTCTCTTAAAGGATCTAATCCCATTAGTACATAAATTGAGTAGTACTGAGATCACACTGTGAAACAGCTGCAAGGTTTTATCCTTTGCTCATCATTAGAGCATTGAGAAGTACTTATGGTTTATTAGCCACTGCCAGTAGATTAATAGTTTGCAGTTCAGAAATTAACACAGGGTGACAAGTCTGCACTCAGAGCTCTGTGGGCTTTCTAAGTCATGTGGATATGGGTACATTTTTTATCACATTACTTGGTTTTTATCTTTTATTTGGAGCATATTTCATCTTTGCTCTCTCTTGCTTTTACTCTTATCTATAATTTTTTTAGGAGAACAAAGTTTGACATTGGACCATATTTCATGTTTTTAGCAGGGAACCTTATTTTGGATGACATTGCTGCTGAAAACACTGAGAAATTACCTGACATAAAGATGCAGTCATGTCTTAAACGAAGTAAGTGTAAGCAGTGAGAATATGAAAGGCTTTGTGCCTGAGTCCTAAACTTGCATCCCAGCCCCTTGGCTTTAGCACAGCCCCAGTGCATTTGTCATGCAGTTCTTCAGTGACACCAGACATGCTTCCTCTGCCTTGGTTCAGTTTTGTGGGCAGGAACTGAAAGCAGCTCTTCCAAGCGTAGAATTTACAGTTCGCAGAATTTGTTTTCCTGTAACACAACATTAAATTAATATTATATTTCTTTGCGTTTTTGTCATCCTCATGGCAATGTTGATTTTGTTTTCAGTGTATCTATAGCTCAGTAAGCATTGACTGAACAATTGCCTTTTTAATTGCAAGAACAACAACAAACGTCTTTGGCACAAAAATCTACATCCTAATTAAAACTTCACAGAGCAAAATAACATGAGGCTTTTCACCTTCATTTTTATGCATTGGGCCTGTACAGTTCTGAAATAGCTGAATGGAAACTGGCAACACCCCCTTCTACTTAAAATAAGTTTCATGGGGTAAATTTGAAATTACCAAAATTTGAAATGACCAAAATTTAGCTGCTTACTAGGACTTTGCTTTCTTTCAGCTTTCTTAGGCTCTGCAGCAGAGAGTTACTGTGATGCTTCAGAACCCAAATATAAGAAAATTGGTAAGTCATTGGCTGAATAAGAAAAGGTTATTGAACATACATTGTCTCATGTTCCAAAATCTCATCCTCTGTTAGGTACTGTAACTCTACCTTTCAGAAAAGTTTGCTCTCATAGATTTGGTGGTTTTGATCATCATGCATTTTCATGTTTCTGCAAAAATCACACTTTTAGATTCCTCTGACTAATTTATGATATAAAAAATCCACGTCCTCTTATCTGCAGCTACTAAATTGTGCAACTTAGGATCAGCTATGTGGTAGCCTAAGAACAGTAGGATCCTTATGCTTCAAAAGTACATGTTCCTACCAGGTGATAGGAAAATTACTTGCTTAACATCAGCAGAGGCACAGTTGACCTTTCCTAAATCCACGTGAGAGAAGAAAGAAAAATAATGGAGACCTGGGTCAGTGCAAAATTCTGTAAATTTTATCACATACACCTTTTTTTCCACTGGATTTTTGGAAGATGTCTCACTTGGAACAAAAAGGATCAAACCCAGGAAATGCAGAGCTATGACCCGAGTCATATTACCCATCAGGTCATAGCTCCACATACCCTGGGTTTGATTCTCTTTCTTCCAAGTGTGACATCTTCCAAAAGTCCAGTGAAACATCCTAGTGAGAATAACTGTGAAGAGATGATTTCTTGGCCTACTCCATGGTATAAAGTCTTTTAAACCAAAAAAAGAAAGGGAGAAAGGGAAATTTCTAGGTTTTGCACATTGTTGGACCATCTACAAGACAACACCTGGGGCCAGCAGGCAGGCTGGAACTTGTCCCCCTGGTGTAAACTGGTGCTAATGTTCTCACCCAACTGTAGCCTAAAGGGGTATCTCAGGCAGAGCTAAACCAGCAAAATACTCTTCCAAAATCCAGGTGAGAACAACCTGTTTTAGCAGCAATAGTTTAAGCTATTTTCTATTGTGTTTTGAATGGACATCTGGCTCATTTTATATCAGCACACCTCCCAAGGCTCCTAAGGGGACTCTGGCTGTGCCAAAGCCCAGGGGCCATGTACACATTGGGGGGTGGCCAAACCAGTGTGTAACCTAGAGTTCCATCCAGAGTTCTGGGATCTGGCACTGCACCTCAGCACAGTGCAGGTAAGGAGCTGGCACAGACTGTGTGAAAGTCTGAGAGAACATACATGTGCACCATGACTGCCATCCAAGCTGGTTTTCCAGTGTTCTTGTGGAGTTCTGAGGGAGTGGGGAGGGAGAACTGAGCAGAAAAAAACATGTTTGCTAGCTCTGGGAATGATATCAGAGTTTCTAGTGAACTGGTACCTGCTGACTGTAGTTGTTTGGACACAGGTGAAGTTCCTGGCAGTCAGTAGCCGTTAACGGTCGATTCCTTTCTATTTGCCTAAGTTCCTTTACAGATTTGGCACTTTTAAAAGCCTATATTTATGTCACTCTAATAATAACAGTTTTCCATAAGGAAATGGCACATCAGCTCCAAATGCCTCACCCTACAGAACCTGCATTCCAGATGAAAGGATCAGCACAGGGCTAACAGGTGCTTTTTGAAGCTGCACCCATCCTTTTGCTGGAGGTCCTCAGAATATTATCATTTTTTCTACTGTCCTTGACCCAGTGAAGGTGCTGAGACATATACATAAGACAGTATAAGTACTGTGTAGAAAAATCTAATTGACAAAAATATGAGCTACTTGACAAAATCAGGAGTTTCTTTAACCTGTCACGGGTGTCATAGTATGATCCTGCAAAGGCAAATGCATCAGCTCTTCAGAAGTGCAAGACTACCTACAGCAAAGAGAATAATGTGCACTAAAGTTCAAAGTAAGCCAAAGATGAGATTCTTCCAAAGGAATTAAATGAAATAGTGGCACAAACCCCAGACAAGTTTGTAGCTCCTAATAAAAACATCAGACCACAGAAAGTGATGAAGTACAGACTTACTTGTTGCATCTAGACAGGAGAGGGAAGGAAAAAGCAAAACCAACTCTGAGAATAGGGGTGTTGTAAAACCAATGAAACTAGCAGACTAATTCAAATAAGCAGGTGTGTCTTACTTGATCTGTAGGAGTCTTTTGATAAGCAGAGGAAATTGTACAATGCACAAACATCTCACCACATTTGTTCTATTCTTGGAGGGAAAAAATATGCTGCAGAGGAGATGCATCTTTAAAACCTCTGGTGTTTGTGAGTGTTCTTTGGCAGAACTTAGGATACACTCTTTGTCCTTACAAGAACTGTAGTGTCTAAGTAGGCAGTCAAGGTCCCCAGTTTATTGCTTGTGGGCCTCTCTGCTTTTGTGCAATATTGAGACAGCAAACTGTTCTTGGAAAATCAGTACAGCCAATGTAAGACATTGTTATGTCTTATCTGTCAGTCATCCATGTGTAGGGTCATGTACATCTAGATACATCTGAAAATAAGTGAGGCCAGGAAAGATGAAGAAAAAGAAAATTTAAAGAGAAACTACTAAGAAGAAAAAGTGATCTACTACAGAATATAACAAATACATTTTAGATTTTGAGAGCTAAATTGTTTTCAGAAAGCTCTTGTGAATTGTTCTTGCTTTTGAAAAATCAAAACACAGCTGATCAGAATCAAGTGGTTTATCTTATCTACTGAGGTCTCTTCTTTCATTCCTTTAAATTCTATCAATGAATAACTTTCTCCTTTTGTTTTGTTATTTTATTTTAAAGTGGAAGTCCCTGCAGCTTCTGCAGGGAGTGGCAGTTTCTTTGCTGTGCCTCTCAACAGCCACCCAGTGAGCTGCACCTCCCTGACTAACCAGCACATGTCCTGTTCTGTTCCTGCTGCCCATGGGCTGGAAAGAAGCCTCATCATTCCTGGTAGGTAGAGTACAGCTGTAGCTGTGCAGCTGCACACAGGCTGTTTTACACATGGGGAAAACCCTCTTACCAATCTTGTCTTTGACTGTGAGCAATGGCAGGAAAATGGCAGGTAAGGCAGCTCTTAAAGGTGTGGTACTCACTAAAAGAATGAAAACTATTCAAGGGAAATTAAAAGGGCATTGGTCCTAATTGAGTAGAATGAATCTTTTATTTAATTGGTGCAGGTTATAACAGAACAGTTATTTACTATGTGCTAATCTAAGTAATTACTTACTTGTCTTAAGAATAGGAAGTCACAAAATTTTCATTATTAAACTTCAATTTAGTTCCAATTTCTTTTCTATCCAGAGATTTGTAAAGGACTGAGGGGTAACTACATTTGCAGCAGTAGAGCAAAATCTAGGTTATGATTTAGCTCATGAAAACTGAGCAGTTATCCCACTGATGGGCTGTGTAGGCACCTGGCCTGGGCCATGCTGGGTAGCAGAGGGTGCTCATGGCACACTGAGAAGTGCTAATGACAAAGGCCCAGTTCCACACCTTTCACTGTTTAGTCTGTGCTGGAAAGGAACCAAAAGCAGTGTGTAAGTTTGGAGTCTTGAAGTACCTCATGCGAGCTGAAGCAGCATAAAGTAGCAGAAGAAATTCTGTCACACCTACAGAAACTCAGAGCTATGGCTGATTAAATTGCAAGCACTGAATCATCAAAAAACTTTCCCAGTGTGGGTTGAGAGGGAGGGTGCTTGTACAACCTGCATGATGTGCAGTTATTTGGGAAGGATGTAGTGCAAGGAAGGTAAATTTAATGCAGGTACATACTATTTACATGTTTTCTCTTCTCTGGATCTTTGACTATACATTTACAGATTTTGTCTTAAGCACTTTTCCTTATGATAATAGAATTTCTCTTTAGACTATTGAAAACAGTGGCTGCTAAAAGCTGGGTAATCCCTTGTATTTCATGCAAATTATACCTTCTAAGAGTTCTTTTTTAATGGGTTCTATGGACCTCATGTGACCCTGTGAATTCTCCACTGGGAAGATTTGCCTGTAAGCTGCCAGAAAGTACTGTTAGAAAACTTTCTCTCTCTCATAAAGCTTTAGAAAGCAGAACCCTTTAAAAACAGAAGAGTAATTATTCTGCACTCATTTCAGGAATGTCAGAACCTTTGACCTCAGAGTGCCTACCAGTCAATGTGAAAGGGTACCAAGAGACTCCTGGCTTGGCAGGTCCTCCTCAGCAGATATTTAACTTTGTTCTTGAAAATGGCACATCTGATGTTATAGTATATCCAGGTAAGAGCAATAGCCTTTTATCCCCATAAAGAGGCATAAAGTGCTAAAAAAATCAATGCTGCCAACAGCAGCATTGATTAAATTCAGTTACTGATAGCTATGATATGCTGAAAACTATGCTTTGTTTCTTGCCAGTGCTGACATCTTCCATGGAAACATTAACGTCTCCAGTTTTTCCAGTTAATTTATGTGGTAAGTAGAAAATTGGGGTTTATTGGGATAGTAGTAGAAAATTGGGGTAGAGCACTTTGAACTGGGAGAGAAACCATGTTGCTTCTACTCAAAGCCAGTTCTCCTCTCCAGGTTTTGCCCATATTGACCTTAAAAAGCCAAAAATGGATGGTATTTCCTTCTTTGTATTGGTCACTGGCTGCTTACTCTGATCCAAAATGTACAGATAGGAGTTGCAGAGCTTCAGGTTCAGCAGCCAGTCCCCTGTGTCTGCTATGACATCCAGTTTCTGGAAGAAGTCCTGTTTAGTTAAGACAATGCAAAGCCCAGGGTGCTGGAGCACCCTCAGAAAGTGGGAGATGATCTGATGCTGCCATGGCCTGAGCTTCTGAAATGCTCAGTGCTGGCAGCCAGACTGCAGCCAGCTCCCATGGAAGCCCCCAAACCAACTTATTTAACTAAGCAATACTGAAAGCTAATGCACAGAAAGGCTTATAATGAAATCAGAGCCCTGGTCAGGATTTAACAGTCCCACTTCAGGTAACAAACTTTCCTGAGACACTTTCCTTCCAGCCCTCAGAGGGCTGTTGGAACCCAGAGTTAGGGATCAGTGTTGTCGCTGGTCCCTGTGCCCAGTGCAGGAGTTTGTTGCCCTCTGGTGGCTTCCACTGCCCCAAAAGCAAAAGTAGAAAATGGACATTTAGAGGCAAATATCCCTAGTGTGGGGAAGTCTTTGTAAATTGTATTTACTTTTTATGTAAATAAACAATGCCAGTAATTCCAACTGATTTACTGCAGCACAACATCAGTATGCCACAAGCCCTGGAATTCCAGATGCAGCAGCAGCAGATAAATTAGCATGTAAGATACCAAGCCAGTTTCTTTTTCTTCTTTAAAAGTTCTTCACTCCTACCTGCTTTGAACAGTTTCCCATCTAAATGTCTCACTACAGATTTTTTTTCTGTTTTTCCATTCTGTTTTCTTAGTGAATAAAATAAACAGTAAATCAAAAACAGATGCTTGCCCAACCCTTCTTTATTTAATATCTTTCTTACTGGAAGCCTGCAGTGCTTCCCTTTTAGAAGCAATTCTGATCTCAAACTATTCTGAAGGTTGCTGGCATGCAGGGTAGGAATTAATTTCCCGATCTCTGAAACAATAAGATTTGTATTTCTTTTAGACCATATTCTACAGCAAGATGATCAAGATGAATTTCTGGTATGAAACATATTTGTGCATATTTAGGGAGATTAATCTGTTTTGGTTTAGGTAATTTTTTGCACATCTCTGCTGTGTGTGTTTACAAGACTCTGAGGTTGAGTTTGTTACAGCCTCTGTCAATTTAAATTCTGTCTTGCATCTGCAAAGCTTTTCCTACCAAAAGTTTTGTCATAACTGATACTCTGCAATTACCAATCTGTAGAAAATGTTCTCTCTGAAAAATTCCCAATTTCTTTGCGTAAATGAGACACTGTTCACCTGACCCAACTGCAAAAGACTGCAGTAGTTTGAAAGAAAACAGGTGAGAAGAAAGAAAATTGGACAGCAATAGGACTTCATCAGGGAGAGTAATGGGTAAACACTGTTAGCAAGAGTCACTTCTCTGTGACATTTATCTTTAGTGCTTGGCTGCAAGGTGTAGAATAACAAAAGGAAACTATTGCTTTTGAAGACATAAAGAAGCGCTATGTGTGAACATGAATTTATGCAAAACACTGACATTTGAAAAGAACAGTGAATGTCACCTGGTAATGGTAAATCTGCTTCCCACAACTGTCAGAACAGCTGTGGTCTTGTTTGATGCCATTCTGCCTCTAACACTGCACATCAGCAGAATTCTACTTGTGGGAGAACTTTATTCATTTTCCTTGTAAAATGAACAAAATATTTCTTACTCTGCATATGTGCTACAATGAACTTGGAAATTTGCATTAATCGTATTGTTAAAATTAGTAAAGCTGAATCAGTGATTATCTAGGTGTCTTTGTCAAGTATATTGTTTTGTTTCTCCAGATTTAGAGAAATTTCAAGAAGTTCAAGACTCCATAATTCCTTCTGAAGAACCTTTCAAAAGACCAGGTGAATTTAGAACTCTTGAACTTAAACCTTCCAGTATTTTTGGAAAAAGATTCTGTGTTTTTTTCTATACAGAGAAGCTCCTTGTAGGAATCATTCAACAATTGGTGAAGCTGTTCTGAAGCTCTGAGCACAATTCCTGATTTCAAGATATTAGACTTGGCTTCCAGTAGATATCTAGCTGTAGTACCTGCTTAGTAGCTCAGTGTACTTCAGTGGTTTTATCATCTGTACAGAGACCTCCAAAATTATTCAGTTCATGGATGTGAAAGTGTCTGTTGTGCCTGCACTTCTCAGCTGCAGTTGCATGGGGTAAATCCAGCCCTGCGGGCTTTATGGGAATGCCTGTGCTTTCACCATATTGCAATCAGGCACTTAAGCCACCGTGAAATGATGTTGTAATTTGTGGACTGGTTCCTTCAGTTTGTGTGTGCTCTTTATTTCTCTAGAGCAAGTGGAAACTTTCTGTTCGTGCCTTAAGGATTATTTCCGAGACACGTGCAAATCTGTGACCATGGAGCGGGAAGTAAATCTGGATCACCTGTTCATTGATGGGACACTTGTTCAAAGTCAAACTGAAACCAAGACTGGAAAGAATAGTGCAAAAGCAATGGAAAAGGAGCTGGTAACCTGCAGCCTGCAAGAGAAGGAAAAGACAGCCATTGATAGAAACCAAATCTTTCAAATCCCACAGCGTAAAGACTTAGAGACTAAAGTGATTGTGGTGCTGGGGAAAGCAGGAATGGGCAAAAGCATTCTCATTCAGAAGATCTGCCAGGACTGGTCCAATGGAGAGTTTTCTCAGTTTGAATTTGTATTTTGGTTTGACTGCAAACAAATAAGCTCGCCTGAGAAGCAATACAGCCTGAAGGAGCTGCTGCTTGAATTTTTCGTAAAACCTCAAGAGGGAAGCAAAGAGATCTTTGAGTATATGTTGCAAAATCCTGATAAAGTCCTTCTGATTTTTGATGGTTTTAAAGGGTTGCACGATCATGAGAATTTTCCTCGTTGCTCAGCCAGCCAGCCTGAAAAGGATTTGTGCAGTATAAAGGAGCTGCTTTCAGGACTCATCCAAAAAAAGATACTCAATGGCTGTACTTTATTATTTACAGCAAGGCCAAAAGACAAACTGTACCAGTTCGTGTCCAAAGTGGATAAAACTATTGAAATTGTAGGATTTTCCCCTCAGCAGAGAGAATTGTACATAACCAAATACTTTGAAGAATCACTCTACTGTGATAGTGCACTGAAATTAATCAAAGAGTGTGAGTACTTGTTCAGTCATTGTTACAGTCCTGTTATGTGTAGATTTGTTTGTTTTCTCTGTGAGACAGTGCTTGAAATGGGAGAGAAAAGTCTTCCTTCAACTCTTACTGAAGTCTTCCTGAAATTTTTTCAGCAGAAGATAATATTTCTGCAAACAGATGTTACAACCAGAAAAAATCAAGAGAATCTTGCTACCCTAGCTCGTGTAGCCTGGTGTCTTGGAGAAAAGCACCAAAGTGCCATGAAAAGTGATCTTATTCCTTCTAAGGAAGTTAAAGAGTTTGCTCTGAAGTATGGGTTTTTCCTGCCCTTTGCATTCCCCAGACATTCAGATAGTGAAGAAGAGGAATTTGGGTGCACATTCTCTGATTTTGTCATTCAGAATTTCTTGTGTGCGCTTCACCTTTTGTTAGCAGAAGAGCTCAAGGATAAAAATCTAACAAAGTACCTGTCTTTTCTATCCAAGAAGAAAAAACCTTATAACTGGTTAGATTTAATGCCTCGGTTTGTGGCTGGTTTGATGTTTCTCCAGGATGATCCCTGCTTCTGCTCTCTTTCAAATGAGGATGAAAAACAATCAACAAAGAAGCAGAAGACACTCTTGAAATACATTAGAAGGCTGCATATTGATACTCTCTGTCCAGAGAGATTGCTGGAGCTTTTATGTTGTGTTTATGAAACACAGAACAATTATCTCCTGCAGCATGTGGCCTTAAGACTTGAGCCAAAGTTGTCTTTTCTGGGCATAGCTCTTACACCACCTGATGTCCATGTACTGCACTCTGTTTTGAAAAGGTCAAGAAAGGAGTTTTCCTTGGATCTGCGGAACAGCAGCATTGATATGCAAGGGCTGCAGGCCTTGGTCAGCCTGAGGAATGTGACATCATTCAGGTTGGTCACTCTCTGTACCCCACAGCATCATCCACAGCACTGTGTGTGGATGACGCTTTCATGCAACAACAGCAGTCACATCTGTTGGTTTTGCATGTTTTGTCACTTCACAGGGCTTCCCTCAGTGACACAGTCAGGCTCTGGAAATCTTTAGAACAGACAAAAGACTACGAACTGCTGAAAGCATCCACAGAGAAATTTGTTCTTGATCCCTTTAAGGCAAAGACAATGAAGGACATCAGTGACCTCTCCGACCTTGTAGAGATGCAGGAGAAGATGATGAATTGGTAGGATCATTTTTGATCAAAACTCCTCTTATACCAATTTATACCAATAGCAGTTTATGAAAGCACGGTTTCACCACCAGTGCTGGACAATGGAGTTGTCTGCTTGTCCAGAGGAGAAGTAACTAAGGCAGTGCAAGCTCTTGGGTCATCTCAGGTGGTTCTCCCACCCCCATGTGAGGTGGCTGGCATGGCAGGGATGAGCAATGACAGCACTGTGCAGAGCAGTCACCAAAACTGCCACTGAAAAAGCCAGCTGTCATTTCTCTTTAACCTCTGAGTATGCTGTCTTCCAGTTGCTTTCAGTTACAGAACTTGGGCAGATTCTTTCTCCCTGTAGCACCTGGGAATAAATGAAAGCCTGTTTTGCACTGGTCCCAAATGGCCTGAGTCAGTCCTTTAGCCCAGGAGATAAAATCTTGTATTACATGGTCTAGAAACTCTGTGCTCCATCCCTGCTACTGATGTAGCTGGGGGATTGGTTGCAATTAAAAACATGCCAAAGTAAAATTTTGTTGTTTGTTTTGGTTTTTTTCAATGATGACTTCTATGTGGAGTATTTTGATTAAAATATAGACAAAATAGTTTTATGTTTGACAGAAAATAGTTGATTTAGAGAAGTGTATTTTCAAGTTTTATTGGAAAAAGAGCAAACAATTGCCCTATGAAAGGCAATTATTGGATTGAAATTATTCAGTTGAAGAAAGATTGAAGGAGAAGTTACTCTGAAGTTTCCTGGTTCCTCAGTTAATGCAACAGTGGTTTATTTTCTGTAAAATTTGCTAATAGATTATTATTTAAGCACTATTTTGGCTGCTAACATTTTTATCATAGTCTGATTCTACTGTGATTTATTTAGTGTGCAAAAAGCATCTGGTTGCACCAGCTATGAAATTCCTGCCATCGGAAACCTCAGAAAACTGGAATTTGCGTAAGTGCTGAACTTCTACTGATTGAGGTGGTCCTGGTTGAGGGGAGCAGTCATGGGTGTTGGCTACAGCCATTGCACTGATGTACAGTCAGCTTAAAGCATTAAATAAACCCCATTTATTGCTATCTTGCTTTTCTCTGAACTAGATTTATTAACTTACGGCCAAAACTCAAAGAATATTATTTCTGGCTCCTGCAGCAATACAGATCAACAGGGCTCTACCAATTTTTTTGTTGTTGTTGTTGTTTTAGTACAAGTTACCTCCAGACCACAAGGTACTGGTCTTGTGCCACAGGGCATAAAATATTTTGACTGTGATCCAACTACCTGAGAAATATTTTCCCCCAGAACTGCTGAACTTTTCTCTCTGAGTCTTCTGACATAATTTTCTACCCTATCAGAGCTAAGGCCATAATAGGATTATATCAGAGAATGCCTCCCAAATAAATTATTTAGCACCCTTTTCCTGGAAGATGGAAGGTTGACTTGGCAACACTACTTTAAAAGTGAGGCTTTAGTAACACTTTTTTTTCCCCAAACTGTAAGCAGCCTCCAAGGCTATTCTATTGCTCAAATTTCCTGCCATAGCATGTGAATTCATTTGGGCAGAAACTGCAGCAGTGCAATGGAGAATTCTCATCAGGTGTTCTCACCTGTTTCCTGCTCTGTAAATCTAACCCAACCTGGGACAGCTATGCATGGCCTCACTTCTGATTTTATGCTGCTTTTTCTTTTAATTTCCTCTTCCTATTTCCCTTTATTTAAATTTTCTTTAAAATGCTAATCCTTGTAAATAACTGGACTTGTTTTGATACCAAAGAAACTCCAAATAGGACATGAGAGACAAATGCTTGGAGCATGAATATAAATGCAATTTATGCTTTAAGCTGCAGTAAAATGTTGATCTTAAGTTAGACTGGATTGTTATTAGTCGGGGGAAAATAACTTTGTTTTCATTTCTCAGTTATACTGAGATAGATATGTACTTCATCTCAAGATTATACTTACAGTGAAAAACCTGAAAAAGAGAGAACAGAAATACAAGAATCTAAAACAAGTGAGATAAGTCTTGCAGAGAGGAACAAAAAGTGGCAAATGTCCCACTGCTGCTGTGCAGGCTCTGTCCTGCCTTGCTGCTCCTCATCTGGAGGCTTCACAGCAGAGTTCCTTGGTGCAGGTGGCAGGGAATGGCTGCTTCTGAGGGTGTAAACTAGCTTGCATTGGGGGCTGCAGGGAAAGAACTCAAAAATTCCTGAGTTTTGCTGTTTCTGAGCATGTGAAAAACCTGCTGCATGTCTGTGTTTTCTTCCAGGCTGGGTCCAGCATGTGGCCTTCAAGGATTGCTAAAACTCGTGAAAATTCTTGCAGCATTTCCATCACTTCAGCATTTAGAGTGAGTTCTGCTAAAGATTAACTTTGCTACCATTTCTCCTCAGCAGCCCTTGATGATGGAGAAGCTCTTGTACCCAAGAAACATTTTATTTGCCAACAAGACTCCTTGTTTGATGACCAAACTGACCAGCAGAAACATTCCCAAACTGTAACAGCACCCTAAAAGCTGACAGTCCCCATCCTCCCTGGAGACAGCAGGTGTTGGTTGGTTCAGAACCCTCAGTCCCTTCCTGGGGTGCTCCTGGGTAAAGGGTGAAGGTTCAGTGCAGAGTCCCTGGGGGCCCCCTCCCTGCCCCACCACTGACCAACTGCCTGCAGTCACTTCTGACTTCACTGGAGCTCCAGAACATCCATGACAAACCAACTCTCTCTTAGTTTTAAGCTCCTTTGCACTAGAAACAAGTCTAGCAGGAGTAGGCAGGAGTGTGCATGGCACCTGTGGAGAGGTTCTTGGGTTTTGGGAGGGCCTTTGGATATATCACATATATCCCAGCATTATCTGTCAGATTAGAAGGGGATCCAGTATCTGAAATTCCAGTCTCTGACTAGATATGAGGAAAACTTCATTTTTAATACTCCCTCTCTGGAGAAGGAGAGGTTTAGGCAAGGATTTACAGCCTCTGCTGGATTTTGTCAATTCTGTATTTTTGTGTGCACAGGAAATCTCCTTTCAGCTTAGCTGGAACACAGCTATTTCATAACTATTTTAATAATCTTGCATATCAAAGGAAATGGGTCAAGGCATTCAACTAGTAAAAAAAAATCTTATGCTTTAAATTTGGGCAGCAGAAAGCTGCTTATTAGAGAAGCTGTAATTTGTATGATGCTTCATGCTGATTGAGGCTACTGCAGAGAAGCTTTTCAAGATAGATAGAATGGTCTCTGAGGTGAATAGACCACAAAAATTTAGATTAAAAGGGAAGCTAATTCTCTCTTTGTCATCACACAGCCTTGATGCTCTGAGTGAAAATGGCATAGGAGATGAAGGAGCAAAGAGTCTATCTGAAATCTTTCCAACCCTGACATCACTGGAAACATTAAAGTAAGTGCATTAAAGTAGCATTAAAGTAAGGTTAACAGTTCAGGGAAATTTTGAGAAGAAACAGATTAAACCTAGAGACTCAAGGGACTGTCTGTTAACAATTATGGGCAAAAGGATCCCATGGGCAGGGAAGACCAATGAGCCTGTGGAGATACTTAATCAGTACATTCATTAGACTAATAGAGTAATCCTTCCTGACTTCTCTTCAAGGGCTCTATCTTGCCTTTTTCTCTGCATTTGGTCTAAACAGACTGTCCAAATTATATATATATTTAATTGAAAATTAATCTACCCCACATTGTAATAAATTAGAATAAATGTGCTTGACTAACAAAGTGATCTCACTTACTGTAGTTTATCACAGAATAAAATAACAGACCTGGGTGCAGAGAACCTCGCTGCAGCTCTCCCTTCCTTGTCTTCCTTAAAAACACTAAGGTGAGTAGTTGTATCCTGCTGAGTTGTTTTGAAAACATGCCTTGCTGTCTCTGTCTCTGAAACTGAAACTACTGAACAGGGAACAAAGAGGTAACACTGTGCAGCAGCCAAGCTTTTCACTTCATTTTTGCATAAAGTCTTCAGAAAGAAGAGGAGAAGAAGTATGACAGACATGCAGAAGAATATCTGAGAATAGAGCAAGGACTGGGCTGATGTTTAAATCCAGTCCATAATACCCACTTATGAATCATGCCCTGCACAGATGTGCACCACATCTACTGCAAACCCAAAGCTGTCTATGTTTGCTGATATGGGGACCATGGTCCATCCCACTGCACTGGGAAATCTGGCACAGGCCTGAGGGAAGCAGGGAATGCAAGAAACCCTGGTGTGCAATTCTGGAGTGGTTTGGTGATGTGGAAATCTTTTGATTGCAGTACCCCAAATCTTTAAGCTTCATTTTTTGGCAGATTTTTAATTTGATCTGTGTGGACAGAAATGTTCTTATTATCCACAGAATAATAGAATCTAGACCTTTTTTGCTCTACCTGTGCCACATGAAGAAGGATGTGGCCATTTGCCTTACTCAAAACAGGAAATATGAATCTGTGTTTTAAACTTTAACTGCAAATAAGGCTAAAATGAAAGTTAATATGTACTTACCATATTTGAAAACCCTTGATCTAATATCTGTGTACATTATCCATTATTCAATTGTGACTATTCTGGTTTGGTTTTCTGCAGCTTGTATAATAACAACATTTGTGATTTTGGAGCAGAAAATCTGGCAAAGGTTCTTCCTGCAATGACATCTTTAAGAGTGCTAGAGTGAGTATGAAATCTTTGAGATGGCCCAAGAAAGCTTACTTCATTGGAAACTCAAAATACAAATGTTCCATGTTTGGTTTTGGAGGAGACAAAAACTGAGGAAGATTTTGGGAAAATTTCACAGGGGAAATGTCCTTCTGCAGAGTCCAGATAGTCAGTGATTAGAAAGGATTAAGGAACAGTTCATCATAAACCCAGAAATATTGGTGTAAAGGTGGGAGAATAGACTCATGGAGGAGCTAGAGAATGACCTCAGGAACATAGAAAAAGGAATCCCTCAGATAATTAAGATAATGAAGTTCCCATTCAACCATCTGAATATATTATTTTTATAATTTATTACAGGTTTTTGAACTGACAATCTATTTTGGGGTTTTTCCTTTTTCTTTCTTTTCCCATCTGCAAATTAACCTATATAGTATTTTTTATTTTAAATAAAATGTTTGATTACACCATTTGATTTGGATTAACAAAGTTGTTTTTATTCCTCAGTGTTCAGTATAACAAAATAACTGGTGTTGGAGCCCAGCAGCTGACTGACAGCCTACGAAAATGTCCCCATATGAAGAACCTGGTGTAAGTCTCTTGACAGGCTGTTTGCTGTACCTTCATCCTGTAAAACTGGGTTAGCAATCGTGCTAAAGCTGCCTTCTGGATTTGTCAGATTTAAAAGAGGAACAAACAAAGACATCAGCAAAATACAAAACCAGAGATGTTAAAAAATGTTGTTTCTGGTTTCAGCTGCATTAATTCCCAGTGGTCCCAGGCAATCGAGCTTGTCTTGACTGAAACAGTTTCCACTGAGCCTCCCTTTGTTAATCTTCTACCCCCCCAGAGAACCAGACCTACTCTGTGCTGCCCACTTGTGTTTGAGAGATAAACAATGAGCAGCCATCATTAGAGGTTAAATAGACTGAAGGCTACCAGAACACATTCAGAGGAAGGGAGTTTGATGGGAAGGTCAAAAAAACAGTCACAGAGACAGGAGTGCAGTTGTGTAACCAGAGTCAGCAAGATTATGGAGTACTGAACAGCTTTTTTCTAAATCAAAATGCATTTTCCTTTGCTCCATAGCTTACATACTTTCATAGCATGATAGTCAAAAGGAAGGACAAAAAAAAAAAAAAAAAAAAAAAAAAAAAAACAGCAACAACCAGAAAAAGGCACAAACACATCAAACACACCAAAAGATGGTAAAACAAATTATACTTCTTAAAATCTCTTTTCTTTCTGAATTTGCCCATACAGGATGTGGAATCCCACCATTCCCTATGGAGTTCTTGAACACCTTCACCAGCTGGACTCCAGGATCAGTGTGTAGATTCAGAGGATTCCATAAAGGTAACAAACCTTGGCTCCCTGAGAAAACCAGGTTGGTTTCTGTGGGAGCTGTTGATTCCAGGCTCACTACAGCAGGCTCAGTAACAGCATCCATATGTCCATGGGCAAGTCTGGAGATGGTGCCCTAGAGTGGCACAGATCAGTGGCACATCAGGCCCCCTTTCCCTGCACTCACCTTGCACCCCTCTCCTCCCTGGACCTGCACTAGCAGACTGCAAGTGCTTTATTAAGAAAAATGGACCTCTAGAACTCCCAGTCCAGCCCAGTTCAGTGATTGGCAGCTGCCCTGCTTACCTTCTCATTTTTGGGGAAAGCCAAAGCTCTGTGTACTTCTCATGTTTAATAGATGAGTTCTGTACTCCTCAGAACTTGTTTTGTGTTGGTTTTTAGTAAGTCCTTTCACTTTTCCTTTGTTAAATACAAATTCTCAACAGCTGCTTGTCTGACTGTGCAGCTGTACCTGTACAGTACTCAGAGCAAAACACTGCCTCCTACATTTCTTGTTCTCAGTGTCATTGTGTGGTTTAGCCACTGGCAGCCACTTTTACTTCATTGCCTGCACAGTTTCAAGGATCCTTGAAGTAATTGCATTGTGAAGAATTTAATAAGTTTGTCAATGATTACCAGGATCTGATGCCTTAATGGTCCTGGACTGAAGGGGTTGCAGCTAGCATGGGATGTTGGGGAGTTTGTGTTTTCTGTTCCCAGTTTTCTGCCATGTGCTTCCTCTTGCTCTTAAAAAAATATATGATGCATGTTGCATCAGTTAAATGATCCTAGTGAAGAATGAGATGCCAGAGTCAAGCCAGATATCAGATGTGCTGCAGCTTTCTTTTGATGGCCAGGAAACAAATTGCAGTGTGATCACCAGCTGCATGAGCCATGCTTTGAATGGGCCTGGCCATGGGCTGCATGGACCACACAGTGAGCCAAGCCTGTGCATGACTCCTGCTCTCAGTGCAGGAATCTCCAGATGCAGACTGGGCTGTTTGTATGGCACTGACCTGGCCACAGCTGTGGAAGGGTCAGGTGCCACAGCGGCTTCACAGACCAGCTTTTTACAGCAGCAGTGGAGAATTGTGGTGCTCCTTACTAGCCTACAGTCAATTAAATCTTTGTCCTGTTGAACAACCCTGCCTTCCTGAGAAAGGAGACACCAGGGATATGGATCATTGTGAGGAAACCTGCATTAGCTCTGAGGATAAATAGCAGCAGGAACTCTGGATCCTGTCTCCCAACCTTGAGCCATTCAGCATCCACCAGCCACTGTTGTCTGTTTACAGAGCTCATTAAATCTATGATTTTTGTAATCTTAATGGTAGTTAATCTGACAGGTGTACATCTAATGTTCTGTTTTCATCATTTCACAGGTGTCATAAAGAAGAGGGGAGGGTGTCCTCTGTCCTTTCCTGTCTTCTTGCTGCTTTATGAATTGGTGTTCTCATGTTTGTTGCAAAAAATCACATTTCAGTTTCTAAGCAATGCTTAAATTGGATGAATTATAGAGTTTTTAAATGCTACTCAAAGACCCAGCTGTATTTCTACTTAAGTAGTAAAAGTTAAGCAACATCAAAGATGAAAAGAGCATCTGGATACTGTGACCACCATTAAAGGAGACCAGGAAGCACAAGGATTTTGTGAGTATAAAATTCCATCAAAGAGCAAACTGAAATCTGCTCAACATGCAACATCTGAAGCACTGACAGATCAAATCTGATTGTTTATTTCATGGTGCCAATGGTAACTGACATCAAATTTGGTTTGATGATTTTGGACTTCCAAAGCTCAGTGTTACAGATTTCACCTGTCTGTATGGACTGATTGGAAGCACTAGGGTGAAGAGTATAAAAAAGTCATCAGCCCTAGAAAATGTTCTGATAAGATTATCCACAAGATTCTAGAAGTTGCTCTTTTCTTCACTAATAATCAGTGCTGCTTTAAGGGATAGAAACACATCTTCTATGACTTGTTACAGAATCCTTCAAAAAGATTGGGGAAAAAAAGTAATGAGAAGAAAGGAATTCAAAGTGAAAAACAATGAAGAATTCTTCTAACATTATTACAGAAATCCAAATAGATAAAAATAGCCAGTTTATTGCACACAAATCCTCAAACAATCTTTGAAGGTTTTTACTTTGTCTCAAATGAGAATTCTGAATTCATATACCTGGATTGGTATTTAATTTCTTAAATGCAGCTGGCAGCATAAATGTTTACAAGCACCAGTTTTATACTTGACAGTGATATCACTACTGTATGTGGTTTATGTGGCCTTCTGGCTCAGAGTTATGAGTAACCAGGCAATCAGACAAAAGCACATCTCAAAGCACTATCATGTCTATGCTGCTGCTCTCAGACTTGTGTAGCCCAAATACTCATCCTGCTGACTGCAACAGCAAACCATTTGTCTCTTTTATTCTTTTATTTCCGCTCTGTGAGCACGAAGAGAAGTTAAAATTGGGCAGAGGCAATTGTCAGGTCAGGAGCACCGTTCTGGCTTCCTGTTCAGATACAGTCTGAGACAGAACAACAGAAAGGGATGGAAAAAGCTAGGAATGTTCAAAATGCTACAAATTGGGAAGTCTTCACAGTTAGCTCAGAGTTAGTTCAGCAACCTCTTTGAAATCTCTTCTGCTAGGAAGCACTGACAATACTGACCCAAGGATCTGTGCAAACTAGAATCTCTCAACTAACCTCTCAAATACTTTTTCTTAGCCTTTAAAAATTCACAGATTTAAACAGTTCAAAATCACAACATTCATTTTCTTTCCAGCAAGTTCTACTCCTCTGCTTAAGTGCCTGCAGAATCTTGACAGCAGGGATGTGGACAAATTAAAGAGAGTAGACAAATTAAAGAAAGGAGAAGGGAAGGTCTGTTTGTTTTTTCTGGGAATCAGACATAATGTGTGAAGTAACAGCGAGCAAGGAGGAAAATCTCTGTGGAGAATATGATTGTAATTAGAATGTGGTATTTTTCTTAACTGTCTGCATGGTTCTTCTCTGTAGCCAAACTCTAGCCAGAGCCATGGATAGAAATCTTATTTATCCTCTCCTTTTGGAGCTGCTTGAATGGGAGGTAGTTTGAGCCAAATGTGGTGTGATATTCCCATCAGCCTGTGGCACTCCAGCCATGCACATCCTTGTCTTGACCTCTCCTAGCTAAGCTTTGGATGACAAATGCCCTTTAGGGATATATTCTGCAGCTGCACTTACCATGACTGAGTCTGAGAATGTGCTAAATACTCACAGGCAGCTGAATGTTGCAGGATGCTGTCCGGACTACTAAAGTCATGCTGGCTGTACTGCTGTTTTCTGAGTTAGTGGGAATGTATGTTTATAATATACAGATTGTAAATTTTGATACAGTGTTTTGGTTGTTTTTACGCATCTGTTTTAAAGTATTAATAAAAAGTAAGTATTCTGTTTAACAGTACCTTCTAGTACCCGTTGAAATTTTGATTTTTCTCTTGGAAACACTATGAAACCACACAGCAACTGCTGGCTTCTGCCACAGTAACAGTTTGGGGCTTTGTATTGCAGGTTATTGGAAAGCACTGTGTGTGAGGGAGACTGAAAGGACAGAACAGTTCAGTGGGCTGGAAATGGAGAAATAATTCTTTCTTAACAGGAACAAGTTCTTGCAATGCCAACTGACAGACTGTAAGTTCAGGATCAGGAGATACAAATGTGCTGACTGAGGCCACCTGCTAATAAAAGCAAAAAGGGGTTTTCATCCTTTCTCAATCTTTGCAGTTAAAAGTTCTAAACTTAATCTGGGTTGAAAGTCTGGATATTCTTATGGCACCAAGCTCCTCCAAAATGCTTTTTGTCAAATGAGTGCCTTGCGTACGGAAACTGAATTCACTGGCTACCCTCTAAGAAGCTGCTGTGATCAAATCTCTATTCTAAAAAAATCTTTTAGGATGAGAAAAATGCTGCTCTCTTTATGTCCATCTCTTTTTGTTGTCAAAGAAGCCTTGCCAGAATGCCAAGGATTGTGTTACCATGGCAGTCAGAGCCAATAACACTCTCCCCATCCTTTAAATGCATGAAGCTGAGCTGTTCTGAGAAATCAGGAATCTTGGTCTAAGATTCAGAATCTCCAAAGTGACTGACTCAGGGAAATTTGTATTGCTTTATTGTGCACTGTGTGGCACAAACCCACTGCAGAGAATTTATTACAAACTCCTAGATACTGCAGTTAAGTACCAATAGTGACAAACTGAACCATGTTCTTAAAAGGGCATTTGTGGGACCCTGAAAAACTAGTGAAGCCACCTCTATGAACACTATGAATTAATAATTATAGAGGCAGCAGGAATGCCCCCTGCAGTAGCAAAATTCAGCCTTTACTGTGTTACTACCAAATGGGCTTGACAAGTTTGTACACTTGGTTATTCCTTCTATAGGTACCTAAATGGGGACTTGTCTTCCCTACATGTATGTGTTAGAATATTGTGCCCTAAGTGACTTTATTTCTAAATTGCTGTCCAGGGACTGTGTGGAACAAAGCACTTACCAGTGTTTAAAGGTCCTGAACTGCACCTGATGAAACCTATCTTGGAGAAATGCTATTTGGTTTGGTGTCAGTGCTTCCCCTCCTGCAGGAGCAGCTGAAAATTGCATTTGGAGCACAGAATTTTGGCAACTGGGAGCTAATTTCTACTACCTAGAAGCTAAAATGTGCTATTTGAATGCAACACACTGGGAATATCAGGATACACAAGTTTGTCATTGTTTCATGGGGGATCTAAGCCATCACCCTCTTGTTCCTCATATTGGCTGAAAAGAGACTCCTGACAGCATCTGTGTGCAGCAGGGAGCCCACGCTGGGAGCAGATGGCAGACACAGACTGCAGAGGACACACATCATGCAGAGACTGTCAGCACAATTGTTTTCAATTCTGCTTTATCCAAAATGTTCTTGATATATCAACTCAGTTTTAAAATTCCAGTCACAATTTTACTGCAGTTACAGTCTTTTCTAAAAAATGTAATGACAATAAAACAAAACCAGTCTAATGCCTGCCCTAATAACATGTGGGTTACTCCCCCCTTCCCCACACACAGTGCCTGATGTTTCAGTTCAGGTCTGATTTTTAACTAGCTGTTCATGAGAAGGATTTCCTACCTGCTGGCCATCTCAGCAATCTGGAACTACTTGCAGGTACCTGCAGGAAAACTGGAATTTCCTTGAAAGCATATTTCAATTATTTTCTTTTCAAACAGAAGAATAACTCCAATAAAACTGCTTAATTTTTCATGGAAAAGGTCAGTCTTTATTGTATTGCTTTCACATCTGTACATAGGAACGTGAGCTTAAACAATCTGCAAAGTATCCTGTGTTAAATAATGAATCCACCTGACTTATATAAAATTCACTCTCTGATCTATTTCAAAACTCTCTTTTTAAATAAAATATCTTACTAGCACAGTTCTTGCCATTATACTCCCTGAACAGAACCTCCTCCAGTCACTCCTGCATATTTTCCCCTGAGATAGCACTGCTTTTGAACTACTGGCTGGTAGAATTTTCAACATGTGATTGTAAAACTGGCTTAAGCTATATGTAGAGTGTGTCCATTTGGGTGACAAGGTATTCATTCAAAAGTTTATCAAATCTGGGTAACATTTTGATTTTCTGTTACAATGGAACATAGTTTATCTCATTTTTTCATCTAGTCCATCCCAGAATTACCCATGGAAGCCCAGTATGGTGCATGAATCACTGCAGTAAGTGCACACACAGGAGGCAAAGACCGTGAAGAGAAGTCACAACTGACAAGGTCTGATGACAACTCTTCTGGTTCTCTTGTCCTTATTTTCATCTCTACATTTCAGAGAACAGTTTCTTTCCAGGACTTGATCCATTGGCCTGGTCATAATCCATTTCAGGTGTTTAATGAACCTGTTTAAAAGAAAACACATAAATACAGAGTAACCCTCCATAAATAAAATGAACAGAAAAGTCACTGAGTATGTGACACACAGCACCATGTTGCTGCCTTATTAGAAAAAAAAGGTAGTTAAAAATCAAACCCTTTTGTGACTCTGGGTAGTAATTCTTTGAGAAGTAAAGACTTGCACAACCTTTCAGAAAAATCAATGTCACAGTTTCTGTTCATGTCAGAGCACACCAGTCCTTAGGAATTTTAACAGAGCCATGAAGATACCAGTGTGAGGGGTGTGAGAGAAAGAACCACAGTGCATCACATCAATTACTAGGGGATGTTCTTAAGAGTAAAACCAGCTGTGACATACAGTGGGGTAACCTATTTTGTCCAGATTTGATATCATTAGACCTACTAATTAAAACTGATGTTTGAACTGGCTACATTATCTTGACTAGATACTGTTCATTAGAGTGTTTTTATTGTCTGGATCATCATGTTAAGTATTGCCTACTTTGATGTAGTCTCTGATTTTGGTCACTTTCTCTTCTACTTCAGAGTTGCATTGTTCCAAACTATTTTGGATCCATTGGTAAGTAGTTACAGAGCTAAAGAACGTTTTGCCTTGACTGACTCAAAGTATCCCGCTGCTATCAGGAGGTGATTGTTTACAATCATCAGGGGTAAACACAAGGCTGAGAAGATTCCTTTAAGCAGAACCAGAGCTGTGGATTATGAAGGTGCTGGGTACCAGTGACAGCATTCATCTGGTCTGGTGATTTTACAGAAGGCTAATTAGTGTAGTGTAAATGGTGCAGCTCTGAGAGGGGGGTGGGCATGAGCTGAGGAGGAGTTGAGGGACAGAGACCATGAGCAGCCCCCCTGGCTGCCTGCAGCTCAGGACGTTCCTGTGTTGTGGGCAGCAAAGCTCTGAGTGGACAGCTCCTCCCTCCTTCCCCTTTCTGGGCCTGAATGAAGAATGGAATCCGATGTCACAGATCTGCATGAGCTTGGACAGACACAGCAACACTGTCATTAACACAGGTGTTGCAGGAGGTCCAAAGGAAACAGGTTGATACAGGACTGGGGGAAAGGTTCTTTTATGGACTGAAAGCAGATTAAAAGATTGGAAGCAAAGAATAAAACTTGGTAGGAAAAAACTCAGCAGCAGAGTATACCAGAGACCAATTTTTATTCATCACCATTACTGACTCAAAGAAGAGGATGAATAGAGAAATCTTCCAGACTGCAGAAAATAAGCTCTTTCAAGTATTCAGATCATGTACTGAAAGGAAGGAAATCCAGAGGGATTTCGTAACACAGAGTGGGCAAAGGGTGGTGGGTTTGGAAAACATATGCTAAAGGGCTGGGCAACAACGTGCCATCCAACATCCTGCATTCTGCCTTGGAAGAACAGAGAGCAGCCTGCAGATTTTAGTCAGGGACATGAGCTCTCCCAGAGGTGGAACACAGGGCTGTGAGATCGTGGTCTGACTCATCACAACACTTCCCATGTTCCTGTGTGCCACTTACTGCAGATACGAGGTCAGAAACAAGAAGCACTTTTGTGTCCAGTGAGGCATTTCTGTCAAATGTCTGTCAGCTACAGTACCTGCTAACAGAACACACTGCTCAAAATCCTTTCTCTCAAAATGAAGACATGAAAAGGGGGAACAGCAGCTCTACCAGGTTACTCATTTTGTGTTTATCTGATTGCTTTCCAAGTGGAACTAAAAACTGATCTAGAGCAGACAGTTCAGTGTGGTTGTTAGTATTCTGCACTGTAGATCACATTCTAGGCTGACTTAAAAATAGCACAGCAAAATGTATTGGGCCTCCAAAGCAAAGGGTAAAGCTGTCTAATGGTAGTTCCAAACACTGCTGTAGGGCTGCTAGTCCAAGACTGTAATTTGTTGTGGCAGATATTAAATGGGGTGTAAATTATACAATTGGCCAGGATATTCAATCCTGCCTTTATAATTTTCAGATTAGAAATCTGTCCCTCAAATTTCATGAGAACCTATTTTTTAACAGAAAACTTCAAAAATTTCAGAAAACTGGAAAATGAAGAGGTAGAAGATATTTTTAAAACATTTTTTAAATCTCAGAACTAGAACTTTCAATAGGCTAGAACATGCCTGCAAGCACTGAACAGTATGGCTGTAGGATGACTCTAGCATTAACAGCTCAGTCACAATATCTTTGTGAATTCTGCCTTTGAAGTTACTGTTCCTCACAATGCAGGCTGGAGCTAAGGACACATGGTGTGACTGTTTCACATCCTGACACTGTCTGCTTTCTGTTTCCTCACTTTCTGCAACAGTGTTTCAGCTCTTATGGCCTATTTAGGCTCCACTGCCTGAGCAACCCTTGGGTCTTTCTTTCTGGCCCTACACAAGAGTATTTAAGCCTTAAGTTGTGAACTGACCTGGAGGTTCCCCAGCAATCCATCACTCAGTGCACATCATCATTTTCCATTATACCATTATTTCCCATACATGGCTCCTATTTGTCTTTGCCCTTTTCATCACATATATTAGACACGAGCTTGTGTCTTCAGAGAGCATCATTCAAACTATTCAGCTATTTTTTCATTCCTAATCTGTAGCCAAAGTAATAAAATTCAGCTGTGAAAAGAAAGACAGTCAGACAGTTTCCCTGAGCAACTGGAAAGATTTAGCAACTTGTGCATATTTAATCCTTTGGGATAGTTGTACTCCTTATAAGCTAGGATCATTATGAGAGGCAAATGCAAGGAGTTCGAGACTAAATGTCTCTAAACAAATTATTCTTTTCTTCTATTTTAGGATTTATAGTTATTAGCTGAACTATAGTGTCACTTTGTCCCTCCTCCAGAGGAAACAAACATGAAGAATTAAATTGGATTTGTTTCTTAATTCCTTTGACAGCTTAAAAGTAGTAATTGGCTATTGCCACCTCTTGAAGCAAGTCTATTACAGAAAGCTTGATTTTTATAGGAAATACCACAGACTGTTAAAAAATTATTCTTTAAAGTTACTTGGACCTGAGGCTTTAACACATGCAATACTCAGGCCCAAACTATGTCTATCAAAAACTGAACATCTCTCTAATTTTTGTACCTCATTTTAATTCACATTATTAACAGCACCATTTGGAAACAAAAAATCTGCTTACTCTCTTGACATTATATAAATAAATGCATTTGGTAGAAAATCATTTAGAACTGTCCATGGCTGGGGTTAATGAGTCTGTATGGACAGGTGAACAATTAACCTTGGTTTTGTCTTCCTTCCATCTAGAATGGAATTCCTGTTAAGTACACATTTCTTTAAAGCCGAGCTGTCAGGTGGGTTTGAACACTGTACTTCTATTAATTTTTGTAACAGCTAAAAATTCAAAACATGGTTCTAAAAATCAGAGCAATTGCTCTTAATCCTGTTGCTACTGTAACTCATAAACCAGCCAACTGATCTGTATCATGGAGTCAACAAATCACCTTGGTGATCTCTACCAAAAAGGGGAAAAATTGTGAAAAATGGCAAGGTAAATTAAGTAACAAACCACTCTGCTCATTATTTTGAATATTTAAAGTCTGAAAAGACAGAAGTCAGGAAGTAGCTTCTGATACATTTAAATGTATCCTGACAGAGCTAGTGACATCATTCTTCCCATCTGTCCTTTGCAGGACATCTCTGCTTCAGAGCACGGGCACAGGGGGTGGCTGTCTCACAGACACTGAGCCTGCAGTTCTAATTGGCACTGGATTGATGAGCTGGAGATTTAAGCTATGTTGGGGTTTTTTTGATTCAGAATTTAGAGGCTGGCATTCACTGGAAGTGCTGAGTCACAGGTTTTTGAGTGCTGGATTCTGCTCACTGAAGATATTCATCATAATTCATCTTATGAAAAAATACAGGTAAAGCATGTACTGCAAGATTACATAAATTCAGTCTTCTTATTCAGTTTTCATTATTGATTACTTTTGCCCATTTTCTTTCTGATAGGAGTACTTTGTGATGAGTCACATCTGATTTTATGAAAGTATGAGAATAGTCATATGACCTTACTACAGGGGGCTTCAAGTACATAGTAAATAACCTGGCACACTCACACTAAAACAGGAGATGACAGATTAATTTCTTCATTTGAATAGGCCAGGAAACATTTTTCAGCTGCTTACTTATCTGTCTGCCTTCAATTTCTGCCACCAATTTTGCTCAGAAACTTCAACATCATTTCGCTTCTATTGAGTTTATTCAAGTGAGGGCTTTGCTGCCAGAGAGCACAGAACTGTTCTGATCCATGTGTTCTTTTATTCTTACATCTAAATGAGCCTTTCCTCATACTGCAGAAGGGCCTCCTGGGATTTGTCCCCTCTGTTTTCCTGGCACACGTCACTCACGCAGGGTGCGAGGCACAGAGGACGCTGCAAGGTTTCAGCTCAGGATAATCACAGCTCTCTGGTTGCTCTCAAAAATCACTGGTGAGTCACATGAAGAACCCTGCTCTTTAATGCAATGAGTAGGCCTGCATATTCTTCATCACTGCTGGCAAACAGACCCATTCTTCCTGCAGAATCCTCAGCACTTCTGGGTGCAAGGGAACAGGGCAGGTGGGGAACCTTCCCAGGCCAGGAGGGCAGGGGTTAACACTCACACAGAACTCAGCTCACTGCAGGCAAGGTTCCACAAGCATCTAAATCTTCCCTTTCAGGCCCTTAGTGCTGCTCCCAAAGCAGAAAACACAGCTCCAAATTAGGGCCCTCTTCTGCCTGCTTTGATGCTACGGAACTGCTGAGGAGGAATGGCACAGAGCAGTGAAAAACCTGTAAGAGGATATGGACTCAAATCCCTCATCATGGTGGTTACAGTGTCTTTGCCTGGTAGCGAAATATTTATGCAATTTGTGGCCTGGTTGCTATGTCTGTAAGTATAATTAAATATATAAATAGATGAAACACAGTAAATTTTTTGCTGCCTAAGAATTGATCAAACTTTTGGGATTTGTGATTTGATTCTCAGTGGCAACCACCATCTACCTTGACAGCTTCCAAAAGATGAAAGGTCAAGGGTGGAGCTGATAACTGTGCAGAGCTCCATGAGCTCTTGATGGGTAAAAATGGAGCCTTACTTCTGAGCTTTGAGAAAACCTCTGCATTTTGATTTCTGCATATGGAGGGTTTTATAGTTAAGACTATCAAGTTTCCAGAGCTGCTTATCTTATTAATAAGAAAGAAAACTTTAAGAAGCCAAATAATCTACACTGAACTGAAGGTGCTCATATCAAATGACATTTGTATAGCAGGAAATATATTTTTCCCACTGAGGAAAATTGTGTCATGCTGTCCTTACGTCTTCCTGAAAACTAGACATAACTCATCAAGACAAATTCTAGACAGAAAAAAAAGTGACTTAAAAAAAGTATTTTTAATCCCTCTACTAAATAGCATTGGAGCACTAAGATTTGGAGTTTTGGGAAAGGTATTTTGGGGAAGAGAATGGACACAGTTTTTAGCACCAAAGATTTTGCTTGAATTACCATTAATTTTTAGGAATTTCTTTCCTGGAATACAGAGCATGTCTATTATATGTCCAGCTGAAGAAGGAGATAACCACAAAAGTAGTGAATGGTGTTTTGTGGGGAGGATTGTTCTGCTCCACACTTTCTATTCTAGCAGAAGTGATTCTCATCCAGTTGCTTGGGATGGACCACCAAATGTAGGCATAGACACTTCCATTTGCAGTGACTATATGCAGTGAGATTTCTTCAGTAGCAACAAAATCTGTTCACTCCCTCGTTAGGCTCCCACATGCCTTTGGCCAAGACTTGTTCAGCTGTGTTTGTGCAATCAATGTTACTCCAACACCAAAAATGTCCAATTTTCCCTTCTAAATTACTGACCAAAATCAGCTACTATTGCTTTAAACAGAATCTGACTAGAAATATTCAAGAGATAATTTTAACCTATATGAAGGACAGAACTAAAGGAAAGGTTTGTTTGGGTTTTTTAAATTAGAAGACTGGTTAAAATAGTTTGATATTAACTATGTATTTATGTAGTGTGGTCACCGAGTTTATACTTGTAACCTTATAACTGAATTTCCTATTTCCATCATTTCAAACAGAAAAATAAAGATATCCTGAACTGGTTTTCAGATTTACAGACAATATTTTGCTAAAAAAATCTGCTGGCAGATTTGCTAACACATTTTAATTTAAACTGTGAATGTTTTCATTAACATACATTTGGCACAGAAAGTCCTAGCTAGAAATAGTGATTTTTCTTCCCAAATGCATTTCAGTGTTTTAAAATGCTAAATCCTTACATTTCCAGAGTTTTAGAATCACTCAAAAAGCTAAACCCTCGTGCTACAATTAAAATGGTGAGCTGGGTAGTTTGTCATTATCCAAGAGAGTGGTTTTAAAGGGCAGCAAATTAAGATTTATTTCTGGCTCGAGGAAGGTGTCTGAATTGCAATAAATATTAACCGGGATACTCGTTTCGATTCAGGGCTGCTTTCAGGACCGGATCAGCTCGGCTGTACAGGCGGCCCGCCATGCAGAGCTGCAGGGGCTCGGAGGATGAGTCCCGGGGGAGAGGGTCGCTGTCCCCGCTGTCCCCGGGCGCTGCCGGGCGGGGGAAGCGCGGGGGGGCCCCGGCCCTTTGCCCGCAGCGCTCGCCCGTGCCGGGAGCTGCGGCGGAGCGCGTCCCCGGCGCCGTGCCCGCTGTGCCCGGCCGGACACTAAGGAATTACTTACTTCCCTGGCGAGCCCTCTGCCTCTCCGCGGGCCTGCCCGGCGGCAACGGGTCCCGGCTGCCCCTCTGGCCCCTGCACCGGCGGGGCGGGCGTCATGTGGAAGGGAAGATGTTGCGCAGAAGGAGCCGGGACGGGGTCGCGCAGCGGGGCCGCGGCGGTCCCCGAGCTGCGGCCATGCGGGCACGCCGGGCCCCTGCCCCGGGCCAGGCGGCGGCGGAGCTCAGTCGCTTTGGAGCGCCCTGGGGCGTCACTCCAAGTACCCGTCAAAGACATCCAGCTCGCTGTCCGTCTCGTAGAGCACGGAGCCAGGGTCGGAAAGCATCCCCAGATCCACCAGAGCCTGGTCCATATCCTCGGGCAGGAAAACGATGCCCACATTGAGGACTATGTACTCCATCAGGAAGGCATAGTACAGGATCAGAACATTGACAAAGAACAAGCCCACGTAAAACATATAGGGCAGCACCAGCAGCGCATGGAAGGCCCAGGACTCCACCGAATCCAGACGTGCGGAGACCGCGGCGGTCATGCAGCCGTGGGGGCTGCGGGGGCAGCGGGCACCGACCCGCCCGGCCGGCGCGGGGGGGGCGGACGGCAGCGGCGGAGCTGGGAGCGGAGCAGGACTGTACGCCGCAGCCCCGGTGGCACCAAAGGGCAGAATCTCTGAGGAGCCGGATCCGGACTCCGGGAAGAGGCGAGCCCCGCAGGGGCGCGGAGCGGCCGGCTCGGTCCCTTCAGTTCCCGGAGGAAGAGGCGCCCGGCGGGCGGGCGAGCGGCCAGCGCGGGTTCAGCGGCGCTGCCGCAGCCCCGCCGCTGGCAGGAGGCTGCTCAGCGGCATCTCCAGCCCGGCTACTGCAGTCCCGCCGCGGCTCCCTCCTCCTCCTCCTGCCGCCCGCAAACTTTGCGGAAGGAGCCCGCAGGCGCGTTGGAAGCTCGGCTCAGAGCACCTGCCAGCGAGCCCGGCCTGCGCGGCAGCACCGTGCTGCCCGCCCGCCCCTCGCTCCCCGCCCCGCGCCTGCCCCGCCGCACGCCGCTGTTGTTGTTTACCAGCGCCGCGCTGCTGCTGGCGCGGGGCGGCGGTGACGGGTGCCGGTGACTCCGCCGCGTTGGCGGGACTGGGGTCCCGCTGCGGCTGCAGGGGGCTGCAGGAGACAGGGGCCGATTGCCGAACCTCAGCTGCGCGCTCCTGCCTGCCGAGCTCTGCCGCAGCCCGCAGCCTGCGGAGCGGGGCAGCGCGGGCAGGTTGGGCTGCGCCTTCGCCCCTGGAAGTTGTTTCACGACCTCTGCCGTGACCGAGGCCCGCCTGGAGCAGCACTGCGGGCCCGGCCCCTCTCGGCTGCGGTGCAGGTGTTTCTTTGCTGACCAAGGCTTTACCTATGCCAAAATATAACCAAAGGCGGGATTTTAAACTCGGTCCATTTTTGATACTGCCTGACAAACTCTTCAGTTTTACATAGATTTAGTTTATTTCTCTGGCTAAAGCAAAAAAAAAAAAAAAATCCAAAACTAGGTCAAGACAGTTAAGGGTCCCCTTCTCTTGGTTCTTCCTTAATTTTTAGGCCGACTTAAAATCCCTACTGGAAGAACCTCAGCAAGGGGAATTCCAGCAGCTGAATTTCTGACGCTGCGTCTTGCAGCACAGAAGTGACCCCACAGAACAGCTTCCTTTGGGTTATGGAAGCCGAACAAGGAATGTCAGGGACCAAATTTTACGTCAAATTACAAGACATTTAGGACGTACACTGACACGTTTAATTTGGTTTTGGTTGGTTTTTTCTGGTTCGGCTTCGTTTACTCTTTTATGTTGTTGCAAGCGACCGGCCCCAAAGCGCGCCCGGCGCAGCCCCCGCCCCGCCCGTGTGAGGGCTCGGCCCCGCCCCCCGCGGTGCTCCCTGGGACTCGCAGTCCGCGGATCGGGGGCGGGGCCGGGCCGGCGCTTTCCGGCGTGCCCTGGCCGCGCATGCGCTGTGCGCGCAGGTTCCGCCGCCGAGGCTCCGGGCCGGTCCCCGCCCGCCCGTCGCCCGCTCGCCCCGCGGGGCTATGAGGCCGTAGGGCCCGCGGGCCGGAGCTGCCTCCCGCCGCCAGCATGTTCGGCCGCTCCCGCAGCTGGGTGGGCGGCGGGCACGGGAAGGGCGCCCGCAGCATCCACTCCTTGGACCACCTCAAGTGAGCGAGGGGCGGCCGCGGGCTCAGGGCGGCGGTGAGGGCGGAGGGTGGCGGGGCTGTGAGGGGGCTCGGAGGGGGCGGTTGCGGCCGGGCTCCGTCCGCAGAGCTGCTCGGGGTAGGTTTCGGGGCAGGTTTCCTTTGGAGCCGGCTGCGGGGCCGGGAAAGGAGAGGGCGGCTCGGCGGGCGGCGCTCCCCCGGCGCTCGCTGCCCTCGCCGGGGCGTTTTGCCGCAGTTTTCCCGAGGGGAAAGCGCCCGGAGCAGTCCCCGGTGGCGGAGGCTCTGTGGTCGTGTCCGCCTCACGGAAACCGGCCTCTCCGTCCCAGAAAGTCTTCAGGGCAGACGTAGTTCGTCCTGTAATGTCACACTCCGGGCTGCCATACGTGTTTGTTTTGATCTTAGTAACGCCACAGAGTCTTCGGTGGGGTAGAGTGCGAGGCGTGATAAATACAAGAAATACCGCATTCCTCGTGAGGGAGAACTTTGTTTGTTTCCTGGTGGCGGCTGAGGCGAGGGGCTGGTGCCGGGGTGCGAGCAGGGCAGCTCCGGGCTGTGAGGGGAGGTCCATAGGCGGCAGTGAGTCACGGCGGGCCGGGCTGTGCCCTGCGCTGCAGGACGCGGCAGCTGCTGCAGAAGGAAAGCTCTGAGAACTGTAATGTGTTCTGCAGCCCCACAGCCGTGTGTTACTGCTGCCTGCAGAGGATGGAATAGTTTTTTCCTAGCTCTGCCGCTGGAGAGTTGGAAGGGTGGCAAGGGATAAAAAAATTTAATTTCCCTGTTCCATTTTAAGTGTTCTGCTCTTGCAAGAAAAATGAGAACCACCTTGATAGCTTCTCTCTGTACTGAACGAGAAAAGGAGGTCATTGAAAGATGAAGCACTTTCTAAATGAAATCGCTGTGACTATGTGGCTCATTGAGAAAAAGTGCCTAGTAGTTTTCAGTCATCTTACAAGGAGGACATGAATGGGTGCTGACAGTAACGAGCAGGATGCCCTGTACAAGATTTGGATCTTGCAGTTGTTTTATCAAGGCGATTTATGGATTCTGGTTCTTGTATCTAAACTGGAAAAATGTTCAAAATGAGCAAGACTATCTGAAATGCAATGCTTTTTACCAAAGACACAGAAATCAAGCTCATGAATACAAAATTAATGAGGCAGTAGCATTGCAGAAATAATTTTGAAAGTGTTTTAGGTCAGACTAGCAAGTCAATGTAGTCTGGTTTTACAGGATAAAGCAGAAAAGTCATGCTCAGATGTAAACATAGCAATGTTGTTTTGAACATACAAGGAGTAGTTATTGTGTACTGCTCAGCATTAATGGAGCTTTTTATAGTCTGGCTTTGATATTTGACTTGAAGATAGAGCAAGAATGCTGATGCGTGATGAAATTTGAAAAAACTGAATTTAAGTTTAGGAAAAAAAAGAGAGAGAGTTGAGACCTTACTTTCACATATCAGAAAAATGTGTCCATATGATCTGTTGGGGCCACAGACAATAGAAAAATAACACCCTACCTCATCTGTAGCAGTGGGGAATTAGGCTGTAAGTGTTGTGGCTTGTTACCAGAGAGTTGAAATATATATTTATTTACTGAAGTACGACCTTTGGTCTGTTTGCATTTTTGCATGTGATTTCTGTCATTATGAATTTGAAATGATTGTATGTAAAGGACAGGTGAGATCTTGGATCTGTTTATACTATGTATATTTTAAGTGTTTGTTTATCCAGGCTGTGTGAATTTCAGTTTCTAGCTAGATGCCAACAGGAAAGGTGAAATTTAGGTCTTTTCCAGTGTTGTGTTGAAGTGGGTAAAGTAACAGAAGGAAAAAGGTCAGAGAGCCTTTGTTTTGGGGTCATGAAAGAAAGAAAGTCTCTGTAAGCTCACTTGATAAGCTGTTTATCTTCTCATCTTTTCAACTCATCAAAGCCTCATTTTGTGTTCCATATGAAGGAGCTGAGTTCAACACAGCTGCCTTGCCATTACAGGTTAGCTCAGCCTGTAAAAGGTATATTATGCTATGTTACAGGGGTGAAATCAGTCTGGGCCTTGTGGGAACATTTTTATTTTTAAACTTGCATAAGGTAAAGTTCAGTCTAAATTGTAAACAATCCACATGCTTAGTGATAACAGCAGCATTCCTGCTTTTTGTCAGTAAGTGCTGGATCTTTCCCATCAGCTTTAATGCAGTTTGTTTGAGGTTTGCTTTTGAATTTCAGTCTTCCTGCAACATGCCAGAGAATGGATTGGCCAAAGAAAAATTGTGAGACTCTTTGCACTGGGTGTTTTTATACAGTCTCTTGATCTAGTGAAAACAGTTAAAATTTAATCCAACTTCTGAAATGTGATCTAGAGAAGGATGACACAGTGCTACTCACTGCCTGGGTACTTCTCAGAGAACTTGATCTTTTTGTGTGTCTTTGTTTGTGAGTCAGGCTTTCCCCCCTACTTTTCTATGGTATTTTACACAGCCCTGTTGGTACTGTCAAGCACATTTCCCATGGCTGCTTCTGCACTTGGTATTTTAATTGCATTGTGATTGCACAAAAGGTTCCATGCCATTAAAATGGGGTGCTGAGCGTTTCCCATGCCTTGGTCAGATGCAGTGTCCATGAAGGTGTGCTTGAACTCCTTTTTCATGGGTGATTCATTTCCTGAGGCACTGTCTGTGCTATGCATCAGGTGTCCTGTGTGAGAACAATATGCAATTACCTGATTACAGGCAGTGGGAGGAGCAAGCCTGTCACGGTCAGGTCTGGGCTTTTAAAATTTGAGTGCTTGACTTCTTAAACTCTTATCTGTTTTAGTGTATTTTTGTAATTATTAAGTAGGAAAGTCATTAATATGCACTTTAAATATTCATGAGTTACTATGTTGCCCCTTTGAGCATGGGTTCTAACCAGAAAAATGTTCAGAATTTTGTTTGGTTTGTTAAGTTGCTGGTGACATCTCCCACTGATTCTGATGGTATTGAGTGCTTTGGCACTTCCTGCATGGTGTGTTTTTGTTTAAACCCAGTCTTCAGATACAAAGATGACAAAAGTCTCCTCTTTGATAGTTTTGTGTTTTGAAGCACAAGCCTGATCCCTCTAATCAGCATTTAGAGACTGCCTTTAAGGATTTATCTAAATACAAAAATATTGGGTGTGTGTGGTACTTCATGTTCTCATAATATGGTATTTCACGTATGTGTAAAGAGAAGCAAGTATGTTTATGCTTCCTTGTGCATTTTCAAGCAAATAGGATAAATAAAAAATGAAATATAAAGGAATGGTTTGAAGATGAAACCCAAGTTTCCTCTAAGTGCATCAGTGCCTTAGCAGAATAAGGAATTTGCAGTAATGCTGCTACTAAGTAAATAAATTTTGAGGTAATGTATTCCTGATTATTAAATGCTTCTTGCTTTTTTGTTTGTAATGCTTTATATTCCATAGGCTCCCAAAATGAAATAATGGCTTGTTATTCTTCCCACTGCATCCCATACCCAAAATTCTACTGCTGGAGTAAACTTTAATCCCAAGTTTGTATAATGTAACTTATTAATGAGAAATACATGTTCACAGATGCAATAATTTCTATGTGACTTCAAATTAATAGTCTAAAATATGTGAAGTAATATCGTATTAATTACTGACTGTTTCAGGAAGTTGTTAAAATCATTGTGGAATGAAGTGATCTAATTGCCATCTCTTCAGATGTTGTCTGCTCCATTAACTGCTGCATCCTCAGAGCAGGGACTGAGTTTGTGCTCTGTCTTTTCATTCACTGTCCTCATGGTGCACAAAGTGCCCTAATGGGAAGTTTTTCCAGGGCTTGTGTGCCATGTGCTGTTTTAGAAACCCCAGGAATTCTCCCAGGTGATCAGCCATAAGCTCTCACATCTTTGCTGTGAGCCATCCCACTGTCAGTCTCCACAGAAGGAATCTTGAACCGTGATCCTCAGATTAGTGGAAGAGGATTTCCAGGTGCTCTCTCCCTGCTGTTTAATGACTATTATGGTACAGCACGTGACTGGGCAGTTGCAGTTGTAGGACGCAGCTGAGAATCAGCTTTTCCTAGAGTGGTTCAATGTGATAGTGACTGGTTTGGATTTGAAAATGAATGTTGATTAGGAGGGGGGGAAAACACCATGAAGAGGGAGAGAATTTTTTTTACTGAAGAGAAAGATTAAGAAGAGACAATTCCCCCTCTACCTCCCCTCCTCCCCATTCCCTTTTTCCTCCTCTTTGCTGGCAGGTGATACATGTAATGTGGTACTGGCTTCGGTAATGTAGTGCAGCCTTTGTCACTTGGCTGATTAGGGGAGTGAGGGAAGGGAGCATGTGGTTTCAAGTTTGTGAAAGCTGTGAACTACCGAGAGCTGTTTACCTCCTGTGTCCTTGTGCAGTACTCAACCCCGCAGAATTGTTGTTTGAGGGTGAAGTGATATCAAGAACAGTGAGCACGCAGCGTTTTACCCTCAGCTTCTCTGAAACAGCACCTGTTCCCTGCCTGGTTTGTGAGGACTGACTTTCTTGCTGCAAGCCCTGTGAAACTCTGCCCAACTCTGGCAGCTCAGTGGTTGGAGGCTCCCAAAACCGAATTTGACAGATTTTGAATAAATTGTAAATATGATCAAAGTTCTTGTGTGTTTGTGAGAGATTTTTTGAGTTCAAGCAACAGGTTCTGAAACTAGGTAATATTTTGTCTTGTCTTTGAAGTCTGAAAAATATTTGGAGTGGCCTCACGTGAGTGTTCAGTTAAATGGCATTTTAGTCTCTGGCTGCATGCTTGCCCAGTGCAGTGATTCATTTTTTTAGTGTTGATAAAATTGATGGGAATCCTGTTTTTTGAACCACGATTTCTGTTTTTTGACCTAAACATCTTACTTTAAGTCATAAACCAGACACCCCAAAATTCATTTTTAGGAATGCACTGTGTTTTTTGGAACCTTACAGAAGCTTGGCAAATTTTGACTAATGAGATTCCTAAAATTTTAGTCTGAATCACTGAACAAACTCTCATGGAATCCAAAACAATAATGAAGGCTGCCCCAGGGTCAGGACAGAGGCTATTTTCACAGAATTAAATCCTGGAAGTTTGATTAACTCCACTATTCATGGCAAGATTAATAATATGGGAAATCTGTCATCCTTTCCAAACGCTTGTGAGTATTTGCACAGAAATGCTGAGGTGTTACTCCTGGTTTTCAGTACAATCATAGCATAATAATATAGGAGCTGTGTTTAGAAATTTAAGGTTGTGCAGTTTGAAAATTACATTAAATTTCCCTCCCATTTTTTTATTTATTTTCAAAACTGTGCAACCTTTCTTATATTTATCTTTTTTTTAAAAATCACTCTATAAAAGAAAGAAGAGAGAGAAAAGGAGTGGTGATTTTTATGCTTTCATTAGAATTTGGTCCCCCATCTTTTTTTTTTTTTTTTTTTTGGTGGGACATAAGAAAATAACAAGACAGAAGTAAGTTGGTACTTTGATGTAACAACTTACCTGGGGGAAAAAAGTGCTTCCTTGAAGATTTTAAGCTTCACTAAACAGTCTTAAACTCTTGCCTTTTGAAATGATAAAGCTGGACTTTACCCCCTTTCCAGTCAGTGTTTCTGGGAAATACTGATTTCTGGGAGTGCTCAAAGGACCAGAGACCTGATGAACTTTGCCAAGGTGAATGAATAGTCTTTGAGGGTCCTGATATTAAACATCAAAATTGATGTGAGTCTGTGAGGGGGCTCTGCAGGCAAGAGAAGGGATTGAACTCATGTGCCACTCAAGAGAAGGGTTAGACCTCACTGCCACTTTTCCATATCAGCTACTGCATGCTTACCTGCTTCTTTCTCTTTCTATTTCTATTGCTCGTCACTCCTTTGACTTCAACGTATTCCAAAGAAACTCACAGAAGAGTCACCTTGGGACCAGTTGCACAGTTTCTAGTTCTATGTTAATATCTGCATAAGCACTCAAAACTCACCTGGCTGGGGGATATTTGTTCCCTTTGTCACTCTGTTTAACAATTACGTTTCTCTCTGCATCAGTATTAGAAGGAAATTTTAGGATTTTAAAATTGTACAACTGTTAGACTTGATGTGTGCCTATATGTGTGTCTGCACTGGTACAGTGGTGAAAGACAAACTTGGTGCGTGTGGAAGTGACAGGATAGCTCATTACTTGTGCTTCTTTTCTCTTTTAGGTACATGTATCATATTTTGAGTAAAAACACGATCGTAACAGATCACAACCGCAACCTGCTGGTGGAGACCATTCGTTCCATAACTGAGATCCTGATCTGGGGGGATCAGAATGACAGCTCAGTGTTTGAGTGAGTATCCCGAGCCAGTTCTCTTGGACTCTGCTTTTGTGTTTCAAGAATGCTTGGAGTTGTAGAGTTCTGTTCCTGTTAACTCCTCCAAGGAGTTCTGTTCCTGTGACTGTTAACTCCTCCAAGACTGCATTTCATGACTATATGTAAAAAGAAGTGTCCTGTAATAGATGTGTGAGCAGGCTCATATTCATATCATACAGGAATTTGCTGCTTCTAAAAAGTGTTTGAATTCCAGAGCCCCTTTCAAGTACTGCTTTTGTTTGACTCTCCATTCTTTTGATATAACTACAAATTCTAACCTATTTTAGGGTCCAGATTTACTCGGTACATCTGTTAATATCACATTGCTTCAATTTACCTAAGATACCACAAATTCTCGCTGTGGTATTTAGAGCTGCCTGATAAATTGAATATACTAAAAATACAGTAAGAAAGGCCCTGATTACTTGATACCTTTTTCTGCATAATTTGAATTTTTAAGCCCTCTTGTTTAGTATTTAAGGTTTTTGAAAGATATTCTTTAGTTATACAGATGCAACTTTGCAAAGTAATTCTTCATAAAAGCAAAACATGCTGTTTGTCAAAGTTGCCTTGAATCATCCCTGCTCCTAGCCAAATTATGTTCCTGTTACAGCATGTGACTTAATGACACCTTTATTTTCTTTCAGCTTTTTCTTGGAGAAGAATATGTTTGAGTTCTTCCTGAACATCCTGCGTCAGAAGTCAGGTCGTTATGTGTGTGTGCAGCTGCTGCAGACTCTGAACATCCTTTTTGAGAACATCAGCCATGAAACATCCCTGTGTAAGGACACACTTCCAAACTGCTTAGGATGAAGTGATCTAGATTTGATTAGATTCCCTTTCATTCAATGAAATTTAGTCCTAGTACCCCTGCACAGAACTATGAATTACTAACAGTCTTTTAAATTGAACACTACCAAAAATATGGTGTAAACTGATTCCACAATACCTTTGAATGTAAATTTTCCATGGTGCAAAAGTAGTTTTTTGGTACAACGAGCATTTAGCACATTTAAACGGATTTCTTAAGTCAAAACAGCTGTAAGCTGAAATGTTGACTTGCTGCCACAGTTCATGTGGTGAAACTCTGGTGTGTTATTTGTTCTGTAACTGTTCTGACAGCATTGGTGCTGGCAGTCAGCCACAGGAGGTTCCTTCAAAGTTTTTGGCAAAATACATAGAGGATGGAAAATTAATAATTTGAAGTATTCCACCACTGTTATGAAAGTCATCATCAAGCCTTGGAGAGTTGGGACTTGGGGAGGAAAAGAGTTAAGTGTTACTAGCTTACCTGAATTGAGGAAGATAAGTACATTCTCAGTTGTCTTGTTCTTTGGAGCAAAGAACTTTGTAGGGAGCAGATCCTTTATATTAATGCTCAAAAGCATCACTTGTTTGACTCAAAATTGTGATCTTCAAGCATCAGGTTGTTGCTTTCTAACTGGCATTTAAAATACAGCCTGTTACCACAGTGATTTTTTTTGTTAACCTGTGTAAATACTTTTTTTTCAGACTACCTGCTCTCTAATAACCATGTGAATTCTATTATTGTCCACAAATTTGACTTTTCTGATGAGGAGATCATGGCATATTACATATCATTTTTGAAAACTCTTTCCCTGAAACTCAATAATCATACTGTACATTTCTTTTATAATGAGGTAAGTAAAATAAGTTGCAGTATAATGATAAGAGGACTTGAGTTAGAAATTGATATGAGTGTGGCACATACTCTGTTTAGTCTCTTGTCTCATAATGTCTTGCTTTTATTTTTATAATGGCCATACCAGTGGTGGTGAATTTGTTTGTGAGGATCTCTGCACAAGCATGGCTTTGTCCTCTTACAACTATAATAAACTAAAAATCTGGAAGTTAGTGTTATATTGGATCATTTCAGTAGTTTTAAAGTCTGCTTCCTTGAGAATTCAACTTGCTTATGCTTTCTTTTCTTGTGCTTTCATAAACAGCATCTTTTCTATTGCATCACTTGGTTCTAAGAGGTTTAGTCAAAGTCCAAAAAGCTGAGTCAAAGGGCAAAGTTGAGCTGGGCTTTTTCTTTCTGCACTCTGCTTTCTGCCAGAAGAGGGCATGAAAGCGCTGGCTATGTGTGCAGCTATCCTGGGAAGCTCTGGTGCTTAAAGCAGCTCATTTTAATGCAGAGCTACACATGCAGCTGAATGTGCATTGTAAAATCATTTTGATTGCTTAAGTAGAAGGTAAAGATACCAAATTAATATAGGGAAAACATAATTTATACAGAATCCCAAGCTATATTCTGTTCATGTTTAATGAATAAATATTTTCTTTCCTCTTGTTGCAGCACACTAATGACTTTGCTTTGTACACTGAAGCTATTAAATTTTTTAACCACCCCGAAAGCATGGTCAGGATTGCTGTTAGGACTATAACCTTAAATGTCTACAAAGGTATGCTTTTTATATATTAAAAAAGGTATGTGTGCAAATCTTGTTTCATTGTAATTTGATCTTCATTTATTTATTTGTGAGGGTTTTCTGTGTGTTTTGTGAGACTGGAAAGCTTAGCATTTTGACAAGTTTCAGATACACATTTTTTACTTTTGTGACAACTATCCCAAACCTGCAGTATGTACTTGTAAATAGTATTATTTTCTCACCAGTGAAACTGGTTTTAAAACAAACCTCAAAAGGTGTCAGGCATACACAAGGAACTTGAGCTTCTCTTCCAAGAGAGGTCAGAATGTGACTGCATTTTAAAATAAGTAAACAAAAACCCCAAAGCCAGAGTGTTTTAAGAATATGAATTATCTTTTACTCATGAAATTGAGCTTTCTGGTGTATGAAGCAGTAACCAACATCACTCCCTTTTGGATTGGAAGTGCATTAAAATAACTGTAGAACTGATAGGTGCTGCAGTCACTCCAGTCTCAAGAGGAGCTGGACCATTCCCAGAGGTGCTCAGTGAAGGCCAGGAGGCTGCAGTCCCCAACTCCTCTGCTGGGCATTCCAGTAGGACATAAGGAAAAAACCTAAAGCTTCACTGTGAGAGTGGTTGAGCACTGCAACAAGTTTTCCATAGAAACTGAGGCTTCTCTGCTGTTGGAGGGCTTCAAAACTCAGCAGGGACCTCAGCAACCTGGCTGAACTTTGAAGTTAGCACTACTTTGAGAATGTCTACTCTAAACCCAATGTCCAAAAGTCACTTCCCCCTAAATTTTTCTAGGGATAAATTTAAGATTTTTAATAAACTGTTCAGTGTTACTCTGTAAAAAAAATTGTTTATTCTGAACTTCTACCTCAGAAATCAGCATGCTCTAAGGTAATATGTATTATGCAATATGCTCATGCAGGATTTCTTGTTCTTTAGTTCATTTTAAGTTAAATTACATGTAGTATTTACACAACTTTCTGTCCGTTAAGAGAAGAAGTGGTTTGACAGTCTTCATAGAAGCATATGTGGTCTTTTTTAAAACAATGAGCTGTTTGCTTTGCAAATGACTGGATAGCCTGCATAGCAAATAGGATCTTTACAGTGTTGGCTGCAACACTTTTTCTTGTATAAGAAATGAGCACTTGGTACTTGCCTTCTACTTCAAGGAACTGTAAATGCAAATATGAGCTCAAAAAAAGAGTAGATGATAGGCTTCATATCCTATTTGTGATATATTTTTGCAGCTAAGTATTTTTATTTTAAAAATTACTTTTCTAGAATTTTCATTGAATGTTGTAGTGATATAATGGTTAGAGTTGAAAAGGCAGAGCTCAGATGTTCAGGTTTGATAATTTTCTGACTACCTGTTTACATATATTCTGCTCTAACTGCTACCCCATATGTTTTAGTTTAGATGCTTTGTGCTTTAGCATTTTAAACCCTTTTAGAGGATGTCACTATCCCAGTTCCTAATCCTGTTAACTGTTGTCTGTTTCTTTTGCCCTTCCTTCACTGATGATTCCCGTGTTCCTTAATGCAGTGTCATGTAAGTCTAACTAGCTTGACTCTCAGCATTACTGCTTTATTCTTGCGCTTCTCTTCTTTTTAATCAATAACGTGCTAAAAACCTTTCTGAATTCCACTAGATTTGTTTATTTTCAGACATCTGTAAATATATCAACATTAGGCTCATTCAAGCCAGATAAGAATTGATGTGACATTTTTGTAGATTTCCATTTCATGCCTAAGATTGTGTCAGGTGTATACCCATATGGAAACTAGCATGTAATCAAATTCAAAAAATATTTTATTATATTTCTTAAAAAGCAATTAAAAATATTGGCAACTGATTTTTCTTTTTAATGATTTCTCTTTAGTGGATAACCAGCCTATGCTGCATTACATTCGAGATAAAACTGCAGTTCCTTATTTCTCCAACCTCGTCTGGTTTATTGGCAGCCATGTGATAGAGCTGGATAACTGCGTGCAGACTGATGAAGAGTAAGCTTTTACAATGCTGTCTGTTGAATGCAGATGCTGTTCCCAGATGTCAGTGGTGTCCTTATTTTGTCTGTAGTAGTCCAGTTAAGTTAGTTTCTAGATATGTTCCCATGTAGACAGTTCAGACTTTTCACTCTTTAAAGTTTTTTAGTGATCCTTCAAGGAAACAGTGCTGTGTGCTTTATCTGTTACTTATCCAATAAAGTATAATAGACATGCTGCTATCCCTACAAGTAAATTAGTGTTTGCACCAAACCTTGTCTTTGTCTTTTTGTTCTGCTAAAAATAGCAGATATCCAGAAGACACAACAGGTATTTTGTGCTTCTCCATCTTATAACCTTTGTCTTTCTAATATCCTTTTTTCTTTGTGTCATCTCATTTGAAGAGTTTTCTGAAAAGATTCTAGGAAAAAGATTTAAACTAGAAAGATGAACTTGATTGTGAGCTGTCAGACCTGACATGACAGTGTAATATTCCACTATCAACTACAGAAATACTTTGTTGATTCAGGTTGTTCTTGATTTGTCTTGCCATCCCCACCTTAGAGTGGCCATGTATTTCTTGCTTTCCTAAAGTGAAGAGGTAGGTGTTAAATGCAACACCTAATTCTTCTTTTTTTTGGAAAAAAAATCTTCTCATTTTTGTAGTTGGCTTGTGAAAACTGGCAATGGAAGCAAAGCTTTGTAAAAACAGGTCTTGTGAAAAATTGGGGCAAAAACTTGATGTATGCATCCTGAAAAAAATACAGGCAACTGTTTAACAGTTGCATTAGTTGACTTCACTGAAACATCTGCTTTGGGCAGTCTACCTGAGCCAGCTGATATGTGGCAGGGATGCACGTTCATTTTTTCCTTAATTTTTAAGACTTTCACAATTAATGATGTATAATTTTTTTTATTTCTGCTCTCTTTTTCAGGCACAGAAATAGGGGCAAACTGAGTGACCTGGTAGCAGAACATCTTGATCATTTGCATTACCTTAATGATATCCTTATCATTAACTGTGAATTTTTAAATGATGTGCTGACAGACCACCTACTTAATAGGCTGTTTCTTCCCCTGTACGTGTATTCATTAGTAAATCAAGACAAGGTAAGCTAGTACCTGCAAACAGTTCATTCTCAAAGATACTGCTTGCTTTCGGTGTGCAGAGTGATTTGGGCAGTAGCTATATGATGTGTGGTTTACATCAAATGGCTTAAATAGGGTGGCTGTAGAGGAAATAGCCTGAAATGCAATTCAAGAGCACAGCCCAGCATTCAAGAGCACACCAAAGAAATGCTGGTTTGGGTGACATGGTGGTTAAAAGCTCACAGTAGTGGAGACCAAGAAGAACTGCAAATTTGGAACAGGGTTTAAATTTCTGTGACACTGGGAGATGTGTGATTTCCTTTTCTGATAAGCAAACTTGTCTTTTGGCAAAAGCAGAAAAAGCAAATTTGCCATGATCTAAAAATCTATCCATGTAGAAAATACAGACTTCTGGGTTTGGTACTCATTTCTTCTATTTGTAGAGAAGCTGTGTTTTAATGTGGTGTAGCTGAATTTATATTTGAAGCATAGCCTTTAAATTAAGTGGTGGTTTCACTAAAACTGGTTTTAATGAAATAGAAGGTTTTTTTTAAACCTGCACAGGTTCCTGCATTCATTTGTCTGTTGTGGGTAATATTTCATGCTATCTGAATAGCTAATTAGCAGTCTTTAATGAATGTTAACTGAGAAGAATTTTTGAACTAATAGTGAAAACCAATGTACTTCTCAGATGCTCACCTGTTTTAGTTACTGAAGTGACTATGAGAGACAGGAATTAATTCCAATTTTTTAACCAAGGAAGCGTGAGGGCTGTGCTTGTTCAGAGTGTCTCCATTTCAAATACTTTACAAGTAGTGAATGAATAAAGAGCTTGATGCTTTCTGAATATTTTGTAGCAGAATGTGGAACAACACAAGTCACATTTTAAATAAAACATTAAGCCATATAAATTCTTTGTACAAATAAGCATTTTTCATAACTTTTTCTGTAGGGTGGAGAGCGTCCAAAAATAAGTCTCCAGGTTTCTCTCTATCTTCTTTCTCAAGTAAGTATTTTAAGTATTTGTCCTGTTTCAGAACAAATTTTACAGTACTCTTGTGATTATAATATAGTGTGTTTTCATCATTTTGGCAAAACCATAAAAGAAAATTGATCAAAAAAATTTTTAAGCTTTCAGTTTTGATTAAGGAAAAGAAGGTGAAACATTTTTGGCAGACAAAGTAGCTTCTTATTTGAATTAATGTATTTTTCTGTGGATCCCATTGCCCAGGGTAACCTTCAGAGCATTTCAAGTTGCGTACACACCCTGAGAAATAAAGTATAATAGACATGCAACGTGCTGGGTCAGAACTTGGTGCAATGGCAGATGAAATTTACCTAGATGCTGTATTGCATTTTGAATCTGCTTAAGCTATGGAAAATCTCAGGTTTGAATTTTCCTCTTTGAAAACCCAAACCCCAAAAACCACCACTACCAAAATCTCACTTTCTCACAATTCACAATATGCATTTCATTATGCCTATGGCTTAAATCTGTAATTAAGTACTTATTTTTACTCATATCGGTTCCACCTCCTTTTCCTTTTGGAACTTGTTTTCAAATTAAAGAGTTCTACAGCAGATTTTTTTGTTTTGTAAAGAAAATTCATCTGTTGTCCCTGTAGTCTTCAGTGCATTTCTGTGGAACTGATTTTTGTAAATTACATTGTCTGAAAATAGTTTTGACTATTTATGAATTATACTTCTTCATAGAATTTATACTTCTTCTTTGATCTTAGAATTTTTCAGTCCTCATTTTATTGTGATCTGGCCCATAATTTCATCTTTTTGCTAGAAGTATGGGGTTTGTTTTTTTCCTAGGAAAATATCATTTGATGCTCCTTAATTCAAGCTAAAAATATTGTGGTGGTGTGAGGGTTATTTACCACAGATAAAACTGTGGGAGCAGCAGCTTCTTTGTAACCAAAGGGATCTGCATCATACAGTTGTGATCTCTTTTAAAGTCTTTGCTTTCACTGGAAGTATGGACAAGGTATCACTTCAGGATTTGTATCTATGTTCTTCATTCTCTTTAAAGAAGAAAATGGAAGTAGTCATAAAGAACTGAGAACAAATTTTGTATATCAGAATGGGATGTGATATAGAAAATGAAGTGACTGTTTCTGTGACTGGCAGACAAACATCTTCTCCTGCCTCTTTTAACCTGGAGTTTGTCTGGGGTGGGGTGGGATCTGCCAGACCTTGCTGGCTGTTTCTGTTCCTGACACCAGGCACATGCTCTAGGCACTACTCTTATATTAGACACAAGTGCTTGAGAGACTGATGCCAACACCTGGAAATGCCCTGCTGGGATTTCTCAGCCACTGTGACAAGGGGAACATGTGCTGTTCTTGAACCAGAACAGGCCTGTGGACAGTCAAGCAACACTTGCTGAGTTGGCAGAAGCTCGAGTGATTTGGAGTTTGTTCAAAGCACTTTTGAAGTGCCTTGTGACTTTAAAGTTTTATGTAGATCACCACTACATGCTAATAATCACTTCCCTTTTGGAGGTCTGGAATGCTTCTGACTTTAATCAGAAAACCTGTGGAGAACATTTAGCTAAATATTTTCAAAGCAGTGATTAGGTTTAATGACTTAGGAATTATTTGGGAATTTTACAGCTAGAACCACTGATAAGGGATCCAGCCTTGATACTCCTGTGAAGAGAATGGATATAAGCTGACAGAAGGCTGTTGCAGCTGGACCTGAGCTGGTCTGTCCAGGAGCCAGTTGTTTGCTGGCCCAGACTTGTAAGCCTTGGCTCAAAATGGAGTAGTCAGTGTAAACACAGAACTCTGGTAAAGCACCAAAGCACTTGTGGTCAAATGCTTCAGTGCTCCAGGCATTATGGTCCTTACTCCTGTGTTCTGCAGCCATTGTGTAGCTGACACTGATTTGCTGCAATTTCAGAGCCAGAAAAGCTGCTTCTGATCCAGCTCAGCCTAGTGCATGGCCTTTAGTCATGAATCACTGCACAGTGATTGTCTGCACAGAACTTTCTGGAGTCTGGCCAATTGTTGGCACACAGGAAGGTATGGGGATGCTGTGCACCATAATCAGTTTGTTGCTTCCAAAAAAAAAAAAATTTCTGGAATGGTTTTAATGAGTTCCTTGCTAGAATATCACACAACTTTCCTTTCAAAGGTGTTGAAGAGAGAGAATTTACACTTCTCAGAAGGAGGAAAGAATATGAAGCATTAGTAAAACTAGGTAGCTTCAAAGGTAGAAAAAGGTCAGATAGCCTTGTCTCCTTTGTTTTAAAGTCAATTTAATGAGCTCTCTGCCATCAGTTGTACTTAAATGTAAACTAAAGATAGCACTTAACAAGGTCTAAAGTATGTTCAGCTAGTGAAATTGTGAAACTGTATTCTATAAATATGTCTGATGTTTTTTCTGCTCTTCTTTCTATAGGTTTTTCTGATTATACATTATGCTCCTTTGGTGAACTCCTTGGCTGAGGTTATACTCAATGGGGACCTCTCAGTGTTTTCTTCTAAGGTTGAGCAAGATATACAGAAAAACTCAGTAAGTCACCAACTGTTTGTATTTTTTTTTAAGACAAAGAAAATTTTTAAAAAACAAAAGCAGGTATCTGGAAACTGGTAAACCAAGATGTTTATGTTTAGGAGATGAGAGCAGCAGCAGACTTTTTGTTGTTGGACCATCATTTTGAGGGGACACTTCTGTAATCCAGTCTTGTGTTCAGTTTTTATCTGCCCTTTGGTAGTGAAGTAAAAATGATTCAGCACAACTTTCCTGTGAAATTTCCTTGTGCAACTTGTAGTAGAAATAAGACCTAAAAAAATACCAGGCTTAAGATTTTCATCTGAGTATTCCTGGTGTTTTAGCAGTAAAACTGATCATCTCTGGAAGCTGTGCATTGATGAGCATGTGAGAAGGGAGCCCAGCCACAGAGAGAGGGGAGAGTGTTACTCTGTCATTGGCCTTCTACCTTCACATTTAACCATGGGGAGATGTTGCTATATGCTAATGCTGTTGTTACTGGTTTTCTAGGTGTCATGTTTTTAATATTTTCCCTTTTGTTGTGGCTTTCACAGTTTGTGTAATGCTTGTTACCTTTTAGAAGCCTATTTTGGGCATGGTAACGAGTAGGGGGGCATGACCTTACTGTAACAGGCTTCTGACTGTAGTTCTGTCCAAAAATTGAATGTGTCCCCTACTGGCTGACTGGCCAGCAGTTGCTGACTGAATGTTTAATTTATAACAAGCAATTGATTGATTGGTTCTTACCTCCTTGCTAGCACTGGCTGTATCTCTGGGAGTTTCAAGGAGGGAGATATGTTTCAACTCCTCCAAGATACATCAACTTTTCCAGATTTCTTCCCACTGGGCATTGGAAACTGTGTGGACTGATCTTAGTTGGTAGCTTTTGGGTTCTGGTGTTTTGTTCTGTTGACCTTGCTATTTAGAATCTAACCTTTTTTAGAAAAAACTATGGTCGAATGATAGAGTTGGCTGATTGCTTTCAGATAAAGCAATCACTTATGATAGGAAATGTCTGACATTCTGCTAACTGCATACTGAATGTTGTGTGTCACTTGTGCAGAAGGAGCTTTGTTGCTAGGAAATTTGTGGCAAGAGGGTGGAGTACCAGTTGTTACAGGAGTGAGATTTTCTTTTCCTGTCATGGTTACTGTACAGAGTTACAAAATGCCTATAGCATGTGTTTGTGTGCTTGCACTTAGGTTAGGAATATTAGGGGTTTCCTATAAACTGCTGTTCATCTCTTAATTTTGTGATACTATTTCGGTTGCTGCTCCTTACTGGCCTTAAAGATGTGTCCTCTTAACATGTAAACTGGGGGTTCTGTTGTACCTGAACAGGTACTAAACAGGAGGGGTGTTGGCCTTCTGCAATGGACCCTTGGAGAAGCTGCCAGAGGTGGAGCTGTGTTCCAGGGAGTGCAGAGCAGTGGCTAAAGGGAAACACTTCCATGGGAGAAACCTTAATTTGTAGTAATTTCAATCATATTGTTCAGTGAGACCATGGAGGGGAAAGCCTAGACTGCCAGAAGCCCGCTGGTGGAGTTGGTTACGTGCAGCAGTGGGGTGCTGTGTCCAGCAGAAGAGCTCCATGGCTTCCAGGGAGGGGAGCCACAGAGGGAGCTGCTCTGCAGGGCTGGTGGGAACTGCTGCTTGGGCTTCCCTGCTGATAGAGCTCAGTGCAGGGGGGCTCAGGTCAGCTGTACAAATGAAGGCACATCACGATCCTTGCAGGGTTATTGCTGTGGTGTTTTCTGTTGCAAAGAAATTGCAGACTTCTATTGAATACTGAAAGCTACTTCAGTAGAATTAAAATTGTTAAATAGAAGTGATGAGCAATTTTTAAAATTTATTTTTAGTCTGAATGTAGAATTTTTTTATTAAATCAGACCCAAATTTATCATTTACTACTTCCTTTGTGTTCTAATTTATCTTGATAACTGTTCTGATATTGTCCTAAGCTTGTTGTTGTGGGGATATCTGTGTATTGTGGTGAACTGCAGCTATTTGTAAACCCTCGCTCTGTACCTATCACTGCTCATCTGTTGTAACTGAGATGTCTTGATATGTTTAAGTTGAAATGTAACTGTCAGTTTCTAACTAGCACATAGTTTCTAAACCCAGAAGTAAGTAGAACCTCATATCTATATTCATCTTTCTAATAAGATAAAGTGGAATGAGATATGGAGTAAGGACTGAGCTCATTATACAGAGTCCTCTTGCTGGGACACTGAGTAAAGAACACTTCACAAAAGCAAGAGCTGAGAAGCATCACAGTTGCTGTGTATAAATGCAAAATACCCTGAGTTATTTAGGGCAGAGAGCAGTGGTAGTTCTCACAAGAGGAGCAAGTGATATTGTTTACTGGAAATCAATTTATGGAAAAAATGACCAGCAGTTGTAACTGGTGATATCTTACGAATTGGCAATAACCTACCCGTGGAGATCTGCTGAACATCACTGGGCAGTAGTGATTGTCCAGGCTCCACTGAACAAGTTCTCCACATCATTCCATATTTTTCCCTGTATTTCTGGTTTTAGGCATCATCAGAAGGAATACAAACCCTTATGTCACAATGAGAGCTGAATATGTATAGGCAGCAGAGTGTATTTAAACTTGCCAGATATCACACTAAGGTTTACCTTACTTCCTGTGAGATCTGTTTTCCTGCATCATTCACATGTGGGCCACTCTACCTAGTGCATGTTTCTTCTTTAACCTACTTTCTCCTTCCCGTAAAAGGTGTTACTGGTATTGCCTTATTTTACCATCACACCTTGCACAAGATAAACCATTATTGAAAATGTGGTTAAAAGACATTTTAAAGATACAAGCTAGCAGTACCTCAACCTGTATAATCAACTTATAAACCAAATGCTATCTAAAATAATTTTAAATCTGATTTTAGAATGTTTTAATGATACAGCCTTGCTGTCTTTATCAGAACAGAATATTTTTGTAGGATTTTTTCTACAGCATTTCTTCTTGGAGCAAACTATGGCTCGGTGTTTACAAGCACATCACTGTTTACTGGTGTCTTGTGGTACTTTGCTCTTGTGGCTGATAGCTCGTGAGAAATGCAAGGTTGTTAAGTACATGCTTTCTCCAAAAAGAAGTAGCTACAAGATTCTAGGAAGCAATGCAGAAGTAAGAAGTGAATGCAGAAAGGGGAAAATGTGTTATGCAAGTTGCATGCTACTTTTCTGGTTTTCCCCTAAATAATAGGACTTAAGGTGCTCTTCCCTTTTCTTATGACTTTTCTGGCCAGAAGCCATCAATAAAGGTAACCTGGTCATTTTATAACCTTCCTGTGTTGCAGTTGGATCACACAAAAAAATGCATCCAAGAGGTTATCGGGGGATATAAGTGTAGTAAATTTTGTATTACAAGGTTTTTTTGGTATTGTAAAATAGTCTTCCCACTATGTGGTTTGTTTCAGTGCCATGTGTAAATTCACTTATGCAATATTTCTGTAAAGCATTTGCAAAATATCAGAAGATTCAGAGAATCATTTTGGCCTTTTAACTTGGAGACAGCTTTTTCCCTGATATTTTCCTAATCTGTTATGTATGGATGTTCCTAACTAGGTGAAGGGAAGGATTTTTTTCAACTTTTTCCCCAGAGTTTCTTTGATGCAGTCATCTTGAGTGCTTATTCTACTGAGTCACCTAAGGCAAAGACTGTAATCAGTTTGGTATTTACTCCAGTCTTACTTCTTTCTCTTGCTTGCCCTTAAGTTTTTAACCCTTTAGGCAGTGTGACCTGAATCTGTTTGAGGTTTTGAGCTCTGGAAAGGTAATGGGGTTTCTGTAACTGTCCTGTTCAGTGCAAACCTGGTAGAAAGCTCCAAACCATGTGTTTCACTTCTCAGTAACAGAGAGGTTTGGCTGATTAGTGCTTATTTTGTACTCTGGTGATCAGCTGGCAGGCAGAGGGGAGCTCAAACAGCACAGCTCAGAAACAAGCTGCAGAATTGTTAAAAACCAAATTTGTTACTCCTCCTGTTTGCAGAGTTTCTTGTAGCATCGTGGTCACTTTCTATAAGAATCAATTGTTCTGTGTTGTTAGGACACATTATTGGAAATACTTCATTTCTTCTGGAAGAAATTTGTTATCTAAATTTATTTTCTTTTTCTATAAATTTATACTTGGGAAAATTAGGTTGTTGGTTTGCCATCTTAGCCTGTGATAACTGTGTAAAACACAAGTAAATTCAGTCTAATAAATGAAGTTGTGTTTTCCAGACTTGATAAGTCAATGTCTGGAGGCCCAAAGAAGGTTAATGACTGTCATTTGTTCCTAGTTGATACAGGAATTAATTTGATATTGAGGGAAGCCTGAGACTCCAAAAATGCACCTAACCCAAAATCTCACAGCATAGAGCATTGGATTTTGTCCTTGCTGCTTTAAGAAAGTCTTTGCACCTTTAAAAGGGTGTATTTATATTAATAGCTGCTGTCAACACACATGTAGGATTTTGCTGCCTTTATCCTTTTTACAAAAGGTGTCTGAATTTTATGTGTAATGTGTCTCACACCTTCCATTTAAAACTTGTGGTGATGAACTGGGTGGTTCTGCACTGTCTTGTCTCAAGAAGGCCTACTTTTTAATGATAGATCTTTGGGGTATGTTCCTTTGGGGGTAGTTGTGCTACTGATGATTTGGTATTAATTTTTTGTATTTTAAAATGGATTTGAGATTTGTGGATAGTGTGCTGATTTACATTTTATATGAACTGAAGTTTCTTTATCAATTACAGTTAAAAATTCTGTGCTGTAACTCGGTGTACACTCTTCAAATTTACAGGCAAAGTCAAGTATCAGATGTTTCATAAAACCCACAGAAACACTTGAGAGGTCTCTTGAAATTAACAAACAGAAAGGGAAAAAGAGGATGCAGAAAAGGCCCAACTATAAAAATGTTGGTGAAGAAGATGAAGAGGAGAGAGGATCTGAAGATAACCAAGATGACCTTGATAAAAGTAGAGGTACAGAAGCAAGTTCAAAGGGTGTAAGAACAAGCACTGAAAATGAAGGTGAGTATTCCAGCAAGAAAAGGGTGCTTACAATTTAGTACTTTTGTTTACTGATGGAGCTCCTGCTGCACTAGGTGAGCACGGGACTATGACATTTGTTTAAGATTTTGGCTGGAATTTTTTCTCATGTTAAGTCAAGCTGTGAAAACATGTACTTCTAATCTCATTAAAGCTATGGAAGTGTGTTCATATCTGCCTGTAGGCCTTGGCCCTTATCACAATGCATGCCTTGCACCTCAGTGTTCATGGCTTGATAAGCAAGCTTGACAGCTTTGTAACTTGTCCTTTTGTGGTAAGGGAGAGCTACTGTAGCCACTTCACCTTTGCAAGATAATTAGCAGTATTTTATGAATATTTCAATGATAAAATTTAACTGGTGTGCTGGAAGTGACAGTACATGATGGAAGATGACATTAAATAGTTCAAAACTGAAAATATCTTTGACTCTTAGATTTTTTTTCACTTGGACTTTTTCTGCATTTTTGTTGTAGCACAAACCTAAGAACTGCTTTTATAGGACGAGTGGTCTTATAGTATATTATAATTGTTTATTTTATGGTTACTAACTTTTAGGAGTATATATAAAGTCCTAGTACTTACATTAAACATAAATTGAGAATTAAACATGAGAAAAATGTGGCAGGATTGCCTGCAAGCAATTGAAAGAAAGGGTGTTATTCTTTGACAATCCTGTCCAAACTTGACTAACTGAGTTTAGATTTAGGTGAACAGTCTTTTTGAGAAGGCTTTTCTTAAATGGTGCCAAATAACTGATGGTATATTTTCCTCCATGATTTGAAGAAAATCTGAAATAATCCACTGTTTGAACTGGTGCATTTAGTTGTAATCTTTGTCCAAATTCCTAAGGAAAGGCAAGATTTGTTTGTTCTGCTGAAATTCAGTGAGTGAGAAGCACTGGGGACCAGGTGTCCTGTTTGCTGCAGTTGTGGAGGCTGTTTACACCCTCAGTGAAACTTGATGTCCACCCATGCCCCAGTCTCACCAGCTTTTTCACAAATCTTTTTTTTTTCAGAAAGAGGTTCTATGGCTTTTCTTCCTGTGGTTTGCGTGGGAAGGGAGCTGACTGTGGTTTATTTGCCAAAATGATATGTATATTTTCTTTAATTATTTTCTTTACATATACATGTTTTGTGTATATGTATACATTTTTTATAGTGCTACATTCCTTAAAGAAATGTAAGCCAGATTCTTGGCTTTACTGGGAAGAAAATTTGCCCACATCTCTCATTAACCTTTCTGAAGTAATAGTTATACCTCTTACATATAGATGCATGAGTTGCATTTAATACCAAACAGAAAATACAGATGAGCTTGTGATAATCTTGTTGAAAATATCAAATTTTGGTGGTATGTTTTGGTTTTTTTAGAAATAGAGATGGTAATCATGGAGAGGTGTAAGCTGTCAGAGTTGTCTATCTCTGCTGTGACAGAACAGAATACAACAGATGAAGAAAAGAGTGCAGCTGCTTCTGGGAGTGACATGACAAACTGGAACAGGTACAAAGGAACTGTAAAAGATGTTGCTAAATTTTTCCTTACCTACCCTCCCCTCCAGTCTTTTGCTTTTCTTAAAGGGATGTTTCAAATCTGCTTCAGTTTAAAATTACAGAGTTTTTTTCTGGAACACGAGTGAATCAATACAAAAGTGAGGTGTAGTCTCTCTACTGCTCAGTTTTGGAAATTATCCTGTTCCTTTTTAGTTTGTGCTTTCCTTTAGGTAGTTGTGATGCATTAAGATGGTAAAGTTAAATTACAGATTATTAACATGACAAAAATAGAATACAAATCTTTCCTTTCTGTAGTTTCCTAAACTTCTCAATTAAGATGGAAGTTTTATTAATTATATTTATAGTTGCATTTGTCCATTTTTGTATGCACCTATAAGGAAACAAGGAAAATTCTTCAGTTCAGGGATGAGTTTGGCAGAATTTTATTAACAGTAGTTATAGGCAAACCCTTGTAACCTTTTACTGTTTCCAGGGTCCATTATTATGTTTTAGGGTTATTGGAAACTTCTACTGGAAATACAGTTTGTAAGTGTTTCTGGGAGCAGAAATTGCCCTGACTTCAAAATTTAAGCTTGGATATAATGAATACCCCTAAGACACCTTCTCTCTAAGGATTTTACATTCCTGTTAATAGAATGTTAAGAAACCAAATGTGCCTGAAACAAAAGTAATTGCAGATGTGTCCATTGGGAAATGCACATGTTTGATAGGATTTAAAATTTATTTTTAAACTTGGGAAATACTGCCTGGTATTCCCAGAATTTCATTCTGTCTCCATTATAGCTTTGTAGTTTAGATTACATTCATTAATAAAGATAACATTTAATTTCATTGTAAAAGTGAAATTGAACCTTGACTTGAACTGGCTTTAAAACACACTGTTCTAGATTATTGATAATTTGACTAAAATATGTGCCAAATGGCTTTTAGAAAGAAATTGGCAGTGAGTGCATGGAATACTAAAGTGACTGGGATGCTCAGGTCTTGAAAAGTGCAGAATGCTTAGAAGTGAGCTGCAAGTGCTTTGGCAAATATCTGCAGTTCAGGCCTCTCTTGATCTGCAGATGTGGTCTCATAGAATTCTGCATTTTTCTAAAAATAAGCAACATCAAAATGCAGAGCTAAAAATAGTTTTAAAATAAGGATATACCTTGTATAGGGCAATTCTGGCCTTTGTTTTATATGTGTTTTTTTTTTTGAAATGTCAGTGAAGATTCTTAAGATATTGTATTATTATGCCAAATATAATATTTGAAACAGCAGCTAAATTTCTCAAGAGACTTGCTTCAGTATGTGTAGTTTGTGTCCTACACTGGTTCGAGTCACTGAGCCTTGTGGATAAGGCGCCATGTGGGAGTAGAAAATCAGGGACCTCTGTGCCCTACTGGAACTGAAGCTTCCACACCTGCAATAATCATTAATGCCTGTGGTGACAGTGGTTCCTAGTGGGTTGCAGTCTTCAGTTGTGGACATACTCACAAGAATAAATAATCTGAGGAACACTTGTATGGCATTTGATCTGCTGCTTCTATCAAGCCCTTAGTAAAAGACTAGTAAAGGAAGCAAATGCTTACAGAGTTAAGAAATGCATTTGAAAATACTTGCCATAGAGCCTTTACTGTGAAAACTGTTTGGTTCTTTTTAAGACAGTCCAATAGTTGTTGAAAAATAAATGGAAAACAGCACAGATGGCAATTTAAAATCTGCAGCTGTAAAAGCTAACTCAAGCTTTTAATTTCCCTTAGCCCTTTCCCTACTGTGAAAAACAAAAGAAAAAGCTTAAGTATTTTAGGTGTTATTTTATTTTGATAGGCCGCACTACTGGAAAGTTTAAGCTTAACGGCATGTTTTAAATTAGCTTCATTTTATGAAATGCTGCACAGGAAAGCTTTTTTCCAAAGCATGTCAAATCCTCATGCTATGTTGTGGCTTCTGTTGCCATTTTCTTAGGCTGAAGTTTTCTGGGTCTGTTGTGTACTTAATCTAAATAGGAACATTGGTGAGGGGGATTCTTGGAAGCTGTTTCAGCCTCAGATTATTGTGGCTGAGACCAATAATGCTGATGAGATGCTGTGAAGTAGCATCTGGAATGAAAATGGTATCTCTTGCTGCTCTGTAATGATTTTTTTTCAAGTTTCATAATATCATGAATCTAATTAGTATGTGGGGGAAAATAATGAAAAATGCATTAGAAATCACAGAAGTAATTTAATACTTTGTAATATTGGTGTTAATGGAACAACTACTGATAGCTCAGCAGCTTCGACCTGGTAAAACTTTGGCTTTAATGAAATGATATTAAATAGTACTTTATAGTTCAGGGTTTCGGTTGTTTAGGGTTTAGGTTGTTTACTGTTCTTTTAATGTATTTTTTTTAATGTCAGGATATTTTTCCTTTCACTGTTAAGTATAGTTTTAACAGATAGGAATAAACCCTTTCCACTCGGGCTTCCACACTGCCATCTCCTGATGACTATGACACTACCCTGACACATCATTTGTTTAGCTGGGCCAGTTGTGAAAATATATTTAGTTTTTGCATGTGCTCTGATCTTGAACTACTGACTGGCAAGCCATCGTAAGACCAGAAGTGAAGCTGCCTTGCCATCAGGCCTGTGCTGATATCAGGTTAATCTCAACCGTATCTGATCTGTCCATATGCCTTCTGGATTACACTGGCTTTTGTTGTCTTTCCAAGGTACAGGTAAAGAAAAGGCAAACTCAGCACTGTTTGTAACTTCCAGTATATGTGTCATAGGTCACAAGTGTTTAAACTCAGCAAAACAAAACCCATCTACAATCCAAAGCTATTTTTTCTCTTCAGATATTCCCTCCTAGTTAATATTTCTTTCCTATAATTGTTGGACAGTAAAACTCTTGTTTTAGAAAAAACCTGGCTTCCTCCAAACTTCTGGTAAAAATGCTTACTTTTAATAATAAGAGCTTTTCAGTTCTGTTTAGCACATGAGTTTTAAAGGAGTCTGTTTTATACAACAGTGATAGCAGCTCCTTAAATTTACTTAGGTATGCACTTAAAGCAAGCTCTGCAATGATTCTGTGTACTTACTGAACAGGCTACAAACAACCCAGTAACTGTTTAAACAAGCAGTTCTTGGGAAAGTATTGTGTAATGAATCCGGTTAAAACTCAGAATTATTGTCAGTATGTAAATACAAAGCATGGCTGTAATCTGAGTACTCTGCAACAGAAACTCTGTAACAGAACTCTTTTGTTACAATGCCTGAAAATGCTCATTAATGTGAATTTGCCTCTTCCATTAGCTACATGTACAATAAGATAGTTACCCATTTTTCTATAGATTTTTTTTTAACAGTTTCTAAATTACTCCTTTCCACAGGCCTTTTCTTGATATGGTCTACAATGCACTGGACTGTCCTGAAGATGATTACTACGCCCTCTTTGTGCTCTGTCTTTTATATGCAATGTCACACAACAAAGGTAAATGGTGTTATGTGGAGGTAACTGCAAGGCCAGGATTGGAAGAACCTCAACAGAGTTGTCTTCTGCTTTATGGGGTTGTTTATTGCTGTTCTTTAGAATGGGACAGGAAGATCCCCACAGTCCATAATTGTGTATTGTTCTAAGAGGTCTCCCAGCAAACCAGCCTTTCCTGAGAAAAAACTTTGATATTTTAGAGCAATATGTTAAAGAAAGATGGGATTAATTTCCTTATATAACAAGTCTGTGAAAATTTTATTTGTGTTGGGGAGGATACTAAACAGGACTATTACAAAATAAAATTCCTATTTAGTTTAAACATATATGAACAGATTACTTAACTACCAAAGCAGAATTTAAAATCAGACTTTGATCTTCTCCCCTTTAGCCATTATGCTGTCCACATGTATGGCTTGACTTTGATTTGATTTAGATGCAAACAAATAATCTGAGAATTTCAGAAACAGCAAAATCAATTGTGTTTCACCAACCACTTTGAGATTTGAGTGTTGCCACCCAGTAGGCTCCATTTAAGGCTGAGAATTTTCAGGGATTCATCAATGTGTTTGGTCTTTGTTGTTCCTCCTTTTCCTTGTCATACAAAGTCAAAACTATCTTGCTTAGTTTTCTATTGCTAATTGTTCTCTTCTGAGAAAACTGCTGTGGTTTATTAAATGCTTGCCTCAGAGCACACTCCTGTTTTCTAATTTGCATTTTTTTCCTTCACCCCCATGAAAGGACTTGACTCAGTCAAGTTGGAGAGAATTCAACTTCCAGCTCAAAATGCTGAAGAGAGAAATTCTTATAATCATGTCCTTGCAGAAGGGCTCATCAGGATAATGAATTATGCTGCACAACCAGGTATTGCTTTCCCAGGGTTTGTTTTTCCTTTCCTTCCAAATTTTTGAAGATAGAAAAAAGCTACTTAGCCTCTTGTCTTTGAGGAGAAAGTGATTGTTCAGCATGCTCTTTGATGAGCAGTATGCAGATATGGTTTGTGAAGGACAACTATTGGCTTTTTCTTGGTTGGTGAGGAACCAGAAACTCTGGATTTGTGCTCAGTAGTTGTTTTTATACTCAGAGCTATACAAGGATCTATTGTCTAAATTCCTACTTTATGCATTTCTGAATAAACAAAAATTGAGATTTTGAGGGGTTTTACATTTATTGATTTCATCCTGAAAATATGATCTGCCTCACCTTTGCTTGTAGAAATTATTTCTGGTGTGAAATAATCTTGAGAACTGTGGTGTGCTTTGCTCATAGCAGTCCTTTATCTGTCAGCTCTAGGTGGTAGCAAATTTTCCCATACTTTTTTTTCACTTCTGAACTGTTCTGCAGAAAACGTGGGGTTTTTTTCTGCCTTTGTTTTTTTGCAAAATGAGGGTTACAATGTTCCATGATCTATTCCATGAAAATACTACTTTTGTTCAAGCCACACCTCTCCTCCTTGCCCTTGTCCCTTAAACTTTTGAATGGGTAGAATTGGATTTCCCCAGAAACTCACACCCTATCAAATTTTTGAATGTCTGTAGAATAAAAATCTGTTTGTTTGACTTGCAAAACTGCTCTAGAGCATATTAACTTGTGCTGATGTGTCAGAGATGAAAAACATGTTTATATATGAGAAGTTTGTACCTGCAGCAGCAGGAAGGAGTGCAAGTGAGGATATGTATTTATTTAAATAAAGGCATGTCTGGGGAGGGAAGTGCTGGGAAAGGATGGAAATGAGGGAATTTTTATTCAACTTGTAACTTCATCCATCCCAAATGTCTGGGATCCTTTTGTAATTTTAGAGTAATTCAGCCTATGCTGCAGATTGATAAAGACAGCAAAACCCAATATTTGGGCTTACTGTTCAAGAGTATTAATCTTTGCCTTCTTGCTGAATGGTTTTGCTTTAAATTTTCTTCTGCTTTAAATTATTCTTCCAGTTTTTTCTTCATAGCTATCAGCATAGTAAGGCAGCGCCAGCATTCATCCTTGTCTGATGGGGCTGTGACAGAGGAGAAACATTTAAGAACATGGAATGATCACAAGAACTGTAACTAAACTGCTACTATTTTGTATGTTGAAATTTTTTCACAGATGGAAAAATTCGTTTGGCGACTTTAGAACTTGGCTGCCTATTGCTGAAGCAGCTTGTGTTTTCCAAAAATGGCAGGATCATAAAAAATGTTCACCTTGATTGTCTTGAGGTGAGTATTTTCTTTCAAATTCCCAATCACTGCATTACTGGTGTCTCAGTCTTGGAGTATAGTTGAATAAATTTGTTTCATTTCTGCTTGCAATCAGCCTTGATGTGAAATTTGAGCTTCTAGAACATATTTGCATTGGTAGCTCTGTGCTGTGAACATCATAACCTATGCTCTGTTCTCATCTCTCTGCTATTTTAACTTTTAACTTCCCCAGCAGTTTTTTGTTTCATTGTCTCTCTGAAACTTTTAGATTATCCATCTCAATAATGTAAAGAAAAGTGCTTTTGAAATAATAAATAATAAACTCAAATAAGCTGCATTTTCATAGGTGCAAGAACTGTATTCTGTCAAATTCTGGGATTAAGGGCATGAATTATTAGACAGTCTGTTCTGTATGAATGTGTGGGTGGGTTTTTTAATGTGACTAATAAGTAAGTGGTGGATGTATTCCCTGAAATGCATTTTCTCATTCCTAGGGTGCAAGGGAGGAAAGTGTTCATCTCCTTCGTCGTTTCTATAAGGTAAATATGCAGAATGCTGTAAGAAAACGTCCTTTATGTATGGGGAATGTCTGCAGCCCAGTCTTTACATAGTGACCAAAGAAGCACCTTTTTAAGATGGAAACTCCAAACGTGTGATAGAGAAGGAAGTGTTTTCTTGGAGAATTCCTCTCCTTTCCAACTTTCCCATCCCACCCTGACCTATGTCACAAAGGGCTGTTGGAATACTCACAGGGTTTGTACTGGAGATCAAATTTATCATTGACAGTAATGTGGAATATGTTTGATTTTGACATTGCTTTTTGTTTGTATCATATCTGAAATGATGATCCAAAGTTTTGTCTAATTTTTTTTTTCTTATTGGAAACCTTTGCAGCTTTTTACTTTTACATGTATGTTGTAAACAATGAAAGAAATTAAATTTTTTAGCCCTAGGCATTAACTTCTATATAAGGAGCAGTAAATCTGTGACAGATTTCAAGTGTCTGAAATATCTTCCTGTTTTTCTTAGAATTCTCTTGAAGGATGTTTGCTCAATGTGGCTTACAAAAAATAAGTAACTTGTGGTGGGTTGACCTTGGCTGCCTGCTAGAGGTCCATCAGCTGCTCTCTCACTGCCCTTCCTCAACAGGATGGAGGGAGAATGGAATATCATGTCAAGATAAAGAACAGGGAGGTCACTTGGCAATTACTGTCTTGGGCAAAACAGTCTCAACTTCACAGAAATTAATTTATTGCCAAGAAAAACAAATTTAGATAGTGAGAAACAAAGACAAATTAAAACACTGCTGTCTCCCCAACTCTCCCTTTTCCCAGGCTCAGCTTCATTCCTGGCTCTTCAGCCTTCTCCCCCTGTGAGTGGTGCAGGGGCAGTGGGAAGTAGGGATTTGGTGTCAGTCCAGAGCAGCTTCTGTCTGTTGTTTCTCCCTCCTCACACCTTCCCCTGCCCCAGTGTGGCTCCTGCAGACTGCAGCTCCTTCAGAGCACATCTGCCCGCTGTAGTGTTGGTACCTGCTCCACCATGGTCCTGCAGGGGCTGCAGAGAAATCTCTGCCTTTGCTAACCGTGTTTTCCCAGAGGTGTGAGCAGTGCTGCTGAAGGGCTCAGCAGTGCCCTGCAGCCCTGGCCTCCCTTCACAGACACTGTACAGAACCAAACCTGACAGAGCCCCAAACAGCAAGGCTCATGGCATGTGCGTGTTCTTTCTTTTGGAAGGGAGAAGAAATCTTTCTGGATATGTTTGAAGATGAATACAGGACTATGACAGTAAGTGAGACCCCTTCTGCCCTGGCAGATCCTCAAACCCAGATACAGCATAGGAATAAGAAAAAGTGCTGATAGCTGCTGAGCACACTGGGGTCTTTATTGCTGGGAGTAGGGTAACAAAATGTGGGTGGTGTTTTTGCCTCTGAGAAGTTGTGTCTGTACTACATAAATCATTTATGTGAAACTTCACAGCTCTTTATTTAATAAAATTCCATTATTTATAAAATTGACTATACAAAAATTGCTTCAGCCTACTAAAGGGGACACTGGATTTATTACTTTTCCCTAAACAATATGAAAATCTTCCTATACCTGTCTGAAGCTCAGCATGATCTCTCTTCAGAGAAAGTTCTTTTTGGAGAGAAAAAGTAATGAGAAACTTCCTTGTGATTGAAGTAACCACAAATTTAAGTCAAAACTTGAAATCAAACCTGGCAGAATTTGGGTTTTAGTATTTGGGAAATACCTTTTCTGTAATCTTCTGGAGTTTTTCCTGTGTTTTATTTGTATGAAAACTTTGGCAGTGTGTCTGGGAACAATGAGAGGTTGCATGTAGTTAAATGGAAGATTGCATGTAAGGCCCTGAAATAAGACACTGTATTAAAAATTCTCAGAATTTTTAAATGCATGACAATGAGTTGTGTTTGAAACTAGAGGCAAATGCTTATTGTTCTGTATATTGACCAGTGCTGAAATATTTCTGTAGATGAAACCTATGAATGTAGAATACTTGATGATGGATGCCTCAATCTTGCTACCCCCAACGGGGACACCTCTGACCGGGATTGATTTTGTGAAGAGGTTGCCTTGTGGAGATGTAGAAAGAACACGAAGAGTGAGTAAGACTGTTTTCCTTCCATCTGCTCATGACAAAATGATGCCAAAATCATTGAGCAGTTCTAGGAATACAAATACTTTTCTTAGAAAACTGCTTGATTGGAATCTTCATAAAATCATAAAAGCTTGCTGAAGACAAATCTGTGTAGAGTATATATAATAATTACCTGCCCCAGTGGAGAGAAATGTTTTCTCTCATTTCTTGTGTCTAGTCAACGCAACGTGTTCTTGCACTGGGGTTTAAGTTTTCAGACCATAGAGAAAGCTACATACAAAGCATTTTGATGACACTCAATATATTGTCAGCTTCTTTTGTGGTCTGCTCTCTCAGTTATATTCCTATAGTAGGAATCTCTGTGGAAGACTGACTGACTTTGTATTGCTCATATTTCTAGACATGGCAAAAAAATTAATTTTACTTGGGAGTTCATCTTGCCAAGGTAATTTGTGATAGAGATTTGAGAATTAAGAGAGAACAAGAAAAATATCTATTTTTGTGGCTGCCACAATCTGTAGAGGTGATACTGACCTGAATGACAACATCCTCATTTCCATTCTTGGTTAATCAGTTCTTGGCCCTTATCTGGGTGTGTCCCGGAAGCCTTGCAGTGTCAGTAAATCTAAGAGATATGGTTCTTTCCTTCAAGAGTACTTCAATATATATAATCCAATTATATAAATGCAAAGAAACTTAGAGAACAGCAATTTCCAAATAATGATTTTGTACAGTAACATATTTCCAGGAATCTTCTGAAAAGGTTTGTTTTCATTGCTTATAAGCCACACAGCTTTTGTTATCACAGCAAGTTGTTGGATAGAATACAGTGAATTATTTTGAAAAGTATTATTCTTAGAAAGCAGAAATGCTTCCTGAAATTCTCGGAGACATTTAACAGAAAGATACTTAGAAATACACATTAGTGGGAAATGACTGTTCCAGGATTTTCATGTGCTAAATAAGGAATAGCTTAACTCCTGTTGGTGGAAATAAATAAATCAATACAAATATTGCTATAGATCGTTTGGGATGAAAGGGTCTCTATCTAGAATGATTCCTTGCTGGTGCTCCTTCCTCAGTCACATTGCACTCAGGGTTTGGTATCTCCTCATTTCCTGTGCTGCTGCCTTGCCCTGGCTAACCTGCCGTGACAAAATGCTGGACTCAGGTATCCCTTGTGACATTGCTGCTGCCACTCAACCTGCTGAGGTTCTAAGGATGGTTTCAAATGGAAAAAGATTTGATTCTAAGCATGCTCTGGCATGATTCAAAAAAGTTCACAAGTTTTATTTCACTAGCAGGGGAACCTTGATTGTATTATGAGTTCTTAACTGTTAGGATCTTACTTCCTTGCTATGGAAAGTCCCTGTAACTGGCAGCTCTTCTCTTTAACAACTTTAGGAGAACCTCTCAAAAATCTCACTTTGTGTGAAGTTTTTGAAGTACTAAGAACTCTTTTTCTTGGGAATGTAATAAGATAGTGGTAGGTTTCCCTGCAAATTACTGTTTCTTTGCACATAGAACATGTATACAGATGAGGAAATCAGCATCATAGTGCATAAACTTTAATGTGGGTAGAAATCCATATTTGTTCCAAGTTAACCAAAAAACCAAAACTCAGCCAAAAAAATTCTAGGCCACGGAACTTTTCTATTGTTTTGTTGAGATCTGATAAAATGTGTTAGGCACAACATATTGATATTGGTAACAAACTGTGGGCTGTCAGTATTGTAGGAAGCACAGCACAGTTTTAATTTCATCTGATGTTCTTGTTCATTTTATTTTTTTTGCAAAGGCTAAAGTTCTAATTTTATTTTCTACTCCTGTACTTTATTCTGCACTAAATGTGATTACATGTTTGGAGATGAGTGTCATTAGTTTTATAGGAAATGAATGTGATAAAAGTTAATGCAGTCTAGGAGGAAGAGGTTTGAGGGGACAGATAAGTGAAAGCTCAGAGATGGTTGCCCTCCAAATTAAAAAAAACTAACAAACCCAAGAAAAACCTTGTTGGGTTTAATATTTGGGTTACCAAAAATGGCAAGATTTTCCTGTTCTTGATTGAATTTGGCAAATATTAAGCCAAATACTGTGAATTCTTCTTGAAGCACTTGGTAGGAAAACTGCTTTATAGTAATCCTGTATAATTTCAGTAAATCCACAATACATTAGAATACAGTCTCCCTAAATGGGAGTGATCATCTCACATTCTAGTGGCTCTGTTCTCATGAATTAAATAGTATTATTATCATTTTTTTTTTAGATACCCTTGGTGTGCTTTTCTCCACATAATGGTGTTGCCCTGTTAAATTTCAGCAGCATCCCAAAGCCATTGCTTTGGGTCATTTCATGGAAGAACCTGATACATGGCTTCCCTCTTCATCCCTGTTCTGCCAGAAATTCCTGGAAGCACTGCCGGTAGAGAGCTCAAACACTCACAGTTCTACTTCACAGGAGCCAGTGTTCTGTTGATTTTTAAAATAGAGGAGTGAAGAGTTTTCCCTTAAAGCACTTTAGATTTGTTTTTCCTAGTACTTCCTGCAATCTGGGAGTTTCTGGGCACTGCAGCTGTTCATGAATTCAATGCTGTTACTGTAAAGCAGCAGTTAATTTACAGTACACCACAGAATTACTGTGTAGGAAACTCTTAAAAAGCAGAACACCAGAAGTAATAAAAAATGATTTTTCATTTGCTGTACTGAAAATGCAGTTCTTGTAGGGAAAGAGGATTATAAATGGTGCCTTTCAAAATGTGGCTAATAAAATGATTGTTCTTTGACACTTGGGTCTTTGCATACCATATGTCATGAATTTGTAAATCAAAACTAGCATATTCATTTCACAGAGCAGCTGATGAAAGTTTCTTGGGACTGTTGCAGCTGTCAGAATGCTTTGCCCTGGTGAAGACCTTCTGAGAATATAAATTAAGTGCCCTGAGAAAGTTACATGTGGCTAGTTTTAGTGAGAACAGCAAATTAAAATGCAGAAATCCCCTCTGTTTCTCTCAACTTGTAGACATGTTAGCTAGACTCGGCCAGAAAAGTTATTACTGTTTTAAGTTCCAAATGTGAGAGTCTCTGAAGTTTGGTTGTGTAGGTGTCTATAGCATAGAAGTATTGCAAATACAATCAGTCTTAAAGTAATGATTAAATAAAAATATTCCAAAATTTTTTTTTGCTTAAACAGCTCCTGTAATTGTTTCCCCATCATTCACAATCTGTGTAAGTGTGCCAGTGAGAAAAAGGCTCTGCTGCTTCTACTTCACTGAAAATAAATGGCAGCTTCTTTCATGTCTTTCTTTTTTCACTAAGTTGGAAATTACATTCTACTTTTTCAATGTAAAGGGTATTAAAATTTTAATTTCAATTTTAAATGTATTAAAAATACTACGGGACAGCAAACTTGGGAGTTGTAAAAGCCAGTATATGCTCGTAAGATTCTGTTAAAATATGTAGTATTGGGTATAAAAATATTCTGATAATATTTTCTTTAATTTCTCAAGGCAATCAGAGTTTTCTTTATGCTCCGTTCACTGTCACTGCACTTGCAAGGTGAGCTGGAAACTCAGTTACCACTCACGAGGGAGGGAGATCTGATAAAGGCAGATGATGTTCTGGATTTGAGTAAGTAGCCCCTCAATTTCCTAAACAGTCTGACACAAAAATTACTGACTTTTTTTCTCCTCCACTGCTTGTTACTGCTGTTCTTACTTAAACTGCCTGAATTGAAGTAGCACGGTGTTGAGGTTCTACTGTGTGTTGTAGCATAAAAATGTATTTTCCAGTTGTAGTCTGTCCAAACAAGAGAGACAGGAGAATGTCAGCTTTTTGGCATAAAGCACACAGGATGCACATGATTGCATAGGTGCCATACCCTGGGAGGAGACTGTGCAGTGGGCAAAGCATGACCTGAGAAATTAGATTTGTGTGTCTTTTTTAAATAGCACTTTGGAGGTGTTGTTGATTTCACAAATTTTCCTCAATCTCTATTAATACAAGGCTTTTAAAATTCTTGGGAACATGAAAATGCTTTCAGTGTTTATGCTTGTTTGTATACAAATCCTTTTAAGAGGGAGTAGAGGTTAAGATGATCCAGTAATGGTTTCAGCTACTGTTTTGATCTGGAAAAATCCCACAAAACTGTATCAAAACAGCTCTTTTTTTCCTTTTGCCTGAACATAATGATGATGTTTTAGGTGAGCTTGATGAGGGAGATTCAGGTTTCTTGTAAAAAGCATTTTTAATATTTTGATGCACATATGTTGAATGCAAACCTTTACAAGGTTGTCACCAGTATATATGAATATATATGAATGTATGAACAGAGTCAGGCAATTCCACAAAAGGTTCATTCCATTGTGCTGGATATGCTGTCACCAGAATTACAGCTGCTGTAACTTTGCAGTGTTTTTCTACTGTCAGTAGTTTTGAAGCAATTACATATTTTGTGATAACTGTCTCACTTAGATTGCCTGTGAGGCTGGAGGTGTTTTCAGTCTTGTTTAGCAGCTCGCTGTGTGAAGTCACTGGCAGCTCAAATTAACAGCCTCAGTGCTTGGTTTCAGGTGGTAACAGGATTCTCTTAGTTTAATGTTTTAAATGCCATGGCCAAGAGGTAAATGAGGATATAGTTAAAGCTGTTATTTCTTTGCTGAAACAGAAAAAAGTAACATTATAATTAAGTTTCTTTGCATACTTGCAGAAAGAGTGAGCAGGCTCTAAAAGGATTCTGTAATCTAAAAAAGATCTCAGAAAAGTTTATGATGGAATAATTGAGGTTGTAAGGAATATCCAGTCTAACCTCCCTGCTCGAACCAGAGTTGGCTAAAAAATGTGTCCAGGACAAGTTGTCATATTTGTGGCAAAGAGAGTAACCCAGAATGTGGTACAGGTGTATAAACCAAGGACACATCCTCTAACTTGAACTAAATGTACGTCATGGGACCAAGGTGGATCCATGGTTGGTTGGTTTCTTGTTTAGTAAAGCTGGATATCATCCCAGAAGGGCTGCCTGCTGTTGGGAAGAGTCCTTCCTGTGAAGTGGGAGGTGCTGCCTTCACTATCTCCAGCCTAATGCTTATCTTGGGCTGCCAGCTGTGCATACAAAGGGCTGAAAGTTTTCTGTAAGAGCTTTTAATGTCTGCAGATAATTTCTGGAATTGGGATGACTGGAAGTTATAAAATCATTAAAGATCAAGCCCCAAGGCAGATCAGGTGCATTTAGACCATATCGAGTAGCTGTTATATTCATAAAAATTTCTTACAATATAGTCTTTTCAGGCAGATATTTTTATAAACACAGGCAACTATTTTCACTGCATTTACATCTTCAGCACTGCAAGCAGTTGAGGTCTATGAACTCTCCTTCCTTGGCTGTATTTCCTAAAACTTGGGTTTTTCTTCAAGAAAGTTCACAGAAATTTTGGATCCAAGTAATGGAAGTGTAGTGTCCAAACTGGTTACAAGTTTCATTTTGCATGAGAAGAAATTAGCCATTGCTGTTAATCTCAGAAGAGGCGCTCCAGTTCTCTGCAGCAGTGTCACGCCAAGAAGCCATTCAGCCTGTGGTTCACTGTAACCAGACCAAATTTGAATAGTACTGAAATTTACTGGGCTTGATATTTTCATCTGAAAGTGGTTGGGTCTCTCTAGCTGTTTCATAGCATAGCTGTAAGTATTCTTATACCAGTTCACTGAAAATGTGTTTAACCACACTTTCTCTTCTGTTTTTGTCATCAAGGATGACAGTTTGACTCTTCAGCAGCTGTGAACTAGAAACAGTCATGTAAATGGACTACATTCAGTTGTGTAGACTCAAAGGATTCCTGTAACAGTTGCCTAGTAAATGACTAACTTTCCTTTCTGTTCTTTTAAAGACTTTTACAGTAATGCTTTTCTTCAAGATGTTGTCAGGTCTAAAATAAAAACTTTCTGTTCTGGAAAGCATTCTGCCCTTTGAGTTCCTGAAGTAGTGCATTTTTGTACCTGGGCAGTTGAATTTGTACAGCAGGTAATTTAACCTAAAAACCTTGCACTAAAAACTTTGTAAATAGTGGTCAAAAACTAGTATTTGAGAACTCCACAACTCTTTGGTGTTGTGGCCTGTTAGTTGACAATCTCCCAAAGAGTCATCAGCCTGACATCTCCTGTTTGAAGGAGTCCAAACCCAAGCACTTCATGTCTTGAGAAGAGCAGGACTGCTCCAGGAATTCAAGTCAACTGAAATAACTATGTTGATGGATTAATTTGGTTAAAGAATAAAAGAGGCAAGAAATAAAGCATACCAAAATAAGAAATACCCAGTTCTGCCTGGTGTCTCAGCTCCTTCTCTAAACAGGAATAAATCCTCCACAGGTTCTTACAGTAATATTTGCCAATCCTTTATGGATTTCTTGATCCTTCCAGGGCTGTGAGAAGGTTAATGCAATCAATCCTTATGTTAACTGAATCATGTCCTGTATTATTGTGTTTATTGATTAAACTTGTTTTCTCAAATTTTAAAAGCTGACAGTAGATTCACACTGGTTAGCAATAATTATCCTCTTAATTGTGTTAGGGTTCTATATTTCATGCCTTTCTTTCCTACCACCCAATGAATTTTGAATGGATCCTGCTGGTAAAGGGTAATTGGTAGATTCACAGAAATGTTAGTTGGCAAGGATCTCTCACTTGTGTTGTGGGGGGTTTTTTGTGGGGAAGAGGAAGTTGGTTTGATTTTTGAAGACTGAAAACCTTTGGTGGTGTAAATTCCACAACGTCTCTGGGTAACCTGCTGTGCAAAAGAGTTTCTTCCACCTCCTGACCATGATTTATGGCTGTTGTCTGTAGTTATATGACGTGCCACTGTGAACAGCTGTACACATCCACTTGTAATTTATCCTGCAGATGTTTCTAGAATGAAAAATGGTGTTAAATGCTTGTTTAGATGTCTGGATGAGTAAATAAATTCTACTGTTTTATAAAGCCTTCACAATATTTTACTTGCTGTAAGTTGTACTAGATGAGAGAGAGGAAAAGACCTGTGTGCATCAAATACATGAATGACAGTATCAGTATGAAGCAAAGGAAAAAGCAACTCTTAGTGGAGTTAGCAGAGCTCTGCTAGGGGTTGGCACTGCCAGTTTAAGGGCTGCTTGGTAGATTTCAGCTGGTGTGAAGAGTGTGATTTAGTCCCTTTCCATTAATAGTCAGTTTGAACTGGAATGGGGCAGTGAGGAAATGGTGGAGAATGTATTTTAGGGTTTGTTGGAGGGGTTCTGGAGTAAGAGAGGCTATGTTCAATATAAGTCCATGAATTATCAAACATTGTCAAAACAATGCTACGATTTACCTGGAGACTGCAAATGATCTTGAAATTGAAGTGTGTCCAAGAGCCAGCATAGGTTTCAGACCTGTAGAAAAGTAGCTTGTGTCAGGAGACAAAGTTTGTAACAAGGTAGAAGTCTTGGCCTGCAGTGGTGTTGGGTCTGGCTGTGGTTGTTAACAAGATTTCTTGAGACTTCATGTAGTGAGAGAAGTCAGCACTGTTGCAATTTCACCCCTGAGATGAAGGGAGTTTTTTTCTGGAAGGTAATGGAGGTGCTAAGAGAAAGCAAGGTCTGTATAGTACCTATCTTATATTTAACTTATATGTTTGAACCACTGTTGTTAAAATCTCTCCTGCCCTTTCTAATGTAACTATGATAGGGAAGTTAAAATATCTGTTAAAAATGTGAACAGAAGCTTTAACCATATGTTGTCAAGGTTGTTATATTTTTATATGCTAACATTTTCTGTTATGTAAAATACCCACACCCCAGAATCCTCAACTTCAGTGTTATGTAACCTTTTCCCTTCCTTCCTTCCTTTAGATAACAGTGATCTGATTGCTTGTACAGTCGTAACAAAGGATGGGGGTCAAGTTCAAAGATTCCTGGCTGTGGATATTTACCAGATGAGTTTGGTTGAACCAGATGTTGCCAGACTTGGATGGGGAGTAGTTAAGTTTGCAGGCCTTCTGCAGGTAAGGGAAGTTTTTTTGAGTGGCCAGCTTTTCTGAGCTGAAAATCCACGTTTTATGTTGGAGAATTACTAATACCAGTGTTAGCTTATATATTTAAGCTCTGTACCATGCTTCCTTGCTTCTTTGTTCTTTTTTCTGCTTCCTGCCTTTTGAAACAATTCTGATTTTCTGAAGTTTAGGTAGGTAACCAGTGACACAATTGCAGATGGGGTGACTTCTTTAACATATGTTGGGCTGTGCTCATTTGAACACTGAAGTCACATCTGTTAGGATTGTGTTCCAAGCACTTTACTCATTAATGAACTCACTTAGAGTTCTGATTTTCCTACACAGGTAGAGAAGGTGACAGGTTGTAATTTCAAAATGATTTTTACTTATCTAGGGAAGTTTTTCTCATTTGTCTCTTTCTTGCCTTAACCATTGCTGTTTGTATTTCCTGAAAATTTGCTGTACTCAAATAACTTAACTCAATCTGTATGAACACTGATTTCTGAAGAAGTAAATCCAGATTGTACACCTTGCAGAGTCTGGTTTGGTTGTATTTTGTTGGGCTTTTTGACACGGAAACTGTCTTAGTAAGAGCTTTAACAGAACATTCTCATAGTATTTTCTTTCAGTGTTAATATTTAATCTGTAGTTTAGAAAAGCTTATTTAACTATTTGCATTGTGCTTCTCTTTAGGATATGCAGGTGACCGGAGTAGAGGATGACAGCAGAGCCCTGAACATCATAATTCACAAGCCTGCCTCCAGCCCTCACTCGAAGCCCTTCCCCATCCTGCAGGCCACGTTCATCTTTGCGGATCACATCCGCTGCATCATCGCCAAGCAGCGCCTGGCCAAGGGCCGCATCCAGGCCCGGCGCACCAAAATGCAGAGAATAGCAGGTGAGTGGTGTCCTGACATGGCTCTGGGAGACAGCACTTGGCTGGCATTGCAAGTCACTCTGTAATGCCAGGCTGAGGCACACTGAGCAGTGGTGGGCCACAAAAGGCTCTAAAACAGGGCTGAGTTTCCAAGGAATAGATTTAGTTTCATATTTATAATTCTGAATTTATAAAGTGGATATGTCACACTTTTAAGCCTTGCTTCATGTAAAAAAATTCAAAGCAAGTTTGAGGATATTACAATCTACTTGATATTAAAAATTTTAGGTTGAATGTAATGCAAAGGCATTTATTTTCCATCTTAAAGCTGATTGTCTCTTTAAATGGCTTTCTGCAGTGTTCAGTTGTAAGTAATGAATTATTTTATTTCTGCAGGGAAAAGCAAAAGGGGTTTTTTATTGTTAATAACTCCTATGGTTTTTTTAGTGCAAGGGGCTTCCCGTAATCCTGGGGGTTTTTTTCTTCTCTACTGAAATTTTGAGGTTTTCCTTAGTGTGAATGTGGTGTGGACAGCAATGTAGAAAAGGTTGCCAGAAGCACTGACTCTTTAGTTTGTCAGTGCATTTGTAACCATAATTAAGAGGCAAATGAAAGCAAGTTATGTTAAAATTTGGTTTAGTCTTAGGTCCTGAGCAAACTATCAATTTTCTTGTCACCTCTTTTTCCTTTTATGTATTTGAGTAACAAAAACTATCAATTGTGATTAAACATAGCTCTCCTGGATCTTCCTGTTCAGCCTTCAACTGAAGTTATGGGTTTTGGACACAGCTCTGGAGCTGCAGCCCAGCACCTCCCATTTAGATTCTATGACCAGTCCCGGCGTGGGAGCAGTGACCCGACCGTGCAGCGCTCTGTCTTTGCATCTGTTGACAAAGTCCCAGGTAAGATTAGCATTCATTAGCAAGCAGGTTTTGCTTTGTGATTTCTGTCTGCAAAAACTGTACTGTAACTTGTACAAGCAGTGAAAAGCTTATTGTGGTGTGTTCCTGAGCACACAACTCCAGAATGAGGCTTAAGGCAAAATTTATTTTGAGAGAAACAAATAATACCTGGGTGTGTATTCTGAGTATGTTGTGAGCAATACTTCCATGGCAGGTTCCCCAGATGTCTTAATACCTTGCCTTCCTTACAAATCAAGTTAGTTTAAATTATGCTTTGCATACTCAGTATTTATGCAACACATCTGGATCTTCCCTGTTCAGCCTTCAGCTGAAGTTACTGGTTTTGGACCCAGCTCTGGAGCTGCAGCCCAGCACCTCCCATTTAGATTCTATGAGCAGTCCCAGTCAGTTGTGTGTATTTCCTCCTTTAATTTGGTTATGAATGTTTTCATGCTGGATTGTGAAAACAGCTGGAATGTTGTGCACTGCCTCATTTCCCTTAGAGTGAGCAAGACAGAAAAGGGCCACAGCTGCTCCTAAAACATTAGCTTGGAACTGGGATTAAAGGAATGATTCTAAATCAATGAGCTCTTTGCTTTTTTATCTCTTTATTGTCTGTTTCACAAATTGACTTCTCTGCAGAAATTCTTTTCCAGATGATGGTTCTCCTTTTGGGTTGAGTCATTTTAAAGGGAAATCTCATACTGCTTGAAAGTACTTAATTGTGCTATATTATACAAAAGATTTCATTACCACTTGCTGCCAGTCATTCCATAGAATTCAGCATTTCTCTTTAAATGTGATTCAGAGTTCAAATGCACAGAATTCAAATTACTTAGAACGCAGATGTTTTACTGCTTTAGAATTGGAGCTCAGTTACCTGAGTCCTGACTGGGGAACAGGAATTATAAAACCAGAGGTATTGTCATTCAGGTGTGTCAAAGACAAGTGTATGTTGTGGGGGAGCCTTATTTGACCAGACTTCCATGGAAAAGGTGTGGTTGTAAAGAGTCCAATGTTACTGTTTCAGCTTTCTCTAAGGAGAGTGCACTTGTGTTCCTAGCTAATGACTTCATCTGCTAATTTGAAGGGGAATACTGGGGATGATGCAACATTGTCGTTTGTTCAAGCAATGACATCCTTTATTTGAATCCAGGAAATGTAGACTTCCACTTGCAGATCCAGAGTATTTTAAAGCTTTTATTTGATACAAAGTGTAAGAAATGAGGCACTCAACTTGAAATATATCAAGTACATCATCTTTGGAATGCATTTTATGAGAGGTAGTAACATAATAAAAATTGATTAATATCCTGTTTTTACAGCTAATTACAAAACCAGCATCAAATACAGGTTTGTTATCTTATCTTTGCTGAGGAATGAATAAGCTTTCTTTGTTCCTAGTAATTTTTATAGGAATCTGTTTGTGCTTATCCCTTAATCAGGCTTGCAATGATTTTTACTTCAAGAGGAGAATTTTGTGCCTTTGAAAAAATTACTGAACAAGTTGCAGTTAAATGGCTTCATGTATGCATTTCTTAACTGTTACAGCTCCAACTGGTGTTTGAGTTCTGCAGATCTTGCACAGTCAGTTAATTTGGTTGTACTTCTAATGCTCAAATTATGCTTTCCCTTGGTGATGATGTCCTTTGTAGATTTAAAGCAGAGCTGTTTTTCTGACACCATTTTTAGAAGACTACTACTTTTATTAGGACCGTCTTGGCTGTCAGTGCTGTACAATCCAGCATGGTTTTTGAGAAATTAACACTCATATCAATGTTTTCATTCCTCCTGCAAGTTTCAGTCTGTGAATTTTGATACAGCTATTCAGTTCCCTAATTCCTATTGTCAATGAATTTAGAATTTTCAAGAACACCCATTGCAGTTGTCTGGTTCAGTTTCTCTCATTGTGCCTACACAAAGCTCTGCATATGTCACTAGAGAGCCTGCAGTTATCTTCTGTGTTCCCTTATTGTTGTCAAACTGGGCTTCATTTTCCTTCATTGTTCCACAGTGCAAAGTTAAAATCTTGGCATCTGGGGAAGGAGGGTGAGGACTGTTATAGCTTGAAACTGGATTTTGTGCAGGACAAGTGCGGGGTGATGAGAATGGCACAGACCATGCTTCAGAACATCCCCCCATGAAAAGTGCAGGGACATGCTGTGATTATCTCCTGATGGACTGGACAGTTGTCAGCTAGGAACAACGTAAGCAAAATCCCTCACTTGATCAATTTTGTCATCATGAAGTCATGGCCATGAGTATACTCCAAGGTCTATTTTAAGTTTCTGACCTTTGCTAGAATGTTAGAACATTTTAGGGATAGTGTAGCTGGCTGGACTGTTCACCATCTCATCTATTAGCTATGTATGAACATACTGTACTTCTGAAGCAATCTGTGTAAATAAAGAACACTGTTTTTAAAGAAACCAGCAGATTTGGTAGGGGCCTTGTGAACAAAGGTCTTCTATTGAAAGTAAATAAATAATGACTTCCTCTTCAAGCCAACTCAATAATTAGTTTCAAGTATCAGCTCTATTCTGAGATTTATATGGCCAGCGTGTCTTAAGGGAAATGTTAACGATTTCCAGCAAAAGGTACATCTAAATATTTTAACAAGTGTGGTTGCTTACCTACTAAGTAAATTTATTTTGAAAAGCAAAAGATTCAAAAATCAATAGATTTCTCTTGCTATTTTATCCAATGTTAATATCTTAGTAGATGATAATAAGGTTTTGAGAGGAAAAAAGTAGGAGAAAAACTTGTTAACATTAGCATGGCAAGAAAGTTATAACCATCTTCATTTTAAAGTCTGAAGGAAAAAAAGTCATCCATAGGTTTGGAACCCTTTGTGTAATATGAACTAACATTCCTGTCATCATCAGATTAACTTCCTAACTGTTATTTTGCTTCCTGTAGCTATGATTAATTCTGCTCACATTTTCTTTGCAGGTATTTCCTATAGGAGTTTCCTGATTAGAATTTTTTTTCTTGGTCAGTAGTCTCCCAGTTACAATATTTTGAATTATTTAGGCTTACCTTTCCTTCCTATCTAAATTAGCTTCTGTTAGCACACTTAAAATTCTTCCTTTGCAGTTGTTTGGGGAGAGAAAATATGTTGAGGTCATTTTGAAGCAAATGCTCCTGTGTAAGGACATGAATCCATGAGTGCTGTTTTGCAGAAGCTTTGGGCTGACAATCCTGCTAGTCAGACCAGTTTTCCCTGTGACAGTCATGGGAGACCTTGTTTACTCTTTTCTGCTGTTCTGGTGAGGGTGGAAGGTTTCTTCTCCCTTGAAGTGCAAACTGTGGATATAGAATTCTTTGGATAGATGCAGCTTTTACCAGCACTGTAAGGGAAGCTAAATATCTTGATGTAAGCTCTTCTGTACCAGGGGCTTTAGGAACTGTTCTTAATTTCATTCACATGAACAGTTGGCTTTGCCTCACTTCTGTGGTCGCAAGTCCACTGGTTGGTTATTCCTTGTTACCCCATCCTAACTGGTATTTCAAACTATGAACTGTGTATGAAAAGTCTAATGTACATTTTCTGTGATTAAAAACTATAGCACTCAGGGCCAGTGACACATGTGGAAGTCTTTCACATTTGAGGTGGTTCAGTTTGTGGTTAACTTTTTGCAGACTGTCAGGCGTCACTGTGTAAACTCAGTTTAACTTACCTAAATGATTGTTGATCGATCAGTTTGGTTTCTGAAATAAAATGCATGGATTTATTTACATTTATAGGACAATTAGCTCCTTACCAAATAATTTGTTTTTCACTGAAAGAGATCTCTCCTGCCTTGATAGTGATTTAGTTCTTTCAAGTGGTGTTCATCTTGAACATAATGAATGTAATTTAACTTGGTAAAATGACATGTAGAAACCTATCTAAAGCTATACTGCAGTGCTACAGAAATTCAGGTGGCATTGTGTTTCTGCAAGTGGTTTTGAGTCTAATTCTTGGGTAAGCGTGGGAGGTAGAATGTAGGAGGTGGGACTACAGATCAAGTCAGATTATTAACAGGACAGATGTTTGTGAGCTTTCTTCTGTGCTTTCATCACTGTTGTTTTCACTTGTAGCACAGCCTGTCAGTGTGTTGCTGCTAACAGCATTTTCCTGACTTGGCATATCTATGTTTCAAAGCTTTCAGAGCTTCTTGTAACATGTCCGTTTAAGCTGAGTTTTGGGTGGCTGCATCCTCTATGGCACCAGCACCTTCCCTATATAGGAGATTCTCTCTGAGTGAATCATCCATTCACTGCCATGGGAGATTCCCTGTATAAAAGCATAAAGAAGTGTGTGGTGTGTTTTCAGTCTTACCTGATTGTCAGATACTGTCCCTTTCAGTGTTGACTGTTCAGTGAAGGTAGCAACTATTGTTAGGTGTTTTGTAGTCCACATTGTGGGTCCTTCCAGTAATTCACAGGACTTCCAAAAAAACTTCTGCATTAGCACTTTCCCATGGGAGAAAGGGAGGAAAGCTGCAGAAGCAGAAACGTGTACCTCACCTGACCTACAGCCCATGGTGAAGGCACTTCTTTTGCTGTAAGAAGTGCATCAACTTCTGAAAAGCTGCTTGATAGCAAAACCTGAAGAGGTGGCTATAGATGTGTACTTATAGAAGGAGAAAGGAATGAATGCAAGGTGGTTAGGAAAGAAAAGAATGCTACACTGCAGAAATTGATGAAGTATTACACTAGAAGCTAGAAAATTACTCATCTAAGAAGTCTTGTCAGACACTGTATAGACCTTTCTAGTCTTCAGACTGGAAAAAATTTAGTTTGTGAGAGGTTGGATGAAATTCAATGCCAGCATTAGATGCAATTGATTAAAATTTTCTGAAGTTATGTCTAGTAAAAAATGTAGGTCTTCTATCCAAGAGGGTTTTTGTTCGCTTTGGACTTAATTATTTTCCTTATCATGTTACGGTCTGTGACCTCTGAATATATTGACTATATCAAAAATCGAAAAGGTTTGATATGTTTTGACTGTTTGTGCAATCTCTAAGTTTTAAAATGCTTTGAATCCTTTAAACTCTCTTTTCTTATTCATTGATCAGCACTTGTAGCCTGTTTTCAGTAAGGTACATTCAGACTTTTCTGGTTTCCAGGATGAAGGTGAGAGAGGACACATCCTCTGGGTCACTACATGAGGTCGGCATCACCTTGATACAGGATTTGCTTTTACCCTTTCCCAATTTGTTCAACAGCTTAACTCTTTTAAGATTGATATTTAACTTGTAAACTTCACTGTCCTGTTTTGCAGGCTTTGCTGTAGCCCAGTGCATAAATCAGCACAATCCATCCCCACTCTCGTCACCGTCCCCTTCCAGTGGCAGTGGCAGTACAGGGCGCTGTGACTCAGTGACTGCGAGCTCGACATCCACTCCTTCTGCTGCTCAGAGCCCAGCAGGTATTCACTCACCACCTTCAGCCTAGGCACTAAGGGATACAGAGCAGTTCATTGTAAAATTAAGTTGCTGTGTTATTGGATTCAAAGAGTAGGGCTTTATGGTTTTAGATCACTTAATCAACTAAGCCAATTAAAAGTAAATTGTGGTATAAATTGCAGTGATCTCTTCAGCTTTCTGGAACTCTAAATACTTGGCTTCTTTCAGTAGAGACTTTAAGTACTGGTGAAATAATGTCCTGCTTGCCTGACTTCTCTCCTAGCACAAACAGTTTAGAATGTTGAGGAGGGTTTTTTGTCAGTGGTTTGTTTTAACTGAAGTATTGCTTTGAATAAATCTGTAGTGTAAACTGTTAGCCTTCCACCATAGGGGATAAGTTGATTTCCACATGAAGCATCTTTTGTTGAACTGGGTGACATTTGCTTTTGTGTGTTTATCTGATCCTCAGGTTAATTTGTAACAATGGGCCAAATATGAAATATTTGAAAATAATTATTTAGGATGTTAATATTGTGAAGTTTTTGCAATAACACTCTTGTGGCTGAACACCTCCACATTTCAGGAGGCTGTTTCATTGGTGCAGAAGAGGCTGCAATATAAAAAGACTGACAGTGTAACTTTCACAAATGTAGGTTGCATGTGTTTGCATTGGTCAGTGTATTTAGTGGGTATGCTTAAACTGGAACTTCTTGTTGCATTATTCCTTCTTTTTATGTAGTATTTGTAGAGAATCTTGTAACGATGTCTGTTCTGAGTGCAAATTGTGTGAGGCAAAGCCTGAGGCTGGAGACTAGACAAGGGTGCATCCTGAAATGCCTTGATGCTAGAAGTAACCAACTCTACCTCATTTTGGTTATGAAACAATAGAGGTAACTTGATTCTCAAGACCTTTTCAAGCAAGCCCTCATTTTAACGGTCACTTACAATGTTGATCATTCCTTGAGAGGGCTGTTCTGGCTACCCCTTCTAAGACATGCCATTTTGCCTTTATTTGGAAAGCCCATCTATATCTAAAATTTGTTGCAGTCCTACAGGAAATGATGCAAATTTTTTAGGTATTGAGTGTTTTTAGGTTTCACTGAACAGTGTCAGCAGACCAATGTGCATTATATGTTTAAAGCGAGTCTCCCTGCAAGAAGTACTGCTGGAAAGGGTAATAAAAAGGTGCTGATGAAATTAAAGAACAATAAATATTTCAAGCATTCTAGCAGCCAGACTCTAGATTAAAAAGCATCTATTACCTTAAGAGACTAACATATAGTCAAAATAGTCCTGCAATATGTGTAGTTTCAGAATAAAATTTGGAATGGTTGTTTATATACCATCTGTTCAAAAATTTATTTTCTCTGTTGGCAAGTGATTGCTGTTACCCCATCTCTCCATGGCCCAGATAATATGTAGTCATTGCACAGAGAAGTGCTGTCATTTGTCAGAACTCTCAGGCTGGATTGGCACTACAAGAAAACATGAATTTGATGACATGTTTCTCCTTAGCAGTGTAGAAAGGCTCATGTACAGTGTCCTCTGCTGTATTTGAATCCTCTATGGTCAGAAAGAGAAATGCAGCTACTGGTTCTTACCAAGCGTGGCTAAGAGAAAACTGTGGTAAAGGAAATGAAAATAAACAATCTATATTATTTCTGTAGGTATAAGCAATTCAAGGTAGTTCACAAAAATATCTAGCAAGACTATGCTTTGTTTCAGACTGAGGTCTTTCAAGCACACATAATCTGGCTTCTACTAAAAAATGCATAGATCCAGAACATAAAATTACTCATCAAGTATAAAAAGATAGTGAATTATTGAAGTATAATCACAGACTGTAGTTAACAAAATTGCAGTCTGCTTACACAGCATGTTGGCATTTGTGTAACATAAAATTGTTTGTTTTTCCTGCATTTTAAAAAGCTTGATGACAGGAGGCTGCTCATTGATTTCCCAAAAAAAGGAAAACAAACAACAATAAACACCAAACTCTTCCCTACCCTCCTCACCCCCAAAAATAAAGATAAAAATAATGGAAAAAACAAAACCAGAGGAAAAGTATTTTGGAGTGCTCGGTTTCAGTATGCACTTTGCCAGTTAGGTTGCATGAACTGCCCACCTTGACCTTCATTGTGACTTAATCATAAAGTATGTGCAAAATGTCACGTGTCATGCAGGAAAACTGTCTTTGGGTGTGCTTTGATTTATTTGTTTTGATGTGATGCTCTAGCAAATGTAGCTGTGAGGATCCAGTTCTGGGTCCTACCACTGGGCCCAGTCCCCTTCAGCCAAGGCCAGAGGAAATGAACCTGACAATGTGCAGCAGCTGCTCCAGTCCCAAATCAGCAACTTGCACTAACCTGCTGCAGGGATGACTTTTCTTCTCCTCAGAGGGCAGTTACAGAGAGCAAGACAGTGGCTTTATGTGCAAGAGCAGGTATTTTATTGCAGGATAATGCACAGTTGGTACTGAGGTGCATCCATGTGGCCTAGGGATTTTGCTGGACCATATTTGCTCTGACCTTTAGGACCAAGAATCCCTGCCATGTATGTGGCTGTTCAAAGGACCAGTAGTCATGTCAGACTAAAATGTTGCTATTAGTGTTGGAAGGTGTTTGGTACATAGTTGCAGCATATCTTATGTTTAGTTTCTTTCTAAAAGAATCTCATTAATGCACAGAGACTGTTCCTAAAATCAGACTAAAGCAATAAGCATGCATAAGTCTTGAAAGCTGCTGCCCTGGTCTGTACCAAACTGCTTAGTGTAGTTGCAGGCAATAATAAACACAAGTAGTGGTTTAAAACCTGTGACTGAGTGTCTGATGGTGCCTCAAGCTCCTTATTCCTAGTGAGAATTCTGAACTCCCTGGAGCTAGGTCTTTTGGGAGGTGTGAATGTAGGAAGGGTTTTCCCCAACCCCCAGAGCTCTTTTGACACTTTTTGCCAATCTCAGTGTCCGTTCAGTAGTGTCATCTTGGGATCAGTGTCTCTGCATTAACTGATTGACCAGTTTACTGTGAGTTTTGAGTATTCTCCCTTTTGTAGTACTTACATGTAATTTTGATCTGTAGTGGAAACTTGCCAGGGATGTGGCATGAAAGTTGGGCTCTGTGTGGCATGTGCAGGGGGCTGTTCTGTGGGCTTGTGCATGAACAGAGCTCTGCTGAAGGAGGTGACAGTCCCATGAGCACAGTCTGTGTTATATCAGGTCATGCTGACCACTCAGCTGGGATATGGAAACAGCTGTTGGTATTCACCCACTTCTGTGTAAAACAGTGGTTTTCCCTTAGCTTAACCACTTGAGGACAGTTGAAGCTAAAATGCCTTTCCTCTTCTGCTTCTCAGCAGTGACTTGCATGATGTGAAGTAGCTCCTTTGAGGAGGAAGTAACCAGTCTGTGATGAGCAGCAAGCAGTTACCAAAATCTGTTTTATGTCCCAAGGTAGCGCCTGAATGCTGCTGCCATCTGTCACATTGAACTCTGTCTCATTTCCCATTCCGTTTTGAACGCACACACAAATGTCTGTGCCCCTCTCCGCCCCTCCTTCCCTGCTCCCCTGTTTGTTCTGGCACCTGCTCAAGCTGTTGAGCATGAAAAGCATCCTGGGTTGCTCAGGAGCTTCAGACAAGAAGGCCAGACTAGATAAAGGGGAGATGCCTATCTGGACTTCAAGGAAACTACCTCAACTACCTTCCTTAAGAGCAGCATCTTAAACCACAGCTTTTTGTACTGTGAACTTGTGATTATAGCATCCTAAGTTACAGTCTGTTGACAGATCTAAACTGGTCAGGGTTTGATATATTTGAGATAATACTTGTAAATCTTCACAGAGTTGTTCCAGGAAATAAGACTTGGAACATAGACACCAATTTTTACATAAAACAGTGATAGATGAGAACAAAAAAAAAAGACAAATTGCATGGTAATTCAGAGAAAATGTTACAACATAGAGGATATATTGATGATTAAACAGCAAAAGAGCTTTCAAAAATGTATCACAGGGAAAAGTTATGCTAGTTCAAAGTTTTGTAAAAATAATTTACTTGTTATCACTCATACCTGCATCAAACAGTCCCATAGTGTTGCATCAGTTGCTTTGTCATGAGTGAAATAAAACTCCTGTGATTCCCAAGTTCATTTGCTATCCTACCTAGTAGTTGTCAAGCTGCTTTATGGCACAGATATTTTAAAGGCTGGCAACTCCCCTATTTGCAGTGTTTGGGGATTAAACTTAGCCCTTTACAAGATTATTCTTTAAAATTGAAAAGGCAGAAATCATCCCTTAAAGAAAGCAGAATGCTTAGCAAGACAGAAAAATCAGTGTTGGGTTCTGCAAGTCCTGCTATCAGGCTGGTTTTTTCTTTGTATTTAGTTTTTTTTTTTAATTATCATGTGCTTTTGAAATGTTACTATGCAAAAGGTAGAAATGTTCTCGTTAGGCAGATTTTAATCATCAAGTTTCAGAGCTTAGAATACAGTCATGTCTTGGCTACCTCTACTGGAACTGTACACTTCTTTAAAGAGCTTATTTTCATATATGCCAAGGATTAGATATAGCAGCTCTCTTACTGTAAGTTAGCAGTTTTCCAGAATTATGAATGTATTAATGTCATCTGTGCTGTATTTTATTACTTTTTAAGCTGTCTTAACTTTTAAAAAGCAATTGGCTTCAGTACTTAAGAAAATGTTTACATCAGAGGAGTAGGTAATGAGCTCTTCACAAGGCACTGATCTGTGCCACTTAAGCTGTATTTTGTGCTTCTGGCAGGTATTGATGATAAAAGATCTAAAATAAGTACCAAGAGCTGTCCCTTGTTGCAGAGAACATATTGGATTCCAGTCTGTGAAATTAAATTTCCATTCCAAGGAGAGGGTGATTAATCAAGCTTGGAGAGCTTAGAAGAGCAGTGCCTGCCTTCCTATTGAAACCATCTCTGTCTCTTCCCTCTATAATCAGTAATGTAAATGTGGTTTGACCTCCTGTTCTGTGAAGCTCTAGTAATTTTCTGACTAGGTGAGGAAGTACTTTTGTTCTTAGAAAGTTTCTTTTCTAGGAACTTTCTATGCACCAAGCATCATCATCTGAACTGCTGTTATCTTTTCAAACCCTGTGTTTGGCTTTACCATAAACGAAATGTAAATGCTACTGTTGGGTTTCAGAATAGTAGGGCTGAGTCCTCTGAAGTGTTGTCACCTGCACAGTACTGCACTGCATATAATTCATGGCCAGGGGAAAGGAGAATAATTGTGTCACCAGAATTTGTGGTAAAGAACTTTTCTCAAAATTTCCAATGCAGGTGAGTAGATTGTAATGCAAATAAATACCTGCCAGCCCTCCTTGATGTAAGTGCTGTTGGTATTGCCAGACATAGCCCAAACTTACTAACATTTTCAGATAGGAAGCAAAGCATTAAATTCATATAAACACATTTATTTGTAAAGAATGAATACTTACTTCTTCAGAAGCATTTCCTAAACATTGAAGGCTGTTGGTGTGGTGTCAAGTTGTATTCAAGATACCAGCAGTTACGGGTGTGTCCTTGTCACTTATTCTTGTTGCTGCTCTAACATTTATCCTTTGTCTCCATTCCAGTTTCCCTCCCCTGTGTCATTGTTGAAGGCTCTGTATGATTTCTGGCTGTGTTTCCCTCTAGTAAGGTCTGGCAGGAAAGGACGCCGGCGGGTGTTTAGTCTGTCGGAGGCTGACAGTCACGGTGGACACTGGGTTTAGGCCTTCCAGCAGCAGCTGCAGCAGAAACTCCCGCAATACCCACTCAGGCAGGTTCCTCCATAAGCCTTCACAAGCCCATAATAATCAATAGAACATATTTGCTTTCCATGCTGACAGCAGTGACAGTGAGGTAGGAAACTAAAGAAAGCGTCGTAATAATTGTCTCTACATTTTGTTTTGGGAGAACTGTAAATCAATAATGAGCTGTTTCTGAAAGCCTTGTCTGCAGCTTCTCCCATGTCTCTGGGCACTCGTGCCAAAGGTGGAAATTGTGCTATCAAGCCTCCAGCTTCAAAGCAGCCATGTCTTCATTTGCACAGGGCAGCCCTGGCTGTAGTGAAATTTAGTAAACACAGGCTCCTGAATGGACAGTAATGCAGGTCCTTGGCCAGCAGCAAGAAATCTCTTTATAGCACAGGTCAAATGGACAGGCATTCAGCATATAAGACTGTCCCTGGACTCTGATGGCACAAGCTTAATATTTCTGTGATCATCAGATTCTGGCAGATGACTCTATGGACTGTTTGATTGTCCTTACCTGAGGAGGTGAGGAGGAGGAGCAGATGCAAAAAAATATGGAAATACACTCCATATGACCTTTGTTATGTAATCTGTTTGAACTTGTATCTAATTTTCTTTTCTTTTGTTCCTGTCATGGCATGAAGATACTTTACTCTGCTGATATTTTATACACAACCTTTTTCATCATTCTAGATTTAATTTGCAACTTTTTGCCTAATGTCTTGTAATTTGTTTTTTTGTTATCCTTTCATAGTATGTTCCTGTACAGCTTAGGACACTTTCTCTGTAGATGATGTCTGTTCTTCCCTTTTTCTGTTCTTTTCAAACTTCTTTCACAATAACCCTTCTTAACATAAGTTAATATAACAAGTTGAGTGTTTTAGTTGGGTTTTTTTGCTGTATCAATAATCTTTGTAGTATTAAAAAGTGTTGAAAAGCATGTAAGGCTGTTGAAGGCTCTGCATCCAAAGAGAGCTAATAATACCCCAAAACTTGCAAAATTACACCTTGTTTTCAATAAGTACAATAAGTTTGGAGGTATGGAAGGCTGTTTGTTAGAGCTCAGTATTAAGATCAAAACCATTTTAAGAAACTGACTTCTCTCTCCCTGGTTTTGTTGCAGATTTGGCATATATATTCTGTGCCAGAACACTCTTACCTAAATACATCGAGGCTGGGGAGAGATAAATAGAAATGCTATTTTCTAGTATTAGGTGATAACCTTTTGATGTTTAAGAGCAGAGCATATCTCAGTGACTGGTGGTTTTATCCAGGGAAGAATGACAAATTTTCTTTCTATCCAAAAGTCAAACTGCAAAAAATGTTGGAAGTTTGGGTTTTTTGAAAGCCAGTTATTATTTTTATATATAGTATAAAGGGAAGTTCTAGATAATAAGTAGAGAAATTAATCTGTAAACATATTGGGTACATGAAACTCTTCAGAAGCAAGAGCTTGGTACTTGCTTAAAGAGACATTCATGTGAGCTCTAGACAATGTTCAGAACTCTCCCTCCTCCACCCTTTTGTGTGCTGGGATTTGCTGTCTGTTCATTTTGGCAGTAGTGCCACCCTGGGTTACAGCAATTGGCCACTGTTCCCTGAAATTCAGTGCCACAGTGATGGAAACCAGGCTGGCAGTGACTGAAGACATCCTGAGAGGAGAGAGACTGGCTTCTAGCAATATAAAAAACAGCTGGAGGGAAGCAGAGGAGAGCTCTGATCTTGTATTCTCTACAAATGCTGCCACTGAAATACTGGGCAGCATACTCTGCTTACAGTTTTTGATATTTTTATGTATCTTATGTTTTTTGAGACTTTTGTGTAGAAAGTTTGGACTTGTTAACTCCAGATACTTTTTTTATGAAGACTTTTTCCAAGTACTTTTTATTTGGCATTAAGATGAGAGTCACTTCAGCATTAACTTATAACCTACCTGGAAGGATTTAAGGACCAAAACACGCAGCATAACAAAAGTATATAATGTCTTTCATCATTTCAGTAAATGCTAGTATTAAGGAAAGTTGATATTCTATTGGGAGAGGGGAAGGAATGATTTAAGAAATTAAATGTGGATTCAGAAGTTAAATAGAAATGTACTGTATGCAACATTCTGAGCAGAATGCCATTGGTTGATAATACTTTTCTTACCAGAATGCCTCAGGTTTCTGAATCCTGAATTTGGGTGACTCTTCATGCTGTAGTACAAGTAAGATTAAAAAGTTATCTTGACAAAGAACATTTGATATCATTTTAAGATTGTATAGGTTGAAAAAGCAGAAACTCACTGTTCTGTGCATACTGAAATGTTAGTGTTTAGCTTGGAATTTAGAGAAATGAGCCTGTATTTCATTGTTCTAGCAGTTCATTTTCCATGTGATTCTTGCATCACTTCCTCTGTTTTCTGTTGCTACATTCTCACTAAAGCTTCTTGACAGATGAAGAATCTGCAGGGTTACTTTGAGTCTGTCCTTATAGTTCAAAAATAACCACTGATGTCTCTTTTATTTAATAGTAGACTTTTTTACCATCTATAAATCTTGTTTTTATCAAAGCAAGAAGCTTTAGCGACCAATTCAGCAAAAAGTACGTGTGAGTGGTTTCTGGAGTGAGAATTCACCATTGTTTGAGTTATCTTACCAGAAAGGTAAAAAAAATCAGTAATTTTCATGTTATCCACTGATACCTTACTGATACCCATTCCATTCTCTATTTTGCTTTTTTTTTTTTTTTTCCCCTTTGTCTTATGTTCATGCTTTCTGCTCTTTTCCAGGACTAATTGGAATCATAATGAAACGGAAATATTTTTAAGGTCACTGTGTATTAAAACCATAACTTAATTCTTAGCTTCTGTATTCACTACATTGCCTTGTAAGCTTTTCTGCAGATTCCTGTACACTTGAACACATGCTGTTTCTTACAAAAGCTTTAAAACTGGTCTGTCTTGAAGCTGGATACCTGTTACTTTAATGGCATCTATTATTGTAGTCTGAAAAGAAAAAAACCTGATTTTTCTGGGCACACTTGATCATCTAAGGCTGTATCACCTCATCCTGTCCATTCGCTCTCCATCCTGAGCCAAACAAATAGCTTGCTTGACCGTTCACTAGGATTTTTAGGGGGAAAGGACAGCACAAATAGCTATTAATGTTGGAGGGTTTTTTCATAAAGTAGGAGGTGCAGCAGCATATCAGTTTTCTGTAGCATTTATGTTTATTTTGTTTTGAGTGTTGGATGCTCCTTGCTTAGGAGGACAAGACCCCCATGTCTCAGAAGGCTGTGTGAAGCAGCACCTTTCAGTTGCAGTAAGAAAATGATCCTCCTTCCTCTTCTGCCATAATTCTGCTTTTTGTGGTTGAGGTGTCACTTAAATGTGAATCTGGAGGATGAATTGAGAGAATGACTTTCAAATTTTTGTAAGAAACAGGCCACCTTTTGGGAAAGCTGGCTGTAGAGTGGTTCTTTAGTTTTTTATTTCATTTCTTAAGATCTTCCTGGTAAGGGGTAGCGGGTTCATTTTAGTTCATACTAAATACTGGAGAGGTTTTCTTTCCCTCAACTTGCTCTCTCTAAGAATATTTCTAATATTGATACATATTCTAATACTAAATGGTTCCTAATTAGAACATAATCCTACTGGCATTTTAGTTTATGCCTTTATAATATTTTGGTTTATTTCTAATTACTAAAATGTGGATGGGTAAGCACAGTGCTTCACAGAACTGTATTTTCTACCCAGTTATTCCTGAATAATGGTGTACTGTTAGGCTTAATGTGCATACTGCCTTGAGTATTGATTGTTCTTGGTGTTTTCTTTTCTCAGATGATGCTTCAGCTCCAGAGCAGCCTCTGACAGCCAGTTCTGGTCAGACGATGTTGGCTGATGAAACTCTTTCAGCTGTTTCCAAGTCCAGCAGAAATGCTGTAAAACCCAGTGACACAGAAACAGCCAACCTGTCTCCCAGCCTGATTCCTGCACAGCAGCCCACCATATCCTTACTCACAGATGACAGCACGGACACGCTGAGCGTGGAGTCGCTCACACTGGTGCCACCAGTGGATCCACACAGCATCCGAACATTCAGCTCCATCCCTCAGGCCTCTTTGCAGCCTGAAGTTGAGGTTGACAAGGTGAAAGAGGTAGAGGAACAAAGTTCTGACTAAAGCCACCATGCAGACTGTAATAAACAGTGAAGAAAGTGCAACCAAATTGTGATTTCTTTTTTCCCTCTGGGAGTGCAGATACTTCTGGAGGCCTGAGACCGCCTCAGGTCCACCTGAAGGGACCAAGTGGTGACAGAGAATGTCAGCAGTTTTTAGAGCCAACATCAGATACTCAGCATATCTGAACTGGGGACGAGAGAAAGAATCAATCCAGATTCACAAGTTTGGGTTTTTCCTACCAATTTCTGTTATACAAGAGTATGAACGTGTTTCAGAGGACCTACTGCCTTTCTAATAGGAACTAATTAATTGTAAAAGGTCTACAGTATTATGGCAAAGCGAAGAGACTTTTGGATACCCAACTTCATGGTACTGCATTGTTACATCTCTGAAACAGGAGACATGCCATTGACCAGAAAAAAATTATATATTATAGGACAGAGGTAAAACTTCCATTTGAGTCAGGGTGTATTTTTTCAGTTTGGTATTTGGTTTGGGGTTTTATTTGTGGAAGAGGGTTTTGGGGTTTTATTTTTTTTTTTGGTTGTTTGTTTGGTTTTTTTTTTTTTGATCCTAATCTTGTTCATCTTTTGAGGTCTGCACAATACCAGCAGGCTTGGCCACATTCAGTATTGTCTTTGTAGGACTTGCCTTGAGTATTGATTGTTCTTGGTGTTTTCTTTTCTCAGATGATGCTTCAGCTCCAGAGCAGCCTCTGACAGCCAGTTCTGGTCAGACGATGTTGGCTGATGAAACTCTTTCAGCTGTTTCCAAGTCCAGCAGAAATGCTGTAAAACCCAGTGACACAGAAACAGCCAACCTGTCTCCCAGCCTGATTCCTGCACAGCAGCCCACCATATCCTTACTCACAGATGACAGCACGGACACGCTGAGCGTGGAGTCGCTCACACTGGTGCCACCAGTGGATCCACACAGCATCCGAACATTCAGCTCCATCCCTCAGGCCTCTTTGCAGCCTGAAGTTGAGGTTGACAAGGTGAAAGAGGTAGAGGAACAAAGTTCTGACTAAAGCCACCATGCAGACTGTAATAAACAGTGAAGAAAGTGCAACCAAATTGTGATTTCTTTTTTCCCTCTGGGAGTGCAGATACTTCTGGAGGCCTGAGACCGCCTCAGGTCCACCTGAAGGGACCAAGTGGTGACAGAGAATGTCAGCAGTTTTTAGAGCCAACATCAGATACTCAGCATATCTGAACTGGGGACGAGAGAAAGAATCAATCCAGATTCACAAGTTTGGGTTTTTCCTACCAATTTCTGTTATACAAGAGTATGAACGTGTTTCAGAGGACCTACTGCCTTTCTAATAGGAACTAATTAATTGTAAAAGGTCTACAGTATTATGGCAAAGCGAAGAGACTTTTGGATACCAACCTCATGGTACTGCATTGTTACATCTCTGAAACAGGAGACATGCCATTGACCAGAAAAAAATTATATATTATAGGACAGAGGTAAAACTTCCATTTGAGTCAGGGTGTATTTTTTCAGTTTGGTATTTGGTTTGGGGTTTTATTTGTGGAAGAGGGGTTTTGGGGTTTTATTTGGTTTTTTTTGGTTGTTTGTTTGGTTTTTTTTTTTTGATCCTAATCTTGTTCATCTTTTGGAGGTCTGCACAATACCAGCAGGCTTGGCCACATTCAGTATTGTCTTTGTAGGACTCCAGACTTAAATGTTATGTTTTCCATATGTAATATTTATTTCAAGGTTTGATTCAAAGTTAAAACACAATGCTTGTTCAAATTAACATAAGGGATTTTGAGACTACTTTAGTCTTTGCTTAGATGCCTAGAGAGGAATGTAAAATATTGTACAAGATTGCTATAGCTTGTTTGTTCACTTCTGACAGTCAAATTGCTACACATCTGAGGAATGGTGATATCCCTGCAACTGAAAGACAACTTCAAGATGCAGACAAGAAGCAGTTTTACTCTAAAGAGGTTTTTCAAATTTTTTATAGTCCTATAGGAGGAAGGTCACCATATCTAACTGATAATTCCTTTGCAAGTCTGATCTCAAAAGGTATTGTTTAGGTTTTTTTTTCTGTCTGGGATAGTATCTAAGTTAAACAACATCAAACATACATAAAAGTGATTCTGAGTTAACATTACTTCCTAGATCCTGACACCAAGTTGACAGAAAAGGGAAAGATGTTTCTTAAAGGTTGGAATGTTCTTTGCTGATTTAACAGGAAAGGAATTTAAGATTTTTCATCATTTCATCATTTCCAAGTAAGTTAAGTTAATAGTGAAATGAGTAGCTTGTCATTGCTGTTCTGTTCTTAACACTGAGTTGGCAATTCCTCAGAGGAGGGCTGCTGTGTACTTGGTATTGATTTCAGTCACCACTGCACTCTACTGGCATTGAGTTCTTACCAAATGGGTGAATCTGCAAAGTTTTTACTCTTCCCAGTTGCTTATTGTACCTCTTTCTGGCTCTCATAGGGAACACTTAAAGTGATTTTTCAGTGGGGTGGGGGTGTGTGTGTATATATATATATATATATATACACACACACACATATTTGACATTGACTAATTCACAGGTACCACTTTTTCTCACTTTTTCTGTCTTCTTCACATAATAATTGAATCTTTGCCAACTGGATATATGAGGTGTCTGCTACTGAATGCTAGTAATTTTTTCCCCATTAACTTTTTCATGCAGTTTTGATTTCTAATTTTCTGTGACTTCTTCTTTATCTCAAATTGAATTAAGTGATACTCTGACCTTTCAGGAGTGGCCCAAACTCTCAATGAACTCAGAGTTAGATGTCCTCAGCACTGCAGTGGATTTTGTGTGAAAATCTGGCGTTACTGGAATAAGAGCCTGCTTTTTGGGTTTTTTGTCTCATGCTTAAGATGAATTTGGACTCATGCAGTCACTGTTGCAGCTAAAGTGCATGTACCTGAACAGCCTAGACACATCAGTAGCAATCTGGGCACAAGAACCACATGAATTTTTATTAGCTGAACTGATTGAAGTCTAGACTTTCTCTAAAATGGTGCAGCATTACACTGTAGCCTCAGTAATATTCTGAAGACCATTATAAAAATGCTTCACTTAATTAGAAAGCATTTTATGTTAGTTATTAACCTTAGATTCTTGACCTAGATTACAGAAAATATCACTGTGCAGGCTGAGTTGCCTTAAATAGAAGTAATTTTAGACTGGGAAATCCTGATCTTAATTTATCTCAGTTCAAATTCAGTTCTAGCAAGGTTAGACCCATGCACAAGGAGTCTCTTCAATGCAAATGAATAATCTCACCCCGAGTTGTACTGCACTAGAAATGGGGCAAAGGGAAAGAAAGGTGACTTTGTACTTTTTATTACCTTTGAGTGGCTTTTAAATCTCATAATCACTTGTCTAGTGAGAGCTTCACAGGAAATGACTTAGATACTGTTATTAGGAAAATAGAAGAATAGGTCTGCTGTTAATTTGTGATTACTTCAAGCAATCCAGGAATTCTGTAATTGCCCTGGAATTGTAATTTCACTAGCAGTAAAATAAACTTTATGCTTGAAGACGTTGGTAACCTGTCAGAAAGGCAGGTGAAACTGAGTGTGTAAGGATGAAGCCACTTCCTAAGAGTAAACACTTCCCTGCTGTGCTGCTGTCCCTCTGGGGTGCTGCTGTCCCTCTGGGGTGCTGCTGTCCCTCTGGGGTGCTGCTGTCCCTCTGGGGTGCTGCTGTCCCTCTGGGGTGCTGCTGTCACTCCTGCAGGAGTCAGGGAGCTGCAGAACAGCCTCAGGAGCAGGGGCACTGACCACCAGGGAACAGTCATCAGAAAACCCCCACCAAACTAAACATTCTGCTCTTGTCTCCAGTAACCAGCTGAAGTGAAACTTGCATTTAAAAGAGCATTGCCCAGGCAGGCAGCTGCTGTGTGGGAAAAGAAATGGTTTAGTCGTGTAGCTGGATCAGAGATCTGCAGAGACATCAGCTGGGGGCAGGGAGATCAAGGCCTTTTGCCTCCAAGGTAATTGGTCTCCTTCTTTCAGACAGCCTAATGTAGCCATCTAAATATATGTTGAAAATTGTCTTCTTAACTGCTACTGTCCTTCTTGAAAGAGTTTTTTGGTGTGTCCCTGGTTCACCACACTGACCTGCCTTAAGATATCACTCACCTGGGCACTGCTCTTCTATAATCTAGCAATCTTTGGAGAAGCTCTCCTGTGCTTGCCTGTTGTGTTTCTCTTGACCTTTCCCAGCATTTGCAGCATGAATTAGAAACAAATAGAATAACTCTTCCCATGTCCTATTGGATTCTGAAAAGCAGAGGGTGATCCAAGCAGGGTGGGATGTTTTTAGGGGTTGGGAGGGGAGTAGTTCTTGGGGGTTTTTCTGCTGCTCAATACTTGAGCAGCAACAAAGACATAGGAGATGCAGTTCTTGACTGAGTCTCAAACAGAGGGTTCTTTCATATGGAAGCATATTTTTATATTACATTTGTACAGAATTTTCCCTATTTTGATCTCCCAGCATTTTTAGATTTGCACGTTGCTCTGTTTTGATTTATTTTGCAAGGTGCTATAAAATATATATTTTGTGTTTGTTAATGTATTATAAATGTAAAGCTAAATTTTGGTTGTCTAATAAATGTGCACTGTGGTGGTATCTGGTTTATTGTTTTGTTAACTTGAATTGATTGGTTCTTAATATGAAAAGGAAAAACTTGTCATTGTTGGGGCTGTCTTGTTAGCATAAATAAATATGTGGAGTGCATTTATTTTAAAAGTAACTAAAAATGGCTTAAGCAGGTAATGACTAAGAATACTTGATAACAAACGTTAAGGTCCAGACTAGTTCACAGGATTCTTTTAAGATCATAATCTGAAATTCATGAGATTTTTTTAAATCTTGTTTCCCATTACTTTTGGTTATGGATACTCATACTAAAGTGAGTTTAAGACACACAGTAATTGCAATCTGATAGGATGTATTAGAATATCTGAGGGTTAGTGTTTGGCTGTATTTAAAGACTAACTGTGGCAAAAGTATTTACAATGAACATGAAGATAATTTTTTTAAAGATTGAGAATAGATTCAAGTGTGCAAAATTATAGACTATTACAATGTTTAGGAGCTTTGTTTTTCCCAGGGGCAGCGCTAACTATACATTGTCACAACTTCAGGAAACCCTCTGGAAGCATTACAAACTTTAGAAGGTAATTTTAGGCATCTCCACTTGTAAATAGCTGTGTTGATATTTTTGTTACAAACTTTTTCCTTCATTTTTTGCTGCTTTGTAAGTTTGATTGTTTTCAGTGCAAAGAGGTAGAAATGTATTTTTCTAGATGAATGAATGTACCTGGGATTGGAACACTACAAAAATATGTAATGAACATGGACTGTCGTCCTATAAAATATATTTCAGTAAAGTTTTCTGAAATGTAGTTCATTTGAGGAAAAAAAGTCCTGAACATGCACTTGCATTTACATGGAAAAAAGCCCAAACATGGTGTGAATTGAATTCTGAAATGTCTTTCTACAGGCAATAAGTATTAATTATTTAATGTAAGTTATGTTAGACACTTGGAGTAAATGTGGTATCTTATGTTAATTTAAAGAACAATGTAACTAAGCATCTGGGAAGGGAGTGAAATTAGAAAATACTGGTGTATGTTTCTGAAATCCAGACTTCTGAGTCTGTATTTGCTGGCATTGAAAATTTGTCATTGCTATTGAAAACGTGGACAAGAACAAGGAACAGACCTTCCTTTGTAAATGGAACTTGGCAATAAAAATGGTGTTACTAAGAAAACCTCTTCCCTTTCATGTGCTGCTGCATGCATTTGATGCACAAGGACATCCACAAGCAGTGAAAGGCAAAATTTGCAGAACCTTTTATTTAGAAGAATGTTGTGCATTTGTGACTGTTAGGCACTTTCATCTTTAATTTGCACTGTGTATGCAGGAAAGACATAGCAGGAGGGGGAGCAGAAACAGGCCTGGAAGGGTGATGGAAGGTAGATGAGACCAAGGGTTAAGAGGGCCTAGGCAACATTGAAAATATCTGTGAACCACTTTGAAAGTTCCTGTCATGTGTGATTGCTTCCCCAAATACATGCATTCACCCTCTGCCTCCTTCTCTGGTGCATGTTGCCAGTTCAGTATATGGATTAAATCCAACCAAGTTATTAATTAGGTTCTTGTTAATTAGCCTCTACATCTATAGGAATTCATCATAGTCAATATGCATTCCTTGGGAAATGTTATTTCTCAAAATAGTCATTGCTTCAGAAGCTTTCTTTGGAAGAAATTCAATTATATTGTACATCAGGTAAGCAAGCTAGGCATTAGAGAGAGAGTAAATCACAGTAGTGTCTCCTAAGATACCGATATTAAATCATGGTGTGGAAAATGACCTAAAATCTGCTCACGGCAGCCAAACTTCCTGAATTTTGCCGGTAATACTGCTTTAAGGATGCCAGTTTGTAGCCAGGAAGGTCCCTTCTTCATGTTTGAAACTGCTTTGTGGTTCCTGTATCCTGATGTTTCAGAACTCTTGCAGCCTTTTGTCATTTTTCCTGTGTCTCTACTAAACCTTTCTAGACTCTAAGCCTCTCTAGAGTCAGATTGAGCCTCTTGACCTGAGTTAATAATGATCAGAGAGGGAATGAAAGCACAGCCTCCAAACCTCTTCTCATGCTGACTGGGTTGAAAATTACCAGAAATGCACTGCTGCATTAGTCCACTGTTTTCTTAGTCCCCAGAAACATCTAAGAGTAGCAACTTGAACCGTCCTATAGTGGGTAAATCCACATCTTTATCAGCAAGATCATTTCAGCATAGTGATAAAAATAAGTGAAACTCTGTCAATACATATGTCTTTTGTCAAAGTAACTCTTGGCTAAATAAAGCTACAGCATTTGGAGATTATCTCTTTGTTCTTTGACACTTAACCTGTATTTCCATGTCAAGGAGGAAGTTTTTTGTGACTTCATGGATGCAGCTGTTGGGGCAGAAGAAACAGCATTTCTATTCTGTTGTGTTAGAGTTTATATGAAGACAAAAGCTGTCTTGGTACTTCCTGGTGATCTTGAATATGTGCTGCATACAACTGGCAATGAGAGATGGCTGTTTATATGAATGTGTTCCCTGAAAATTCTGATTGAATTTTAAACTCATACATTTAATCTCTCATATAAGGAGAAGCAGAGGGAGTTGCAGCACCTGGAGTTGCAAATTTCCAGTAGAAAAATTGGAAGAAAGGTTTCAGACAAATGTTCACACACAGTATGGCAGGTGAGCTGATGGAGAGTAAGGCAGTCTGGTTGGGTGGTGCTCGGTTGTGTGTCTGTGTAGGGGGATAGAATATAAGAAAATTAAGATAGTGTAGAAAGTAATCTCACCCCTGAGGAGTTACAGCTGGGCAAATTATCAAAGATTAGGAAGAGGCCTGACTTTAACAGGCAAGCTGTAAGCAAGGAGAAGAAGATGCTATAAAAGAGTGGGTGGCCCCTTGAGAAGGGAACTGGAGTCACTTGGCTGCTTTGTAAAGAAGGAAGAGTCAGTGCTCTGAGGAGCTGCCCATGAGAAACACCAAGAAGGTATGGAACCTTTGTGATAAGGAGACAGCAGTATGGAACCCTGCAATACGATGACAACACGTCTGCTGTTGGCTGAAGGATTTTACCATCAGCTTATCTGCAAATATGTCTTAAAATTATTACTGATTTTTGATGCCATTAGAGAATGGATTTTATAAGGGGAATTTTTTGATTATTAAGTGCCGCCTTATTCAGACTTGAGATTTTCTGAAATAAGTTGAAAGTTGCATGTCCTCAGACACTCAATTCTACAAAGCTGAGAAATGTGGTGCTTGTTGAGTGGAAAATACTGATCTCAGCATTCCATTCTCACTGTCTTGTCCCCAAATGAAGGTTTATATTTCACATAGGCCACAGTTTATTTTTCTTTTTTTTTGCCTGTTTGGATGACTGCTAAAGACAGATGAATTCTTGGTCTCTGTTTCTTAGTTCCACAATATTTTTCTCAGCTTTAGTATGGAATAAACATCATGACACTGGATGGGAAAACAAGCTGTTATTTTACTACAGAAACAAATTTTGTCTTTTGGTTAATTGACTGAAGACATCTTTGTGTAAATTTGTCCTCATTTAGGGGTTATTTATTTGAAGGAGTTTTAAGCAGCTGCTTGAAACTGCATTGTTGATGGACCAGTGCACTGAGAAGGAAGAGAGCCAGACTGGGTCACCACTACAGAGGTGCTCAGAGCTGTCTCTGCCTCAGCAGCCAGAGCTACCAGAGATAGAAAAAGGAGTTTCTGAAGAAGGAGGCAGATAACCATGTCTTAGGAAAAACAATTTCTAGTCTGCAGAGAGAGATGGGGTCTGCAAAGGAGGAAAGTAGTCTCACTCTTTCTAATAGCTAATTTGAGGGACAAGGGAGAAGAAACATCATTTTATAGTACTTTATATGAAATCATGACCTCTGTTCAGGATATCAGTAACTTAACTGATACTACAAAAAGCTCATCACCTGTAAGAATATCAGATACAACTATCCATAGCCACACCTGTGTTTAAGTCTTACTCTTTCTCCATCCCCATATTATCCTGTGCAAACCCAGTTGCTGATGTGAGGGGGGTGTAGCTAATTCCAGAGTTCTTGGGAACAAGATATGAGCAGCTTTGCTTTGCTACTTCTCCACTGTGCAGTTCACTTGAATTTGCTTATCACAGTTTATCAGCTTCAAGACTTTCCTGCGAAAGTGGTGTTGGTAACCGCTGTCTGTTAGATAATTGTCATTCTTACAGCTGCCAAAGTGCTTTGGAGGCAGATAGGCTCACTCAGCTCACTAAAGTTTGATGGAAACAGGTTTTGCAAGCCTTTTAGAGAGTTTCTGAAAAGATCTTCTGATGAGATGTCTTGTAAGGGAGGGATACTTCTTAAATTTTGTCAAACCACAGATCTCTTGAAGGACAATCTTGGAGCTAAGCTTCCTCTTGTTTTGTCTGAATGTGCAGAGAAAGCCAGACCTGTTACAGGAAATCAGAGGTGCCTTTTCCCTCGCTGTGTTCAGGTCAGCTCACACTGCACACTGTGTCTCAGGCTGGTATCAGCAGGCTTCACCTGGGCTTCAGCTTAACAGGACATCGGACAGGTCCTTCCTGTTCCTGAGTTCACCCTTTTTAAACAGATTAGTGGTGTATTTGGGAAGCCTAATTCCTGTTTGTAAAGGGCTTTGATGTTGATGTTAAGCATTAATCTTTTTATCACCTTGTCATAAAGAAATCTCATTAAAGGCATCATTCCAGTCTTACTACTTGCTCCAGTTAACATAGTTCCTGCTGAACACCTGTAATTTTCAAAGCAAATACTTTTTAGGTTTTTGTTTGCACTGTATCTCTGTGTCATCTGAACAACTTAGACTTTTTTCCTATAGTTTTTTCTCCTAGCTTCTAGGAATGTATGATTTAAGATTTGCTCAGAATTTGCAATGGTTCACTATTGTCTAGAATGATTAGTTCATAGGAATAGGTTTGTCTGAAAAGAAGCCTGGTTTTTTTAAATTTGGGGGAAAAAACAACAAAGGGGAAAAAGTCAGTTTATTTAAACTTTTCAATCTTTTCTGCTTCATAGCAATGATAGTAAGGAAATTACTAACTCTCTTAGAAATCAAGTTGAATGTGTGAGTCAGTCTTAGAATGTTGAAACTGTTTTAAGCATCCATTTATACGTAGGCTAAAAGAAATGCGAGACTCGAGAAAGAAATTGCTGAGAAAAGCAAGAAAGTGAAGAGTTTGCTTTCAATTTAACTATAGCAATAGGATGTACAGACCACCTCTGTAAAAGTCTCAGGTATTAGTAGCACAATTATTTGGGAAAAAAAATGCAAGAATGGCATCATTTAAGACATGACAGTAAAATGCCAAGTCATTAAAAAGGAATACTTTTCATCTGCTTCAGTGGCAGCCTGGTGTCTTATCTGAAACTGATAGGAAGTGTAATCTGAAATAATGTGGAGGGGTTAGTGTAGGTGAGTAGAAGTTCCCTTTTGCCATCTCTGAGTTGGGACATGACAAACTTTTTTCCTTTGCTCTGTTAGAGGGAAGTGTTACGTGTTAATAGTCATGAAGAAATCCTTAACTGCTTGAGTTACCAGTTACACCACTGAAAACAAGGTATCTGTGAGCCTGAGGACCTCCAACAAAGGTCAAACACAACATAGAACTGTTTATCAGAATAATTCAGCAATCCCAGTTGGTCTGTCTCTTGCACAGAGGATTGTCAAAGATCAGAGGAAGCTTGGTTTTGATACAATTTTTCACGTGGAGCCTGTTTGTTAGAAAAAGATTTATCAGGAACTAGCTGACAACAACTGGAATGGGAATTGAAAGTCTGTATGCAGAAAGAAACAGATAATTCCCTCTGAAGCTTTTTTAGATATCCCAAAATTAAGATCCAGAAGTGGCCAGTAGTGTGGGTCATATAAGGCACTACAACAATGAGACCTAACCAAGACTCACTCATTAGGTATTTCTTATAACAGTAAATTAAATATTACCTGAGTGAATGAAGGGAATGTATCTGAGGGAAACTGTTGATTTCCCAGTATTTTCAGGAAAACAAACACAGAAGTCACTGCATCCTGGTGCTAGAATGTACCCTTGGTAGGATTTCCTCAGCTTCCTGGTTGATGATGTACCATTCATTCTGGAAACTGAAATTTCTGAGTAGTCCTGTGACTAACCTTGTTAATGTGAAACACTGAATAATGTAAATTTTTTTAATTACTTACTGATGGTGAGTTGGGTAACCAGAAGTTGACTCAAGAACTCCTCATTCCTCACCATGGTTTGTCACAGATATCCCTGCTCACTCTGAAAATGCAGCCAAGAGCCAGATGTGAATTGAGTCAAACCCTGTTACAATGAGTTTGCAGTGTGTAGGGATGACTTGTGTGTAGGGCAGGTGTGTGACTTGTGCAAGGCAGTGGCACTGTTTCTCTGTTAGAGATAAGAAAAGCACATCACACTCTGATGGCTCAGAATGTACATGGAGTCTGTGGATGACTCAAGAACCGAACACAAAGCCTTTACTGATGACTGGTTTGAATTTCCAGTGGCAAGAGAGATTATATGTAATATCTGATCTTAAAATACATCTTCTAGACAAGATCTTTTTGCTAGTATGTATGAGGAGACTTTTCCATGTAATGCTAGTCCTCAGAATAATGTGATGACTAAAGAGATGTTTTAAGAAAAGTAATAGGACAAACCCAGAATGATTGTTCAAATAGTCTGGATGAGAATCATCTGGAAAATTGCCTCAGCTGAACTCTAAACCAACAAATTTTTGGGGACATTAAATGAAAAAACTCTGATTTCAAGCTTATTCATAAGAGAAAATGGGAATGAAAAGAATTATATTTCAGATTTTTTTAATGGGAAAATTTAATTCAAAAGTGCATTAACAAATTTCCATGCAAGAAGTCTTGCAAGAAGTTCTCTCTTCTGCCCAAGCAAGCACAGACATAAGGTGTCTTTCAGAGTTCAGTAGGATGCACTTTTCCTCTGAAGAGCTAGTTCAGGGGAAAGGCCACAGAGAGATTTAGTGCTGACTGGGGATTTGTCACTGTTAGCTCTTATTCTGCTTTACCCAAGAAGCTGTGATATTTCTGAATTGCTTCTAGATTAAGGAAACAATAGGAAAGAAAACCACAGTATTTCTCAACTCTCAGAAATAAAGTTCCACAAATGGGCGATTTTCAGACACTGCAGTGCAAATACTCAGCCTTTGTCCATGTTTGAGATGTGCCTCAGGCTGGAGTTCTGGGGCAGTTATTAATTTACCATTGTGATGGGTTTTGTTGTTTTGGTTTGGCTTGTTTATTCTCATTGTAAGAAAGAGATTTTAAAAACATAACCTATCACACCTGAAAGCAGAAAGCAGTGAGACCCTTTGACAAGTATGAGCTGGTCCTTGTAAAGCCACTCCTGTGCTCAGGTTTGGATCTGCAGCTGTATCCAGCTTCAGTCTGCCTGGAAAAGGAAACTTGCACCTCTTCACTCAGACACTCCTTTGTCAGAGTGAGCCCATGGTGTGGAGTGTTCATTTTGGAGCAATTCCCAATCTGTGCACAGTAACATTTACTTGTAAGATGTTTTATTTTTAGGTGGTAGATCTGGTACATTTCTGTATGGTGAACCCAGAGGATCTCTACAAAGTCTAACCTGACAGGCAAATGGGAGCAGCTGCTCCTTGTTTTCTTAGCTTTCCTCCTCCATTCCAGGAGACTTGGGAAGATGGATTCTCAGCTCAGTGTGCAATGTGAGATCCTATTCTTTATATTAAAACAGGCAGTGAAGAAAGAGAATAAGGTGGGAATCTAATTCAGCCTGGTTGAGTGAGCCAAGACAGCAAACCAAAGCCTGGATGTGCAAAGCATGAAATAAGTGAGGGCCCCTCAAGGAACTCTGCAATCTTGGAGCAAAGCAAGCAGCTTGTTGCTCCCTGCTGCTTCCAGAGTCAGTCTGGAACACGTGGCAGTGGGAGGGTGGTTGGGAGCTCTGCTCTCTGAACAGTGTGCAGTGGCTGGTTTGTAAAATGAGAGGAAATCTCTCCCTGTGCAAGAGTTACCACAGTGCTGAGCAGCATTGCAGCAAGGAACAGGCATCCTGAATTATACTCCTACCCTGCCAGGGAACTCCTGGACTTTTCTGCTGCCTCTTTGGCTTTGGTTCTGCAGTTTCCAAGCTCTGTGGCTGACAGATAATCTTGTTTATAGCTCCACTGGCTACCTAAGTTTGTATTTTGCACTTTCACTCACAGGACCTAAGTATGTAAGAAAGTACTTCTCTGTCTCTTTTCCTTCACTGAAGATTTGTTGCCTGCCACAGAGCAGCATATTTGGAGTGGTCCAGCCGTACTGGAACTGCAGAACCACATTCCTGCTTCCATGGTTTTGTTGCTGGCCTCCAGAGTTAGATCCAGGTGTACAATTTTTGTGGGAACATTAATTTCGATAGTTTTATTAATAGAGACCATTTATTTGTGTTTATATTAGTGCACTAACTTGAATAGCACTTATATTTTTGCCTAGGGGTTGTGTATCATTTGGTGCTTGCAGGAAAATCTGCACAGCTGCTTCCAGTAAAAAACTGGGTTTTTTAAAGTAGATTAATTAGGATGAGCATCAGTACATGTACGCATATGGGCTCAGGAATATTCACTTTGTATCTCTGACTCCGTGTTAATTCAACAAGAGCTAAAGTAGAAAGCCAAGAGAGGAAGTGGAGCATTACCTGGTGCAGGTGTTTGGTACGGAACACCACTGGCCTGGTTCTGGTTCTCACTGCAGAATGGAGACCTGTGGGACTGATTTGGGAGCCTGTTCTGCCTGCACAGCCACTCTGGAGTCTCCTTGGTTTCCCTTGTGCTGCTCCAGCTCCTCTAGGATGTGGTTAATTCTTCAGTGTTGCAGTGCGGCTGCATGGCAATTACTGTTTGTGTGAAACTGGAGAGAAATGGGTGGTTAAGTCTGCCTCAGATGTAATTAAGTCTGAAATGTCTCAGTGGTCGCATTAGAAACACTAATTTTAAACTCTCTTATTGCTTTAGACCATAGCCATTTGTTATATGAAGAGGCAAAGGATTTTTTTTTGTCCTTCAAATGATTTTCTGTGGGAACATGAAAAAAAGAGTTCTTCAAAGCATCAAGACAGTAATACCCACTACAGACTCCTTGGCCTGCCAAAATAAATTAGTTAAGAAACCTCAAATCATTTTTTTCAATGGACAAAATATCTGAAAAAATATCCTTTTTAGTCCATTGGTGAAACAAGGCATGCCTGAAAACTCATCCTATGGGTGAGTGTTTCACTATCTGTGGTCTAGAGTTGGAATTTTAATGTCAAGTTAGTCATGCAAAAGCTTCAGTTGCTTGCTCTCAGGACTGTATCATTCAAATATATTTTTCCATGCAGAAAATGGTCTAAGAAGTCATTTGCTTCTGCCTTTATCCTGTAAACTTCTATGTCCTTGTTTATATTGATGCAATTAATTTTGGGTTGCATGTGTTGCAACCAGTTTTGATTAAATGAGATGGATTTGAAAGTACAAAAATATAAAATATACTAGATGGGGGAAAAAAGGTAGAAGTAGCTAATATGAAATTGTTGATTAGGAGTATTTTTGGTCCACTAGTGAGAACAAATTAAACAACAGAAATTTAGGTTAAGTAGGTGAAACTGTGTCCAGAACTAAAATACCATAATTTCTGTGTTTTGAAGGAGGACCAGAGCAGGGGAAAGTCTGATCTATATATTCCTGGCCTTTGGACACAGTGCTTATGTGTCAGGAATTTGCTGGCTCCTGGGAATGTTTGAGGATTCCTCAGCAGTCCTTGACAGACTGCAGGAGACCTACGGGTAAAGAGAGCATTTCTGAGAAACGGAAACTGAGCTCCTCCCTTCCACTGGCACGCAGAACCAAAAGTGAAACTACCACTGTCCCTTCAGGGATTTCAGCAAACATGGTACAGAACAGCAGTTTGGGGTGTTACCCGAGTTGGAGCTCAGATCTGGCTCAGCTTTCACAGCTGGTTATTTAATTCTTCCACCTCTGGCTCCCTGCTAATGCACCGGGTGAGGACTCTGAAAACAGGAATCAACAGGTGGTAAAAACCTGTCTGCAGACTGGGCTCTTGCATTCCCACCATTGAAAATAGGTGAGGCTTTTCAAAGTTAGCTCAGTTCAAAGTTGGGGTTTTCCTTGTACCACCCATAAAAAGGTGTTAAAACATATATTAATTTTTAAAGTGGTGTTTGGATTCCCTACCAGGTAGACAGAGGCCTTTTAACCTGGAGGGGTTAGGCTGATGCAATTAAGTAATTTAATTTCCTCTGCCTTGCAGCCTTTGCATAAGTTATTTTCACTTTTATATTACTCTGGATCCTGATGTGGTGATACCAGAATATCCATTTAACACATGTTACGGAAGTAAACAGAGATTACTGTTAAAATATAGAGAGTTGAGTTGCAATAAACAGTTGAGTTAATAATAGTCCAGCTAAAAGAAGGACTATTTGCAGCCCTACAAGGTACCTGTTATGCCCAGGTCTGTAATGTTGCAAATACCTTCAAGAGATTAATCACTCAGGTGGTGGCAGGTTTCTGTTTCCCTTCTCTGTCAAAATGGAATAAACTACTGAATATACTTCTAAGAAGACAGCACTACCAAAAAAGAGTGAGATAGCCAGTAAAATGAATGATAAATAATTGGAAAGGTGTAAGGGCACAGCAAATACAGCAAAAGTCAGGAACTGTGTCCACAAAGCTGTCCCTGGAGTTACTAATTTCCAGAGTGTTCTGCACACCTGTGCCATTGCTTTTCCTGTAGTTCTCCTGTGGATCCCACACACAATTCCTCAAACTTCTGACAAGTTTGGGTGACAGGACAGGGCAGTGGAGCTGGCTTTGTTTTCCCCTCACCCTGTATTCACAGGGTTAACTCCCTGAATTTGGCACAGTAAAAACAAAGACTTCATGGAAGAAAGTTTAAGGAATTAGTGATTTTAATTGGAAACTAGATTGATTGATTGCAAGGAAAATTCTTATTTGGGGTTGTTTTTCTGGAAATTTTCCTACAAATGCTTGCAATCAGATGGCTGAATGAGCATTCACTCAGCTGATAAATTAAAGACATGTCTTCAATGTAAATTCCAGAAGCTGAGAGAAGAGCATTTTTAGCTATTGAGAGGGTTTAGATAATAAATATCTGAGAAATCTAGCAAACAGATATATTAATACTCAATATTGTCCCCCTTTCCACCAGCATTAAGCTTTTTTGGAAACTGAAACAGCAAAACAAAGCAAGCCAACTAAAGTCTGAAGCCAGAAGAACAACTGTTGAAGCTTTTTGGAAAACAGCCCTTTGATAGCTCTCACATCCCTGAGATGTCCTCTGCAGCTTTCCTCACTGATCACCATGTTACTTTAGCTGCTTGGTCTTCTATGCTCTCACTTCCACACTCTGTTCAGCTAATGCATTGACATGGTTTCACAGAAAGGATTTAATCCTAAAAGCAGAAAGTGCTTGGAGCACGTGGGCACTGTCACATGGACACTGCTTGTGCTGTGCCCCTTCCCCAGCCCGAGGCTGTTCTCTGCTGGAGTGGGACATGCTGGTACAGCAGCTGCCCTGGCCTGTGATGGTTTGGGGCCTTGGGCCTGCTCCAAGAAACAGGGCTCTGAGTGATCAGTGGGGAGGGGGTAGCATGGAATGGAGAAGAATGGAGCTTTCATTTCTCTTTGGTTTTTTGCAGGTTTGTGGGTGTGAATTGACAATGGTCTGGAGTGGTAATGCAGGAAAGGGAGAGGACAGAGTGAGGGAATTGTGGACTTCAGGGCAAACAAGGGAGGAAGCAGAACAGCAGGATTTAAAAAGACAATGTCTTATTGTTATATGCCAGCCAGGATGTGCAGATTAGTGTTGGAAGCATCCTCCTGTATGATCAGTGTGCCCAGAAAAGAGAGGAATGGCTATTTATGCATGCCCAACACACACTCTTTGACTCAGCTCTCTCAGTTTGTTTTCTAGTCACTGAAGATAGGTCACAGCATTCTTGGGAGAGTAACATGCATGACATGTACAACTTTCATCACTGAAGGGAAAGGCTTAATAGCAGTGGGAATAGTTAAACATATTAAATTCCCTGCTAGGAGTAGAGTTCATTCAGCTTCTTATGCAGGAAAAGTTCATTTATGCTGTTTGCTCAGGCAGGCACCCCGTGAGTGCACAGTTTCAGCTGACCTGTGTAACCAATTACGTGCCATTCTCTGACAGCATTTGTTCTTTATCAGCCCATTAAGTGTGGGCTTTCAGCCAGTGAAAACATTGGATATTTGGCAAAGCATTTATAATTAGTAAATGTTGTGGCAGAAAATTGGAATCTGAGGTCTCAGAAATGATCAAGTGTGTCTGTTTCCAGCCAATAATCCCATGGAGAGAACAAAATGGAAAGTGAAGAATACCAGATTGAAGGAGGTAGTATGCAGTGTTTGGATTTACTGCAGACTACCTAGACTCTTTCCAGAGTTTGATAGTGCCTGAAGACCTTGCAGAGAAGGATGTTCTCTCCCCCTCCCTTGCCTGTTTAACAGGCATTGCCAAGCCATCTTGCCTGTACCATTTGTTCCTTCCCAGTGCAGAACACTTGTGTTTTGACAGGAGGTCACTTAGGGAACCCACTTCCATTGTCCTGAGATGGTTTGATGTTGAGGACACAGTCACCTTGCTGGGAAGAGAGGCTGACAGAGGCTTGAAGTACGCTTTCTCAAGGTGTGGCTAAGCAGATTTCTACTCAGCCTCACCATTTATAAAGTGGGAATCTCCTTCGTTTATTTTAGCTGATGATGTAGGATGTTTGTAGCCATCACCACTTTCTGCTCTCAGGCAGGAGCATCAAGACATGGTTGCTTTCTGTCAATGATGTTTTTGTTTTCCTCTCTCTTGACATGCATTTGACAAGCGTAATTTGGCATCTTCCATGTCACAGCTTGTTTCCTAAGAACTGGCTTCCAAGCTTTTGACATTTTCTGGCTAGATGTCATCTTCCCATAGCAGAAATTCTTCTCCCCTCACATCAGTGTCCATTTGGTATTGAGAGCCAACCTGTACAGCTCAGATGAAAAGCTTTTCTGCACTCAAACTGGTGAGTCTAAAGATAAAATGTTCCAGTGGTTCAGTTTATTACTGCCAACTGGGTTGGCAGTGTTAGAGATTTTTTTTTATACTTTTCTAGAAGGTTGCAAAGGACTGAGGTGTGGAGTTTGTGAACTTGTTTACTAGCAAATAGTGCTCATGTGACTGTGGTGAGTGAAATAATCTGTCTGAACTCTAACTGGAAGAAATAAAGTTCCAAATACTTAATTTCTTCTTTCTTTGCCAGACATTTTTGTTACAGAGCCACATGAGCTTTACTGCTGGCACAAGAGAGAGGTGGGAGGGAGGGACAGGCACAGGACAACAGCATCCAGTCTGAGATTCACTTAAACTTCCATGAAATCTTACTCAAAGCTCTCAGCATGTCCCAGGTCAAGTGCCAGGCATGTGCTTTTTCTGAGCTACAGTCTTAGCTGCTGCTGCTCTCTGCTGCCTTCTTATCTCTATAATAAAGCCAGTCATTCACCTTGTGACTCCTTCATCTGTGTCCAGTTCAAAAGAAACCTTTCAGAAATATGATTTAGCCTTTGTCAGGACTTGGTATGTGCAGCAGTACTATGGACTGCAGCTTCCTTTTGGTTTTATCTCTTATACAAATATTTGTATAGAAAGGAACAGGTAATCCTCTTCTGTTCTTAGTCTGAAGTGCTGAGTGAACGGTGCTGAGCAGACCTGTGGGATTTGCACTGAGGGATCAAAACTGTGTTTGCAAGCAGTCCTTAATGCCATGATCACAGGATCCTTTCCATTTAAAATGAGGGCTCAGAACATATGAAATAAATTTCTTCTAAATGCCTAGAAGGGGGACTGAGAAAGCAAAACATATTATTTGATTTTTGAATCATTGTATCAGCATTGGAGCCAGCAGGGTCTATATTCTTCTGCTCTTCCTGGTTTGTTTCCTTCTTTGGAGCATGAGGGATGGTCTGGGTAGGGAAGAGAGTGGCTCAGATACAGGGTTTGTGGTGCACTCAGTTCCAGGTGCAAGAATCATCTGTTCTCAAATGCTCATTTCTGCACTAACATAACAGACGTGACTGGGCTGTGCAGCTCCATTCAGGCTTTTCCCTCTGTAGTCTGAGCAGGGTCCCTGGGTGTGTTGGCCACAGAGCACAGGCCCAGTGCATGAAGCGTGCTGGGTAAACAGGGCATCCCTATGCCATGCTGCCAGTACATGGGCACTGGAGATGTCTGGCAGGTCATAACGAGTATTTTGCAAAACTAAATGCAGGAGTGGCAACATGGGCACATCAGTAATGATGGCCAGGCTTTTACCACTGTGCCCATAAATGACACTTAGTCCTCTTTTTTTTTCCAAATGGGCTGGAGCTCTTGCCCCAGTGAGTACTTGGCCCCATCCTAGGTGTTGTGATCTGTAGTTTTATTTCCAGGATCTGCTGTTTTATTTCCAGGACTCCTGGCAGACTGGCATTGGCGCACACAGTGGGAAGGCAGTATTGGACAGGAAGGAACTGCAGGATTTTTTAGCAGAGTAGTTTCAGTACTGGCCCTTGGGCAGCCTCAGTACGAACTATATCCATGGGAATTTGCCAGACTGATTTTGCTGCAGCTGAAATTCTCTCAGCATTGGAGGCTTTTTTGTCCAACCCCTCTTTTCTCCTCAGCACCAAGCAAGGCTGCTTCTATGCAGAAGTTTTTCCCAAAACTGAGGGGAGAATTATTTTTCCAAGTGTTTTCTTCCTTACCCACAGATTAATTTAAGGTGTACCTGAAGTGCTTCAGCTGTACCTGTACTGCTGAAGTGTCTTACAGCAGCTTTGGGATGGGAAGCCATGTGAGCTCCTTTGCAGCTGTTCAGAGCTGTGCCAATGTTCTAGTAAATGCCCCAGGTTGTGTTAGACCCTGAGATAAGGTAGCTCAGTGGGGTCAGGTGACATTTTATGAGACTGTTTCACTTTCAGGTTCTTGGATTTACTGCTTTTCCCCGATGCAGTGAATGCATCTGGGAAATTGAAATACAGCTTTTATTCTCCAGTTTTGAAACAGAAGTAGTAATCCTACATTTTCCCATTTAGTTTAAATAAATAAAAACTTACTTTCATGAAAGATAAAGATGGACCTCTTCTGAGTTCAGCATGCACTTTGTATTTTTTTTCTTTTAAAGTTTAGAAATATCTACTGCTGTGGCATTTTCCAACTGACTCAGAATTTAAACAAACTTTTGTAGCCTTTTATTTCCCAATAGGAAATTTCTGAATAAACCTTCCTTTGTCTGGGGTTCATCTCTCACTCTTCCCTGCTGAAAGGTATAGCCTCCTTCAATCTCCTTGAGGGAATGGATGGAAATACTGATATCTTCATAGTTGTGGGAGAAGGCAGATGGAGAACAGCCAGAAGCAAAGACAACTTGACCAAGAGGAGGCAGTAGATAACCTTTGACAGAAACAATGACACGCAAATTACTGATAGGATATGGGGCAAAGGCTTTCTTGAATAGGGACAACCTTGTGGAAAATGGTTGATGTAGGATGGATCAAGTGCTCCAGAGAAACAAATCCACTGGTGCCTAACTATAAACACTCTCCCGCTGCTAGACTGACAGCGCTAGCAATAATTCAGAACTCTGTTATAATCCCACCCTTAGAAGCAGATCCAAAGCCAGCATGCTGTCTGGAGAGCATTTAAGTCTTTGGCAATAAACCCAAAAGTGATCTCTAGAGTTCAGAGAATCTCCAGAGCTCAAAAATTGCTCAGCATAATCGCATATTTGTGAGCACAGTTTTGAATTTAGGAACCCAAAATCTGCCATAATCTTCTTTCATAAACCTATATTTCTTATCCAGCTTGCTGGGGGGAGGGTATTTAAATATCTTATGAAAATGAAAACCTCATCATGTGGAAGAAAAACATAGACATAAATTACGTAAGAATTCTGATTTTTCAAGTATAAGGCAGGAAAGAGCAATTATGTAAATTTTATTCTGAGACAAAGTAAGATGATATTACTACCCATCTCCATGCTTTTTTCTCCTTCTTAGTTTTAACATATTTTGGGACAAGGTTAAATTAATATCTGTATAACATGTAACTGAAGGATAGTAGGGAAGTAGCTGGAGAACTTAACCTTATTCTGTAATGGACTATCAACAGCAAACAGGAAAGGTAATTGTGAATTTTCTGTGTATTCAGGTATTTTTTCCTCTCCATTAATTTTTTTTTACCCCAGTAAAGTGAGGAACTACAAAGTGAGGCAGTTTTTTTAAAAGTGTACAATTCTTCTGACAGTGATGCATTGGTATTTATGTAGGAACTATTTTACCAGAAATACATATGGTGGGGAAGGAGGGATACAGGCTATATTATTCCCTCACAGAAAAAAAAAAAATTCAATCAATTCTCATAAATAATATACAAAATTCTCAGGCCGATCTAAATTGAATACACTTAAGATGTCATCAGGGTTCTAAGCCTCACTGGCCAAAGAGCTGGCTAGGGAAGAGCTTTATTCAGTTCAATTACTAGCAAAATCTGGGTGGACCTGATCACCCTCACTGTCCATCACAGCCTCGGGAGAGAGGACAGCTCTTTTCCCTGGTTTACTGAACAATCAGTGCAATTTGCTGCAGTGAAACATTTGCAGGGGGCAGGAGGGGTCCTCCTACCTCCAGGAGGTTAAGCAGCGCAGCCAGGGGCACGGACTCTAGTTGTAGATTTTCTGTCTTCAACTGAAACAATGTCAGACTTATGTAAATGCAGGAATTGCCTGGTTTAATTCAAGAGTTGACATTGTTGTCATTTACTTAACCCTAAAAGAAGTTTAATGTGCCAAGAGCTTTAGTGTTCAAAGTAAAAATGATATCAGATCTTGTTTACTGGGGTTTGGAGTGTTTGCCTTCCAAATCCAATGTTAATTCCCTCTTTTATATCTGCCTTTCCATTTTTCCTCTATATTTGCAGAGCAAAATAATTGAGCTACACATTGTTATGAAAAGGCCATATACAATGACTATATTTAGTTGTTTTAGACTTGAGTACATTGAGAAGACAAAATGTTGACATTTTGCTTCTCCTGGATTTCAGTGCCCTTATCAGAAATTTCACTGATTGCTCCATAGCCTTGTTTCTCATGTTTGCTTTTAGCTTGCCTTCTAATGTTGTAAAACCTAGGAGTTTAAATCCAGCAATAGAGAGGAAGTCAGTACATCATAGGCTTTCCATCACTTGTAGTTAATGTTTCTACTGATTCCATGACTAATGGCCTGTGATGGCAAACTGGGAGCAAGTGGGCTTCCTGTGGTCTGTGAGTTCAGGTGTTCCTGACACATCCTCCTTTTAGCACTGTCTTGTTTGATGGTTTAGTCTTTCATGATTGCTGAACTAAGATTGTTGCTATTGGTGCTGGTCCGTGGGTGGTTAATCTATTGTTTGTGAGTTGAAGTTGTAACACAGCCAAAGGGACGGGTCATTAACTTTTCAGGGCTAATTAAGAAAGAGCCTGGCCCTCTGCCTTTGAGTGATGAGTGCAGTGGGAGAGCAACTCAGCTATTAACAGAAGACCTTACACAATTGCATATTTTTGCGACTTTGTCCTGCATTTCTGAGCTACTCCTTAGGTCATGTATAAATTCCTACACAGCTGTATTTTTAACTCCCTTCCTGTCAGTATGTAGTGGCCAAGCCTCCACCTTCTTTTATTTCACCTGCTGACAGGGCAGGGAGCAGCACTCCTGCCTTGCCTCCCAGGTAGGAGATGGCTCATCCCAGACAAATCTAAGTGGAGCTGTTTGTACTTTTTCTTCTGAGATTAGATGAGCAGAGAAAATGAAAGTAGTTTCTCCTCTTTTCTCAACTGTGCATATTCAGAGGGCTGGAGAGAGTGGGTAAATCTGGTGTTGATTCTGGTTTGTAGCAAACTGGATTAGAATCAACCAATCCATTGAAGCCTTCATGGCAGGAATAGGAGGCAGAAGAGGCACATGAACTATATTTTCTCGAAAAATCAAGACAAAACCCATTGTGCTTTGAGAGAATTCTGCTATGTGCGTCAGCAGCTGCTGGATTTAAAGCAAGGGAGCTGTTCCAACTGAAATTTCCTGGCTGTCCCTGGAACCGCAGTTCTGCCTTCACTGTATTCTACTCCAGCTGCTTTTCTATCCTAGGCATTCTTTCTAAAGTACACTAACACTTCCCGCCTCAGTCCACTCCCAAAAACACCAAAAGCAAACAAATCCTCCATCATTTTCTAGAGGCAAGTACATTGCAGGTGATATAAATACTAAGTGTTCTTCTATTTAGAAATTAAAGCCTTTTCCTTATCTGGGCTGACAGATCTTCAACTAATGGACATTTTTTCCTATAATAGAAAGTTTTTAAAATTATTCAAAAAACTTTGGCAACTATTTCTCTGTTAGGCAGTAATTGAATAAAGTCTCGAGATGCTTGATGCTGCCCCTCCCTTTTCTCCTGAGGTTTTGTTTGCATTGCTTTTTGCCTATAAATAACACGGAGATATCTGAAAAGGGAAACCTCTTTTGAGAGGAGATATTGTCATCTGGCTGCTACCCAGTAAGGCCCTATTGGCTGTAAGTCAATGCTGAGCTTCCCTAAGAACAAGTCTAATGTTAGTTTAGGCAAAAAACCAAACCACCAACAACCAAAAAAAAAAAAAAACCAAACGTACTCAAAACCCCACTGTATTGTTTGCTGTTTAAAGGGAAAGCATCAGAGAATTGTTTATTTTCCTGTATAAGCAGGCATGGACAGGCTTTAATGCTGCAGCCATAAACACTTCTCAATTCCTTTTATCTGCTGTAAAGCTGAGGATGGTCCTTTCTGAGAGCCAAGCAGCAGCAGCCAGAGCACTGAGAGCAGTGCCAGGTTTTTGTCTGTGCAGGGAGCTCCAGGTGCTGGGACTAAGAACTTCTCATCTGCAGAGCCCTAAGCCTGCCTCTTCCTTGGCTCAGTGCTTCAGCTGCACCAGCACACCTGGAATGAGGAGCCCAACAGGCCAGAGAGTTTTGTGATGTTCACCTATGGGATATGTCTGTCATGCCATTGTAACTGTGCTCAGCAGAAAACTCGTGTGCCTGTGTGCAAACCACAGAATGTTGATGAGTGTGTGTTGATGTCATGGTTGAAAACATAGCTGGTCAGCTCACTGCCACTAGTTATTTTTACTTGCCCATGCCTAGAAACTGAAATTGTGCAAAAGTCTGTTCTGGCCAGCTAGGCATCCAAAAAACAATGCCTACTTCCCACAGCTTGTCCTGTTGATTTCTTAGTTGCATTTATGCTCTTTTCCTAAAACACCCTGATCTGGTTAGTATTACTTCATCACATATGAGGATGTGATATTAGAGTCATAAAAACAGTTTTTTAAAGACTCTTGGGTTCCGAAACTCCAAATTAGACTGAAATGGTCACAATAGCTTCATGTAAATGGCCGCCTTACACCTTAAAAAGTTAAAAGATGAAGTACCAAAGTTAATTACATCTTTGCCAGATGGTTTTTTCCTCTTCTCTGTCTAAATATAAATCAGTGGTGCTAGCACTTAAACAGCCATAGTTTATATGTAAGTAATTGAATTTGACACCTCTGACCTCTGCTTGTTACATGGAAGCTTATCTTGGATTTTCAGTTACATATCACCATAGATATTCAAAGCTGGTTTTTCTGTTGTTACTTCAAAAAATGTGCAAGGAGCAAATAGTTCAAACCTATTCTCCAGTTTAGACAGGATTCCAGCCTGAAAAAAAAACTTTGTAGTTTGGATATAGCCAAAATTTCCTTGTAAACTTAGATAATATTTTCTGTGCTTCTGGAAACAAAAGGAAACAAACTTGAAATGAAATGCTAAACATTAAGTTGATAGTTAGGCTTTAATCAGATTTGAGCATGGTCAAACAGCAGTCCTTGTCAGAACTAGAACCCCTTTTCTCTGCCCCATATTTAACTTCAGAAATCTGAAGCACAAATAACATGAAGCATGCACATGAAAATCAGGTCAGTATATGCATGTGATGATGTATGGCTCAGTACTTTCAAAACCTTCATGAGTTCTGTAAAGCTGTTTTCCAGATGCCCACCTCCTTTCTCCCAGCTATGTCATCTTTGATCAGCTTCGGACTGTACCAAAGCCACTCATGCTTTGCCTATGTCTTGAACCCAGCAGGAAGATGTACCCCAGGTTCTTTTACAATGTATTTTCCCACTTCTGGTTTGCATGAGGAGCAGGGGAGAAGGTTCAGCAGTCAGGTGACCTGGAAGAAGGAAATAATAGACTGTGGTGAGAAGTGTGTGGAGAAAGGCAGGCTCATCCTCATACCCAGAAAGTATTTTAGGAGATGGTTTGGCTGTCACTTGGTGAGACTTCAACATAAAAATACAGAGGTTTTCATTATTTCAAAATTGAATCATTGCTGCTGCTTCCCCTTTTCTCATTAATATCACCAAAATTTCCTAGGAAATGTTTCACAAAGACAGACTATCTGTTTTCTCTTTCTGCTCATTATTTTCCTTCAATGAAATAAGCAGTTAATTAGTTGCTCAACTGAAGCATTTGGAACCATGCAAGTCATATCTGATTCATCAGAAGGTGAAATTTGCTTTTCTTAATTGCTGTTGTGCAATAAAATGTGACTGTTAAAGTCTTTGTAAGCAAATCCCATTCCAGGATAAGCAATGGGAAGGCCAGGGAATTGTTGGAGGTTTAGGCTGTCTTTTCCTGGAATGATAAGGAAATAGTTTTTCTTGTTAAAGCTGGTACAGCTCAGGGGTTTGTAATGGTTCATGACATGGTAAGGACAGTGCTGAGACAGAGCCACGGAACGGGTCAGGCTGGTAGGGAGCACAGTGGCTCCTCTGGTCCCGCTTCCCTGCTCAGGCAGGGTCGTTCCAGAGCACACAGCACAGGATTGTGTCCGGATGGGTCTGGAATATCTCCAGAGAGGGAGACTCCACAGCCTCTCTGGACAATCTGTCCCAGCGCTCGGTCACTCTCAGGGAAGAAGTTCTTCCTCGTGCTCAGGTGGAGCTGCCCGGGCATCAGTTCCTGCCCGTTCCTGCTGTGCCATTGCTGGGCCAGGGAGCAGAGCCCGGACCCTGCTCTGAGCCCTCCCTGCTCACACTGGCAGGCGCTGCTGAGGTCTCCTCTCAGCCGTCTCCTCTGCAGGCTGAACAGCCCCAGCTCCTTCAGCCTTTCCTCACCAGAGAGAGGCTCCAGTCCCCTCATCATCTTTGTCACCCTCTGCTCCCAGAGCTCCGTGTCCCTTTTGTCCTGAGGTGCCCAGAACTGGACCCAGCACTCCAGATGTGCCCCAGCAGAGCTGAGCAGAGGGGCAGGGTCACCTCCCTGACCTGCTGGCAACGCTCTTCCTGATGCACTCCTAGATGCCAAAGCTAAGCTCATTGTGACTAAGGGAGGAGAGTTCCCATTCTTCACAAAACAAATGAAAGTGTTCTGAGCATGTTACAGTTCCCTTCAGGATCCTCCTGGCTCCAATAATCTTCTGTGTTTGTTGTGGAGTGATCTTCCTCCCACTGTGTGAGCATTCCTTGGGCTTCCACAGCCCTTTAGTGGCCTCACAAATGCTCATGAGCTGTAATTGCACTTCCAGAGAAAAGAAAGAATGAATTTTGAGGCATGGACCAGTTTTCTTCTGATTTTTTTTTTCTTCCCTGTTTATTTTGGATATTGGAAGTAAACCAGCAGAAATCACAGAGAATAACACAAAGGATGTTTCTCAAATTGTTTTTAAGGGAGAAGCTGTGTCAAAAAGACTGCTGGAGAGTAGAGCATGTCACATCAGCCTACATGAATAGGAGATCTGCATATGTGCACGTTTTTCTCTTTTCAACAAGGCATTTTAGCAAAAGCAATGATCAGGAGAACCACGTAAAGTTACTGAGAAATTATTTGACTGTCATCAAGGATAGTTTTACTCTCCTTAACCTTCTTTCCTTAGTAGATTAATTGAAAAAAAAAATCAACCTACTTCTAACATTCTCTTGAGTAGAAACTGGTGGATATAAACTACTGAGCAAAGTCAGTGGGCAGCTTGTTGCAGGCTGTTATCTTGTAAACTTGATATTCCATATTGTGTTGAATTGTTTATCAGGAAGGAACCTTGCACTTGGCAGCAGTGGTCAAGCTGCTTCTGTTAAAGTTCACAGAAAATTTCCCACCTAGCTTTACTTTGAGTTATGCTGAACACTGTTAAGTGTCTGAAGGAAGTGAATTCATTCCTGTGAATTCAACAGGAGTTACTTCCCATAAGTGGGAGCTCCAGTATCTTGATAAAGAAATCAGTGTAAACTGTGCAATTCACACTAAGCCAAGATAGCTGGGAAGTTATTTGTGCTGGCCATGGGGCCTCCCCAGCCAGCTGAGAGCCTGTGCTTGTGTTCAGCACCCTGCTCAGTAAATCAGTGCTGCTTCTGTACCAGCCCGCACTTTGATGATCCTCAGATCCTCATACCTCTTATGCCACAACTGATCTATTAACTTGCCCCAAAACTATTCAGGCTGCAGCCATCCTCCAGCAGTTAGCCCTGTATTAAGTCATTGACTAAAAACCCGGAGAGTGTCCAGACAATTCCAAAGAGCCCTTGTGCCATTGTTAATAGAGTGCTGGTCGTGCAGCATTTCAGTCAGAAATTGTTCTAAGGAGACAAGGGGATGCTGCATCCTCAGCCAGCTGCTGCCTCACACCTTCCTGCTGCCACACAGCAGCTGTAAGGGATCCCTGCATTCCCAATGACCTCCTTTTGCTGCAGAGGTGTTTCCCTGGTAAAGAAATTAGCAGATGGATGAAATTCCCCTGGAAACTAAGTAAAGTCTGTTATCCAAATATTTATGGATATCTATAAGATTCTCTATGGACATATTTTTGGGTTCTCAGCCTTGACAGTACACATAAGTATTTTAACTTAAGTTCATTCTAAAGGTAATTGCATTATTTGGCTCTCTTAGCTTTTGTTGAGAGTATAGCAGTTTTCTGAGAAGCTTGATAGACTCTTTAGCACCACCATACATAAAATCAGGATATAAAACACTTTGTAGTATGATATGGGTGTATGTTAACACTCCCATGCATCTGTTCTGCTGGAATTGTGTCTGTAGGCATTACCATCCTGATTCAATATTCCCAGATCAGGCTGCTTACAGGTGCTTTCTTTTGGAATTAGCAGGGTTATGTTATATTTACTCTGGTGAGCTGCAGAGCAGGATACACTCCCAGAACAGAATGGAGAAACAGACTGGGTGTGATGCAGATCCTGGGATCCAAAACTAAAATTCCATGCCAAACCAAATCAGGGAGACTAAAAGGCTGTGGGGCAGATTAAAAAAAAAAGGTTAGTGGGGTGGGGGAAATGTCATAAGACAGACAAACTGTTGCTTAAAATGACTGTGTGGCACCACCCCCAGGATGCAGGGTGCCAGAAATACCACACTGAAAGTGGCAAACAATTCAGAGTTACCAAAACAAGTCCAAAACCTTATTGACTAATAACTGTATCCTACAAAAATATTTGGAATCTGTCACTGCTGGAAGCAGTTGTTGCATGGCAATTGTCTGGGAAATCAAACCAGTCCATGAGAAATTGGTTCCTTTATTATCTCTGTCTGTCTCTGATAAGAGAGAATTATCTAGAGCAAGTCTGGAGGTGTGTAACACCCTCAGTACTTTCCATCATATCCACCTTTTCTCAGAGGGCCTTTTTCTCAGGCAAACCATTCTTAGCATCTTTCTTACTTCTTTACAGTTTATAATATCACTGAAAAGAGTCTTCATCCCCTGGGAGGAAGAAATTTCACTGCATTTCAGACATCTTCATGACATAATAGTGTATAGCAGATTGAGAGGTGTCATGTCCTACCACCCCAAGAGACTGTGTATTTTGTGTTACATAGTGCACTAGAAGTGGTGTGAGACCTGACTCACTGGGTTTTTTTGTGTCTCCTGAGTGCCTGCTGGATGCTGCTGTCCTGTTAAATCCTGTTGCCTTCATCTTTTTATTTGTGCCTTCATCCACTTCATGACAGAAGTCACACAACACAGTGCCAGAAAGTGTTGTGGTTTCTAAAGGAAACAAAAGGGATTTTTATCCCTTTATCTTAAATCTAGGAAACTAATACTCAAATTGTTTAGAAAGCTTTGGAAATCACAGAAACCTGGCTGGCTTTCCTGCAGGAGGCAGCACTTTTCCTAATGCTGCAACAGGAGACAGATTTTGTGTCCTTGGCTTTTCTGCATTAGCAATCAATGCTGCCCTTTGCCTGCCACCTGCATGGCCACATTACTCTCCTTCACCCTGGTGTCCTCATGTTCGCTTTCCCCACTGCTTACTCATGGCATCAGAGAGCATCTGCCTCAGTCAAATGTTAGTAAGATGGCCACATTTCTGTTAAAATTCTTGTAGGCTTTTAAGAAGAGTTTGAAGAGTTTGAATAGAAAATTCTGATTACTTTTTGAAATTAGACTGAATTATGAAAAAGCTTTTCATTTACTGGTATGGTGCAGCATCAGCACAGCCACCATAGCCATGCAGGGCTGTAAGCACAGAGCATTGCACAGCCATGGCAAAACCTCTTTGTGTTGGGTGGCATCACACAAAACAAGCATTTTATAAGGCTTCTTGCCATGGTTTGCTTTCTGGCAGCTCAAATGTGAAACCTGAAACATTTTGTTTGTGAATGAAACTTTCTGAAGGAGATGTTTAGAAGTCAATAAAGAACTTTTTTAACATCTTACACCCAAAACCTGGTAAGTTCTTTGCATGTCAACATAGGTTATATTGGAAAGAGGAGCTTGGGATTACTAGAGAATTGGTACTAAAGAGTTTACTACAATGCTGAAAAGAGGTACATTAGGTCAAAACCTAAAATACTTTCTTGGATTTTTTTGGTATTTTATGGCATCTTCTGAGTACACTTAGTTATATCTCAGTGACAAGTGGTTTATTGTGATATGTGATAACTGTGTGTTGGTGTCAAAAGTTGCTGATGGCCAATGACTGAGCCTTCTGCCTCCAGAAACAAGGGATATGTGACAGCTTAATTGTGGTGGCAGAAGGGACATCCCAGGCTCTGCACAAAAAGGCTGAACCAAGGACAAATCTGGGGCTTTAATCATGTTTTCCTACTGATTAGTACAGTAAATGTTCCTGGGGAACAAAGGTCTGATGATTCATTCAATTGCTGTCTGGCCTGTGTACCAGTAAGTGGGGATGTAGTGAGAAGCAGTGCATCTTGCAGCAGGAAGTATCCAGCAATGTCAGTTGTGTTGAGACTGCAGAGCACAGGTTAAAGAAAGATTGCACAGCAAGTCCTTTGATTCTTGTGCTGCATCTCTCAAAACCTAGCTGCAGAGCAAGGTCAGAGCCAAAAGACAGCTTCATCTGAAGAAAGCAGCTGTGTGAGAGCTGCAGGCCCCCTCCTGTTGTGTGACAGGGCCAGCACTGACTCAGCCCCTCCCCTGGGAGCTGGGAATATTTCCAAGGAGAAGTGTGTGGAGCCAGTGCTTAGCTTAGCTGCTCCCATCTGGGAACCTCATCCAAACACAAATGTTGGAGCTATATTGGTTTTCCAGGCCAGCAAGTTAGATTTATCCCTGCTCTGATCTGCTTCAGTTGACTGGAGTCATTCAAGGACAAGTCTGACAGCAGCATAACCTGGCAGAGCTGAACATCAGGTTTGAGGATGGGGAAATACGGAGGTGTGGGAAGAAGGGAAAGTTTGGATGGAGCACTTTTCCTTCAAGTTGTGAGGCTGAAAGTGACCCCCTCCTCAGAAAAAGTGAATCAAGGGTTTCCAGGATTACTGAGGCTTCCCTTCCTCCACTTTTGACAAATTAAAGTTTTTATGCTGAGTGGTATACAAATAATGCTACGAATCATTTTTCTTCATCTTACTGTTGTGCTCCTATGGATCTCCCACACTAACAACATGCTCTCTGCTTTTCTCACTGGCTCAAGGCTTTGAGCCCTGTTGACACCTCTGAGCAAGGAAAGCACTGGCCTCGACTGCCTGTCACAATTCCTGCCCAAGTGCAGTGTCTGGGGCAGGGCACAGGATGGTCCTGGTTTCCCTGTGCTTTGGCTGCAGTCTGCAAGGAATGGTTCCTTTGTGGCAGATGCAGAAAAGACCAAAAACTCCCTTCTCCTATTTCAAATTAAAAATCTGGCGCCATACTTTATTTTTTTATGGATCCAAGCCCAACAAATGAAGATTCTAACCAAGAGGTTGATAATACTCAGTGACCACAAATAAGAGTAGGAACAATACACTCACTGGTATTCCTCTGTGATACTCAGTCCCAGAAGACTGTGGCCTCTTTCTTATTTTTAACAAGCATATTTATGTACTCCAAATCTCATCCACAAGAACGAAAACAGCATCAGCTTAAATTCAGGTGGTATGAGCATAAATGACTTCATTTAAAAAAAAACCAAATTGTTTAGGTTTAAAGCATATTTTGCCTGTTGGCTAAAGAAATCTCTCTTGCAGGGGAGAGAGGAGGCTTCATCATTCCCCACCCCACAACACAGGCACAGGTCTCCTGTCATGTGAATGCAACAGGCTTGATGCCCTGATGATAGAGATCCCAGCTTTTTTCAGGATTTTCTCTTGTGTGAGAAGGGACTTTCAAAGCAGCTATGTTTTTGCAAGGATATGTTATGTCATGAGCAGGGAGAAGAATTCTGTGTTTGTCCAGGCATAACAATGACTTGGCGTGGGCTCAGTTCTGCTCAGCAGCTTCTTGTCTGGGGCAAGCCTATAAACTCAGGAGCAAAATATCTAATCAGCTGATCCAACTGCTGTAGGGTGGTTTCTTTTTTAAAACTGCCTTCATGTTAGAACATGTGATTTGTCTTCTAACGAAATAACATCCCCACCCTTAATTTGTGATTTAAGGACACAGAGATTGTGATGAGCCTTTTATAAATAGCATTCATAAAATCATTTACATGTGTCATAACTGTGCTGGAGGTTGCCAAGGCTTTGCCCTCCTCTGGAGAGAAAAGGCATGAGATAGGGTTAGAGTGTGTTGGTGTGTTGTCACACCATAAGAGTGTTGATTTGTGGTACATTTTTTGCATCCCAATCACCTGAACAACTGTTGGAACAGCTACAAAGCTCCATCAGATGAGTGCATGCAAAGCAGTGTCAAGGGCTGTCTGTGCAGCACTCTTTTTTCACTTATTTCCTCTTCAAATTTTAAAAAAAGGAGGAATCAAGAGATAACTGACATAGTAAACACTAAATGAGCAATATTTTGAAAGCAGGAGTGCTAGGAAACAAGCTTGGAAAGGAGCGGGAGGTTTACAACATTCTCTGTCTTGCTTAAGCTTGCCTGTGCACAGGATGAGTGAAGGTGATGTGTGACTGAGGAGACACCCACAGCACTGTGCTACAGGCCGGGGGTTAAACTGCTCCCAGGTAATTATTGGAGCAGCATCCTTTGGCAGTGCCAGCAGCAGGAGGCCCCTCAGTCACTCGTGCCACGTTCTGCTGGCACCGTTCCAGCAGCATGCAGGGAGGATTTCCTTTTCTTCCCTCTCAGCATGGCCCATTTCCAGCCCTGCTCCTGTAGCCCAGTGCCCTTGTAACTGATGGGCCACGGAGACCTCGACTTTCAGGAAAAAGAAATTCGTTTGGCCTTCCACGCATCAGTTTTAGTCTCCCTGTAGAAACAAAATATTCTTCCCACCTTCCCGAAATACAAAGATTAGAGGCTGAGGATCAGTCGGGTTATCATTAAGCCAGAGCTGATGAGGTTGCCTGCAGGGATGTTGGTGTGTGCCAGGTGTACCTGTTAATGGCTTTCCAAGGAACACAAGGGATCATCAGTGTCTGGAGGGGCCACCTAAGGAGTGGCTCATTGACACATCTTTGCCAGGAGCTTGGAAAACTTTTTAGAAATGAGAGCGCTGTTAGCAATAGCAGTTTCCCTGGAAAGGAAATTTAAATTCCTATTAATCACACGTTCTAACACAAAAACTTAAGTACACCACATGCCTCTCCTACCCATGTTTTTCTTCTTCATCTCAGTGTATTGTTTTTCAGAGGCCAAGTTTTCCTAAGGCTACTTTTTCTTTGCTTTTTTCTTCAATTGGATTGATTCTTTGTTTTCTTCCTGGAAATTGCATCACTTTTCCTAATCCCATATATTTTTTTACCCTCTTTCTCTTTTCCTCCTCAAAAAGTGCAGTTTTTTGAGCTGTGAGAGTGCAGTATCCCATCCCTGGCACACAGCATGGATGTGTGTACCCCAAACTCTCTTTGGAGTCAGTGGAGAGAAATGAGCATTTTGAGGGCAGAAATCCCCTGAAGAGTGTTAGATTTTGCTTTAGGTTGAGATGAAGCACACCTAGATGCTTTAGTGTCCAAATCAATCAGGGGCATGACTTCATATAATTAAATTTATGTTTAATCCCACTCTTCGAGTCAGCTAGTGACATGGTGAATGACTTGGCCAAGTCACCAAGCTGTAAATGGAATACTGTTGCAATTTTACTGAAGGCTATAACTTGGTTAAGTTTTATTTTGGCTACAGAAGGATTTGGCTTTGTGCAGTGCTGTTATCCTATATTACTTACCCTTCTTTTTTAACCTTTGGACTCTTATGCAATAGGAAGTTGTGTCATTTCTTTAATTGGCAAGGGCTGGTCCAACATCTGCAGGCTCAGAGATCAGACCTGGAGTTTAAGACCCCTCTCTTAAAGGCCAGGGCTCCTTTCTAACCCCTCTCTCTCCAGAGGGGTGCTGCTGTTTTGGGGAGTAGAGCAGCAGAGGATGTTGAAGGCTGTCCTCTTTGTTAAGGAGCAGTTTCTTTTCCTGGCTACATGGTGGCACTAAAAAGGTTCCCTGCCTCAAAACAGCCATCCAGCCTGAGACTGGTGGAGGCAGCAAAGGCCAGGGTCTGCCCCTCTGTCCTTGTCTCCTTGAGGGAAAGTTGGGATAGAGCAGCTGGAAGCATCAGAGGCTCACAGAGCACCTGAACTCAAAGCACAAGGCATGGGTGAAGGGCTGAGCAGAAAATGTGCCTGGTACAGTGGCTTTGGCAGCACTACCAGCTCTCTCAGTTTCATTATGGATCCGTAATATTCAGTGATATAAAATTCTCAGTCTGTTTTCAAAAGCAAACTAACAAATTGGTCACCTCATGGTATTTTCTGTTTCACTCCCTGCTTTATCCCATTTTTGATTGCATCTCAAATCTGAAGTCACCAGATGCAACTGTGCTTGCTTTTGCACAATTATTGAACTGCACGTCAGCATAATTGAAACTCCTCTGCTATTTTCATCTATGACTTTTACCCAAAAGCATTAATATTCTTCATTTTTATATCCCACAGCTTTACCAAATTATTTTGCCATGCAGTTCTTCACTAGGTTTGCTTCTACCATACATTATTTCCTCACAGAAGCGTCTTGACTCATAAAGGGAAGGACAATTCATCCTTCATCCTTTGCAGGTTGGGTTCACAGGCTCTATAGGTTAGAGATGCTGGTCATGTCCTTGAAAAAAAACCCTGCATGTTCCATGCATGACAGATGAAAGAACAGGATATCCGGTTATTAGTTTTCTTAAACACTTCTGGCTTTTGGTACAGGATGTACCCAAGGGAACAACCTTGCTCAGTCATCATTATGGTGACAGCTTCCTCCATCTGCCCTCTGTGGAGGCATCTGCAGGGACTCCCTATTCTTTGACTTCTCCCCAAAAGGTAAGGGAGATGTTCAGTTTGGTTCCCACAGTCAGGTGCTGTGCTGTTTTAGCAAGGTGCTATCTAGCTCTTTTATGATGGAGCACAAGCATGAAAGTGGCCTTCACCTGTCAGAGCATCAGCATTTAAATAAGACAGGATGGCTCTGATGTTTTGCAGTACTGTGGGATAGCACTTCTCAGCTTGTCAGTTGGATATGCTAAGCCTTTGACCCTTGTTGCCCTCAAGATTTACAACTTTCGAAGTGTGCTGCTGGAAAAATCTAATGCTGTGATGGTGTGAAAAAAAATTGCATGAGAAAGAACAGCTTCTCAATGCAAACCCCCTTGGTTACATCTTCTCTCCTTTCACTTCCTCCTCACCAGCAGAGCAAAAGCAAGCAAGAACAGCAAGGACCACAAAAGCAATTGTAGCACAGAGAAGCCACCCATGGTTCTGTTGTTGGCAGCTGAGCCCCACACAGCCCCTCGCTCACTCTCTCACAGTGGGAGGGAGTTAGAAGAGTAAAAGTGAGAAAACCCATGGGTTGAGATAAAGACAGTTTAATAGGAAATGCAAAAGCCCCATGCGGAAACAAAGGGATTAATTCACCACTTGCCATGGGCAGGTGGGAGTTCAGCCATCCCAGGAAAGCAGGGCTCTGTCATGACAGTCACTTGGGAAGAAAATGCTTTCATTCTCAACATCCCCCCTTTTTTCTTCTCTATATTTATGTGCTGAGCATAACACCCATATGGTTTGGGCTATCCCGTGGGTCAGCTGGGGTCAGCTGCCCTGGCTGTGCCCCCACCAAGTTCCTGCACACCCACAGCCTCCTGGCTGCTTGGGTGGGGTGAGGAGCAGAAAAGGCCTTGGCTCTGTGTAAGCACTGCTTGGCAGTAACAAAAACATCCCTGAATTATGAACACTATTTTCAGCACAAATTGAAAACACATACCATTTAACTAGTCAAAACCAACACAATTTCTAGCTCAGTTGACTAGCAGTTCTTTGTATCAGAGCTAAAGGAAAAGCTGATGCAAAAGATATTTTCTGTGCCCTCAGATTTTTGACAGTTACAAGAACTAAAAATACATATGAAAGAAGAGGACATAGTCTGAAACCAGCAAGGACTGCCTAAATTTGAGATAGCAAAGTGACTGAGTTTCCCATGTATCATTTGGGAGTGGGCATCAGGACAGGCTTTGTCTGTCAGTCCTTTCTCCAGTTACATTTGAGCTTGTGAGTCCAGTTTTAAACATCAGTAGTTAGTCCTGCTTGTGTAATTTACTCTGCTTGTACTGATAGATACCTTTCCTCTTTCCCATTTAATTATGTGAAAACATACTAACTATGAATATATGTTAAATTATATAACTCAGTGCTACTTGAAAAGCTGCAGCTGGCATATGAAGGCAGCCTTGAAACCTTCTGTCCTGAATCAACAGCTGTTTTTCCCAGGAAACATTCCTGGAATAGAATACATCAACATTTTCCTACAAGACATTTGGCTAAATCATTTAGCACACACTGCATATGGTATCTTTTGCCTTATCTGTTCAGAGTGCTCTAATATCTAGTGAGCTGCTGGTGCCTGCACAGAATGTACTCATTAGGTTGAAATTCTTGTTAACATCAGCTGAGCTCTGTGTAACTTGGGAACAGTCTCTGTTTCCTGTAGTCAGACCCTGCTTCATGTGCCTCAAAGGCACTTATGCCCTGCGAGATCTATCCCACTAGGACAGCTGGTGGCAACCCTGTGCTTTTCTTGTTCCTGAATCTCTTTGAAAGAGGATGTATGGAATGCTGTTGTAAATGTGAAGATAGCTTTGAATTGATACCATAAATCATTAAGAGAAAGATCCATTCTATCCTGAGGCAGATACACAGCCCTGCAGGCAGTGAAGAAAATGTTTTTTGGAATGACAGTCCCTGACACAGTTAGGAGGGGAACACAGGAGTAAGAAGCATTAAGAAAAATTTGGGGTTCAGGTAAGCAGTTAAAGCAAAGTATTCTCCCAGAGTGATTGAGACTGAAGTACATAGAAAGGTCATTAATAACATGCAAAGGATCTTGCAGCTGCCCAGGATGTGGGAAAATAAATGTGGGTTTTTTTCTAAAGATTGTATCTATCTTTAATTCTGCAAGTATAAAGCCCTTGCTTTGTAGTTTAAACAAATTGGTACCAAAAGTTAAAAGGAAAAAGCTGCTCTCAGGCATAAGCATGCTTGAATAAGAGGAGGTATTTACAAGAAGTATGAAGCTATAACTCCTTTTGGTTTCTACCTCTTGTACTAGAATACAGACCATTATCTCTCTAAAGGCAGAAGTCCTTGTTCATGTTTGTATTTTTATAATGGAGTCCAGCAGCATCAGATGATTAGAAATGAACTGAGCTGGAGGTGCCTTAAGGTAATTAAGGTAATTCCTACTGGAATGGAATTGAACTTCATATTGGGGCATATTCTGGTATAACTATTTTGACCAAGTAATGTTAGCAGTGTAAAACTATGCTTGATTAGACCAAAAGTTAGTGTGGAAATTAATTAGTAGTGGCAGACTTTTTAGCACAGTTTGTGCTTCGACTCTTGGTTCCTGAACAATTGTCACCTCATAATGTTCATAACGTGCAAATTCAAATACTCAGAAGACAAGAATTTAATGTATTTTTAATGTAGACAGACTTTTGATATATTTTTATCTTTGAGGCAGTTCAGATGGTTTCATGTTTCCTTGCTATTTTTCCCCACAAGGCACAGGGGGGATTGTGGTCTATTGCTGTGTTGGGCCTGGCATAGCCTAACACAGGTAAAAGATTCTAAGCTGTTAGAGACAAAGCTGAGAGCAGGGAGATGAAGAGAAAAAAGTGTCCCACATGAATGACAAGTTTGTGCTAAAGTCTTTCTCTTTTCACCCACAACCAAATCTCTGACCTTTGTCAGCTGACAGTCTTATTATTAAAGGAGTGGTTTGGCTTGAGGATAAGACTTAAGATCCTGGGATTATGTGAACCCTTTCAAAACAACTTTGATCTTCACTGTGGGAGGTCTAAAGCCTACTTTCCATACCTAACATCAACAAAAGACTATAAGCTGTATAAACAGTGGGTTGTTTGCTGGTGTCATTAGTTTTAGCCTGTAACACTGGTCCTTAGCACCTTGCCTCTGAAGATCTGGCGCTGCTGTCACATCACACACAGGATTGCCCTCACCACACAAGCTGCTGCCTGTGTTTATTGCTGCTGGTGCTGGTGGCAGCTGAAGGGCTGCAGGCAGTGTTGCAGTCCCTGCAGCCCGAGCTGGTGGCTGCTTGAAGCAGTGGGCACTGCAGCGAGGCCAGGAGCTGAGCCAGCCACAGCTGCTGTGGGAGCCGTTCACGGTTTGCTCTTGCTCACAAGCTCTGCTGTGTTCTGCTCTCCCCAGCAGGAGTTTAGGAACGGGATTTGGAGCCATATGTCACCTCTAACATGTGATCAAACTTGTGTCAAAATGTGTTTTATGCTTAGAGCTGGAGCTCAGAACCCCCTGTCCATACTCAATTTTAAAGGTTGGTTCTTGAAAAGAGAAATGTCTAAAAGGAGAAGAAAATGTTTTGCAGCTTTATGATTCTTGGCAGTGTCTTGCTTAATTGGACAACCTGTTCAGCAGATGCCACTGAGCCAACCTCAGCAGGCTGCTGGGTGAAATAGTGCTTTAAAATCCTGCTAACAGGTATACACATTTCTTCTGAGAGAGTTCACAGAACCCAATATAGCATTCCAGAAATTCCACTTAACTACAGTCTGATATGTTTTCTCCACCAAAATCTTTTATATGTTACTTACCTAATACCCAGCTGAAGTTTAAGGCAGTTCAAGTGCCTGTGCCCTTTTAAGTTTGGGCCCCAGTGACAGCATTGTTTTGTTAATCCTCTTCCAGGACTCTGCAGTGTACATTTTTCTTTTATACTAAAACAAAGAACATTTTTAGAATATTAAAATAATAACATGTTTATACTAAAATATATGTAGAAAGGGAATCCCTGCATGGTTCATAGATGGGACATTTTACTTAAATCAGTATAGGATTTCATTCCATCTCAGATCAAACCATATCTAATAAAGGTGCCAAAGTAAACTAGAAGTAAGAGCTTTGCAGTGGCTGTGTTGCTGTAAGACATTGCTTCCTTATGCATGGACTTTAATTTTTTTCTGCACCTTCTTTCTTATTTCCTTCTTGCCCCTGTTTTGACCATACAGGGTTGATATTCTCTTACAGCCCCTTCTACCCTTTTGCTGTGGAGTTCACTGAGACACTCCAATCTCACACCTTCCCTTTTTTCTCTTCAAACATTTCTTTTTCATTTCTCTCAACCTATGTGTATTTCTCCTGCTCTTAAAATATTAAAGTGGTGTCCTTTTAGATATAAGTTCACTAAAAGTACTGTACATTAGTTTCATTAACTATGCTCTATAAAAAGCTGTTATAAATATAGCTTTTTCCAAAGGAAGTATATAATAATCTAAGAAATTGAGATTTGTCAGATAGAAGTTCAAATATCCACCTATTTTAAACATACTCAGAAAACTGAATTGGAGTATTTACCATATGAGTGTTTTCATTTTGTGATTTACCAATCACAACCTTTGTGCAGGTTTTCTACTCAATGTGCAGGTTTTCTACTCAATGTGATCTTGATACTAACTGAAGGTGTGGGGTTTTTGTCGGTAGGACTGAGTGGCACTGCAGCCTAGAGTGAAAACAGAAATTGTGTTCAACTTCTCATGGTATAGCAGCAGGATTTCCCCTTCTCTCCAGCATACTTCCTGCTGCTTTTCCCAATAATTTTAACTACCAAATAAGGACTATTCTGGGATATTTTCCTGAGCTAGTTAAGCTTAGTGATATTAAATTATATTGTCCTTTGGTGATGTTGAATTCTTTGCCAACTCTTCTATTGCTGTTTAATATCCCCTCCATGCCATTCATCCTGATTGGTGGTTTGTGTTTGCTCCAGCAGGAGTATTTGTTCAGGACAGGAAGGGCTCTGTAGTCAAGGGGAGTTTCAAGCCCCAGCTGGGGGATGCCCTCCTGAATGAGCAGCCAGCCAGAACTGGCACCACCACTAGGCAGCTCAGCAGAGTGCTGTGGCTGAATGGATGTGGGTGCTGTGAGTGCCCACCTGGCTGAAGGACTTGCATAGGACAGGATGTGTGTGATGAGGTAAAATCTGAGGTCATTCACTTCCTGTTCCAGAATGGGTGAGTGACATGAGTTCTGAGGGGGACATTGCAGCAATACATTTCTGAATATTCCTGGTAACAGAGCTTGTATAAAATGCTCTGTTCTCTAATAATGAATCAATTTCCTTCTTCCCATAATCAACATATGTGTAATCCACCTTTGAACTTTGTTATTGCTGCTAAGATGTGGATTGTGGGTCTGGCTGTGGCCAATTCCTGTAATCTGTACTGCAGCACTGAAGAAGCCTGTCAGGGGATGACCTGAGAAGAACAATACTATCAATAGTATGTCTGCCACTTTCCATCACACTGAGTCAGTTCCACAGAGGATACATTTTTTCCAGTCTAGCTCTTTTTGGTCATAAAGCAAACTCTTGTTTCATTACTGAGTAATTCTGGTGCTTAAGTCCAGTGTTTCTTCTCTCCAACTAGTGAAAAGTATAGATCTCCAGAAATGGATAAGGGTTCACTGCAAGTGGTGATTAGAACAGGGAATTTGAATATAGGAGGGAAGTGAAATGTGAGTCAAAAATAAAGTACTTTTGTAACATTGGTGAAGGTGGCACTTACTCAAAATGCTTATCTTTGAAACAGTGGATGGCATTCAGTGAGGCATGAATTTTGGATGTAGGCTGAAAATAGCTGGAATTAAGTCCTGGTTGAAGACTTCATTTTACAATTTGTATCTTAAAAACTTCCAACAAGAAGCATTTCATCTCTGCCCCAGTCAGACTGGGCTGCAGAATACTGGGGTGCATTTTGTTACTTTCTATATTGCTGTTACCTCCAGAAGTAGGGGGGAATTCTCAGTATATAAATACTTTGCAGTGAGATTATTGCTTAAAGAAAAGTTTCACATGTCTGGATATGCTTCAAAATTCCCCTGTATTTTGAGGAAGAACAGTGTAAAATGAATCATTACTCTCAGTGAACACCAGTTCTGAATCAACATATGTGTAATCCACCTTTGAACTTTGTTATTGCTGCTAAGATGTGGATTGTGGGTCTGGCTGTGGCCAATTCCTGTAATCTGTACTGCAGCACTGAAGAAGCCTGTCAGGGGATGACCTGAGAAGAACAATACTATCAATAGTATGTCTGCCACTTTCCATCACACTGAGTCAGTTCCACAGAGGATACATTTTTTCCAGTCTAGCTCTTTTTGGTCATAAAGCAAACTCTTGTTTCATTACTGAGTAATTCTGGTGCTTAAGTCCAGTGTTTCTTCTCTCCAACTAGTGAAAAGTATAGATCTCCAGAAATGGATAAGGGTTCACTGCAAGTGGTGATTAGAACAGGGAATTTGAATATAGGAGGAAAGTGAAATGTGAGTCAAAAATAAAGTACTTTTGTAACATTGGTGAAGGTGGCACTTACTCAAAATGCTTATCTTTGAAACAGTGGATGGCATTCAGTGAGGCATGAATTTTGGATGTAGGCTGAAAATAGCTGGAATTAAGTCCTGGTTGAAGACTTCATTTTACAATTTGTATCTTAAAAACTTCCAACAAGAAGCATTTCATCTCTGCCCCAGTCAGACTGGGCTGCAGAATACTGGGGTGCATTTTGTTACTTTCTATATTGCTGTTACCTCCAGAAGTAGGGGGGAATTCTCAGTATATAAATACTTTGCAGTGAGATTATTGCTTAAAGAAAAGTTTCACATGTCTGGATATGCTTCAAAATTCCCCTGTATTTTGAGGAAGAACAGTGTAAAAATGAATCATTACTCTCAGTGAACACCAGTTCTGGAAGGCTGCCAGATGAGGTGGCTTTGGAGTCCTGCATTTGGCAGAAATCATCAGAGAGATTCCTCCTTAGTTTGCTTAGCTTTAATGGGGCTATTTTGGAACCTGGAACTCCTGCTCATCATCCACACACATCTGGGCTAAATAATTCTCTCACCAGATTATTTTCAATTAGGTCACTCTGTCTCTAATGGATTGTGGGCACTGTAGAGTAATTCTGGTTTGAATGAACAGACTCACAACAAGTCACTGCCACATCTGTCTCTAGCTTTATGTGTATGTCTGATATCAGATCATACAGCCAGCCTGTGTGTAGGCTAAAGAAAAGTTTGCTCTTTCTTTCTCTTGTTTTTAACCCTGAGCCTTCTCCCATCTGCTTGACAAAGATAAGTGTCTGTACTCTCCCTGGACACCACATCTGGAATTCAGCCTCATTTCTCTGGACTTAGGAAACATTACTACAATAGCCAAGGCACTTATGAGTCAGCTTTAGCCTGCAGGACACTTGCTGCTGTTCTGTCATTTCTTCCCATAGAAGACACTGCAAACGCAGTAAAATACCAGGTATTACCTGGGCAGCCAGGCAGCCCCATAACAGGGGAGAGAGAGAGATCCAGGGTTCTTGTGCCTGCCACAGGGGGAGGGAGGGAGGGAGGGGAAGGAAGAAAATGCAGTCCATGTAGTGATAGCTGCTGCTGTTTGATAGTGCCATCGTGATGAGGGTGTCTGCTTGCACAGGAAGGGGCTCTGAGGAGGAGGGAGTTGGAACAAAACCAGCTGCAGTTCTCTGGAATGGGGGAAAACCTGTCTGGGGTTATGTAAAGGAAGAAATCTTAAAATCCAAGCTGAGTGACAGAGCTGCTGACTGGTCCTTCATGCAGGCACAAAGAAGGTTATAAAGAGGTCACTATGCAGCAGCAGCAAGGCTTTCACACACCCTCAGCTGCAGTGTTCCTGTAGGATGCAACTGTCTCCAAAAGGAAGCATTTGTAGTATATATATATGTATGTATAAAAATATTCACAACTTTCTTTTAAAAAAAGATAAAACAAATACAAAAATTTGCCTTGCTGCAGTCCTTTGCCCACAACCCTGTCACTGTGTTTCTCAGAAATGCCACTTTCAGCTTTTCCATGTGTCACTTATACTGTGAACTCCTTTAGAATTTTATAGAAGTCAGCTTCTCCACAGTGCTGACAGAAACCTGGCTTGTCTCTGAAGTGATCTGGTATTTCAGATAACTTGGATTATGAGACCTGTCAGCTGTAGCACATTCACTCTCAGTGCTCAGGTCTTTCTGTGCTGTTCCCTTCCAGGGAGGGACCAGGCCACCTGCAGAGCAGCACCAGGGAGAACACCCTGGATCCTCAGGGCGCCAGAGTCTGCCCTGTCTGCTGGGAAAAGCTGTTACATTTTGTCCAGACTTTTGCAATACCAGCTCTTCCTCACAAACCTGACACTTCTAGAGGAAGAGGGAGGGGGGTTTCCTGAGGCCTTTTATGTGTCTGTCATAAGGACAACTTTCTTAAAAAGGAGTAGGATTACTATAATCCATTTACAGTCCTGTTAAAAGCAAAACAGAAACTTAAATTACACACACAGTTCTTCTGTTAATGAGAGGTTTGAGGTAAATTTGTTTTAATTCAATGACCATTTGACAGGAATGTAATCCACTGACTCAGATCTTTGTTTATTTAGTGTCTCTTAGATGAAATACTTTTAAAAAGCTTTCTGAGTTGTCTTAGCCATGCCACTAACATGTCACTTGAATCCCTTGATAAAAACCCAATGTTGATCTAAACCAATGTAAAAGGCTAAGAATGAAATGCTAGAAAAAGGCAGCTTCTTTACTGGAAACCCTTAATCCAAGGGCTATTTCTGCCACACAGGCTCCAAGCAGCTGCTGCACGATATGACGTGATGATCTGAAAGGCTGTACTTTGGAGTAAAAGGAGCACTATTGATTTTCATTTTGAAGAGTTACTGAAACCGAGGAGGAAAGGGAGTGAGGGGTTGTTAAGTTCAGGTAAAGTAAAACAGAGATAATGACAGCTGCAAGGAAAGCAAGTGGATGGGCAGCCAAAATGTCTGGCTGCCTTTAAAGCTGCATAATTCTGTACCAGCAAACTTCGGGGAAACAGACAGGTTTGTTTTCCAGGAAGAGATAATAATGAAGAAACCTCTTTCTTGTGGCTTTCTTTAATCACATGGAGGGATGGTGTTAAAAGCCAAACGTGTAGAGAGACGCTCTCTTTGAACTACAAAAGCACAGCTATCCCAGACTCGGTTCACTAAACGGGCACTTTACTGAAAGTTACAGTCACTTCTCCTGCTGAGCTGACCTCCTGTAGCTCTGCTAAAAACAACTGTTTCAGCAGCCTTTGCTGCTGCAGTACTGTCAGGACAATTCAAGTGTGCAGAGAGCATGTCCTGGAACTGACATCAGCCTGCATGTGCCACACTGAATGCATCTCTGCAAACATGTTTCAGCAAATATGACAAGAGCTGTGCAAATCTAGTTAAAATACTTTTACTAGCTGAGTAATCATTTCTCCAGAACTATGCCTGGGAACATTTTGTTGATGTACACCATAATATCCTCTTTCATTTCAGATTTGCTTCTAGTGCAAATTGAGCTGGTGTTTTTTGTGAATGTGTGGGAACAAATAAATCCCTGTTGTGTATTCCCTCAGTGTTTCCCAGGAGAGCTGAGTTCTTTGGTGCTGTGCCTGCTGCATCTGAAGCACCTCCAGAAAGCACAGGTGTGCTGAGTTCTGCTACAGGCAGAGACACATGATCGTGGCAGGGATCTCTGTGGCACAGAAGCACTTTGCTAGTCAGTGAACAGTGAAAAAGTTAAATTGTCCTGTCCCAGCCCTGCCAAGGGCTGATTCTGTTGCACTGAGTTGAGGTGAGACCGTGTTGTAGCAGAACTGTTGGTTTATGGCCCCTTTTGTTCTCCCTCTAACCTTCATTAAATCCATGCCGGGGATTTAATGAGGAGTAACCAAAGCACAGCAGGCTCAGCACCCAGCCTGAGCCCACAGCCCCTGCTGCTTCCCTGAGTGGGAAGAACATCCTCCAGGGGGAAACTAACTACTGCCCTGAGGGGTTCCTCTCACAGAGCTACTCCCTTACCTCATGTATGATTCAAACACTGAGAAAGTTAAAGATTTAAAAAAGTATTTTGCAGCAAGATGAAAGGACTTAACAGTTCCTGTGCAAGAAAATAAGCCTACTGGCCTAAAGCCTGCTCTTTCATTTCAAGGAATCACCAACAGGCAGATTGCAAAAATAATTTTCCAAATTATAGTAACCAACCGCATTTTCTGTGGAAATAATTTTGGATTCCAGTAAGTTAAAAATTACTGTTGTTTTTTCCCCTCCTTTTTTCCTTCCTCTTCCCATTTTTCCAAGAACTCAGTATTGTCCTGTATGCCTTCTTTGAAGCAGTGATGATGTGTGTGTACCAGTTATCCAAAGGAATCCTTGTGCTAGCCCCTGCATGTGCCTGCTGTTGGTCAAGAGGCTTTGGTTCTTTGTGCACTCAGAAAAGACTCTGCCCTTTCTTCCTCTTCTGAGATTTAGACCTCCACAGATCATTGGAAACATTCTCTCCCTTGCCAACAGCTTTTGGATCAGACACTCGGGCTCTTACTCAGCTGCAGCTCTCCCTTGAGAAGAGCATGGTTTGTGTAAAGTTAACATCTGGTGACCCTACCCATGAAATCACAATTTAAATCCAATATGTGGGTAATTGCCCAAATAAAACTGGCTGCTTTTTCTCCAGCCCCTCAATTTCTTTTTGCACAAAAGAAATTTCTCATGATTTAGGAAGAAACTATTTTTTTGTTTTTTGAGATTTCTTTAAAAATCCGTTTTGTGGTCACTGTCAACTTTCTGCAGCAAATTCAATGAGAATTTTGCCTAACTTGAAATATTCTTTGATTAGTCAGTGACATGTTTTTTCTCTTGGGCAGTCTTTCATTTTACTCCATAAGTATCCAGCCCTAATTTACAGCTATTTTGTTTTAGTTTGGGATTGTTGGTTGGGGTTTGGGTTGTTTGGTTTTTTTGCTATGAAATCTAAATTTAGTATTTAAAGTTTTAACTTATCCCTCCTGGAGAATTAAGAGATAATACATTTGTACTCAACTTTTTCTTCAGGATTTTCATATCAGAAAGGCGCTTTCTGTGACAGAATTAGCAAAGTCAATCACTTTACATGTTTTTTGGATCCTACATGTCACATTATTAATAGACTCTGAATTATTTCTCTCAGCTATGAGGTATGTGCTTTCAGTATTTTATTTCCAGTCTGATTCTGCCAAACTCAACAGCAGGCTCCTGCAAGAGCTGTCCAGTGACTCTGGTCTGGAATGAGAAGTTTGTCTTTTATTGATATTCTGCATGATGGGTTTGCAAATTTTGTAAACAAGCAGGACCTGGCACATCCCAGCCACGTGCTCTTGCTCTCCTTTGCACCAGTTCTCACATTTCTTGGACTTTTTTTAGCCATTTTTCTCCTTACTGTGATATGACTGATGAAATAACAAGCTGTCTTGCCACAAGAGCCACCATAAAGGATCCACCATAGGATTCCATGGCCCTGGAGCAGGGATGGAGAAAGGCCAGGTTGAGGGGGAAGCTGCTGGATTGTCACAACTGTCTGGGACACCACACTCTTGAGCTATTTTAAAATGCTCTGTCTACCTTGTTTCTATCATGCAAAATACATAGCCAGCAGCCTTCTAGTTTCTGGCTCACAAAAAAAAAAGATAAAATTATGGAGAAAAAATTCATCTTCAGAAATGCAAAATATGGATTGCGACTGGTTTTACTCACCAGACTTTGGCAGTTTTCATTTAGAACAACTCAAAGAAAGGTTATACTGGCTGTTGAGGGTTCCAGCTGCTTGGTCTAAGTTCTTCAGGTTACCTTTAACACTTTTAAAGGTAAAAGTAAGGTAAAGGGTGGGGACAACATGAACAGTATGGATGAGTCTGTTTTTTCAGAGCTTTTTTCATGTTGGAGGATCAACCACTCAGTTACAGGAGCAGACTGACGGCACTGCAATGTTTATGTGGGAAATGGAAAGAATTATCTGCTACAGCTAGAAAGAGGAGTAGGATCTGCCATGTGTGAATGGTTACCATACAGCTCCTTGGATGAAATGAGATCCTTTTCCACTTTCTGTGAGTAAATGCATTTGCCCTACCAAGTACGGACCTCAAAGTGTAACAAATCACCATTTTAAGGAAAATCATGGAAATTTCACATAGCAACATCATAGCGAGTGAACAGGCACCACTTTCCCAAGGGTAACTGTTTCCATTATTACTTTCAAACAGTCCAGCAGTCTCTGCTTTGGTTCTCACTTACCTGAGTACATTCATTGGCCCAACACGTGTCTTTGTGTGCTCACACCACACCCACCTGCTCTGTTGGTGTTCTCCCAGTGTATCTCAGCTGACACGGGTGCCTGGCACTCCTTCTATCAGCGTGCACATGGCAGAGATTCAAGCTTGCCAAGCAGTAACTGGGTGGCTGCATTTAGACCATTATCAAAATGACTAATGCCTGCTGAGAGCCTGAGTAGGCTGGCTCAGAACCAGCTCCTCCTGTACTACAGAACTTCTTACTCGTGCCAGTTTAGACACGGGGTGATAAAGTCTGCCTGCCTCTGTCCTTTGCTGTCATCCAGCTGCAGCAAGTCTGTGCTTGCTCCTTCCCACATGGAAGGGACAGGGCAGATGCCACAACTTGTGTACCAGCAATTTTGGGAAATGCCACAATAGTTTCCGTATAGATTTTACCTCAGGAAAAGGAGGGAAATCCTCCACTTTTACTTACGGGTAAGGGCGTGATCGCCTTCCCCTCCCGCTGTATTTCCCAGCTCTTTGAGGGGGAAGGAGTCAGGACAGCCACACTTGTCACTTTTTCCTATCACTTCCTTGCCTACTTGCAGCCTGGTTGCCATGTTGGAGCTTTACAAGGCTTCTGAAGCCAGCAGAGGTTTTTTTAAGAGGGCTCCCATCCCCGAGATTGTCTGTGAGTGCAAACACTCCTAAGTGTCATGGGTTTGAAGAGAAGGCAAATGGTGAAGAACAGAGAATGAGGTTGTGACATGATTTCCCTGTGTTGCCTCTGTAGAAAGTTCTCTGCAAAGCCCTGTTTGTTCATGTAGAGCAGCTGAGCCCCTTTTCACAAGAATTGTAGCTAGGTATTGATCAAAAATCCAGCTATTAGAGTTATGCTATATTAATGGAAATTAATACGTTAATTTCTCTCCAATTCCAGGCAAATAGTTTTCCCAAGAGATTCAATAATCAGATGTGAAAATCTTGACCCAGATATGACTATGGCTTTTAGCTATGTTATTTGGGATTGTCAAAATAAAACAAAGGAAAGAGCAAAATCCTGAAAAAAAATCTCAGTGTTACTCATATCAAGTGCTAAAAATCAGAACAGAGCCTCTAAGCATCTGAGCAATAGTAAGTTCCTGAAATATAAGAGCCACCACATTCAAGTTTATCATTGGTAAATGATAAATGGAAAATGAAAGACTAATGTTCTGATCTTCAAACTGATTCTCCTGAATTAGGTCATGCACTTTCTGTCTGTGCAAGAATTGGCAAAGAAGCACTTCTGACTTTCTTGTACTCCTGAATTTTCTGTCAGTACTGGCACCCTGTTTCTGTTACTGTCAGAGCTACAGAGGCATTTCACAGGTAGAACTGGCTGGTGCAGGCTAGGTGATGTTATGTGATGGGCACACGGTGAGTAAATCTTTGGACCGAAATCAAGACTCTTGCCCAGTCGTAGGAGGGAGAGCACTGTTGTGTAGGTGTGTGACCCAGTTCTCCTTTTCCTGCCTCTACAATCCATAACAAAACATCCCCTACTTAAGCAGAGATTTATGGAAGTAGTTCTTGAGAAGTTTTCCTTTCCATCCTTTTGGTCTTGGGAAATGGTTGTCTTAGGTGTATGGATGGGCTTGGCCTTTCACAGCATTTCACAACCCAACATGACAGTCCTGATGTAGTAGTTGTATTTGCCAAGATTGTCCCTCAGCAGCCAGACAGATCCAGTGCTAGGAGTGGATTTGGTTTCAGTCCTTGTTGCCTCTCTCAGAGGTGAAGGTCCTGCACTCCACAGGTTTCTGTGGCAGAGGGGAAGGCACTGTGGCCTGTGGAGGCTGTGCAACAGTGGGGCATCCCTAGGGGATCTCTGGCTGAGCAGAAGAGAGCAGGGGAGGTCTGCAAGCTGCTGCTTCAGTTGCTCCCTGTGCCTGAGAAATCCTGTGATTTAGGTTTTGCTCCAGGAATATATCTGGATTTTATTTTTTTACTGTTAAATTTTTATTCCATCTCCTAAGCACACTCCTATACAGTTTCCAGATGCTTAATTTATTTTCCTGGACTTACTCCTGGGTTATCAGCTCCATTTCCTAAAGTGTCTGAGCCAAAGGTCACAAACTGGAGTATTTCCAAAGCAGGACTAGTGTTTGCTAGTCTGAGCTCCAAGTTGATCATATGAGTATATTAATTTCAGTAAAATTAGTAAAACTGAACCAGATTTTGAACATTGACTAGTTCATTCTCCTCAGACCTCTTTGTACTGAACCATATAGAGTAGAAAACGTGAATTGATTCATAAAGCAGAAACTGAGTTCAGTGGAAAGATGGTTGTTCCCCTCCCCCCCAGTCCAATAACATTAGAAAGAATTGTTTGATTATGCTCTTTCCCTCCTCAGCTCTTAATTTCCCAGACAATCGTATCTGACCAGCCAGTTTAGATGGCTGTGACTGTGAGATATGTTCTTTAACTGTGGTGGTGCCGATATCGTTGTTTTACAGTAAATGTGTCATTTATTGTACATCCTGCATGGAATAGGGCATGCCACTGTTTGTTCTGTTTAGATTTTTAAACATTACGTCTGTTTAAAATGACATTAATAGCAAAAAGGATTACTACATGCAATTTAGCTGTTAGTAGTTACCAGGAGGAGATAATATTTATTCCAGTTTTTTCATGGCAGGTCAATTATTTTGTTAGCACAGGCAAGAGTATATTTGTATTGTGCAAGTCTTCCTAGGAACTGAACTCTGCTGGAGAACAGGAAATCATGGGAAGCCGGATGGACTTGAATTAAAAGGAAGGGATTTGTTTTCCTTGTGTTTGAATGCCAGTGCCTGTTGCACTAGTGATTTACTGTACAATCTTTACTTCTCATTATGCAACTTAACTAAAAGAAAAACCTGCAGAAAATTGAAATGAGTGGACTATATCTACTCTTACTTTGAATTTAGTTTCTTTTCTCTTAATTAGTGATGTGGCCCACATGGTCTCCACAGGTCAAGGCTCTAGATTCTCAACAAATTTTCAAGGTGCTAATTTGAAGAACTTTCTGAGCTACTTTTGGCCAGAGCCATCCTAGTACACATGTGCAAAGGATCACATAGCCCAACAAAGAGTAGTTAAAATCCAGCCCCTTCTGTATGTTTTAGAACTACTGAGACCAACTTTTGTAATCTGCCTGCTACATAAACACTTTATGACTCAGACTGGGGGAGTTTCATAAATACTTTGCTAATGGTTATTCAAAAAGACGCTTCCTTATGAAGGTGCTTAAAAGGTGTCTCTTCCTTTTTCCTCTTCAATCAGCACATTATCTTAATTGTACCCTTAATGTGGATTAAGATTCAATAAAAGGAACTGCATTCATTTCACCTCTAGCACTAGAGGCTGTTAAAACTGACTTGCAGTCAGTTCAAGTTTTAAGAATTTGGACTAACAGTAGTATAAATTGCATGGAAAATAATTGTCTACTTAATAACAAAAGTCTCAATAAAGACTCAGGCTTTCCCTGTTGTCACTGGAAGCTGAGCAGTTTTGGACTATGCTGGATTACCTAACAGGCCTGAATCTTAGAGTTAGAAGCTCTAAGTTAGGTGTAGAACTGTTCTGCACCTGGGACTGCATTTTTGCAATGGAGGTTAGAGCTGGTGAGAGAACTTGTGAGGACCACCTGGATCTCCTTGCAGTTGTTAGTCCTTGTGCAATTCTTTCAAAACCCAGCTCATAGTTTATCTGGCTCTCTCAAATACTCGACCTCCTTCCAAAATTTCACAGCCTTCCAGAATGCTTTTCTCTGGCATGCTACAGTCTTCCCATATTTCACACAGACTTTTTCTTTAGAAAGAAAATATTTTCTTCCAAAGTTACTTTTCAGCTCAGTTCTGTGGATTTCACTAGAGATTGAGTTAAGCCCTTTAATTAGACCCTGAAGTCCGCTGGCCCTAAGTTAAACCCGGCACTTGCTTCAAGCTGGCCCTGCAGTTGTTTTTTTTTTTTTTTTTGTTCCACCAATGACCAACACTCAAGGTACAACATTCATGGAATTACATATGCACTCATAAATTCACTCAAAGCCTATTTATACCAGCATGGAATGTGTATGTGGGTTGTGTTTAGCCTTTATATACAATTGCCCTTGGGCTTCAGCTGGGCTTATATTCAACATTAACAGATAATAATTGGTGTGCAGCAGTCAGCTCTTCTTCACCATGAATCAGAAGTTCATGTCTGGCAGATAAACTGTGATATTTTGAACTCCAGGGTGTCAGAAGAGATTGTTCTTCCCTGCTAGAAATGTCATTGGCAAAACCTATCTATCTGAGCTTCCAGGAACAATGTATATTTTGGAATGATGTGAAATGTGCTGCATTTTAAAATGACCCTCTTCTTAAACCTATATTGAAATGACAAAGGAAATGAAATATGTAGGAGAGCAAGGAGAAAATAAGATGGCTGAGAAAGGCAGCCCTGGACTGTGTAGTCCTCCCTTGATACTCAGTGTACAGAAATAGCTTTATCTGTACTCTTCACTTGTGTCTTTTAATGCAGATTTGGAAGTCCTAAGCCAGTTCAGGATCAGCGATTGAAATCCTCACAGTGTTTACCTTGGCAGTAAGGTTCAGTATGGTCTTGCACACAGTGCATAAATTACACTTATTGGGAAGAAAGATTACCTAGGTTTAATTAGTTCCAAAGCATAATAAAAAGATACACAGTGCAGACTGTGCAGTTCACAAGGATAATGTCTTCCTTGTTAGACACATTTGCTTTAAAGGCAGGTATAAAATAATACTTGGATAGATGAGAGAATAACCAGCAAGTATTTCTTGATACCTAGCTAGGCCTTTTACTTCTAGTCCCTTGAAATAAAGACTTTTCCTAAATTCATTTGTGTATTACAATAAGACTTCCAGGACTAGAGCATGCACTGATAAGGAAGCGAATGCATGGGGAGGTTTGTATCAAGAGACTTTTATTCTGTTGTCAAAAGATGTGAAGTTTGCTGTTGTGTTTCAGCAGGGCAGCTGTAAAAGGACTAGAAAGAGAATAGGCCTTAATGAACTAAAAAAAAAGCCAAACCTCTCTTTACTGAGTACTCTATTATTGAGGCACTTGTAGTGCTGTCTAAGGGTCCAAAAAAAGATAGTACACATTCTGTTATGAGCTGTGAAAATCAGGCTAAATTATCCCTGTACTGGTGCAAGTAAAGTAGTATCATGTATAGAATAATTTGCTGGCAGAGTTCAAAATGAAACTCAAACTATATAATGCAAGATTCCAAAATCACAGCGCAAGAGAAAATTTCCTTGGTTGTAGTTCAGAGTCCTAAGGCTCATTTCAGTATCACTTCAGCCAAGGGCTGGATTTTTCCTGTTTTCTTTTCCCTCCCAAGTACTTGTGTGCCTAACTGGATCATCCTTTGTGCTTTACAGCTTCAGTAGGCCCTGCTGATTCACATTCTCACTGTTCCTAAAAGTAAAGAAAAGCTGACCTCCTTTATTTGCATTTAGACTCCACACAAAATCCCTCTGACCAGTGCGCACATGGCTCCCATTCCTAAAATTCAAAGCCAGAGTAGGCTACTCTTTCAATTTTGCACATTAGAACTCACCACGTGTTCCAGGTGTGTTCTGTACTAATCTGGAGTACTCAGAACTGTGTTGTCCCTGGCACAAAGTTGAAGACATTTAGTCTCATCAGTGCTTGAGACCTTTACAACTACCACACACAAATTAGGTGAGATGTTCTTATTTAATTCTCAAGGACAAATGACACTGCAGCCTATTGAGAAATCCCTTAACAACATCCCTAAATGGCAATGTGACCTGGACCATCACAGCCATGGCCCTAAAGACAAACAGGGTAGCTGAGATGGTCACCCACATCACCCTGTGAGCTGCTTACTGTGTCTGGCTTCTCACGCTTTAGAGGAAGAAGAATCACTGTCCCTGTGTGCAAACCCTCATCTCTGAGCATCCTTCTAGACTCTTCTTGCCTCAGTTATCCACTCCAGAAAAGGAGTGAAGTGCTTTGTTCAGTGAGGTGAGGAGTTACAGCAGTACATGCACATCCCAGCTGTTGGGAGTGCACCACAGCACTGTGTGCCCCAGCACTCTGCATGAGTTTTGGGTGCTTAGCTCTGCCCCCTGGGCCAGCAGTGATTCCCCTGCCAGGTCAAACATTTCCCTCAGTGCAGCCTTTTCTCTTTTTCTTTACAGACCAGAAACTCAGAGGAATCATTGTCAGCACAGCTGACAAATCAAAAGAACAATATTGGTTGTAAATGCCATTGTACACCTAAACCTTTGTAACCAGCATCTTCAGAGAGGAAAACTGTAGCAAACTCAGGTTGAACAGCAGGTTGATGGTATGGTTATCACAGCTCAGCCTGACACAGCTCAGCTTATTCTGTGCAGCTACAGTAATGAGAAAATTTACAGTAGCCAGAAACTTGTATGAAAATCAAAATTACATTGTCAAATGTACTGGCCTGAGAATACTGGAACTGATTTTTTTTTTAAGAAAGGCACCATCTACTTTGCAGGTAATTGCACAAATATGGTGCATGCTGAACACATGCAACAGGTAACAATTATGTGATACATTGCAGAGCTTGGGCTACGGGAGTGTACCTGTGCTCAGGACTACTATGCTGTTGTAATGTGAAAAACTTCTGTTGACTGCCAGTTTTACAGACATGGACAAGAATTTTATCCTTTTCCTACAAAACCATAGTATTTTCTGCTTCTTCAAAACAAAAAGACCTGTATTTGCATAAGAGAGTGAATGATACATAACACATTTAGTCTTAGGCCAGGGTGGATTTACCGTTAATCACATCATTGTTGACTACTGTGAGAGATTAGATAAAGAATATTCTGTACTTGTAAAGGAAAGATCCTATCTCAACCTGAAAAAGACTTGAGGTACTGAAATGTAGTTTCAGTTTATTTTAAACAGAAAGCAGTTGTATATAACACTTGTAAAGCTTTCATGGCTCACTTAATTTTATTTTGTACAGCTGGCCTTGCTGCGAACTAGGGAGAAATGTGAGGAAGGGTTCACACAGTGTCCTTTAGGCACCTAGTTGGCAGGTCCTGGCAGTTATGCAACTTCCTGAAAGCTTCTGATTTTAATCTAATTCAACTGTTTAAATTAGCTGGTGTGAACAACTGACCTGGTGAGAGCAAATGAGAATGTATGACAGAAAACAAAATAATTTCTGAAACATTTGTCAAAGCTATTTCTGAGCAGATTGTGTATGTAGAATAGATGCTGGAAAAGTCCAGCAAAAAGGTTTGTTGTTTTTTATCTGGGCAGAGCAAAGAAAATAGCTACTAACCTTACTTGTTGGGTTGCAGATTTGTCTCCCAAATTCATCCTAATGGTAATGTTAGAAATAATACCTATCCTACTTCAGTTTCATGAGTCTATAGGATATACCAGCTCCACCTCCAGATCTGTCTAGACTGTCTGAACAGTGATGGTACACAGGCAGGTCAAGAAATAGCCAAATGAGACTATTACACTGAGCATTACAAAATCTGTAAGCCTCAGTCAAGTCTATGTTGTAACATTTTGGGGACAATATTTTATCTTCTGTTTTCAGTGCTCAGACTGGGAACCAGAAGTTGTTCGAATCCCAGAGAGGAGACCTAAAATCTCAGCCTGAAAGTTCAATCTGACTCAAATTCCAGTAATAATTAGTTTCTGCTGTAGGGAAGTTGATTTGGGGAAAGTCTGGTTTGAAGGGCAGTTTCAGTTTGAAGGGCACAGGGTTGATTTGCAAATACTCTGCAGAGCTGCAAGGAACAGAGGTAGGAAATTGCACAGAACCTTATGTACACACAGCATCAAAACAGAGCATTCTCAGCCTGTGAATTTGTTGAGGGTCTATCATGTAAGAATTCTTTGTGATGCAATCATAGCTCTTGCATTTAATTTTAAAAAGATACTTACTGTTATTTAATAAAACTATCTGCAGAGAAGTCAGTCATTCCCTGGTAACTGATTTTGGTGGACCTAAAATTTTGCTACAGATGTTTGGCTGGTACCCTCTGTATCCCTTTAGGAGTGATGACCAGATTTACCATTCTTTTACTTGGCTGGGAGCTACAAAGAATAACTGAAATTAAGAGTAACTGAGATTAAAATGACAACAGAAAGGTGATCCTACTTTGCCTTGCTAAAAAGAATAACAGAATGAAAGAAACTGGGCAAATGGTGCTTATGATGCAGCTAGTTATTTGTTTTATTCTGTTTGGCTGATATTCCATCTTCACAGTGTATCTGTGCTCCTCTCATAGCTGAAGACTACAGAGAAATTGTTTTGCTATGCACAATCATCTATCATTCTTGTCTTCAATAGCTACATCCAAAGCATGTCACTGAGCTGCAGACAGAGGGGAAATACTTCTGGCATGTGGGTAACTCAGCTGTCTGCCAGTCAGGAGTTTATATTCTGACTCTGGCTTTTGCAGGTTTGCCCTACTTGAGCAGTGGTTTGTGTGGGAGAAGTTGGGCTTCTCTTTACACTTCCTGCTGGCCCATGTTTCTGTTATTCCATGGTGACACAGGGAGCAAATTAGACTAGGGTGTTGCAAATTTGGCTGCTGTACTGGGAAACAGCTGTGGATGAAAACTACAGAAACAGTGACAGGATCTGAGTTATGCAGAAGCATGACAAGTCAGAGGCAATGAAAATGGCACTTTGTGGCCATTGGGAGAAACTTCCTGGAAACTTAGGGCATGGGCAGTTGTTACACTTAGCACAGAAAGCCATGTAGAGTCCAAAATAAGTCCCTGTTACACTGCCTTTGTCTCAAATCAGTGGAATCAATGAATGAATGCATTGCTCACACAGCTGTTGGCACTGTGAATGGAGGGTGGCAGGAGAGCCAGCGCCTGAATGCCAGCCCAGCACAACAGAAAGGACTGGATCTGGATCTGAGAAGGCTCAGGAGGTGGATGTGCTGTTCCACTGAGGGTGAAGAGTATTGATGGCTAGATATGGGCAGAGTGGTGCCCTAGGGGACACTTTTTTTCTTGTCTGTTGAAAATAGCATCAGTGCTGACTGCAGCTGAAGCCTCATTTCTTGTAAATGACTTCAATCATAACAGAATTAGTGTGACCACACGGGCCCTGCTTGGCGTTCAAGCTCCTCCTCCTGAGCACTCAGTAACTCTCCACGGCTTAAATAAACAGCTTTCTGAATTTCTACAGGTCTATTAATTTGCTCTGCTCGTTAGCGTTTTACAGCTGTTGCATTGTATGTAATTGAACTATTCAGAAAGTAAAGCGTGTTTCAGCCTAAAGGGTGAGGAGACCTCAGTCCTGCAGCCTGTGCAGTCCCAGGAGCAGGGCTGGGTCCAGCAGGGCCCTGCTCAGAGCCCACCTTGCTGCTCTGGGGACACAGCCATGCTGCAAATGGCATTAACTTAAAGCTGTCCCTTCCCCACTAACTGTGAATATTGCAGCCTCTTCAAAAGCATGGCTTTGCTGGGCTCCTGAGCATGGCTCAAATTCTCCCATAGTCCTTTAACAGATTGACTGTTTACTTTTCAGCCACAGTCAGAAGGTCAGAGGAAAGAACTGGATGAGGGGAAGGGACTGGAATCACCACTCTTCATGTACTATTTATCAGGAGGGAGTAAAATCCATTGCATGTTTCTATTACTTCAGGTGCAGAGTACTGCAAATTCCCTATTTGACCTTGCTACTACTTTATTAAAACTGAGGATGAAAGATTTGACAGCTGAAATTACTACAGAAATCTTCAGAAGATTCCTGCTGTCCTTCTTAGATGTGACACCACCCTTAAATCAGTGTACACAGGTAAGCAGACATTTTAGAGAGCCCTTCATTTGCTCTTAGAGAAGGAAAGTCAGAGTGATATTGTGAACACACATCCTGTGGTTAGGATTTCCTTACTGCCTTGGAGCAACCCATATATACCTATCAGAAGGAGGATCTGCCTGGCCACTGTATTGTATGCTGGGGAGAAAGAGAGAAGGAAAGGAAGGGGAAGAAAAATAAGGCAGGTAAAGATAATGCAATTTAAAAATACAAGTCAGCTTTGTTTCCTCTTAAGAGATATTTTATACAACTCTGACCTTCTTGTCCTTATTTATAGTTTTGGTTATTTAATTTTTTATCCTGAATTATCCCATATTTGCATTTCATACTAAAGACAAAATTAAGATATTTAGGCACCTCATGTGGGAGGATAGGGCTTATTTCTCCTAAACTTACTCTAAAGCAACAGAAGAGAGAAAGAAAACAGTTTGTTTCTGCCAGAAAGAAAATGAAATTGACTCAATTCTTATGCTTTTCATTCCACACTTCTCAGTGGGAAGCCCCTTATTCTATATCTAGGTCTAGTTTTGCTTGGTTTTCTCAGAGGTAGCAGAGAACCTTCTAAGTTACATTGTGCTTGTTCTACCAGTAATGCTGTCATGTGGGCACTCTTCTGTATAGCAGGGCAAGAGCCATTAGTTCAGAGCCTGAAGGGTTAAAAGATAGTAGTGTGGAGCTGGGAAAAAGACTATGGGGAAGGGATAACAATCTCTGCTGACAGCAAACCAGTCTGGCAGCCTTCACCCTACAAAGACTTTTTTTCCAATTTAACAATGCTATTCACATGCAGGCAGTAGCTTTGCTCCAGTCTGCTATCTGCTGCATAGCACAGCATTCGCTACTTCCCAAATTTATATCCTTACAGCTGCTGTGGGAAAATGCATCATTTGACAACTAATTCCAGCTTTAGAATTAAGCAGAAATGCTTTCTGCTGTTTTAGGACTGATCCAAAGAACATTTTTAGGGAAGCAACACATCATAAACTCACGTGATACTGCCTATGTGTTTTTTCCCTTTTTTTCATAATGTCCAGTCCTGACTGAGTGATCCTTAGTCATATCTGAGGAGGAAACCTATTTATTCCAAAGAAATGTCAATGAAGTAAGAGCTGATTTGGTAAAAATCAAACAAATTATTCAGTAAGGATCACTATAGAACATACACTGAGTGTCTCCTAAAAGTGGCTTTATCTTTAAAAGGAATGTGAATTACAGTAGGGGGAGCGACCTTTTATCTCCCAAACTCTGAAGATTACTTCATTTACTGCTTGCAGTTCCTGTAAGCCCTGTAGATCTAGGCTGATAGAGTACATTTCTGTGAAAGACTCTGTGCCTTCTTTGAAGTGATTTGGTTCAGCTGTTTTTCTAAGTCAGCTTTTCATGGATTTCAGGAAATGCTTGGGGGAGAGGAGAATCACTTTCTCATAATGCAGGTGACACTTTGCCAAATCAGACATTTCAAGTCATTCACAGCTGCAGTTTCTGGGGGCACTGTTTTTGTGTTTCATGAGCAGATGGAAACAGAACAGTTAATGTAGTTTAACTTTCTCTGAATGCAGTTTAGCCACTAGAAATTATAGCTGCAAATGTAGAGGCTTATGTTCTCTGGATCTTGTCATGGAGCTAAGTCATAGATTCTTTTAACATGTCAAATCTCTGCTCTGTAGATCAGGAGGAATTTAAGATGAGAAACATCTTTTATGTGTAAGGATGTCTGCACCTTTGCCATTTATGTATGCAAATTTTCAAAGGGAACTAAGACATGCTTTCCCCAGTGCACCACAATGATACAGCATTCACAGACTTTTAAAGTGTGTGAAGAGCATTTCTGGACAGTTTTATTTTTCCCCACCAAGGTTCATGGGGTTTGGTTATGTCAGACAGCAACATCTTCTAGCTCAGGGTTTTGCACCTTTCCATAGAAATAAGGCAAACCAGTGTTGGTGCAGCTTGCTCAGCCAAGGGTTTGATTTACTTTGTCAAAAACTCTGCATCACTGCAGTCTTAAGACATTGTCCCTGCTCTCATGGGTTTAGGAGAGAGGTGGATTCCTGGGCAGATTCACCCTGAGTATATTTTCTATTTGCTTGCCCTTTTTTGTTGTAGGCTTTTTCAGGCAGGAATCCTCTGCCTGCTGGACCAGCACTAAGACAGACTAATTTGCTAGGGCAAAGAAGCAGGACCATGTGGAGACCTGTCTGCACTTACACACTCAGTTAAGCAGTTAATCTGCCAGCAGGATAGCTGTCAGAGCCTTTAAAACTAAAACCAGAGATGCTATTTTTTTTAAAAACTGTGACAATAAAGTTTATTATGTTAATACCATTAAAAATATTATAAAATAGTAAAATATTCTGCTTGGCAGAAGAATTATGCCAGGGTTTTAAAACCCCAGGTTTGTGCAAACAGTTTTTGTAAACATAAGAAGTCAAGTGTTCAGGTTCCATCACAAAATACAGTAAACTGCTACAAAAATAAGTTTGCTCACTGTCAAACATAATTAAAAACCCAGGAGGATGGATTTTGTTACACATGTCTCATGTGTCCCTATACAGTTAATGCTGCACTTATATCTGAAATGGGAAGGATTTCAGGTAGTCCTTTAAAACAGGATTGAGTGGGATCTGACTTAAGTTCTCTCTTCCAAAAGTCTTCACGATGCTTTTCCGGCAGAGCTCCTGCAGCGGCTGCACCCGGACCTTGCGAAGGGGGGTAACCAGTACCTTCCTCGGGGAGCTTAGGTAATGTTCCAGCAGCTTAAAAAGACAGTCAAAAGTCTCTTTGCTGCCATCCAGGCTGAAACGCCCAGTCTGAAAGTTAATCCGGATACTGGTGGGCCCAGTTGCAGTCTTAACACTGATGGCAAAGAAGCAATTCTTTTGTGTGCTGTCCCTGATGAGGAATGTGCCCTCGGGCTCGGACTTCAGCTTCTCGTGGGCAGCACTGACACTCAGAGGCCCCCAGTAGAAGCCACAGGCATCCAGCAGGCTGCTGGCTCGAGTGATGCTGCTGAAATCTGCCTGCGAGCGAAAGGTTCGGAAGTGCGTGTTGCCCTGTGCCTGCACAGCGCCGGGCCGGCCGGGGCCCGGGAAGCCGCGAGCCTGGGAGCGATCCCGTGCCGGAGGGTCAAGAAGCCGTCTTGGGTCTGCTCCAAGTGCATTATCTGCTGACACCTTGCTGTGCGCTACCATCCTACAGCCGAGAGCAGCGGATGCGGTCTTCCATAGCGTCACGGCTACGGCGGGGCGGCCTTCCAGCAGCTACTCTGCAATGCCAAGGAGAGACACCATGTGAGATCCATCCCCAGGGACAGGCGGCAATCGCTGAATGACCGCCTCTTCCATTGATACACCTCCCACCCATTACAAAAGAATTAAATATTCATTTTCCAGTTTACACCAGGCAAACAACTGCTCTCTGTTGGACAAGATTAGCAGCCTATCACTAGGGCAAACTCCAGAGCTCCAAAAATATTTAGCAAGGATCATTAACAGCTACAGAAGATAATAAGTTTCCCTGCTATGAGCCCTTTCAGGGCCTAGCAACTCAACTGACTTCTCAATGAGAAGTCATCTCATGGACACCCTCTCCCATTCTCAAGTTTTTAAAGAAGAAATCAACAAGGTTTTACAACTGAGTTACCATTTTTTCTGCCTTCTCAGCTACAATGTCAGAACTCAGCACACAATGTTATTATTTGGTGCATGCATTGTGTGAAAAAGAGAAAGTGGATGAAGGCTGTGTTCCCAGAAAATTGGGGAAGAGAATGAGATGAGGTTCCATGATATGACTGAAGTGTAACTTGGAGGGGCAGCCTGTAACACGGTCAATTTACACAGTAATCCTAAAACTTCTTTCCTCTCTCCTGTTAACCTGAGGCTCAGCCATAAAAGGCCATTTCCATTCTCCCGTTTCCCTTGGGACAGCAATGCTACAACCTACTAGCTTATACAAATCAACCTCTGTGAACCCTTAAAGCATTACTCCGCAGTCTCTCTCTCTTTTTTGTATCACATGCACTTTAAGTGGCCCAATCTAAATTGCTTCCTATTGATATATCTTTCAACATGAGGGACTAAATTCATCCCTCGTGTTACTTCAAAGGAATTAGCAGTGCTGCACCAGGAATGAGTTTGGCCTGAAATGTCTGCCTCTGACAGTGTGGTTCAATACATCTCCGCTGGCTGCCTTGACCTTACTGGCAAGCATAGATTTTAGGATTTATCCCTATAGTCAGATATAGATCTGCAGCAGCAGCTTGTTGAGAAACCTTGAAGGATTCTCAGAAATGAATCCCTCAGCCGTCTCAAAGTTCAGGGTAACATGCTAATGAGAATTTCTAAGAAAGTATGCCGCTGGATTCCTGTCTGTGCTAATTTAACAACTTGATGTTTATTTTCATTTAAGTCATATTACTTCCTCAAGCACCTACGAGGGTTATAAAATCCTTAAGCTGGTAAGTAACAGGCTGAAAGTAGCATTCGGCTTGCTTTGCACAGCAGACGGAAACTGATGCCAGATTTTCCAATTACCGAGCCAGGATTATCGCTCAGTATTTAAAGTTAAAAATTCAGTTTTAGGACACCCTGGGGAGAAATAAGCACTAAGCCCGCGATCTAAAAATCAAAGGGCTCCCTAGCAGAAGCCGTAGGGAGCCAAGCGAGAGTTCGCAGTGCCTTTCCAAAGCGCGCAAACAGGGGACACGCCAGTCTTCGGAGCCCGAAAGCCAGGGCAGGGATCTGGGACAAGGGTGCCACGGCTGCGGCAGAGCGGAGACTTCCGCGGGCTCCGGGCTCCGGCCCTGCCCGGCGGGTCCCGACTGCGGGCCCGGGGCTGCCCCGGCTCCCCCCCGGCGCGGGGCCCTGCAACCCCCGCTGCGGGTTCCCTTTAGTGCTTGTCCCGCTGCTTTACAACCAGGCACAACAGGTCTGTGCGAGCACGAGCACTGAGCCAAAAAGGGAGGGGAGAAATGTATTTAAAAAAAAAAAAAAATTAAAGGGCAAAGACTCCCGAAGCCAGCCACGCTCTTGGCACATCTGGCAAAACTCCTCCGAAAGAAAGATCACATCTGAGCTCATCGGGCTGCGGAGCCCGAGCCCTCTCGGCGCACGTCGCTGTTGGTGCGGACCCCCCGGTGCAGACACCCTCCCTTACCTCGGGGTGCCGCGGGTGGGGGCCGTCCCCTGAGCGCAGCACTCGCTGCCAGTCCCAGTCCCGCTGCTAGTCCAGGTCCTGGCCCCGGGGGCCGGCCGAGCATCCTCCGGCGGGGGCCCTGCCTGGCGCCGCGGCGAGCCGGGGCTGCCGCGGGGCGGGCGGGCGAGCGGCACCTCCAGCGCTCCCGGCCCCTCCAGCGCTCGCTCTGTGGCGGTGCATTGGGCCCGGCTTTTTATTTAACGCAGAGCTGGGCTCGGCTCCTCCCCGCCTTCTCGGAAAACATGTGGCCTTCACTTTCGCTTTCCTTAACGCTGGGTGGCCCTGAGCGCCTCCTCCGGAGAACGCCCCGCGGACTCCCTGCCCCGCCGCTGGGGATGCTCTTCAACCTCTCTTTTTCTATCCGACTATGTCTGGGTTTACTCTTTTTTTGCCCTTTTTTTTTTTTTTCGGACAGCCCCGTGGGAGCAGGCGGTGGCCGCGGGCAGGGTCGAGAGGGGCTGCGGGGGAAATCCGAGCACGGAAGCGCTCTGAGGCCCCGGGGAGGCCGGGGGACACTCGAGGTAGGTGATGGATGAGGCTGCCTCAAATCGTGGGGGGGAAATGGCAAGAAAAGCAAGCAAGCAACCACTGCGGGGAGGTGTAACGTGAAAATAGCTGCTCTCCTCAGAGCTAACAGGTCAGCACGGACAGAAGAGGTAAGAGGACTTAATGTATAACTTAAATGTTAAAGAAAGGATAAAATATTAGACCAATAATCTCAAAGTGCAAGAAGCATTCAGAGAAGCTTATGATCCTTACACTGAGAAGACTGTAAAGATGCTACACTGGGGTTTGAGTTCTTAAAGCAGATTTCCCCTGGGGTTTTCTTCAGAGTAATCAGAATTAAAAGTAGCTGTTCAAATCCCAGCTGTATTTATAACCTTTCCAGCAGCCGGTGCAGGAGACTTGGAATGCTCTCCTCTCACCCAGAAGGAGATTTGAAACCTCAAATACCACACCAGTGTCTTATGTGCTCCCTTAAGCAGGCCCAGTAAAGTGTGCTTTCTTCCAAACAGGATCTTTTTTAAATAACCACCATGTTTTAAGGCCAAGAAGTTTCCCTGTAGTTAACATCATGTTTTGTGACAATGCAAAGAAATTGTCTCTGTCAAGTGATAAGGGGAGAGGGGCTGGCAATGCTTTGTGAGTTGGGATGAAGTTGAGGGAATGTATTTCTTGCTTTGAGACTAAATATTCTTTCCAAAATCCACTGTGATCACAGACTGACTTAAAGTGATGGCAATACAGCACCTTACAGTGGTGTGCAGCCAGTGTACAATGGGTGAATCTTGACATTTCTGATGATGTTTTAGCCACCAAAATTGACTGCTTATGTTCTGTCATGCAGGAGCATAGTTGTCATGAATTTGGAGAAGCAGTATGCCATTAATTTTAAGACCTTGCACAGAGACTCACTTTATGTTCAGACTCCTCTCTCAAGTTTTGAGCAACAGAGCTTTAGTCAAGGTTTGGCATAAACTGCTGGGTTTCCCAGGTCATAGCAAAAGCATGAAGGACTGGTGGAACTGAAACTTCCTTAGAAATTGAACATGCAATATTGCCACTCTTTGGCACAGCAGGCTCCATGAAGAAGTACATTCCATGGCTGGTTTGGATGTGACACTGTTGGTGTTCACACAGGTAGCACAGCCAGGCCTTGCCCTTAACATCTTAAAGTCTACTTAGGCGAGACAAAGTCCTCTTCCTTCCCCCACTCTTCAAAGAAAAGGGTATTGAAGTGCTTAACTCTGTCAAGACAAGGTGAATCAGAACGAAAAGTACAGCTCAGAGCCTCTTAACTCCTCCCCCAGCCCCTAGGGCGCCCAGCGAGCTCCCTCCTGCTGCTGCAGCCTTGTCCTGCCGTCTGTGGCTTTTGGGGCAGAGCCCTTCACAGCTGTAATGCAGCACAGCGGGGAGCGTGGTTCTCACATGAGACAAGAGTTGGCTGAAGGTTGCTGTAGATGTGCCAGGAAAGCTGTTTCACTCTCATGTAATTTTTAATTTTGAAAGATCCTGCAGGTGTACATGCAGTCTGTCTGCCATGGACTGAGTAGTGCAGCTGACAAAGTGTCAGTCCAATAAGTCGTGTTCATTGAGCAGGAATGTGGTAATAATTGTTGCAAAGCCTCAGAGCTTGGCAAGGCTCGAATGGGTAGGTGAACTCCCAGTCACAGAGGAGAGTGATGGAGTGAACCTGCCAGCTTGGACAGTAGAAGCCAAGAGTGTCAGGCTGCTGCTTGTGGAGTTTGACACCATCCCACAGTGAGAGTGGTCCGGGGTGCTCCGTGAAGTGCCTTAGAAAGGCTTGCCCAGGAGAAATGGGCTTCAGCTTTAGTGTCTGAAGGAGATTTGCACAGGGAGTGAAGTTTCTGTGATAGGAGTTGAGGGTCCCACAGGTTGAGCTTTCTTGGGAAATCTTCAGTTTTACCCACTCATGCTTTGGTTTTACAACTCTCCATTCCCATGGTTCCATTTCCTTTCCCGCATCCTCTCCCTGGCCTGAGCAGCGTGTGCCCCGGGAGCAGCTCCTGGCAGCAGCATCCCGCAGGTCACTGCACCCAGCAGAGGGCACTGCGGAAAGGGGAACGGGCACAGCTGCTGGACAGAGCACGAGGGGAAGCAGCTCTAGATAAAAGGACTGAAGGTGAAAACACCGCTGCCAGTCCAGGTGATTCTGACCCGTGCTCTGGCAGCTTAAGGAGCACTTGCTGCTTTTTGAAAGGTGATTTAGAGTCTATTGGTAAGTGAAGCCTTCCATGTGAAATGCCTATTTTTCTCCATGTAGAGAAACAAATTGTGTTTCCTTCTTCGCTGATGGTCTCAGGAAAGAAAAGCAAAATCTGGAGAGAAAATGATGGGGAGACATCACCCCATCTTCCTTTCTCCCTTGTTTCTAGAGAAGGAAAGTAAATGTTTTGGCTCTGAAGGTTCCTATCAGTAAACCTCCAAAAGTTAGGACAAAGAACAAACTCAGCTTTAGTTTAAAATGAAAGTCCTTAGCCCTATTTTTTAAACATTGTTTTGAAAAATGACAGAAAATTCACAGGAATTGCTGGGTGCTTGTGCAGCAGGAGCATGGCTTACTGGCTAGAAACAGGACAAAGGTGACAGGGAATCTGTTTAGAAAGCACTGGGAATAGGGATGCCAGGTAAGGTCTACCAGGAGGCAGCAAGAGAAAAAACATGGTTCTGAAGATGGTTTTGAAGGTGGAAGAGTACTGTTTCTGTTGGGGAGACGTGAGACATTTGCCTGTTGGTTAGTTTTCCAAAGCCCACACTCTTAGCCCAGCTGACAGCAGAATAATGCAGGCAGAGCTTCCTCTATTTGTGCTCCAAGGCTTTGCTCACCCTCTGAAACCACCAGGAGGGGTGAGGTTGTGATACCATGTGGGATATTCCCCAGTATAAATTCCATTATGGGGCATTCCACACCCTGCTGAATTCATCCCCACTGCAGGGACAGTCCTCTAGGAAAAAAAAATCAAAAAACCTGAAAGGCTTAGGAAACCAGCAGGCACTCCCCATTTTAGCTTTTTCCTAGCTTTTGAGAATAGAAGCAGATACTGTTATGAATCTGGATTAATGGACAGGCCAACGTGTCTGTGGGACAGCATGTTGTTTAGAGTTTGGTACAGTAAGTGGGTGATCCAGTGTGGGAATTAATATAGAATCACTATTTTCTTGCAAAAATGGTTCAGTAAATAGAGTCATATTTGACTGTTTATCTTTTGAGGTTAGAGCCTCTCTTGTGCTGATACTGTACATGATAGCTCTTACATGAATGTGCTCAGTATCTAAACTGATCAAATCACCAACATCATCTTTAGAAAAGGGGAACTGAAGCACCAAGAGATTCAGTGATTTGCTTGAAGTCAGAGAGTGAGATAGTCTGCAGAAGGGCTAGGAATGGAACATAATTCAGGTCTTCAGAGCTCTATACTAGAAACTTAACCACAATACCAGCCTTCCTGTTTTAGTGGGTTTTGTTTTCTTCTCCAGAATCTGAATTTTCATTTAAACGAAACCCTTGAAATCGGAATTCTTTGATTTTGCAAGTAAATTAGACACCACACTGTCTGTGAGTCTGCTTTCAGATGCAGTGAAACCAGCAGCACTGAGCCAGGTGTGAACCTGTCACCCACTTTGATGAAGTGTTTGGGTTAGAGTTTGATGCATTTAAACAGGACGTGTCCAGGAGATGCAGCCATTGTGACACTGCCTCGCACATTTCCATTCCCATACCATCCAATCAATCATTTTCTAAGTTAAGAGGTAATAAAGTGGGCCTGATGAATTCAGCTCATCTTCTTATCCTTTTAGTCAACTTTTCCAGGTAAAACAGCTACAGATGTGACTCACTTTACACTGGTATTAGTTATCATGCTAGGTATCACTGAAGAACAATGTGTGTCTGGCCAGGCTGCCAGTCACAGCAAATTCATCATTATACCAAGAACAAAATACATTTTGAGGATGTCACCAATTTGTTATCAAGCCTTGATAAGCATCTACCTGGACAAGGGCAAGCCAGTTGGTACAGCAATAATTAATTCTGTCTGGAACTAACATTTAATTCTGAACTGGAATTTATGCTGTTCTGTAGAGAATGTCCAAGTCAGATCCCATCCAGATGGCAGGGATGAGAGGAATTAGTGGTTTTGCCTTCTAAAAAGGATGTGCACATGTGTGCTGGCTAGAATGGAGAACTGTGAGGTTTGGAAGTTAAGCAAATTAAGCTGAGCCTCTCTGTTCCTTAAGTTCCTTTGAATAGTCCATGTTGTCTGAAATATTTCACTGTAAGAGATATAAACTACTATTTTTCAAATAACCAATGAATTAACTGTCTGAGGCTATGAGCAAAGCTTCTTTCTCAGCTGGCTATTCTGGAATTGTTTATTTTGAATTATGTTAATTACTCTTTCAGGGTAGTTAATGCTGGTTTCCTTGAGCCCAGACTAAATGGATCCTGTCTGATGTTCAGTGGAAGTTCCTTGTTGATATTAACTAAGTCAAATCAAGATTCACATTAGTCTCATGAATTCAAATGCTGAGCACTTAACCACATGAAAATGTGGTTTGGGCTTTCTGCATTTCAGTAGTTTAGACATCCTTCTTTGTAATTAGTTGAGTGGGGGAAAAAAAAGGGAAAGTCTCAAATTGCTGGTAAAAATATTGTGAAAGGGCAGTCTGCTTTGTGATGGTTTTTTTCATCCAAATGACAAATTTGTGTTGCTGGATTGTGTGGATTGTGCAAACTCCACACCTGATGAAGGAACTTTGGATCCCCAAAAATATTGTTGGTGCTAATTGAAGAGGTAGCAGGGTGCTGTTGAGGGGAACTGCAGCAATAAATACTGGGCTGGAGATGTTAAAGCAAAAGAATATGAAGCTAGTTTGGCTTCCAGATACATCTGCTGGACCACAGAGCTTTCAGTGCTGGCTAGAGGAGCACATTTTATTCCTGGGCATAATCAACACATGGGGAGATTTTTATGGTTGGGGTGAGGTAAAGGAAATGATTCAAGTGTTCCCTCATCTTTGGTTCTCAGTCCACAGAAATTGAATAAAATTCATTCTTAATATAGTCAAATGGATCCAAATCTCAGTTCAATTTCTTTGAATGTAGAGAGATTCTACAGTCCAAATTAAGAGGAAAAAAGTGGTTCTTGTTCTTAAAGTGAATAAAGACTGATGTGGTCCTGTTACAGGAGGCAGAATTAGCACACTGGAAACTGAGAAATGAGAAGGTGATGGCAAAGCAGTGTTTTGCAGCATCTCAGCCAGATCCAGGTGGGCAACTCACTGAGGCACTTTCAGATGATTTAGCTGGATTTTTAAAACTTGAATCCATCAAGCCTGGATGACTAAATCTGAATAAATCACTGTTAATACTCAGAGAAAAGATCTTCCATGGGCATGACATGCTGGCCTCTGTATTCCTGCTGTGTTTGTAATCTACCTTTATTGACAGATCTTTTGCACAATTGCAGTCAAATCCCAAATAATAAACCACCAAACTCTTCTGATGATGGAATACTTTTGGTTCTTCAGTATCTAATAACTCCTATACCCAACAAACAGAAACTACTGAATGTGCACCTTTTATTCAATTGTACAGATTGGTCCAATATAGATTTTATTATTGGCTTATGCTCTTCAAATATTGAGGAATTATCCAGATTTCTGTTCCTTCTCTGTCCCTGAAGAAAAGATAAATCCTGATAGGTGGATCAATAGTTTTCGTCAGAGTACAAATATTAATTCCTCATTTGCCAAGAAAAGAAAAAGAAAAAAACCCACCATAATTGCTCTTGTGGAAAAAGAATTGGATTTTTTTCTTCAGACATTTTCTCTCTCCAGATTTATTGCAAACCTCAGCCAATTTTACATGTGAACTCAACAAGCTGAGTGCAAAATGGATTAGTTTCACCATGTTCCAGCTCCAGGAAAATTTCTAGGAATCAGGAGAATAAGCTGTCAGTTTCTGATGAAAGATAAAACAAGTCCTTTAAATGTAGAATTTTTGGCATCTGATGTTAAAGAAACATCATACAATATTAATGAAGCATTTTCTAATATTAGAAATATCTTTATAAGTTATATACAGACCTCATCACACATACTTTTGGATTAATTAAGAAGAAATATTATATTTTGTAAAATTAGTGTAGCTTAGCGTGCAGGCCTTGATGTCCTCTATCAGTAAATTAGATAATTAAGAATATGAAAGTGGGAAGAGTGCCCAGCCTGGAGGATTTCCTGCAGGAGTTCTCGAGAGACCTTACAGAGTTGCTCTTGTAGGGAGGGTTTCTGTCTGTGGTGACTCACTTTTCCAGGGCCACTTTGTCCTCTGAGAGTGCAAGAAGTCCTATTGTCACTTGTGTTAAACTGGAAATGAGTGCTGTGCTGTATTTCAATTGCAGATCTATTTCAGGTCACAATAACGTCACAAGAAAATACTGGCAACATTTCTGACAATGAGTCTGGAGGAAGCCTTACCCTTAATCACATTAATTGAATTGAGCTTGCCGGGATCACCTTCTAAAACTTACTGGACATGTGGATAATGACCTGTGATGCCTGAAACTCAGTGATTCTAATACAGCTTTACTGGCAGAAAAGCCTTTTGGAAAGGTAACTGGAGCTATTCTTACAGGAGAACATTTTAAATTTGTATTTGTCTTTAGTTCTTTACTCCAGCTGCCCTGTGCTGTCTCTGCCTTATGGAGAGTAGTATGGACTGAGTATGGACTGAGTTACCTCTCAGTTTTTGCAGCAGTACCAAAACTGCATCTGTGACCCTCAGGATTTACTTCTAAACAAAATGATCTGTATATTGCTGACACTGCAGCCTCATCCAACAGAAATTCATACAGCCTTCAGGAAGTTGCTGATTTAGTCCATATCTAAGCTGAAGTTCCATAATTAGATTTCTCTAAGCACCAGTTTAAAAATTCAGATTAGCTGTGTGATAAGTTGTAAAGAAAAAGCAGATATAATTCTTCTTATGCCAAGTGTTGGGGCCTTTTCCCTCAAGAGCTTTCATAGGCAAATAGATACAAATAAGTACCTACTACAGTACCAGCAAGAAATACCAATAAATGTATGAATGTAAATTTAATGTAAATTTAAATACTGTGCCCCCTCTCATGACTTCCCATATAAATAGGTATATATACTCTCTTCCTGTGTCTGTAAGAAAAGTTAAATTACTAACAGGTTAAATTACTGCTTTTTGCAGTTAGACCCTTTGTAATCCTCATACAGTGCTGTCCTTACCGTTGGCAAAGGTAGAGCAGCTACAGACAAGGTCCTGCATATCCTGAGAGGTTTGCTGAGCTTCAGAGGCCAGCCAGACACACAGAATTTCTGGCTACATTAGAAATGCCCCAGTATCTTCCCAAGTCCATGCTCAGAGTCTGCTCTGGTCAGAAGGAAATTTCCTCGAGTTTAGACTTTTTTGCTGAAGATTTGGCAGGAGTTTCATCAGAGCCCTTCAGAAGATTTCCTGTTCCAATGGTGTATAAACACAGCAACAATAGGACAGTGCCTGTGTTCTTAGGAAGTGTCTCAGAAATTCTTTTCTTTGTTGTGCAAGGTGAACATTTTGTTCTGTAGTTGGTGCTGTTGCTTTATTAGGAATGTGATGGATGTGCTGGGCTATAGGAGAATGCAAATGTGACTTCACGTGCAGACTTGATTTCTGCATCCAAAATGCTGCCAGTGGCAGTTGGGCAGAGATCCCCAAGCAGATGTTTTTAGCAATATGGAAAAGCAGGATTGCACAACAGAGCAGTCCTGGCCTTAGATCTACTGCTAAAAATAGCTTATTTTTGAAGAGATTAAGGACAAAGACATTCAAAGCTCTCTTCTAGATACACTTGCATTACAAATTCTGAATTAAAGGACACTAACTCCAAATTATGGCTTTTTATTCCTTGCATATTTTATCCTTCTTTTTTAGTGCCCCTTTTTCCCCAGGACAGTCATTGATTGACCATTGGGCCAGAGACCAGGGGAGCCCCAGGCAGGGCTGCCAAGAGATCCCTGCACTGGAGGGTTCCAGGTGTCAGGGCTGGAAAAAGCAGCTTGCCTGGATCAAAAAAGCCCTCACTTGTTGCCTGCTCATGGGCCATATTAAAAATAGCTCACCACTGACAATGGTGCATTGTCTTATTCCAGCAGTAAATCATAGAATTCCACACTTTTACTTCTCTGTTTCTAGGAAATTCAATTAAAAACTTGGTCCAATACACACACACATACACAAGAATGCATTTACTCTCAGTGGCTGCATTTACCATCAAAGTTGGTAATGTTTCCTGAAATTGGTTTCTGATCCCCCAAAAGGCTGTGGGTTTTTCTTCTTCTCTTTTTTTTTGTTTCTTTCTTTGTTCTTTTTTCTTTTTTTCAAAGGTTAATGTCAGGGAAACTGAACTACATACATGAAACTCTAAAATATCAACTGTGTAGATAAATTGTGGCATCATTGTGGCATCAGGGGCATAATGTGTGTGTGACCTGCCTCCAGTTCCATGAATTCCAGTGAATTCCCAGTTTCCCCTAGCGGGTGGCAGGCAGATCTGAGTGTGGCTATTTCCTGTTCATTTTGAATCCTCTGTGGTTGTGATAGTGGGGGAAGAGTAGGAGGGTTGTGATCTGGGGGGAGAGGGAAAGCCTGGACTGGAGCCTGGGGAGGTAAAACCCACTGGCTGTTAGGGAGTTGCACTCACTGAGTTGTTTCAGGGCATGTGTGAATCCTCTTCGTGTGACAGACCTGCTGCACAAAATGCCAAGAGTGGTACAGCCTGCAGGTTTTGGCAAACAGGTCATCTCTCATGATTCATGCAGCATCCTTCCTCTGCTCTGCCTATGATGGTCTCTCAAATGTGACCTTCAAAGGCAGGGCTAAAGCTGAATCTGGCTTCCAAAAATGACCCACAAGCAGAGTTTTGAGCAGCATAAAAAAGAGAAAGGATCCTGAGTGTCTCAAGCTGCCAATGTAGGTTGCCAAAGCAATTCTTGCTGAATGAACTGCATGTTTGTACTGGTTATTTAGAAACAGCTTTAAGAGACTTTCCTCTCTTATTTTCACTCATACCTTACTTAACTTTGAGACACTGACAGTGTCACTGCCAACTTCCCAGAAGTCCTGTGGCTGATTCTAATTTACATAAACTATTCTGCATTCTGCTATATGCAGACAGAAATGGGTATCTTCTGGGTTTTGTTTCTTCCCTTATCTCCTTCCCCAGCCTCCTTCTCAGGGCTGGGGAAATATGACAGATGCCTGTGCAGGCAGAAGCAGACCTGGGAGGGTCTGTGCATTTTTCTACTCTGGGTTTACCACACTGAGGAGCACTCCATGACTGGAGACAATTCCTCATCACTGGGGATTTAGTAACCATTTCCCTCTGAAAATGGGATTTCAGTGCAGTCATGAGGCTGTGCAGAGAGCCCATCACTCTTCCAGAGAATCGTTGCCCCATTTCCTCTTCTCTTCTCCTAATTAGGAGTTTGCACTGCAGTACAGCACATACCACAGCCTTCCTGCCATCCTGTACCCTGGTACATACACCATGGTTACAAAGCCAAGAACTGAAAAACTGGGCAATATCAGATTTATATTTGCATATGCAACCTGAAATCTGCCCACTCACACATGTGTGCACTGACTGACACAGGGGTGCTGGGGAAATGTGTGATCTCAACTCTCACAAAACTAGGACAGAATTGGCAGGAAACACAAGGAAGGCCCTGTCTCAATTTTAAGGGCTGGAGTTTGCAAATAGATTTTTTTAATACGGTTTCCTATAGATAATTCTGTGTTCTACAAAGAAGAAACTTTGCTAGCATTCCAGAACAGGTTTTTAAATACAAACTTACTGTTGTTTTAATTATGTTAATAGCCAAAAAGATAATGTGGTGCAGGTGGGAGTGCAGGACTCTCCCAGGTGCTGAATGTGGAAATCACTGAGTCGAGGCAGGATAGGCTGGCAGAACTGAGGTTCCCTCTGCTTTTCTGGATCTTGGAACTCCTGCTTTACTTAAAATTAATCACAAGACACCAGAAGTGTTCAAATTTTGAAGATAAGTGCTTTTGTGCTACTGCATCTGCCTGTGCTCACAAGGCACACACTGCCAGCATGCTGGTTTCTAAACAGAGCTGAGCAATGCAAATCATCTGTGCAGGTCAGGGATGACTCAAACAAATCTGAGTCAATGGAGAGGAGGCAGAAAGGGCAGTATTTCTTCCATCTGAAGTGAATGTATTGAAACCTCATGAAAAACCAACGCTAAACATATGAGGCCTTTTGGAAAGTGTCTGTGTGCAACTGCATCCACAACATGCAGAATGATAAAATCATCTCCCGAGCTGAGTGGAATGGCAGAGCTGAAGGAGGGCTGTAAATAAAGTGGTAGGCGGTTTCCTGCTAAAACTCCCCTGCATGTCCAAGAACCCACTGTGACTCAGCCCTTGCAGTCACTGGGAACTCAGCACAGACACCCTTTTCTGGTTGGGTGGTTTTACTTCTCTTTTTGCACCATACCAAGAAGGGCTCCATTCATCCCTGGAGGGATCAAATTGTCAAATATGATCCATTACTTTTTCTTGTCTTAAGGTAATGATCTCACTGTAGACCCTACAGGACTGTTCAGACTTCTTGTCTGGTTAGCAGTGACCCCACTCTCACCTGCAAAATGATGTGTCTGCCTGGATCTTTCACGTGAAAGTTCTTAGGCCTTATATTCTCATAATTTTACTGGGCTCTTACATGCATCTCTTGATGGCCTAAAAATCAGATTTTTCTTGCTTTCATTTCATGCACAAGAATACTCAGAATTACCTTTCTTCTTTTTTTTTTTTAAGAGTTTGTGTGTAAATATGCTAAATAGGAGACTGTTGACAATTATGTATTTTTTATAATACATTTTCTAATGTACCTACTGTTCCTTCAAAGAATTAACACCTATGGAAAGATGAACTGAGATGGAAGAATCCCATAAAGTAATAGCAGTAGCAATGTCTAGCAGCTTTTACATCAGCAGCATCAATTCTCACTTGCACTAGAATATTTTATGTCTGAAGCAGTCACATATCATTTTACTCCTCTGGGCTCATGGTTTTGGAACATCCTTTGCCCATTGAGACAATGCTTTCCATGGTCAATTTTGAATTTTTACAGACAGTTGCCTTTCCATGTGAAAAGTTCTGTACACACACAGCTTTAAACTTGGCATTGGGAATTAATAAAACAGATTTGGGAGATCTGCAGGTTTCCATGAACTGACCTAGAATAAGGTGTTCTTTTCCCTCTTTATCCATACAATATTTATTATGCTGTTTCTTTCTTTACACTTCTGTTTCTACCTTGTCTCTTCTCCCCCACAGTCCTTTTCTTTATTTTATTTATTGTACTCCCTCTGTGCTAGTCCCAGCTACTCGTTATTGGTTTCCTCTATAATAGTGCTGGAACGTTGTCCCATCTGACCTCGCTCTGTGTGAACAAATACCTATGGCCCAGGTTTAAAATTTACTCTGCTCCATTTTTTTCTGCTTTCCAGCCCAATGTTATCCAAGTGACCCTTTAATTTCTGTTTAATACCTCTTTTAGTTTCAAGATCCAGTCTGCTGGACTTTTGCTTTCTTTCTCTCTGTTATATTAAGTATAGTTTGTACAGGGCTTTATCTTTTTTCCTTCTGAGAATTGTCTACTTTCTCCAGAGTTTTCAGTTTGGCATCTGAAGGTTATCTGTGGTTCCTTGTTAGTGAACTTCCTTTCTGGGAAGTTCAGCCTCCTTGTATTCTGACTCAAGTCATTAGCATCAAAGTACATTCTTCTTTTTCTTTCAAATTCCTATAACTGCCCACTTTTCTTCTCTTTTCTCTTCCCCAGTCCCCTCCAGTGCCCCCCACAGCAGTGCTCTGCAGGGCATGGCCTTACCAAAGCTGGCTCTCAGTTGCTTTCCCTCAGCCAAGTGCTCCCTCTGTGCTGCCCTCAGGGAGGTGAATGATGGAGGACTTGGCGTCCTTTGCAACCCTCCCATCTGAAAAGCAGGAGTCGGGGTTTGCCCAAGTGCACCTGAGGAGCTGGGGCCAAGAAGGAACTCAGATTATTGCAGAGGCCAGAGGGAGCTGAGGGGTGGCTGGCACTGGGCACCTGCCACTGGAGAAGTGGGGTGAGGGACACAAAGGACACCAGGTCCAAATTCAGGGGGAGCTGACATCAGTGGGTGGAAGTGCTGGAGATGTGGCATGGATAAGGGGTCTCAAAGGCAGGAGGGGCTGGGGCTCACCATCTTTCAGAGCTGGTGCCATCAGCTGGGATTCTGGCCTGGGGACCTAGGACACACAGACACCTGCCCCATCCCCCTTCCTCCCCATGAACTGCCCTTAACCCCCTTTTTCTTCTACCAGAAATACCAGAAATAGTGTCAGTACCTCCTACATCCACTTCCAAATAGGAGGGTTAATAGACAACCTGATCACTCTGATATCCACACTAAATGATAATTTTATTTCACCAGGTGACCAGAACTCTCCTCCTCCTCCTCTTCCTCCCCCACGTACTCTCATTTTAAGTATAGTACTTAGGGAAGGTTGTGGGGCTACGTGGGTGGCGCCCCACAAGCAGAGTGGGTGCTGAGATCCTGCCTTCTGAGAAGAGCTCACCAGAATGACCAGGGAGGGCAGTGAGTGGGCAGAGCCCAGTCTGGGAGTGCTGCACCTCCCAGCACCCTGCAAGGTGAGTGCTGCCTGTGCCGGTGACAGGACAGCCTGTGCCCACGTCAGGGAGGGAAAGTGCTGCACCCTTACTGGTCATGGTGACTCATTTGCACCTTTTGCTACATCTGGCATGAATTTCATTTTGAGTTACTCCTGTGCATCATTATTTTCAATATTTCCTTCACCAGAAGCTGGAGCCACAGAGGTGAAATTACATTTACCAGAATCTGTCATTAAAACTGACAGCTGGTTCTCATTAGAAGTAAAAGAATCAGGTTTTGAACAGCTCTACACAGTGCCATTTTCAAGTATTTGCATGTGGAGTAAGACTGTCCATCAGAAATAATAAAGAGAATATAATCCCAGGTATTGAAATGCACCTGCCTGTACTGTTCCCCTATTAGAGTTGAAATCAAGCAAGGAGACAGTACTTGGGGGACAAGTCCAATTAACCATGAAAAAGAGGGATTTACCAGATGACTAGCAAGCCTGTTTTAATTTAAAGGGAAATTTGTGTCACTCTTTTGTCTTTTCATAACAGTGTGTGCAATTTAACACTAAGCATTAGCTTCAGATGGGCTTTTGTACAGCTTTGGATTACATCCACAGTTTTGGTCTCATCCATATTGTGAGGTTGCCAGTGTCTCTTTTGGCCATCCAGGTCTATGTCAATTGTTTATGGCCTCAAATAACTGTACTGCAAGCTCCTGGACCACTCAGAGGACATGCTCTGCCTTCAAATACACACCTTTGTTGTGCCTTGGAAAAGTTTCCACCAGGACTTTACCTTAGTGCCTTCTCTGGTTTTTTCTTGTGCATGTATTAAAGTATTTTGCAGGGACAGATTTAACAGGAACTTTCACACTGCCAGTCAGGTGTAACTGCAAGGGTTTTCTGCTGAAATAGAAAAGCCACACTGAGAAATAAGGCAAACCAAGATAGCCAGAAAAACACTCACTGGAATTGTGTCTGTTTATATTTAAATCTCTTGTTTGGAGGAAGTTCTGTTTTTACCTATAATACTACGCAAGTTCCTACAAAAGTCAGTTCAATGTTAGTATTACTCAATTTCTGAAGAAATCATTTGGTTTTGTGTTTAGAAAACTTACTGCCAAGCCCCCTCTGCTGGAGGGAAAAACTATGTTTTCATCCCTGCATGCTGAAGACATCTAAAAGCATTCCAGCTTATTGCTGTGCAAGTAATTACAGGCTCAGAATTCACAGGATCTTTACTACCTTTTTATTATTATTTATCATTATCTGTCATACGTTATGCTTTAGAGAAGAGTCTGGGTGATCACTGCAAATTTGTTCAAATTGTTCCATCTGAGTGAGCCAGTGTGTTGAAAATTCATCTTCTCAATTGATTCTTTTATCATCCAAGTTATTTTCAGCAGTGTCCACCCTCTTCATCCCCTGCTATATTTCGTATGTACAATTTACATCCTTTGTCAGCAATCATTACACTCTGTTAGAGTGAACCCACATAATACAGCAAACAGGAAAGGTTTGACTGCAAGAAGCCCACATGGCTTTTCCAAGGCAATTCAAACTGCAAGGATGTGCTTGTCTTTCTGACTGCTCTGCTTCTCTCTTAAGTGTGACAAGAGCAGGCCACTGGGTGAAAGACAAGGTGATGTGCTGCTTAAACCACACTTGTCATTTGTGTATGACAAACCCTCTTACAAGGACCAGCTTTAGACTTACAGATCAGGAAACAGGCACAGCCAGGGAAGACAAGCCAATAGCTTCAGCATTGAATGAGGACATGGATTTCAGCCCTGCTCTGAAACACACTGCCTGGTGAACTTGTTCTAGTTAATTAGGCTAAAAGCCAGAAAAGAAGTGTGTCACAATATTGAGCATTGCCCAAGAAAAGTTGGAGGTTTCTGAGAGAAAGCGCTGGACCTGTTTATGGTCCTCTGTGGTGTACATTGAGAGCACTGAGTTTCTTTGAAAGGAGATCCAAAGCAGCCAGTGTGCCATGCAAGCAGCCAGTGAGGAACTATTGCCTACAGAGCTGAAGCTTTTCCTCCCTTGAGATTGTTCAAAAATGGGTCTCTGAAGAAAGGCAGTCTTTTAAAAATGGAGCAAGCCAAGAGAACATTGCTGGGGTAGCTGATTTGTACTTAAACCTCCTCAAAATGTGGAAAAGTGAGACTTGTGCCCCTGCCTGGCAGAGAGCAGTCAAACTTCAGTTTCTCCCTTTTCTTGCAGTTGTCCTAACAAGTAAGTAGCAGTCTCCTCTCACTGAGAGGGAATGAGGAGTATTTGTTAAGTATTTGGGAACTTAACATCTAGAAAAGTCACTTGTGGCTGGGAAACACTGGATTCTGGTGACCCCTCTGAGTGCTGTTAACTTAGTGTGCATTAATCAGTTCTTAGATAAGCTATTGAAGTGGCATTTGAAGCTGAGACAGAAGTCAGTGGCTCACCTCTCCTAAAGCCCCAAGCTGCAGGCCTAAAGGCAAGGCCCATTCTTTCTGTAGGTCAATGGCTCTTGAAAGCCTTTCTGTGAACTAAAGCAAGTTCATAGGAAGACCAGAGAATGTTTCCTTCTGTGGGTTTGTGGTGTGAGGTATTTCAATTTAATTTCAAAATAAGCTTGAGAAGCATGTCCTTGAGTCCATGCCAGGGAGGGCTTTGAGCCTGAGTCTCCAAAAGCCTGAAGCACCCACATTCCCACAAAAGATCTCACTAGTAAACTGCTGGTAAAATGGAGGAGGTTGATAAAATGATACCCCTTTAAGAAAATGTCTCTAATGAAGTCTCTGAAGGGATAAGAAATACTTTAAGCCTCTATTATTAGATTCTGTTGAAAAAAATAGTGACAATTGTTCCATAAACATTAAACTAGCAACACTGAGGGAAGGAAAACCATACTGAATTGGTGTTCTGTGTTAAAAAATATTCTTTTAAAAATGTATTTCAGATGAAAACATGAACTAATTAAAGTTTCCTAGAATATACTTAAGTACAACATATGAGGTTAAATGACTATTCAGTCTTAGCTGCAGTAGCCAAATAAATGTTAGAATTAACAACAGGTTTGGGCCAGAAAGAAGTAGCCCTGAATTCTAGGGAAGTTAGAAAACCCAGCCTGTCTTTGGAAACTGATGCCCAACAGGGCAGAGGGTTAAAAACAAGTAGTCTCAGTTCTCCTGTATGCAACACTTTGTGACCATGCAACATTTCCTGGCTGATGAAATGCAGCTGCAGCACCTCCCAGGTGCAAGTCATCTGTTGTTTTATAATTTCAATGCAATAAAGACTTCCCTTTCCTTCTGACTGAGAAGGTTCTATTGCAGGGTCTGTGTACACTGAAGGAAGAAGAGAGGAAGGGGAGTGGGAAAAGGTATCAGGAAGTGCTTCTGTCCCAAGCAGTAGGTAACCAGGGTCAGCTCTGCAACAGCAGGAGCACCATCCTGCTGAGGCATGGACATGCTTAGGTACACTGCAGAGTTTCTAGGTCTGCAGTCTAGGGGTCTCATCCCACCTTTACAGGACTCTTGTACTTGTATGATCAGAGCTAACGTGCTTCCAGAGGCCAAACTGTGCCCAGCCAAGCTGCAGCACTTAGAACAAGTGCTGGAAAAACAAGCAGGAGTTCCCTCCTGCCACTCAGTGGGATGTAGGACAGGGACTGACCCAAGAGACAACTTCTTTCTTTCCAGAGGCCTGTTCATTTCTTACCATGTGAAATGCACAGTCTGCCCATTTAGGCAGAGCTGCAACATGAAGATACAACTTGAGAGCTATTGAGCTGAGGCTTACATATCCAGACATTTATAGACAGTATAAACGTGTGAATAAAAAGCAGCAAATGAAAACCATGATGGAAACTTCTTCAGTATGAGCTTGCAAGAGACAGGTACCAGGAAAGATGAAAGCATTGCTCCTAAGGCATATATTTGCAACTTTTCCGATGAAATAATAAACAAATACACTCTTTCCTACTCATGTACCAGGAATTTAACCAAGCTTCATGTAAGATTACAGACCATAAACTATAAATTGAGGACATTGAAAATGAAAAATGCTTGGAACTCAAGGATAGAAACTTTTACCATAGTTTATGAGTAAGAATTTCATGGCACTGCTCCTTTTATGACTTTACAATTACTCTTTACAAATGTTATCAGTTCATAACACTCCACAGCTGTGTGATGGAAATTGCAGAAATACTGGCGGAGCTTTACTGCTTTACATCTGGGAAAGGCAACCTTTAGAAGGAAATGCATCTATCTGTTGTACAGATCAAAAAATGAATGAGAAAGATTCTCCAGTTGCTTTCAGTTCTGTTTTCTTTGGCTGGAATTTTTGTTTTCCCCAGACATCATGTGTCCAGCAAGAACCCAGGGTAGTAGAATGACATTTCTAAGAAACAGAAGGGAAAGTTGCCACAAGCAAAAGGGACGTTTACCAAACGCTGCCAGTTTTGAGTAAAATGTAGCACTATTTAAATGAACACTCCTGTGACTGTAAACTTCAGAGATTTTCTTTATAAGGACTGTTCCTCCCAGCCTTGATTTTGGAAGTTGCTAGTGACCATTACTCGGGCTGATACCACAGGAGGCCTGAAGTGTGGAGCATGTTTCAGAAGGCACTGAGTACCCATCAAAACAGGGAATACACCCTTCAGTCAGAAGAATCAGTGATTGCTACTGAGCAGCACTGGTTTTATGAGCAGTATATACTGTTATTTAACTGGGCCAGCCAAAGTGGTTTGTGAACTATCCACATTATGTATTCTGAATCTAACCTACATACCTGAATGCCTAATTTTTCCGGGCAGGGAAGAGCAGTGGAACTGGAGAGTGACTGGAGCCAGCCCAGCTGCATTTGCAAAGTGTCTGCCCAAAGGTATTAATTCCTTCATCAATATGCTTAACTGCTGTTCACAAACCTGGATGGATGTAAAAAAGGGGCCTGGAGACTATTTTTGCTATCCCCAGACACTCACTCAAGTATTTCATTTGCCAGAAATGAATGTAAAACTGATTCCATTAAATGGCAGCATGAAAGCAGTAGTGAGTGTGCTTCAGCCTCCGTAGCTCCAGCTGGTGAGTGCTGGAAGCTCTTGTGGTCTGCAGTGGCCTGAAACACCCCTGAATTCTCAGCAAAGGAAGACCCAGAGGTACCAGAATGCAAATAAACCAATGGTCTGTGTCAAAGAGTAGGGTCAACTGTTCTAGTCGCCCTCCGCCTTAAAAAGCTATGAAAACAACACAAATTAAAATACCTAACACACATCTTGTGGTTATTGGTAATCACAGTATTATTTTTATAGTAGTCTAGATAACTTATTGGCAAATCAGAGATCTGTAGATAAGAACAAAAACCATGCATGTGCCTTTCACTTTCGCCAGGACGATTTCTCATAAATGAAGCTGTAACCGGCAGTGGAGCCCAAGATCTGCCAAGCTTTGCCTTGCAAATCCAAGGTCATGTGTTGCCTTTTTCTGTTCTCAAGTGTCTATTGTCTGATCTCATTTATTATCTCTTTGTAGTTGTTCAAATTGTAGCAGAGCTACAGCTCTTCAAATGCTCTTGTGTAAAATTTGAAATTACTTGAATATAAATGCTTGATGTTTGGGACATCAAAACTCCAGAGGTGCAACCAAAAATGTGCACACGGTGTCCTGCCAGCTCTGCACAGACACTCTGTGACATTTGCATGAGTCTGAGGCACCATCTGCACTGAACTGATGTCTCCTGGTTGGCTCTTGCAGTATTGACAGTTTCTATTTTGAACAAACAAGCACTGATGGCTTTTGCAATAGAGTGCACTACTGCAAGTCTGGTTTTGTGGGCTTGTCAGGTTTTGAAAATAAGGTGTACTAGGTCTGCATTTATCATTTACTGCTGCTTTTCATGACAAGCTGAAAGCTTGCTAAGTTTTTGGCTTCAATATATTTGGATCCCTGATGAGTCTTTTTTTTTTGGTTGCATTTGAATTTCAAGTCCAAGTTTTGTTGTTTAGTTTGGAAGTCTACCCTATATAGATCTACATTTGGAAACAACCATTGTTGCACACTATATGCCATCTTCTAGCCTTCTATAAAAATCAAATATTTTCATATGAGTAATCAGTAAATATTTAAATATATTCAGGTAGATATACAGTTGCCTCACTGCAGATTTCACACAACATTTAGTTTAGTAGCAAGGTCAGCTCACCTGTATATAAAAAGTTATTTTAATATTTCTCCTTGAAGTAGGTCCTTTTCACAGTTTCTTTCTATGTTCCTCTGGTTTGTTTGTTTCCCTGTTTGGTTCATACCATGAGGTTCTAAAGTCTCACTGGAGGAGCTGATTAAAATCTTGGAGCACCAGTAGGTGTATTTGCCTTCACAAAAGCTGAGAACTGAGATGCTCATGGATCAGATGCCAGTGATGGCTGTTCAATAACAGCAAATGCCAGCAATAAAATTCTGACCTTCGTTCCATTAAATTCATATTTCACCTTGCATATTCTGGGCTTAGGAGAAAGAGATGGGTCTAAATTAGAGAGTTTCAGCATAGTACTTAACATAAGGTGCTGTACAAACTACAAACTAAAACCTGTGATTAAAATTACTTAAATCAAGAGGTGGAGGCAGTTTGTGACATTTTAATGTCAAATTGTATTTTAAAACATGACATTTCCATATGGCTTGTAGAGGTCTTTCTAAAATGAACTGATGAGATGTCTTCCCATTGGTTCGTGCAGTCTTGTGTCTTTTGACTTTTTAAATAAATTAAAGAACCCTAAGAATGTGAAAACATACTTCATCAATTATACACTAAGTGTTCTGATTTAGGAAGAACTCTGTGATTTAACATGACATTTTATATCTGCTTCTAGACCTATTAAGAGATAAGCAGGCCTTGTATATCCATATACTAATGTGACTTCCATCTAAAATTACTGCTATTAACATGCCAACATTTGTTCACTCATTCATTCACTCATGCCAGTAGTTGGGGAGCAGGCTGCTATTTGTGGGGCCTATGGCAATAAATGCATTCTACATCCAGGCTTGTAAGCACTTCTGTGTTTGAATCTTGCCTTACAGAATGCACATCATAATAAGAAACTGGAAATCAAGCAGCTTTAGGTCCCAGTCCACCTATGTACACAAAACCATATAAGTGCTATTGTTGAGCAGCTTCAAACTAAGTTTCACTGCTGTTGATTTCCTCTTTATGGTGTTTTTGCTTTTTCAGTCATTCAGTTGTTTGTTGTGAATCCAATGTGGTGCTGTAGCTGTGATGTTTTTAGTATAAACAAGATAAAATTCATAGGGAGAGACAGTATTTTTGACTGGACCTGAGAAAGATCTGGCCTGCATGAAAATTTGACTATTAGTAAAAACCTCTCCCTACTAAGCACCAGAAATTTATTTCATGGATTTTTTAATATTGCTTTGATTATTACAGAATCCTGCCAATGGAATGGCTGTAACTTCTCAGCCTTACTGGCTTCTATGTAGATTTCTATTTGACAACTCAGACTTTAAGTTTTTGGAAGTAAAATGTCACTCTGCTGCTTACTGTTCTTTAGGAAAATTATTCTTGCGTCACATTGCTGGATGAACTGGATGCTGACCATGCTAATCAGAGTGTATTTGTGCAAGAGCAGCAGCTAATCAGAGTGTATTTGTGCAAGAGCTAATCAGAGTGTATTTGTGCAAGAGCAGCAGCTAATCAGAGTGTATTTGTGCAAGAGCAGCAGCTGCCAAGGGAAGGCACTGTGATCTGTGTTCCCCTACTGGTTATAGGGACTGTCCAGTCTTCTTAAGCTTTTGCTAAATATCCAATTCTTTTAAAAAGTGAAACTCAGTCAAAAAAAGTGACTGAAGTCTCCTAGCTACTGGCCCAGCTTCAGTCAGGATGAAGATCTAATGCTTTGTATACCATTCATATTTCCTGTTTAAAGTGTTCTTTTTTCTTGTGCAGGAGTTTGAATAAGCCCATCTGGAAGCCAGCTCTGCAGACTATTTCCAGAGCAGCAAACAATACTGGTAAAGTAAAGATGGATTCATTAATTTTTTCTTTAATTGTGTTATATTCCTATTCCATAGAACACTGATTTATTTAATTTACACACCAGCATTTATATACCATGGAAAGAAACCAACAGGTGACACCCACTTCTGCAGAACACAACTGCAGTTCTCTAACTATTTCCTCTAAGTGTTCTTTGTAAATGAAATGAGTCAGCTAAGCAGGACAGCATTGCCCTTTTCACAGCCTGCAGGCCCCATGGCCGGGATGTGTGGTGAGTGACAGGAACTGGCTAAGTCTGCATGCCAGTGGGAGCAGTGAAATTATTTCTCATGCTAAGGCTGCCTGTACAAGCCAAGGTTTCCCCCCCACTCTCTGAGGAGATGTTTTTCCTCTCCACACGCTGGGTGCAGCTGGCAGCTCCTGGCAGCTACAGGAAGGCTCTTGCCATAATCCTCCACAGATTCCACTAAGCACAAGCTCCCATGTGATGCAGAGCATCTATATCAGGTTCTCAAAGACAAAGAGCACTGGGGGTACCTTGCTAATGCTTTGGTTGATGGTATTTGCCACAAAATTAGGTCACTGTATCATACAGTGACTCCTCTGTCACTCTAAGTGCAGGTTTTGGCTTGATGACACCATGGGAGAGGCCAGACTCTTCTTGTTGCAAGTAGTGGGTTCTGATGTCTGTTGCTCACATTTACCTGCCCTGTCCAAGTCACATCTAAAATACCACTTATTCAGAGCCACCTCCTAATTAAAACCTTGGCAGACCTAGAGTTCTCCTGTTTCAGCATATGCCTTTGCTGGCTCCAGGTCTTTTGAAATTCCTGGTCGAACACAATTTAGTATCCATCTGCCAGACTGCTCTGCCCCAAAGCACAAATTACAAGCAGTTGATGCTCGTGTTAGGGATGTAAATACAACTGACTTCCAACCCGTTAATTCCAACTCATTGATCCATTAATTTCAAATCATTAATTAAATTCAGTGATTATGAGATAGTCTAAAAAAACAAAACCTTGAAAGGATGAAGATGTTTTTCCAGACTTCAGTCAGCATGTCCACACTGCATCTTTTATGCAATACAAAACAAACACCAGGAGCAACTGAATTTTATATTCTTGTGTTTGTGTCATATTGTTCTATGTGCAGTGTAAGAACATAAGTCTAAATTAGGACAGATCTCTTGAAGGTCAAACCTCATACTGTATGTACTAAAAGCTGTCCTTCAGTGAAGTTTCATATGAATACCAGGGAAAGGAAAACAGTCTCAGAGCCCTCCCTTGCACAGTAATTATTGCAAAGCATTATTTTCACATCTTCCTTCAGTGATGCTGAGCTCCCATGTGCTGCTTCCTTTTTCTGCATGATATGAAAGGCTCAATCATACCATTTGCAGTTTACTCTGTGACTGTGGGAGGGATTGTTGCTGGAGATGCTAGAATAGAGAAGGTGTTGGCCTGCTCCAGTCACATCCTCTGAGTTCTGAATCCTCTGAGTTTCTGGGCTGACCAGAGACAAGAGTTTTTTTACAGATCTGTTTTATGGACATTTGTGGGCCATTCAGACATAACCATTACGATCTATGTATTTTTCAGCTCCACACTTGGTGACTTGTCTTGTAGTCAGCTGTGGAGCTCCCAGCTAGATCTATTTCTAAAGCAAATGCTTACAAAATACAAAAAAAAAAAAAAAAAAAAAAAAACCAACCTTATGATTACTTGGATTCCAAATCCTAGAAAAAAAAAATTAAAATTTGTTTGCAATCCATTTTGTAACTTCTCAGTACTAGGAAAGAGAAATAAAATTGAAGAACCTGTTCTGTACACATTGGTCAGTGGACTGGAAAGGATTTTTAAAAACTCTTTCAGGTAGAATGAAAGGCTGTAAAAGATCAGACTTCCTGGCCATGGGAAAGAAGGATTTTTCTACTTCTGTAATATCATCCTTTTACCAAAATTAGGGAGACAAGCAGGGAATTGCTTCCATTTTAAGTAGTACTTTCAGTGGCAGCACAAAAAGGTCTGAGCTCGACAGAAAATTTCAAGTTGCTGCTTCTTGGGAAATCTCTTTTCACAGAGATCTGGGGTCAAATTCTTTTCTAAGCTCTCTTGGCACCATACCAACAAAAGCCTGCCAGTGTAATTGAGGGAGCCCTGACTCCTGCTCTCATCTGGACTGTGCTCTCTAGGTGTCATCTGACCTTTTTTCACCCACACTGTGACCATCTCATGTGTGTGTCAGCCTGAGGAATAATGTCCTTGAAGATTGCTTTGAAGTGAGGTGCATATTGTAATAACAGACAGGAGATTGATTCCTTCTTTTTTAATCCATACAAACCAAAACTCTTGCATTCCGTGCTCTCAAAAAATCTGCTCATGTTCAATCCAGTGTAATTTAGAGCCTGGCAGCCACCAACTCTGTGCCTTTTCCAGCTGAGTGCTGAGCTTCCTCTGCTCCCCTTAAATCAGAGGATGACACTGTGGGGTCACCTCCAGATCAGGCTGTTGAGGCCTCTGACGTTTTCCCTGCAGCTGCAGAATGTGCCTGTGCTGAGCTGCACCAGGTCTTGGGGAAGAGCTTTGCAGATAATTCAGCATAACTATGCATTTTACTGAAAGATAAGGATTTTCTGGTTTAGGAAAACAAATCCATTTCTTGATGCAGGTTACCAGTGCTTTTGCCCTTCTTGTAACACCGTTTCTTGAAGGCAAATCTTTTAAAAGGGACCTTTTAGTCTCTCCTGAAGATTACACTCTTGTAGGGGTCTTGCCTTGATCTGTAGATTTAATGGCTTAATAAGCATTAGACACTCCTATTATGCAGTAACAAATAGGAATACAATACTTTTATCAATATTTGGCACAATTAATTTTTTTTTATGTGAAGCTGAATATTGATGTTGTCAAGTGACTGCAGCTTAAGGGCATAAATTACAAATATTCTCCTGTGAGCCTTGCTCAAATTGTGCATTCATATACAGTAACCATCTAATGTCTTTCTATTCCTGTAAGCTATATGATTTGATTGCCAGATTACATGGTTCTGTATTGTGCTTAGATGTCAGTGTTTTTATTGTTATTACCAATATTATGTTTTATTCTTACTGTAAGTGGTAACAAAAAATTAACTGCTTCCTTACACTATAAAAAGAATACGATCCCATTTACAGAATGTCTCCAAACAGAAAATATATTTCGAAAATGAAAAACTGAATAAATAATTCACAACATGATGGGTGAGTAGGTAAAAAGGTCTTTTGATGTATTTTGCTACTCAGGAAAAAACAGATTTTTAAAATAAAGTAACTGCCTATTTTAATGGAGAACAAAAGCTCTTCTAAAGAAGAATGATTGCAATCAGTGTATTTTTACCCATTCTGCACTTTTGTAGGTAATAGGACTTGTGAAAGTAATGAACCCATCCCTTTGGTTTTCCTGATTCTTGTTTTTGTTCCATCCTCCTGTTTCTTTATTAGCTTATTTCTTGGCTTATTTTCTAAATGAAATGTCAAGCCACCCACCTAAAAGAAACCGTAACATTTCAAGACCATACCAGACTGCAGCAAAGTGAACTAGCCTGTCGGTAATATAAACAGACAGTAAATAAATTGGTTAAAGACTTGCAATTCAAGTCTCCCATATTAAAACTGCCCATGGTTTCAGTGGATTATGCTCCGGATTTCCCCAGAAGAGCATCCCTGGGAAAATCAGCAAGTGCATTTTCCTGTTTTCTCACGAAACCGGAGCTCCATCAACTCTCAAGTGAACACCGCGGCCCCTGCGCCGCTAAGCAGGGGGGAGCCGGGCTGGCTCCGGCAGCGGGCCAGGGGCAGCCTCAGCGGCACCCTCGGCTCGAACCAGAGCACCGAGCACAGCTCACACTGCCTTTTGCATGCAAGGGCCGCTCCTGAACTGAAACCAGGTAAAATGACGGCCGGTCAGGCTCTGGGCTGACCCGGGTGAGGGGCGGTGGCTCGGGGCTGGCAAACGGTGCAGCCGCTGGGCAGCCGAGGGCGACGGGCCGGTTGAACCAGCAGGGGCACCGCCCGCACTCCGCACCGACGGGCCAGGTGAGCCAGCGGGGTCACCGCCCGCGCTCCGCACCGACGGGCCGGTTGAACCAGCAGGGGCACCGCCTGCACTCCGCACCGACGGGCCAGGTGAGCCAGCGGGGTCACCACCCGCGCTCCACACGGACGGGCCGGGTGAGCCAGCGGGGTCACCGCCCGCGCTCCGTACCGACGGGCCAGGTGAGCCAGCGGGGTCACCGCCCGCGCTCCGTACCGACGGGCCAGGTGAGCCAGCGGGGTCACCGCCCGCGCTCCGCACCGACGGGCCGGTTGAACCAGCAGGGGCACCGCCTGCACTCCGCACCGACGGGCCGAGTGAGCCAGCGGGGTCACCGCCCGCGCTCCGTACCGACGGGCCGGGTGAGCCAGCGGGGTCACCGCCCGCGCTCCGCACCGACGGGCCGGTTGAACCAGCAGGGGCACCGCCTGCACTCCGCACCGACGGGCCGAGTGAGCCAGCGGGGTCACCGCCCGCGCTCCGTACCGACGGGCCAGGTGAGCCAGCGGGGTCACCGCCCGCGCTCCGCACCCTCCCAGCCCCGCGGTGCATGGGCCGCCCGCCTCGCACGGTCTCTCCTGTTCCGCGCCGGCCGCTCCGCAGCTGCAGCGCAGCCGCGGCTCAGGGGCGGGGCGGGGCGGCCCGCGCGCTTCCCGCCCTCAGCGGCTGCGCGCCCTCAGCATGGCCGGGGCGGCGCTGGGCCCGCCGGGCCCGCCGGTGAAAGTCCTGGCGGCGCAGCTGCGGCGGGCGGAGCGCGGCGCGGGCGGCACCTGGGAGCTGCGGCGGGCGGCGGCGGGCCGGGCACCGCTGCCCCTGCGGGCCGTGTGGATGCAGGGCACCGTGCTGGAGGTGCAGCGTGGCGCCGAAGGCGGCACGGCCCGGGTGCAGGACGGCAGCGGCGCTTTCACCGTGCTGGGCGTGGAGCAGGTGCCGCAGGGCCGGCCGTGCCTCAGCGCAGGTACCGCGGGCGGGGGGACCCCGCGGGCAGTGGGCCCTGTCCCTGCCCGTGCCCGCTCTAACGTGGTTCGGCTCATCCCAGGCCCGGCGGCCCTGCCTGGCCCCCTGCAGGAGGCCCAGAACAAGGAGAGAGAGTCTTCTCCTATTTTTCTTTTCGCTTTCTTGCTTTCTTTTCCTTTTTCCCCTTCACCAGCGCTGCCAGTTCAAATGGAGAAGTGTTGCTCTGCAGTATTGCAGAAATTGTGGTACAAAATAGGCCCATTGCTTAAAACTTCAGCCTTCTGACCTATCCTCAGTCCACTCACACAGCAGGACAACTTTGTGTTTGGCTCTTACTGTATCTGGAAATGTAGTTAAATATGCCGTAGTAGTGGCTGTACAGATAATGAAGACTTTTTCTGAAATTTAGTTCTAAGCAATCTTCATTCCTTGAGTTTTCTTACAAGTATCAGCATCTTCAATTTGCACTGTTTACTTGGTTTTAAGTAATTTGGTTTATGAATTTAAATTATAATACAAAGGTTAATTAAATTTAATGCTTACTTGTTTTTTAGGGAAGTATGTAATGGTGATGGGTGTGGTGCGATCCTGCAGTCCGGAGCCCATTCTTCGAGCAATAAAGATGACAGATCTCTCTGAAAACCCCATTCATAAGAATATGTGGAACCTTGAAGTGGAAGATTTGCACAGAGTCATCCCCTAATACTTTTACTTTTTGCCTAAAAGAACTGGAAATTTGTTTTCTTTTGCTTTTTGGTGCAGAACATTGGGCTATTCTGTGTAACCACTCCCGGAGTAAACCACAGTGAGAAGTTGGGCTCAGTTAAGCGTAGGGACCATTGCTTATCTGATAATAATCACAGTTCATGTCTCCCAGTGTTTTTATACCAATGTATTTGAGCAGTGCCTGTTTGATGTTTTGATTAAGATGTCCATGCTACCTCCGCACGGTCTCTCCTCCGTTCCGCGCAGGCCGGGGCACCGCCCGCGCTCCGCAGCTGCAGCGCAGCCGCGGCTCAGGGGCGGGGCATGGGGCGGCCCGCGCGGTTCCTGCCCTCCGCGGCTGCGCGCCCTCAGCATGGCCGGGGCGGCGCTGGGCCCGCCGGGCCCGCCGGTGAAAGTCCCGCCGGCGGCGCAGCTGCGGCGGGCGGGCGCGGCGCGGGCGGCACCTGGGAGCTGCGGCGGGCGGCGGCGGGCTGGGCACCGCTGCCCCTGCGGGCCGTGTGGATGCAGGGCACCGTGCTGGAGGTGCAGCGTGGCGCCGAAGGCGGCACGGCGGAGGTGCAGGACGGCAGCGGCGCTTTCACCGTGCTGGGCGTGGAGCAGGTGCCGCAGGGCCGGCCGTGCCTCAGCGCAGGTACCGCGGGCGGGGGACCCCGCGGGCAGTGGGCCCTGTCCCTGCCCGTGCCCGCTCTAACGTGGTTCGGCTCATCCCAGGCCCGGCGGCCCTGCCTGGCCCCTGCAGGAGGCCCAGAACAAGGAGAGAGAGTCTTCTCCTATTTTTCTTTTCGCTTTCTTGCTTTCTTTTCCTTTTTTTCCCCTTCACCAGCGCTGCCAGTTCAAATGGAGAAGTGTTGCTCTGCAGTATTGCAGAAATTGTGGTACAAAATAGGCCCATTGCTTAAAACTTCAGCCTTCTGACCTATCCTCAGTCCACTCACACAGCAGGACAACTTTGTGTTTGGCTCTTACTGTATCTGGAAATGTAGTTAAATATGCCGTAGAAGTGGCTGTACAGATAATGAAGCCTTTTTCTGAAATTTAGTTCTAAGCAATCTTCATTCCTTGAGTTTTCTTACAAGTATCAGCATCTTCCATTTGCACTGTTTACTTGGCTTTAAGTAATTTGGTTTATGAATTTAAATGATAATACAAAGGTTAATTAAATTTAATGCTTACTTGTTTTTTAGGGAAGTATGTAATGGTGATGGGTGTGGTGCGGTCCTGCAGTCCGGAGCCCATTCTTCGAGCAATAAAGATGACAGATCTCTCTGAAAACCCCATTCATAAGAATATGTGGAACCTTGAAGTGGAAGATTTGCACAGAGTCATCCCCTAATACTTTTACTTTTTGCCTAAAAGAACTGGAAATTTGTTTTCTTTTGCTTTTTGGTGCAGAACATTGGGCTATTCTGTGTAACCACTCCCGGAGTAAACCACAGTGAGAAGTTGGGCTCAGTTAAGCGTAGGGACCATTGCTTATCTGATAATAATCACAGTTCATGTCTCCCAGTGTTTTTATACCAATGTATTTGAGCAGTGCCTGTTTGATGTTTTGATTAAGATGTCCATGCTATTAAAAAGGCTGTACGTTTGTTTCTGTGTGTGTTAGCTGCTGTTTGGGGAGGCTCGTGTTGAGGCAGCTGTTCTACAGCAGGGTGTTCATGGCAGCAAGGGCTGCACAGGACTCTTGGTACCAGGGTGATCTCAGTACCTGGCATCAAGGCAAAATGTGTTTCAATCCATTTAGGCTGTGCTTGGAAGTAATTGTTTTCACCTGTGTTTTCTATTTCAGTAATCACCATGTTTGTGAACTGCTCGTAGGACAGGTGTCTCTTGGTAACAGTTAGCAGTGTCTTGTACTTAAAATACCTCTCCAGTTTCTGAAATACTGAAAGTGGTAATGACCCCTCTGTTCCAGTGAAGTGAAGTTAATGAAAAGATGTGATGCTGGATTCCTTGGAATAGGTTCTCCAGGTGCAAGATATAAATACTTTTTACCTTCAGAAACAAGTGTTCTGTCCCTAAGTGCATTTTTCTCTTTGAAGGTTTTTTTTTCCAGTGTATGCTATTTTTAACTGTTTAAGTAATTCTAAATTATATTCTATTCTTATATTTCCTTTTCTGAAAAAATCAAACTATGAAATCACATAAAGAAACTTAAAAAGTGGAAATGTTACTACTCTTTATTTTCCATCTTGTCTAAAGAGAATTTGGGCCTGACAAATGCATTGCAACATCTGTGTGCAATGCCTTTGTGACTGGGGCCTCTATTGTCCAGCAATAGAGTTATTTTTGTTAGGAATGCATATTGGAAGAGAAGAGACTCTCTTGATTGAATGCTTTGCAATTTAAGATGAGAATCAAGTGGCGTAATTAAATTTTTTAATTGTGGGACTTTCAAATTGTAGGTTTTCAAAGCATGTGGAAACTAACTAGCACCCTTTAAAGATTTGAGTTCTTTGCAGACCAAGGACTGGATTTCTTCAGCCTTGAGTTTGGTGTTCCAAGCCAGACCACATCACAGGCAGTTGGATAGTGGAAGTCCTGTGCTCTTAAAATCCTGCTGGTGAAATGCCAAGACATACAAAGATAAAGAATTTGGCAGTCTGGGTTTATTCATTGTTTGTATTTCTGGAAAAAATCTGCTTGTGGAGTGCCATAGCCTTCAGAAATAATCCATGTGACTGCCATATTGTCTGGTAACTAGTTCATATTAAAAATTATTTTCCTAGGAGTTCAAAGTAAAAAACACTTGTAGCCAGGGTGAGTGTTGTATTTCTAAACAAAGGCTGCTGGAGATGGCTTTGACTCCCAGCTCAGTTGTACTTCACCTAGTGAGAGGCTGATGGTGGCTGTTTAAGGCTGGGCTGTTTAAGAAGGGCCTTGCTTCTGGCTTTCCACAGTTAAGCATTGTGGGACTCTACTGGGTACTGGGATTCTCCCTTTCTCTCACCTCATATCTCAAATTCTGCAGTTAGAACATGAGTTTGTGAGTTTTGTTGCTGTTACACAGCAGAATATGTAACTGAGGAGTTACAGGATAAGGGGCTTCTGTAGCCTTGTGTTGAGGAGGAGGTCAAAGCTGAGCTCTTGTTGCATCTGTTTTGGAGTTAATTTGGTGTAATATGTAGAAATTCTGTGAACTTTATGGATCGTGGGGTTCTCTATAAAGAACATGTTGGAGGTGAGTTGTAAGCACTACAACTGCACTGGGAAGCACCACTGAAGCTGTGTGTGCTCTGCAGGGACAGCTGGTGTGGGCAGGTGTGTTCAAAGTGCTCTCACAGCAGCAGGTACAGGCAGGAATTCCTGTGTGTTGTGTGGTGGGAGACCCATGAGATATGCAGTGCATGTTATGTATTTGCCATGTGACATAGTTTATATACTGCATGATGCATCTGAGGCATAAACTGTTTGGATTACTTCAGTCAAGGTGTTCAGTAATGTGCAGTGTTGCCAGTAGTTACCTACTAAAAGTTTAGTCCTGGTAAACCCAGGGCTAGTGCAGAGATAAAAGCCACTTTTGAAATACTGAAGGTGATGGATTGATCTGATAAATGCTTCAGTCAAACCCTTCCAGGGTGATTCTTCAGAGTTTCACATCCATGAGAAATCACAAAGGTCTCTCAGTTGGCCTGAGGGCTGTTTTGTGTGGAGCGGGCACAGCCTGCTGTCCCTCCCTCCAGGTACACCTGGAATGGCCTTCCCACATCATCCCCCTGTCATCTGCTGTTGTATTTGCTGATAGGAGCTGCCATCTCTCTCTGTTAGGCAGGAGGGTGATGTGTGGGCTCTATATTTTAATTCCCCAGGTGAGACATTACCATGCAGTAAATAAGGCATACTTAAACCATCCATCCGGACTGTTTTTTATTGGTTCATTAAAAGATTTACACAGTTCAGTCAGAGAACCCTGTGGCCTGTGACACTGCTGTGTTTGTGGCAGGTATTTGGTGACAGAGCATTTGCCTTTGCATTAACAGCAGAGTCAGACGGGGGAAAGGCACAGCTGCCAGTGCAGAAAGATGGAGATAAGGTTTTATTCATGAGAGCTGTGAATCAGTGCTAAACTCCAATTATGAACATGACCTGGAACACTTAATTTAAGTGTGGAGTCTTTTTCTTTTTTTTTTTTTTCCCCTCACCCCTGATGGTGACTGTGTTAGCCCTGCTCAGTTCAGGTGGTGTCTCATACATGCCCTGTGTGCAGGCAGGTGCCCTGGGTCACTGGGGGTATTTGGGCCAGCCCATGGGGTCAGCAGGGTTTCCACCTGGCCTGTGGCTCTAGGGTTGGAGCAGGGCTGGGTCTGGCTCCTGCTGATCTTCAGGGTTTGAGGTATGTCCAGGGCCTGTACAAGTTCCTGACTCTGAAGAGTATCTAGACGGGAACTGTGCATGTGGAGAACCTAGGAACAGCTCAGAGATACCAAACAACTGGACTGAGCGAAATGGCTGCAGTTAAAAATGTTTATTGGTAGTTAAATGGCTTCTTTATTACAAGTGATAAGTTATATGCAGCTTTTAGAGGAGACCTGGTGTCTGCATCCAGCTCAGTGTTGCTGTTTGCAGTTAGCATTTGGTTAAATTCCTGTATTTCTGTATTGCTGACTGAGCTCTTCTCAATCTTTTCCTCTACTTGCTGATATTTTTCTTTGTTTCTGAAACTGTCACCGCAGGACATTTTTCAGAGATGCTTGGTGTGCTTAGCTGGGGAGTGAAGTGACATTCAGTGACTGGGGAGAAAATTACGTGGTTTTTTAATCAGTAACTGGTATAAATATTCTGTAACTTCCAGAAATATTTCATACAATTTTTGCTTTTTACAAGGGTGCAGGTATAAAATTATTACAGAGGAAGATTTGATTTCTAGCATCTGATGTGTGTGGAAATCCTAGAAGTTGCAGGATTTTTTCCTGACTAATGTAGGAATCATGTTTTAATTTGTATCAAGCTAAAGAGTAAGTGTTCAGAAAGCGAGTGTAGCTGCAAGCAGCATACACGAGATAAAAGGCAGCTGCTTGCTTTTTCTGTGAGCCAAACCCAGCCAGTGCCAATTCTCTACAGAGGTCAGTGCAACTTTGTTGTTACAAATAATCAATAAAAATGTACTCCAGCGTAAAAATTAGGCAGTCAAATGTTTATTAGCATGATGTCATAGTACCAAACACCATTATTTCAATGTTTGCATATTACGCAAACGTTGCATTTGCAGCGTTACCTTTCACCAAGGAATAGCTGCATTCCAGGCACTGTGGAGAAAGGTGATGCAATTTTTAAATCAAGTGACCTACAATACAGAAAGGGATTCATCATGTGTGAGACACTCACACAACAGCAGCAATAGCACCCTGAGGTTACTTCATGGGTAGGGTAGATATTGGTCACCTTTTCCCAACACATAACTGACTGCTGACAAGGGGTGTCTAAAGACACAAAGGGAAAATGTGAAACTGGTGCACAGAAACCAAGAAGGCTGTTTCTCATTTAACAGTGTGTACATTAATAAGGGAAAAATCAACCAGCATAAAAATGAGAAAATTATTAACTGCTTTCCATTATTTACCCATCTTATTTCAATCTTACCCTTCTTGTGTGTTGGAGCACTTCCCTGGAAAAGATAGATAACTTTCTCCAGAACTGCTGAACGGTGGAGTTTCATTTCTGGAGAAAAAAGAAGTCAGCATCTCTGCTGACTCTAAGCTGATGATACTGCTTTTACAAAGTAGTCCACTTGTACTAATCTGAGCTAGAAGAGAGCTTTTCTCAGCTTTTCAGTGTATTTGTGTTATGGTTCAAGGCTTATGGAGAGGAAAAATTTTGCCACCAAATGGGAGAATTTTTTTAGAGTAACTGATACTTTCCTGTCAGATTTCTTCTGGTTGATTATGGTTTCTTGTCAATGCACTGAAATAATTCCTCTTGCCTTCAGGAGTTCTGGGTGGAAAGCTTTCCTTTTTACTATATATACTTCACTTCTATACGATATATACTTCACTATTATTAGTGTTAACTGTATCACAGTTAACACTAATGCATTCACACTTCTACTGTTCTCTCCCTGTTCTTGCCTCTAGCTTGTGTGCCTAAAATAACTGTTCTGTTTTGGGTGCTGAAAGGGTTCTTCCATCTTCAGGGCTGCTGTCTGCCATTCAGAACTGGCTTGAGCTGAAATGAAGAAGAGATGAACTCCAGGTAAGAGATAAGTAAGTACAAGTCACATGTAAAGCAACCTCTTATTACAGTGAAATACAAAAAAATCTCTGAAGGGAAAATAGCATCAGATATATTTATGACATCAAAGCACTGTGGGGAAAGTACTCCAGCATTTTAGATGCGGTTTTATCTTAGATCACTAAACTGAATAAAGATGTACGGTTCTCTCATGTTTGATAAATTCACATTTAGGAGGAAAAGGGCAGCATTATTTCTGAAGTTTATGAGGTCTGAGTAGTTCAGCTATTTCAGTGGAAGATCCTTGACAAGCCTGAATTTCTAGGAAATAGTGCAGAGGTTTCTGCTGACAGCCACTTTCTGTTTTGCTGTCATGACTGTTGCTGGTTATCAGTTACTGTGTGTGAGTAACCCAACAATTACAGACTCTTTCACTGTGTCAGACCTAATTCTCCCTTAGTTTGGTCTGTTCAACTTCCTTCTCTTTAGAGTGTTTACATGTTTAGAGATTTAACTCATGTCTTTCCTCAACCCTTCCATTTTTTCCCCAGGACTGTTCTCGGCTGGTTCACAATTTAAATAAAACAGGGTGTCCAAAACTGGATACATGAAATAAGCTAAATAGAGAAAAAATATTTCTTGTCTTCAATATGGTGATTCATGTGTACATCCCCAATGTATTTTGCTTCTTTATTAGCATGTTCTAGTTAACTGAGCTTGTGGTCCACCTTCATTCCAATCCTTTTCCTCAGAAATGGGATAATGCAAACTAGCAGCACTAGCTGACTGCAATCCTTCAGCTACCAAGCTCTTCTAAAACTTTATTTTCAACTGAATATTCTGTCAACTCAGATTTTAACAAAATTTGTCTCAGTATTTTATATTTATATGTTGAAGAGTTTTTGTAACTGCTGGAGCTGAAACCACTCGCTGCCTACAAGATGCTGCCCAGAAATGCCCTGATCATCCAAGGCTTAAGAGCTGAGTGACCTGAACAGCTCGGGCAGATACTGACAGGCAACGTTGTTTCTCTGTGTGGGAGTGTGATGTGATGCATTTACAGACAGAGTGAGTGTTCTTATTCTAGGTTTTTATTTTATGTCCAAACAAACCCATCTGCAAATACTACTCCCTTCCTTAATGGGTAAGAAATCAGGTAATAATTGTAAATTTTCAAGGCATACTACAAATGGGTATATAGTCACCAAATCAGTCCTTTGAGATAGTAGTGAGTTTTCAAATGCAAATAAATAATGTTTCAATACATATATTAAAAATCCCACCCTCTTTTCATTTCTAAGCCTTAGCAAAGCATGGAGCATAAATACAGTAAACCCAAGTGCTTTGTTTCAAGCAAAAGCATAATTAGTTTTTCTGCATGATTCTGTCATTTATTTGGTGTAAATGTTTCCATTGCAGTCTTGTAAAAATACAGTGAGTTACTACTTGGGCAAGAGCATCAATAATGGAGCTCCAGTTAGCACACGTGGCTCTGGTCACTTTTGGAGTACCCAAATTGGCACAATAACAACAGAAGTGAGAAAGGATTGTAATTATAAAAATTTCAAGCGAGTGCTACTGCTCTATTCAGGCTTTTCATTTTCCTTGGCTACATTCCAGGAATCCACTTAACAATGCAGTCTGGATGACAGCTGCATTAAAACACAAGTATTGATAATCTGGGTATTCTTGGTTGAAAAGATAGATAAATTTCATTATTAGATACTGAAAAGTACAAAAATAAGTCCCTGAGTGTTTTGTGTCTGGATATGTATTGTTGTTAATATGAATCCAAATGCATTATTCACACCAAAAAAGATGGAAGCAGAAACAGTATCCAAGAGGAGGAGCTCCTGGGGACGTTGCACAGTATTCTGCAGGTATCCGTCTGCCTCTGTTACACAGCACATGAGGACAAAATAAGAACGGCAGTAGAGAGTGTGCAGTGGATGGGCTCATGAGTGAACAGCAGGAAGGGGAGGTAGCCAAAATGCAAGAAGAGCATTTCTGGGAATAGGATCAGATTTGTTCATGGCCACAGTCAGGTTCATTAGTTTTATTTTCTCATGTGTTCTTGCATCACAGACATGTAAGTACTGGAGCAATGCAGTCAGAATATTCAGGGTGGTAAAAGAAATGACACTTACCACTGTGGAGGGATTTCCACAGGGACAAAATTCCGGTTGCACAAATGAACAAAAGCTGCTGCTAGGCTGCAGGCAGCCCCCAGGGCCGGGGAGTCACAGGTGTCCTGTGTGCACATGGTGTAGAATGGTTTGGGCTCCACCTGGGCACAAAGGGAAGGGTTAGGGTGGACCTGCAGGAAAACCCAGAGGTTTGGGTTGTGTCCCCTCTCCCCTGCCTGGTTAGGACTATTCATAAACCTTTATTTCCTTCTTAATGGTGAGGAGGTTATTTCTGTTTCCAAATTGTAGACCTGTATCCTAAAGAGCAGTGCAGTCACGCCACTACTCTGTGGATGTCAAAAACCTCCATTTATATTTATGGTGATAAAACCACCTTTTTTCTGTCTGGATTACTGTTTTGATTACTTCTAAAGTTCTCTGAAACTAAACTTCTATATCCTTGCAATGGTTATGTGACCTCCTTGGAAGTATGACACATAATTAAGACAGTGCTTCTGGCTGAAGTTCTACTTACAACTTTGAAGCAGTTCCTAAGAAGTGAATGTGGTTCTTCAAAGAACACTTTGCAGATGTTTTGCTTAGCTGTAATTGGGCATGGCTTCTCTTTCTTCTGTACAAGACTGCACTTATTCACCTGGGAAAACAAAATTACTGAAGTTGGTGTATTTTGGGGGTTTTTTTTCATACATCAGGGTAGGATGAGTTCTTCAGATTTCCAATGTGAGCTGGTTTGAAGGATGATATGGGCAGCTCAGTACCCTGCTCTAATGTTTATTGTTCATTAATATTGAGAGGCACCTCACAGATTAGATCTTGTTTCCTTTTGCTATTGATTCTGTTATTCACTGAAGGATTTTGGTGTGTAGTTGCTGACATAGCAGGTAGTTAGCTAGTTCTCTTTTATATAGATCTGACAGGTCAAAGTTGTGCTTTTACTAGATCTTTCTCATGGAGGAAAAAAGCTTCATATCCTTGCTGGATTATTCATAGATAAAGGCGGCTTTAAAAAAAGAACAATAAAGTTCTTGAAGCAAGTGTAAACTGTAGTTACTTTACTTCCTAAGGAAAGTGAACTGGCAGTTTACTCTGCTAACCCTCATCCTGCAGGAGTCAGACACTCCAGTCCCTTCCTGTTGTGCAGCCTTGCCCCTGTGATGGTGGAGCTCTGCTGACGTCCTTTGCAAGGTCAGTGCATGGCAAAGGCTGTGATAAAGCTCCTGGGAACAAGTTGCAGTCAGAGTACACAGTTCAGTGTGAGCCCTTCCAATCAATAGTGCAAGTGCAGCCATTCTGCCCCTAAAGGGCACTTGGGACTGCCCTATTTCTGTATGACCCTAAGTTTCTTATTTATTCTTTTTAATGGATTCTTTTGTCAAATGTCTGGGGAGTTTTGCATTTTTATGATATATTAGAAGTTAATATTTGTAGCAATAAAGAAAATTGTGCCTATGGTCAGTCACATTGGGACCTTGCCCCATTATTAACATAAACATAGGCTGCAAGCTCATTAACTGTATCTCTGCAACAGCAAGAAGATACTTGAAACAATTCTTTTACAGTAAAGTATCAACATAAAGCTGAAAATGAGATTTCTGTTCCTAGAACTCAGACATCTTCCTTGAGACAGGATAAATGGAAGAGTTACAAAATCTTTGTGGTAGTAATTTGGAAGGGATTTAGAGGATCCTGTCAACATGACCTTGAGAGCATGTTAAGGCTACTTTTCTTGGTAGGTTGCATTCACAAATGGTTGTGTACAACTGCACATTAGTGTATTTAGATGATTTGCAGCTGATGATAGAGTACATGAATTAAGCAGAGCTATAATGTTACTGGTATAAAATTGTTACAACATTTATTTATTTATGGTAGTTACAGGAGTCTTTTTATGCAAGTCAGTAACTGACAGCAGCAGGTAACCTTCCAGAAAGGTCTAAATACTTAGTGGTGTGGGGATGGAGAACAAATTTACTTTGAAATACTTACAGATTTGTTTCTAAAGTTCTGTGTATTGATGAGATACAAAGCATGAAGAACAAAGAAAATCAAGAGGCTCAACATACCCAGCTAGAACTAACAGCTCTAAAGAAAACTTCAGTGATGAACATAGAGATCTGGCCCAGACCTAGTAGCACCTGTCCTTGCATTCCAGGAAAAGGTGCTCTAAGGAAGAAAACATCAAGGATACTTAGCTCCAATATCAGTTTCTTCTAAAATCAACAACAGCCACCTCTATGTTTTACCTTACCACCTAGGCCAAAAACATTCAATGCCTATTTGTAAGAAATCAGGGATTTCTTGAACAGTTTTTAGCAAATATGTGCAACCTTTTCCCTGGTTAGCCACAGCAAAACAACGCAGTGTGCTGCTGTGTTCACTGTCGAGCATCTAAGGCAGCCCAGCGTGTCAGACAGTGCCCTCTGGCAGCAGCCCTGCACACAGGAGCCCCTCAGCTCATTACCTGCCAGCTCTGGGTGAACTCTTTCACGTTGTCAGTGAAGGAACCATTAGGCACCATCCATTCATTTCCAGCTTCATTATCATTGGTACCAAAAAGCCCAGCTGAAACACCTGGGAGAAAATTGAAATGGAGCTAAATAGGAATTGTCAGGAGTAGGTGCAGGAATATTACAGCAGCTGTCTCTGGGCTCTGATTATTCTGTCCAGCAGGTTCAGCTCTCTTGTGTTAGAGGGGAAGCTGCACAGCCTGCATTGCCATCTCAAGTCTCAGCTGCTCATGGGCTCCTGAGCACATCACAGCATCACATCCATTCTCTGCTAATCTTTGGAGGGTGACTTTTAGAATAATGCAGGCTACATGGATGCTACATGGATGCATTCCAAGTATACAAAAACCTCTGTGAGGTTTTGGGCCTCCCTCTGTAGTTGTCTTGCAGGTCTGACAAGCTAAGCCTGCTCTGGAGCAGATTTCAGCCAGGTTTTGGGGCTGGGCTGGCTGCAATACCTCTGCCTCTGATTTCTGTCTGCTTTATAGCATTGAATCAACAGTAACGCAGAACTTGCTCTTCTCCCTGGAATGGTGCATCCTGTGCTTTATTTGGCAATTACTGGGAATGCCTAGGGCCATTTCCAGGGTGTCTATAAATGAAGAGGGGGGGAAAAGTGAAAGCACAGATGCTGGTATTACCAGTAATACAGATAATTCAGAGAGATAGCAAAATGACTAACAGCTGACAACAGCTGCATGATTGATGCTCACCATGGTGCCACCCAGCCAGAGTGACAGTACAGAGATCATACTGAAAGTCACAAGAAACAGAAACTCCTTTCTGATCAGATACTTCTATTTTGTTGGTTCCTTGCCTTGAATTCATGGTACTGTTTTCAAGGGATTGATCCAGGACTTGGCAGTTCTCTTCCATAAAGGAGAAGTTATACATCTTGGATATCTGTTTTAAAATGAAAATGCAGTTTCACACCTGTCATAGGGAAAGTTTGGTCACAAACAAGCACAGTGGATTTGCAGGTGTAATGAGGCCAACTTAGCCCAGAATAAGGGAATAAGAACATGATTGTGTTAAACTTCTGAAAGAGCAAAAAGCACAGTGTCTCCCTCTCAGTGCCATTCTCTTAGACCATGTCAGAGGAAATTTGAAAAGTTTCTGTCATATACAGAGAGCAAAGAGGCAACCCTTGAATTAAACCGGTTTTGTTTTGGAGAGGTATTTTCCTTTTAAGAAGCTGTTACTTTAAAGCCACTGGCTGAGAGTGCTTCTGATCCATATTTTGAGTATTAATATTTTAAAAACTTTTTGTCAGCTGAAGAAAATTTTTGCCAAAAATAAAAAAATGTTTGACTTGATCTTCCTACCTTTAGCCGTGGGTAGATAGTGATCACAGTCTGATTCATCTCCACATACAGTGATCTTGAGTTCCTCGTTTCCTCATTTAGTATCACAGTGAAAGCGCCATGAACAAAATCCTTGGCAAGAAGAACACTGCACTTTGATGCCAAATCATACATTTTTCCATCAAAAGTCACAAGATGCTTGCTCCCAACTATCATAGCATGATCTGGACAATGGTATTTCAGAAGAAACATCAGTGAGTTTTCCACAGAGCAGTAAATGCTGCACATACTGCAACACACACAGCTTCTTGCTGTCATATTCTTAAAATAATTTCTCAACTTATTATTACAGTGACATTACTACACTTACATTTTAATTAGTTACAATGTAGTTGGCTCTGCAAAAAAAACTTTTCTCAGAAACAAAACAATTTAATGATTTAGTTTTTGTTATAGATTTACCTGAGTGCCATAAAACTTTGATAAACTTGAACTAGGTTTCAGAGCTTATCTTGATTTGTCATTGTATTTCTTGACAGTCATATTTATAAACCACACACACATTATACATTCTTATGCAGAAAACACAAGAACATTAATTCTCAAAAATTGTCTCCAAAAATGACCCTTCCAAATCAGCTGCAATCCAGGAAACCCTGCTGATAGATGACTCAGATTATTGGGTCACTAGGAGCTGCTTTCACAGCTCTTTGTTGGGTCTCTCTGTACTGGGAGGAAACCATTAAAAAGGGATTTCTGGAAAAGCCATTCTCTCTAGGGGACAGTTGGGGCTGTTAGTGCATTCCTTTAGCATTTAGCAGTACTTTTACAGGCTGTACTGTGGATGAAGTTTTGGTAGGGCTGAGCTTGCTCATCCTAGAGGCAGCAGAGGTGAAGTCACCAGTTTCCAAGCCTTTGTGCCAGGACAGAGAGCCAGCAGGTGAGAGTGGCAGTGAACCATAGTATCAGCTCACAAGAGCATATAGATAAAGCAGATAAATAGCACCTGTTGTTTCTAGTCTCGAGAGTAGGAGGTGTAGAGTTACAAAATTTGCATGAATATTAAGTAGAGCAGTGTTACTGCATGCCAGCTTTGCCCAGAGTGTTGATCTTATACATACCATCACCTATCTTGCAAGAAAGACTGTATGTAAGTTGATAAGAAAATTATTAATTAGTGACCATCTCTATGTAAACTCCTATTCCAGATACAATTTTTGGAATACAGTACTATACAGTGGAAATAGACCCAGGTACAAAACAAAACATCACTTTGAAAGGGCTTACATTCAAAGGGGCTCTCCATCATCCTCCTTTTGATTCTATAGTACTCTGCAAGGATGTTGAGACTGTAGAGGTCTTGCAGAGGCCTCATCAGTTTTTCTCCAATGAGGTAAGTGGTAACATTTGCCAGCTGCAGGGACAGGTCTGCTTTAGGCAGTACTGGCAGCTTTCCTGCCACAGAACAGTTCCTGTAGAATACAAAGGGAATGCTCCTTATCTGCTGAACGGATGAAATGCTGTTGTTTTATTATTAGAAATGTTGAAATGAAATATTAATAAGAACTGTAGTCTGGTTAGAACAGCAGAACACAACCCCCTTCTGGCCAGGAGCTGCGCTTCCCCAGGTCACCTCAGGCCAGTTCTCAGTTACTGATACCCTGCTTGCTGCCCAGTAGCTCCTTTCAAACACAGTGGGTCTGGCAGCCCACAGAAATAAACATGAGGAGGTGATGTGACCAAAGCAAAGGGTGGCTGGGTGGCTGTCCAGAACCCTCAGCTGCACACTGGCAGGAAGACATGTACACATCCTTTTGGAACACTGCCCAGAGCAGGGATCCTGTAAAACCATCAGTTACCTGGGTGAAAAACTGTACAGGTGCACCAAGGGCTTCCGGATCTTGCTCACAGCTCTGGAAAACGTGGCCTCTGCCCACCTGAGCACCTGCTGGGTAGCCTGTTGGAGTCACAGATTATAAAAGCAATTTCAGTGTGACTTCAGGGCAGGGTCAGTACTTGCAAATGAGTTTTAAATCAAGAAATGCAAAATACCACTTCAGTGTCTCTTGCATTTGTCTCCTGTCTGACAGCATCTTGTCATGCAGAGGTTAATAATATCCAGAGGACAGAATCTAGTCACAATACCAATGGACAGAAATATATTCCTCCTAAATAATATGACTTAAAGCGTAGCAATGTTTCACTAAGTTAATGTGCTTCAGTAGTTTAGAAAGGACTGTTATCTTTAATAATATAAATTAGCCTCATGATGTATCTTTTATGCTTTTCACTTCAACTAGAAGAGCCCAGATTTATTTGTACACTGTTTATTTTAATCACAATTTCTCCTCTCTATGCAAGAAAAGTAAAAGCTACATGAATGACAGATTACTGCTGCTGTGATGCCAACCAGAACTAGTAAAACAACCTCTCCTCTAGCTGGAAAAGTTCTCTTTCAGAGCAGGACAAATATTGCAAGAACAGTAAATCAGCTGTGTACAAGCTTATTACATGGAAAGACAACTGCACTATTTCCATAAACAAAAATGGTTAACTATTTTTGTGTATCCATAGTTCAAAGCTGAGACTTAAATTAGGCCTTGAATTAGAAATGGAGAATGGAGTTATACCAACCATATCCAAGCCTGCTTTCACAACCTTTAATGCCATCTGAATTGGTTTCATTAGCCACACGTCTTTTACAATCTTGGGTAAGAAATCCAGGATTTTCTTTATGTGCTCTTCTGTCTTCTCTTTCCAGACTTCATCCAGTGGCTTCAAGGTTACATCGTAGTAGGCATCTTTCAAAGTTGCTAATGGCTCTGAAGCAAGCACATTAATGAGACAAACCTTAGCTGGTTTGGTACAAATGGCTGTTTGCTTGTTTGTTTCCACCCAACTTGCAGCAGAAGTGAAGGGGGAGCACAGAAAAGTACAAGAGGCAGCTGTGTTTCCATGGCGGTCAGGCACATTGCACAGCTGTGAACTGGAAGAACCATTTAGCTCTGACCCCTGACCCCTTATAAATACATTGCTGCTGAGCAACAGGACAGTGTGGTCACAGCTGATTTCAAGCATGGTGTATCAACCAAATTCAACTTTTGAGAGGGAATAGCCTAGAGCTAAGTGGCCCCAAGTGAGGTTTTACCCTTGTGAGAACTGAAGGTTCTCCCAGCTAATTCCAGCTGACCACATTTCTCAAAGGTTTCAGTACGGGCAGGCCACAGTCCAGCTGAACAGTGAATTAGTGGCTATTGGATAGGCTTGGAAAAAAACAGATCAAGTGAAATCCAATTAGTACAAGCATTAAAAACTCAAGGAGGGATATGAACAGCCCTTTGGGAGGAAAGGCTTGCCAGGGAACTGTTAGCAGAAATACTTCAGCTTAGGAATTAAGGACTCTCTTCTCATCCAATTGAACCCAGCCTCCTGCGACCGAGAAAAAGCCTCCCCACTGATTTCATTAGAAAGGTGCTCACAGAGAACCTTCTTAGAGCTTATTGCATCAAGGTTCCCACTCTCTACCCTAAGAGCCAAGGTCAGCACTTCTTGGTAGATCAAAATAGAAACCTCTGTGTTGTTCAGTATGTTTTGTATTTGACTGTGAAGTTTGGTTTGCCCTGCACTGACATTGTCCTTCTTCTTGCTTTGCTCCATTTTGCTTACTTTGTAATTCATTCTGCATTTGCTGGACAACATTTTGAATTTTCTCCAGGTAAAGTGGGATCCTGCTTCTCAGAATGTGCCCAATTCCACTTTGCTTCCACACCTGGGTGACCGCTGTAGCCCCGCTGTGCAGGAATCCTGCTGCCCTTTGCAAGGCCATTGAAGGCCAGCCAGCTGCTTCAGACAGGAAACCAACGTGCTGCACCTACAGTGGTCCCAAAAAAGAAGCAATTTTAAAACACACAGTGATCTCAAGCAAAGCCTTGACTTCACAACGAGGCAATTCTGACTCGCAGTGTTGGTGCAGAGATACAGGATCTCCACCATTAAACGCTTTTTGTCTCTGTATACAGGTCAGCACAGGAGTAATCACTGAAATGTTTGAGCAAAACAAAACAGCTGCAGGCAATATAATGATGTTTAACTAACACTGCATGAACACTCCATGGTGTTTTCACAGATCATGTACAGATACTTACTGATGTCCTGAATCTCCACAGGTATCCATCAAACTTCTTTATCTTTTCACCCAGTGTGGCTTTCAAAAGGCTCCCAATTTCATTAAGCTTGTTCTATGAGAAGATTGTTAAAACCTTGAATTCATTACTTAAAATTGCTTTTGCTGGATCCAAATCCTTCAAAGTTTGTGCTAGTTTAAAGGCTGGCAAACACCCACAGTGGCTTCACATTTTCTAGGGGAAATTACTTCTGCATTATTCAATGCAGACAAGGGAACAGAAAAGACAAACGGTAAAAAGCAAAAAGCCTTCCCCAAGTAGAGAGTAGATGAAACCCTAAAAGTGAAAGTACGTTCAGGATTCTGATGATTAGTTTTGTAACCAACAGTTACTGCTACTCTCACTTTATTTACTTACACTCCTCAGAGGATCCACCCGCTAGAAGAGGGTCCTGTATTTTCTATCTCTAGGCATGGCTGAATTTCTTAGTTCTCACCGTGGTAACTTCTCACATCAACGTGAAAATAATTAAAACATTGCATAATTTTGCCTGGTTACTCACCAAACTCGCCTGCGTGGATGGTGCTCCATCAAAATAACAAAATTCTGGGAAAATCACGCTGCAGTTAACAGCCACTCAAGGGTCTCACCTCAGCCTTAAGAACTGGATCCCCACATCCGTGTGCCAGAAAACTCAAGCTTCCATTAGCAGCTGCTAGAGTTACTTGTCCCACGTTTTCCTGCCTTTTACCATTGATGCTGAGATAGGTGTTAATGGCAGCCATCTGTTTCCCATCAGAACAAGCACTGACTTCCACTCCTTCTTCCAAATCCCCTTAAGGAATAAAAAAATGAATCTTCATTTACAGGAACAACATTGACAGACATTGTTTCAAAGCCAGTTTTTAATTACTTAGGTGATCAATCAGAGCATGAGTGTGTTAGGCGTGTAGGAAAAGACTAAAACAAAACAGAAGAGATACACAAGAGACAGATCATTGTCAGGATTTGATCTCTTCTGTGTGGCTTGTTAGTGAATTACATAGACAGGTTTGCTACTGCAAAGGAAGCACTGGATTAATGTAAATCTAAATCTCTCAGTCATACTGATTTACAAGGCCTTTTTTTCTACTTTAGTCCTCACTTTAGTGTTCTTTGTTGCAGATGTTTCAAAACTGCTCAGCCCTTAAATGAAGGCCTGTCAGTTCCACCCACCACACACACAAGTCGTTTCTACAGAAGCACTGATGAGCATAAACAAGTGGTTGGCAAGGTGCACGTAGAATCTGGGTTGAGAGAGCAGAGTTGAGTCATTTCTACAAACTTCTGACTTCAGTGATTCACAAACTAATGGTCCTAATGTCAAAAACATCACAGCATACACAGGTGAGGACATGAACCTGAGAGAAACTCCCATGCAGAACTGTGGAATAGCGAATCCATAAGTGAAACAAGGGCTGGGATTGTCAGCAATGTGAGTTTGAGACAACTGGGATACCACCAAATCTATTTGGTTTGCACCCAACTCTAACTGCAGCTGAAATGTGGATGAGCCCCACCTCTTGCAGCTCATTTCACCTCATTTTACTCATCTAAAATTCAGGCATAACTTGAAACAACGGCCTTTTTTTCCTCTCTGTTGTCTGTCAGAGCTGACTGCTGTGAGACAATTCCCTGCAGGCAGTGATGCACACATCCCAGCTCACACATCCCAGTTCACACAGCTGCTCCAGCATGTGGTACAGTCTCTGGAGGTGCCTCTCTCATTTCCTTAATTGAATTTGGAATTATTATTTTAAACAAGGCACAAAACTTTAAGATGGTTAAATCAAGAGGAAATTAATCCTATCTTTTGTTCCTATCTGTTGTAATAATACAAAAATGTAAATGTGTCCCAAGCTGAGCTTTGTAACAAATTTTAAACCTCAGCTTTTCTTTATCTGAAAGACCATAGCTTGAATGAAATGAGGAGCTCAGTGCTAGAGACACGACTTTCTTCCTGTCTCTTCAGAGCAATGGCAATGGGAGTTGCAGAATAGCTCCAGGTGGAAAGGACCCAGCAGGATCATCAAGTCCAGCTCCCTGGTGTTTGTGTTTGCAGGATGACCTAAAACAAAGTCCTGTGGCTGACAGCATGGTCAGTGAGATACATACCTTGCAGATACCCCATGTAGTACTGAACACACTCCTTTCCTTTTGAAGCAGCTACTTTTACTCTCTCTTTCTGATCAATAATCCCCTCCACCAAGATTTGGCTCTGGACAGATGAGGAAGCAGCAGTTCCTGTCAGGCCTAGCCAAATATCTTCAAAGGCTCTTAACTGCAGCCATAAAGGAAAAACATTTATTCAAAGCCACCACACAAAATTAATGATGATTCAGAGATGGTGCTCAAGTATCAGTGCTTTCCACAAAAGGATAAGTGGTGAGGGAAATGTTTCCCAATGCTTGTGCACTATGCAGGAGTTACACTGAGAGAGGCACAAGCATCAGAGTGATTGGCCCAGGAGCTGAATGATTGGATAGCACAAGACTTGTGGACAAAATTTTAATGGAAGCAATGAAAGAAACAATGTCCCAGTCAGTTCTGTGTGAAGCTGCTGATTTTGCCATTTATTCCAAAACACAGAACGAAGCAAGCTCATGCAGAGCAGCTGATACTCATTTCATCTCCTTCCTCTCTAAAGAGAGAGGAATGGAAAAATAATTTAGTATTTGTTACTGAATAAATCATCATCGTATCTTTTTTTAAGGGATGATCTATTGTCTCAGTTAGGGCCTGACTACCTACATTCCTACTAATGAAGAGTTTGGATGGTGCCAACCCCGTTAGTTTTTTTGCCTCACTCTGTTGTCTTCATCTGCCTCTCCACCATTTAAATTTCACAGGAAATTAAAAGCAAATGCAAAACTAGGGGGAGGGGAGAGAAAAACGAAGAGATTTGTCTCAGAATGAGCATCATATGAGCTGTTTTGTGGCTCTTAAAACCGATACACTCCACTAGAAACACTTGCTTTATTTGTGACAGCTCTACAGAGAACTCATGTTGGTGCCTTTGTCTGTCAGTCCCACCACATGGATGCTGCCTAACTGCTCCTTTAGAGAGCACTACAGAAACCAGGAGTGTTTTGTGTTGCCTGCTGTTTTACAGTCACTGCCTGCACCTGATCTCTTTGGGAAATAGATGGCAGCAGGCCTTTGAAAACCAAACCCCAGTGCCAGTAAAATAAAATAGAAACTCACTTCAATTTCCAGAGAATAGTTCTTCACATCAGCAGTGCTCTGATTCTTTATGGATATTCCAATCAACCCCTCATCTCTCCCATGATCAGCAAGGTGGAATCTGCCCTCTGACTGCAAAATGATGTCATCTTTGTTGAGTTGGTGCTTTCCAGATAAAACAATTACCTATGTATGCACAAAAAAGGTGTTAAAGCTTCCAAATTCTTCCAAACAAATGGACTCTGCTTTGAGTAGTAAGAAGTTGTACAGTGGCAGCATTCTCATGAAATTACACCACAAACAGAACTTGTAGTTTCAGAAATCAGTGCATCTCCCTGCTCCTCACAGCACTGTCTTCATTACATCTTCAGTTTCTGTGCTCTAACAAAGCATTTCAGTGACGACATCCCAGGACCAGAGGAACAGCTGCAGAGAACTATATTTTGTTATAATGTCCAATGTTTTTTGCTCCTACACTTCTCAGCTACTCTAGCCAAACATTTTAATAAAGTTGGGGATACATGGAAAGTGACGTGAACACTGTCCTGGTTTCTACTGGGATAGAGTTAATTACTTCTCAACAGCTGGTACAGTTTGGGATTTGGAATGGGAATGGGGTTGGTTACACAGTGAATGGTTTTGGTTTGCTCAGTTGTTTATCCTAAGTGAAGGACTTTTTTGTGTGTGTGTGTCTCTCCTGCTGTGCCAGTGAGGAGGTGCACAAAAGCCCACCTGGGAGAGATGCCTCAACATGGCTAAAGGGATTTTCCACCCCACAGAATATCATGTCCAGTACATAAACTGAGGGGAGTTACCTGGAAGAGACAAACCTGGGTTAGGGAAGGGAGGGGCAGAGGGTGATGAGCAATTGTTTTGTTCATCACTTTATTTAGTTTTTTCCTTTTCACTAGTAGTAACTACTATTATTGTATTTCACTTTGTTTTCAATTATTAAACTGTTCTTATCTCAACATACAAGTTTTACTTTTGATTGTCCTCCCCATTCCACAGAGAGAGGGTAGGGAGAGAGGGGATTGAATGAGTGGCTGTGGTGCTTAATTTCCAGCTCAGCTTAAACCATGATACCTTTGAAAAGAATGATCCAAAAACACGGAGGTACCCGCTTTTGGAGTGACATGTATATACATCCTTTGCATTATGAACAGGTTCTATCACACCTTGGTCTGGGAAAAAGTTTTCCTGTTGTTAACAGAGCATGAGCTGCTCTGACACTAAATAAGGAAGCCAAGATGTGTTTCAGCCACTGGGAACTGCAGAGAGACATTTATTGCAGGTTCCAAGTTCTGTGTGAGTGTCTACAAGCAACTCTGAGGACCAGCACGCACCTAAGGAAGATCATGGGTGGGCCTTTGCTTTATGTGTGCAATAGAAAAATAAGGTTACATTATGGTTCAAAAATCCATCACTACCAGCAGAGCAATCATAAAAACTAGCAGACGTTTACCCACAGGGGAAGGAAAACACTTTTACTCCTCTGTAGTCTCCTTTTTGATCACTTAGGAGCCTGTTTTGGTATTCTCCAGAAACATAAAATTAAGATACCTCTGAAAGAGGAACAGGAAAGAAAGAACATGGAGGAAGTGAGAGTTTACAACCATAAAAGGACCTATACCATACACTATAGCAGCAAACAGAACCTTTCTGCCTCGGTCCATCAAATGACACTGTTTATTTATTTAAGCTACAGAAGTATGGTAAGTCGTCTGAAGAGTTGCAGCTGAGGAAAACTAAGACTCCAAATGAGTAATTACATTTAAACTGAAATAAGTTCAGTGTGTTTAAGTCAGACTTACATTTGGAAGGTCACAGAACTCAAAGCTCGAATAGTAATCCAGGCAAGAGTAGTAGTTTGTTTCTATTTTACCCAAAATCTTCTGTTTGGCACATGGGGTCAGGAAAATATTTTCCAGAACAGCTTCTAACTGAAACTTATCAGGATACAAGAGTTGATTTCTCTGCAATAAACCAAGAAAACGAAGTTAAAAGATGACAGCAAGATCTTAGACACTCCTTGGAGCCCACTCATCCCATCCCTGGGCTGGTTTTGTTATTCCAGTAGTTTCAGAATTTTCATGCAACATTTCTAGAACATAACATTTCCATTTGACAATGTTTTGGCTTATCAGCCTTGTTACCAGTCCCCATCCTACAAGTTTTGCAAATTTAGGGCAGAGGTGAGGCCTCTAGTTTGGAAGAACCCTTTCTTTCGTAACTATGCTCCATTTAGCTTTCTTCCTATGTACAGAAAAATGCAAAAGGTAAAGCGAAATAATGATACTATTCTTAAAATCCACTCTACATTACATCTAAAACCAAAATAATTCCTCATTTACTGAGAACAGCTTCCACAAAACTGGTGAGTCAACAGATACAACTGCCTTCTCTTACCTCATATGTGAAATTGTGTTTGAATTTTTTGTCATCCCAGTTCAGATCTAAGTATTCATTAAACAATGTTGGTCTTTGCTCTAGAGACCCACATGCATGCAGGTGTTCCATGCTTAATATTCTCTGAAGCTGGAAAAGTGGAAAAAATTGACACATATAAGTAATTTTTTAAAAAAGTGTTCTGTATATCCTTGGGCAGTAGGTTTCCTGGGCAAAAACACACCCTGTGAGAACCCTGGATGGTCTGTGCCCATGAAACCCTGCTTCAGGCTCTGCCAGGAAACATAAGGGGCTGACAGCTCTGTCCTGAGGGAAAGCTGCAGCCCAAGTACAACCATGTCCTGGCATCATGAAACAGAATTTTTCACAGCATTTATTTTTCTTCCTCTGAGACACAAAAAGGTTGACTTCAAGGCTTTCATATAGTAACAAGTACAGAAAAAAATCATCAAGGATCAAACACAGAAATTCAGCTACACTCATCCCTTCCAAGGCATGTAAAACTCATACCTGGCCTGCAGAGAGTGTCACACAGCCACCCCAGGCAGTGATGTCCATCTTGGATTTATCCTCCAGCCCCAGCTGGAGGTGAGCAGCCTGCCCAGCATTCCCTGAGACCTGCAGCTGAAAGCAGAGAAAGATTTGTCCAGCAGCAAACTAGAACCAGCAGAATGATTTCCATGAAGTGGAGGCAAACAGAGCCACTGTGAAAGCTGCCACAGAGCCATGCTCAGACTCTGTGCAACTCAGTGGTCTGGAAGCTCCGGGCCTGAGACAAACCCAGGGAAGCTGCACTTCTACAGCCAAGGCCATGGAAGGCTTTGTCACCCTCTCTGGAATCTCCCTAGGGTCTGTCATGCCAAGCAACCAATGGCACAACTGCAATCATGACCCTACAAGAGAATTTATTCCTCTGAATATGGTTCTGGAACCATACTGAGAATTGTGCATTGTCAGACAGAAATTATACTGTAGCATTTGATCTGGAAGGATGATTTGTGGAGTTGTTCCTCCTCTTTTTCCTTATATATGCTTTGCAAGTGCATTTCAAAACTATAGCTTAAAGCCTTTCTAGTCTTGCACATTTTCAAATTTGTGTTGCAATTTCCTATACAATCTAAAAATTTATATTTTCTTCACAGGGGTATCAAAGGGTTTCTGGTTTGGTTTTATTGTGAGGTTGGTTTTTTTTGTTTTGTTTTTCTTGTATGTGCAGACTAGGAGTTTGTTCATTGCTTTATGGACAAAATTTGCCTTGTTTTCATTGCTTGGCAGGTTCCTGGGCACTTCTGGGTTCCTCCCATCCAAAATGGGTCAGTACTAAAAGTACTGTTGGCTAGGAAAAATGCTGCTGGTTTGGACACAAGGAGGTAACAGCTCTCAGTGCTCTCTACATTTTTCAGGATGATTCGTGGTTCTGCAGTTCTCAGGGATGAAAGGCACACTCACAGCAAATGCAGTATCACAGCTGTGTGTTTTGCAGCCCAGCCTCATGATCTCACCTGCTGGTTGTACTTTCTGCCCCTTCTTTCTGACAGGGAATGCACCTCCAGTTCCTTCAGAGTGTAATTAAATGGGTGGGCAACAGTGGCTCTGTAGCTTGTCCGGTGCCTTCCAATCTTCAGAGAAGACGACACTGATATCTGCTCCACATCAACAGATGGAAAGGAACTTGTGAAATAAAACACCTCTCACATACTGACCTCAAACATGCACCCAGTCAGATTTCTCTGTACCTTGTCCCCAGATGAATTACATGCACAGTAAAGTCCTTTCTGAAGAAGCGAGGCAAATTAATGGTAAAATTTTTTGCTGTTTGAATTTCCTGCATAGCACAGCTCAAAGCAGAACTATTTTAAAAAATAGTTATGACTTACTTTATGAAAACAGGGACTGGTTTCAACTGTTCCACATTTGTCAGTCTTGCTTATAAGGAGGAGAGTGAAAGAATGAAATACAAAAGAGCTTTGACTGAATCAATAAAGCTGAAAATGCTAAGCAAGGTATGTGTCCTCTTCTGTGGGGGTAAATCCAGTATTATACCCATGCAATGAGTTTTCCATCTTTCTCAGTCTCAACTAATGCTCACTCTTGCTCACTTGTCTTAGGTTTTATTTCTTTGTCCATAAGCTCCTTTAAGCATGACATTTGTGCTATTCTTCCCACCTACTCTCAGAGGCCTTTACCCAGTGCTTTGCACCCCCAGCAAGGTGTGGGGTTACTGCAAACAAAAAAAATCCTATAGCCTGAAAATACTTCCTGAAAGAATATCAGCTACTCAGCTTTCACAGTCTGAACTTTTTAAACATCCAAGAAGGGGGATAGTTTGCCTTATAGCCAAGTTCCCTGGCTTGCTTAGTGCCTTTTTTAATTAAAAAAAACCAAAAGCCAAAAAACCCTCTTAATACCCTCCTGACATTTATTTGCTCTGGGCCACTGTACCTTGTCCTTGTCGTTCCAAATGACAGTAAGGACATCCTGGTGGCTGCGTGCTGAATGTTTCACATATAAGTTGGCCCAGGCATGCCGTGGAAAAGGGATGGAGAGAGGATGGAGGAGTTCCACTACAAGGAAAACAAACAAGCAACATTTCCCACCAGGAATCATGACCCTTCCCAGGACATTTTCCCACAGGCAGCAGGACATCCCTTGGCTCCCAGGGAAACGTGGTCTCTGCTCACACACACTCCCTCCCCAGCAGCCACAAGGAATTCAGTGTGCTGATGTCTGCTCAACATGAGGAAATGTGAGAACAGAACCCTCTCTCTATTTACCAGCAGAACAGCAGTTACCTGCAATAACCAAAAGACTGACAGCTACATCCAGAGCAAGTTCAGCAACAACAACCAGGGAAATAATCTGTGTGAAACTGAGATGGCCTTACACTGGAAGAGGAACAGTTTACAACACTCAAACAGGTAAGTGCAGTTATCTTCTCTATTTTCACATCATAAAGTCTCAACATAAGGGTTTAACACCTCAAGGTAGTAGCCAGTATGACCAGTGCTCCCTTCAGCACCCAGTACTCAAATTTTATGTTCCATTTTCACAAAGGAGAAAGAGAATTCTGAAGTGGATGTTTCTAACAGCCAGACCCTATAATGAATTTAAAGCAAATAAGACCTTAGAAGCCCTAAATTGAAACCAGGATTGAAACCCTTTGGACATGCATTTTGAAATCAGATTTATGTAGTTTATTTTATAGTCTGCTTTGAACACTTGTACAAGACTTGAGACACCTACCCTGAATGCCATGGCCTCCAGGCAGCTTTGGGAAGAGTCCAGTGTAAGTGCCTGTTAGCTTTATCTCTTTGCCATCCCACAGGGCAATGTGCCTCAGCAGATGAGTTCTGTTGCCTTTTTGGTAAATTGTCATAAACACAAGTTGCCTTGGAAGAATTTTTAACTAAAATTAAAAGAGGGCAAACATTAAACCCCAAGTTCTCTGAGAAGGTAAAACCTGAGTGTAATTTTGGTACCCCAAAGTCCTGTGGGGTCTGTAGGACTGTGTTTTTTAAAGGTGTAGTACAATGATACTCTAAAGTCCACTGCTCTCATACAAGCAACTATTAATTTCTACTTATCTTCATTTCTATAAAAGTTATCTTTGTAAATAATGGAACATGCATAGAAAACTGACCATTCCCTTTGCAATAGTCTTTGATTATTATTCAGTTTGATTTTCTTTTATCTCATGGAATAAACCTTACAACATCAAGAATCCCACTATTACAGAATAAATCCAGCAGATAGCACAAACAACAAAAGGTATTTGTGATGTCTTTTCTTATTTAGAGAAAGAAATGTGTGGCACCTGCATTATAAAAACTGGTTCTGTTTGTAGCACATTATTTTTCTTATTTCTTATAAATCCTATATGAGTGCTCCATCTATAGGAGCAAACAAATATAAACTCAAACTAACCCACAGTCAAATATTTGCTCATGCTGCTGGAGAAATCAAGGGCAAAACACCTCACACAGCAGGAGCTGCATTTGGCCTTCCCTGCTTGGCAGCCACCCCCTGAGTGCCCTCCTGTCACAGCCTGCCTTTGCTAGCAGTGGATGGTACCAACCTGGGCCATGGTCTGTGCCACCTCAATGGCATTGCTGTAGCTGCTTCCAGTCAAAGTTAGCTTTGCTGAAACGTTGAAATCCCTTTTTTCCATCCTGAGGTAGAGTTTGCCTTTTGCTTCACTCATATCGTAATTTACCTTTTCAAGTTCCCATTAAATTAAAAAAAAAAAGGAAAAAACTGGAATTGTTAACATCTTTAAGAACAGGAACATCCTCAACAATAACAAAAGTGTTAGAGATACTAGTACTAGAAATGAAGCAGCTTGACTCCTAACACATTAGACAAGTCTACTTTGCAGTGATGTATGCAATGGATTACTTGCAGATAGTTACCTTAGAAGACAGTTGTGCTGCACAGGGGAAGTACTGTAGAAAGAAGGGATGAGTCTGGAGTGCTTTTATATTCAACTCTTCACTAAAGGGAAGAAATGTTCTCTTGTTCAATGATATTTTACAAAGTCCACTCTTGCTGGCAGCACAAGTTCATCTGAGTTAGCTCTAAGTCTGCCACAGCTTTTAGAGTTAAAATGGCAGCACCGGCCACTGAACACTTACCCAGCTCCCAGTTTTTGATACATTCACACAAAATGAGCTCAATAAAAAAATCTGTGTATGCATCCCAGGGACAGAATGTAGCCCACTGGACCGGAAATCATTTTGCCATAGCAAATGCATCAGCTTTTTAAAAATGAGAAAGGTATTTTGGAATCTGACTTTGCAAGCACTGTCATCGTTTATAAACTTAGAATTTACAATGATTAGAGATTTTAGCTTACAAGGCTTTTCAGTGCAAGGGTCTTTTGCTAGAAACTTAAGAAATATCTGAAATACCCCAAGGCTAAAAATATCACACCGCTAAACACCCTTAAAAGCCTACAGTCTTGTGGAGATACAGCCATACTGACACCAACTTAGAAAACCAAGTCACCATAATTTTACAAGTTTCAACTATCCCAAAACAATTTAATAAGATGAATTAATTTAATAAGATGTAAATATTTATGTCAAGTTAAGTTATATTTTTAAGCATTTGTCTGGTCCAGGCCTAGAGTTTTATGACTCTTTCACTGTCTGCTACTTGGATTCTGTGTGGGCAGGCAGAGGCAGGTCCCAAGCCATGAGGGGAAGAATCTGTCTGCAGCCCTTCAGAAACTCCCTGAGGTTTACAGAGTGTTTGGTGTGACTACTCACTTTATCCAAGTTTTGTTATCCATTTCACCAGTGATTTGGTGATTAATACAGTAACTGTATTCCATGGAAATCAGTGGCCTAATGACATTTTTTATAGTGCTCAGAATGACCCTTTTACCCTTGCTGGTCTTTTTTTCTACTGATGGAAAAGGAGAAGTTTTTGTTTTGTTCATAGGTCAGCCTCAGAGCACCTTCAGTTTCATTTTCAGTCATGACTTCTTGAATTGTCATCTGTGGAGGGGAAAAATAAACAAATCACATGCCATAACTTCCACCAATCATTTTACCTCAACTGAGCACAATCTCTTGACTCACTTAAAACCATCATCTTGACTGAAGTTTATCTTCCAGACAGGCCTTCTGGATGCTTCCTAGATGTAAACCAAGAGCCTCATGAGAGGCTTTCCTTTTTTGTGTGTGTATTTCCATAGCTACTCATTTGCATTATTGACAAATATTATTGTTATTTTCCATGTACTTTCTGGTTTATATATTTTCTGATTTAAGTCTAAAGCTACTGGTTCTTGTTTATGTCTCCCACAATCTCATGCTTCATCTAGCAGAAAGAAATTGTGCTTTTTTTTTTTTTTAAATAAACAGATCAGGCTCCACCAATTTTTTGCTCCAGGGCATTCCTCCCACAGCTGCTGCATCATCTACAGCCTCATCCTGAAAATGCTAAGGAACCTCTCTGGGAGACATGAGGGCCATTTCCCACATTTCAATAGCAACACTGGTATTTGCCAAAGTCTGTGGGAACAGTAATTTCTGAAGTCCCCTGGTTATACTCCTACCTTGTAAATTAATAAGGCACCTCAAGAATTACCATCTCAGCTTCTCTTTTTTTAATTCAAACATTTAGAGGATAAAAGACATTTCACGAAATATTAATGGGAAGAAGCAGTGAAAATACCTTGTACCTTGCAATAAAAGGTTGGCAGTAAATATTCCCTTGAAACACTGATACTCAATATGCAGGTTTAACATTGATCTAACGCTGATGTTCAGGAAAGTTGACCTTTACTCCTGCATCCTAGCTACATGTTCTGTTATTTGAAGAGAAGGTGGTGGATCATTTGGAAGTGTTTTTCTGTGTACTACCCTTCAAAAGGGAAGAGGACATTTCAACTAATGCTTCTTTCTCCCAAGGGATAAACAGACACAGCCTTTGTTGATCCTATCAAGTAGTTTGGAATATAAATCTACTTCTGTTTGTTCAACACTGAAGCATTTTGGGTATTTAGTGCTACAAGTGGTTTAACCAAGGCAAAGAGTTCTCTAGGTATGAAGGGCAGCTGTTTTCTACCAAAAGTTCTTTCTACTTTTGTGAGCCCTATCAGCTGCAGTGACAGTAAATACATGCCTTCCTGAAATGATTAACCCTGGAAATGGGGATTTCAGATACCTGACCAGGCTCCTTAGAAACAGACCACTAGCTTTGTACTTAAGTTAAACGAGAATTCAGATAAACTGGGCCAAGTCAGCTCTCAGTTGCACTTGTATATAAACCTGGAGTAATTTCACTGAGGCCGCTGGAAGTGCTCTAGATTAATGCAAATGTAACTCAAGTGACAGCTTTCATCAAAGCACAGCAAAAGTTTTAAGGTGCATTACCTTAAAAAAGAAGGGAAGTCCCAGGTGATGGAGAAGTGATATTGAATGCTTCACCTCTGCCATGAACACAAATGTACCAAAGAGTTCAAAGTCTGTGTCAACATCCACAGTGACAGTTATATCTTTCTCATCATATTGGATTTCACAAAGAGTCTTGGCTTTGTTTTCTACACAGAAGGGACAAAATAGTGCCAATTTGAGCAGCTAATTTTTGAGAAATTTCAGTACTGCCTGCATAAAATCAACCCCGACAGCTTTTAGCTTAATACATTCATCAAGACAAAGTCATCATTCAGGATTACAAGAACTTCAGTCTGTGGTTGGAGGAGGGCAGAGTTTTTCTGGATGTCCTTGAACTTTGTCCTTACAAAGTCTTGTGGTAACAGCTTGTGTACCCACATCCAGTGTTAAGTGGCAAGTTAGTTCCTGTCAGGAATGTGTTTGTGCAGCTAGAGCTGACTAATCCATACAGCCAACTGCATCCCTGGCCTGCAGCAGCCTCTTCCAGGGAAGAGCTCTGAGCTGTTCTGACCTCCAGTGACCCCTTTGGCTCCAGCTGCAGCAGCTCAACAATCCCCAAAAAGCATGACCTGAAGACCTTTCCCCACTGTCCTACCAGCTATTCATTTTTGAAAAAGAAAATACAAGACTGCTAAAAGATCAAAGTGAGATAACAGATGTGAAACCCTGCAAATTTCTTAAGGTGAGACAAAACCCACAGAAATGGTGGGTTTGTGGTGGAAATCACATGGTGACTGTAGTTGTCCTGAGAACAACTTCTTGTCCTGTTGCTTTTTTCTGAATGGGTGAAAGGATCTGATGCCACTCACATTAGTATTGATTCAGTGCCTGCTAACCTCAGTAATGCCTGCCCTTAGGTGCTCTCACAGTTGTTGAGTTTTCTTCAACATGAATATATTCCCCTGGGGGCACTTAAGGTACCTGATCACAGTGTGAGAGATATATGCAGATAGGATTTATGCCAGGGCAAGCTTTGAGGGTAGACTGGCTTCATTAACTAATCACAGATGCAGTTTCAAAATGACAAGTTGACTTACAAACAAGATAAAGCCTCTTTTTAGGTACTACCAGCAAATCTTACTCAGTCTGTAGCCTGCTGAAGGACCAGCTGAAACATCCTCATAGAGCTATTATAGAATAAAAACCCTGCCAGGACTGGCAGGTACTCACCTGATTTCTGTAAACTGAAAATCAAGTTGATTGCCTTAGGGTAGCCAGAAGCCTGGAGTACCTCACTGCTGTGCACACTCTGGCAGAACAGATCCACTTGGTGGCCAACATAATGCGAGTTTATTATGTATGTGATTGATGTTTCTCCAGCTGCAATGTGCACATATCTCTCTTGAGTAGTGTTTCTCCCTTGAAAAACCACATCTATCTAAAAATGACATGTAAATATAAGATCTCAAAACAATATTTATATCGTATTTAGTTTTAAGACAGGAGAAAACAGAAGTGAAAGTTAGTTCTGTCTAATCTACATTTACGTCAAAATTTATCCATTAACAAAATGTCTCTTGGCCTTTCATTAATCATCTTTCACTTTCAAGTATGAAGCTCATTCAACTGAATGAATGTCAAGCCATGCCAGCCTCACTGATCTATGGCAAATTTTCATTAGGTTCTTTTTTATCCCACAAACACAACTTCCTTCTTATAAAGGAGACTTAATATACACCTACTGACAATATTTACCAGATAGTAGGTACTCCAATACTTCTCTGAAAATACTACCCAAAGAAATACTTCTTTCAGTATAAGATTCCCATTAAAAAGCATAGGAGCAATACTCCAGTCCCTGGTGCAATGTGCTCAAGGTGTCCTGTAGAGTTACAATATCAACAGTACCCACTCTACTACCACTGACCAAAATGGAAGAATCTCATTCAGAAAGCAGTCAAGGAGAAACTTTCAGTAATTCAGGCTTTAGGCATCCACAGTTTTTAAATACCAGAAAATCTCAGCTTCCATCCTGTACCTTACAAAATGGGAGTTTTCATTCAAGCCATGAGCTTGAATTACATCCTTATACAGGACAATAATTATAATTAAAAACAAACAAACAAAACAACAAAACCCCAAAACTACCTGCAAAGATGATGGGACTCTGGCTTGTAGCAGCCATGGCAAAGAGTGATTGAAATTCCCTGTTATGTTGGTACTTGTTTCAAACTCCTGAATTTGCCCTTCAAGAACTGTTAGGTGAGCACCATAAAGCACTTTCAAACTAAAGCTCCTGGTGACTTTGAGGTTCAAGATAGCCTGTGTGCAACAAAAGTAAATTGTGAAAAGACAGAATTGTAAAAGTTAAAGCTCCTGATGGTCAGGGTTCTTTCTTTGGTTGAGACAATATAATCTCAAAGTTGTGTCAAAGATGCATCTTGTATCATTTTATAGTTATAACAACATAGTTATAAATGTCCCTTTTATTTTAGAATGCAACCATTTAACATGTATTCTCAAGTATGGCCATGCTTTAATGCTATTCAGTTACATGGTTAATAAGTCTTGTGTTTCTCTGATAAAAAAAAAATATGCCAGGTAATCAGAGTTCAGAAGGAAAATACCATTTGGGAAGGACCCAGTGAAATCCCAGCAATGTTCCCTGCTGTCCTGTGTGTCCAAGGGACACTGCAGCTCTGTCAGACCCACAAATGCAATGCCCCCCTCTCACTCCACACCGGGAGCAACCTCCAGCCCCAGGCCTGTGGAAAGTCCTGGACTAAACTCTTCTCCCATGAGAACAAACTGAACTTCTGGATCGCCCCTCAAGAACAAAGGGAGCATCTGGACTCCCCTTCACCAAAACAGCTAACATGTGAAGTCCCATCTACACTTGCTGCTCTTTGCCATCTCACTTCCCCAGCTGCTGTCCCCCTCGTGTCATGGCTCCAGGTTCATAACATACCTGCAACTCAATCCTGTCTTTTATTTGCAAAGTCTTCAATGTGTCTATGTTATGAGTAAGTTTGTAGTTAAGAGATACAACATCCAGCTTCTGGACAAAGTTCAGTTCTTCTGTAATCTGCTCAGTTCAAGTAAATATGACAAAAGTTAACTGTGGCACATCTCTGACACGGAGACTTCCCTGAATAACCATAATCATTGGACTAATTACACATTAGAATAAAATTATAAAAACTATGAAAACTTCATGGTGAAGAATTGTTTAATTGTTTTAGTAGTCACAGCTTTGTACTGTAAAAGGGAATATGCTGCACCAAATGAGATTCTTGATAAGGAAAGTTTGAGATCATTTACAAACAAGAGTCAAGGATCATTGCTGATGCCAAATTTGTTGCAAGGAGCAATTGCACAGAAGAACTGGCTGGAAAATACTGCCTTCATTTAATTAAGGCCTTTAGAACTAACCCACCCCCAGCAAAGTATTGCATTTGGATTGTCTGCAGAAACAATATTTACCAAATCAATTAGCTCAAATCAACTCCTGTTTCACATATTACTGATATGGAGAAGACACTTACTTGCTTGTTGTTCACACAGAAATGAAGAAATCCTTTATAGAAGTCACTGTTTTTTTCTGATATCACATCAAGTAACATCCTCATGGGAATGCCAATGTCAGCAGCTCCTTGGATGTTATGGGTTAGCACTGCATCCAGCTCTTGCCTTTCCTGTTAACATTCCATAGCACAGACAGCAAAGCACGTGTAGAACCCAAAGATTGCTGCAATGCAGAGCTCAAAGCAGAAACCTGTCTGTCCTACATTTAACAGAAATTAAACACCCAGTAGCTATGTTGTTTCTCTATGGCACAGAAACATGCAGAAATTACCAGTTATGGCAGGAAAGGGAAGCACCTGAGGAAAGAGGTACTTGTGTTGTTCTCTGCTCTCCTGCTCTGATGACAAGAGAATCCAAACTTGTAATTGTCAACAGAAAAGCAAGAGATTCACAGCCTTCCCTGTGTTGCTGTCTCACTGAATAAACAAACAGCACTGTCTCCATTAATCACTGCCTATTATTTTGCAGGGTAAATCACAGTGATGTAAAGAACATCCAACAGTAGAATACAAACAACAAAAATTTACATATAAAGAGCATAACAAGGAAATTATTCAGGAAGTGCCAGAGCCTATATCCCATTATCCTATGCATCAGTTACTGCCCATTGAAAATCTGGCACCTTCAAAGATTTTATGATTTCATTTTTATTCTGGCATTTATTACTTAAGCTTGACTATTTGTTCCAAATAACATAGGTTAGAGTACATTACTCAGTACTTTGTTTACACACTCCAACAGCCTGCTGGGTACTCACATCAGTGACTTTCAGTATAAAGAGTCCTCGGAATTTACTTTCATCAACAGTGATCAGTGTCTGTGAATCTAGGTTCATTTTATCCATCAAAAGATAGCCTGAGCCATCAATTTTCAGTGGTGCTCCAAGATCCTGTAAAAGAAAGAAAAAACTTATAAAAATCACCACTTTAGCACTTAACCACAAATACATTATAGCTCTGAAACTTAATTCCTAATAGTAACTCTAATCACCTAGCTGTAAAATCAAGTATATCAGGCAGCATAGGCACAGGATGTTTCAGAAATCTTGAGAGACAACATTGAATAATCATAATTTCTGAACAGAAAAACCCTTCAGAGTTCTCAACCATCTTTTAGAAAATACATCAGAGCTAGTACAAGAAAGTCCATTATCTGCAGGTACTGATTAACAGAAAATTTGGTGTATGCCATATGAAAAAACAATGAATGACTGGCTCCAGAAGTAAGATGCAACATTTAAAGAGAATGTTTTTATTATTTCTTTGCTACCTCTTTGAAGTACCTAGATTATTGTCTTTTGACTTTAGCAGGTACAAAGCATTATACAACTTAGATGTATAAATTCAACATTAAAGAAGAAAATTCTTTTCCATACCTGAATTGTTTGGCATTTGTTTTCTATAAGCATTTTCCACTGCAGGTTCTTTTCAGGGTCAAAGTCCCCATTCATTTGAAGCTCACAGGCCCCCAGTTTCATTCCAACTCCAATGAGATATTTTAAGTGTTTCCGTGCAGTGATGGACAGCTCATTTTCCCTCGGGATTTCCCTCAGCTGGGGGAGGTCATGCCTGAACTGAATTTCCAGAGCCATCTTTGGCTTGCACTCTGCTCTCACTTCAAGACGGGCAGTTTTGCCTCCTGTTTCCAGGACAGAGAGCAGCTCTGCCTGGCACTTGTCCTTCTGAATGGATCCTGTGAGCCGTGACTGAGTTGGGAAACTGAGATCCTATCAAGATTTAAACAAAAAATCCTTTGGAATATACAAACACTTTAAGACAAGTGTATATTATATGATACAAGTATCAGAGACAAAACCTACAATCTCCCAAGCTGCCATTTTTTTCCTCTTCAAGAAGAAAGATGGTGATTTTTCCTCAATAGGACCTGATGGAAGATTTAAGGATTGTCCTGCAGAATTCACAACTTCTGCATCTTTACGAAGTTTTACATTTACAAAAAATACAAAATACCTGTTTCTTCAGATTGGCAAAGTTTACTAAACATTCTATGCTTCATCCAGACCACACCAATGTTTGTTTTCAAACAAATTAATGCACAAAAAATCATAGGCCTAACAGATATTCTTGCACCTGGTTGTAGAAGGTTTATTTTTTTTTTAATAATTAAACTTCCAGCTTGTCTTGTGCAACATCCCAAATGAAAGGTTTCTTCCCATTCTGTCAAAGGATTTCTACAAACACTGAAAATTCCAGTATTTTGAATACTTTAAGGGGTTTTCATTCCTTTTTCACAACAACTTTGCTGTCATTTTTATGTTGCCACATTGTAGTTGAGGAAGTTACTCAGTTTGAGGATTTGAAAGCAAAATATAAATGCCTGTGAACATCTAGGAAAAACCCCTGATTTTGCAATAGTCATTCTTTCCAATGTAGTCAGTGAGGCTAACTGGAAAAACCAAGGAAGTTCTCTTTCGATAGAATGCTCACAGACCAGGGAATGTATTTCTGGCAGAGTTCAGGCTGATATTGCTGTTCAGCCTTAGAGGGCAGTGTCGGCCTGTTAAGGCAACAGTCAGCAAAGGCTGAACTGATCTCAGTCTCCAGAGAGCACCGGACCAGGATGTTGACACTGCCTTTGCCTAATGCTGTGGGACAGGCGTGCCTGTAGAGTGCCTTCCCAACGCTCCAGCGGTGTCATGTTAGCTAAAACCCACAGGGCCTTCATTTGATCCCCAAACTCTCCTTAAAAGCTTCCCAGAGCTACCTGCAGAAGTTGACATTCTGTTTCTGTTTCCAGTGTCCAGTCAGCTTTATTCTGAATACAGAGATCCCCTCTAGCCCTCAGTCTGCATCTGCCAGCCTGCAGCAGGAAAATGCCCTCTGTGGTGGGGTCTGTGGCTGCAGAGAACAGGACTGAGTTTTCAAAAGGCAGCCCAAGCTGGCTGAGCCAGGGAAATGAATGCCTGAGCATCCCTTGGAGTGTGTATTCATGCTGGCAGGAGGTGTCTATCTGCACATCCACTGCTCTGCCATCACACTGCAGGTTCATTAACAAGCCCACATTGCAGATGTTCTGTTGAAATGAGCCCCTCAAGACTGCAGCACGAGGCAATCCCATCCTCTGCAACAGAAAAGATTACACAATTTAAAACACACAAAGCAAAGCAACTGTCTTCTCATTTGTTCCTAATTCATGAGAAAGCATTCCTTCTTTCTGAAACAATCTGCATTTGGAAAGGACCATACAAGGCAGCTTGATTCATAGAGAAATCAGAAATTTCAAAAAACCTGAAAAAAAATTAAACGGGGGGGGGGGGTGGGGGCAGAAGAAGAATAAATCCTCGAATAATCCTTTCATAACTAATGTAGAAGAAAAATCTTAACCTCCACAATTCCAAACTGAAAGGACATGCCTTTGACTAGATTTTAGGACAAAAGTTAATTTTTATTAATTAACTATTATTAAGCACCATTTTTATGACAACAACGACCATTGTATTACTCCAAATTACCACTTCCCCCTGCAAATGCTCTGACTCATTGCTCTGTAAGAACTTTAATGGCCAAATTTGGCCTATCCATAAATATATCAGGAGACAGTTTTCTGTGAGTCAGTGATCTGAAATACACAGACTGGAAGGGCATGCAGAAAACAACAATCTGCGCTTACCTCTAGACTGACGCACTTGTTTGTAAAAGCAAGCACCCATCCTGTCTCATTGCCTGCCAGGCTCACTTCCCCATCAGCTTCCAAAGTGCAAGGCCCAAGGACAATACCAAGGATGCCCTTGTACTTGTCACTTCTCATGGCTGACACCTTCAGTTGGCTCTCTCTGGCAATTCCCAGAGAATGAAGTGAAGGCAAAGAATGCTGGAAGTCGATTTCTAAATGAGGACGGGTGTTACTGGTGGCATAGAGTTGTAGGCAGGCAAATACGTCATGAAAAGAAACATGTCCAAAGAGGATGACAGTAAAGTTGCTGGTAAATATTGACCCATTCAGTGAAACTCTTGCTGGAGTCTGAAAAATTACAGAAAACTGTGGTCAAGTTTGCTTTCCTGTCAGGTCACATACTGTTTTTAAAAGCTCCTATTACTAGAAGAGAATGGTTCCCTACACCATTTTGTATTCATTCTACATAATTATAAATGCTGAAACAAATGGAGAGATGGACTCAAATCTTTATTCTGGAGTTCCACAATAGAAATAACAGGAAGAAACCCCAAACCAATTATTAATGAAAATATTTGAAAGTGCACACAAACTTCCGGGAAGCTCAAATCCATTTCTATGTGTCTGATACTTTCAGTACTTATTCCCTCCACAGTAGTTAAGACACTATGCTGTTGAGAACAAAGTTTATAAATGAAGCAAGTACCTCAAAATGATGAAATGCAATTGCACCATTGCAAAGGCCAGAAAGTTGTTTGTTAGCAGATTCTCCACTGCAAGCAACCTGTTGATGTTGTCAACAAAGCACATTCAGAAAATGAAGAAAAGCAAGGAGGACTAAAATTCAAAGGAGCAAGTTACAAGGCTGCTTTAAGGATCAAATGGATGAAGGCACCAAAACATAGATTAAAGGTTAGAGTTCTGTTTCAAAAAGATAAACAGTTTAGTATTTAATGTATTAAATAAATTAAAATAAATGGCAGGATTTCTGCAAACCTCTAGTACGTGTGGAACAATGTCCATCAGTCCTCCCACATTATGGTGAAGTGAAAGAGAAATTTCCATAGCAGTGTCAGTGGTTTTCTTCACTGTTTCAATCTTGAACTGCTCTGTCTCCACTGTGATTGTTATCCCTGCAGCAATCTTTGTGGAGAAATTCTATGCACAAAAGAAACCAAATCATGGAAAGAAACAAACAACAACATCCCAGAAACAACTGGGAAAGGCAGAGTGTACTGCACTGTGCTTAAACATCACAGTCTGTGTCAGGGAGGCAGCACTGGTAAAATAAAAGTGCAAATTCATCAAGGCAGCCTCATTTCAAATAGAGATTATAGTGCTATGCCAGACCTTCTAAATGCAGTGTATCAATAATTCCTTCTGGCTCCAAAACATATTGAGAGCATTCAGTACCTTGAAGGATTTGAGCCCTCAGGCACAAACAATTAAAGCACTGGAAGTATTAAAAAGCAAGGCAAAGGAACTGTTTAGAATTCTTTGCACACCCTTGTGTCTCACACTACCACAGTGGTTGAAGCCACCCAAATATAAGCAAGTGAGTGACTTGAGCCTTGCAGTGGATGTCTGAGATAGCACAGTACTTGAACCCTTCTTTTATGAAAAGATAATATGCAATGCAAAAGAGCTGTAACATTCACAGATCTAGAGCAGAAATGCAGATACAGAGAACAGTGGCCAAGCAACACCATACCAGGAATCATGGTCCATAATGCTTCTGTGCGTAGGAATTTCCAGAGGGAAAGCCATGCTAAACACTGTTCTGCTCTTTAGCAGCTATCCAAAGGATGACACCAAGACCAGTTAAATCCAGTACCAGATGCAAACCTCAGGCCTGCTGGTCCACTTCCCATTTATAGGGGAAAGACAAAATTGGACAAGACATATGTTCATATGCAGCAAAGCATTTCACTTAAATGAGAACTGAATGGAGCATCTCATTTAGTTTAGATTCAGCTCCAAGAGCTCAGATGACAGGTCCACAGTATGACAAGGAGCCAGACAACACCTTTCTTCCACTCAGTAAAGTACATCTCAAAACCAGAGCAGCTTCTAAAATAAATACATAGAGTGCATAGGAAAAGCCTAGAGTTATTATGTATACACAAATTGTCCTGCCAGAAATTAAATTTTCACAGACAGAACTCCTCTTACCTCATAATAGCCAGCAGCTTCTAAAACAAAAGGGATCCCATGTTCCTTTATCTTTGAGATGTTGTGCTTTAAGCTCACAGACAGCTGGGATGTTGGAGGCTCTGTGGCCACTCCGTGCCCCCCAAACACAGCAACAATCCTTTCACTGCCACTCTGCAGGGCTATGGCAATGGTGTGATTTCCTGCGCCATGCTCACACGTGGCAGTAAGAATGCCATCCAAAGGCAACCCTATTGACAGGGAAGGAAGTAAAATCAACACAGCACTTCTGGGTTGTCATTACAAACTACAAAGATGTATTACAGATCAAAAGAAGCCTTCTGTAATTTTTCATAAGAAAAGACACACCTTTATATAAAGTGTGATCACTTTACTGATATTTATAGAAGGATATTACCTACCAGATGAAAATCATATTGAAAAGGGACTGCTAAATTGAAATGTGGCATGCACTTTGGAAATCAAGAACTTTTCTTTTCTTAATAAAAGATATTTACCAATTGGTATTGTGTCCAACTCCAGTAGTCAGCTGTTGAAAAGATTCAGAAAAGATTTATTCTGTCCAAAGGAACCCATGCAAAATTACTGATAATTTCAGTTCATGAAAATCCACAGCTTTGCTTAGGAAACAACACTTGGCATAAAACTATACTTCGAGAAACTGGTCAGCTTAGATGCTGTGCAAGAACACGGATGTACAAGAAAGAAATAATTTACTCCAAAGTATTTCAAAACTCTTTGAACTATTTCTGTGTCCATTTTATGGTATTTTCTCAACAATGTTAAAAAGAACACTGCTAAGTCTAGAACACATTTTGTTCTGGTGTGAGCAAACACAACTCATCTATTTCCACTGGTCAGCAGCCATTTAGATAAATTCACCTTGTTAGAACATGTCATCAAGTCAGATTTTGTTCCTACCTGCATTTTTTAAAAAGTCGACATTATGTGTGAAAGTCCCACGGACTCTGCTGTGCCCATGATCCATGATATTGAAAAAATCTAAAGAAAGAGCCTTCTCATCCACCTGGAAGCTAGCTAGCCCCCTTTTCTTCTCTTTACTCAGTTCCAGATGTCCTTTCAGTCTTGCCTCCCCTGGGATTGCCTGACTGCCATTCTGAACCATGGCAACAGTGACATTGTGCACAGTGGTATTCCCAAACACATTCCTGTTCCTGACATGCAGTCCATACAGTCTTTGGTTGACCATCACATTGATGTTACCTGTAACAGGCAGAAATTATTACTGTGGAGAGAGATTCTTGGGACAGAAACAGCCACACTTTTAGAAGTAATGTATAAATGAACCATTACTTTAATACCAGGAGGAAGTAGAAAAAATTCCATTTATTACACTAGATAATTTTGCCTGATCTAGAGAGCAAAGCAGTTCAGTGTTGAGAGTTTTTCTACTAGTGAGTGTCTGTGTTTAAAATAAATTACATTATAGTATTTCTGGCAGCTGTTCCTTTTTATTCACCAAGCTTCTTGTGCCCTTAGGCCCTGTACTATACTGCACTCCCTCTGAAGGAAAATTTACAGATGGATTGTGACCTACTACTTGTGTAATTGCAGGCTAAACAATCCCTCCAGAGCTCTGCAGTGACCTACTCCACCCATGGAGCCATTCAAAGGACTGGGACTCTCAAGTCAGCCCCCATATTTCAGAAGAGGAAAGAGGCCACCCACTATTTCCTTTAATCCATGAAAACATGAAAAATCCTAACTATGTTAGTTCACTGAAAAATACTCTCAACCCAATGACCCAGGGTTCATTTTGCATGCTAAGTACTCTGCTCTCATTATACAGAATCACAGAATGGTTCAGGATAGAAGAGACCTTAAGGCCCATCTTGTTCCAACCCCTCTGCCATGGGCAGGGACACCTTCCACTGTACCCAGGTTGTTCAAAGCCCTGTCCAGCCTGGCCTTGAACACTTCCAGGGATGGGGCAGCCACACCTTCTCAGGGCAACCTGTTCCATTGTCTCATCACCCACACAAGAATTTCTTCCTAATATCCAATCTATACCTGCCTTCTGTCAGTTTGAAGACATTCCCCCTTGCTCAAAGTGCTTCTCCAGCTCTCTTGGAGCCCCTTTAGGTACTGGAAGGGCTCTTAGGTCTACCTGGAGCCTTTTCTTCTTCAGGCTGACAACCCCAACTCTCCCAGCCTGGCTGCAGAGCAGAGGGGCTCCAGCCCTCTGATCATCTCTGTGGTACACAGGTACACATTGCTCTTTTGTTAGGGGCCCCGGAGCTGAAGACATTGTGCAGCTCAGGAAGGATTCCATTAAAATTAAGCAGCGTCCTTAGACAGCTGCAGGTTAGAACAAAACACAAAGGAACAGAGTACCATCGCGAACGTTGTTTTTGCACTTCAGTAATCCATCCAGAGAAAGGAGATGAGGTATGGCCTTTAATCCAGTAAAAGTGTGTTGGACTCTTCCATTTAGGGACAAAACAAAACCAACTTTCTGCTCCCTGGCTCCCATGAAATCCATGTGAAGCCTATTTTCATTAAGCTTCAAGTCAGAAGACAACAGAAGTCTAAAAAGACAGACATAAAATTGCTAGTAAGATATTTTTATGGTTGATTCAGAATTGTCAAGACACCCCTCCTCACTCAAAGCAGAATCAATGAGAGCAGGGTGCTCAGGAGTGTGTGTGGTCAGGTTTGGAGTATCCCAAGGATGGAGACTCCACAGACTCTCTGGGCACTCGTTCCAGTGTTGTGAATCAGGCAATCAGATGCCTTGCAGTCAGCACACGCTATTCACCAGATGTTTATGAATTCCTCAGTAAAGCTTCGCAGATTGGCAGACTAATTTTTCTTTAAATTGCTTGAATGCTTTTGTTATGGTTCCTAATAAAAGAAAGGGCTGAAGAGACTTTGAGTTGGTAACGAAGCCTTCCCTGTCACAATATGAAACATCTTTTTGGTGCTGATTTAAAAGCAGCATTTGAGAATTCAGTTTAAAAAAATAATTTTAAGTGTCACCATCATTTGAGTTTGGTAAATGAACCATTTGTTTGCATCTTGGCCCTGAATGTTTCATGTGCCATGTTTCTCCAGTGTTGGAGAAACATGGCACAGCTTTTTAGGGAAACCTGCTGGAGCAACAAAAAGCTCCATTTTCACTGTTGTAAGCATAAGACCGAGACACAATTTTCACATGGCCTTCAACAAAATATCCATGAAACTATCTGACTTCCTAGACTCAAATATACTACACAAAATACCTGCAAGGGAGGCAACCACTCCAGTTTTCATAGTGTTAGACATCTCTCCTAGAAATTGGGACCGTGTTGAAAGACTGATGACAAGTAAAACCTCAGTGAAAATCCACTCCATGGGAAGAACAAAACTACACAGTTCAGGGAAGTAAGATTCATTCCATCAGTCAGCAACTGAAGTCTGTACAGACTGCATCCTTTTAGCTGTTCTCCAGAAACATTTAACAGTTTATTTTTGTTTGTATTCTCCCTGTAAAACAAACCCTAAACAAACTGACATTCCAAAAATTTAAAGTGCTCTGTTTTCTTTCCTGTGAACTGCAATAAATTGCTCTCTTATGGCTTACCCTGGTATTTAAACAAATTAATGCCCTTTTGGAACCCCAGAACTGCGAGCATACTGCAGAATCACATGAAATACCCTTCTTGGAATATTTTATCTATTTTTAGTATTACTAGTAAATTTAATGTGCTTCATCTAAATTGTAGTAACTTCTGATTTCTTTAACACTTATTTTCTCATTCTCCTTATCCCATCCAATTAGTAAACACTGGGACCTCTGCAGAAATTCTAGAACTCTTCATCGCATACTTTTATATTTGTGAAATTTGAAAAATCAGCTGAAACTTGGAGGGCCAAATTTCTATTTCCCATCTCTACCACCTCAGAGCTTCCTCCAATACTTTAAAAACCTTATAATAAACTGGGAAGTGCCCTTTTCCACTGGCATCACTTGTACTATCTGTTCACTCAAAGTTCTCTATACAAAGTCCTTCAAAAGCATCTAGAACACATTAACACAACTTATACCAATTTATGAAACATATGGAGCAGAAGTATTTCAATAATAGGGATAACATATGAACTGGCATTTACTCAGCAACCTTGCTGCAGCCATAGGAAAGTAATTACATTTAAATTTGTATCCCAGAACACTCCTCAGTTCCTCAATTAACCAACATTCTGATTTCTCTACCTTGATGGAAATATTTTGCCCATGAGCTGGAACTGTACTGATTCTGGATTTGTCAGGACTGTTTGATGGAGAAAAGCCCTCAGTTCAACAATTCTGGCACTCCTCCTCTTTTCATTGTTCATATCAACCTCCAGCATCAGCATTTCCCTTCCATTGGAATGAAGGTGAAGGGAGCCATTGACACTGTTTTCACCATAACTCTTCAGGGCTGCCTGGGCCTGCACACAGAGACAAAGGAGAGCAGGACTTTAAGGATCTCAGATTATCATACACAACACTGAAACATCAGCCTGAGCAATGACACTGCAGACAACAAGTTTGGAGTGGACAAAAACAGAGAGGGGAGAAAAGGGGAAAGGGAGCTTTTAGTTCTCATCTTTGTTTCTCATAATCTAACTAATTTTATTTGGCAGTAAATTAAATTAATATTGCCCAAGTTGAGCCTGTTTTGTCTATGAAGGTAATGGATAAGTGATCTCCCTGTCTTTATCCCAACTCTGTCACAAGAAAATGTGAGCTACATTTAATTTTAAGTACAATTTAATTAGACATTAAGAGATTTCTGAATTTCAGCCAAAATACAAGCCAACTATTCCAACCCCATGTAGCTATCTAGCCAGAACAAAATCTAACCAACAAAAGTTAACTGTTTCCCTAACAATTTACAACTCTCCACTATAGTCATTGAGTGTACAAACTGCAAAAGCTTCAAGTTCAAGCAACAAGACTGTAATGACCAGGGGACTGACCTGTGAAGACATGTTCTTGTTGATGATGACTTTTACACTCACACCACAGTCCAAGTGTTCCAGTTTAGTCTGCCTGGAGAACAGCTCCCCACTTAGGGCCACTGCTTGTGGAAACTCAAGCTATTTGACAAAATAAAGTATCAGAACAGAGCATTGCATTCCCTCTAGTTGCTCATATGATTTAATGTCTCAACTTCTAGCACAAAGTGTGTGATGCATATAAGCAAAATGTGTGTATTAAATTTTACCAGTTATATCCCAAGATACTGAAAAATATATTGAAAGCAGTAAAAAAAGCATGAAAAAGGTCAATGTGCACCTTACAAAGTATTATTGACACAAATTATTGATACATAACTGAACCTGCTGAGATACCTACAGTTATTTGTCAGGGCCAGGACTTGATTGGATTAGGATATTTACCAGCATCAAACAATTATAATTCTAAAGACAACACAGTAAAACAGTCAGCAAGACATAAAAAATACCAAAAATTAAACCCACCCAGTACCTGGAATGAGTGTGTCACATCCATGTGTAGAAGATGCCTAAAATCTCCCTCACTGGATTTGTCCTGATACCTCCCTAGAAAACTGAGAACATCTTCCTTATTCACCTTTAAGACAGTCTCAAGCTCATGCTTCACCTGTGTGTTAAGAATGGGAGTAAGCAAAGGGCACTGAGTATTAACTCTGTGTAAAATGAAAGACCAGAGAAGTCATCCCTACACATCATGAAAAATGAAAGTGTTTCAAGCTATTATGTTTTGGCTCAGAATGAAAATCAAGAGAATGAGGAAAAATAGCTACATTGTGTAAGAAAGATGAATAGATACAGCTAGATAAGGGTGAGAACCCTGAATCCATTCCATCCCACTACTTGTTTTATTAATAACATTAATGCATAATAATATTCTAAAAAATAATATATGAAGTATTCTTATCATGGATTACTACACAACATATTATTATACAAAATTAAGGAGGTACCAAGGACATAATCACCCTCTGAACATTCTGGTTGCAGCAGCTCTGTGGCGAGAAACTAAAGACCTATACCAAGTGAGGTCTGAAAAGACAAAAGTGTAAATAAACAGGTAATGAATGTCTCCTAACTGAATCTAATGGGAAATTTACTCACATTTTGATGACTTAGAGTTAAAATGCACATTTCAACATCTTTGGGAAACATGCTGTAGTTATAAGGATGAGTTAAGCCAGCACAAATCTAAAAAGAAGTTTGAGAGAAAATGCAAGGAACATAAGAAATATGCAGTAAACCACTCATTTACAAGTTGTTTTGGTATATCAGACCAAAGGAAGTTTTTAGATAACTCACATAGGGGTTTTCAGGTTGGTAACCAAGTATGAGAGTCTGAACTGTTTCCTCCACCCCATTTATCAAAACTTTTGTTTCCATGAAATAGTGCTTTTGCTTTTTGTCAACAGTAAATGTCTCCTGCAGAAAGAAGCTCTGCAGAAAAGGCACTTTAAAAGGATGCCTGGAAAAAACCCAAGAAATAAACATAGTGTAAAAGATCTTAATAGATAACTACAAAAAGAAATCATGCAGTGTTCAACTTGAACTCCAAAATGATCAGTTACCACCAGGGTGTCAGGTACAGAAGCAAAACACATGGGACTGGACATTTTGGAAACTCCAGAGCATAATGACAACTTCATACAAACTCCACACACTAACCTGAATTGTTGACAGAGTTTCCATCCTGGATTTGGTAAATGCCTGGAAGGGCATGGGAGAAGGTGCTGCTCTAAAGTTCTGACATGCATAACCAGCACATATACCTTCTATACCTGCATGGCCAAGACTAAATTTCAAATAGAAAGTGTCCAAAAGTTCCTGGCAAGTTTGAAAATCTCACCTATCCACATTTTATGCTTTATGTAGAAGCAGTATCTACATGCCAAGAATCCTGTGCAACAGATGTTCAGCACTACACAGCTCTAGGAGTAGTTTACTACTACTTTAGTGTAATGGTTTATGGATTTTATTAAATATTTCTGCACATTTACTTAGTCAGACCTCTTGGAAGCATGCATGAACCTTTATAAGCAGACACTGGACTGCCTTTATACATGTGAGAATACCTGGTACAGTTCTTCATTTACATATTTTTCAACTGAAAAGACACCTCCCAGTGTTTTAGTTATCTCTAAGCTGCACAGTGGCTCCTAAGGCAGCACTCCTGTGCACTCCTGTTGATGCTGCTGTGCCCTAAGAAAGCTGAGATTTCCCCAGAAGTGATCCAGATGTCTCTAATCTGAGCACACATTTTTACTAAGGCCTCCAGGCTGGGATTTAGTAATGGATAATGAAGAGAGAAATTTCAGGGACAGCCAATATGTAGGAGAAGTGTACTCATTCTCATCAGAAAATGGCAATATATTCCAAAATCTAAACAAGACCATTTGTTACATGTTCTAAGAGGATACCTCTGGCTTTAGAATGACTATATAATGCCTAAGGACTAGGAAAAAGGCACATGGATGACACAGAGAATCAGATCTGGATTTTGGAAGTTCTCACCAAATACAAGTTTGGACACACTTATATGTGGTGAGTGCTGTTTTCAGGAAAGGAGCCTCTATGCCTGCCTGAGCTGCCAGCAAACATGTCACAGCACACATGATCTGGTGCCTGTGACAGCTTTGTTCACTGTCATTTCAACAAAACCTAATGGATGCAAAAAAACAGCCCATGAAGCTGCTGTACTTGAGCAAGTTCAGGGAAGCAGAGGGGACAAACAACAGAGTCTGTACATGTGGCACTCTCACATTTGTAAAGCCCAGAACATTTCCAAGATGCACATTAAATTTAGGCCAAAACATTCTTAAAAGACAGAGATAAGAATACTAAACCTAAAATGGAGGGTTGCACGTTTTTGGTAGAGCATCTTCTCCTTCCTCAGCTCTTTTATCTGACCTTCACATTGCAGTACAACAGGCAGACTTTTATAATCTCTCCATACAATCTTCACAGAAAAGTTCGTCTTCTTAGGCTGCACTCAGATCACGAGACCAAAACAGGAAAGGACAATTGCATCAGATTTACTGTATTCATATTCAGGAAACTCAATATGGAAACCATGTTGTTCAACAGGATGCAGCAAGGCTGTCACTTCACAGACAAACCATTTCTGCTGCAGTTTAAGTCCAGATCTTCATTAATCTCTCAGAGGATTAAACGTGTCATCAATAGAAAACTGACTCCAGCAGAAGACAAATGCCCCTTTAATGTATCACTTGAGTGGCACCTACTTGCAACATAGGCAAGCTCTGGTACATAAAAAACTAAACTGGATTTTCCAAGCATGGAAAAAGCATTTTCAAAGCTATGTTTAGAAAAACACTTTTTAAGACTTCCTGCAAGGTGTGAATGGACCAAAGTAACTCATCAAAGTACCTCTTTCAAGGAGAAACTGCTGATTATCCTTCCTGTGCCACAGACATCAAGCAAAACAAAAATTATTTTAAGACTAGAAGGGATGTAGAGATTAAAATAGCCTATAAACCTGGGTTGTTACCATGCTCACTAGCAGGCAAGAGATTCTGATTCTCCAGGACAGTAGAATCTTTTACACCTCTCATACATCTTCATCAAGTTGAGAGTAACCACATCTCCAGCTGTCTTTCTAGTCACACTGTCTCTCTCCACCCTCTCCTCCCTGACTGTCTGGGCTCTCTAATAGGTGAGAAGTACCCCAAACTATGCCACACAAGTTTTTTTTTTCTTTTTGAACCTAGATTTACACTGCAGCCTGTCAAAACAGACAGAAATCAATACAGTACTGGAAGGGTTTAAGTTTCAACACTAGCAATAACATCTTTCAGGAAGAGAGTGCTGAGTCAAAAAAATTGCTTTTGTTTCTCTTTCTCACCGTTGGCAGATTCTGATAGCTGGCTGTGAAGTTAAATTCCTGTTTTGTACTCTTTATCTTAAAGCAGAGAAGTTTGGCTCGTTCATTATTCTCCAAATGAATCTCATTCTTTACGAGCTGATTCCACAGAGAGACCATTTCGCTATAGCTATGCAGAACATTCCTCCCAAGATGATTAACTGTGGATGCCTGAAAAAAAAGACATTAGTCTGGCTGAGCCAGGACAGACAGCATTCCATTGTGCAGCAGCACAGCACAGAGGTGACAGAATGATCATTTACAAGAACTATTAGAAATGTGTGCCATCTTTTCCATTATCAAAATACTCCAAATTACCATACAGAGTTCAAAGTTTATTTTATCTCCTCCAAACAAGGGAGAGACAAAAAGCTAAATAGTTGATGAACACTTTTTTCTCATTCAAGAATATTTCACACATTTCTCCATGACTGTGCCTGAAGCAGTAGTGACCTAAGGAGAAAAAGCTGATAAAGCAACATCTTAATCACAAACCAAACATAAGTCAAATATAGTGACATAAGCGACATAGTGACAGAAGTCTATCACATTGCCTAATGAACAGAACTATGATTAAATCAGTTTTAAACCTCTTCTGTTTAGCAGTCTAAAATAAATAAGGAGGAAGCTTAGAAACCACAGAGTCAGGGCATAGTGATAGCACAGAGCCCTGTCCCCAAAGCCATACACCCTGTGCACCATGTCACCCACCTGCAGGTATGTGGTAGCTGGTGTGTAAATGTGAACTTTTCCTTCTTTCTCATTGCCTTGATCTTTATAGAATAGTTCCAGTACAAGGTCTTTAATGGAGAGAGCTCTTGCAGCTGTCAGCTGGGATGTCAGTAAATAAGCAGAATGCTGAGGCTGGTGCAGTTTGTGAGCTGCGTACAGGTAGAGCCATGGGGTGTCTATATTGAACCCACCTGCAAGGGACATATATTAAAGCTGACAGAAACATGAAATTTCAAACTACCTGGATTCTAACTCCACTTCAAGGCTGATAAGATCTAGGGGTTCCAGAATGAAGTTAAAATGCTACTACCAAACTTTTCTTTTCCAAATGCTAAAATCTCTGGGTTGGATATAATGAAATTAATGTCCTTCACTAGTGTAAATGGAACTGCTGGAAGAGGCCAGCCACCCAGGCTGTGAGAGGTTGGAGATTTTGAAAACTCAGCTAGACAAAGCCACAACAGATGGGATCTACTGCTAGAAACAGCCCTGACTGGAGCAGAAAGCTGGGCTGGACAACCTCCAGGGTCTCTCTCTCTCTCCCAACAAACATCTTTATCATTCTGTTGCACTCACGCAAAACTGCTCAGAGAAACCTGGCAGCAGCTCCCAATGCCTGCTTTTCTAATCACAGATTGGAAATGGTTTGTGGTACTTCACCTTCCCACTTCTTCAGGCCATTTCTGGATGCATCCTTCCACTGCAGCCCAGCCACAAATGGTACATGGTCATTATACTGCACCTCAAAGTTGGTGCTGCTCTGCAAATACACCTGAGAGGTGTGCAAGTGCTGCAGCTGGGTTCTATAATTCATCTGTTTTTCCAGGACTTGCATGGTAAACTGGAAAAGAAGTGAAGCAACTTTAAATAAAAACAAGAACCCATTTTCAGGGCTGTACAAGTTACACACACAGAAGCAAGGAAGGTCACAGCTTCTGCTTTGCACATTTGCCATTCACTCTATAGATTTTCATGCATGCTCACCAGTTATAGACTGAGGTTTCTTTAATATGCATTTGTTACAACTACAGGAGAGTAAAAAAGAAAAACACTGTAATATTCTGAGTTGTTATAACCTGTGCCCTCCTTCCACATTGGGTCACCAAAGCAGTTTTCATAAATCTCTACAATCATTTTATATGAGTTAACAATGCAAAAACCTCAGAGCAAATTACACCCCAACTTTTCCAGTATTTGCAAAATTTATCTTCTAGCAAATGTCAGAGATTTGGTGTCTCTGAGCTAAGACCTCACCTAGCACAAAATTATTAGGTCTGGGTACTTGCCTTCTATTATTAGTACACACCATACTTTTAAAAAAAAAAGGTTGTAATAAAAAAAATTCAAAATTTACTCTTAGTCTGTCTGGTAAATATTTGAAGTTCTTGCTTTTCAACCATCATTACCTCCATGAAATAGCTGACTACAGATGAACTGGAACTGTTCTTAAAGGTTTGGCTGATCAGCACTTTCTTCTTGTTGTTTATTTCATTCCAATGTTTCCCATAGTTCACTTCCATCTGGGAGGAAATCCAAGATGCAGTCACTTCATGTTTCAGGTGAACCTAAAGAGGAGAGCATTGCCTTTTTACTGTGATCTTTTGCTCATGTTGAGAGCCGTGAGCACAGGTGACACAGGGGTGCTCAGCACCCACCTGGTGGCTGTAGGAGGGAGCCTGCACACAGTGAAACTCATGGCCCAGCTCCAGGCTGTAGAAGCCCCGTGCACCCGTCTCCACTTGAACTTTCTGCTGCGTGCTGCACTCGTGGCAAGGAGTTTTTGCCTCTCCTGCTCAGGTTAATTCACAAAGTTACTTATTGAAGTAAATCAGAATTAATCTGTCCAAATGTTAATAGCATAAATCTGGCACTGGCTTCAAGACTTCTATTTTTCAGAACATCAAAGGGAGATTTGTTTATTTTTACAGCTATATACTTGTTGATTTATCCTATAAATCAACAGGAAAGCACAAACTTCATTACTTAAACAGAATTTTACCTGGTTGAAGTAAAAGAACTACAAACTAATCACAATCAAGCTTTGCAGTTTTCTTGGTATCACAAATATTTGATGATTTTCTGTTACCCCCTAGCTCCCAACATCATGACATTACATGACATTTCATCTAAAAAAAAAAAAAAAACAAACAAGCTTCCAGGCCTTCTGGACACTGAGAAACAAATTAAAATAATGAATTTGAAGTTCCAAATAATAAGTAGGATTACTTTTTAAAATGAAAAATCCAGTACTTCTGCAAGGAAGTATTTGCTGAACACTTCAGGTGGAATAGCTGTCAAACTGGGTTTAAACTAAAGTGTAACTATGCTCCAGGTATCTAACTGCACAATTACATAGCTATAGTCAGGCATCTTAAGGTAGTGTTTAAGTGTTCAGGTACGTTTTGATTGCTGTTTATAAAATACTGTGATCAGCATGCCATTTTTAGTAAAATTATGGGGTCATGCCTGCATAGATTTAAGAAAACTTTATTACTCATATTGCTACATACTCTCTGAAGGTGCAACAGAGTTAGCATAAACAATTCCCCTATAACATTTATCATGATTAGCTACTACAAGGATTCAATACTTTGATATAACTGCACTGCTGTTCACCTGCTTTTCCCACAAAATTAACACAATTCCTATATTGCAACCAGGGGAGCAAAGCCAGCTGCTTCCCAGAAACCACCCCTCATGTTATTGAATGTATGCATGCAATCTGAAAACACAAATTAATTAGGAGCAATTCTCACTGGAAAAGTGATTTTTAATCTAATGATAGATATGTTTGTGAAAAGGCCATTTAAAAAAATGGTTTTATATGCAGACTCAAAGAGTAAAGTATCTCCAACTGAAAAGAGAAACTTGAACAAGTGTCATATCACAGTTTAAAAATTAACTGAAATCCTTCTACTGTGTTCTAAACAGAGGCAAATCTTGTAGGAAAAATGAGTAATACAGAATACTTTAACTTTCCCTGTTTTTCACTGTACCTAGGAGTCCATATTTTATCTGCAGACCATGAGACCACAATCCCTCATGCTGCTGGAGAAGAGCGATGGCATGAGCTCCAAGAACACCTGGCAGGTGAGTCTCCCCTTCCAACGAGTATTGTCTCAGCTTATCATCAACCTTTTTCTCCAGAAGTGCTACAGAAAGAGGAGAAATGATTATGCAGCAATAGAACTCGAAGTTACTTCAGCTAGCTAAAGGAATACTACAGTGGGAAAACCAAAAGGGCATTCTGTCTCTCCACCCTTATGCACTCCCTGTGTAGGGAACAGATTAAAAGACAAAGAGCTGGATGTTCAGTGTCTTTCTCCATCTCCACAGACAGCCTGCAGACCACACTTCTCACAACCTGCTTCAAGCTTATTGAAATCCATGCAGCAGAAGCTGCTTCTCAAAGAAAATAAATTCAGACAGACAGATCTTTTAATTAACTAAGCCCTAATGTGTGAACATGTGGATGTTCAACTCTACATAAAGTCAGATTAAGCCTGTGGCTTTGCAGCAGCACAGCTGGTGCAGCCAAGTTCTCAGGTGCTAAGAGTTTGAAATCAGACCAGAACTGGCTTGGATACAGTCACTGGCAATCCATGTGAAAGCTAAGGATGAAAACTTCACCAAAAGATCATCTCCCAAAAAACAAACTGCCTTCTGCATTTCTTAATTCTGTTAGTTAGCTCTGTTTGAAAGTACTAAGTAACCCTATGATATTTCAGTCAATAATGAGAGCTTTAGACATAAATTACTGGTTTATTTCACCATATTATTTTAATTTTAATGTATTGATGTTATACAAATATTAAGGGTCTCTTTCTGATACTTTCTCTTCTATTTTCCTGTTAGCTTATTTATGAGAGAAAAAGTCTTCAAGAATTTTAGAAAGCAGGTCTTAAGAGACATTCAGCTACAAATATGTGTCTCTGCATTGTTTTGTACTAACAAAAGTGAAAAACAGCTGTTATTTTTTGACATGTTTTTATCAAATAATTCCTTTTATCTTATTTCCTCTACCCTTTCCAACAGTAATTCTAAACAGACTTATTTTAATTTTTTTTTATTCTGAAATATATATATTTGTATTAATTTATGCAGGATAGTAATTTTAAAAAGCAGTCTTTATGGACTTGAAAGGAATTTTAGGAATAAGTGTCCAAAAACAGGCAACCCTAACAAATAACGGCTCCAGAATTTGCATTTATATGGCAAATACTTACTGTCCTCTAACCTGAAAGAAATGCAGCTTCCTTCAACAAATTTTTCAGAGATACTGAAAAAGCTATCTTCTTGCCAAGCTGTTTAGTGATGTTTCCTGACAAAATGATAGGACTGCTTTGCTTTATCAGCTTTACCTCCAGCTGGGTCATGTATCTCTGCTCTCCACTCAGCATCTGCAAATCTGCCATTCCCTAGAACAAACAAAACAAAAAGCAAACCCAAAGCCACTGAACATAAGTGAAGTTTTAAGAAAGCAATAGTATAGACTTGGGTGTTTCAGAAATGAGATGAGAGGAGGAAGAAAAGACATGTTTTTCTATACATCTAACAATAAACCTTCCACACCCCACAATGACTAAAACTTGCCATTGATAAATAATGGGGAGGAAGAATGGATTTGTTTTTCCAGTTACACAGAGGTCACAGTGGTGCAAGATGCTACTTCCTTCAGCTTCTGCTGGTTTTAGGACTGAAATCACTGTGAATGTTACAATACCAGGCCAGAAATTAATAGGGTGTTACTGAAAATATTGTCAGTCTCACAGAGATTTAGGTTGAAATTTAGCCCTATCTCAAAAATATGTAGTAAGGAGAACTGGTAGTTTCTCTGAGGGATTGCTCACAAAACTGTTTTTCAATATGTGTATTTTCCCCGCCTTTCTTCTCTGTGCTTTTATGTAAGTATTCATGCTAGAAGGAGACCTCATGAAATGCAAACATACCTTAATGTAATACACATCTTGGTCATCCACTATCAGCTCCAGGTGTCCAATTCGGGAAGTTTTAGAAAACTCAATCCTCCCTTGGAGAAAAAGAAAACACTTTACTTTTTCTTTACTGTTCAGTGATGCTTCATAAGACTGTACTTGAACTGATAGCTGTTCTTGTTATATACAATAGATACATAGAGATTAAAAACATAAATATCAGCTCAAAGGAAAAAAGTTAGGATCAGAATTTGCAAAGGCATTTTGCAAAGTGTCTTCAGAATAAACCAGTAATTTTAAAAAAATATTCTGAGGATAATAATTGGTAAGAGGCAATGAAGCTTTCTCCAACAAAAACAGCTTAGTTCTGAAATTGATTTATGCACTTCCTTTAGGCCTGTGCTAAAACTAAGCTGTGTTGTGCTGTGGAGACATTTCAGGAGCTCAGAACACTGTGCACACAAAGCTTTGCCCAGTGTTGGTAAAGCTCTCCTGCAATCCATTTGGAAATAACTGGGATAAAAAAAAATTGAGTGGAAAATTCTAAATACATGATATGGTAGAATACATCAACACAAAACATCACTTGACCAGCACGCCAAAGAAGCTGAAATATGTTGTCTATATGATCACCATTAATTTATCAGTTTATATTTCCTCAATGAGTTTGTAGATTCTGAATTCTATGTTACACTGTGATTAAAGTGTATAATGCATGACAATATCATAGGCAGTACTTCACTGATTTAGCAACAAATAACTTCATCTCACAACTAACAGAACACAGCAAATTGAAACAGTAAGGTAAGATCAGCATATGTAAAAGATGTCAGAATAATCCACCACATTCTTCAGCCTTCAGTTCATCAATCCTGGTAACAGCTTTCTTCTCCAACATGACTTTACGAACCAGGTACTGAACCTCTGACTGTGCAAAATATAGTCTTAATCAAGATGCAAACCCCATTGGGAACGGGTGCTACCTAAAGCAGTAAACTGAACAGTTATCACATAGTAGCTTCAGCATTAGATTAGTGAGTGAAATATGCTGATATTTCTCAGTTAATTGTAATGAAGTTCTCCTAACTGATATTAGCTGATAATCAGGCTCTTAGTTGAAAAACCTACCATCAATCTCAATTTTTTTCTTAGGTTGTATAAACTGGATTCTGAATTTCTTCTGTGGGACACTAAAACTTAGGTCAACACCAACATCTCTTTTCAAGTCTGAATTTGGAGTCCCAAGGAAGAAGTGAAAGACAGCTTCACTAGGGATCCATGAATTCTCCTGAAAGAAAAAAAGGATAATCACATTATTCATTGGCACACCATTTACAAAACAATCTCTCACACGGAGACAACAGATTGTGTGTGCTGTTTTGGAGATAAAAAGAGTATATACCTCCTATCAGCATCAGTAATTTGTGTCCAACATATCTTCCCATATATTGGGAATGGAATGAATAATAACACAAAGCTTGGAATGCAGAGGGTTGAATGTGCAGTACTGAGATCCAGCAGAACAGCAAACTGCAGCTAAAGGCAGAGTCCAGCATGCCAATGGTACCTGAGCTATGTGGTTATAGGCAGCCTCCACCACGTACTGCTGCAGGCCTCTGTCTTGCTTAGTTAATGTCACAGCCACTCTCAAAGGTCCACTGAGGGGGAAAACCAAACCACTGGCTGGGTCAGGATAGGACATTTCAGAACACAGCTGCCAGCCAATAATCTCAGATACTAGTGGAAGACAACAGTTGAACATTCAATTAGAACAGCAAACAAAGAAAACACGAAATTAAACGTTACACTGTAGACCTTTTAGAAATAATATGTGAAAAAAGAAACTATAGTGAATAAAACAATCTGTTATGGATATTTCAGAATGCCTTTCTAAGACAAACATAATAGCTGCACCTACCTTCCTCCCTAGTGCAAGCTCTGGTCTCTGTGTGGTCTTGGAAGACATCTATATCTTCTGTCTCATCCACCATTCTGAAGTAGAGTTTAGAGCTACAACCAAGAATTTTGAACAATAACTTAAAACCAATTTTGCTAAAGTTACAGCAATATTTTAAACAAAATTGTCAGTTATATTCAAGAAAGTTACCAGTTACTGTTTTTGAAGATGTCCATGATTAATCTTACCTGAAATTAATTATCTCCATAGATTCTTCTGGAGTGTTCAAGAAAACTTTGAGCTCTTTCCCTTTCTTCACCTGGATCCCCCCATCAAGACTAGTAGATGTTCTCATTCCTGTTAACCACTTTAGGCCAGCTTGTCCCAGAGTCCCCACAATTCCCATTTGGACAGAAAGCTGAACAAATGCACTGTTGAAAGATTCATGTACATGAAATGCAGTTTCTTTTTAAAGCACTTAATTTAAACCTCTTCAATAAATACACAGCATTTGATGCTGTAACACAGTATATTCTGTGATTAAAATAATGAACTATTTTGTTTCAGGAAATAACTGAAAAGATTGCATGCACACCAACACACACTTTAAACATGAATTATAGTTTTACTGTGTCTCATAAGGAGGGATTTGAATGCAGTTTTCAGCATGAAATATTAAGGAAGGAAAAACAATTAGAACTGAGAATCACAGGGCAAGGTTCTCTCTGTCTGTACAGCACTTAGTAAAGTTTAGTAACCTATTCAGTATGTATAAAAGCTAAAATAGACAGGTAAGGAAAACCAGGGTTAAATCCTCCACTGGTTTGTGCATCCATAACCTGTAACAGCATTATTTGATCCCAAGAAAAATACATTTGTCACATGTAGAACATTCCAAAAAATCATTTCCATGCAACAGGAGTTGCAATTCAGGAGTTTGATCTAGAGACAGAGAGGAATAGTCAGCTTAAACCAGTACTGGAATAACACAGTGAGAGTTCAAAATCAGACAGGCAGGACTGGAAAGCACTGCTGCCCTTACACCATGGCAACCATTCAGCAACAGAAAGATGATTACTGCTTCTGTTCTTCAGGAATCTCCTAATTAATTAATAGGTACAAAACTTTCACATCAGAAATTGCTACTTTACATCAGGGACATGTGAAAAGGGCACATTTGCAGCATTTAATACCTCGGCTTGATATATCCATTTAGAAAGAAATTGGACTGTTGTTTGAAATCGGCATTCCCTTTGATTTTTATGTTGATTGCTGCTGAGGCATTGACTGCCAGTTGAACAGGAAAGCCTGAAATTGCTGGAAACTGCAGCTCTTCAGTGGCCAAGCTCATCCTTTTATTAAACTGGACCTCCTGCCCCTGTGTTGAACAAAACCCAAACAAACCCCAGAATATTATTTTGCATAATAGAGTTAGCACTCAATAAATTTGTCAGATATAACTTTTGACTGCATCTGTCTATTGTAAAAGTGTTTTTACCTGAGCTGATCTGGGACATAAAGAAGAAAGCAGCCCAAAGCCTGCCTATGGCCATGGCATGAGTCAGACACCAGTCCTATTCTAGTTAAAAAAAGAATTTGCATTTAAGCATGGATGGATTTGAATGAGAGAAGTAAGAACCATTAGACAGCAGAACAAATCTTGGCCTAATGTACTGAATGCTGTTTAAACCAAATATACACTGGTGTCATTTAGAGTTCAATTTAGAAAAATAACAAGCAACATTTTGTATCTTTAACATATCAGTCAGAAGGCAGTTTCTCAAGATATTTACTTTCAAATAGAAAAAAGGTTCCTTTTACCTTCAGAAGTTTGACAGCCAACTCAGCCAGATTTAAGGAATAATGCTTCATTTGTTTTCTTAAATCTTCACAATCTAAGAAGCTAAGTTCATTTCCAAAGATTTTCATGCTTAGCTCACATTTCAACGCCTCCTTTCTTACTGTTCTCTCAGTGAACTGACATGATAAAAAAAAGAAATCAAAAGGAAGGGTGTTATAATTTCCTTTCAAACTCACAATTAACAATTCCTCAATGCAGGCTATGCTATTAGTAAAGAAACATTATGCTGCCTTTTACAAGTACTTTGGAGACCACTTAAGACCCGGGATTAGCAGCTGTTCTTTCCAGCAACACTTCAGCTCCATAGCACACAATCTGGCTGCCACTATGAACACTGGTCATGTCCAGTCCTAAGAGGACAGCCAAAGGAGAAGTATTACGATACATACCCATAAACAGATGAACTTTTGAAAAATACAATCTCAAAACATTAGGGATGCCTTGATTGCTAAATAAACTGCTAGGAAGTAAAAATTTTACATTTTCTGTCCTTACAATTCTACGATACCACAGCAACACAATATCATGAGCTTACTCTCTAAGAAGAAACCCTAAGAAGATGAGTCCAAGAAGAGAGATCATCTAAGACAAACTAAATGAATCACAGTTCCTGATTTTTCTAGCTAATACATCAACAACTGAAGTCCATTCTCAGAGCTTCTCTGTTGCCTACATAAAACATAGCTTTCTCCAAAAATGAGTAAATTCACAAAGCATCAATGTAACATCTGACATCAAACTGGGAAGTCAGATTGCAAACAACAGGACTCAGGAACTCAACATCAAGCAGCTGTTTACAGTGCCACAGCAGTCAATCGACAAAAGGACATCAGCATAAAGGGAGCAGAGCTCAAAATAATGAGAGGAAGCCCAAAACACAGGCAACATAATCCCATGGCTCAGTGTCATTGTTTTGAGACAATAAAACAATCTGAAAAAAACCTAAAGATCTGGCTCTTTGCTGCTCCATATTTTCTGCAGCTGTTCTCTGCAAGTGAGCAGAACAAGTCACACATGCTTTATGCAAAGGAGTCACAGTAATCCAGAGAACTTGTCCAATGTGAGATGGGGTCCTGTGTTTGACTGGAAAATGTCATTAATTTTTCCAAGATCTACAGATTCAGTTACCTTTTTGACTAACTCATTCATCTTACTGTATTTTCTACCAAGACAGTTTTGGTTTTTTTTTCTCAGCTTTGGCTTGCCAGACTTGCTCACAAGATGATCAGTGGGGCTATACTGCTTCAAAGTCGGGTTCCTCTGCTTGACTTTCTCTGTTGTCTCCACTGGAGTTTCTGACTTGTGGTTTCTTTCATTAGTGTTTCCAAAAAAATAGTCACTGAAAGTAGAAGATTTCGGCCCAAACCCCTTCTCTATGAGAGTTTCAGCATTCTCCAATCGTACACCAACCTAGTGAAAAGCACGCAGCAGTGAAAAGCCTAACAGTGACATATACAGGCCACAGCCAGTTCTAAAGCAGAAAATCAAATATACAACCAGATATAACCAACACAAAAGATTTGCCAAGCAAGATCACAGTCTACAAAGTTTAGCATTCTACCTCCTTCAGCTTTCAATATTGGATATTCCACTATTAAATCTTCCCAAAAAATTAGATATGTAAAGCTCAGTCCAAAATAAAAATCCCTTTTCCTTCAGGTATTGAGGTCCATTTACACCATAATGGGCCAAAAGAGGATACTGCTATTTTGGCATGTTAAAAACTGTATTTTGGCTGAAAAACACTAATGCATCCTTTCAGGCTCTGAAATAAGATTCTGTTTGGAAGTTTACTTAAAACAGAATTACTAACACACATAAATCCAGGGTATGTGCATTGAAAAATTTTTGTTCCCTTGCAAGCTTAAACTTGAGATCTGAAGGCTACATTAAATTCTTTCTTTCATGTTGTTACCTGGCAAAGCAGGTAAAGATGATGAGGTCACAGGCAGGTCACTGAAATGTGCCAAGCACTGGAAGGTCAATGGCACTAGAACAGTTCAGCTAAGTACAAATGAATCTATATCTGAATTAAAGCAATGGTGTACCCAAGTCAAACCATTTTCCACTGTACATCAAGAAAAGGAATCTTACCATCCTAAACAGGAGCAGTGTCTCAGGAAGCACTGACTTTAATGTTTCATTTGAATCCACAAGAGCTGAATTTAAGTCACTTTCCTGGTGCATGGCAGTAGCAGAGTAATAGTGCTTTTATTTTGACTAAGCCCATTATACAAAGGACTCACCAGTCTGAGGCAAACGTGCTACAGCAGTGAAAAGCACATTTTGCTAAAGGAACTACAACAGGAAAGCAGAAAATGCTTTGGACTTCAATGTTCCAAGTGTCATTTGAGAAGGGGGATAAAAAACTCCCACAATTAAACAATCCATAAACTTGCCTCCAGGAGATTTATAGCCTGTCCCATGAAGTGAGCAGTCAAATTTGTCATGACTGATCGTGGTAGAAAAGATGCAGGAGAAAAGACCACTGATGCTTCCATATTAGCACCTGCACCAGCTGCAATGGAAAACAGATGTCTGTCAGCTGGAGATCAGCTGTTCTCATATATTTAACAAAATTCATAATTCTTCAGAAAACTGTTACTACACTTAATAAGAAGATGGTGAATGAAACATTTTCAACAGGTGAAAATATTTAACTTTTTAATACAGCAAAGGCATTACTGTAAGTAACTTCCAGTTATTGGAATTCTGTATTTACTGGATATTACTGGGTATTATCTCACTAACATCAAAAGGAAAGCATTTATAATATATCTAATATATATGAATGCACTGGAGGAAATGGAGAGAAAATCCAAATGTAACTCTGAAAAACATCATCTAGCATTTTCACTGAAAACAAATGAACAGATAATAAAACAGAAAGGAACTAGTTTGACTCTTTTCTTATACCAAGAACAGCACATGGATCAGGAGAAGAAAAAACATCCTAGTCCTCTGTTGCTGCAAAGGAAGTTAACTAAGGAAGGAATTAAAAGTTCACAAAAATAATCTTAAGTGTTCATTGGTTCTTAGCCTCCTCTCTCACAAGATGCAAAGGTGTATGGTATCTGGTTTGCTGGAAATACATTCCATATGCTCCAGTTAAGGTCAAAGCAAAATCAAAGCTTACATTTGCATATTTGGATAGTATTAAATCATAAAAATCAAAGTTCTCTGGAACAATAACTAAAGGGTCAGAAAAGCCATGTGGGATGTTAATAATCCACATGCTACAAATTATTAAGTTCTAAAACTCCACATACCTGAGTGAAACGTGACATCAGAGTACGAGGAGTATTTCCATATCTCCCAGTCAAAATCTTTGCTAAGGATTTCATCAGGAATAGAATCTCGAAGGTGCTCCTTCAATGGGTCATCTGTCTCCAGGAGCTGAGTGAGATGACTCCAAACAAAGGAGCCCACTAGAATTCAACAAAGAAAAGCATGTGAAAATCAGAGAAAAATTACAAGGGTCTTAAAAACAGACACAGGAAATATTTTTTATACCACCATTAATTCTAAGCCATTCCCCTGACCACAACAGAATCCATTCATTTTCAGCATGATTAAAATCAGTCTGATGCACCTACTGCATCAACACTTCAAATAAAAAAAGGCACATACGATCAAACAATTGTGATTCAGAATTAGTATTTCTGTATGACACTGTGGAGTCCCAGTTTGGCTGTGTATGTGATGTGTGATGGAGGGCAAGTATTTCCCATATGTGCTGGAGTCTGGTTCCTAAATAGAGGCTTTTTTGTCTCCTGAAGATAAAAGATATTAGGCTCCAGTGCTATTTCAATGCACAGACACTGAATACTGATGTAATTGCATTTTTCACAACACATCTTTTCAAATTTTGTTTTTTGAATTGGAACCAAAAGCTAACATGTGCTCTATGCCTTCAAAAGCACTTGTTATTAAAAAGTTTATTATATAAATTATTTAGCAGTCATGTCAACAAAAGAGAAAGGAAAGAAATTAAGAATATTCATGAGCACTGCATTAAATAGTTTGAAACATACAACATTTTGGATGGACTTGTAAAGCTCCTTCATAAATCAGACAAATTAAATTTTCTGCATGGAGTCCCCAGGAGGAATTACTGAGGGTACACCTTGACAGGATTTTGGAGGTGGATGCAATTTCTCTGTCTGAACTCTGAACAGAGAGGAATGAGTGCTCTCCAAACCACAAGCCACATCAGCAGGTGAACACAATGCTGAGCCTGAACTCACAGTCACTGCAGGAGACACTGGTCCGGACATAACATCCTGGGAAATGGATCCCAGCTCCAAGGCAGAGCTGGCCAGGATCCAGACACAGACAGAGCCTGCTTTCATCTGCCTGCAAACAATCTTACAGATACCCTTCTCATGTTTGGTTCTTCTTGACAGATGAAAATGCAAGGGATTAGTCTAGAGGTACCCTTCACCAAACATGATGAAACCCTTTTAGAAAATCATAACATTTTTTTCTGCCACTTGCTTCTTTCTCAACCTAACAAAATGCAATTTGCAGTCATGAATTTGTATTTCTAATGCACTGAACATCCATACATCCTTCTCAGGAGCCTTCAGTGAATGAAATGTTGCCAGTAGAAGGAACTAATTTTATGAAAAGTCAGTCCTTACTATTGCTAAACTAACAGTATCACAATTTCAATACAAAATGTCACAATCATACAAACAATTATTTAGAAACAATCTACAAAGCATTGAGATTAAATAAAAATTGACATAGATTGGTACCATTACACCTGCAAAGTAAATGTCACATTGAAGTATCAATTAGGAACATGTAAGACTTCAGTAAATGCTTGGCTGACCTTGGCTGGATGTTTCTTTCAGCAAAGTCTTTTGTACTTGTTTAAACAACTCTTCGTGTGGACATTTCATTGCTATATAATAAGCAGCAATTCTTATTTCGACATCTTCACTGGTTGCTTGATACAGCTGAACTAATATAGCATTCTAAGAGAAAAACACAAAAAGATAAAGACAATTACGATTCACTCCCCTGGAACACCTCATGCACTTTCAGGTCCTGGCGGGTTTTTTGTTCTCAAAGAGCTATTGCTACATTTATACCTTAAATAGCCTTATACCTGAAAAAGCCACTTTGTGTAACACGGATACAAATGTATGTACATATTATCTATACTACCTTATCCACAAATTTCCTGAACAAATTGTCATTATGACCTTGAATCCTATACAGACAAATCTATACAGGACTCTGCAACACAGAGCCTCCCCTGCCAGCACAACTGTTAAGGACGATTTTATTCCACCACATGGGAGACGTATCTGTTGTATCTCTCATGTGCTGCAGCGACTACACAGACAACAATGGCCATGGTTTTGTTCACAGGCTATTAAGATCATTACTTTTGGTCTCAATCAAAGAGCAGGCCAGCAACAAATTTATTGTGTTCAGTATTTCCCCAGTATCAACCAAGATAACTTCTTTTGTGAACTGCCAGGAATTAAGAAACCAGTGACTGATACTACTAACATTTTTATTAGCATTTAACAGCCCCAGTCCACTCAGTTCAGCAGTTCGTTTGCTAGACAATGATGGGGTATATGACAACATACAGACTTGATATTTTGAACATATCTAATGAGCAACACCAAGCTTCATAACTACAGAACAAGCAAATCGCACCAATCCATGCTGAAATTAAATTTTAAAAAGCCACAGAAAGGTGCTTCTCCAAGTGCAAGTCCATGTGGAGCTTCTTGTTCTTCTGAAGCAGGACTGTCCACTTTGCCCAGGCCAGAATCCTGACTTTGGCATTATTCTAAGTATCAAGGTATTAGAGATACACAAGTCTTGAACTTTCTTCCATGAAACCACTTAACAAAACATTCTAGCTATGGCAGTGTATTGCAAATCACAACAAGCTTCTCACATTAATACTTCATGTTTCAGAGAATGAAACAGTAAAACAGACTATGGAAAAAATCAAATCCTGTGTGTTCTCAGCCATAACCCTTGCAGACAGAAGGCACCCAACTGCAGTGCCTAATTAAAAAGTCCCAAACACTGGATGTGTTACCTCAGCAGCAGCAAACCTCATTATAGGTTTGTTCATCTGGGTGGTTCTACCCTCTCCTCCAACAGCAGAGGGGGTCTGCTGGAACATGTCTACACTTGTTCCTTATCCATTTGTGTGTTTTGTAACTATTCCAACAAGTCCCAAATGTGTGGCAGTAAATCACTCACCCTGAGCGAGCAGGGAATGCGCCGGAAGGCCTGGATGGCAGCGAGGCGGATTTCCATGGGATTGCTCCTGAGGGCAGCGCACGAGCTCAGAGCAGGAGCCAGCGCAGCCGCTGCCAGCCCCGCATTCCCGATGGCTTTCAACACCAGCTGCATCTGGAAATGCAAAGCAAGGTAGAACAGAGAGCTCTCCAAGCGCTGGCAGCTGTACATTGAATTTCATGGCACTAGCATTTTCTGTGCAAAAATCTGTTTTAAATGATTACTGGTGATTTGGGGAGTTTATTGCAGCCCCTATTCTATCACCTGTACCCTGGTTTTGCTAGGAGGACAAGACAAATATGGACCACAGTTCTATTCTAACACCATGTGGCACTTGTAAGTAGAACCTGCCTTAGACCTGGGGGAGTACAAAATGATTTTTTAAAAGACTACATTTCAACAGAAAAGCAAAAGACAAATTTTACGTACCGGAAAGGTTTTTGGAGTACTTTGATATTTTGTCCCTTTTGATCACAGATATTTTGACATTTTAGTGATTCAACATAGAGTTCTGGACAAAATAATTAAATTAAAAAAATAATTTGTCAACAGATATGTGTTCTTCATATTGCTCAATGGTATGAGGTTCGCTTCATCAGGAAATCCAAGGCTTTTCTTTATTATTATTTAGAACTCCCATACTGATAGGTTCTGCTTGTTGGATTATAAAATTTTATCAGCTCATTCTAGCAAGGAATATTCATTTACCAAGTTTGTATTCATGGCTGTCTGGAAAGCTAATGAATATCATTTTCATCAAACAAGTTCTAGATGATAAAGGGAACAGAAAAGTAAAGCCCTGTATCATGTGTCTCTGTACAACCAATACCTTACTGAGATGTTCTGGATTTTGCACGGTACAGTTTCCTCCCAAAAATTTCCCAAGAGTCCTCATCACACTCTGCACAGCAGGTACAACGCCACAGGAGCTGTGAGCTGAACAAAACCTATGTACAAGAGCAGTTACTCCCAAGAAGCAGCTCTGGCTTGCTCTAGGTGACCTCAGCAAAGGCTGTAAACAACCACAAAAAGAACGAGATGTTTCAGAAAAGTAATGAGAATGACTATTGCGACACACCACAGATTATAAATGTATGAAAATATTTACATACTCAAATTCAACCTCAACAAAATTACATGGCCAGAGCTTTGTAAAAATCTGTGAAAAAGACTGTTACTGTAAAACACAAAAATTATGAACCACCTAGATTCATTACAAATTAAAAAAAAAACAACATCCACTCACAGCAAGAGATTCAATCATGCCCGAGGTGGGATTAGGAATGAATGCAAATGACCAGAAGAAATAATCTACTTTGTCTTCCTCAACTTCTCCAGAAGCTACAAGGTCTTTCATTAGGACAACACATGCCTCTGTGGCACAAGATGGGAGAGCATCTATTAAAGGTTGCCTGTAACACAAGAAAAAAGTCCAAAAACCCCTAAATGACCAAAATACTTAGGAATCACATAACAAGTACATTGAGACTGGGTTTCTTTCAAAGTAAATAAATGTAGAGTGGCTTAGCAAATTCCACATTCCACAGAAATCAATATTACCTCCTGGTATAGTGGCCTTATAGAAATATGTTTCAGACAGGATGTGATGGAAGTGCATTGGTGTTTCAATAGTATCTAACCAGATTTTCAAGAAAATATTCAATTGCTTTCTCTGAGAATTAAACCACATCATATCCCAGGTTTGACTTCTAAAGACTGAGGTACCTTAAAGCATTGACTTTTTATTAAGGTGGTTTTTACCTTCCGTTTCACCTGTAACACCAGTAACAAATTAAAATATTAAAACTGAATTGACCAACTTTTACTTCCTGAGCTTTTTCAGACCTTATTTAAGGGAAAAGCTTACACCAGCATGACAGACAATACGTATTTCAGCTCTTAAGAGTTCCTCTGTAAATATTCTGTACCTGCCTCCTATACTGATGGAAGGACACTTTTGCATTAACTAGAAAGCAGTTAAACTAGATGGGGTAAAAGCATCAGAGTGGGATCTGCATGGGATTTTCTTTCACTCCTAAATTTAATAACCATGTCCTGAGTAAAATTAGTCTAAAGATAATATAAAAGAGGCAGAGTAGTTTAATTACTATCTAATACTGAAGAATATTAGCATGACTATTTCTCAAAGGATGAGAATAAACCTAACCCAAAACAAAATTTGCCCCTTTTGCATCAAGTACAGATATTGTTGTGAACATAAACCTTGGCATTAGATTAATTTCAAAGAGGCTGATGACATTTTGTACTGAAACCAAGTAAAAGAACGGTTTCATTATTTTCAATTTTATGAAGGGAGAAAAATTTACTGATTTTAATAATACTGGATTAGTATTCCTGATAGTCTCAAACCATTGGATCAGAACTATTCCTGACTGCAGAGGAGTCGGGTCTTGATCTTCAAAGCCACAGTTCTACAATTGACATAAACCTTCCTGAGACTGAGCTGCTACTGAAAGATGCAGCTCCACCACATCCATACTTCCAGCCTAACATCTTTCTCCTCTGCCCCATGACTACTAAGGGCATTGAAGGTACAGATCCAGGTTAAGCTTTTTCATAACAAATGGCAAAATAAGCTTAAAAGCAGCAGAACTGATTTCCATCCAAACCATGACTCAGGTTTCCCATTCACATTGCTTCGGAAACAGGAAATCTGGCTGTGGGAATAGGTAAGTCTATTTTGTACATAACATTCATTCAGCGAGAACAGAATGTCATCCTACTACAGAAACAAGATCTGCAATACAAATTATTTCTTTAAAATGCTCCAAATTTAAATCCAACATTTGGGCACAGATTTACAACATTTAAATACTTGCAAAACATTTTTTTTCCGTATATTTTTGAATGAAATTACTACAGGAGACTTACCAATTGTCTCTGCACTTAAATGATGATCTTTGCCATAGTGCTCTTAAGGCCTCAAGGGAAAGGTGTCGAAGCTCAAACACGAGAGTCATGAAAAGGTCTGCAGTCTGTAAGTGCACAACCACAAGTGTAATATTCCTGCTGTGCAGAAACCAGCTTCAGAGAGCAGAGCACAAGAGGTTATGCTGGCATTGCCATTGATTTACAATGTAACCTGAGACTGAACCCTCTTTCTTCCCTGTGTCCTTACATTCCTTCCTCATTTGCTTTTCTCTCCAGACTGCAAATGTATATGGAGAAGGGCTTTTGCTTTGGATGTCAGTCAGTCCTTCAGACAACAGTTCTCAGTGACCACCACACACACCACTGGCATACAAATGAATAATAAACCAAAAGGCAACAGTGTGGCTACAATCCAGAAGAGAAAGTCTTAATCTTCTCTAAGCTTGTATGGCAAGATCCTGATTTATGAGCAGAACTGCTGACAGCTTTGACACAAATGAAACAATGGTCAAACTAACTGTATATTAATCTTACGTTTATGTGAAAGATCATTTAACTGGGATTTGGGCAACACGTAGAAGTTTCACTTAAGAACCCTTGGGCTGTGAGAAATGATTCCACCTTACTGGGGAAAAGCCCAGGCAGAACTGCCCTTACCTGTGCAGACAGCACAGGACTAGCTGGAAACATAGAGGCAGAAGAGCTGCTCTCTCACTAAGAGGAATTGCTACATTATACAGCAGCTATTTTGCCTGGCGTTTTAAACGCTAAATAGCTCATGGATGTCTTCCTCTGAGATCTGATCCAAGGTTCAAGAAAGAAGATAGGGTCTCATTACTTGAAAAAATTAGCAGAATGTTCAATACAATATCCTGTATGTTCATGTTAACTGAACTTTATAATGTGGAAGTTTTAAACACGATCCACGTCAGACTCACTTCAGTGCTTTATTCACCTCAGACGTGAAAGGTTTAGACATAGGACTAAATTTATGGTTCCAAAGAAAACATTTTTCTTTACATAAAAATCATACAAAGTTTCACTAAGTCACATTTCCAAAGGTTTGGTGACAGACCTAATTTCACCTTCTGACCTTCCTTCCAGGAGCCACTCCCAAAAACAATGAAAACATGGAATAACCCGGTGCCAGCATTCAGTTTTAATTTAAGACTGCCAAGCCATTTTCAGTAACAAGAAGCTGTCTTTCATCAAGAAGCCTGAGTAATTTCTTACTGTTTTGTTTGATAGACTGAGGGAGTAATTTGTCAGATCCAATATAGATATAGTTTATGTTTTTATTCTTTTGGGATTTATATTATTCTTAGAAGTAATATATAATTTAATCAAATTAAAACCTGTTCTCATATGTGAAGCCCCACCTACATATTAATTCTGTTAACATTTATAATTCCATACCTAGAGTTCAGATAGATCCACGTGCATTCCCTTCTATTCCCTTCCATCCCCTCATTACCACTGAGATCTATTTTAAAAAGAAATTCCAAGCCTGGACACTGTGGAGCTAGTGAATAATAATAATAATAATTTTTTGAAAGCATTTTTAAAGCATGGGCCCTATGTGCATTTTTCCACAGGCAAATCTACTGGGGGGGGACAGGGGATCCTGACAGATCTCATCACATGGAGCTGCGTGTGCAGCTGCTGCTGAGCCCAGGTGGCGCATCAGCTGGAGCACAGGTCAAGATAAAACTGCCAGACTGATTTACTTTCAGGTGATACAATTTTAGACTGTAAACTGACTTCATTCTGCTTCACACCTGCTGACTAGACAAGCTCTCATCTAATAACTCCATGCAAAATTTTGCAGAGGATAATAATTTTTCTCTAATAATAAATCTTTAGAATGAACTGTCTGACCAGGTGGGCTGTTTTCATTTTTTAAGGCTGGCTGCACTGAAATTGAGCTGTCATTGCAAATTCCTCTCTTTGTAGTACCATAATAACAAACTACATTCAAATCTGACTCCTGCTCCCACCTCTGAAAGAAACATAAGAAAGCCTGGCTTTTATTCTACATAGAAGCTAGATTATCCTTCTACCTGCAGACCCGCCATATTTTAAAATAATAAACTAGGTAAAAGCAAGCAATTAGAATGCTCTATAAGGAAAAAAAACCTAAAAGCCAAAACCAAACAAAAATGAAAGATCATGCCCCAAGAGTAAACTTTTTTGGGTCAGACTGGGGTCCAGGAGCAAGGCAAAGCAAATCTGACATATTCTTGCATACACAGCCACATTCACCAGAGCTACTGACCAAGCACCAAAATCCAGCCAGTCACTGGAAACGCAGCCCCAGCAGAAGTGGTGTGACAAGCTTCTCTCCAGCCTGTCTCAAGAGAGGGTCCCTTCTCCCCATCCCTTTTTCCATTCTTTGTCAGCAGGCAGCTTGTTCACTTAATGGTCCATTAGCTAATCTACATCCACATTGAAATTCAATCTTGTCTCATAATAGCATTAAAAAATTAAACAACAACTTTGCTTCCTTGGAACTGACACCATCTCCACCTCCATTTTCTCATCCCTTCACTGTTTTCCCCAGAGTTGGAGATTTTCCCTTCCATTTAGTCTTGGTTTTTTGTCCTAAAAGAAATGCATAATCTCACCTCATTCAGAGTCAAACAATAAAGGGACAAACAAGCTCTACATGCATAACAGGGCAGCTGTCTCCCAAGCAACACTGTGGGCATTCCCATAACTTCTTTCTTGGCCCAAAGGACATTTCATTGGTTAAAATGAGGGATGATAAAGATTCTCTTTGAAATGTCTGGTCACACAGAAAGAACACCCTGAAACAGTGAATATGGTTGACAACCAATCAAACCCTGTGTGGGGACAGGCACATGATGAATAATTCACTTCTCTTTTAGGCAGTGGCACAGACAGCAGCCACTTGTGCTAATCTTAGTGATTGAAAAACCAAATTTCCCACACATGAAGCCAGTCAGCCTTTCTGGAGGCAGAAGTGACATCCCACTGTTACTGGGAAAAATCATCTCTCATTCTTTCAAAGACATTGAATTAAGCGTGTTCCGTAGAAGGTAGGACTTAGACATTTTCTCAGGTCTCCTGCAGTAATTTCTTTCTTCAACATTTTCCAGGCAGTATGTGACCCTCTAGTCTGTGCCTAAATGCTATTTCATACTGCTGTACAGTGATAATCACATGGAATTAAGCATTATCTTTCCCCAAGAGGAAGGTCTGCTCTTATTCTATATTAGCACCAACCATTATTTGCTCTCTTAGCCCTCCACAGCCCCAGCCTCCATAGCATGCAGCTAAAAGAGATGGCAGACCTGCTTAGAACTCAGAGACAAAAGCTTATCCCAAATATTGCAACACCCACAAAGGTCACCTGCTGCTTTCTCCTCAGCGCCATGCCCAGGCTTTAGTCAGGCTGGGATACCAGGTCAGCTATGACCTTATTCCCAACTCCTAACAGGTTGGGAGTAAGGTCTGGGGCTGGAATTTATCACAGCTGATTGCAGGTGATGGCTTCAGCAGCTGTGACTTATCTGCTCCACCCTGTGCCTTGCCCTGAAGTCTCACACACAAAACATGAACACCTACCTGTGCTCATGAATCACAGGGGACACTAAGAAAGGTGAACACACCCAGGACATCACTGCAGAGCTGCAATCCAGCACTGCACTTGTCTCCAGTCCCCATAAAGCCTCTCCTCCAACCCTCAGTATCTGTGTCCAGCCCAGGGGAATGACAGGAAGAGCTTCTGTTCTTTGACATGGGACTTAATCTAAACAAGGAAGGTGAGTGCCTTCCAGGCTGGGTCTGAAGCTTTCTGTTAACACCACTTGTAGCTATGTGCATTCACAGGAGAGATCTCAGCCTCTCTGCACAGGAAATAACCTTGCTCCAAAGTACAAACAATCTGACAAGAACCTCAGAGGACAAGGAATATGTCAGCGATGAGATGACTAAATTCATCAGTGGCAAATTCATGGAGACACCAATGCCCTGTTTAGTGTCTTTCCCATTAGACCATACTTGTTTTCTAGTAATATCCTGACCAAAAATTACTTAGGGAGTGTTTTCTTCTGTTTTCACATTTACATTTTTTCCCTTATTTTTCTCTGTAGGAGCTTCACTACTCGCAAGAACCACTCTATTTGAAGGATATGGGATATGAAATGTCCTCTGTTTGCCCTCAGCTGATCTCAGGTGAACAGTGATTAAGCACCATCATCTGTTGATCCTTCTGTATTGTACATAACAGGTGTTCTTTATAACCTAACAGGTGTTCTTGATAACCTCTGAATTTCAGAGATAGGGATCTTCATTTCAAACACAGAGACAATTACTGACTGATTCAGCTACTGCCAGTATCTACAAAAAATACAACACCCAAGTGAGCTAAGGAGACAGGAAGTCCCTCATCTAGAATGAAGGTCATCATAAAAAATATTTAAGCCACTGCCAGTTCCACATGACCAGAAGATTCCACCCTATCTTAGCAGCATTCACCAATGAAAATGGTCTAGGGGGCAGAAATTCCCAGTGTAGCCAGGCAGCAGCCCCAGAAAACATGATGGTTGTTAGAGTTCATCAGAAGCACAAGGAACCTGCCAGCCAAGACCAAGGGGCAAGGGCTTCATGTGCCAACTGCTTTGAGGGGATGAGGCAATATGAGGATGGCAGAGCTCCAATAAACATGGAGACAACAGCACTGCCAGGGTAGTATTACACACCAAAGCTGTAAAAGACGTGTTTTACAATAAAGTATCAAAACTGCCAGTGACAACCCAAACCAGATACTTTATATGCTTTTGGTTTTTTTTCACAGCAAAACAAAAATTTGGGACATTTCTTTCAGATTAATTTAGAATAAAGTTCAAAATTGCTTTTGCCTCATATTCAGAGGGCTACAGTATGTTTTAACTCCTCAGTGTGATTTATTGCTTATATAAGAAAATGACATTTCAAAGCATTTTCTCTAATTCCACATTTTAAAAAGTCTGAAACAATGGAAGGTTTCAGTATTTCAAAATTGCTGCTCTCCTGGTCACCTCTCATCTGTGCAGGAGAATTCTCAGCCCACAAAGAGCCTCCCAAGGAAGCAGAGGCTGTACAGCTTACCTCATAACTTGCACTGTGTGCTAAGCAAAGCTTCCACACCAGTTCAGTCACTTCTGCTCCAGTGACTTCCCTCTTAGTTACCTCCCTTTCATAGAGAATGTCAGTCACGTACAGATCCTCAGGGTCCCCTGGAATAAGAAACATAAAGGAAAAATCACATATCTGGTGATTGCTGGCCATTTGCTATCATTAACCCTATATGCAAGGGGAAACTTCCTCTCTGAGCCTTTATTTCTCCCTGTATGAATATTAATATGAGTGCAGTCAGCTTGAATTTAAAAACACAACAAAACAAAGACAAGTGTAACCCAAAAGATAGAGTGAGAGAAACAAGACAAAGATGAAAGAAAGCCCTATTTTTCACCCATCCATCTCTTAGTATGGCCCTGCTACTCTACACTTGTCACCTTTACCAGTGTCATTGAATCACTAGTCGCACACTTCAACCACCCAAAAAGTGAACAGGAGATCTGGGTGCAAAGAAAAATAAATGGCTTGGCTCTGAACCTCTTCCTGAGGAAAAATTCTATCATCTTATGTTTGTATAATTACAAACAAAGTGTTCTGGAAATTTGGGGGTTCTTTCTTCTTTAAAAAAAAACAATTATTTAGAAACAGACAAAAAATATCTTCCTCAATATTTAGAGTTCAACTTGGAAATCCTTCCTCAGGCAAGCCACCTGTTGACTTCAGTAAAATAATTTTCCTAAGGAGAAACATATAGAGCAAAGAAGGACCAAAATTAAAACAGTTCTCAGACACTTAAAATTATTCTCAGGACTTAAAATTATTTAGGCTCCATTTATATAAAAACTAGGAATTGTCCACAGACCTGGAAAAGCTGATGCTCTGCATGCAAGGGGACTAGGTATGTAAAGTAGATAAAGGGGAGCTAGCCATTACAGACCATCACTGTTAGAAACCTACCCAGTTTTGGAGATCCCCACAGTTCTGTTATGGCAGGCCCAAGACCCCAAAGAAGGGACAGCTCAGGCCAGCCTGCAAAAATACCCACTTTAAAGCAGTTTAATACATTAAAGGTGAAAATCATGGGTGCAAAGAGTTCTCACAGGCAAGACAAAGTCACAATATTTTTCTAGGAAATGAATTTACTTTACTTTAGCAGAAGCATAGTCACCTTGACTGTAGAGTGTCTCTGTTTCCACGTGCATGAGTTTGAGCACAGACCGGGTGTGTGTCTCTGCCCCGCTGCCCTGCTGAGGGAACAGCCTCACGCGGTCAGACTCTGTGCATTTCACCTCCTCCAGGACCCCATCCCTAATGCTCTGGACACATTCCAGCTGGGAGGACACAATCTGCTGCTCAGACTGAGAAAAACAGATACTTCAGGGAGATTCTTGATGACCTGTGTCAGCCTACCCAACCCTTCCTCTCCCAACTTCACAGAGGATTCCAGTTCTGGGATAGTGGGAAGTTTCTTGTCTACACCTCTGACAGTGCCCAGCCTGTGGAGGTTAATGCGCTCCTAATTTTATTTTAGTTTTTCTGGGAAAACCTGAATTCTGGGAAAATCACTGAAAAAACCTGCTATTAACTGTCAGCATCAAATGGTGTAAATTCATTTCAATTCACAAAGTCTCAAAGTTAATCAGATATTTTTGGTCAACAAAGTAGAAAAAAGCAAAAGTCTGGTAAATTATGAATAGCTACTACAATACAAGAAACAGGTGATATTCACCTAATAAAAAGAGCACAAGATACAAACATTGGCTGTATTTTCTGTCAATAGTGGAAAGTTCACATCTGGCATTTAGAAAAAAATCTATCTTTCCAAAATTTTCTACAAATAATAACTTTCTTTTTCTAATATATTTTTTCTTACATCTCTCAATTCCTCCCTTCCACAGACTATTTTCAGTTTACCTTTGTAAAGTATTTTAATGAGAGTTTAATCCAGGTGCCTAACAGCCTCTTGCATTTATACTGTAACATTCATCAACTACAATGCAAATTTGCATTGAAACAAATTCTGTGAATAACAGACATTACAGGGAAAACAATATTCACCATTTCTTTGCTAAGAACTCAAATTTGGGCAGACACTCTCTTCAAATGAGTCAAAAGCAAGAGTCAGTGTCATTCTCCAAAACTTACTGACACATAAGGAAGAACAACAGACTGCACAGAAGTCAAACCAGAAGAGCGATGGGAGCAGAGGTTTAAGTCCCTTGTCTTTACAAGAATGGGACCCTTTCGCTGATACCTGGTTGGGCAGATTCCCAGGACATCCACCTAGTAACAAACACACACTGCTGAGTCACACATGCACACATAAAATACAAGGAGATAGTGTAGCTTATTGCAATTAGATTTAATAATTACTTTTTTTGTAATAACAACAGAGATCTAAGTTCTCTGCTGCAGAAGACCAGTTTTGCCACAAAAGCCATGAAAAGGCAAATAATTTTAAAGACCTTGGTCAAGTTTACAGTAGCTAGGCTCTGTTGGTTTGTTTAACTTCACTGTGTTATTCTGAATCAGATAACTACAGACATATGCTTTTCCATTTAAAATGTTGTGGGCATGCAGGGAAGCATTAATTCAGAAGAGCATTACTAGGCAGAGTAACTTGGGTTGTATGGGTGTGCCAAGCCCTACTGCAGAACATCTCTTTAAGCACTGACACGCAGCAGTAGCCTGAGATAATTTTAGAACATTCACTTACAAGAAGCAATCAGATGACTGCCACTGTCTGCTGAACCAAGTGGCAAAACCCTTTATTTATTTTCAAGTGGAGTAGACTTAACATGTACAAGAGCTAGGAGTCACCTCAGAGCATGACTGACAGTCCTACCTCCTCAACAACAGCACCAGCAGAGAATCCTGGCGCTGTCTGCAGCACACTGAGAATGCCTCGCTTGATGTTCAGTGCCCAGGTCTGTTCACTCCTCACAGGACAGAGCTTCAGAACTTTCCCATCATGGAAAGAAAAATGAAGAGGATGCTGTTCTAGTATTTTCCTGTGATAAAAGAGTTTATCATTTCTTGCTTCAAAGAGTGCAAGTCAATTTATGACATTAGACTCAGATTTTCCTCAACAGAGCTGTTCTTCCACAATGCATCTGTCTCACTCTGTATCTCTATTCTTTACAGCAACCCTCTCTTCTTCATAAACTCAGCCTAACCCAAGGAGTCCTTAAAAAAACCCTGTGAAACCCTAAAAACAAATCTGCTCAAGATAATTACAGCATCCTCAACATAACTGCAACACTTAATAAAAGCAGTCCTGGCAAATTATTTATAAGTAAATGTACTTAATGGCAATGATTCTTGTTTAATTAAGAGAGAAAATCCATTTTATTATTTAGAGTGCTTTGGTAGGCATGTCTGAATTGCAAAGTAACTCCACCACGCCTCTTCAGCTGTGATGCACACAAGAACAATTGCTTCCCAATCAACCAGTATCTTCCTGCTCTGCTAGGTGTGAATACTCAGGCTCTACCCCTAACTTATTCCCCAATCTCTGCTGTTAGTACACTTCCTAAGGGCTTTTACTATCCCAGATTGAGAGTACAGTGTCTTCTACCTTTGCAAGGGATCACTTTTTAACATTGATTTTCACTCCTAATGTAACATACTTTAATTCCCTCTAAATGGGGAAAAACAAACAAGGAAGAATTTTATTGTAGCCCAATGGTCAGCTCCCATACAGGGAGCTAGACAGGTCATCTGCACATTAACTGGGGCACTAACTATTCATCTAGTCAATCAGTCACAAAGTAAGAGATAAACCTTTAATATACAACATCTGGATAAAGTCCTTCCAGAAGAGACTGGGCATATAAGATAAGGGTTTCTGAACTCCCAGGCAACTGAGCCTGTTTTTGCTACTATCTGTGGAAATTACATGCATGTTCAGAGGACAAGCTAGACTACTGTATATTCACAATAGGCTGAGGCAAATGCTAATAAGGCTCACTTGTCTGAATAATTATTCTGAATAGCCAAGCTTCACTGAATGCTTTCTTTGCTACCTCTCTTTTTTGGCTTCTCTGCAAAGAACAATACACAACTGCTCTTACTGCTATGAAAATCTTGCAAATAACTTGACAGAAGATATGCCTTGTACACTCATTTGAACTCTGATACCACTGCCCATAGAGAGAACACAAAGTTCTTCCTGATGAATACAAAAAGCAATGCATTTACCCCAAGCTTGCTCTTTTTGACCCTTTGAATTGAGTCAATTACCTCAGCTCTCAGTGTTGTTTAAAGGCTGAGAATCCAAGTGGCAGGACAAAGAGGAAGATTACAAGGCTGAGCTTAATCAGACAACAGAACTGCTTTTTTTCTTTGATGACACAAGAAGCATCAGCTCTCTGGGAAAATGCCAGACTTCCACAGTTTGAGGAGATTTTTTGTATAGCCATCTATACTAGAGACTATACCTTGGCAAGTCAATGAGAAACAGTGACATATGTTATGAATGAGCTACTAAACCCAAAAACAGAAAAGGAAGAAAATCTCATTTGACAAATAAATGAAAAATAAATGCCTTGGAAGAAAAAACCAAAACCTCACTTTTGCCTTATGAGAATCTTCTAAACCAAGAACTTCTGAAATGTACTGCAACACTCTAGAGTCTGTAGAAGTAACATCTGCAGCTCTGAGAGCTGTGATCCACATGTGCTGCTAGAGGCCTGGTGATTTGTACTCAAAATAATTGCAACTGTCGACTATCCAAATGGTTTTACATACAAAGGGATGAAAGTTACTCTGAAGAAAAACCTTTTCTATCAGCCATGTTTGGACCAAATGTCTGTCATTCTCTCATTTTTGCTTATGGTGCTCATATCTGGATCCTCATTTAAAAAAAAAAACCCAAACCAAAGCAAAACAAAGAAAACCCCTAAAACTAAGCAGAGCACGAAGCAGAGTGAGCAGTGTCCAGTCAAGCTGCTCCTAAGCCACATAGTTTCAGGCAGACCAATCAGAAGGTTTTCTACCTTAGACTGTCCATTTCCATCAGAGACTCCTCTCTGGATGCAAAACTTCTCTTAATCTGTACATCTTGCACCTAGGAACAAAGATTATAGGCAATATATTTCATTGTCAAGAGGAACTTGTGGATTTATCACATCAGGATATCCACACCAAACATCACAGACTATGAACAAAGGTTCAGTGTTGCAACAGAACTGCACTAGCCCTATCTTCAGGTGCCATATCTGAGGCAGTTTCCAGAAAGGTCTTCTGTAAAGAATTTTCATTCACTATTAAACCCATTTTATACAGCACTATTATATCCCTTTTACCATCAAATCACTAACCAGTTAATTTTTAACCACGTGCTAAGACAGGGATAACTGTGCTGTTCTTTGTTGGCCTTGTGTGTGTGTATTTAGTAGACACATGTCTACTAAAGCAAAACCAGAGAATGATCCCCTCTGTTAACCTGAAGAAGAACCCAGGCAGCTGAGAAGTTGATTTTCCTTGCTGCCCCTGTAGCTACACCTGGCCTACCACAGGGCTAACCCTAGGAGAAGCTCTGCAGTTTGAAACTGCCCTGCTGCTCTTGTCACTGAGAGAGAGATCTCCTGTTGTGATGAATGGAGTGGTACAAGACTGAATTGGACACTGGGCTAGGAATGGCACCAATACACCACATCATACAAGTTCCTCAAGTTCTCTTTAAAATGCCTGCTGTTTTAAAATTATTACTACAGATACAAAAGTGCTTTAAAGTTCCTTTCAAGGACTGGTTTTACCTCCAGCTCTGTACTTTATATTACAAAACCATGAAACTGTTGTGTCACTTAGAAAAGAAAACAATTATTGCTTGATCTGCCTTTCAAAACTGGCAAATACCTAATTTCAAGTTGTGGTGCATCAAAGAAATACTGACACTCCAATTATGAGATCCAGAATAATAACTCTGGCTTTTAATTACAAGAAAAACAAATGTTTGAAATGTAGCAATAATCCCAAAGAAAAATAAGATTCCACATCAGCTCATCTCAATCACTCAAACAATTATGACAATACTTACTTTCAAAACCATCTGGCAATTCCCCAATACTTCAATGATCACTGTGCTCTCCAGAGAGATGCCACTGCTTTTGTAACTATTTCCCTGCAGGAATGTGTTGGTGACTGCTGAATACCTGTAGCTGTATCTAGCTCTTTTGGGGAAGTATGATGCACTGCTTCCTAGGAAATAAACAAAAAAAAAGGGGGTTTTTTTTTAGCCTATTAAACTTCCCCTTCTCTCTGTTTTTCCTTCTATCTTTTAATCTTTCAGCCATAGAAATCAGGTAAGTAAAGGGATGGATATTCAGATTGCTCCCACTTGGACTTTCAATTGAAAGAATTGGGTTTCTGAAAACACCCTGCCTGCCAGCCATAGCTTCCTGTAGGGAGGGTGAAAAGACGTCTCCTCTCCCAAGCACATAACCTCACAATTTCCTTCAAGACAAGAATTTCCAAGGGCAGAGCAGAAATGTAATGCGTTTACAGCACGATGTTATTTCAGCACCTTTCAGAGAGCAGCAAAGCAGGACCTTCACCACAGCAGGACAAAACAGATCTGCTCTTCTTGCTCATGGCTGGGCTTAGTCCCACACTGGCTTAGTCCTTTGCTCAGCTCTAATGCTTAGGAGTTTTTCAGAGATCACAGAATGCAAACTTCAGGCAGGTGTGCACCTGGTAAATCTTGGTGGACCTTCTCTGCTACTTTCACGAATGCTGATCACTCAGAGATAAGTATCATTCTTCTCAGAACATAATATCCCTGTGCAGTTTTCAAATTCCTCTTTTCATATCTTGTTTTACTCACCTGCACATTCTGCAAAACAGGAAGCTCCATAACTTAACCTCTCTGGGGATCCTGCAATGACAGGTAACAGAACAGAGAAGTGCTGCAAATTTGTGTGCAGCTCAACACAGACCTGCTGCTTCTGAGCTTCAGTGAAATTACTGAAATCAAAGCATGGTCCTCAAAAGAAATAAATAGATCCATGAGAGTTTTTCTATCAAGTATACAGAGTGACACAATCTCACTATTTCTGTTGCTTTCCCCAGAATGCTGGGGGAAGATGCACTATTTAATGCATCCTCTCCAAGGACGGTGCTCTCCTACCTGCCCAGTACCACCCAAAGAGCTCAGCAAAGCAAACTGCTACGCTACACTAAAAATCCAGACAAAGCTGCTACAAGAATTACTACAAACCTACAAGCTGTAACATAATTCTCTGAAGTTTTGCCAGTGAGAACATTTCTTAGTAGAAGTATTCTGCATTGAGAGAGATCAATTTAGCAGAGGAAAAATTTCTTCTACTTGTTACCTGAAGTTCCAGTCACAACAGCACAGAGTAAAATGATGGCGAGCAACCCTGTGGCCATCGAAATCACCTCCTCAGACCAGAAGTTAACAAAAACACATCAGTTCTGCTCTCAAAGGCACCTCTGAGCAAGGCACTGAAAGAAAATTTCCTTCACAAAGCAGGAGCTCACTATTTCAACTCCCCTCTTCCTGCCAGAGGAGGGGCTCTGGCAGGGGCAGCCTGCAGAGGGGAGGGGGAGGTTGTGGTAAGGGGGAGAGACAGATACATCACCACTGATCCCATCCCCAACAGCATTTCAGCCTTTTTGCAAAGGAAGAGAAAAAGAAGTTGATCTATTAGAAATCCCACAAAACTGCAAGGAAAAAAAATTAGGTATATGGCATCATAATGGAGCAAATGCTCAGAACAATCCCAGGCAGTGAGTTTAAGCTAAATTAACAAATGTAAAAGCCACCCTAGCAATCACTCCTTGACAATCAACCAAAAAGCACATATGATGAAAGCCAAAGCTTTGGGAGTAAAGGGAAGGGGTTTCCATTGAGAGCAAGCAAGTTCATGGGAGGCAGCTCATCCCACCAAACAAATCCAAAACCTCAAATGGGTGAAATTGTGTGTGAGTAACACACAAACCCACTGAACCACCTTCCTTCTGGTACCGATCAGATTTGTAGAACACATCAGACCTTCCAGGCAGACCCCTCTTCCCACACTGCCCATGCACCCCTGAGCCATGGCCACAACTCAGCTGTGCCTGTGTGCCAGCACCTCCCAAGGGAAGTTGTGTGGACAGGCAAACATTTGTTTCCTCCTGCTGCAAACCCTCTGGGGTCTAGGCTGGGCTACTGCTCGCTGCAAACCAGAGTCACAAGCAGAAATTTCAATAATAATCCCAGTCACTGGTACTACTCTCCCCTGCTAGGTTTCTGCTCCTACAGCCTCTTTCCTGCACTTGCTTCCTCTATCATGTAACATTTGCTCATGAAATGCTTACAAATGTAAAAGGAAAAGCAACCTCAAGAGTGCTTGGCAAACATCAATGACTGAAGAAGGTGAGAGCAGTCTAAAGAGTTAATAAAATACTCCATGATGTAATCTGGGCCCCTCTGTGAAAATCCCTGACGTGCCAACTGCCAAAGTCAGAGTCAGTCTAGGTTTGAAACTCAATTAAAAACAAACAAACAAACAAACAAACAAAAAAAAACCCCTATATATTTCACACAGCAGCTCAAATTTCCTGGAACCAACCCAAAGCACTAACTGAAAAAGCCACCTTCTGCCTTCACAGTGATTTTTCAGAATATTCTTATTCTAAAGCTACTTCAGAGTTTTCTTTGTGGAAAATTACTTGCTGAGTTTGCCATTTTTACTCAGCTAAGCTACTCAGTCTAGTACTCATTCTAATTTTTCACTTAAGACTACAGCTCATCTGGGCATAGTATGTACTCCCTGTAAGCAGTCATCTAGCTCTTGGTGTACTATCAGTCAGCAATATGGACAGAAGCAGGAAAGTTAATAGCTGGGCAGGAACATAGAACCATGATGAATGTACCAGAAAATTGCTATATTGTGACAATTCTTTTCTTGAATCACTACTATTACCCAGTTTCCACACCAGTCTGACTTTTAACTATTTATATAATAAGATTTTCCAACATATTTCACATAGCTATTGAAAAAGAACCTTTAAAGCATAAAATTTGCATCAAAGTCAGTAGAACATCAACACTGAAAATAGCGAGAATTTCTGCTTTATCTTGACACTGGTTCCAGTGCAGAGAGCAACTGGGGCTTTCTAAAATAAACTAATTTACATTTTAATCTCAGGTTTTAGCTTTGTAGCTTCCCATTTCTTAGGGAAGAAACTATACTAGTAAAAAAAGAAGAAAAGTATCTTATGGGAGGACTATGAGAACAGTCAAGAACTTATAAATTTGAGCTTGCTTGAATCTTGACAATTTCATTGGCCCAAGAACAAAGAAATTTACAAACAAAACTCTAAGGATTTTTTTGATAAAAATATTTCAAACAGCTGTTTTCAGCAGAGCACAGATTTAGGGCAGTTTTTATTGAAACATCTAAATACGGAATTAAATGCCTGAATAGCAGCTAGGTCCTAAATGCACACCGAAGTCAAACCTTTAAGATAAAAGATCACATAAGTGTCCTGTGCATTTGACTCAGGTGACATCCCTCATGTAGTGATTGGCAAGTGCAGGATGGAGCCCAAGACTCAACATCTTGTAAGCATTTTTCTCCTACCTAACACCAGGTGAGCTTTTTCTAAAAAAAATCAAACCACCACCCCCAAAACAGGAAGAAAAAAACCTCCTGAAGAGAAATTTCCAGCACATTGCTGTCCTAGATAATCTTTAAAAATGGCAGAAAATCTGACACATGTGCTGCAAATACACTGGTTTAATGACACACAAAAGGCCCACACTGGCTGTAAGTCTCAGAAAAGTATTCATCCGTTTTAATCGATATGGTACTCAAGTTTGGAAAATTAATTTAATAAAAAGCACCATCTGTCACACAACAGGGTAAGCCTGTCCCTAGACACCAGAGAACTGTTCAACATTATTGCCAAGAAAGCCTGAGCTTTTACAAACTGGCAAAGTCCGCTTTGTATAGGCCCCACGTACAATATTAAATTAGTATTATCGTAACACTGACGTTAGCCGTAACAGCCGAAAGCAGGAGGGAAGTGCCCTTGGCCAGGGTCCCACACCCGCCTGTGTGCTCGCCGCACCTCCGCCTCCCTGCGCTCGCAGCCCTCCCATGACCGGGAGCTCTGTCTGGTTACGGCCCCGAACCGAGCCCGCGGAGTCCTCACAGCGCCGGGCACCGCCGGCAGCCCGCGCCCGGGGGCCCCTCACAGCGCCGGGCACGTCCCGGAGCCCCCCTCACAGCGCCGGGCACCGCCGGCAGCCCGCGGCCGGGGGCCCTCACAGCACCGAGCATATCCCGCAGCCCCCTTCACAGCGCCGGGCACCGCCGGCAGCCCGCGCCCGGGGGCCCCGCGCCGGCACCCCTCACAGCCGCGGGGGCCTTCAGCGCCGGGCAGGGGCCGGGGCCCCCACAGCGCCGAGCATATCCCGCAACCCCCTTCACAGCGCCGAGCATGTCCCGGAGCCCCCTTCATAGCACCGGGCACCGCCTGATCCCGCGGTCGAGGGGCCCTTGACAGCGCCGGGCACCGCCCGAGGCAGCAGCACGAACGCCCCCGACCTGTGGGGAAAACGCCGCGAAAGCGCTGCGAGGCACCAAGACTTTCCAGGGCGCTCTCCCAGCCGAAGTTAAGCGATGGAGGGGCCACCTGTCTGCCCCAGGGTTCTGGCAGCGGCCGCTCCCCGGCGGACCGTCCCCAAACTCGGCCTCCGAGCACCGAGGAGCCCGCGACACAGCCGGGGCGAGGACGGGCAGAGGGAAAGGGTCAGGGATGGCGGCGGGGAAACGGGGTGACGGGGCCGCACCTCCAGTCCGGTGTCCAGCTCCGGGCCTCTCGCACCAAGGACATTGAGCTGCTGCAGCGTGAGCAAGACGTGCAGTGGAGCTCCTCATCAACAATGAGCAACAGCTGAGGGAGCTGGGGGGCCTGAGAAAAGGTCTCAGGAGGGACTTTTCCCTCTCAGCTTGCAATCTCAGCATTGCAAGTGGAAGTTTTACCCAAAACTTTTAATTGAAAAAATATTTCTAGGGCCCGGGTTGCAGGAAAACAACACATTTTCAGTGTGGCTCTGTGTGGGACAGTTGGTCTGCATGGCAGATGGTGCCATTTATCAGAGACTTGGCCCAGGTGAGACTCTGAAAAATTTCTCCCTGTAATTAGGTTTCTTCTTTTAACATTTCAGCCATCCATGTGTTTGGAAACATTCCAAATATTATAATTTTCCCATTACAAGCACTAGATAGGAAAGACAAAGTTTTTATTTTAAATAGAGTCAGTTTTAAAAATAAACAGTAATTTCAACATAATCAAACACAGTGCTTTCACACAAAGCAAGTTATATCCTGCATTTGTTTGTCCAAGGTAGGTTTAACAAAGCAGGTTACTTTGGCACAGTCTGTAGATTATTCCATACACAAGAGAACAAACACACTTTGCATTTAAGGAAACACAACTACAGAAGGGGCAGCAGAAAGCCTTGCAGAATGCTGAATTGGAAGGAAGAGCTGCCAACATTGTGTGTGCTATTCAATCCATACAAGGAACTTAAAGAGAATCAATGAACTGTCCACATAAATCAAAACAAATTTTGTTTTGCATTCTGGTGCCATCACCTCAGATTTTCCAACCATCACTTTGAAGAGAAAAGGGGAGCTAAGGTAATAACAACTGGAAGACTTACCAAATGAATATATGGCAGGATTATCCAGACCAGACTGACAAGGTACTAAAAGAATTAAAAATCCTTCCTACCATCCAAGCAAATCCCAATTTTGGAAACACTGTGAGCTTCATTGCTTCTGTCTTGCTCTGACAATAAATTGACAAGAAGCACATTTGCTGTGACACCCAGTAAGGCACAAGACTTGCTCATGTCACCAGAACAGAAAATTCAATGCAGCATCACCCAAGCCCTTCAAGAACGCAGAGAGCACTCTGGTGGTACACCAGCAGACAAAAGCACTTGTTGGTACCACGTCATCAGCATGGAAAGCTACAAAACCACCAGCTTTTTATCTCCATCATCCTCTTGCCAGTGAGTAGCTCCTGATGTACATTCTTATGGCATGAGACCAGAAACCTTTCCCAAATACACAAGGAAGCTCTTAAATCACTTGCAGACAGGCTCACAAGCAGCATCAGTTTACAAAACCTAATTAAGACAAGGCCTAGAGATTGTACATGATCTACAAAATTACTGGATTTCAAATATAAAGTGTTGAAAGACTTTTGAAAAACTAATTTACACCAAATATATACAGAAGGCACATTTGGCAAGAACAGTAAATGCAGTATTTTTATTTGTATTTATTTTAGCTTTTTACTTTTACAGGTACTAATACAGTGTTACCAACACAGCCTTGTTTAAACACCTGTCTGCCTTTTCTGGACAGGTATCATTTAGGTTGGACATTAGGAAGAAGATTTTTCCAGAAAGGGTGATCAGATGTTGGAATGGGCTGCCCAGGGAGATGGTGGACTCACTGTCCTGGAGGTATTTCACAAAAGATTGGGTGTGGTATTCAGCACCACGGTTTGGTTATAAGGTGGCATTAGGGCACAGGTTGGATATAATGATCTCAAAGGCCTTTTCTAACCCAGTTGACTTTGTGATTTGGATTCTGTAATATGCATCAAAATGTTGTTTGATCCAGTTGCTTATGACACAGAAATTACTTCAACCTTCAGAGCCTCATTCCCAAATTTTTTGTGATTATCATCTTAAATAAGCATATCCAGCTTAAGTTTCTAAAAGCAGAACTCATCTTTCATTTCATTTAGAAAAATCAGAGAAACTCCTTAACACACATTTTACCTTCTTAATAAAGACACAATAATTAATGAGCAGATCAACAACTAAAAGCCTGGGTGTTTTATTTATGTGTTTCAGGTGGAATTTGAGCCTTAAGATAAGGCTGAGGTTTGTTTATGGTCAATCAGCTGACTTACATAAATGTACAAGGAAGTTTTCCAATGCTCTAACCAAGGCTCTCTGGGCATTTCCACTGGCATGAAGAAAACACTTCACACTTTCAATCAGCAGTAAGAAAGCCTCCAGCCTAACAAAAACCACTGAACAAATATCTTCTATATGAACATCTTTACTTCAGATTAGAAACATGACGAGACTTGAAACTGGCAAGAAAATTCAGACACTAGATTCATTCACTATCTTTGCACAATCACCTGAATTGTCCATTTGGAAAAGCTACCTCCAAGAAGGAAGAAGCCTTCAGGTTTGGTTGTCTTCAAACTCCAAAAGTTTTAAAATGAATTCTAGTGCTCATGAAAAGATGACAACACAGGATTTCTTTTTTCAAAGAGGAGCACCTGTCTCTGAGGCAACTCCCTGCAACTTCGTTAACAGTGCTGCTGCCAAAGCATGGCCCTAAATAGTTCTCCATACATCTCCTCTTGTTCTGTGCTGAGACTTTACAGTCTCAGTGCAAGCACAATGTGCATCATGCCTGAGACAAGATTAACTGAAGAATATCACCAACCTGTTCTGTATTAAGCAAAAAGGGAAATACTCCATTGCTCTCCATTGGTGCTGGACTGAGTGGCTCATACAGATTAGGTATGCTTTTCACAGACCTAAGTGAGACTCCTCTCAAGCAATTGTGTATTCAAACCATCTAGCAATAAACATTACTTTTTATTGGTTTCCAGTGACAGGATGCACAGAAAAATGGAAAGTCTCCATAAAGCTTCAGAGAGGGCTTGTACAGGTGCTAAACAACTCCATCATTCAATGTATAAACACTGGCTATAAACGTTTGTAAGAGCCAACAAGAGCACTGCATTTCGGACAGGTGTGATCCACATCCTTTAGGGCATCAATGCAGAAGGGAATTAAGCAGCAGCCTGCTATACACCTGCAAAGGCAAAACAAAAGAAAAACACTGCTTTATCACTTTTTATACACACAAGAAGGTAAAATGTATTTTGTTCAAAAGCAATCAGTAAAACTGGTGCCATAAGCTTTAGGAAGAACACACATGGCTATGGAGTCCATTACTGTAATGTTCCAGAACTGCTTTAAGGTCTGGTAGGACACAGGTGCAGATGCAGGCTAATTGAAGGCTCAGGTCCCACACAGAGAAAGAAAAACTGAGAGCTCTGTTTAGCTCTATGTTAGAGCTAAAAAAAGTCAAGGTAAAAGTGCAAATTGGAGTAGACTTACCCCAGCAGGCAGAGGCCACCACATGACAGCCAGGTCAAAGCCCCTGAGTCGTATGAGAGACGTGTCACTATCACCTGGTTACAGGAAGGGCAGACCATCTGAACTGGGCGGTCACAAAACATTACTGGCTGCTGCACGTACACCGTCTGAACAGTAACTGAGCAGAGAAACGGCTGGTTACTCCATGAGGAACAGGAAAAAAGAGTAGCAATCAACTTCCTCTAAACCAGGTATAACTGAAATATTCAGGGCTCAGAACAATGAAATCCACAACGACAGACAGAAATAACCATGGCTTTTCCTAATGCAGAAATACACTGTCTTAAAAATAAAGCTGCACTAAAAACTGCAGAAAGCCAAATGATGTTACTGATATCACTGCACACTGAGGGATTCACAAGAAAAGATTAATCTTATTCTCCTCAAAAGTATTTTTGGCAGGTGTTGAACACCTGCAAACCACAATTTTTCATCTTCTAACAACACCTATTACACAACCACTTTGACACCACCTTAACATGAGGTACAGAAGAGTTCTGGAGGCTTACTGGGGTTATTTGCTGGTGGAGGCTGTCCCATGTGTGGGGGAAGGTTCGTTCCCTTCCCATCTGGCTTCTGTCCAGGGCCAGGGACGGGATAGGGGTGAGGATAGTTCACATTGATTCCTACAGCTTCCTCATAAGAAGGTGGTGCAGATGGGACAGGATTGGCACTTGCAGCAGACATTATATCTGAAACATAAAAGAGAGAAAATCATAACAGAAGGTATTATTTATTAATAGCAATTGACAAATAATTAGGCTCAAATTAACAGCAAGAAGATAACTAAATTAAAAGGGACTTTTACCAGCATAAAATTAATTGGCTGGTATTTGTTTCTGATAGTATTAAATGTTAATCTTGATTTCACTGTTGTTGCCTTCTTCCCAATTCCTTTTCACTGGGAATTTTATACACTTTGCCTCAACACCAATTCTTCCTTTATAAATTAAAAATACTAAAGCAGGGAGGTGGGGCTTTATTAGCATACTAAACAATCTAAGTCTCGTAATTCTCCAAGAACACTATTTCTAACCTCTTTTGTTCTCCTGAAAAACAGAACTGTATGATAGGCCACATGGTAGTTGCTAACCAATGTAAGCCTGGTTTGTGGTGAAACTTCAATATTTTAAAAATACTCTTTACCTCTGCTGTAATTTGAAAGAAGTAATTGTATTAAAGGAAAAAGAAACCCAAGCAATTAAGCATGTCCAACTGAACTCAAAGCTTTTATAACTATCAAATATATCTAATATATCTATCCTTGCCATTTTTGCTTCTTAGCAATGTTTTAATGAGTTTGCTGAGCAAATTTTCCTCCACCAATTGTTATTTTGTTGCAGAGGATAGGAATGCTGACCACTGCCAAGAAACTACTGTGGTTTCAATGCAGACTTCCTCTCCTCCTCCCCACCTACCCACTTCCTCTAGCCTGCCCACCATTTTCTTTGTGGAACAAGGTCTCATGGCACCAATGCTGTCCAAGCATCTCCCTTTCCCCCTTCCTCCTAAGGACCATCAGACAGCTCTCCAAGAGCCACACTCCATTCTGTTGCTGCACACATGATCCCTCTGTACACATGCAGGTCTTTTCACTCAGTACTGTCTGGGAAAGGCAACCTGTATTTGGAATATTAATTCTATGGTGCTATGAAGGTTATATAGGAGCTCCAATTACCCACAGCACTACTACTATGAATAAAAGAAGGGAAATTGCACTGATGCAATCTGCAGGTACAAAAGACACCATGCAAAGAGAAAGAATTTTGGGTGTGTCTGTTTAGGACTGGCATCACTCCATCCACACAAAGCTTGGGTGAGACCCAGCACACAAGTCCCCAACAATGACACAAGCCCTTCCACTCTCCCAGAGCATGGAAAAGTCCCTGGAATACTGTTGATTACCTTCCTCACACAATACAGCTTTCATCAGGATTTCAGTGAAGTCTATAAGCACTTCCATAAAGAACTTGTCACAGGTTTGTTCAACTCTTTCAGGTTACACAGGACTAATCAGCTGCACTGGAGACATGGGGATACACCAGCAAACACCAATGTTTATATATTTCAGGAGTCTTCCCAGCAGATTTAGCAGAAATGTGGAAAGGTGTATTACAAAGGGAATTGTGTACTCAATCAAGTGTGGGTTTTATATTAGCTCTGTGGCCAGGAGTGGTACAGAAGAACAGACATGCCTGCAGGTGCTGGAGCAGTAATTGTGGTGAGCCTGGGACAAACACTGCTCCTTCCCACTTTTCTCATACTCACACTGCAGCTTTGGCAGAATGAAGAGGAAACAGGACAGCAGTCCAAGATGTTGAAACTCAGTAAGTTTTTGTAGCAACAAGTATTTCACAGCTATACCTTTAAAAAACACTGATCTTCTGATTTCTTTAGAAAAGAGAAGTTTTCTCCTTGTGACTAAACTACAGAGCTGAATCACGATCTACTGGCCCCACTTGGGGACCAGCCAGGAGGGGACCCTAGCTGACCAAAGGGATATTCTAGACCATAAAGCATCACACTCAGCAATAAAACCAGGAAGGTTTTTGGGAGGGAAACACTACTCAGGGACTGGCTGGGCAATGGATGGTTGCTGGTGAGCAATTGCTCTCATTTGCTTCCCTAGCTGGATTGTATTTCCCTCTGTTAGTTTCCTCTTCATTACAACTATTAAATTATTACTTTTTTTATTATTTTATTTCAATTATGTAACAGTTCTTATCTCAACCCATAAGTTTTCTCACACCCATCCAGTTTCTTCAGGGGTGCACCGAATGAGCAGCTTTGTGGTGCTCAGTTGCCAGGTGGGGTTAAACACACAGCAACTTCAGCTGCTCAGCTCTGCTTCACTAACAAGCAAGTTGTAAGAAATTGAATGACACCTTTTCACAGATTTCAAAGTTATATAACTTCCAGCATGAACACTTCAAATCTTGATATTTACTTATTTTAAATTACATTGCATGATCATTTCTTACCACCAAATGGTTTCGAACAACTATTTCAGTTTAAAAGTGATCATGGTGCTTCTTCTGCACTTTCACTTATTTTTCTCTTTCTGTAGGCAAACATGAACAGGTTTCAGGTCCTCACAGCACTTTGTAGAATCCCTTTTATTTTTTTTAAGTTTCAAATCTGCAGCACAAATAACATGTAAAAAGTACTACAGTGAATGGTAAAAAACTAAAACCATGTATGAATTCCTTGAAGTTATCTATCGAAACAAAAATTCCTAATAAACATCAAAATGACATTGGGACTACAGAAAAGCCTCTTCAAATTACTGAATATTGTAGATGTAACCACAACTTCAGCTTTTCAATTTCATTTTTCTAATGTCCCTTCTGCTTTAAATGTCAACTCTGAAGAGATATTTGAACCATCACTTCATACAGCCAGTGCAAATGTGTTTCACACTCCAGGTCTTGAAAATTAGGCTGGGGACAAGCCCACCTCTCTGCTTGGTATGTAAAAAACCAACCAACCAAAAACCCCTCCAGTAAAGAACTGCTTACAGTTACAGCTATCCTAACCTAGTCTGGCCAAACAAATCTGTTGATGCCCTTCCCTTAATCTCTTGCTAAAATTTGACACAATATAATCCTTAAATTAAACAATTCCTATGAAGTCCTCTTCACTAGAAATTCCAAGCTGCCCTCCAACACCAGGGGTGGTTTAGAGGGCTCCCGGCACATCAGAGTCTAACACAGCTACCGGTCAGCAACACCGGGAATGAAATACAGGATGAAGGTTTTTAACAACCCAGCAGGATATACAGGTTTATCACAGCACTCGGATTTTTGCAGTGCAAAGCCCTAACACAGCACCTTCTTGGACCACCAACTTTGTCTGAACTCTGGACAACTTCCAAGTTTACCAACCTGCTGAGAAATACTATCTCAAAGTTGTTTAAATTTCCCAGGCATTTGTAAGAGAATAAAATCCAATCATGACAACAAAAAAGACTCTGACATACTATTTCAGGAAGAACCAATGGCACTGTGGTCACATTGAATTCTATACTGGCGAAGTATAGTAGTTAAAGTAGAAGTCAAAGAAGTAAAAGAGGAAGCACGGTGTGTTCCGCCGGCAGGAAGGATCTCAGAGGCTTGAGTATTACTTTTATCAAGTAATCAATAGTTTTGGAATAATGCTGTGAGTGGCTTCATCCTGCGAGTAACCCCCCTCCCCGGGGCAGGGCCGCTCCAAGAGGAGCTGCTGCCGCGCGGATCCCGAGAGCATTCCCCAAGGAAAGGGCCACCTTCCGCCAGCCACACTCGGGAAAGCGAAACTCCGGCCTCGCTCGGCCCCCGCCCGCATCGCCGAGGGCAGAGGCGTCGCCCACGGCCTCTCCCGGACGGGACCGGGACCGGGACCGCGCCGCTCGGGACACGGCTGGCCCGCGAAGCCCCAACCTGCCCTCGGTGCCCCGGGGGCTCCTGCGGGGCGGGACCAGCCTCAGAGCCGCGGCTTCTCCCCCTCCTCGCAGCCGGGCCGGAGCACCGGAGCACTGGGAGCGGCCGGGGGGGGGCAGCGCTCGGGCCCGGGAGCGGCCCCGGCGGAGCAGCAGAGCCCCCCCGCCGCCCCGCTCTGCCCTGCCCGCCGCACCGCCAGGTCCGGGCAGCCCTTACCGTGCCCAGCCGTGCCCGCCAGCCCTCCTCGCCTCTCCGCTCGTCTCCGCTCACCCGGGCGCGGCCACCGTCAGCGGGGCTTGTCCCGTCCCGTCCCCACCCGCGTTTCCTCCTCCCCTTCCCCCAGAGCCGCGAGCAGGCGCCGCGGGGGTTGCTCGGGAGGGCGCTCCCCCGGCCCCGGCCGGGCCCGGCCCGGGAGCCGCTTCGGCCGCTTCCCCCGAGCCATCGGCTCCCGGAGCGGCGTGTCTGGGCGGGACGGGAAGGGAACGGGGAAAGCCTGTGGAAGTACAGGCACTCCTGCCGCATTTCGCAGTCACGGCCATCGGGAACTCCGCGACTTTCGGCAGGAGCTCGCTCAGATCAACCAGTAATCTTCAACTGCCCCGTCAGCAGCGCAGCCAAGCACCGCGTTCTGTAACGCTGCAAGGAAATAACTTCTCTTATTCTACAGTGCCCTTTACGTTACCAGGTCAGATATTTCAGACAACATACAAGAACACATAAAATTATCAACAAAACTTTGAAGTTCAAGATTTTGGGTGGTGCCTTTACAAGCAACTGAATTGGATTCAGTCTTTGGAAAACACAAGAGTATGTCAATTCTTCCTCTATGCAGTTCCAGGATAACACAAAAGTAAATTATGGCTAGATCCCTAAACAGGCTTCAAAAGGGACTGCTTCACACGCTGCTTTCTGTGAATCTACCTTAGACTGAAGGGTCTTGATAACCTCTGCAGGTTATCAGCAGGGACAGTTCATAAGGCCTTTGGGCTGAAAACACCTAAATTCCGTCAAAGTCCTAGTTTTGTATTTAAATATCTTGAAACTTGCTCTAAGGAACACACATAAAGCTTCAATTCAAATCCACCCTGGGCCGCTCCCAGTGCAAGGAGTCAAGTTTTATAAGATGAAAGAAGTTTACCCAAAGTGATGATAAACCCAACAGGAAGCTCTGCAGTCACAGTAATCTATTGAATCACCTGCAAGTATGGGTGCTTGGGGATGTCATCAGATGTTGAGCGTATTGAGAGCATGAATAATGCTCCAGTCCCCGATTCAGGGAGAGGAGTGGGGAGTGCGATTCACCAGCATTGAGATTAGAACTAGACTTAGAGGTGAATAAATTTACACCATTATCAAGAAATCACATAATATATTATTTTTCTCTGAGTAATTTGGGCTTTGTTGGCCTGGATTAACTAAAGTTGGAATAATTGTTCTCTTACTAACTAAACCCCCTTCCCCAGGTGGCTATGAGCAGCTTAGGAGCCAGAAGACTGAAGACATCCCCCAGGGTGAAATAAGGCATGGCCTTCAACTGAAAGCCTTCTTACTCCAGCTGTCATGATCTCTCATGTGTTGTGTTTTGTATCTAGACTAGGCTGGCCCGTGCTTCTCCTTGGGGACCCCAGTAACATTGCTCCTTTTTGCCCTACTACTGTTTCCCCCAAAATGTCCAAATAGGCAGTTGGCATCCATTTACTGGCACGTAAGTGTATTTCCTCTCACTAACCAGCCTCCTCACCCTGCTCGCCATTTGCTAATTCTGCCTTTCCAGTCCTTTTGCTAGATGGCACTGGGTGAAAGAATCATCAGCTTTAGCCAGCCTGTGGCTGACCAGGTCACCACAGCCCTTGTGAGTGTGTGGACAATTACACAGAAGTCACAATTAATGGAATGTTGTGTATTGCTCAGTGGAACAAATCAGCCCAACACAGGCGATGGGCTCTGTGGCCACCTAAAGTAACAAACTGTAACACTTTTCTGAGGAATATGTATATCCTTGCTAATAAATACTTCTACCACCTTGAGCCAAGTGTGCACCTTAGGCAGAGTTATCCTGTCCATCAGGCACCATAAAAAGTAAAGCCCTGCCTCTTAATTCTACATTGGCATTAAGGAGTTTTATTCCTGATTCTCAGTGACAAGCTTGTGGAAAATTGGCAGGTTTGCTATGGAGAACTGATGAGGCTGGTTGGGCAAGGATGAATTGAGGCACTTGCTTATATTACACCTGACTTGAGTGAGGCTTAAGTCCTTCATGGTGTCTGGGCTAAAGTGTAGAGCTCCCAGCCCAGTGCCTCAGTGAAGTAGAGTGTACTCACACATTGTTTGGAGACAGGGCCTCAGCCCCCTTATCCACACACGGCAGGCTGTAGTAGAAATCTGGTCCTGTGAGGAGATGTGTGGCCAGCAGGCCAAGGAAGGGGATTCTGTCTCTCTGCTCCACTCTCATGAAATTCCACCTGCAGGGCTGCATCCAAGTCTGTGGCCCCCAGCATAACAAGGGTGTGGAGCTGCTGAAGCAAGTCCAGAGGTGGCTATGAGGATGTGCTAAGGGCTGCAGCACCTCTGCTGTGAAGACAGGCTGGGAGAGCTGGAGATGTTCAGCCTGGAGAAGGCTTCAGAGTGACCTTACTGTTCCTTTCAGTACTTGAAGGGAACCTATAAGAAAATTGGAGACAAACTTTAGCAGGGCCTGTTGCAACAGCAAAAGATATTATGATTTTAAATGGAAGGAGGGATCAGTTTAGATTAGATTAGATATTTAAAAAGGAGGCTTTTATAATGTGGGTGGTAAACCATTGTCACAGTTTGCCCAGAGAAGTGGTGGATGCCCCTGGAAACATTCAAGGCCGGGTTGGACAGGGCTCTGAGCAACCTGGTCTGCTGAAAGGTGTCTCTGCTCATTGCAGGGGCCTTAGACTTTAAATGATATTTAAAGGTCCCTTCCAATCCACACTGTTCTATGATTCTGTGATGATGATGTGCAATTGTAAAATGTTGATGGGAATGAAGATCAAGCAAAGGTCGGATGACCTTTGCTGCCTCAGCTGAGTGGAGAAGGAAGCAATACTGAAGTATCATGCCTCTGTTCTGCCTTTGATTCAACTATTAATCCTCACTCAGCCTGGCCAAAGGTAACTGAAATCTTCATTATGCTCATTTACCTATGAAACGTACACCAGCAGGCAGCTGAGAAAGTGCCTTCCTCCCCGCTATCTAGGATGGAAGCAACAGGTAACCAGTTACGTTTGACTACAGTCTCACCTCTATTTATCTGAAAATATAAAATTGATATTTGGAATTCTCTATGTAGAGGATGAGAATATGACCCCATTTCATAGACAAGTGGATGATTTTGCTCCTCTCTCCGCCCCAAAGGAGAAATGCCTCTTTAGTAAATTTCATGTTTCTGTGTCAGACCATACATGGGTGAAACAAAGCTTAAATAACTGTGAAGTGTAATGAAAAACTGAATTTTTAATTCGCCATTGGCTGGTGCTAATGCACTAACAGCGCTTATCAACAGCAATTCCAAATCTGTATTCCTGTTGCTTCAATAATTAGCATTATTTGTGAATCTGTGCTTGTGGATGTTCTTATTAAACACAACCAGACTAGAGTGCCAAATTGATAATAACCAGATAATTAAGGCCAGCTGCATTCAGCCCCTCTGATCTCCAACACAAGTGGGGTTATTTTGTGCCAAATTTCATAGTCTAATGGAACAGAGCTGCAGCCCAACAACCAACCTGGGAGAGGCCCAGGAAGCCCACAGAGCTTCCCCAAAGCTGCTGCCTGCACGTTGGCACCCACAGAAGTTCCCTTCCTGTGGCATACCGGGTGACCAGGGGGACACAGCCAGTGCCAGCTCAAGGCGTGCATGAGGAAATGTGGCTAGAAACTGATAGAGCTTTTAATCTCACCCCCCACCCCTGCTTCCCCATGAGCTGTGTACCTGAAGATTATAAACATAACTCTCTTTTAAAAAATCATGCATAAAAAGGGCCCTGTGGCAGTTTCAGAAGCCTGATACACAAATGCAGCAGGATGTAACCACAAGAGCTCTGCTACATCCCAGTCGGGTGGCACGGTGTGGCTGCTCTATTCACTGTTCAGCTGCTTTCTGCTGGACTGAGTCATCACCAGGGCTGCTAACAGCACCGTGGAAATGTACAAAGAATATAGTGGCTGTTTTGTCATCACACTGATTGCACACTTGCTATTGCAGAACACCAGCAGATGTCAGTTTAGCCCCAAAAATAATTGCATGCTGGATTTAGTAGCCTTAGCTTTTACAGCAGTAGGCTTCTGTAAATGAAGCTAGTTGAAGTTTAAAAGTTGATATACATTTAAAAGCCTGTTAGCCATATTCTACATACTGTAATATGTTCTCAATAATATGTGTAAAATAAGTAAACCTTCATCTCACCTTTAATTTCTCCTGCCTGGAAATCACAGGACTTGCACACATACAAATAAATCTTTTTTTATGTGTGTATGTCATTTTGCATATACTGATTTGTTGAAGTTAGATAAGAATTTCTATGACTTTTGATCATTTCAGCAATACTAGATACTTATGGAGTTGTACCAGAATGCAGTTTCAGAGCAATGATCAATGTACAAAGAGAGATTTAAAGAGAAGCAAGGTAGATACATTAAGCCAAATAATCTGAAAGCATGTTTGTTTTCTTCTTCACTGCTGCAGTGGCTGATTCAAGTTGCTAAGCAAACAGAACAAAAGCTCCAACACAATTTCAACAGTTAGTACAATGATACAAGTGTTGAAGTTCACATGAGAAGCCTCAAAGATGATAACAGGATCCCACACTTCAGTGTCATTTATCACATTAAACAGAAGCAGTATATCTAGTCCAAAACTGCAGATGATTCCCCAGGAATACAACAGATTGACAGAATTGGGAAATTAATCCAAACCTAAATATTAATGCTTTGCTGTCCTTCTAGTATGGCTTCCTTCTTAATTACCAACTCCTGTGGTGTTATTTGATCATCATAAGAACTGATAACAGCTGTCAGACTGCAAAACACAGTACAGCAAAATATTTAAGTATGTAAATCATATTATCTCCCCTAGAGATTGAGACAGAAGTGTGGTGTCAAAAGAGGTAATGATAGATTTCTTTTCTCAGAACACTTGGCACTTCATGTAAAGGATTACGAGGAGAATAACCAGTCACTGCCAGTAATGGTTCTTCTAGTATGAACAACCAAAAAGAAATGGTTATGACAGAAAAGTTTCACCTTTAAAAACAGCAGGTCTGTCTTGATTAAGTTATCCATTATTTGATGGATTATCTATTAATGTCACGACAAAATAGAGAGGAAAATTATGATTCTCCAACCATTTACCCTTCAAATTCATCTTCCTACTCCCTTGACAGGGTACAGGAATGATGTGATTTTAAAAAGAAAGCTGCCTGATTATTTTTCCTGTAGACAGAACTGAAACATGATTTCCACTGCTCTGATGTCATTGCTGAATGAAGTGGTGCAAAAATCCTTTATCCTACCCTTCCTCCAGAATAATGCCTAACCTGCTGTTTGGCCAAGCTGTGGTATAATCTTGGCATAAATCAGCCTTGCCAGCTCTTGTATCTGACACTGAAATCACTGATCTAAATCTTACAGAGAAGCTTCCTGCTATTTTGCTTGAGGCAGCAGCCAGACATGTTTTCATGAAGTGCTTTGATCCAACTCTGTGGACCTAAAGGGAGTAAGGAATGATACAGTATTCTCTTGTGCTTAATTCTGATAGAATATTCACACAGCTGTCATCTGGAATTCAGGATTATTGTGATCTGGTTGGGATATAGGCAAGAAATACAGAAATATGTATAAAGATTGAGAGCATATTACTAAAAATTCATAGTTATCCAATAAGGCTTTCCTTCAGGCCTCAAATACCCCCTTCTCTTAAAGTCTGTTTCTAGCATCACTCACACATTATGTGCAAAGCTAGATTCCAATAAGCATTTATTGACTTGTGCTTCTCTCACTTTATGAGCTATCGATATTGAATTATGTATTGGGTTATAATTTCTAGTTTTTTTTACTTAGGTTACATAATTTAAGGATAGCTTTGACATCATGTTTAGCATTTCAGTTGCCCACCTCTGCAGGACTGCCTTCATTGAAGGCACTTCAGTGAATCTCTCAAGTCTCAGCTTGGAAGGGCTCAGTTCCTGTTTAAGAAGCTCAGACATTATATGTCGTATCTTGTCACTTGATTGTCTGTAGGAAGCAGCAAGCCAGGAAGCTTTTCTGGGCACGATTGTCACAGCTACAGAGCTCAAACAGCAACAGCAATGAGCATTGACAGTCATTTACCAAACAGATGACTGACTAATCTTGGTGAAATGCAATCTCGGCAGCCATTGCTACACAGTAAGAAAACACTTCTCCAAATTTGCTGTGCAGCCTTGAATGGCTTGTTACACTGGATGCCAAATGTTTAGGACACTCCTTGTTTGAAATGAAACCTTTGTCTTTTCAGACTGATCCTTTGAGATAAACAAAGCAATCAGTAAACAATTGAACATGCTTACAATGACTTGTAATAAAGTGAACTAGAAAGCCTCAGGCTGGGGAGAGCTGGCTGATCTGCTGGGTGCAGAGATTTTGCAAGTCTTGATTGTATGCAAAGCTCCTCTTGAATTTGCCCTGCAGCAAAATCATGTGGTCTGTGACACAATCACAACAGAATCTACAGTAACTAAAAATAAACTGCTTCTCTGCAAATTTATGGCTCAGTTTAGTCCAGCTTATAAATAACTGTCCAGCACCGGTCAGCAAACACAGTTCCTTGTGATTATCACATTGTCCACAGCTTCATTAATTGTCATTAGAGCCAGCTCTCTTAGAACCTTCAAACACTTGCAACAGTGGGTTTAGTCCCAGATGATTGTTTAGTAAGTCATCAGTTCCCTGAGCAGCCCTGTGTTACCCTCATTTGTATATCTGACGCAGATGCTTTGCCACTTCCTTGATAGATTCCAGCACCCCAGAGCTGCCTCACAAACCCATTGTAAGGAGCTGGCACCTCTGTGGCTCTAATTCAGTTACCCCTGGGTGCTGGGAGGCTTGGGAATCAGCCACCTTCCCAGTACCTGTGCAGGAGCAGCTCACAACTGATTTCAGAACATCTGCCCTAAAGGCAGGAATGGCTCTGACCACCTGCAGGGCAGACACAGCTACCAGCACAATGAACCTTAATGCTTCTTTAATCAGATGGGAGGGACAATAGTGGCAATCCATCCACTAACTTTTATTAATTTAATCAAATTTTTATTACAGTCTTTTTTATTTTAAACAAAAAATTGAGTCCAAATTAGTTTTTAAGTCAGACCAACAGCTGAAGCTGTTTCTTGTTAGATCTGTACTCTCAATTTAACAGCAAAAACATCACCTTTGTAACAATTTTTTTAAACTTTTGCATACTTGTTTTTGGGAACATTTACCATAAATTTTAGAAAAACAGGTAGTGGGCCGTCTCCAAAGGACTTTTACAAAAGGAAAATTATCTCATTCAGCAGGCATAATATTTTGACAAATACTGGGGGTTTTAGAGCCTTCCCCATAAAATGAATCCTTATTGCATTTGGAAAGGATTTTTCACTCACTAAAGAATGATGTAAGAGTTGTCACTTGAATTCTACCAAGAAAGAATCAAGCTAGTATAGGTCAATAAAGAATACAGATATCCTAATTTCAAATAATATTTGTATAAGTTGTTTATGTCTGTAATAAGAGTAATATTTTTGCTTTCAGATTTGAAGCAAGGGAATGTCTAAAATTATTTTCTCCTTATTGTTGGCATGTAGCAATTATGTTGCTTTGACAGAGTTCTCAGAATTACTTCTGACTGGTTGTCAGATAAACATTTTAGGTTATTGATTTAAACTCACTTAAATAGAAAACTGCAGAGAATTTTACATTTGATAGTTTTAACAAGTGGAGCAGATGAAATCAAGCATCCTCAAAAGTAAGGGAACCAAGCAAACTCAAGTAACTTCAATTGAAAAATAAGACCAAGAAGAAAGATTGTTTGCATTGAGCTACAAATATCACATACACAAAATATTCTGGTCTTTAAATATTTGTCTCAAGGATTCAGGCAGAGTGTGGCTTGTCCACAAGATGGCAGGCACTGTATCCAGAAGGTGCTTTTTTTCACAGCCACCTTGCCAGCATCACTAACAACTCTGCTTCTCACCTGCAGCTCCAGTGTGAATATGCCACTCACCCAGCAGCCCAAGCTGCAGCCAAACCCTGGAGTCTGTCCAGCCAGCCCAGGACACACTCTGAGCTGCCCCAGAGCTGCAAGCCTGGGCAGCTCTTCAGAGGGGATGACATAATGGCCTGAAGCTGAAAGGATCCCTTTGAAACAAGCTGCTTTCTCAGAGCTGGGTACAGCCTATTTACTCTGCTTCAGCTCATCTGGAAGAGATAATACAAATGTTCCCACTCTCCCATGAATTGCTTGAGTTATTGAAGTCCTGGATGTGACAAAAAATGGAGTGTGTTATTTTAAGTGTTAGGATTGCATGTATTGAAATATGTGGTTTTGAATCACAGAAAGAAGTAGGTAGAGGATTTAGGAGCTGAGAGCAGATATCTTTATTAATTTTCTTTCTAGGGCATGTAATTCCCCATCAAACATGCCCAGATAATGCCTTGCAGCCAGCAGCACCACAACATACTGAGCTTTGCTGAGCTTACATGTAAGGGGAGAGCTGGGTAGTTTGTATCTAGGACATAATTGCTTTGCAATGTTTTAAATAACATTTAAAGCCCTCCATAATGTGAAAACTAGGCTTAATGTTTTAAAAGCCTCTTTAAACTTAAAAATTCCCGAGACCACAATCTCTTTGAAATTTAACAAGACATTGGCAAGTATCTTTCCTCTGAATACCTTATAGTGGGTATGTTACATTTCAGACCCTGCATTGCTTTCCTCCCACAGGAGACAACACTGGATTGAATGAGCTGTGGTAGCAAATCCCAGGGCAGAAATCTCCAGGATCTCAAGAAGTGTGGAAGAGTTAGCCCTACAGCAGGGCTATCAGGTCCTGTCCTTTGTTCCTACCTCACTGAAAGCAGCACACCATGAGGGATCTCTGCTGCCATCAGTAGTGCCAAAAATGTATACTGGATATGTATTAGCCTAGAAAAGCAACATCTGCTATGAGGTTTGCTTGGTATTAGCAAAACTTGACAAAATTTTTAAAAAGAACTTCAAAGCCCTGAAGAGTTTTTTCATACCCATAGCATTCAGCTGATACTGTCAAATACAAAAACCAGAAAGAACACTACAGAGACATCTCATATATCTCTCTGTTATGTTTCATACAACTAGGCTGGTTATATACAGGTTAATACCTTACCCTTTCCAGATATTTAGCCATAAAATGAACATTTTCATATGCATTTTCTGAACACAGGAGTTAGAGAATACTAATAGTCCATGAAACAGCCCAACAAAATGTTTGAAAGCAGAAGGAAGAACTGCACTTCCAAACCCAGTACCCAAGCCTAAATAGCTAAAATAACCTCTTCTAATAACCTATCCTCTCTACTAAATGCTTGGTGACCATAGGGAATTACTGGCATGGCTTTTTAATGATGCCCTAACAAAAACAGATGATGGCACTACAGCTTGGACCATAGATTAATGAAATCAATTTAAGTCTTACAGATTATTTTTTTAATGATCAGATTATTTGTATAAACCATGTAATAGTTATGGCCTGCAGACATTTTTGATTCTGCCCAAAATAGCTAGGCAGCATGGTATATGATGAAATCACAAGGCTGCATTACTGGCTGGGTGTACTTTTTAGATTAGACAAGTTACTTAAGCTTTTCATAGAAAGGTTGAAGCTTTTCTGGTGTCAGTCCCCATTCACACAACCACCACCACTGCATAGATAGATTGAGTTCTGCTGTAAGTACATGCACTTGTATAAAGCACCAGTACTTACTTATCTACCAACAGAACTCATGGCAGTGGCAGGGCTCTGCTTCCCCTTCTCAGTCAGTTCAAGTGCCTGTTCAGTCAGAACTCACTGTTCATTCCCTTTGCACAGCAATCAGTGCTGACAGTACAGAACTTGCTGCAGTGCTCACACTGCACCAGCACTTGGACCTCAGGCAATCATCCAGCATGCAGGGAAAATGGTAGTGACTCTTGATTTGACAAAAACCTTAAACATTGGCTTATTCGTTGGAGCCTCTCTCTTTGCTACAGTTATTTTATGTGTTAATAGCTGCAGAAGCCATAGCAAATCAGGTCATTGGCAAAAACCGGTTTAGACCCCTATTCCTCCCATCTAATTTCAGGCATCTAAGGCATCTGAACTGTTAATACAGTCACCCAAACTACACAGAACAGGTGCCCAGAGACAGCATCCTTTAGCAAGTGCTCGGCTTTGTAATTTGTTATTTCCTTTAACAAACTCTGTTCTTCTGTGTTTTGTTTAATAAAGGAGGGAAGCCACACTTTTCTACAGCAGTTCCATTATTTGCAATCACAACTTACTGCATTAATTAATGATTGGCAGGTTTGAAAAGCACTTGAACGCTGTGCTCCAACAAAACCCAGGTGCAAAGTGCCCTGAAGAGAGCACAGCCAGCCTTAAGTTCACAGCACAGTCTGCTTCAGGGAAAAACTGGAATGCGTCTGCAAAGAAACAGAGTAAGACAGATGACACTACCAGTTTCAGTCCTGCCAGACTGTAGAGATGACTTAACCACGGGTCTAGTGTTGTGACTTGGCACTTCTTGTCACCTCCTCATCCTATGAGAAGAACGATGTGATTTAAAAACAAGTGATGTTGAATGTGCTGGGCCGGGTGAGATTGCATTCTGGTGTACCTTCAGTTCTGAGGCCTCACTCACACAGGAAAGCTACAGAGTCTAAACTGCAGTTTAAATTAAAACAAAATGAATCATATCCAATCTAGTTAAATCAGTGGAAATCACTTCAAGGATACTAATTTAATTTCTACAGATTATCTCATTGCAGCTCAGCTACTGCAGATACTCATGGTTAAACATTAAAAGCTGCTTCAGATTCTTAAACATTTTATTTCAGTATGATTTGAGTAATTTCAAAATTCTATTTATTCTAAGCTATAGATGTCAATACACCTTCTGGTACTCTAAACGCTCAAAAAAACCTCAAACCTGTGTCTCTTGACTCAGACATTCAATATTCCAATTTACTGTGAAAGCTGAACTTTGCCCCTGTAAGTATGGATGACATGAGTACAGAGACTCATGTACAACATGAACAGAAGAATTGCAGAAGAATAGCTGTTAAAATAGAAGGTATTGCAGAAATGAACACAGTTAACAGGAAATTAAAATCTATATATAGATGACACAGCTGTATCTGTAACTTGAACAGCAGGGATAAATCTCTCTCTCTCTCTCTCTCTCATAGTATAACCTCAGCTTGCTAGTTTTCACCATGTTTTTGGTTTTTACTTGATTCTGATTTTGTTTCTTTGTATTCATTTCAAACTCAGTGAGCTGGCTACAACAGAGGCTAAAAGGAACAGTGAGTACTTTCTTCCTTCTACCAGTGCCTTTGCAGTGGTCATAGCAGATTGTGTCAGGATTCTTTTCTGTCCTCATTCCTTCATTTTGGGAATGAAGAGAAAGATTGTGCCTGATTGCATCAATGTGCAATGATAGCTCTCCTAGTGCTGACAGTATTACTGCAGATTTATCTCTGCAAGGCTTTAAAAACTAAAGGAATGCCCAAAAGACCTTCCCTCCCTTGTGTCATTACCCTTGCAGGACTCGTGCAAGGCAGTAGCTGCCTGCCCCCATCAGAGGCAGGAATTGTTGGGGAATGAGGGCCAGCCTGTCCTGGAGATCTGTGTGGATTGAGGAAGGGAATGAATGTTTGTACCGTAAGAATCTTCTGCCACTAACAATACCTTACCCAACCGCAGTCTTCTTAGGTTTCATCAGGAAAAAGTACTACACAGAAGCAACAAAGCATTTTCCCCAACTGTAACTGCAGTATGCATATAGTTATATATACAGAGAATATATGTAGTTATATATACAGAGAATGTGTGCTTTTAGAAAAGATGGCAAAAAAGAAGTATAGCAACAAGTCTGACTACAGGAGTGGGAGTATGTGGGTAGGGATGACACCACACAGAGGTGTAAAACAGGCCTAAAACCATAACATGGAATATTTCAAAATCAAAGGAATTCAACAATAACATACTAGGCAGGATTATCAATTGGGAAGTGAGCAAATTGCGCCTTTTTCCGGAATGTGCACAGGATTTTGACAGGAGGATTGTGCACATTCCTTAAAGCTCAAAAAATTTCACCCCAGAATTGGCAGGAAGTGTGGCATCCTTTATGTGATGTCCAGGACACACTCTCTTGGAATTGAAGGAAAATGTATAAATATAACTCATTTCTCCTTAAGGGAAATGAGTTAAGGGAGTTGCCATTCAGCAACTCTTGCATCATATCTGTATCACTTAATTTCCTTAAGGCCTTTGGATTCTCTGGCAGAAAGAGGGCAGCACAGTAATGTTGGAGATCTAGAAGAAATGAGATCACTTTCAAAAACACTTCAGTGAGAGGTTTCAGCTCTTCTATTTCATATCCAAAATATTCAAATATGAAAAAAAAGAGACTACTAAATCCATAATGTACTGGGTTTGCTCCCTATCCGACAATTTGTATCTTCTGTTGAGCCATAATGAGATCTGATGTTAAATGACAAGCTTCATTCATGCTGCCAAGATTCTAATGAGCTGCATTCCCAGCTTTCTGATTGAGGAACAAGATTCCTTTCCCATAGAAAATGCTGGGGAGTGGAGAGGCAGCAGACACATGGCAGCAGTGGCAGAAGGACTGCATGGACTGCAGCACTGCCCAGGGAACTGGGAAAGCAGTGGCAGAGGGACATTGTTCCCCTCACAAAAGAGGCTGTTACAATGCCAGAAGTCTCCCAAGTGAGGATTGGACATCCCTGTGCCACACACACAGTGCTCCATTCATTCCTCTGGAAGGAATCAACTACTCTCACCCAAACACAAAACAAAAATTGGATTCCCCACGAGAAAAGCTCAGTGAATGTCAAAATCTACATCACTGCACTGTGATAACAAGCCTTGAAGTATCAAAAGGCACATACATTTTATTCTGCTGATGAATTGCAGAAAGATTTCACTTCCTACATGAAATGCTAAACAGGACTTTGGTTCCACCCACACACACACATTCATAAAGACTGGTATGTTGTGCTACCTAAAATCCACAGAAAACTGGCCAAATGCTATAAGGAAAAGCAAGGATGTACCAGTTTATGGTAAAATCTTTTCTTTGTAGAGCTCTTCTTCAACTGTATAGAAGATGGCTATAGGAAGAAGACTTGAATAACATCCCTAGAAATTACAAATGAAGGTGGTCTCCTCTTACTGGTATTTATACATAGACTGTGGTGCTCCCCTGCCCATGAGCTGTGCCTTCATTCCCTGTTCCATAAAACTGAGCATGGTGGGTATAGATCTGTGAAGATTCTTACATAAAATCTTGATTCCAGATGTTTCATGAGTTCTCTGGAGAAACTTAATATGCAGACTGAACAAATAAAAGCAATGACTGCACTAGACATTGGCTAAGATATTCTGTCTCCCTGTGTTTTTCACACCTTGGCTGGGTAGTTCTGAATGTAAAAACAGCTTTATAAAAAACAGGCAGGGAATTTATGGAACAGTATTGGACATGACCTCAGAATTTCTTACAGCTTTCAAACAGGGACTGTTCCCTAATTCTGCTAGGCAGAAAGATGCTGGAAATAAACTGTGGACATTTTGTAATATCACTACAGAGAGTGGAAGGGAGGCAGCACTACCTATTGCAATACCTACCCCAGAAAGCAAGAGATGCCCATCAGTGGGAATGAATTTATATCTTCCTTTTTTTCCTAATGGTCTGTAAGTAATTTCCAACGCAGCTCACTGACTAGCAACAATAGATCCACTAGGAATTATTTTAAGGATGGACATGTCTGGTTTAATAAATTTTTTCTTTACCACAGCATTTATTCAAAGAAACAAATTAACTCATATCAGCATTAAATTGTAGGTTCTGGTATTATTGTAACCCTGCTGAAAAATCTGCATTGTGCAGTTCAGTTGTTAATCAGATCTTTAGTTTAATAAAATTGTTTCCATTTAAGGTTAATCACATTTGCAATTTGCTGCTGCCAGAGTTTCTAATTGCTGTTAGTTAGGGCTTTCAGGACACTGGGGAACTGCACATTCAGTTCTTGATCTGATCCTATTTTGTGCTCCATCATACAATGGATTGCTCAAATAATTATTTTTAAATAATTCTGTAACTATTCAGCTGGAGTTCTATGTCACGAGCTATAGGAAGACTGTATGTCCTTTGAATACAGATGCAAGACCAAAAACTCTATTTAGCTGCAAAAATATTTATGCGAAGTGAATTTCAAAGCAATTGCAGCATGCTGACAATCTGTGTGCAATTATTTAAATCACTGAAATACCACCACAAGATGCTCAATTAAGCATTAGTGCCTAAATGTAGAGATTGTGATTGAAAAATTGGAGAAATAGCTTGGAGCTATTTCAAAATTGCAGAAATTTTAAATATCTACAAAATCATAAAAGTAAATAAAGAAACATCAATTCTGTGCAAGAAGTCACTATGCTGGGAATAGTTTTCTCAAATAATCGTGTTTGGAGTTCCACAAAACTGCACCATGAGTTTTCCCTTTACACAAGAACTGTGTGATGAGTAGAACAAACACAGCTCTCTCCTGATAAGGGTACTTTTGAATTCAGAAATATTTCTTGCATCTTGTGCTTGAAAGTGTATGACAAAAGCAGAAATCAGCCATGGAATGCTGTTGATGAGGCTTTGCTCAAAATACCAAACCTCTCTATACCTTTCTTACTAAAGCAGTGATACTTGATGCACTTACAGAAAGTAGATGGTGTTTTGGATATACAACTAGTCCTGTGTCAGCAGTGAAATAATCTTCTACTTTATTTTTCAAATTCAGCCTTCAATGGTGGTTTATTACAGGCACATAATTGTAGAAGACTGATGCTTTGAAACTGGTGAGAATGCAAATATTTCTACAGAACTGCTAGCTCAGCCTATTTACTGCTGTCTTGCATACAAATTTCTGAACAAGCAGAGTTTATTTATGTTAGAGTCTTAAGTTGTGCTATTAACACATTGAATATCCTGTGACTAATTCAAAATATTTTTGGTTCCTCGTAATTGCAAATGTACAACTTTCTCCCTCTCTCCAAATAGTGGAATTCATTTTGCCCTCAGCTGTATCCATTCAGTTTCCATATATTATAACTGCAGTCAGAACTGCTAGGCCTTAGTTTTGCTCCTCTGAAATCAATACTAAAACGGCAGTTTAGTTCAATGACAATGAGCACTAAATTAAGCCTCAATCTTTGCTACCTATTGGAAAGAGAGGCTGGGAAATGGGGTCTTGCAGCTCCTCTCCCTGAGGAGCTCCTGCATGACTGCTCAAATCTTCAGCTTGATGCCATAATGACAGGAGTATCAGCAAAGAGATGGTATTAGAGACAGCCTGCCTCAGAGTTCCCTCAAAATGCTTTGAAAAAACTAATGAACTTTCATCTCCTGCACTTAGCTGTTTGATGTACTTAGATATCATCTTATCCTTTTGTTTGTGAAGTTTTTCTTAATTTCTTGCCAAGCAAGAAGCTTTAGAATCTTCATAATAAGTACAGGTGAAGTTGACAGAGCTTCATCTCTTTCCCCTTTAATTTGGTTTTACTCTGACAAAGCACTTTCAGTACCTGTCAAGTGAAAGTCCTCACACACTGAAAACTACCAAAATGTACAGAAGAGAATGCTAATGCAATCTTAAAGAGATTAACAAAATCTTGTGAGCACAGACCTTGTTGCACTGCACTAGCTGCTAGATTCTGATGCTTCAGAAATTATTATTATAAATTATACTCAGGATTCCTTCTCTTGAGGACAAGAGCCAAATCTACAGCTACAGCCAGTATCAGACCTGCCAGCACAAGATAAGCTTTGTCCTGCCTAAAGGAGGCAGCTACCTATGTGCCTCATGATCATGATCTGTCACTTCTTCCTATATTTGCATCAACATTCTGGAGTTACTGTGCAGTAACTCCAGAATGTTGATGCAAATATAGGAAGAAGTGACAAACTCAGGAGGCAGAAGATTTTAGATGTGCTGAGAACTAACATCAGAACTTGAGTTTGAGACACTGTGGTGATAAACTGCTCCAGCCATTGGGGCTAGTGCCAGATAGCAAAAATAGGCAAGATAGAAAATGAAAAAATAATCTAGTCTTGAATCAAAGAGGCAATTGTGCTCCTGCCTCGGGCAGTGTGGGAGTGCAGCACAAACACACCAGCCTGGGCTCCCAGGGCACTGCAGGCTGCAGCTGCACACACTGCCATGTACTGGTTATCTTCAGCAATCACATTTTGGCAATACTTTTTTAAGGCTTTTTGAGTACAGAAAATCTCCCTCTAGGAGCGGAACAAGGACACTTAAAAAGATGAAGAAAAGCAACTACACTTTAAATTAAGAAATGTTGCAATCAGTTCAAGATAATTAGGAAGAAACTAAGACAATTGTTTTACCCAGCCTGAAATGCAGTTTTCCATATACAAAGGAAACGTAAGAATTGTATTCAAAGGCAAATGCTATTTTTTTTTTCTGGCATTACATTTTCCCCTACAGAGTAGTTGATGAAACCAAAGCAGTGGAATATATTCTCCACAGCACAAGATGGCCAAAGTGGCATTGGCTGTATACAGATGCTGTATAACATGCTTGTACCACCGGTAAACTTAGCTTTTGGTGGAGATGGAGGAGAAACAGACAGAAAATGGAAGAATATCCCTCGAGCAGCTGGCATTTACAATGTTATATGTAATTATCCCATGACAATGTGTGCACATGCACTTTATCTGAGAAAGATTCAAACAGCAGCAGAGCCATTATTTGTAATTACATGTTCAGTGTAGAGTACAAAGTGTCTAATTTAGAGTCGTTCATTGTGATTTGGTCTGTTGCATTCCTACAAAGATTTATTCACCGAAACAAAGCAATGCCAAAAGTTAGTTATTTCCAGCTGTGAGTGTGAGGGTTATCCTTTTCAAAAGGGGAACTATACTTTCATATCCTGTGAGACACCCGCTATCTGCTTACATCAGCTGAAATTAGCTGCCACTTGGGAGCCATAAAGAACTACCAATTAATTTTTCTCTCTAAATGAGCTGTGGTTCTTCATATTATCTGAGGAGTAAATTTATATCAATACATCTATTTTAAGATGGTTCATATTTATACTTTATGCACAATAATTTGGCTATGATGGTTTGGATGCAAAAATATTTCAAATGTCAAGCAAGTTGATACCATAATGCACCAACACTTCTGACATCTACTCATCATTTATAAAAGTTTTGTCAGAAATCTGAATTTCAGGATGGCTTCACCCTGATCTTGGACAGTCAGACTGGAGATGAGGCTTTCCAAACTCAATGTACATTAATCTGTACTCCAGGTACTGTGTCCCAAAACAGCCTCCAAACACTTCACAGTTTGAATGCCACAGGCTCTCAGAGGCCCATCCTGGATATACCTTGGCAAGTTCCAAAGTCCATTGGGGCAGTGTTTGCGCCTGAAGCACCATTACAGATGGCAAGTCCTGAGAAATTAACTTTTTAAAAGCAATACATATGATGATGTATCTATGCACATAATTTCAAAATGAAAGCCTCATTTAAATGAAAAGATACTTTTAAAATGTTTTTAATGGAAAAAATATTGAAAATCTACCCAAAGAATTTATAAGACACATAATACAGTGGACTCAATTTTTAATTTTCTTTCCACATCTCAAAAAAATTAGAAACTCATAAATGAAACTGCAACAAGCTGAGCAGGTCTTTTGTGATCTTTAGAAATAATTTGGCAAGTGGTTTAAAGGGCTGCCCTTGGCCATGCCGAAAATAGAAAGGAGCAGATGACAATATTGTCCCTTTAGGCCCTGACTGAAAGCAAAGTGCAGGGCTGGTGTTACTTCCCACAGAAAGCAAACTACACAGTGATAGTACCAAAAATATATGGCAAACTTTCTCCTTAATTTAAAAATACTCTAGACTCCTTTGTAGCAAAAATAGAACAAATATATTGATTCTGCTGCCTAATCCTCTGGTCCAAAACTTCTCATTCCTGTAAAGCAGGGCCAGGCAAGTTCTCAGCACCTTCTGCAGACCGAAAGCGCTCTCTTATCGAGTTCCATGGAGCAGAAAATGCTAATCCATTGCTGGCTGGGATATTTTAGGCAGTGGATGAAGAGAGGGAAGACAATAAAAATAGCTTGATTATCCCAGTCCTTGAAAGGTGAAAGTGACATACAGCAGGCTTAAAAATGTTCTGTAGATAAATTTAAAAAATGAAATCAGTTTTTCTTTCACTCCTAATTTTTTTTTTGTAACTTCTTTTGGGTTTGCTACATATTTTAAGGTTAGTCTGGCAAGTAATGCCCTTCACAGGAAAACCAATTCTTTTACACTGGCCAAGTCCAAATTTTCTAGGAAACTTATGGAACAATCAGACTTTTTCCTGTGTCACATGGACAATGTTAGCAGTAGACTCCATGTTGCTCCTTCCCCCTGCTTTCTGCTGCCCTTCCCTCCCCTCCATCAAGTTTAAGGGTGGTGATGACTGTCTTCAGTCACAGACTGAGTAACAACAGTTCAGATCTGCTCTTTCACTGTATTAGTGCAGATGGTATTTACAGTTCTGACCTAACCTGAATGACCAAGAGCTGTATTCTGCAAATGAATTGTCAGATCCAGGGCAGTATTTTAGAAACTTATCATCACAAGACAGTCTTCCTTCCAAATTTACAAACTTAGATATTAAATCTAGAGATAGATGCTCTCTAAAAATACAAATGAATCATTTTAATTTGAATATATCAGCATCTGTTGAGACTGCAGCATTAAGGTTTAGTTTGGAACTGGTTCAGGCAAAATAAATCTTTACAGCTGAAGGATAGAATGACAGGAGAGGTAGATCTAAGCATTAGGAACCAAGTAGTTATTTTTCTGTAAATTACAGAATTTTAGATCTCATACAAGTTCTTTGTGATCTGGACTTCTCAGTACATTTGGAATTAAACATTATATAGACAAGAGAAGAAAAGGAAAAATAGTTATCCTTTGAGATATGTTGTTCAAAAAGGCAAAGTCCTATAAAAGATGAAATTAAAATACATTCTTGAAAAAAGAACTAACAAAACTACAGAACTGTGTTTGAAATTTGTATTTTATTTTACTAGTTTATCTTTGATTTGAATCCTCAGATGTTTTAATTAAAAACATCTCCATTGCCCAACTGCATGAGGGTCTATTGAGCACAATATCTATATTGGTAGAGCCAATGTAGCTTGACCTGACCTACCCTCTGTGTGTAGGGTAGATGGAATACAACCAGAAAGCACATTAGAACAACACAGCTCAATATTTATTGGATTCCAAGTCCAATCCAGTTCCCTTCTTGCACCAAATATTCTGAAAAACTGAAGCGCAATTGGCTTAAAAACAAATGAAATGATCCATTATAAGGCAGAATATTTAGCAAATATGAATCTACTGTGCTCAGGACTGAACTATTTTCTTCACATCTATTTGGATGATATTTTTCATCTATTCACCCTGGGTTTTAATTCCCATAGGTAGGATTATAATAAAGAGCTGCTCAATATAATACATTTATTCAGATCTGCTGGTCATTAAGGAATAAGAGTGTTCTGAAGCTTGCAACAATTTAGATTGTTCACATTTTATGTGCTCATAGCAGTCATTATGTGCTCATAAAAGCATGTTACCTCATGATACCTATGAAATCAGCATTTGAGTTTCAAGATAATCTTAATATACACAAGAAACACCAGATACATGCTCACTGGAATTTGTGTAAAGCAGTAGGAATACATCTTTTACATTTCATGCATCTGTTAGTGTTGGTGGATTGACAAGACAAAACCAGTAAACCTATACTTTGTACTTTTGATCTGAAACTTTTTAAAAAAAGCATTTTTTTATCATCAGCATATTTTAACACAGTGTTTTGCAATTTCTAATTTCAATGCAAATAAACATACCTGTTTACTACCACCTCACAATAACTCCAGGAAAGGGCAACACTGATGGATCACCTGATTTCAGCTAAATTCATGGATGGTTACACAGAGATTGTGTTAGGAGCAAAATGAGAGCATCTCTTCTGCCTCAGTGTTAGACAAGAGCCATTGCAATGCCTCCAGCAGAAGAGAAGGGGGTTTCCTTGCCATTTGCCACACTTGTAAGAGAATCAAGTTAAAACCTCTCTTGGATACATCAAAAGGGAGGCTTTTTAGCCAGTTATGAGTTATGCCAGTTATGCCAGAATGAGACCCATTTAGGTCACAATTTCTGGAAATTTTTAATAAGAGAATAATTTAATTGGATAATGTGCCTGTGAGTAGCTATCCAAATGAAGAGAAGTGACCTACTTGCACTTTTATTTCAGGCCCCGAGGAAGGATCACACTGTTCTCCAACATTACAGCAGGAGCAAGAATCTTTTCTATTCTTGTACCTCCTCACCAGTGAGGAAGCTGTGGGTGCACAGGAACTTGGGAGGGGATGGCTGAGCCCACGGACCCAAGGTTACTCACACACACGTCCTCAGGAAAGTGTCCTCTGAAATCCAGGTGTGATATCCACACCTTTGTGGGCCACCAGGCTTCCACAGTGACCCTGCTTGGGTCAATACCATCATCCCCAATGCCAGGGATGAGGAATGCTGTGCTGAAAGATGAGTTCCTTTCAGGTACATCATATTCCCTTCTGGAAACTGAGGCATCCAAACCATCAGTCCCTTTGGGAAATCATTTTCCCTGGACTTTTCAAAACCTGACTCCTGCTGCACAGAGGGACTGACCTGAGCAGTTTGAGCTCAGAATTTCTTAGTGGAGCACATGGAATGTAGAGCTAATGCCACATGCTTTTGTGTTCTCTGTGTGTGTTTGGGGGATCCTGGCAGTGTCTTTGCATGAACACCTTCCCCAGTTCACTGGGAGCAGCAGCCAAAATCCTGCATAAGCACCCATTGGACCTGAAGTCTTCATTGCTTCACCCTGTCTGAGTCAAGCATGCAGCTTCTACAGTGTCCACTATAACCCAAATTAAACAAAGCAAAAACCTAATCAAACCAGTGAACAGCATTATTTAAGAGAAGAGCCTCTCATTACCCTCCCTCAGTGTAGAGAAAGTGTCCAGAGAAATCCTACACTCTTAGAAGACTCAGACCAGAAATAACACTCAGATACTCTGACGTAGTATATTTTTCTAGACAAAACTTCGCTGTTCATACAATAAATTTCTGCCTTTCTGATGATGATGTACAGATTGCAAAGCAGCTGCTTTTCCTAGGATAAGTCTGCTCCCCCTGAAGACTTTCCTATTTTTCCTATTTTTTAAAATAAATTTGCTGTTATTTTAATAAGGACAGAAAAATCCTTCACTGTGAGAAGTCTACAGAGGGGAATGAGAAAAGCCTATAAACATTTTTGAAGGATACATTAAACAAATTAGATACATAGATCAGGTTTCTGGAAAGAAAAAGTGTTTGCTTGCTTCTCTTCATTTTTCATTCTCTTTTTACCCAGAGAGCTTTGATCATGACAAACTGAATCCAGTTGGATCAGCAGAAAGAAATAAGTCATTAATAAATTTAAATCTTGAGGAAATTATTCAGGCTTCAAAGATAATATTGTAGTTGTTGGCAGTGAATGCTTTTGTATTGGCTATTATTTGTTTATCATTCAAAATTGCTAATTTTGATACATGTTAATCAGATTGCTTTGGATACTTGGTAATCAGATCACCAGGTATTGTTTAGCAGGAAATTCTGAAAGCACTCCAACTCCTGTGGTGGACTGGCTGTAACCAGCCTCTGAGAAGAAAGGTCAAACTTACACTGACTTACCTCCTGGGCGAAAAAAAGGTAATGGAAAGGGAGACGGAGATGAAATGCTGGTAAACAAGTTTTCCTTAATACTCCCTTATACACCACCACGAGCGCTTGGATATACAAGCCCAGATGCTGCCTTTATTTCCTTCAGCAAGCACTGCTACAGCCCTATAGAAAAGTGCATGACATTTTATGTGTATAACTCAAAGAAGGAAATTGATTAATGAGGTCTAGAGGAATGTGTAGATTTTTTCCCCTCACAACTCAGTCCTTCTTCTGTGCATTGATTTTTTTTCTGTGCAATCAATTTCACTTTCAATTGCTTCTAGCAGTGGTTTTGTTGCTACAGGAGCTTCCACAGTTTCTCTAAGCTGATCTCACTATTCAGCTCCTACTGATAAACCTGTGACACTGAAATCACCTTGCTCCAAATGTTTTCATTTCTCCCACTTTCTTTTCCTTGTCCCTTGTAGCAACACTATAAAAACCTCCCATGTACAGTGGTCTTAAAACATTCTGGACTTACTTTATCTACTGAATTTTTCTTTACTTTTGTTTTTCCCCTAATATATTAGGGGTATAATTAAAACTGTCATTTCAGTCTCTTAATGCTACTGACTTCCTTCAACAACACTTTTTACTCTGGTTATTTTTTAAATGATTCTGTCAAAACCTGCCTGAAAGATCTTTTTTTGATTCTCCTACCTTCATTCTCCAAAACCTTTCCTAATCTACCCCTACCTTATTTTCAGGTCATACTCTCAATTTATGTACTCCTAGAGCTGATCTGCTGTTTGCTCATATTGAGCTGTTCAGTAAGTTTCACTGTTCACCTCTGCAGCCTGCTGTTTCCTTCCTTATGTTTATCATGAACAAAAAGGATTCTTAAAAAAATTCTTCAATGGATATTGTCAAACATTTACTTAAAATTCTACCATGTGGTTTTAAACCACAGCCAGTCTATACAGCTGCTGCTGTTGCACCCACACCACTGCCTATTGTGCTGATCTTTTCTCGCCATCCTCTGTTGCCTCCTGCCTTCAAGAAGCTGGGGGCAGCCATGAGTTTACAGCATTTAAGATTCACGTGTGGACCTTCTGAAGCCACCAGAGACACAGCAAATAACACTATTAGCAGGACAGAATAACCCTGTTATTACTTCTTGGTACAGAAGTTAATATTAAACAAGACCTGCTTTTGAACAGAATCTCAAACCAGCTTCTCCTTCTGCCTTTCCACCTGAGTTCAGAGACAGCTGATGGTTTGAACTCTTGTTCAAACCTCCAAATTATTCTCATAAATGTGTATTCCACTTCCAAAGAGGGAGACAAATCAGTTAAATGCTTACTAATAACTGCAGGGTTATTCTTGCTAATATTCTTACCATGGAGTCCTTGACTATTCAGAAGACTAAAGGAATTAAGGGAATTGCCCTGTGTTCATCAGTAACTGCTCTCCCAGCAGCAGCATTCACTGTAAGTCCTGTTACTCAATTTGCAATATCCCACAAGCCCCAGTACAGCATGCTGTCCTTGCCAGCACTCAGCCAGTGCCATGGCCAGCTGCCAAAATGGGAACAGCTACAGTGTCTAACTCTGGACAGTCTGGGCTGTCCACAATATCCATCATTAATGTAGCTGCAGTAATGAGCAATAGCAGAGAAGCTTCACAGGAAAGTCCAGTAGACATGAGACTCTTCAAAAAAAAAGAGATCTCTAAAATGGAGAGCAGGTATTCAGTAAGAGCATCTAGAGAACAGACAGGGGAAAAAAAGAATGTGTCATTCTATTTAAAGGGTTATAGCTTTTTCCATGTAGCACAGTGAATCTGATTTCTTACAGCAATTAACATAAGCTTCAAAGAATACGCATGTCCAGTTTTGGAATTCTGAAATGCAGTGGAAGAAAAAAATTGAAACATTTCCTACAAAAGTTGCCTTGCAGGGAATAACAGCTGACTGGAGACCTCACCATAAGGAATACCATATAGGTTTTATTTTACAGAAAAATGCAGAGCTGTTTTGAAGCCCTGTGCATGCACCCTGGGGAATCTCCAGAGCACTTTGCACTGTAAGAAAGATATCTTGTCATTAATGACTAATGACTGGTGGGTAATCCTGCAGCAGAGTCTCTTTATCTGACAGGGCTCCACACATGGATGACTTGCAGCACAATTACCCTACTGTGGTTGCTAGGTGGCAAATGTAATGCCTAGAAAACATCTGATGCTGACAGCTACTGTAAACTGTTTTGTAAGGAACAGTTTTACCACTGCATCAATTCTGCAATAAAGTTTTCTAAACTAGAACTATTCCAAACAAAAGCACCACAAAAATCACATTTATACTGAACTTTGGACACATACAACTTAACCCACATTTCTCAGGATAAAAATTTCTAAAACCAGAATTTTCTAAAAGCTGAGTCAACAAAACAGTCAGGTCACTAGAGAAAAGGCTGTTCTGATCTTCCACAGTTTACAGGCACTCATAACTCTGCCCTCCCAGGAGGGACGTGGCACTGCTCAAATAGGCATTGTAGCTGATGAAACAAGGATGTAAAATTTTACTTGAAATTACTCAAGCACCAGTGCACTTCTTGTGCACTGCTTACCATGGAGAGTTAACACCTTGAATTCCTTAGTCTTCAAACTCCCCTTCCCTAAGGATTTGCATATGTTGCTAGCTGTAGTACTCATCCCAAGATGCACACCCTGAACTCTGATCCTTGCAGCTTTGTGGCCTTCTTCAGGAGATGTGATCCTCACACAGCAACCGGTGCATCCTCTACCACTACAAACTTCCATTTCATACCCTCTTCATCACTGCTACCCCTATCTAAACTGGTCACAGAATGCTACCAACAATTAAAATGTGGCAAAAAGCACGTACTCTGACATTTAGGATTTGACACAGCACAATGCAGCTACTGTAGCAGAATCAACCCAAATTATGTCCAGCTGCAGATATTGAGAGTACACCTAATCCTAATCAAGAGAAAAAAAATCTTTACTTGATACTTGAAACAATGGAAGTAAATGGAAGAGGGGAAAGTTACAGATAGATTAAGTTGCAGGAATCTGAAGGAGAGTGAAGGCCTTTAAACAAAACCATCAGAACAATTTATGGCTCAGCTTGTAGTATAGTGAGTAATTGCTGGTATTCAGGAAATTAATCTGAAGATCTTAATTGCAACTCAAACAATTAATCAATAATCAGACTGCTGTAATAGTCTTCCCTACTAGCAGATAAAATAGCTCCTTCATGTGTTAAATATTGCCTATATTAAATGTTCTGATTACTCTGGCGCAATATTCCTACCTTGGGTCTCACAGGTTGTGTTTACTCCCAGGAAAACAGGAGGACTAAACAACATCCAGGCAAAATTTATCAGGAAACTTGCAGGAAAATATGATGACCAGAGTTATCAAGAGACTAGATGAAACTGTCTGGGTTGATTTGTCAGTTTGGGCTTAGCTTTTTCAGATTATTTCTATCTTCCCTTTTTAGATCACTCAAACCCCCATTTTGTCTCTAAACCATCCCTACCTTCTCTCCCAGCACCAGGCAGTTCATCCTAAGGTGCAGTAGCAAATGTTTCATTAGATTTCCATTCTGGGTAGGTATCAGCCATGTAGTGTTTTCTGGTTTCCCCAAGAGCTGACACTTCCAGTTTGAGCTGTTTACTGTGATTTCTTTGCAGAAGTGCTCCTAAAATTCAAAGCTAAGTCAGGCAAATTGGCACAAATGTTGAGATAACAAGGGATTTCTTTTTCTCTTTGCTAAGGTAGGGAAGGTTCAAACTAGGCTTTATCTGGAGAGATGTTTCACTGCAATGCAATCTGTCACAGTAAATGCAATGCACTGGGGGACACTGATTTGTGTCACTGCTCTTACACTGTTTCAGGAAGCACTTGCTGTAAAAAGCAGGACTATGGAGATAAAGTCTAATAAGACTGTCGAGAAGTTACTAAACATTTGACTACTCAGTCTCAAAACAATCCTACTCCAATCTGAATGTTGTAAACACACACATTTGCAATCTAAACAGATTTTCTTTGGGTTTCCCCAGCTAACACATCCAATACATGTCTTGAAGACAGGAAATATGGTTCCAGTAGGGGAAGCAGTAAACAAGGAGAGGGCTAATAATCTGGTAATGTTCAAAGACACTTTTTTTTTTAAATTTGATCAAATTCACTTAAAATTATAAACTTGAAAAAGAAAGCTTCCAGTTCCAATGTACAGGATGGAGTACTTAGTTATCCATGTCTCCAAATCAGCCAAGGTCTAAAAAGATCCATACATAAACACTAAACACTTCTTTACAATTGGATTTTTTAATACCTGGAAGAAAGAAGTTACTTAATAAAACTAGTTCATGTGACCAACTCTTCCAGAAAGTCATTAAATCACTCAATTTTTCATTAAATATTTCTTCATAAAATAAACAAAAAATCCAACCACACACATAATGGTTAACAATGTCATTTTTAAAGACATTTTTTCTGTTTTGGTGCCTGCTCCTCTGGACTATCTGCAGGCTATGAAGGTTGCTAAGCTTGGTGCTTATCTAATCTTCCATTTTTGCAGCTGTTCAGCTTCCTACTAAGAAACCAGTCAGAAGCTGATTGCAGACTGTTTGTCCTAAGAGATTGCTTTGCCAAAGGAAAAACATATTCTGGGCCACACTACTGATGACAGAAGGAAATAAGAGCATTCTAAGTTCATCCAGAGTAGGAAAAGGCTGCTACACACAGGAACATAAAATATGTGGGGTTTTATCCATGGATGAGAGAAGGAATGAAAATAAAATCTTTTAGTCTCTACTTCCAGTCTTGCAACAGGGAACAGCCTTGTTGTAAATCTCTTTGTGGCAAAGTTAAATTGAGGGAAATGCTGAACCACTCTAACAAATGTGCTTTCCAAATGTATATCAAGGAATCTGTTTTTCAATGTAACAGAGTTACCTATAGTGCCAAGCAAACACTGTTCCTGTAAAGTGAGGTTTGTTACACTGCCAAATTTCTTAACTAGGAAACCATCCCCTCTCCTGTCTCCTACACATTGAGCCTGCAGCCTAATTACGGAGCAACATTTGATTTTGCTAAAACCTGTCTGTTCTCAATTTAAAAGAACATGTTTTTAAATGACTGTTGGATGCTAAGTAATAACCTGGAAGGATGGGGAACTGACTGCATCCACATCCACGGAGTGAGCCTGAGATGCTGGCACTCTCCAGATGTCTTTTCTCAGTAGGCTTCACAACTCTGGCAGAGAGCTTTAGAAATAACTGCTGCACAAAGAAATGCTTTGTACCTTGTTCATCAGTTTTCAAGTACAAAAACAGCCTCCAAAGCATGAGACTAAGATGTTCAACACAACAAATTCATATTTTTACATATTTTGAAGCCGTGGAAGTGAATAGGAGATAGCTGCAGCTATCTCCTAGTGTTGTAGCAAAATTATCCTTTTAGCAGGGAGATAATCTTGTTGCAGCAAGATTGTCCTTTTCATTGTGAATATGATGCATAGCACTGTTTTCACCTTTTATCATCTATGGAGTTACATTTAAAAGCTGTATTTTCAGGGCAAAATGCAAGGCATCCAAGCAGAAACACCTCTTGTCCCAGCTTGGGTTCTATGCCAAAAAAGGGCTACAGCCTTCAGAATCCTAAATTAAAGCTTATGCTCAGATGGCTTTTAAACAATCCATTTTTCCTGGCCTGGATTCACAGTCTGTCATCATGAAGTACCACTTACAGCACTAATCGGAATTAGAGAATGCATCATTCAATTATGCTATCATAAAAAACTATCTTTTGAGGGTGTTCTTTTAAATAGGTATGGTGGGTGTTCCTAGCACTAATGCAGATGTGGATTGATTCTACTCTTCAGATACACAGTGAGTCTATTCTCACACTAATCTTAAGAGTGCTTTTACACTTCATGAGTCATACCCATAATTACAAATAGCTGAGTAAAAAACCCAACAGATGCTTTTGTAAGCAGAAGGCTAAGGAAAGCTGGTAGGGTTCCATAGCAGAAGAATGCAGGAAAAGATTTGGGGGCATGAACAGCATGCTCTGGTAGAGGATGCAAATCCTGGTTTAGTATTACCCTGAAGTTTTGCAAAACTTAAAAATAATTAAACTTTGACCCATACAAACTCTTCATATACTTTCATTTCTCTTCATGCACAGAGCTGGATTAATAATTTCTCATGCATGTTTTCCCCAGGTGAAATAAGAAAATATAAAACCTGCTCAACTTGCTGGAGAGGGTCAGGTTGGTCCCATTTTCTGTGTAGGTGCTCTCCAGTGACCTGTAAGTAAAGGTGCAAGATGCTATTTACATCTCCTCAAATACAGACAGCAGCAGTTTGTCTTTTTTAACAATCCCCCTACAGACCTGCAAAACTGTTCTGTGTGGTCTCTTTCCCTGATAAACTTTCTAGAGTGTACAATGATTACTGAACACATTTTGTGCCAAGGAGTGCTACAGAACAGGAAATGGAACAGATACTATGGGTGTAATATGCATTGGCTGCATATTCTCTGTCTTTCCCAGTGGAAATAGATTATTTATTTTACTGGCCACCATCTCAGAAGTAATACAACATATGTAATTGTTCAAAATTTAAGCATTATGAATATACAAAGAATATACTTAGAGGGCACAGGATATAACTGACAGAAGGAAACTCCAAAAACAAGTGCTATTAAAATAGCCACATTAGCAGATGAGTGTGTGATGTAAATTTGCAACAATGGAAACAATTTATTTCTAACAAAAAAAAAAATACAGGCATATCATAATCTAGTCATTTATTTCTCTGACAGTAGTATAGTCCCTGAAGAGAAACAAAAGAATCTCCAAAATTAGTAACACTTAAAATCAACACTGCTGGAAACTATGCTTGGGTCAGAGTAGCTGTCAGAGTGGCAACAACAAGTGACCCTGGAATTGTTCTGTGGATAATTCCCAGTGAAATCTATAAGCACATGTAATGGTTTAAACTCTTGAGTGCTTGTGATATGAAAACATCAAAGCAGAAGTGTGTGCTTTAAATGACAGTTTAAATTCGGAAAATTGTCAAATCTCTTTATGTAAGTTATGAATATTGGGGAAGAAATTGTACTGATAAACTTTTAATTCTTCTCCAAGGAAGAGAAAAATATCTCCTGTAGTAGCATGTTGCATGTTTGCAGTTGTATATTACTTGTGCAGTGCTAAGGAGCAACAGTAAATAAATGAGAGAAAACTCTCATTTCTTCATCCTTAGCACAGCTGAAAATCATATTACTCAATGGCTTTAACTGAGTATGCTTCAGCAGCTCCTGGTGAAGGATACAGTGGGTTCTTTGCTCCCTGTGTGTGGATCTGAGATCATTAGACCCTTGCCCCTGCTAAAAGCCTTAAGTGTTAACTGAGGATGGGTGAAGGTGGGAAAGTAAGAGGAGATTTTAAAGCAATTTTGAAGGAATAACAGCCCTGTAGTTTCTCCACAACAGACTGGAAATTTCCCATCCAAGCCTGCACAGAGCAAGCAGCTCATTTCCAAAGATAAGAAACTGATGTAAATGAACCTGCTTTGTTCTCTGTGCCATTTACTAAATATGATACAAAATGACTATTAAAACTTTCTCAAAGGCAAAAAGTTTTCAAATTATACCAAAAGAGATTGCTAGTCTTCTTCTCTTAAGGCTGTGCTATTATTGGATGGCTTTTACCAGTCAGCTTTGTCATAATTGCATTCATGACTTTTGTACAAAAGGGTATGACCCTTCTCCCTGAAATGGATTGGGACACTTACATACAGTGGAGACTCCATCCATGCTTATGTAAGTAAAACAGGCATCTCTGGGGAGATTCAAGTATCAAAATGAGATTTAGATATGTTATTAAATTACTGGCCCAAAGGCTACCTCTGCATCTGCTCCCCTCACAGAAGGTTACGGCCATGGCCAACAGTACTTTGCCAGACTATTCAGACCATTAGCTACTGACAGTGGAAGTAAACAGTATCTGTGCTTACTCTTACACTTCTTTCAAAAAAGATCATGAGCTTTTAAGGTTTAGTAGTGTTTTATCTCCATTCCATGGTAGTTGAGTCATAAAGACAGGAAAACCTGATGCTGCACTACACTTATTAGATCTAAGGCTTAAACTGTTAATCTTACATTAAACAATGACTTCTACAAAAATGTTCTTAACTGGCTGTGGTATTTCATATATTCCATGCCACCACACATTTTTGATTAACCAAAATACAGGATGGTGTGCTTGGGGCAGTGTGTACCATGAAACAGCTGCTCTGCTAATGCTGTAAACTGGCTAGATAGGACTTGAGAGCAGTCCAAAGTTATCTGTCATCTTAGGAAGGTCTCCTGACACACCAACATATGTGAAGGGGGCTGTACAGCTCCCAGGCAAAAGATGACTTGTGTCTGGATGGCTTAGAGAGCAAGTAGAGGAGGTGAGACATCCATGGGGGTACTGAGCCGTATTTAGCTTTCCACTGAATGAGAATGGAAAGAGACCATGCACCTTGTTTCATGCTTATGGTGGACACTGCATTGAAGGAAGGAAAAATTAGTTTCACCCCATAGAAAATTTTACAGTTGTGCTGGTTTTGGTTAGAATAGAGTGAGTTTTCTTCATAGTAGCTGATGTAGGGCTACATTTTTGATCTTCCTTGAAAGCAGGATTGATAATTAAAAGAGAATAATAAAATGAAGTAATCTTTAGATTTTTAGAGGTGATTCTTTCCCCCATCCTGCTAATGGGAACCTTGTTTCCTGACTGGGGTTAAACTACAATATAAACTGTGTTGTAAAAAAGTTTTTCTGTAAGTCATTGTGATCTTCTGTCACAGTCTGTTCTCTCAAAACTCATTCTGCTAGACTTAAGATGAGCCTCAAGCAAGTTGGGATCTCTGTTACCAGTAACTATACCACATCAGAGGAGTTGTGATATTCTTTTCTACTCCAGAAATGAGTAATGACCAACTTCAGCCGAAGGGTGACAAATCCCTGTACTGGGCAACTTCCTAACTGCAGCTCCATGGCATGAATTACCAAATAAAATTGGTATACCGGGAATGCAACCTTTCTGCAGGTTTGAGGCAGACGCCCTCAGGGAGGCCGGCACTGTCTGCTCGGGGCCACGGAAGGAGGCCTGGCCGGGTCCGGCGGGGCCCTCAGTGCCACCAACACCGCGGTGCCTCAGGTGTGGCCTCCGCTAACAGCGCACCTCTCCTGTTGCTGCCCAGTGAAAGGAGAAGGCGCCTCTTGCGGGGTCACTGAGGTGTCTGAGGGCTTTTAGCCCAGCGGGGAGGGCGAGAAGAGCCCTGGGACTGGCCAGCGACGTCCGACGCCCTCAGTCCCTGGCGGGGGCGGCTGTGCTCTCACGCCCTCACCGCGATACCGCGCGGGGCTCAGGGCTGAGGCGGCGAGGGGAAGGAGCGCGGCCCGTTCAAGGGAGCCCTTCAGTCTTCCGCGGGCCGCCGGCGCCGAGACCCGCCAAGCAACATCTGGAAAACATGTCCTATGGAAAGTGGCTGAGGGAGCTGGGTTTGTTTAGTCCCGATGAGGCTCCGGGTGGACCTCATCACTCTCTACAACTGCCTGAAAGGAGGTTCTAGTGGGCTGGGGGCCGGTCTCTTCTGCCTTGCCCTCAGTGAGGGGAGCAGAGGAAATGGCTTTAAACTGAGACGGCGGCTGTTCGGGTAGCCAGGCAATGGAACAGGTTATCCAGGGCGGTGGTGGCGGCACTATCCCCGGTGGTGTTTAAGAGGAAGAGGCATCTGGATGTGGCGCTGGCTGATGTGGTTTATAGGTTTAGAGGTGATGCTGATGGTGCTGGATTGACGGTTCCACTAGACGGTATTAAAGATCTCTTCCAGCCTCTATGATTCTCCAACTCCGTGATTCTTTTCTGTGATTCCATCCTCACCCCTCGCGGCGCGGGGCGGGAGCCACCGCGACTGTCACGGGAAGGGAGGGAAGGGCCGCGGGCGCCCCGCCCGTCAGCTGTTGCTGTCCGGGCCCCGATTGGTGCCGCGCGGCGCCGCCCGGCCCCCGCTATAAGGCGGAGGCGCGGGCGGGGAAGGCGCTGCCGCGGTGAGGCTGGTGGGTGCGTGGGGCTGCTGCGGGATGGTGACCGCGGGCGAGCGATCCGGGGGCGGGGGGAGGCGCGGCTCGGTTCCTTGCGGAACGGGGGTGGGCGGGCTCGCCGTGCGTGAGCCGGGGCGGGGGGTCGGTGAAGCGGGCAGGGACCCGCGCCGGGGTCGGGGCCGCCAGAGTTTCCCCCCGAGTTCCTCTGCCCTGGGCCAGGGCCGCCCTTCTCGCTCTTTGTGTCCGCGCCCGGCCCTGCCGGGATCCGAGCGGTGCTGAGCGCCCCGCAGGCCTCGCGTGGTTCCTGTGGGTCACTCGGGGCTCCCCCGGCCCGTGCTGCCTCGGCCGGGGCTCGGCCCCGTCTCCCGGCGCTTTGCAGCCGCCCTGCCGTGCTGCAGTCACAAGGCGATGCCTCACGGATCGTCGGCGCCTGCTCGGGGCGGGCGCCGGGCTCCTCTCGGCTGGAGAGGCTCGTCCCTGCTCGCCCAGTGCGAGGAGTTCGGTACGTGCTGCAGGGTTATGTCCAACGCGACCTTTGCAATGACAATCCGGGAGTTTTCGGTAGCGCAAGTTGCTCAAACTGAGTCTTGTTCCTTCCTCTGAGTATCTGCAGTGTACCGTGGCGTCTCGTGCTCTTCCTTTTCCTGACACAAGTGTAGGTGTAGACATTACACTTGTCAGTAGAAATTGCTTTTGAATAAAACCTAAAGAACTTGAAACCACTTGTGAGACTGTTACCTTGATTAGCAGGTAGGTGAAACAGTAAGGGATCTTTCCCTGACAGTTTGTGCCAGACTGGCTAGTAGTTAAACATTATGTCACTGGAAAGCTAAAAGTGAAAGGCACTCAGGATGCAGAGCAGCTAGAGACCAATGTGATCACTCTCCACAGGGGAAGAGCAAGAAGGAAGACTTGCCAGACAAGATCCAAAACCAGTGTGACCTTCGCCTTTAATAAGGTGATTCAGAAACTGTGTGCGTAGAGGACTCCTAGCCAGAGCTGCTTCCTGCAGGTATGTGACTGACTCCTGGCATACTTGCTGTCTAAAGATTTGAGCTGTGTATAAAAATGGTTTGTCTGTCAGAAACATCAGGTGATGTGTGTAGCTGCTGTTACACAAAGCCATTTAAAAAATCCCAAAATGATACATTTGGAGAGCTACCTTGAATCTAAATAAAAAAACCTTGTTTTTATGAGCAAACTTAATGTTGGTATCTCAGTAATTTTTTAGTATGCCAGGGGATATATGCAACATAGTACTTCTGGTAATGGAATGTCAGAAATGACTCTTACCATGTCAGGACAGACTTCATTAGAGCACCATGTGGATGTGACACTGACAGATAAAAATCTGGATTCTGACAGATGTTTTTCCAGCCATGCAATTGCCTCTGAAGTCAACATGGTCTTAACACTGTAAGCCTGTTTCCAGTTCTGCATTAACTGGCTGACTTGCCTGACAGGCAGTTACAGCAAAAACCTCCTCCACTTACTGTGCTGCTGAGAGTCTGTCTGCTCTTTCAACTGTTGTCGTGTCTGGAAAACATCTTAGACTACTGCTCTCTCATCTCTCCATCTTGCTGTCTTCTGTAAACTACTAACTTCTGTGTGGTTTAGCTTGGTGCAAAGCTTTAAAAGTGACTCTTGATTAAGTCATAAGGTACCACTACACTCATGTGGGAACTAACTGCTGTTCCAGCCAATGCTGATAGGTATTGACTTTTGTTCAAGAGTGTCTAACAGTTGCCTGAATGCTAAGTTCTTGGAATTCTGTCCACAGTTAATTAGCCACAGAAAAGCCCTGTTTTTCTATTCCTCATCAAAACTATAGTAAGGGTGGGAAGAGATGATTCGGCCCCATCTCCCGGCGCTTTGCAGCCGCCCTGCCGTGCTGCAGTCACAAGGCGATGCCTCACGGATCGTCGGCGCCTGCTCGGGGCGGGCGCCGGGCTCCTCTCGGCTGGAGAGGCTCGTCCCTGCTCGCCCAGTGCGAGGAGTTCGGTACGTGCTGCAGGGTTATGTCCAACGCGCGACCTTTGCAATGACAATCCGGGAGTTTTCGGTAGCGCAAGTTGCTCAAACTGAGTCTTGTTCCTTCCTCTGAGTATCTGCAGTGTACCGTGGCGTCTCGTGCTCTTCCTTTTCCTGACACAAGTGTAGGTGTAGACATTACACTTGTCAGTAGAAATTGCTTTTGAATAAAACCTAAAGAACTTGAAACCACTTGTGAGACTGTTACCTTGATTAGCAGGTAGGTGAAACAGTAAGGGATCTTTCCCTGACAGTTTGTGCCAGACTGGCTAGTAGTTAAACATTATGTCACTGGAAAGCTAAAAGTGAAAGGCACTCAGGATGCAGAGCAGCTAGAGACCAATGTGATCACTCTCCACAGGGGATGAACAAGAAGGAAGACTTGCCAGACAAGATCCAAAACCAGTGTGACCTTCGCCTTTAATAAGGTGATTCAGAAACTGTGTGCGTAGAGGACTCCTAGCCAGAGCTGCTTCCTGCAGGTATGTGACTGACTCCTGGCATACTTGCTGTCTGAAGATTTGAGCTGTGTATAAAAATGGTTTGTCTGTCAGAAACATCAGGTGATGTGTGTAGCTGCTGTTACACAAAGCCATTTAAAAAATCCCAAAATGATACATTTGGAGAGCTATCTTGAATCTAAATAAAAAAACCTTGTTTTTATGAGCAAACTTAATGTTGGTATCTCAGTAATTTTTTAGTATGCCAGGGGATATATGCAACATAGTACTTCTGGTAATGGAATGTCAGAAATGACTCTTACCATGTCAGGACAGACTTCATTAGAGCACCATGTGGATGTGACACTGACAGATAAAAATCTGGAGTCTGACAGATGTTTTTCCAGCCATGTAATTGCCTCTGAAGTCAACATGGTCTTAAACACTGTAAGCCTGTTTCCAGTTCTGCATTAACTGGCTGACTTGCCTGACAGGCAGTTACAGCATAAACCTCCTCCACTTACTGTGCTGCTGAGAGTCTGTCTGCTCTTTCAACTGTTGTCGTGTCTGGAAAACATCTTAGACTACTGCTCTCTCATCTCTCCATCTTGCTGTCTTCTGTAAACTACCAACTTCTGTGTGGTTTAGCTTGGTGCAAAGCTTTAAAAGTGACTCTTGATTAAGTCATAAGGTACCACTACACTCATGTGGGAACTAACTGCTGCTCCAGCCAATGCTGATAGGTATTGACTTTTGTTCAAGAGTGTCTAACAGTTGCCTGAATGCTAAGTTCTTGGAATTCTGTCCACAGTTAATTAGCCACAGAAAAGCCCTGTTTTTCTATTCCTCATCAAAACTATAGTAAGGGTGGGAAGAGATGATTTGCATTGAAACCTTCTACAAACAGCTCCCTGCTTCTAAAATAGCCTCTGACCAAGCCCCAGCTTGTGCAAGGTAACTTGGCATTATCATGAGGTGGTATTAATTGGAGTTAATGAGGAATAACAGTGATGCCATTTTTTTATGTGAGAGTGGTGAGGCCTGAGCACTCCTGTATTGTAAAGGCCTTGCTTTCTATGGGTAGTGTGGGTGCTATACACACTTGTGTGCCAGTGGTAAATGTACAGCACTGATCTTCCCAGTGGGTTCTCCCCTTGTTTTCCATTGGCAAGAAGTGTGTTACTGTGATGGGTATGCAGCATTCCTCAAGAGGGATTTTACTAGAGAAGCAGGAGATGGCATTTTTCACAATTAGAAGCATGTTGATTTAGAAGCTGTTGTTGGAGGCTTTTTAAGGAAACAGTTCTGATTCTTTAAGAAAAATTAAGCTGAAGGTCACTCTGATAGTTTTATTCTCACTTCTTTACTGTGCCCCATTTAACTTACTTTAGGTGGAATACTATAATGCATAGTTTCTACCTCCTCCCCTTCCTGCCACCTCCCCTCCCAAAAAAAAGCCAAAATACTTAATACTTGAACCTTGAACATTACTGAAGTCATCATCAAGCAGTTTATCTGGTGAACTATAGTAAACTTGCTTTTGAAGCCCCTCCCTACAGCTTTGGCTTGAATGGTAGCAGTGAAATACGTGTGGACATTAAAAATAGTGACCTTAGCAGCATAATGCCTGTAATAATGAAAAACTTGGTTTAGGAACTAATTTCAGTCTTGCACTGCATCTTCCCCTAGCAGCTTTCTGCAGTTCTGACTGCCTTTCTGTTTGTCCTTTAGTTACAGCTTCTGAATTGGATAATAAAACTTCACAAATTAATTTCTGAGTAGAAGCTGGTATTAGGCAAAAAAGAAAAGCATGTTAATTATGGAAAAAGGGTTTCTAGCTGATGTTTTCACTGCTTGATTGCTGTAAGAACTAAAATAGGCTATTTGCAGTTCACACCAGTCATCTGACTAATCTTGCTAATGAGTAAATATGCTTAGATGCTTGATTTCATAGCAAGTGTGGTGGGAAGGGACATAGCTCTATAAGTGCCACCAAATATATGGATGGTGATGGCAATCCTTTGAAGATCAGAAATTTACAGCCTCTAAGTGATGAACAAAGGCAGTGCTGCTCCTGGTATGCTCAGAGGGGCTTTTTAGCTCAGGTAGGCTTTAAGGGGAAAGTGAGTCTGAACAATTTGTGGCCTTTAAATCAAATTAAGGGGATCTACAAAATACAGTGTTTCCCCTATCAAGGAGAGTAACAGAGACAGCTTAATCTGGATTCCAGTTAGTTACTGGTGGAAAGAATGGTTGCAAGGTTGGAGTTGTGTGTCCAGAAAACAACACAATCCCAAGGCTTCTCCAGAAGTTCTTGCTGATATAGTTACAACATGCAAATGCACTGTGCAAAGGGTAGAACTAAGACTGCAGGAGAGCTTTAGTTCTAGCTGTAGGATGACCTAAAGCCAGAAAAATAGCAGTGTGAGCTAGCAACACTGTAGCTTCCAAACTATCTAAAGCTACTGTCACACACTTCTAACTAGTTGTTTGTGCTATCTGTACAGATGCTTAATACCCGACTTTATATAAGGTGCTGGCTCTCAAGTCCCTGAGTCGGAAGAGGATATGCCTGAAGGAAGGATGCCTGCACTTTGTCATTTGAGAGGTGAAGTTCTTTGAATTCTAAATCAAATAGAAAACATTCAGAATTTTAAAGGTAACCTATGGATTTGACCAAGAAAGGTCTTTAAGAGGAATCTGTAAGTTGCTGTGTTGGACTCCAAATTGTCAAGTCATCATAAATCAGTCTTGTGCATCCTAAACAAGACTGCCAGAAAATCCTGGTGATGGAGAGACTGGTGATGTGAACAGTTTCTCACTTTATATGGTTGATGCTGTCTACTCACAGACTGGCGGAGGGGTAGCATCTGCAATAGTTTGCACTTTGAAGAACTATTTTCTAGGTGGCAGTAACTGCTTAATGTAAGGCTATATGCTGACCCAAACTGCTGTAGAGGAACAGTAGGCTGTCACAATAGTGCAAGCTGCAGAAGAAGCCTCAGTGTGGCTATGCAGGGTCTGCATGTGAAGCAAGGTAAACTATCTTTTATGCTGATGCTTTACTGTTTTGGCTGGATCAAACAGTGCTGCTCTTCGGACATGCCCTGAGGAAAATGAGCTACATGAAAGCCACTCTTAATCCCCCTCAGCTGATGATCACCTGTGCTGAATAAGCATTGAAGAACCAAGGTGATTATTGCAAATCATACAATACTCTGGCTGCAGTGGGCACACAGCCCTGCTGAGGGTGTGTGGTATGGTCAGGTTTGATTTTACTATTTAGGCAAAACTGGGTCTGCAGAACTTGGCTGGTTGTATCAGAAACACTACAAGCTATCGATTGCTGTAGTTTACAGGGCTGGAAATGTAACCAGAGTGTCTGCAAGCTCTGTGACGCTGGATTCTAATGACACCTGCTAAACTCTGTAGGGGTGTCCTTGCTGAAATGGTGGTACACATGGGTCTGTTATTCCATGACTCATCAAGGAGCAAACTTGGTCTGTGGCTTGAGCTCTCTTGGTAAGGATCCTGCACTGTAATTGCTTTGTGTTGAAAGGCAGGTGAGACTTTTGGTGCAGTTGGGTGTCACTCACTGTAACCCAGTAGTCCTGGGTCACGGTGGGTTAAGACTGACTCCTGAGGGGTTTTTGTATGAAGATGCTGTACTTGCAGCTGAGACTGCAGCACTGATGGTGAGGAGGAGCCTTTCCTGGATAAGTGTATGTGACCCTCAACAGACAGCAGCCAGAAAAAGCTCCTGTTACTGCCAGTCACTGGGAACAGGTCCAGAGAAAGGCACGTGCACTGGGAGCTGGCCTTAGAGCCTCTAAGGACTGCACCTTTTGTACCTGCAATGGCAGCATTGAGACCCTAACCTGATTTTTACAGTACAGAGGTAAGAGATGTTCCTGGCTAGGACTGGCTCTGGTCTCTACTATAGTCTTGCATGAGTTTGTGTTTTGTTGAAGAGCTAAGGTAGTAGGAAAGAAGCAAGTTATTAATTCATTACCTTTTATGTCCTAGTTGAAGGAAGGAAAGTGAAGCCATCATCATTGTAAACAGTAACTTTGAAACTAAAGACAAGGCTCACATGACTTTTAAAATAGTGTTGTGAATTTGGAAGAAGTAACAAAAGACATTACCTGTGTATTTTTTCCTGCTTGCACTACAGCAAACTAAGGAAGTCTTGGAGCTCTTCCAGTTTCCTGCTGCTGCCTCTCTCCCAATTCCAGCTGCAGTCCTCATGGACTATGTTCCTCTTGTGGTTTTAAAGCCACTAAGAGGAGAAGAAGCTTCCATTGTGCTTTGTTAGTTTTAAATACAGCTCTACCTGCTTTTTATGAAAATAGCAACAGATGTTTTATGTGCTCAATGAACAAACAATTAATTACCATGTACCCAGCCCTTGTAAGCAGCTCAGTGTTATAGACAGACTTATAGTAATGCATTAGCACTGCAATTACCTTCACAATTAGCTTACCAGTCCTGGAATTGTTAGTATATAATAAAAGGATGTTTGTAAATTAAATTTTAAAAAAGGCCAGACACTCAAATGTACTGTTTCTGTAGGATTCCTTGAGGAAAACTAAAGGTAGCTAAATAGCTACCTTGGCACAGATTTGAGATTTCACTTGTGATACAGCATTTGTATGAGCAGTCTCAAATCTCCCTGTGCTAAGTCATAATTCCATGGAGCTTTCAGTCTTGTCTTGTACCTCCTAGTGAAAACTGTTACCTCTTAATAGGTTGACCATGTGCTTATCTTGAGCATGTCAGGAGCCAAAACGTGATTCTGTGATTATGCAGCACAAAGCACTGGAGTGCAAGAGGATCACATGCCCTTGTGGACAACACCAGCCATAGATATAATCTTGCTGAATGCAGTAAAACTGCACAAATTAATTATTTATTTTTAACCCTGCAGGAGTTTGAAGATGCATCAAGACTGATAGTGAGGACAGAAAAATCTCCTGAAGAAGAGCAGAGCCTGAACTATTGGCCATGTCCATCACAGATCACAGCCCCAGCACAGGCGTGGTGACTGTCATCGTTACCCTGATCGCTATTGCGGCTCTGGGAGCCCTGATTCTGGGCTGCTGGTGCTACCTGCGCCTGCAGAAGCTCAGCCAGTCTGAGGATGAGGAAAGCATTGTGGGTGAGGGAGAAACCAAAGAGCCCTTCCTGCTGGTGCAGTACTCTGCTAAAGGACCCTGTGTGGAGAGGAAAGCTAAGCTAACTCCAAATGGCCCAGAAGTACACAGCTAACTCAGAGCTACACCTGCAGACAGGCTTTGCTCATGACGTGTAACCAGCAGAAGCATTTCAATACTGTGAAGAACCTGGTCACGTGCACACTACTCATCAGAAAACACCCTGATGAGAATTAAATAAGCTTTGTTTGCAACTGCATGCACTGAGAAGCTGCACTTTGCATCAGCTGTGTATCCTAATTCCTCTGTGGCAGGAGCTGAGTGGCCTGATGTCCATTGCCGGCAATGGGCACAGGGATATACTGGTGTGAAGAGACTACTACTGTTTTTTGTTACTTGAATGTTTAGCTGAGCCTATTTTGATGGAGCTACTACTGTAATGTGAACTACTTTACAACTGTGAACTGTAAAAACTGCCAGAAACTTCCTGCTTTGTGTTCTGTAGCACATGGGAATATGATGCAACGGTATATAATACACAGGGACTCCTGAACCACTACCATGGATGGGACTCCAGACCTTCAAAACCAGATCTGCAGTGACTGCTTGCTTCTGCTCTTAGATGGAGTGTGCAGCCAGAACTCGTCCTTTGAACAGTTTATTGGACTGATGCAGAGTACTTCATTTAAAAGGAAGGATAAGCCTTCAGTAATATGCTGAAGTAGGAAACACAGGAGCAAGAAAGGAAAAGTTGCTTTAGCTGCAGCTATGTTGGTTAAGTTTTTGGCCGCTAGAACTGAGTTCTCCATGTAGCTACTGCTAGGAAACTGCCATTTTGATGGGTTCCAGCCTGGGAACTTATGATGGATACTGCACCCTCAGGGGAAGTCCAGATGGTTTCCAGGTGTTTGAAATGGCAGTAGAGCAAGCTTCTGTCTTCCATAGGTGTGTGTGCTAAAACTGCATAAGTGGTTACTTATCAAAACTGGCTTAAGTGCAACTAGTATAAATTCTTCCTAGAACCCTGGTTTGTGTACTTAGGGTGTATGTTAACAGCCTGTTACAAAAAGGCATTTTGTAATACATACAGCCAGACAACTCCAGAATTCAGTTAATGCATCTTGTACATAACTTTTGATGGAACTGTACTACAACAGGAGAAATTTCAGTCTTTTCTACTGTTGACAGGGGCAAGGGTTATTTGCTGCTCAGTTTGTTTGAAGTTTTTAGCTAGCAATGGCCAAGGCCTTCCAGATAACACATTTCCTGCTCTGTGCTGGAGTTCAGCTGTAGGAATTGTAAAAAGGTGTTAAATGGGAAGTTCTGGACAAAGGTTTGGGGAGAGGAGAAGGAACCAACACTGAGCAGCCACTGGCAGCTTATGTATTCTAAAATTCTTTGTGTAGGCACACATGCTTAGAGGTCACTGGCCTGTTTTCTATTACTTTATACATGGCCTCCTTTGCATACTGATGTTTTTAAACACTTAATTGCCTAGCCTTAATTCAGCTCAGAGGAAGCATTAGACTTGCTTCTTGTACTTGTACATATGGAATAACTTAAGGCCTAGCAAGCTTGCTTGAGAATTTTAACTATATGCAAGGCAAGAATGGCCTAGACAAAAAGTTGTCCTCTTCTTCTACACTGAGATGTTGAATTGCTTTGTTAGTGCTACATTTGCCTTTTTAAAATTGAAAGCTGTAATTTGAAGCAAAAAAATGCTGTCAGTAGTAAAAAGCTCCTGCTGTTGCCTCTTGAGTACAACATATGGGGTACAGCTGATAATGTTCTTACCCTGACACATGCTTTTTAAAATACTGCTCTCAAGAGACCTGCATGTATAGTCAGACCAGTCCACTTAAATAGCTGTATTTGAGACCTCTTAAAAGCAAAGAAAAAAAGGATTAATTCAGTAAGACTTCCTCTAGTTTTCAGTAGAGAACAGTTCACACATGGCTCTTGTGGTTTCCAATCAGAATACCAGTATACAAAAGTGATACAAAGTGCTGAAGTTTGAGAACAGAACAGTTGTAGCAAGATGACTTTGTCCATTCAAGTTTACTGATTACACAGATAAAGTATCTATTTTAATTCAGCAAAGAGAATGCAGTGTAAAGGGCAAATTTCAGAAATTATGGAAAAGTATAAATCAAAGGTCTGATTTCCCTTCTAGCAGCTGTCAGAGAAAGCCAGTGAAAACTAACTGGTCCTTAGAGGTGCTGCATCCTGCTGCCCCTACAAACCAGTATCTTTCATTTAAATGGATAGGTGTTTGCAAGTTAGTGCAATAGTAAAGTGCAGAAAGTGTTTTCCATTCTCCTCTTCTCTTATGATGGGGCTATCTAATAAATTGTTCAAGTATACAAAAATATTCCATTTGATTTTTCTTTTTCTAGATCATGTGGGGGAAGTCTTTATTTACAATGAGTGTCAATAAAATTTGCATAAATACCTACCCAATACTGCATCACTTGACTTTGTGAAAGCAATTATTCTGTCCTATTTCCACTACTGTGCTCTGTCTCTATGGTATCAATATTATCAATCCTTTTTTCCTCTAAAGCAGCAGTAGCTGTTGAAAGTGATATATCATTATCTTCAGGAAGTGTTTGCTCAGATTGAAGGGGTTCTTCAATTTCATCTTTGCTCTGTAGCTTTCCTCCTCTTGATGCCACCAGAATTCTCAGTAAAGCATTTTCTTTAAGGAGGTTTTCTGATGCATCAGCTAATTCTTGAAGCTTTTCAGCCATTTCTAACAATTCTTGATTCTTCTGGTCATATGTGGCCTGTAATTGCTCACTGTGGAGCTGCAGAGTCTTGTGCTGCTTTTCCAGTGTGTGTTTTTGCTGCTGTAGTCTCTGTTCCTCCCTCCTGGCTTCAGAAAGCTGTGCTTCAAGCTGGTCATGGGCCTGATGAAGGGCACTGATTTCTGATCTCAACTTCTGAATTTCTCTCTCCAAGTGTGAGATGTGTCCTTGCTGTAGAACTGACTCTTTATGTAGGCATTCTTTGGTACAGGGCTCTGATGAAGGACTTGAATGATGTAAAATAAATTTCAGGAGATTAGGAAGATTAACTGAAAAGTCTTCAGGGAACTTCACACTTTGCTCCTTCCTAGAAGGACATAACAAGTTAATAGTAAAGTACTCCGGAAGGTTAAGCATAATTTTACCTAAGCATCTGCTGTTTAACTCCAACTTGATACCTTATTTTTTATCAAGTATGGTTAGTACAGCAGCTAAGAGAAACCTAAACTCATGTAATAGAGATAGATCACACAGATTTTCTTTTGATGCTCACTTTTCCCTGTGTTCCAGTCTGAGTGCTCTAAGCATCTCTGCATGGGACTGGTATTTGAAGAAAAAATTCTGTTAAATCTCAGAAGATGGATTTCATTCTTGAAAAAGAAATATTCATGATCATGGGTTATGAGCTTCAAGTACACAGGGAAACATCACTGTATGATCAGAGTACAGTGCCATTAGTATTTGTAAGTTGAAGGATGATGTTTAAATGTTCTTAAGTCTACATATATTATTTAGAATTTAAGTCCAGATATATAAAGCTACACAATGGGAAATCACTGTTTTGAATCTGTTTTCCTGGAAGTAGCTTAGTGAGTTCCAGCACCTGAAAGCCATGGCAAGGGAGCAGTCTGCTTTTAAACAGTAAGTCATTTTAGTCAGAAGTAAGGCCCTGTCAAAAAATAAATCTCTTTACTTGTTCCTTTTACTGCTTTGTCTGTATGTCATAGGTGCTGAAAGAACAAACCAAACAAGGTTTTTCTCTTGGTTTCTATTGGTGTTTCCCCCCCCAAAGCTGTGAATACTAAGCCCAGCACATGGAGCAGGTAAGCCTCCTTGCTTTCTACAACAGCACAAACTGTTACAACAAGAAAGGCCAAGAACAGCAAGTACCAAATTTCTTTCTCAAGACTATCAGCCACTAAAAAACAGCTCCAGCTGTGACAAATGTTACGATCACTGCCCTTTGTGAACCCTGTGCACGCATGTGAGGCTAACTGTCCTCTAAGGACTAGACTGGAACTCGCTCTTGCTCTTCTCTGTCTGAACCAGTTCCACCTTCAGCCCTTCACTCAGCACGCTCCAGTATAACACCATTTCACTTCCTCCTGCAGCACAGCCACTTCCACCTCACCCTGGAGAACTGGGAAGCCAGCTAGTAGTTTATCACTTTGGGTCTGCTCTAGCTTTGCCAGTCAGCAGTGTATTGTCTCTTTCCTGAGGCAGCCATCAAAACAAGGAAGAAAAGCTTCATTTGCTTCCATCTGGCTGTCAAATTGATGACTAGAGTAATGGTAAGTAGCATACATTCAGATATGGGTTAATTATATAAGTGAGAAAAAAGACAGAGAATAAGCCCAAACAAAAATGATTGCAAAGCAAGAAAGCCAGATTCAAGTATAAAGCCTAAAGCCTCCTGGTGCTCTTGTACAACACATACCACAGTCAGCTCTTATGTCCCCTTGTGTGTGACATCATGCCCTGAATTGGTTACAATGTGCATCTGGAACAGGGGAGTTCCTTACCAATTACACTTCCCTCAAAAATGCCTTCTGTAAAATCCAACTCATAAACAGGTGGGATATAAAAACATTTCATTTCATTTACTGAAAACCACTTACTGTACAGCAGGTAGAAGACAGATACCATCTTTTATCAATAATTCAAGAACTTCAGTCAGATGAGGCTCCTGCTCATCAAGATTAAGCTATTTCTGGCAGAGTGAGCACCATGAGTTTTCCTCCCCTGCAGATTCCTGATGATGGACCAAGTTACTCTTATAATTACCATCAGCAGTTGCTCAGCTGACTATCAGCTCCCATCCCAGATTAAAAAATCATGATATAATTTAGGCAAAAACTAGTCTATGCTAAATCAAAATTGACTCACTATATTGTGGTAACATTTTATGACATCATCATCCATTTTTATTGATCAAAACCACAGCATGTATCAAAGAAGCTAAAAGGCTATTTAAAACAAATAGCAGAACAAAATATGAACAGCATGTGGTGGAAAGAAATTGAGAACAGAGTTAATTTGCAAAAATTGTCTCATAAGGCAAATGGATAAGAAGCTGCATTAAAAAGCCCTAATATGAGGCACCTTTATATCCAAAATGAATATGTGGCTACTCTAGTGGTCCTACAGGTACTACAAATACTATCAGATCCTAATTGTCTTGATTACCCACATGCAGCAAAATATAAAAAACACTGGAGAGGAAAAGCAGGAGTGAAAGCAATGACTAAAGGTAAGGTACCTTTATAAAGCCAGTGGGAACATTACAAAAACATAATAATCTTAATAAAATAATCTTAATAAAAGTACTCAGTCTGTCCCTTCAGAGACTGTCTAGAGCATTACAGAGACAGAGACCAAATGAGTACCTACAAAAAGAAGCAGGGAACTGATTAGTTGGGGTGGCTCACAACTGATATAAACAAAACTCACTCTGTATTGGATTAAAACATCAATGGCAAAACTTAAGGCACAGATTCAGAGATTTTGTGGTATGTAGCTGCCCAGTACCAGTAGACTGAATTCCCATTTCCTGATGGTAAGAGCCCTTGAGGGAGAAGGGTGGAAATCTGTGAGTGTTGGTTGAGTTATTTTGTTGTTTTCCTGGTGTTTTTTTTCATTAGAATATGAATGTGGTAAGAATGCATCTACAGAAATGTATTAATCTTTGGCTTTTTTCTCTACTAAGACACGTAACCAGATAATTACTGCAGCTCACTAAAAGAGAAGTTAAAAAACCACAGGGACAAGAATTACTTTACCTCTGATGAGGAAAAAATAAAATGGTTGGGAGACGGTCTGTCATAAATTCCCAGGGAAGGTCATTTCGAGTCACATCAATTCTGTGAGGGAAAAATGAAGATGAAGAAGAACAGGCAGATGAACAATCTGCATTTTCTTGTAAAATGCCATTTTAGGGATTGGGAAGAAGGAAATCTTAAGTATCTGTGAAAGTAAGTCTAAATGTGTTCTGCCAGAAATACATTGTGCATATGAGTCAGCAGAATTAATTACCAATATTCAAGCTGCTGACTCTCAGTTTAACAAATATCTGTGTGAGTTTTTCTTTAGAATAGTATGTTCAATTCTGCAACGGCTCTCAGCCAGCAATTAAAACCCAGTTGCTCTCTGTGTACACACAATGCACACACTGTGTACACATCTTCCTTCTGAGATAGACACACCAAACATGAGACAAGTTATTTTTAGTCCTTAATTTGTTCCTCAAGTACATCTCTTAATATTGTCCCCTCAAGTAGTTTTGGGAGTAAATTATTTTGCTTCTTTCAAGGACAAGCACATGGTTAAAGGCACTTTTTCCCCTAAAGCTATGGGTAGAAAGGAACACATGGTTCAACTATTTGTAACTGTTTTCTTCAGCATTTTAGGGCTTCTTTTCACAAATAAATTTCTTATTAATTAAAAATTATTATAGAACAAAACAGACAATCACATCAGTAATACTGCTGTGAAAATAGTGGAGCAAAGGAGAGAACTTCAAAGTCAGGCAAGAGAATGGATGTAGCCTTGGGAATAGCATCACATCTGTGGCAATAAAGCCATAATTACAGACAGGGGATAAAACCTCAGATTTTTAATTGATTAATTTTTTCTCTACATCTCATGCTGTCTCCTGGAGCAAGTTCAGTCAGAATCAAATAAAGATGCAATCAGAGCAGATGTTTTAAGTATTTAGGCATTATCATCACATACATGAACAAGAATGTTTCAGTTGCACTGAAATATAAATAACCCTGGAAACCCTAAAGAAAACAATGGTTTTTTTACATATAATATGTATTTAACATATATATTAAAATGTACATTACACACATGCATATGTAGATATAAATATATTTCTGTAAACTGGTTTGGCTGGGGTAGAGTTAATTTTCTTTATCATAGGATGTAGGTTGCCATTTTAGATTTGTGAGGCAAATGATGTTGCTAACAAATATATATATATATATATATGTACACACACACAAATAGCATATTACTATTTGCTACAAATCACCACAAAGTTCTGGATTCACTTCCTGAAATTAGGAAGTTTCAAGGTTAATTGCACAGTTTAAAAATTAATTTTAATGAAAGTGGATAACTATTGCAGTGAGATTGAAAACCACCAAATATATACAAAGGAAAACAAAACAATGCATTCAAAAAGAAATGAAGCAGATGACATTCACATCTATATTGCAGAGTTGTAGAGAGAAAAAAAGTATTTATTTTCTAGGCTGATGATGTCAATGATCTTACATTATTCTGGAAAGATGAAATTAGAATCTTTTTACCTTGCCACAGTGAAACTGTCAGGAGGCAAAAGCCGAGCAAGTTGAATAAAGATGTGATTAAGAGAAGCACAGAATCCACACCACTGTGCGTAATACAGCAGCAAGACATTCTGGAAAATGAAATGGAGAAGAGTTTGATTATCTATTGGAGGTAATCTGCAGAAAGGAGGATTAGTTTTCAAACCATCTAGCATGGGAACTCTTGAAATGTGAAAGCAATTTTTTCCAAACATTAATGAACTTTATTGTAAGCTATTCACTGCTGCTCTCTGACCACTGAGTTAGCACACAAAAATTAATGGGGAATTCTCTTTCCATAAAGTCAAAATGAAAAGATATTTAGTTCAGCGTCATCTCCTTTAAATGAAAATGCACCAAACTTTACTACACTTCCCAAGATTCTTTTGCAATTTTAAATTCCTATACATCTAACACTGACTGTACACTTCATATGGGGGCAAAAATGATGTCCAGACTTCTGCTTTCTGCCTCTAACTGGCAAAGCAGGGCTTGGGGCTGCTGGAAACCAACTGGAGACACAGACATTCACTGCAGACTTGAATGACAATGGATTTTTCCTTACTATCGCATATTTTACAAAATCAAGGCAATTTATCTGTACTCAGGATGACATCTGTTTTCATGGCATACAATTGGAAAGCTTTTGAATTCTTACAAAACACTGCATTTTATGTCATAAGTAAGAAAAGCATATCAATATTAAACACCCCCTCCCTACAATCCGTGCCCTGTGAGAAGCTGCAGAGTGACGAGGGGGTACCTTGGCACTCAGGAACACGGTCTGGTGGAAGGTGCTCGTGGTCACTTCAGTCACCACGTGCTCTTCATCAAAATGGACTGAAGGGTCATCAACCAGATGCCTTTTCAAGGGACTGTAGAGAATGCTGAAATTTTTAATGAAGTTCTCTGAAATGAAATTGATACATATCAAAGTTATTACGGTTTTGCAGAGGTGATTTTGGCACTTTTTGCTTTAGAATTCAGAAGAAATTACAGAGAAAATACAGATTGAAATCTGGTTTCATGTCATTAATTTCTGACAGTTTGGTATCAACTCTTGACTAACCACAACTGATGTGCAAACAGGATAAAGCTTCACTGTTTGTTTTTTATTTTGCTCATTACAGTCTTGTCAGATGCCACATGGGACTTTAACCTTGTGTCAGTGTGCTGTAATAATAATATTCTATTCTCCTAATCACACACCTGCTAAATCATAAATAGTAACCTCTCCATTTTTAAACTTCTACATATATTGAAAGGCTCCACTTTGTTCCACATTTATTTGAATTTTTTCTTCCATTTTTAATTGCTTTCTCTGTAATTCTTTTCTTTTGACCTTTAAATATCTGCTATTTCCATGCCAATATCACCAGCTCCTTTTGTCTACCAGTGACCACCTTCCTCTTTGTTCTGCTTTCTCCTTAATTTTAAGATATTTACCAAGTAGCTGGCCACTGGTAAAAATTTAAAATAAGCTCCAAAGCCCTCAATTACCTTCAGCTACACTACCCTGATCCTGAACTACATTCTCAAAATTGCTGCAAGGTATCAGCAATATCCTTCTTTTCAACTTGGATAGAGAAGTATTATTCTGTGCATTAAGAAATAAGCATATTTAATAATCAAGAAAAAAAAAGGTAAAATATGAAAAACATTTAAAATAATTGTTTTATCAAATACAAACAATTTTGCGCTTGTATTTCCAACATTAAAACTAGGCCCAAGTAAAAACTTTTTAAAATACAAAAACCAGGCAAGTTTATCTCTGAAAAGTGATCTGCAGGACATTCAAAAAAATTGTTTTATCCAACCTTAAACACTACCCTGATCCTGAACTACATTCTCAAAATTGCTGCAAGGTATCAGCAATATCCTTCTTTTCAACTTGGATAGAGAAGTATTATTCTGTGCATTAAGAAATAAGCATATTTAATAATCAAGAAAAAAAAAAGGTAAAATATGAAAAACATTTAAAATAATTGTTTTATCAAATACAAACAATTTTGCGCTTGTATTTCCAACATTAAAACTAGGCCCAAGTAAAACTGGCACTTTTGTACAGACATACAAAATACCAGATCAGCAAGTTTATCTCTGAAAAGTGATCAGCAGGACATTTAGTTCCTTATTTACTATTCAGCATTTCATTTAAATCTCACACCACGCCAAAAGAGGCTTGTTTTTCTTTTCAAATCTCCAGACTTGGAATATGTAAGCATGATAAAATAGCAATGAAAGAAAGGGGTTAATTAAAATAAAGTAAGTATTCCTGAATTTTTAGAAACCATCTGTAAAGACTGAGATGTGACAAAGGTATTAAGCACCCATCAATATGTTTTGATATTATGAAATATTAACTTAAAATCTTAAGGAATTAAAATAAAAGGCACAAAACCCAATCACAACTCAGAAACTCCTTGATAAAATACATAGAAGCAAAAGTTTTCTGGATGTTCAAATGATGGAACAGAAATGTACTGAATGTTACTCTGCAGAGAAACCCTCATCATGCTCAGGAAATCCTGTGACCTAAAAAATGTTTGAGACAGAAAGTACTGGGAGCACAAAGGGGAAGGAAATTTCTATGTCCTCATTCTGATCTTAATATTTCCTAAGTATCCTTTTATAGTCACTGAGGTTTTTGTTTGTTTTTGCAGAGTCTTTTCCTGGGTTGGGATAGAGACAGGATACAGGGCTGCATGTGATCCTTAATAAGAACATGGCTATTTATTCTATGTTGTGCATCTTTTTGTACTCAGATTTATGGCAAAAAGGAAATGTAATTGGTGCTATAAGAATTATAGTGATGTATGTTCCTGTGCAATTTATTTTAATAGCTGAATTTTCTTCCATGTTTACTTACATAGCCAACATTAGGAAACCCAGTATTTTCTGAAGGTACACTCAGTTTTGCACATCAGCATGATGGGTAAATGCACATAGTTAAGAATATTTTGTCTTATTCACAAACTTGCAAATAAATCAGAACTGCTATCCTTGAGTTGTTTTGTCAGGTTTTTTTTTTTTTTGCTTTGTTTGTTTTTCTGGGCTGTTTTTTTTTTCTTCCTCCAATTCAGACAGGAAATAACAATAATTGGCAGATTTGGCCACAACCACTTCAGAGCTCTACCTTGTTACCTTGAAAACAGACACACTTCTCAAAATAAATTTAAAGCAATTTAAGTTGGTTTCAGAGGACAAGAGGATGGGGAAGTCTCTGCTGCTAAGTGGTCAGTATCTCCCAAAAATTCTGTGATATTTTAGAACACAAAACAGCTGAGCAAACACCAACACCACCATTAATATACAAGCATCTTCTGTAATCAGTTATTTTAGATGAACAGAAAATTTTTTCCACACACAAGTTCATTTAGATTTTACCAATTCCACCAATGCATGCAGGCACGAATCACACATTTTAAGGTACAATTCTTGTAAAGCAAATTACTTATGGTATAAGGAACTTAGCTCTTATGTCACCTAGAATATGATTCTGTTCTAGCCAAGAGAATCATTCATAAATGCTTGGTTAACTACTAAATAGAATAGAATAAATTACAATTCACAATGTTAACTTCACAAAGTAGTCTCACTTTTTAAAATGGCATCAAGTTTTCCATTCCTGCTTGGAAACACAATTTTCTGAATGCAAGCATTTGTATAGTGAATACTGTACCCAAGGTAGGTCCAACAAGTGACTGATTCTGGTCCAGAACATAGTGCACTTCCTCTTTCAGGTCAACAATGGCAGCAAATTCCTTAAGATGAGTAGATCTTGACGCTCCTAGTCTCTCTGCATATATCCAAAAAAGATTTGAATCCAGTAGATAGAGATTCAAGGTTTTGTTGGTCCTGCAGCTCAGACCAGTAATGTTCATGCTACTAATATTAAGGTCAGGAATAAAACAATTCCTATCCTCAATGTGAGGAATAGAAAATTGAGTGTTATCTTTCTTCCCATGGGAAGAAAATGCTACTTTGGGGGTCTGAAAGATGGTCTTCTCAGAACTAATGAAACTTAAAAAATGCCTGTTTACTGTCCTGCAACATGCAGTGTAATAGCTAAAGGGACTATAGAAACTTAAGAAATTGCTGCATTCTATGGTATTTGATATTACTTGGAAAAAAGTATGTTCCTGGAGGTAGAAAGAGTCCAAAGCTGCTTCTATCTCTAAAAAGTTACAGTGTGGCACATGGACTTTATTTGGTTTGACACCAAGAGTCTGGTTAACACAGAGCTCACAGACATTGTGAGTTCTGGAGATGGAGTGCCACTGTGGAAGCACCACCGTGTTACAGCACGGGTACTTGGCTATGGGAAACGTTTCAGAGAACTTCAGCTGTGCATCTGTCACTGAGGAATCAAAAGCTGGTGAATCAGAGTCTCCTGCAGGCTGAAGGTCTGCCTCAGCTGCCTGGCTTTTATTACACTTGTGGTATTCCAAGGCCACTTTGGTAATCTATGGGCAGGAATAAAAGAGAGAGAAAAAAAATCAAGATTAACTGTACATAGTTCACCCGAATGCAGTTATCTTTTGCAGGTTTAACAACATCATAAGCAATCAGAGATGGAATTTCAGAAACACTAAGCTGACTAATCTTTGTTCTTTCAAAAAATTACAGGGGACTCTCTGACTTGACAACAAAGTTGAATTTTCAGATATTTCAGCATATAAACATTGAATATATAGAACAACAAAGTCAAGTTAAAATATTATCCAGTCCACCACACTGATTGCAAGGTTCTCTATGCAACATATTTATTACAGTGCAATAGCACTACATTTTATGGCTAAACCCCACTACACAAAGCATTACTGAGTAGATTCCTGAATTTCCTTCATTCTCCAATTGGAGGAGAAAATACATTGAAAGCACTCCCATATGAAAAGGGAATACAGATTTCTTCTGGCATAGGTGGTACATGGATTTTTTAACGATCACAGAGTGCTGAAGCAATGTTTGTATTCTCCCAACCACGGGCATATAGTTGTAATATTCCAAGTGTACTCTGCATATTGTAACTTACTGGGAGAAGAAAGAAAACAAGAAAAAAACCAACTTGTCCCTCCACGCAAACACTTCTATGCTACATCACCAGTTTGCTTTTCATAACCAAGGGTAAACAAGCAGAGAAAAAGGGACATGTATGGACCATATAAAGAATTCCCTTTCTGGGAGGCAAGTAACAGAACATGCAAGGAAGAAAAATGAGAGAGGAAGTTTCCTATCATTCTTATTAATTAGCACACTAAACAAAATACAGAGCATCACACACTGCTTACAGGAGAACACTTTGACAGAAACCATTAAAAATATCAAATGGATGTTGAAATGTCACTTCCTGGAGGGCTGTTGTATCACAGGACCCTCAGTATTAATGTGGTCTATTTAGCTTGGTTAAATATTGTATAATAAGTTACTTCCAATTTTTTCCTTATTGTTTTCAGACACTGCAATATTAATTAAGCCTCCTTGTGGAAATTACACATTCCTGGACACAGATGCCATATAAGTAAGTCAGCACTGTTACAAAAACTCAGCCCTGCTTTTGGTCTTTCACAAATGCTTGTCTGTTCCACACTGCTTAGAGCTACATGACCACACTGGGATGTGCAGCTTTGCTTTATACAAAATGGGATGATGGGTTCCAGCTGAAAAATAGCCCAGGGACAAAAATCTAGTTTTCATCCAAGTTAATTTCCCTATCTCATTTCTGCACAGTTCCACCAACTCCTGTCCTAGGCAGTTCAGAGGAAGAGAAAATTGGAAGGTGATTAAGGAACACCCAGGATATAAAAATCAGATTGGCTCTGAGTAGTTTGATTGGGCTGTATTTCAAATAACACTGTCTGGTTTTACAAAAGATCCATTCTTCGTTGCACAAGCACCTCTGGAAGGACAGGAGAGGGGAAATAGAATGGGGTGGACAAAACACACACGTCTTCAGTTCCAGCTGGTAAAGATCTGTATCTCTTAACTGCACCCACCACAAGAAGTAGGAGGTCAAGGAAGAGCTAGATGCTTGTTCTGAACAGCTGTTGAGTGAGACAAAGGCACATTGTGTGAGATGCAAACCAGTGTAAGGGAGTTGTGATAATACAGCTTGAAAAAGTGCTTCAAACAAAACCAGATACTTGGAACAGTGAGCTAAAATGAGGTATTGATCACAATTAAGCTCAGACCCCTGACCACAGCTCTCATGTTTTAGTATTTTTGAAGTTAAAAAAAAAGATTTCACTTACTTCATCTAAAAGAGGATGAATTTCTGCTAGGGGGTTATAAGGTATAAATATGAGAAGTGCTGGTCCTTTCTTCAGCTCATTGTTTAGAAGAAGGCTTTTCCCACCATGTGGTCTCAGCCAGCGGATGAGCATCTCCCGATTTTCCAGAGCCCACTTGCAAATGTTCTCAGCAGTGAAGTTCATGATGTCTTTTGGATAGATCTTGGAGGGGGAAAAAACAGTTTTGCCCTCAATTGATTTAGTAACAAATGCACTTCTTCACTGTAGTGACTAGAACTTCCTTTCTAAATGCAGTAAGTGTCAGCAAACTTCAGCATTTCATACAAGCTTTCCCTTTAGAAAAGGTTTAAAATACTCATCAGATCATAGTAATACCCACAAGCAAAAAGAATTCTACCAGAGAAGCTCCTCTTTCTTTTACTACATCTTTATAATCTTTACTTACTATTTTCTCAATAGTACAAATTTTCTTTGTAAGTGAAAGAGCTTTAAGCTGGTATCATCATATATTTTAATTTATGTAAAGTTAGAACATTCTTCCCACTATTCAGTCACCATATTAACTCATTTCAAATTAGCCTTTTAAGAATCAAACATCAAGGCTGCATTTAAAACTGGTATTTCCCATTCCTGAATGTGAAGGAAAGAAATATATAATAAAAGGTGCTCACAGGTTCTAGGATCAATTTTAATATATTCAGGCAAGTTATCTTAAGCAATTAGCACAAAAAAGTAATTTTTATGTATTTTATGCTATTGCAGCCAAACCCGTTTTCCATAGTCTCAACTGAATAAAATACACATCACAATGCCTGTTTTACACTCATGGTGCCAGTGTAGGCAGGCGGTGTCTCTATGCCAAACAGTAAATCTGAAAGTTAGTATTTTCAGCTTTAACTTTTCAAAAAGCAAGGCACATGGATAAATTCATTTAATTTAATTAGTGTGATTTGTCTAATCAGTGCCATGTTATACCTTTAAGCCAAAATGGAAGTTTTCACTTTTCCTACTATTCCTCCACAAAATCTTTGGAAGTTTTCACCTTTCCTACTATTCCTCCACAAAATCTTTGCCAATATCCTCATTCAAGTTGTTTTCTAATTCTGATTCCTGAGCATCCCTGTACCACATCAGAGTCCCTGCAGCACACAGCAATACTCACAAGAGATGTGTTGGCATGTCTGTGCAAATACACACTGCCAGAGTGCACCAGGGAGATCTCCTCTGCCACACGCTTATCCGTGACCACGCCAAAGCGGATTGTGCCAAGGTAATCTGAAAGGTTTGCAATCTTTGAAAACAATTACACACACTGAACTCCCCTGGAACACACAACAGTGCTGGGTAAAGGCACAGCAATCTGTGAAGAGCTACTGCCAACACTGGTGATTATGGCAGAAGAAAGATGGCAAGAAGCACAAACGTGTTCCCCTTCTGCACTCCAGGTATAGAGACCTGTCTGTGTAACCTCAATTGTCCAAATTCTCCATTTGCTTAGGAAATACAGAATCTGGTATCACAGATGCACCTTGCTGTGGTTCATGGCATCTCAAAAGCCAAGATGATACATGTAAGGGAAAGGCATGAACATTAAGTGATGCATATTTACAGTAAATATGTATCATTTATAAATATATACTCTACACATATAAATATGTACAGATAAAGACAGACTGCTTATCTTTATGCTGCAAAGAACTAATACCATGTACAAATATGAAAATCACAGAACAAAATATAGAACAGGCTCTTTATCACATCAGTGGCCTAGTAAAAAATAAGAATGAGTAAGTATGAATAAGAAAAAATAAGTATGAATCTCCTTCATTTGCTGACAGGAAGGAAAATTCAAAAAACCATGTTAATTTTTAACTTTAAGAAGAGTCCATCCCAAATTCATGACTCAAAAATGAGGTATTAATCATCACAATCAGTGATTAAATGTTTAAACACAATCAAGAGGGTTTCTATTTTAAATTATCAGTGCAAAATAAAAGGGGGAGAAAGGCCTTCTCAGGCTGCCTTGCAGCACCTCTGTAACTCCACCCATCACTGAATTCAGTTTCCAAGGGCTGACACAGTCCAGTCCATCCCAGCACCTGTGACACAGGACAAAGACTCCTGGATTCACTTTAACCAAGTGCCAGTCTGATTATAGTCCTGGATACACATGGGGGTTTGAGGGAACTCTCTCCTGGTGCAAACCAAGGCTGATCACATCATCAGCTTTTTATGTCAGCAATCCTCAGCTGGAATGAGACATTCCCACAGCTAGATCAACACCAAGAAACACTCAGAAGGGATTAATTCCTAAGTTACAAAATATTGCAAAAAGCTACTGAAGTACTTAGACATAACTCATTCACAGACACCTTAAATTATAGAAATGGAACTTTTACCTTTCTTTAATGAATGTAATGCTGATGTGAAGAATGTTAAATAACCAGGTGGTTGAGGTGAAGCATTGAACTCAAAAAATCCCACAACTCCAGGCTGAAACAATAAGAATTAGAGTTAATTAAGCCATTTTCAAGTATAAATATATGGGACTACAGTAAACACAACAGACTCTTAAAAGACAACAACATTTAGTGAAGAGCAGTCACTTTATGCTGTAACAAAAATTTGAATATTAAAGTCTGAAGGGCAATCAGTTCTCATTCAAAGAATGAAGCTGTCATTCAAAAGCTTATGTAAGAGAGAGGGGCCTTATGGATGCTACGTCTCTAATGGTGTTTCCCATGCTGAAGTTCACCAAAAACAATTACTATTTTCTTTGCAACTATTTTTTGAACCAGTTCCAGCACCAAGGTAAGAAGCATAAAGTATCATAAAGATTTTTTAGAATTGGAATATCAAATACAATTTTGCAGAGTATAAAGGGCTTAAGCAGTAACACTTTAATTGTTTATGGTGCACATAATTATTATTTACACATGAATTCACACATTCAGTGTGTCAATACCTGAACTGCTAAGGTAAGTGATTATCCCACCTTCAAGCTACAGCCACTGTAAATCATTTCAGTATATCCCAAAGAGTCAGTGAGAGACCAACTGCACAAAAACCTTGACAACTCCAGATCCCTCTGCATATCCATAAAGCTCTTCAAATTGTCAGACAGACAATTCCAAATTTAAAAGACTCATCCCAGAACAGACCCACTGGTTTTTCCAGGTGAATGACTTCCTATTAAACTCAGGAGAGAATCTGGGAGCAGCTGACTTGGAAAATATTTCAGTTAAGCTTTAGTTTTAAATTTTTAGAAATATAATTCATTAAAAATTACTATTAATTATGTTTTTGACTCATCACTCAAATGGGCTTAAAAGTTTCAGGACAGAGTAAGTGATGGCATTTGGTTATTTAGTGTTATTTGCTCCTCATTTCCACCAGTGCATACAGAAGGCATTTGACACACAAAGCAGCAAGAGCACTCCAGGGACTGCTGTGGAACAGAAGATTCCAGACTCACCTGGCACCCATTTGTGTGGCAAATACATCCTCACAGGAGGATTTTCATTTGGTACTTCAGAAACTGCTTTTTTTTTTTGAGATCTACATATAAAATTTAAATTTCTTTTTAAAACATGAACATACATTTACCTGTTGTTATTATTAATATGAATTCAGTTATTCATATCAGCCTAACACACTGATCTAATTCAGTACAATTAATAATCTTGAAGATGTTCACCAATAACAACATTGCCCATTCCAGCTCATGACTTCTCTTTTTAGGCAGGAATCCTATTTCATGGATGAATGCTAAGCATAAACCCCTTGTTCAAAAAGATTCTTTGTGAGGTACCCCCCAAAAACTATCAATAACAAAAATGAGTTACAAGCAATCAGGGAAACTTCTGCAACAACAATTACCAAGAACAAAATAAAAACAGAAATAAAATAGTAGCAAAAAAACCACAGCAAAATAATAGCACTCAGTGTTCTTTTTTAAACAACATACTGGTTAGTAATTAATGATCATCCTTTTCTCTTAGTTCCAAACTAAGACAGTAAAAAGAAACAATCCCTTCTAAAAGACTTGGAAAGCATTCAAATGAATGAAAATAAGGAGACAGATAAGATAATCAAAATTTTAGCTTCCCATTTCCTAGGACCATTTTTGACTACTAACCCTGTACCAAATGAATTTAGGATACCAAACAGCAAGTGAGAGTCAAAAGTGACAGGAAAATGTGGCAAGAAGCCAGAAGTCAGATGCAGAAGTATTTATAATGTTATTTAAAAGGTAACATTCTGATTCAGAGTGCCAGTTCTGCTTTACACTAACAGCAGATTAAGATTTTCAAATTGTGAATAATGATTCCCAAAAGATAATTTTTGTAAAGTGTTTTTTCAGCTAAAAAAAGAACTGTAGTTGGAGAATACATGCTACTATACATTACTATACATACTAGTATTTACTAATGCTCTATGCCTAATCAGTAATCTGGTTAAATAAAGTCCTTTTAATCATCATCCCAGACCAGTTAAAGTTTTTGCCCTGTTACAGGGTGCAATTATACATAGGAGGAAAGGGACTAAATTACTGTATTTCTTCTCACCTACCAAGAAAGTTTTCCTGTCTGTAAGAATGAAGTTTTTAACAAGACTGAACGCTTCCAGGTATTGCAACTAATAACAATTCTTGCTCTGTACAAGTGAGGCTCAGATCTCACAGAAGAGGTATCTCAATGTGAACAAGAAGTTCTTGGTCTGGAATAAAAGTAGGCCAAGAAGAGCTGTACAGCAACAGCTCCCACCCTCTTTCATGTACAATCCTCCAAAACTCAGGAACAGCTGCTAGCAAACAGTTCAGGAGGAATCTACACCCAATGTGTTACTGAGGAGCAGCTGCTCCCAGCAGTGTGCAGTTCTGGGGACCCACCTTCATGTGAGCACTCAGGAGCCATCAGCTGAAGCTGCTGCTGTCTAAGCCAGAGGAATAAACGCTGACATGTGACACAGGGGTGCTTAGGAGCATTAGGAGCACGGGCACTGGTAGAGTGGAGCTTGCTGGAGCTTTTCTTTCCAGGAAACAATTTTCTGTCCCTGTCTCAAACCAAGTGTCTGTAGGAAGGGCTTTGGAGCAAACCTGAGGATGTCCATTAGTGAAGAGTTCTTAGTGTTATCTCCTAATGAAACTCATATATGGAAATACAAAATCATTAATTGCAGTGAAGCCTATTTCTTGCTTGGCCCCCACACCACAGGAAGGGAAAGTGATGTGGGATACAATTAAATCAAGTAACAGACTTACCAAGCATCCCAACAATTACCAAACAGCAAGTTCATGGAAACTTTAAGAATGAACAGAGATTTTCAAATGAGTAATTTCTATTGGAGAAAAGCTAGCAGTGTTATTACTGAGCCATGCCTCAAACCTATCACAACTTCTGGAAGGAACAAGCAAGCATGTAGATGACTCCCTGCAGCATGCTGTAATTCCCTGAAGTCTAGAAGAAGTTACCAACCACTCTTGAAGAAACTAAGGTGATAAGAAATAACATGGAAGGCCCTTTTCCAGATTAGGAAAGTAGGAAAGAAAAAAACCAGTTAGAAATTAATGTTTTTCAGCAGCCAAAGATAGCCAGCCAGGATGTGTACTGATACTCAAGCAGTTCAATATTTCCATAAGCACTTTAGAAAAGGGAGAAAAAGATGAGTAACAACACTTGCAAAGGTTGATGGGAGTCACTGAAACTACAACTGACTTGAAGAGTTTTAGAAAGACAGCATTAAATGACTGTGAGGAAGAAGCTCTGAATTTAAAGGCCAAAAAAAGTGAAATAATGGGAACAGAAGATACAAAAAAAACCCCAGCTACTGATTAGTTTACAACTGCTTTGCTTTTAATACTCCAGTTTTTAATATTTTTAATACTCTAGTTACTTCTATCCAAATTTGTATTTTAAAAAAATGTTTTGCTATATTGCATTGAAGTAAGGGAGGTCATTTTTTTCAGATTCTCAGACTTGTGCAGGCAGGCAATTACTGCCTCATTTTATCTGTGAACATGGGAAGGCCAACAGCAAGAGGAAAGGAATGTGTCTTCTCTGGGGAACAGAAGAACCAATATTACATACCACTGCATCTGTACTGTAGAAATGCAAAGAAACTGTACTAGATTAAATTTACATTTAATATCATTTTCCAATGATTTTTAAATCATTGTGTACCCAGACCTGAAAGCAAATTTTCACATGATCATTTAACATAGGCACCATATAAAAGCCAGCTGAATGTCTGTCTGTGTCAGATCTACCCAGCTGCTGATGCTCAGGAAGCATTCCCACATAAAGACAGCAAAGCAGAAAGCTGACATCATGTTAAGAGACACAGCAGCCACCTCCCAGAGAGACCAACTCCTCTCCTACTGCTCCTGAAGCCAGAAAATTATGAATTCCCTGAGCACCTTTAATATTCATAAATGAATGAAGTTTTTTGTCTAACTACAGTGGCTTCCTGTTTCTTCCTCTGTGCCTCAGGAGGCCGAGACCATTTCTAGCAGCTGGAGCAGTCAGATGAGGAATGAGACACGCCAGTTTGGGTTAAAATGAAACTGTTACATCTCTGCAGTTAAGAAAACAAAAGAAATTTGATTACAGGTACTCAAAGGTACCTTGAGTTATGGCAGAAACTGCACATCCTCCTGCTCACTTAACTTAGGTCTTCCTTAACATTCCAAGATTTTAACTGTTTTCCAAATGGCACATTTTCCTCGCTCTCAAAAATTAACTCTTATCCATTTCTAGTTTAACACTAATATCATTCCACAATCCCAGAGAAACCAACCTTAAACAGCATCAGAGAATGCAGGAGCTCAACTTTCGAGTTCTCAACCAGGTTTTTTTCACGGGGATTGAGCGCCCTCTAGTGAGAGCAACTGGCATGTCACGACAGTCGTGATTAGGTCAAGGAACCAAAGACCGAGTAACAAACGCCACCGGTTCTTACATTTAACCGGATTCTGTTCATCACTATCTCTTCTAGTCTGCAAAACCCTTTTGCTATCAGAACACCGGACTGAAAATTACATAGTGATGATGACAATCGTGCAATTTTGAGCTTGAAATTAATTAGCTTTTCAGTGAAATCACAAAAACACGATCTACCAGCAGAGAGTTGCCAAAGTGCCCAATAGCAATCCTTGGCAGTCTTCTGTCCTTTCCCTTATGCTAAAAATTAGTATTTTTTATACAGAGAAGATCAAAAGTCAAAAGAAGACACTAGCCAAGGGTCTCAAAATAGCAATTAGTTTGTGCCATACATGTCCCAATTGCCCAAAATCTAGAATAGAGTATTCCCCAAACTTTCTCACTTCTTAAACACAGGATTAACCCCTGGATTGTATCTTCTCCTACAAAGGGTATCAATTTCTAAACACACAGGGAAACACTGTAAAATGTTCTCATTTCTGACTGAAGTGATGAAACAAAGGTTTATTTCCAGTTTAAAACTAACTTTTCCTTTGTGTCTATGGTTTTCTCTGCATCCATCTTCATAAACAATTATGTTTCTTTCATCTTATCTGTATCTGTTACTTTTATATCCACTCCTTCCCCTTTTGCATAACTTTACAGAGGCAAGAAAGACACTGAGCACCTTGAGCCATGGTTTGGGACAGAACCTCAGGCAGGAATGACTGTGGAATGAACATGAACAGAAACAGCCTTTGCTCTTGGGCCATTTCAGAAAAAAAAAAAAACCAACAAATGCTAAACATAAACAGCAACTCAGCACTTGGAGCCACAGAATTTCAAGCACAGGAAGAGGAGAAAGTCTGAATGCAGAAACAAAAATATCTGTTCAACAGCTAAGCAGTATTTAAAAATATCTTTGTTGCTCCTAAATTTTCTTTTATCTTAGTCTTTTTCCAGTGGAAGTGCACCTCTTAACTGTAAAGCAATGACAATATGCTCATTGGTAAACTTCTGCCATCTACCAAAAAATAACATAGCACAAACCAAAAACCAAGCATGGCTTTCTTCAAATCTCTGTAAGAGGCAAAGAAATGTTTTAGAATTTTAGAACAGCAAAACTGAAGCAATGGAAGGACAACAGAATTGCTTGTGATCACAGAAAGTACCAGCACCAGAGACAGGCCACAACTCACTACTCCCAACTCACAGTTCCCTACGTAAGACACTGGAAAACCAAAGCCAGTGGTAGTTGCTGGCATGAAGAGCACAGCACCCACCCAGGGGAACTCCCAGTGTGTGTCCCCAGTGACAGCTGCCACTCAACAGCACAGCTCCTGCTCCATCCTGCAGCACAAGCAGGCACTGCAGTGAGCAGCACACACAGGATGTGCCCCAGCCCCAGGCCCTGCAGTGAGCAGCACTCTCACAGGATGTGCCCCAGCCCCAGGCCCTGCAGTGAGCAGCACTCTCACAGGATGTGCCCCAGCCCCAGGTACTGCAGTGAGCAGCACTCTCACAGGATCTGCCCCAGCCCCAGACCCTGCAGTGAGCAGCACTCTCACAGGATGTGCCCCAGCCCCAGGCACTGCAGTGAGCAGCACTCTCACAGGATCTGCCCCAGCCCCAGGCCCTGCAGTGAGCAGCACTCTCACAGGATGTGCCCCAGCCCCAGGCACTGCAGTGAGCAGCACTCTCACAGGATGTGCCCCAGCCCCAGGCACTGCAGTGAGCAGCACTCTCACAGGATCTGCCCCAGCCCCAGGCACTGCAGTGAGCAGCACTCTCACAGGATGTGCCCCAGCCCCAGGTACTGCAGTGAGCAGCACTCTCACAGGATGTGCTCCAGCCCCAGGCCCTGCAGTGAGCAGCACTCTCACAGGATCAGCTCCAGCCCCAGACCCTGCAGTGAGCAGCACTCTCACAGGATGTGCTCCAGCCCCAGACCCTGCAGTGAGCAGCACTCTCACAGGATGTGCTCCAGCCCCAGGCACTGCAGTGAGCAGCACTCTCACAGGATCAGCTCCAGCCCCAGGCACTGCAGTGAGCAGCACTCTCACAGGATGTGCCCCAGCCCCAGGCACTGCAGTGAGCAGCACTCTCACAGGATGTGCCCCAGCCCCAGACCCTGCAGTGAGCAGCACTCTCACAGGATGTGCTCCAGCCCCAGGCACTGCAGTGAGCAGCACTCTCACAGGATGTGCCCCAGCCCCAGACCCTGCAGTGAGCAGCACTCTCACAGGATCTGCCCCAGCCCCAGACCCTGCAGGATCCCTCCTGTGCTCTGCCCACTGCCACAGCACTGATTTGTTGATCAGGTTTTCCACACTGCTCTCACAGCTTGGGCTTTAGTAAGGTTATGGTACTTCAGCACTCTGCACTGCAAGAATCAACAGTTATAAAGGAATTTTAAATGGCTCTGTTGTAAGCATAATTTGTCTGACTGCAAGTTATTATTCCACCAGTATTGGTACCAATCTTGTCACCCCTGAACACAAGAGACAAAAATGAATAAAACAACATCTACCAGTGGATTAAAATCATCAAGTTACCACATATGAAATTATTAGGAGCCCTTGCTTCAACTGGTTTAATATTTTTTCTCTGTTAAAAGACTTATCTTACTAGAAAAGCTTACTATTGTTTAAAAATTAAAGTAATGATTATATATTTCTCAAATGCTGTCCCAACTTAGACTGCAAGATTTTTGTGAAAAGATTTCTCCCTTCTTTCTTGTTTGTACATATCAGTTTGGTGAGATAACAACTTTGACTGCTGTCTCTACATACTAAAGTAATGTAAATTAAGAGCATCCCTAGATCATAATAGTAACTATACAGGGAATAAACATTATGAATTTGTCATTTCATATTTTAATGATTTTAACAAATTTATAGGGCACTGATTTCAGGATCCTGAAAATAAACTAGTACTTTGGAGCAGATCAAATTTAATCCTTAGACAAGTCAAACTCTTTCTGAACCACAGTGGTAAAGCTAGAGAAGAGAGACAAGTACCTCATAATTTGAGAGGAAATCTAGTAATTTTGATCGAGACGAGATGTAGAGTAGTGGTGTCATCACCCGGCGAACAAACTTTTCAATATAAACAGCACTCATAGGGCCTTTGTATTCAATTGGTCCAAAACTAGTACCAAAAAAAATAATAGAACATTAAGACTTAAATTAACAGTAGAGAGTCCCTCCTGGGGGTGGCAGACAGGAGTTATACAGACAGCATGCTCAGCCTCTAGGGAATTGCTCTCTGTGTTTTACCAGTGGCTACTCTAAGTGAGGAGGGAGTTGTGTTACCAGAGGGAAGCTCCAGACTATCTGTGGAAGGGGCAGAGTGTTGGTGAGCTTGGAGGGATGGAGACCACTTCTGAGTCCCATTAAAGAACTTGGTAAGACTCAGATATAAATTACATGACCATATACATATCGTTCCACTTTTTCTGACATAAAAACATGAGACTTAAAAATACAGATCTGAAAAACATCACTGTTTTCCCTTGTTTTTTCAGTGTCTCAAACAGTATCAGTCTGAAAAGGTGCAATATTTTCACCCAGGCTTTTATGAGCAGCAATCAGTAAAGCAGGGACAAATTCAGTTGCACTGGTGATGAACAGACTCAGCAAAGCTCCAGTTTCCCCCCCAGCCATATGATAAAACAGCTCACACAACGTTAGTGCTAAAACATAAGGTGGGCTGGAGCTTGCAGCTGTGAATTCCAGAGGTTCTCCTCCTAATTATAAATGGATTGGACACAGCATCATTGTCCCACATGAAATCCAACACAAAGAGCATAAAGAATTAGTCCATTTCCACTGAAGAATTTAATGTGATGCATTTTTAATATGGCTTGTACATACAGATACACTGGAAAATACCCAACTCACTCTAGATACCTGTACTGAGGTGCTTCAAAATGGTCTCCTAGAGCCCACTAGATCATTCTACATCCTACAGCAGTTTATCACAAACCTCTGTGTTCACAGCAATACTCACTGCTCAGCATGTCACATGCCCAGGGCACCACATGTGAGGTTTAGTATCTGAGGCATGAGGAGTGCACTGCCCTTCAGGATTTCATGAAGTATCAATAGGGATTTACACCTCATCTTGTTACAGCTCAGTTTAAGGTTACTGATGATACCAAGTGCATCCATCTACTGTGTTGTCATTTCAAGGTCAAGTAAGTTTCAGTCAAAGTACATCCAAGTGGGATTGTAGGGGGATTCTTTTGTTACAGCTTGAATTATGCCAGTGTCTCGTGTCTATTACACGTTCAGCTAACAAAGACCAGGACTGTTCCTCCTCAATGTATAAATTCCCCCTAAAAAACAAAATCAGCCTCTGTAATGAAAGAGAGCTGCAGTTCAAGACTAGTAAAATAAAAAGTAAAATACAAGGGATAAACACTTTTATGTAGTGCTAAAAATTATGTTTCCTTACCTTCTGCTCCACACAGAGAAAAAAACAGATAATATATACAAATACTAAAAAATAAAAGTGAGGGTATAGAAAATTTTATACAATGATATCTTAGCTTCGGGGGAATAAAAAAGTGAGTGCAAAGTTCAAAATCAGAACAACGTCTTCACTATGTAGTGCAATTTAAATATGCACCTAAATTCCACTAACTTCAACAACCTTAGGTACATTCTTTAATGCTGTCATAAATCAGGACCAGTTGTTATAATCCATCCAGAGAGCAAGCAGACATCTGAAATTAATATGTAACAGTGAATTCTTTTCATTGGAGGCAGAAGTTCCAGGAGATGCACAGGCAACCCAAAATTTCCATAAGGAGGAAGAATTGCCCAGTGTGCTGACAGTTACAGCCCTACCTGGCACTTGAGCAGCATACAGGATGAGCTCACCTAGAATCTACCCAATCTATACTATCTACTGAAGCCAGAAATGTAACATTTTCAAAATGCAGCACTTTATATGATACCTCTGTTTCCCAAAAGAACAATAAAAAACCTAGACTGTACATATGAAATCTTACCTCTGATGGTACAAGTGTATCACAGGAAAATAAAAGAAATGCTTCTGCTTCCTGCATTTCCCCTGGTTCCACCAGCAATTTACAGCCACAAAGAGCACCTGCAAAGCAGATAAAAATTCACAGCTAACAGAGTACATTACTGTGACCTACTTTATCCAAGATGTATTTGATGTACTTTTTCCAATCCATTTCATCTGATATTTTCAGGGCCTTTTCAACTCAGTATTCCATATCTGTCACAGACAGACTTTTTTTCATTCTTTTTGTCATTCTGCAACAGCAATCCTTTTGGTCACTCTTCTTCTTAGCTTTTATTCCTCTTAATCTAAATCTTTCCAATTTATTAATTTAATAATAGCCCACATTAATTACTTTTTCTGCAGAGTGGAGCTCAACAAGTGGAGGTTTAGGACAGCTGCACCTGTGAAGTATTCACAGGCACTCAACTGTTTGAAAGCACTGCTATGGTTACAATATTTATATGATTACCACTGTCTCCCAGGATCCCAGAACTGGAAGCAAACTCCACGGAATTTCTGTCTGAAGGCAGGTGAATAAATCTGAAATCACTTTGCAACAAGAAAGTTGCAGGCTTCCCCATTTAAAAGCAGAAATAGCAGACAACTGAGCAGGAACCACAGGCTGTCTCAATTTACCACTCTGTAAGCTAAATTAAATTTAAGGTGACTGATGAGTTTCCCTAAAATGTGAGCGTTCAAGTCCTACTGTTCCTCATGAGAAGACAGAAAACAGCATCAGCTTGGACACTGAAAAGCTACCAGGTCATGTTTAAGATTTTCTCTGGAGTTACCTGGTCTGACAATCTGCTGGCCACATGTTCTATTTCCTCTCTGGCTGCAATGGACTGCCCGCACCACGGCGCGTAGAAGAAATACAGCACAATTTCTGAGTCCTGGCGGAGCTGGTCTGCATAGTCCAACTGCCCCCGGAAAAGATCAATCACTGGAGATCTCGTGGAGAAAAAATTCACTGGAAGCTTTGCTGGCATTGTTACATCTTTTGCTCGGCTGCAGGAAGAAAATTAAGAGTGAGTATTGAGATTGTACAGCAGCATTTAAAAAAGGGTGCCCAAAGCCCTAAGTTTTATTCTTAGCAAAAGTCACACAATGACAAAATGGATGCAGAATGACTACAATTTATGTTATCTGAGTTAGTTTCATTAAATACTATAAAAATCTAAAGATCACCCTTCACAAGCTTTAGAAAGTCACACTCTGATACCATGCACTGTGCTTATGGGTATGTTAGCTCACACTCCCATGACTGGTTGCTGTAGAGCATAAAATTACCAGGAAGAGTGATTTCTTTTGATTTCTTCCCTGGCCTCATCCTCTTTTAACACTTGTACTTTAGGTAACAGCAGCCTGATAAGAAAAGAGATACTGGTCATAAAGTTTTGTGATGTGTTGTTTAGATAAACAGAGCCCATTATCCTGCCTTATGCTTTGTTTTACAGTAGTCTACACTTTCTTTGTTTTATATTCTATTAGGTAAAGATATATAAATGTGCACTAGTTTATTTTACTGATCAGAGCAGGGACTGCAAACTGCTCAGGGCACATCAATGTAAGAACAGTGCCAACAAATAGTCTAAATTTAAAGAGATTATGACAGGCGAAGTTTTTGAAGAGAAATTAGATTGGCCAGTAAGTAATACAAAGAACATAAACCAAATACTCAAAACACCTTTTCTATCCACTCAGCAATCAAACAATCCAGAATTTGGGACTTCCCAGATGTTCAGAAGTTGCCATGGTATAATCTCCCTTCAATGCAAGTGAATGATCATACTCTCTTTTTATTTAGTCTTAATTTAAATTTTTTTTCCCTAGCTATATTTACACTAAAGTAAGTCAGACTGAAAACTGGACAACACTGTCATGCTCAATTTTGCCATGGTTCATAACAGGACTGGAAGTTTTAGGAAAGACTGTGCATTTCTTTACTTTGTGTGCATTTCTTTTACTTTCAAATGCACACTTTCAAACTTTACAATTTATCTAGTTTTTAAGAAGTACCTTTGTCTTTATAATACAGCAAAAAACTGTATTGTAGCTTGTCTCTCATTTCCAGGCTACTCACTTAAGCTTTAACATTTTAGAATTGCCCTCAGTATTTATCACAAGTGATAAAAATTCTTAATTTGTATATAAAATTGCCTTAAATCTTCAAAATCAGGATTTTGAAAATTTTAAATGGTTCCTCCTATTTATAATTCATTAATTCATCCAGTCACAACATTCTGTTTTTACACAGAATCTACTTTCTTCTATGGACTTCTATCTGTGTTCCTTCCCTTCTTCCCCAGCCACCATCTCAGCACCTCCCTCCCAACCCTGAAGTTCTTCAGTCACCTCACAACCAACACCTCTGGTTCCCTGCCATTCCTGCACCCCATGCTTATCCAAACTGCAGCTTCTTCCCGTGATTTCTGCCTGCCAGCTGGACAGGACACAGCTCCAGTGGGAGCTCTGGCACACACACAGGCTGATCAGCTGCTGAAAGCACAACACTTCTCGAGAGACAGCAGCTAGAATTTCTCCTCTTCCATCTAGTTTAATGAAAACAGACAACCACAGTATGTTTAAAACCTAAACCTCTGCTTCCTCTACTGAATTAAATAGAAAGAGGGTGATTGGTTCAAGAATTACAGCGTAAGACTTAAAAATTAGATAATGAATTGCCTCCAAATTTTAAGAATGGGTAGAACACATCAGCAGAAGTCCCGTGACATGAGTGAGTCAGAAACGACATGACTACCTCCAAATATGACAAAAACTCCAGTAACTATTAAAAACCAAAACACAATAAAGATATACCTAACAGCTGCTTAAGGAGATTTGCTAAGTAGTGTCTTCCTCTGCAATACTAAACATACAATAAATACCTGGACTAATTTCCCTAAGAAAACCCCTAAAATTCATACACATATAAACTGAGGTTTACATAAGAAACAATTACATAATAAGCACAAACTGTTTATTAAAACACTGATTGTGTTATTTAGCTGCTGCCAGAGCCTAGAAAAACTTAAAACTTTCTATGAGAACACCCTGGTAATAAAGGGAAGCAGATGCAAGTGTCAACAGGACCAGCAGCCCCTTTGATTGCACAATCCTGAGAGTGGGGTTGTTTTATTGATATTTGCATAGTGCCAGAAATAATTCAGGTTCTAGACCACAGGCTTTCATACCAACCCATACTAGGTCAGGTTTCATTTGGCTATTTCTTGAGTCACTCTAAACTTGCAAGACATCAAACCCCACTAATGGACTGCCTTGCAGTATCGGAATTTTCCTTTCTATACTTTTTATCCATTGATATAGAAAGTTATATATTGTAAGAACCAATGCCCTGGTGCTGTGTCTTGCTAGTAAATCATACTGACATGGTGAGAAATTATGTCTTGTATTTATAGTTAACATGTGCAATTAACCATGCTCCAAACTTCACAAGGAATTTTTACACCTTAATTTCTATATTTCTGACAGCAACCAAACAGGGAATACCTAACTGATATTAGTCTATTTAACCACAACCTGAAAAGCTGAACCTCTTATATCAAACTTCTAGATTACAGGGTAGTGAGAACCACATTCCAATCACATTCCATCGGTGAGCTTTCAAACACAGCTAGCAGTAAAATGAAAGGAGTATGCAGGTTTTGAATACAGGAGAGCAGGAAGCATCATTGTAAGTACAAAAAAAGTATTATTTTCTTAGTAATGTAACACCAGGGAGGTGAATATGTTCAGAAATCCTTCACCACACGTTCTGAAATGTGGCAAGAGCTTTACAGTTTCATCTACATTATCTGGTCACTGTGAAATACAGTCTCCTGGAACAGAGGCACAGCTACGCTGAGGCACTCATTCACAGACTTAAAATTCCCTCTGATTCAAGTAACACACCCTTTGTGGACAGGTAAGGCAAAGAAAGCCTTAGCATTTTTCAGATGCATAACCTGTGAATCAAGTGTTTTGTAGAACAAAATTTGTCAGATGCTGGGGAAAAGGAACATAAACAGCACCTCGTAGCCTTCTTCTAATCTCAAAATTAAACCCCAAGTGCAGTAGATGCTCTTAATACAGTATGACCTGGAGCCCGTAACAGTCACCTTGACCTAAAACCCATGCAGAAGATGTAGAGCCTGGTTTAGGCCCCAGAACCGAGCAGCCTGTGCCCACCGCTCATTGCCGCTGCTCCCCGCCCTCCAGGACAAACATCCCCTGGCTCCACGTCCAGCTCCGGGCAAACAGGAACTGCAGAGCCCTTTGCAAAGAAGGAAGTTCCAGCTCCCAAGAGGAGCACCACCAGACTGGGAGGGAAACCACGAAAACATCTTCGTGTCCGAAGCAGGTGCAGGGAAAGGGACGATGTGACATCCACACCTGAGCCGGGGCAGACTCGTTTGGCCCCGGCGATGCCGTGAGCGCTGAGGGCAGGGCAGCAGCCCAGAGCCCCCTCGGCCGCTCGGCGGCAGCGAGAGGTCCCAGCTACCTCCGGAGATGAGCAAAAGCAGCTCCACCTCAACACCGTGCCTGTCACGGGGCCACAGCACGGGTAAGGCTGGAAGAGACCACAGCAGATCCTTTGGTTCCACCTCCCCGCCCAGGCAGGGTCATTCCAGAGCACATGGCAGAGGATTATGTCCAAATAGTTCCGGAATATCTCCAGAGAGGGAGACTCCACAGCCTCGCTGTACAATCTGTCCCAGTGCCCGGTCACTAACGGAATAAGTTCTTCTTTATGTTCAGGTGGAATTTCCTGGGCATCAGTTCCTGCCCATTGCCTCCTGTCACATTCCTGAGCCCCACTGAGCAGAGCCTGGTTCACCCTCAGACACCGCCCTGCATACCTTGATACTGCCCTCAGAAGTGGGTGCCCCGCGAATCTGCCGCCACAGCACGACACCCGCGGTGGGGCAGATGTCGCCTAAAACACTCCATTCCCTCCCCACCCACGTTCTTATCGCCCCTGCCCGCGCCGCTGCCATCCCGCTGAGGGAAACGCGGCGTCCCCCCGACACGCGACCCGTCGCACTTGCCCTGGGGACCGCACGTGGTGGGGCCCGGCAGGAGGATCCGTACCCCAGCCCGGGGATGTCCGTGCCCGACGCGGCCCGGCCGCAGCGGGTACACGGCGCCGCTGGGCGACCCCGGCCCTCCAATCCCCGCCGGCGGCTCTGCCCCAGGCCCCGGAGCAGCACCGCCTCTGGGAACGGCGGCGGACCGGCGGCCGCTCCCCCCTGGCCGAGCCCCGGGTCCGACCGCTCCCCCGCCGGTACCTGCAGGTGACTTTGAGGGCGATGAGGAAGGCGCAGCCCAGCACGATGGCCGCGCCGCACAGCAGCTCGGGCCGCCGCGCCATCAGGGCGGCGCGGGGCCGCAGTCGCGGGGCCGCCGCGTCGCCGGGGCCGCCGCACACCGACATGGCCCGGCCGAGGGGGGCAGGGCCGCGGGCCCCGGGCCGCTCCCGCTCGCACACGTCTCCCACCGCCCGCCCGTGAGGCGCGCCGGGCCGGGCGGGGCGGCCGCTCCGCCCGCCAACCCGCCGCCGCCACGTCCGCCCGCCCGAGCAGGCGCACAGCCCGCCCGGCGCTCCGGGTCTGCCCGCGGCACCGGGAAAAGCGGGACGGGCAGTGCCGTGCTCGCCTCCTGCGCTCGAAATCGGCACCGTTACCAGACCCCTGGCCGGGATCAGCCGGTGGATAATCCCCGACCCCCCGGCAGCTATCCCCCAACAGCCCCACCCCGCAGCAGGAAAGATTTCACACCGGCCTTAGAGAACAAGGATGTCATGTTTAGTTTTGTCTAGAATTACTTCCAATGATTTACAGAGCACTTACATTAAACAATAAAAGCATAAAATTGAGAAAACAATTCAGAAAGGCACACGATACAATCAGGTTTTGTCACACAAACAACAGTGTCCACAGTACTCTGTCTCACACTCACTTTATTACAAACAATGTAAAAAATCAGCACTGCAGCAGGTGGCATTTCCAGCACCAAGCTAGTGTCCTACTCCAGCGTCCCGAACCCAGCCTGGGAGGAGCAGTCACTTCGCAAGAGCCCCGAGCTAAAGGCTGAAGCACACATCAGGCATTGGTTTCAAATTTGTTGTGCTTTTGTGAAGTGAAGGGGACACAGCATCCATGTCACACATGGGTTATCACTGAAGTTTGGTTCAACACTTTTTACATAGCCAATGTATGCCCAATGACTACATTCGAACTACTGAGGTCATTGTTAAAGCTCTTCTAATTATCTAAGGTCAGCCAGGAACAGAGAAAAGGAGAAAAGTACCCGGGGCAGGGGGGTGGGAGGTGGGGAGAAAGAGGGAGGGAAGAAGAAACCTAGTTTTAGTTATTTTGAATGGATGGCTGAAAGAAACTTAGTTGGGGAAAAGAAAAAAGGAAATAAGCGAACACAAAGAAAGCAGAAAGCAGGATCTGCAGAGAAGCCAAAACACAACAGAAGCTCCAGTGACTGGAAAGCCCAAAGGCTCAGCAGTCAGGAGTCACCTCAGCCTGCAACTTGTTTTCCATTTCCTGTGCTCTGCAGAAAAGGCAGTGGGAAGCACCATCCACCGTGCAGCTGAGGCACTGGTTCATGTCCATGTCCAAGGCTGAAAACGTGTCCCAGCACCACGTAGCTCCAAACTGCTTGCCTATATCACAACTTACTGGCCATTTCTGTTACTTCAGCGATGCCATGAGCTAATGACAATACAGAACTGCAAACGAGCCACTAGCGACACAAATACCAGCTCAGTGAATGTTTAGCTACAGGTGCTCAAGCTTTTGCTAACTGGCAAATCATTGTTTTTACAAAATCTCAGTCCTGAGAGGCTACATGCAGAAAACAGCTTTGTGTAAAGTTCTCTTTATTACAGGCAACATTAGTCCATACAATAATACACAATACTGACATACAAGTGTAATCTTTCAAAATCATCATTTAAACAGCAAAGACCAAGAAACAGAATTTTAACTACTTCATTTTCAAAAATTAATACTTTTTTCCTCTCAAGATCCTTTCTCAGTAAATTATATTGAAACATACAAATAGAGAAAAAATACCCATTCAACGTATATTGTAGTTAAATGGTTATTTTGTTTAAAATCTTTAATAAGAAAATCATTTTTAGCAACCTACATATAGATAAGTAGCAAACTTTGTTTTAAACAAATCCTCTCCATTAAAAGATCTGAAGAATTTTCATCCATCATTTTCTTAGCCCACTAACACTCTCTTTTGCAATACCTTGATACCTTAAAGTTTTTCAACTGAAGGTCTGAGACTAGGGGGCATCCTAGATATTATAACCACTCTTCCCCCCTTCTATTTCCTAACTTTCTGTCCAACAGGAGGTGAGTAAGCACATAATACTTCAGATTTTTTTAATCACCACTCTGTTCATGAGAGCATAGACAGGTCTGCTCCATCCCCCTAAATCTACCATACTTTGCTGTTCAGGAGGAACAATGTATGCCAATAAAAGCAGAAAACCTGCAGCTTTTCTGTCACATGCTTTTGATTATTGTCAAATTTTCTGGTTTATGCTTCCAGCTGATAACATGTTTGTGTCATCTCAGTATTAGTTTAAATCTTTAAACAAAAAACTATATTTTCCAAAGTCATTATCACTGGGAGCAATCAAGTGGTCTTTTCTTGCTTTGCTGAGTTTCATTCTTAAAACTTGTCTTCGTTCTTCCCACTCACGGAGTTCAGCATTTCCATGGGCAAATTTACAGTTGTTTCCTTCAGTGCAAGTACCAGCCATATATCTGTTAAGACAGATTTTGAACAGTGTTTTCATAGAATTACCACAATCACTACTGTGTCTGTATTTTCTTCAGGTTATGTTTTTCAAATAAACTGCATAGTAAAAAAATATTGGAAGAGTATATACTTTGAAAAGCTAGATGACACTAACTCTGTTTAGCATTTGATTGTATTTTTGTTTCCCAGCTGACAAATACATACAGAGGATAACAGATGACTCTTTTCTTTCTATTCTTCATGTTCCTACTTAGACTGAGATACTTAATGCTTGAAACCATCAAGTTCATCATGTTAATGAATACCTTATTTAACTCACTAAGCTAAAAAATGACTATTGTTTAAAAAATCCAACTAAATAATTACCCTTGTTAACTAAATTTGAGGTTAGAATATTCAGAACACCTTAACATGACTGTTTGTATTCACTTTATGCTGCATATCCAAGGTCTGTTATGTTCAAAGCAAATACATTTAGAATTCTACTTAAAAATTTAGTAAAGGACATGTAATTTTCCATGGAAAGACTGCAAATGAAAAATAACTTGCTTTCTCTGCAATGCAGTTTCTCAAGATTTACAAGACACTCAAAATCTTCAGCTGAAAATGGAGTAACAAAGGCATCTGTACCAGCAAACTGAACCTTAAACTCCAGAATGCTCGATTCCAAAGTTTTCAGCCTGCGAAAAGGATTCCAACAGTGGAAGGAATTTTCAACAGATTAAAAAAAAAAAATCTAATGAAGTCAGGTAAAACAGGCTGCACTTAAGAATTAAAGGGAGCAGCAAAACATACAACCATTTCTGGGAAAAACCAACAGATCTTGGAAGTCCTCTTCCACCTATTCATAAATAATTTCTAGTACTAAATACTCAATTTTAACAAATTTGGTTTGATGCTAACAATGCTTGCCATAAAGCTCCAGTATCACTGTCCAGCTAGGCACTGTTTTGGGGCTCTAATTAATACACAGATGCCTAAGGAAACTTGTAATAATACCAACAATATTCACTTCACACAGCTGCAATGAAACTTGCTACCACTCATTAACATCACACAGGCAGTTAATCTGGTTCCAAAATTAGGCACCTTGTCACTACCTGAGTTCTATCACGTTAAGATACTGTTAATTACTTAATTCCTTGTTGAAAGATGTATGCAAATCAAGAAATACTAGAAACTTTGTCAGAACTAGTAACTGCCTTAATTATGAACTGTCATTTTTCAGCATTTTGCCACCTTACAAAAGACATACCTATCACAAATGCTAAAATATCCAGTTGGAAAGCGATACTGCCAGCAGTTCTGATCATCCTCAGTGTGGAAAACCTTCTCCTTATGCTTTTCAGAAGAAATGTGACCCTGCCATTGCTTCTCGCTATTACAGTTCTTCCCACACATCCAACAGTGAAAATCCACCTGTTTTATAAGGAATTTGAAAACAAAACATTGCAAATTCAATGCTGTAAGGAGAGAACTTCTAATACATTTTGAATGTTTTCTTTATGTTGGCCAGCAGGATATTGTTTACCTAACCAGACACAATTCTTTAAACAATCGCCTAAAGTTTATGATCTCCACTGGCTTTAGAAGAACTGATGTACTGTGTCAGTTACATTTAGTGTAGTTATCTATGGTCTAAAGAAGCAGCAAGAAAATAAAGGAAACAACCTAAGTTACTGACTGGGAAAAAAAAAGCCCAACAAACCCCCACATGCTTGGATTTGGATTATACCCATGATTACTTACTGTAACTTCAGCATAGTCAGTTGGCATATGAATTTGCTTCCCATTTTCTCTGCTTGCCTGAGCAGCTGTATCATCTCCTTTTTCTGGTTTTTGAGTTTTTAGCCATATGTCATACAACTGCTCCAAGTCTTGAACTAATGAGAGCAGAAGCTAAAATAAGTAATTAGCAATTAAGGCAGGAGTTTGAGAACACTAGATAAATGACTGAGTTTGTGAGCATCATTCAGTCCCCACCTATTCTAAGAAGAAAAAGGGAAGGTAACAAATGTTGACAGTTACACAGTTCAGAGATGAAGAGCCAGGGGAAGAGGCATCTCTGGCTACCTACCAAAAGCTCTCTGTGCCTCTTGACATGACAGCAAGAGATTACAGATTTCTGAATGGACACCCAAAGTACAAACAGCAACTCTGCTGCTGCATATCAATACTGAATTTCAAAGAACTAATCTCATGTGTGCTACAGCTTTTGGTAAATTTAGTTTGCTTTCTTGCAGAGCATGATCTGATCATTTATGTCATTTATTACTTCTGATTTTTGATGCTTTCTCCCCAATAACACTGATGGGATAGTAAAGTCAGCCACAAAAAGTGAATGGCAATTCCCAGTAAATACACTGAGGGGGATTGTTCTGCAAATAGTTTCCCCCATATGTAATTCCACGAATCCATGTGTGTGCACATGGCGATTCAAACACCAACTAATATTGCTGCAAGGATCAATATTTCTAAGACACCTAAAAAAACAACACAGACTGCTTTATTGTTAGAAAACCCATCAAACAGTGAATACATAATACAGCTATTTTTATTTAATACTATTTTTGAGTGCCTGGTCTGGGTTTATTTAAATTCAAAGACAAGGGCACCTGCAAGGCTTACTACAAGAGCTAATGAAAGAAATTAGATTAAAAAGTAACTGAAGTACAAGAATGAAAAGAAGAAGAGTTGGATTTACAACATGTTAGATTTAGTCTTCTACTTACTGCTGTTCTCCTTCATATAGGTCCACATCTCTCTCTCCTCAGGACTGTGAGCAAATGAGCAGTTTCCATCATACTGACATTTCTTGCGTGAAGCAATATGATTGCACAACTGGAACATGAATTTAAAGAAATCCTTAAGAATATAAGCAGAAGGGATGCTAGTAGAATTTTAAATTTTTTTTCCATCTTGGATAGTGTTTCCCCTCCCAGTCAAACATTTCTATAATGTGAAAAATAAAATGTTTATTTTACAAAAAAGCCTCATTTATAGTTAGAAAAAGAGAACTGCTGGAAGCAAGTACTATGAGTGCTTTTTGCCTCCTACCACGCTACCAGACCCCAGATATGTACAAATAATTTCAGAAATATTTATTTCCACTGACAAGTAAGGACTTCAGCAGTAACATGAGATCAGTGCTTTCCTAAGGCTGAACATTGTAGAAACACTATGAATGTTTTCCTACAACTCCCATGGGAATTTCTACAGAACTGATAAAACCAGCCCAACTGCCAGCATTTTCCAGGGACTATTACCTATTTTCTTAACCAAAACATTAGTTTTAGGTTAACATACATCAAACTGCAGAGGCACTTGTTTCTTTGCAGGCAGAGGACGAATGGGCATCCACTTCTTATGTTCATTAGACATCACCAGCACCACACGGCGATCTTTGCTCCATCTGGAAAGCACAAGCATTCAATGAAAGAAAATACTATTAAAAAAACAACAACACAATTTCTGCACAAAAGCAGAACCAGGAAAGCTCAGACAGTTTATTTTTAAAGCTTTCACCACATATTTAAGATTTAATGAAATTCTATAGGAACTTGACCAAAACTCTTAAAACAAAACACACCCTCTAAAACCAAAATGCACTTTGGTAGCCATCAAAGTGTTCTCTCAGGACCAATTATTAGCACACCACAAAGAGATAACTCTGTTCTACTTCAGCATGTTTAGTTTTTTTTAAATTCCTTGTATGACTCTTTCCTAAGAAGCAACAGCTTCCCAGAAGTGGTTTTAAATGGCTGACAAAACAGTAGAATTTTCTGTTTGATCTTACTTACGGGTGTCTTGCCTTTGCACTACAGTATTTTTTGTTTCTGTCTGGCTCACTAACTTGACCATTTGTCCAGCACTGCCTGCAAACAAACTTCATCTTCAAATTAAGTGATCCATATTTCATTTGGTTCCCAAGAATCTTAAGCAAAAAAAAAAAACAACAATAAAAGGTATTTTTTTATCTGCAAAGATATTCATACATAATTATTAATCACCCCCTATGGCAGAGATTGCAACAGATGTTGGGAAGCAGATATACACTGCATATCTTGTAATAGCTCACCTTGTAATTTCAAACTAGACATTTCTAAACAAATGCATTTTTAATTGAATTTTTTTCTGATTTAAGTATATGTACCCTGAATTTGTGATAATATGCACAAACTAAACACATAAAAGCACTACATATTAAAAAGATAATTAATTGCCCTAGAGCAGCTGACTTGGAACTTATATTTACATTTTATGTTCCACCTGGGACAGAACAAGCAAAGCAAAAAAGGAATTGCACAGCAGCAGAGCAGGCATTTTAGTCTAAGTAAGCAAGCTGAAGAAAGTCTATACACTGTAAGAGATTATTTGGAAATCATTAAAAAAGTAATTTCTAAAATAAGCTACATTATATACACACATTAAAAAAAGTATTATTACCATAGTCACTGCAAAATTAGTTGAATGGAAAAATGAAAATACCTGTGATCCATGTGCACTAGCTTCCATGTTCTGCCAGTACTTCTTTGATTCTTGAACTATAGTATCATGTGAAATACCTGTAAAGGAAGGGAAATAGTCTTTGAGTATTTATGACTGTTGCAGCCTTACAGACAGACTCAAACTGGAATGCTACTAAGCCCCAAAGCTTTGATCCATTTTTCTTTTTGTGTATTGTGTAAGTATTCACACACATGGGATACACATGATATACATTTACATCATGGGTATGATGTTATGTCCACACACACACACACACATTTAAGAACATTGTGAGGGCATCCAAACCAGAAATGTTGCCTGTATCATCCCAACAGAAAGCATCCAAGGTTTTTAAGTTACAGACTGCTCATATAAGTTAAGGTGCATTTTTCAGTATTTAAATGTAATGTACTAGAGCTCTAATGCCAATGCAATTATAAAACCCACACTGTTTGTACCTCTCCAAAATGCAAGTTGAGAGGCACCAGGCTACTCCTGCTTGCTTCCTGCACTGATCCCAAGCTGCTAATTTCAGAGGGAGTCAACAAAAGGAAGGAGTGGCAATACAATGAAGAGTAAAATGAGCATTTTACTAAACATACCCGATTCCTTTTGCATTATCCAGACCTTAAGCTCTACCAGACTGTGAGCATAAAAGCATTTATCCTCTCGTAAGCAGCCATAGTGCACCTCATGTCTGCACAGGTCAAGCTGACACCGAACTTGGAAGGGGCGGATTTTGGAATACTTCACCATAGTCTCCCGCAAAATGTGAACAAGGCACCTGTTTTGAAAACAGTCAGTTGTAGATATTCTTTGAAATAACCATCCTTCACCACAGTTTGTTCAAATATCCTTTAAACACCTTTTTCTTGAAATCAGAAAGGAAAGTTCCCAGAAGGAGGTCACATCCAAGCATTGTTTCGAGGCCGAGTGAACACACTAAAGAGCACCAAACAGTATTCTTGGGAACCCAGAGTCCCTCTTCTGCAAAGCAGTACTGAATTCAATCCAGCTGGATCACTGGTTTCCAAGAAGGAAAGCAGGCCATGCCCACTTTCAAGTATATATCCTGATCTAATTACTAACCCACGTACTAGAAAGGAATATTTATAGAGCACCATTTAAGGAACAGGTGATGCAGAACAGTAACAGCCTAGCTCTTGTAGCAGCAGTGCTTCCTCAATGCAGGGAACTGCAAAAGGAACAAAGCAATTCCAGTGCTCCCACTTACTTTTACATCATACAAAAACCAAAGTCTCTTAATCCTCCAAAACTCATTTTATACTATTACAACAATAAACTTTTTAAACTTCCCAAGAATAATTAAAGACACTCCTCATACTTTTTTTATCAACTGAGTTAATAAGGACTATGGTCCTTAGGACTATTTTGTACACTGTAATTAAGATAAGCCTGAGTTAAAACTACAGCAAAATAAGCAAAACATATCAAAGAAAGAGCAACTTAGAAGTTCCTGTTTTAATTTAACATTACACACCTATTTAGAGCAACACAGCTCACCAGGTAGTTAAGCTATAAACAACCAAATGCCATAAGATTCAAAGATGAGGATAGACACCACTAATTTTGAATGACTGATAAAGAAATAGCTCACTTTAACTTGGTTACATTTGTCAAACCTTGCTCTTTAAGTCTGTCTTGCCTATACTGCCAAAGCCTAACATTTAACAGGGAAGAGAAGTTGACCAACAGGCAAGAAATGAAAGTCAGTATTAAAAACTACCCTTGCTTTTAAATTAGAACTTATAGATGTGGTATTTCAAACATACTTGTTATCTTCAAAGTCATGCATAGCAGGGTGAGAACAAGATGATGAGTTATCTTTGTTCCTTTTGCTTATTATTCTGGGCTTGTGATCAAAACATTTCTGGAATAGAAAAACAAGTAATTTTATGGTATATATTTTAGACAATTAAAAATATACCTTATCCTAAAGATTTTAACAGATACTTCATTTAGTCTCTAATCTACAGGCAGTCAGATAATTACTGAAATCTGTTTCAAAAGTTACAAAATAGTCATGCACGAACCAAAGCATTTCTTTCCACATATTTTAATTATCTATTACCATTTTTATTGTGTTATGAGAAATAAAGCAGCACCTCACAAAGAAACATAAATAATCCGTGGTATTCTTGAAGAAGTTGGGACACAGTCAAGTTGATCTTCCCAGGCCCTCCAAAAAGAGCTTCTCTGCTGAAGGCTCCCTTGCGCTCCAGCGTCCACACATCGATCTCCTCCTGGCAGTAGGCAAAGGTGCAGTGCCCTGGGTACCTGCATTCCTCTTCAGCAGCCACATCTCAAAGGACAGCATCAAACAGGACATTGCTTTTACACACCTTTCCTTGGAAATTAATCTTAAAATTTCCACAATATCAGTTTCAAATGCTTTTAATAAAGAAGTTACAGAGATCTGTTGTAAATTTGTCACTTAAATCTAACAGAAGCAAAACATTATGATGAATGACTTGGTGAAAATGTAAAACTCCTCAAAATAGCTAATGCACACCTCTATCAATTATCCTGCACTAATCTAGGGCAACAATGCCAAGAACCCAGAATACCCTCTGCTCAAGTAAAGCTGCTCATTAACCCGTAAGCCATCTTGCTTACATCCACATTGCAAAAGTCTAACAAAAATGCTTTTTTTTGCCGTGTTTAACAGTAATCATCCAACACTCAAAAGCAAAATTATTCCTGATGGACAACAGTACAGAAGTACACTGCCTGTTCTCTAAATAATCATATTAGCAGTCAAGATACAGCTCTCCTTACAGCCTTTGAAATTATAAACAACCCAGAACGTCATTCTCAACCTCCCATAAACATAAATAAAAATTCTTTCTATCTTCACTATGGAAAAGGTAAATTGTATTACTTTGGGCATAGGCATTACCAGGTTCCCTCTCTAACACCTACCTTTACATATATGATATGGTCCCACATACTGTGTCTTTGTTGGTCTTGGACGTATTTTTTTCCATGATTTATCTTCAGAGTTTTTTATTCTGCCAATTAAAATATCCTTCTTACATTTATGTTCTAAATTGGGATGGTAAGCATAATCCAGTAATTTAGGACCTGAAACAATCACAGAAAATTGCTTGTATTGGCATAAATTGCATCAAACATGAACACGTCCATACACACACGGGCACAGAAGCCCAAAAGCAAAGTACACAAACACATTGTATAGAATTCCTACTTGCACCAGCAGCTCTGAAGAACCAAAAGTCATTAACCACCATGTTGAGCAAAATAAAAAAAACCACAAATACTTACAAAAGGCAGTTTCAGCAAGAAAAAACCCACAAGTTATTTTGTATTTGGGAGGGATGCTGTGTTACAACTTTAAGGTTTCTTGGGGTCAGCAAGTGCTATGTTTTTTCAAATTACAAAGTATCTATTCCAATAACACTAGTTTAAAACTTAAATTGCTTTTGTTTAGTAAGCCAATGCAGGTGAATTCCAGTGATCAGTAAATGGCTCTCTTAACCTTCAACATTTATTTAATTAGGAGAGGTACTATGCTCAGGGACAAAACACACTCGGTAGGAAGTTCACACATGCCAGAAAGATAAATGCCAATCCCAGAACTTTGTGATTTTGGAAACAAAAATACACCTAGCTTCAAACTCTCTCTTTAGGATGGTACTAAATGAAGACATCAGGAAGAGCGTCTGAAGATGAGCAAGGCTCAGTGAATTTTGCTATTCGTGAGACTGAAAAATAAGAGCATGACCCAGTTTTCTCTGGACCAGAAGATGATGGAACAGTGTAATTTCAAAAGGCAGTAAAAGCAGGAGACACTTCAAGGCTTTGACAGAGATGGAAAGAAACAGAGGAAGCAGATGCATTGACACAAAAAGTGAAGCTAGGAACATGCTAAGTACTCTCACCAATATGTTATAGCTCCAGCTTTAGCAGAATATGTTCTATGGTTTTTCAAATGTCACTTTGTGGATTTTTCTAGTAAAAATAATTTTAAACTAGAATAGAAGTTCTTAAGGGTACAATAGTCATCCCCTAAAGGTCTCAATACAATTTTTATTAGTATATTGAGATCAATGATACCTGTAACTTCAAACACAATGCTTATTTTTAAGATTAGTTTTAATAGAAGCTATTGCCTTTAAAATATGGCTCTGTTTAACAGCAACAGTTCAGGCCTAAAAGATTAGTTATATTAATGACCAATACTGGTTAAGCTCCTTTAAGTCAATACAGTGGAGTTAATTATTACTAAGGTTTGGAAGCCTCACGATTATGATTTAGAATTAGTTTGAAAGAACAATAAAACAGATGGGAGGTGCAGGTTACCAGGTACTTTGAACTGCAGTTCAATTCCCCATGGCCAATCAGAGAGAGTATTGCAAGTTTTATTTAGTCTTGAGCAAAGGTGTCATTCTTCACAGTACCCTGGGGTTTGGGAGGAAAGGGGATACAGAATGTGAATGACCTTACACACAGGGAAAGCGTGGGGTGATTTGTGCTGAGTTTAGAAATCAAGAAATCTATTAGGACAAGAAATAAAGACAAGAGGAAAGAAGATAAAACAGTGGTTGAAATATTTCACCAATCATAAGATCGTGCTACATCTGCAAAGAACAAGTCAGGATTAACGTGGTTTAGAAGCCAACAGTGTTAAATTAGGAACATGAATATTTTAAATGTATGCTTTTAAATTAGAAGAAAAAAAAATCAACCCCATCAAGTCCAATAGCTCCTTACCTTTTTTGACAAAGCATAACTGGCAGGCCTGTCTTAGCTCATGTGTGCCTTCCAGTGGGTTCCTTCCCGCCAGTGCCGGAGATACAGGTATATTAGCAGTTGTACTGCTAAAAACATTGGAAAAGTCATTTCTAGTTTGGCCTGCAATTCCCATGTAATTTTCAGATCCAAACAAACTACTAGGACCATTTATCTGTTGAAAGAAAGCGTATTTTACTTGATACATAGAATGCATTTATCCACAATTAAAATTTAACCTACTGAAATTTTTCTTCATAGCCATAACAGGAACTTCAAAGACAAGTCTGAGAAAGGACATGGAGATTTTACAAAGGCCAGATACACAGCACAAACTAAGCATAAAACAAGAGCCAGCCAGGTACAGGCAGAACAGCAGCCTTTGTGAGGCTAATTATCATTAATTATTACTAATTATTCCTCCCTCCTGGCTCCTGAGGATGCAATCCTTCATCCCACCCTTCCCCATGCAATCAGTGCCAGCAGTGTGACTGAAAATGCACAGTATGACTGCAGAACAGACAGATCCTCAGACACACAGGGGCATCTGCTCTGCTCCTGTACTAGGACAGATCTTCAGGATGCCTAGTGCTTGGTACTCAGATCATAAGGGATTTTATATTAGTTATTTTACAATTCAATAGTATTTTACAGCAAGTTCCTCAAAACAGAATAATGGTTATGACATCAGTCAAAATTTGGATACATAAAACAACCTCCGTAAATTTTTTCTTTTGTTACTGTTCCTGTAAGTCCCCACAGCCAGAACCCACTTTTATTGGCAGAAATGCTATTTTTCTAAAAATAGAAACTTCAGCTGTAAAAATGCAGATCTGTGTAAAGCCTCCAAGGTGATAACATCTGAACTGGTGTGAACAAAAACATGAAAAATACATACAAACAATGGGGAATTATTGCTGTTAAGTGTTGGTGTTCCATCTCTAGAAGCTGAACTTGAGATGTCTAAAAGAATAAAAAGATATTTTAATTAAATGAGTTCCCAAGAACATCCCATGCAAAAAATAATTTATCATTCCTAAGAAATATCAGAGGTTTGGGTTTTCTGACAAACACCAACTTTTTTTTTTGTTTGCTACAATAATTTTAAAATTATGTGAAAGCCCCTTGTAAACATCTGGGCTGAAAAGTTATTAGGCAATCATCTCCAAAATATACACCTGGTTACCACCAGCAGTATTGGCAGATACTGAAGGCAGATTCACAGGCAGATACTGAAGCAACATGAAAATACTTGTTCAGTACAAAAAGGGCAGCAAGATAAACAATATCTGACTATGGAAAAATGAGGAGATGAAAGAGGGGTAAGAGGATTCTTCAACTTTTTATTTTGTAAATGTGGCTTTGTTCCGAAGACAGCACAGTCCTGTAACACTGATAATTAAAGACAAAACTCTATTTTATCTTTTGTAGTTTGTTACTTGTATCTTCTTATTTCACATACCTGATTTCACTACATAATTATAGTCTGTGCAGTTTGAATCCAAGCATGTAATACTGGTACCTTTTCAGAGTACACAGTTACATTACCCTTTTAGAATTCTTGTTTATTGCCAAATCATGACAAATGGTTTAAACTGTAAGAACAACATTGTTTAAAAATAAAAGTTTGAGGGAGTAGTATTTCTTCTTTAAACTTATTCACTTGAAACAAATGAATTTAGATAATGGACACAGAAAAACTACACAGAGGGAGCTTGGAGCATGCTTATGCAGACCCCAAGGAAACAAATACTTTATTTATGAATAACCAACACTCAAAAACTATTAGCATAGCTCAAATGTTATGTGTTAAATATAACTAATAGCTGTGAAAACTAATTTGTTAAAAAGGAAAACCACTTAGCTCATACACAACTCTCATCATCATTAAAGGTTACATATTAAGACTCATTTCTTACCTCTTTTTGGGTCGCTGATTGAAAAAGTGCTTAATGGTGAACAGAAGTTTTCCAGCGATGAAGCCAAAGGCTGTGAAAAGATTTCTGAAAGAGAAGCTGAAGGAACAAATCCTGCAGTAACTGGCAGCGTCCCCAGCAAAGAGGCAGAGAAAGGTACACTAGGAGCTACACTCCCTGCAGGAATGGGCCCTCTGGCTCCTGTAGTTTGCTAGAAAAAAAAATTAAAAAGAATGTTCAGACCAAGCAAGAAAGGCCTCAAGAACATAATCTGACACAGTATTTCTTTCAGTCAAGTTTCTGCAAAGTTTTTGTAAACCTACTGAAAAACATCAATGACAGGTACACCACAGTCCTGCACAGAGCTGCAGTAACCGAGCCCCAAACAATACCCCAGCTGCAAGGCGTTCTCCACTGAGCAAACATTTAAAGGTTCAGTCACCAGACACTAAGTTAGTAAGAGATCTGGATTTTTTTATCCATCAGATTATGGCTGAATTTCCAAATTATGTTAAAAACAGACACCAGTGAAGAGTAGGAAGAGTCAGATATCAACAGGATTTGTTTCTAAAAAAGAGATGTAATTCAAACTGTAGTACAGCAAAAGAGGTATGGGTTGGCTTTGAGGTAAGTCCTCAGATCAATCAAATGCTAACACATTCTGCAAAGGCCAGGTCACTTTCGTTCCTCCCATGGAAAGTGAAATATCCCTCTGCACATTTCTGTTAAGGACATACCAAGTGGGGCAGTTTCCCCTCCCTTCCTGCCATGCCAAGGAGCTCCCTCCTTGTCTGGCTGTTGAGTGAGTAGGTCTGCACAGAATCATGTTCCCCAGTTACCAGCCTGCCATTCACTCAGTACAGCAATTCACCCCATGAGACTGCAGTCTCTCTTAGAAGACTGTATTTCCTCCTGGCTTTCACTATGGCAAACATCCTAGGATCTCTTAAAAATAATTACTTTCTCTTTCTGACACATTTTCTAAAACATTAAGTGCACAAAATAGAACATCAGAAACACAAGCATTTTTGATTTAAAGATTGCAACTGTAAAACAGAATTGAATGAGGAATTAAAATCACAACTGCAGAACTGAATGTGCCACAGCCTCATTTAACACTGCAATACAAATGCAATACAATAAATACTCCAAATGACTGGCAGGGCCAAAACAGGGAGTCAGTAACCTTGGTAATAGGTTCAGACATCTCTGCTCATCAATCAGAGCTCTCATTTTGACTAAAAACTGAAACTCTGGAGGCTTCAGGTCTGCTCTAGGTCTGGCATAATGGTGTAAGTAGGAACAACACTTCATAGAACTGCATTTCTCTAATATCTCTTCTAAAAACACACAAGGTCAGACTCACAATGGTCTGTTTCTGTTCAGCCAGGTGGTGCATCTGCACAAAGTTCTGATTGCAAAGACACCAGTGAGGATCCCAGAAGGCCACAGCCCAAGTACTATTCTGCTGCAAAGCTTTTTGCTTATGTTTAACCATAGTTTCTACACTAGAGGGTGAGCATTGCAACACACTGTTCATGTTCTAGAGGGTTAATTTGCACACAAAAACTTCCCAAAAAATCACATTAGCCCAGCCTTCAAATGTCCAATTCACCTTTTCACAGTACTTCCTCTAAGTAGCACTGGTAGTAGTGTAACAATATTTCTGAAGTAGTCCTGCTATCTTTACAGCCACATTTACAAGAATCTGAACCTGAAAAAAATCAACCTGACTGTGCCCAAAGACAGCTCAATGTAACTAGGAAAGGTAACAAACATCACCACTAGGCCACCTGATAAAAATATGAGATCCCACTCAAAGAGAGTCTTTCAAGAAAGAAAACGGATAAAGTCTTACCATTACACTTTCATCTGGATCAGGCACAGAATCAAGTAACTCATCAAGTTCTTCTCCAATAATTATATCTCCATCTCCACAATCTAAACATGCTTCTGGCATAGAGAAAGCAACATTCCCTCCATTTGCCAACACTGCAGAAGGCAAAGGAACCTTTTCCATCTGAAGAGGCATAACAGTAGGTAAAGGTGCTACAGGTACTGGTGACACTTTGGACACTTCAGAAACAAAGTTTGATGAAGAAGCAGCAGAAACCATCTCTTGTTTCTGGTCAGATAAATCTGAAATAGGTAAGATGGGAATGACTGGAACCTTTGTTCAAAGATGTGAGAAGTTCTTGCATTACTTTTACCCTGACAAAGTGGAGGGTGAGAGAGTGAAGAAATGTGAAGAATGTTTAAGCAAAACCACATTAAATGTTTTCAGCTTCCATCAGGTTCCAAATTATGTGTATCTTCATCTCAATGTTTATTTTTTACTCAAGCTAAAACAGACAGAAAAAGTTACAGATCTGATAATTTATTAAATCTTTGGCATATTCTCCCCTCCCTGTTTTTTCAAGCTAAAGAGGACAGTATGGAGGCAATCACTACAGGAGCAGTTACAACCATATCAGGTTGAGGAGGCCAAAGTGAAATCTGCTCAGCCACTGAAATATGCAGTTTTAGAGATAAACAGATCAGACTTTACCCCAGTACTTTCAAATGACCGGATGAATTTTCATCCAAATTTTCCTAATACAATGACATATGTAGGACATATCTAGCTCCCTAACATTAGTAATGTAACACAAGACTCACCTAACTCAATATCTTCTACAGAAGAATTCTGTAAATGAGAAAAAAATACCTCTCAGCCACAAGAGCCATTAAAATTTTTCAAATATATATTTACAAAGAATGTAAGCCCTCTCAAATTTAGATTTTATAAAATCTCAAATTTAAAAAGTTTAATGTAATGTAAAGGTCAAATATGTTTTTTTTTAGATAAAGCATGCATTTGCAGACAGAATTCCACTCATGGTATCACTAAAAATTTGCAACCAACCAACCAAAAAAAGAGTGACACTTCAGGGGATGATGAAAGAGTCTAAATGGTATCTTAAATGAACTGTTCCTTCATTCCCTCATCCCTTTACAGCTAAATTGTCTGTATTCTGTGAAAGAAGTCCGTAAGACAAAGATGAACTCCTCTTCACTACTGCTATTCAGACACATTACAAAGAGCAAGACAAATGCAAGTTCAGCTGCTAATGAAGATCAAATTTGGATAATTGCATTTAGGTAAAAGGGATTTTATCCCAGCACCCTTTATTTTGAAAACTGTCAACTAAATAAAATAAAAAATAAATCCATTAACTTTGTTCTTGCCTCAGGACATGAAAAATACATATATGCATTGCCCTGGATTTAATCTTTTAGCTAACATTTATTCAACAAAGAGAACTTGAATAATAATCTTATGTCCTAGTCTGCCACAGGTGTCCAGCAAAACTGAACAAAACAGAACCCTAAAGTCCCAAATAACAGCCTCTAATATTAAATGTCAATTGCACCACTGTCCCTTTATCATCATGAAATTATGAAACAATTATTCCCTGGAGGTTACAGGCAGCTTGCACTTGGAGCATGTAGAACCTTACCTGAGTTGATACATCACTAGAAACTGAATTTGATGAGGGTGGCTACAAAGAAAACATATTTTCATTAAATACAAATTTGATATCAAAAGAGGGAAACCTTAACAGAAAATGTTAAAAAAAAAAAATCTTACCTTTGCTCTAACATATGCTTTCCTTATTTTTAACCCTAGTTTTTGAGCTAGTTCTTGAGTAAGCTTAATCACACTTTCATCCTAAAAGACATAAATAAAATTTCATCATTTACATGTACTGTCATCAAGCAAAGACATCTGTTTATATCTCAGTCTGTATTCTGCAAGATCCCTACATGCAGGATGTCTGAAAATGCAGCTTTATTCTTTCACAAACACAGAACTGAAACGTGTATCTGAAAATACAGCTACCCTCAAGCAAAAGCTATGATGACAGAAAATGAACAGTATCCTTCTTCTGCTTTTATCTGGATTTAAAATAATATAAAGGCTTTCCAAAGCCAGAGAAATTCAAATAAGTGTTTTGTTGGGGGTTTTTTTTGGTCGTTTTTCAGGGTGGGTTTTTGTTTTGTTTTGGGGGTTTTTTGTGGGTGGGCATTTTTTGTTTGTTTATTTGAGGGCATTTGTTCTTTAAGGGGATGGGGGTTTATTTTGTTGTTTTGCTTTTACACAAATTGAGAACCATATTCCTGATTAGCATATGAGGTAATACATGACACCGATGAATATTTAATGAGCACTCTATTTCAGGAGGCATTGCATCGTACCACTAGAATTAAAAATGTCACTGTATTTCCCTCTGTCCTACAGTTATAACTACCTATTTGAAATATTTTAAGACTTAGTATTCAGATCACGTCCTACAGCTAGAAAAAGCTATTTATAAAACTTACATAAAGGCATATTAACCTTAAGCGAAAACATTCAGATCTGGAGGTGCAAAGTGAGGATCCAAAGTCCAAAGTTACACATTCAGATGAACTGTTTATGTCTTTGGAAACACAATTGAAACCTCCTCTATATCAAGAGGCAAACCTGTGCCCAACACTTTGCCTAGTGTCTCACTGTAGTTTTGATGCAGCAAGGTGAATATGCAACAGGTCAGTATTTTATCAGATCATTTTGAGCAAAGCATGTAGAGATTCCATAAGCATGTAAGTTCAAATCAGGAATGCATTTCTGAAGTGAAATCTCTTAACCATCCTCACTCAGAGCATTTCAGTTTGCATCATGAAGGGTCCCAGAGAACCAAACTGGTTTGGATATAACTAAAGCCCTGCAGGAATGCACTTAATGCACTCCAGCTCCTAAAAAACCCAAACAAATAAAAAACCTCAAGCACACAAACAATCATGGAAAGCAGATCCTCAGGACCAGCATTTCAGTCTACAGAGCATCTCCTCCACCACCCAGTGCCTGCTAACACACACAGAGCCCAAGAGTCAGGGTGCACTGCAAGTGATTCACAGAGAGAACAACGCACTGGTAGCAATGGTACCAAACGCTTGGAAAGCTAAAATGCAGTTATCAGAAGAATAAATGTATATTATAACTATGGTGGGGTTCTCTTCACATCATAGAGAATTTTTAACAATTAATTCAGTGGTTCTAGTGCTTATTGCAAACATTCATGGCACTTGAGCCCTGCTGCATTTCCTCTGCTCAAAGGTAACACAACAAACTCAGCTTGTGGACTGTAATCTCTGCCCCCAGTCTGTATTTCCACAAGAAAAAAACAATGCTTAGAGGAATAAAAAATATTTTATTGCATTAAAAACCCCAAACCAGAAGAAACAACTTTGGTCTTGAAGTAAGTGTATGTTTCAAAACTTTAAAAATAATCACCAACAGACAATTTACCCACCTGTGGCACAGCAAGAGAACATTTTGCTACAGCATCATAAGCCTTCTTATAGCTTCCCAGCTCATTTAAAGCTTTGGCTTTGCGATAGAGAGCTCTGAAATTGTTTTCATTCAATCTTAATGCTACCTCACAGTCCTCTAGAACTTTTTCATGCAAACCCTAGGAGGAGAAAAAAGAAAAAAAAGCCACTAATCAGAACTACTATTGTGGAAATAGTGAATTTGAACTGCACTGGATGAAGGTATTGAAACACTATCAAACACTCCCCAAGGCCACTGCACAGTGCATTTGTAAGTTTTGCTAAGTCACCAAATTACACAACTAAAAACAAGCAGTGCCATCATTACATAAAACCCAGTAACAGTTACAAAGAAAATGTAACTTTCACAAGAGCCATCTTGTTCCACAGAGAAAGCAAGAGCAGCCAACTCAGTGCAGTCAGCAGTATAAATGCATAAAAATTCGATTCCATCAAATTCCAAGCCTAGTACGACTCTTTTATGTTAATTCTAGTATTAGTAACTAAAATATCTCAATTATACATGCAAAAAGCTTTTCAAGAATGTGCCAAAGAGATGATTTGAAACATGTCAATCTTCAAACTGCCATCAAAAGCTTTTCACTCACTAGACTTTGTGTCTTCATACCCTGTTTGCATCCTGTTCTGGAGAAATCCTAGTTTAAACACAAGCTTACCATATTTGAATAACAGGCGATCCTGTTCACATGCAGCTTCTCTAAAACATCATCAGAAACATGGATTTCTTCTGAATTAGCATAATCAGCTATGTTTAAAGCCTCTGTATAATGACTCAGTGATACTCTCCAATCACCTTCTCGATATACATCATTTCCTTCATGAAAAAGATTTCTAACAAGATCTCGTATAAATAACTGCAACAAAGAAAAGAAAAACTCATCAACAGCAGTCCTTGTTTATCTTCCATACTCCCAAGGAAAATTTTAAATACAAAACTTGTACTTGCAACTCCATGGAATCAGAGTGAAATGCAAAACTTTTGCCTACATTAGTGTTTTTCTTCTGACATTTTTCCAAGACCACCTCAAAGATGTATATATACATTTTCCATATATTCTTTCAGCAAGCAGCAGCCATAGCAACTGACAAAGCAGGAGAACACAAAAGCTGCTTTGCAAAAAGGGTTTTTTCATCAAAATGTGAATGGCAGCATTTTTATCTAATATGTTCTCAAATCCAATGAAATCACCTACCACCGGAAAAAGAACTAAAAAGATAAGCCTGAAAATACAAGCCAAAATTATGCAAAATCTTAACACACACAGATATAAAATATGTTCTGAGGGTTTCTGCGACTGAAGTCCTTTTATTTTACTTTTGCTTTGCTACTCTGAGCTTTACTCAGAATAGCCCATTGTTTTATTCAATTAATGCCCCAAATTCATCCACAATACCAGCAGAGAAATACTTCATCTCAACTGCTGTATGAGTAAACTCAGGACACCCAAATATGTGAATATCTGTATCATAATGTTAGTAGTTGTCCAGTTTCAATTTTGAGACTTTTAAAATTCCCATTCATCACCTAAATGATGACTAAAACCAAGATTAATTATAATAACACAGGTCAATTAAAAAACCAGTCTGGAAATTAAAAATAATTTCATTACCTCATATTGTTCTTGCGTCCCTGGATAGGGCAAAGTGGATCTAGAAAAAAAATTACAATCTTCACTTATTATACATACTGCTTAAAAGACAATCACACTGAGGAATGCTGGTTCTTAGTAAAAGCAGCCTTGCTTCTGCAACAGGCAAATCTCTGAATATTGCCCATAGCCTGCACTGAACAAGGAAAAGTGCTGTGATGAGCTTTGATTAAAAAACTGAGCTGTCTTATTACTAATGGCTTACTTTCTTTTGAAGTTACATGGTCAATCTCAACTCTGCTGTTCAAAATGTATTAAGGTTTTGAATGCTTTGAGAATTTTGGACATCAGGGTTCTTTGTTTAACAGCAATCCTTCCTCTCCTCTCCTGTGCAGAGCCATGTTATAGATGAGAGAACTGCAATCTCCTAGTAAGTACTATAAAATGACAAATTATCTACCAAAAACCCTCATCAATTTTAATTAAGTCATACCAATGACACAACAGGAATTTTAAGAGTCCTTCTGTATGACATGCAACAGAGATTCTCTCTAGGACAGAAAGGAGGCCTCTACTTCTACATTTCCAGGAAGAAAAGCAGAAATCCTTTCCTTCTGCATACAGGTTAACGGAGATTCTGTTTTTAAACAGTTTTTAAATGGTCAGGACTTTGGGGAGGGAAAGTTTTGTTGGGTTTTTTGTTGGTTGGTGGTTGATTTTTTGTTTGTTTTTGTTTTCTAAGAATGCCATATATGAGCAGTGAACAAGTATGGAATTTTAAAATGATTTTAAGATAGACAGGATCTTCAAAAAAAGTTGGCATTGACCCAAATGAAAATTAAATACTCAGATGAGTATTTAATAGATTAAATTTAGCTCCAGAAAGTTAAAACATTTAGGTAGTGGTAAGCAAACCCCTCTCTTTCCAGTAGCAACCTAGTTTTAGGTATAGTTATTCTTAAGGTGGATTATCAGGCAAACAACATTTCCTACCCACAAAAAAAAAAGATTAAATGCTATTTTTTCCTCAAAGGCAGGAAAGGAATAACCTCTCACCTTGCATTTGCTCTGTTTAGGAACATGCTAAAGAGAAGTGCTGTCTTTTCTTTAAAGCTGCTCCCTGTTTAACATGTTAGTGCTAACAAATATTCCGAGGAAAAACACAAAAGGCCTTTCTCAGAGCTATCCATCTCATAGAAATATATATAAACATGTAAATGAAAATAGAAGAATAAAAACCGCAAAATCATACTCTATAAACTGGAGTCCTTTCTTAATGTCCTGTTGTCTAGTGCTTCTCTCTTCCGAGACATTGGACATGTTATCCTGAACATCCACTTTTCGGATATGCCACTCCTCAAAAAGGAACAGAGATAAATGGCTGTTAGAATGTGTTCCAGTGTGCACCTGGCCCAGAAGGATCCACTCTCACATCCACCCTAAGTCCACTGTACAAGGATGATTCTGCACCAAGCTCCAGAGACACTGCAGAAACTCCTGACACAGCTGAAGCACCCAGAGCGACAGAGGGAGAAGCCCCAGGTCACAACCAACATCCCCCCATCACTACCCAGTTACACAATATTCAGTATTGCTGCAGAGAACCTTTCTTCCAGTTTCTAATTTATCTCCTACTCTATCCTCCAGAGGATGCAGAGTCCTGTCAGTGTAACTGCACCAAGCTACAAGCCCATCTTTTCAGGGATTACTGCTCAAGTGAGCTGCAGTTCCACACTGTCCCCTTGGAAGAGCTTTACATTTCTTTTATTTGCTTGTTGAAGTGGAAATAAACTCAAGATCTTTGTCTATTTATTAATAAAACCCAAACTGATGAGAAAGCTACCATGAAGTCTAGTTCTACAGCATCTCATCGCCCCCCAAGCACTAAGGTGAAATTCGAAGCAAACACTGCTGCTTTATTAAAATCTACCAGTCAGCCAAGGTGAGAACCTTGGATACTTTGCCAGTAGCAAATACTACCTACTTCACTTGAAAAACTGAACTACTCAAAGGTAATTCCATCATCAGCTTGACATTTCAATTCAATTTATTCCACATCATCAGCTTGGCATTTCGATTCAATTTGTTTCAATCACGGAGTTGTTTTTTTTTTCAGTTTGTGTCTTCAATTGGATTTACAAATGCTCAAGTTAAACAAGCTAAAATGATCTGCATAACCTTCAATATAAGGCTACTTGAAGGCTGTCACAACTGTACTTGGTTATACCAAATTGTGATGTAAGAATACAACTTATTTTTCCAAAAAACAACCAGCAGGACAAAGTTTCATTCTGAAAATACTCAAGTTCAGAAAAAGGCTTTTGGCTAGAAGAACTGTGTATGTTCTGTGAAGAAAATTACTTTTTGTAGGAATGTATAGTTAAAAAAAAAACTGAGCTACATGCAGTACAATTCTGTTAGTCTTGAAACTAATTTTAAAAAAGCCAGTATTTTGTGCCAGGTTGCCATTTCACATCAGCGGCAGAAGAATGAAAACAAAGTAAAATGAGAAACAAAGTAACCCCAGCAAAGTCCAAAAAAAATCCCAACTGAGGGCAGAAACACGCAGCAGAAGATACCCTACTTTCTCTGAATTATTTGGAATAAGGAAACAAATTGAAGAATCTTCAGCTCTAATAATGTTTACAAACCTATTCAAAGCCCCTTAAATGAGTGTATGAAGTCTAGACTACTTCAAGTATTACAAGTTATTCTTATTGTAATACATTCCTAAAATGAGCATAAAAATGAATAATTTTCTTAAGGTCACTACACAAATTATTGGAAGCACTCCAAGGTCCCCATTTCACCTCACTTCCCACTGTGACCTCAGAAAGGGCAAGCTTTTAAAAAAGCATGAAACTAAAACTCAGTTTTTAGATAAATATCATGGATGGCTCTGATAGTTCCCTAGCAGGAATTTCTCAGCTACTGCTTTTGCTTGGGTATATAAATAGCCCTCAGTAATCTACTTTCCAGAGAGGAACTAACTGTTTTTCATGTCATTTTATGCATCACCTTTTCTTCCATAAATTAATAATACATATTATGCTTTTGGTATATGATAAAGGTTTTAATAAATAACAGCATATCCAGGAAGGAATTAAAATGTAAATACCTAAAGATATTTTATTTGGCATCTGAATAGTTTTTATTTACTCACTCACGGATTAGGTTTTAGAATTCAAACAAAGTCTTGTAAGAATAAGAAATTATCACACTAACCAAAGAAAGTAGGAATAGTAGCACGTTTTCCCTCAGAAGTAAGCTTTGAAAAACACATTACAGTCCCGTGAATTAACAGCTGACAATGTAATACCTTGCCACAAATGAGTCTTGCATATGCCACAATCTGGGCAAAATTAAAATCAGCTTTACTAATTTTAAGAAATCCCAGTATTCCACCCCAACTTGCAATGACACGAGAAAAGTCCAAAACAATGACACCTGTGTTTATTTATCACCTCTAACAGAACATTAAAGAATGATACATTGAACCTGAGGATGTGCAGATCCCATTTCTCCACAACAATAAAGTTAATGGAAATGTTACAAACTGGCATTGCATACAAAAGAATAGCTAGTAAATGATGAACATATGTGAGAGCTGAAATTTATTATTCAAAGCAGCTATTTTTTTCCTACTCATTTGCATCCACAAGATATTCAGGCAAAAATTATCTTTTTTAGAATACTCTGACAATCAAATTTGATATTTGATGATTTTGCAGAGGATTTAAAATAATTTCAGATAGCACCTTTAACAGTACCTCTTCCCCCCAAATTTTCCTTATATCCTCTGAAGCAACCAGAAACAGGTTAAGACTCAGTTATATACAAGGCAAATGACAATCATGTCTTGCCTTTTAATGTCATCCGTCTACTTTCCAAGATAAAACCCCACCTATGTAGCAACAGCCCTTACCCATTTGCAGGGACAGGATCTAAAGAAAAATAAAATTACATACATTTAAACAGTCTAAATGTTGCTTGAAAACTACAAGAAAAGCAAAGCCTGTATTTTTTTTTACTCTTTGTGCAATTCACTTAAACAACCTAAAATAAAGAAAAAATAGTACAAGAGCTGGAAAAAAAGCAGACTAATATATCACGAATTAACACCAAAGGCAGAACTAACTGTTGCATTAAATGCAGTATTTCTATAACTGCTGCTATGAGAGAATTGAGTTATACAAGCTCAATTTACTAAATGTAGTAAAGAAAAAAAAAAAGCTGCCTAGACCTTTTAAAGAACAATTTATCCTGTTTTATCTTCATCACAGGCTTTAACTCATCCTGTTTCTCAGAAGCAGAAGCCAAGTGACAGAAAGGACTCTGCCAGGAGCCAGTGACACCTTTTCTGACAGATGCTGGTCCACGCATACAAACAGGAGACACAAAGGACAACAGGTCTGTCCAGAGCAGGCAGAACTCCTCCACCTCTCTGTTTCACAAAGCCACTTATGGCTCTTACTGGTTATTTGCCTTCCTTCCAGCACATGGCAAGACAACTTTTTTCATTTCTGTATTTTAGCACTTCTAAGGCATTCAAGATACGTTTTAAAGGACATTCCCATTGTCTAGCATATACCAAGTGCCATATTCAGGCACAAGGGTGTTCAGTACAATTGCTAGACTATCTCAGCAAAGCAAATCTCTGCAACACAAGTGAATTAACCCATACAGAATGCAGAAATTGAGTTTTTCTGTAGAAAGAATACAGGCCTTGGCTATTGTAAAAAGGAAGGTCCCGCTGTGTAAAACTATAGCAAATTGAGTCTATCCATTTGTAAACTGCAGGACCAGAGAACAACTATCTACAATCTGCCATGCACACAAGTTCCCCCAGCTGAAAATTCAGTCCCTCAGGACAGGGAACTGGGAAGGACTGATCCTTTCTCCTCTTGCACAGAGTTTTGCTTCTTTAGAGATGAATGGAGAATGCTGTGAAAATGCATAACATCATCTGGGGACCAGAACAACTCCCTCTGGGAATTAATGACCTTCAGCTGATCAAATAATTCTGTTATTGTTTGTTATAGATACTTATGGCTCTGGCTATTATAAATACTTCAGGTAAGTATTCTCTGTGCCTTCAGGCCTAAATGCTGAAAACAACTGGAAGTCAGTGATCCTTGCTTCACTTCCCTCTCCACAGAACTAAAATTTACAAAGCAAGGATAGCGTATAGATGTGTTATTTTAAATTACAGGAGCATATCTTCATGCCATGTATCACGAAGTTCACTATTTACACATTTACTGGGTGACAGGAATCTCAAATTTCTATACAGTACAAAGCATATTGAAAATTTTGCCATTACTGCAGTTCACAGATCTCCACCAGCCTCAGTGGTTTAGCTGAATTAGCAAATAAAATCACACCAAGTGAAGAGACCCCTTCTGTATCCTAGCATCAGCCTTCTCCCCCTCAACTCTGACAGAAACCAACCCATCATCTACACCATCATATGCCAAAACTTCGGTCAGAATCTGTGAAACCAGAAGCCTGTGTATAAAACAACACCAACAACAGTTCACCACTGTTTCCATATAGGAAAACTACTCCAAAGGAGATAAGTTATATCCTAGAATAGAGGGAATGCTGCAAAGAGAAGAGCAAGACTGAAACAGAACAGCAGGAGTGAAGATATGACTAAGAGACAGCCAATATAAATCCCTCTCACCTCCTAGAAGCAAAAGCCTATCTCTGCTGCTACCTCCCGCACCTCTAACAGCAGCAACAAGCTCAATACACTCAGACATTTGGATCCAGAAGCTACATAGGTGTAATTCCCAGCCCAGGGCACAGGAAAGCAGAAGTCTGCCTCGACAGAGCCAAGTAATAAGTGGCACCAACAGCTACACCCAAATCACTTCCTCAAGAGATGCCACCCACACAACCATCTCCAGTACCCCCAGCTCCAGCCCAGCCAACGGGACACGGAGCATGTGCCATCAGAGAATAAGCCTTGCCAGAAAGCAGACTTGTCAAAGCCCTTTTATTGCCCATGCCAGTCATCTGACAGATTAAAAGCATAATTACAGATAATAAAGAACAGTGCAAACTAAAGCATGCCTTACAGAGATTGTAAACTGCTCATCAGACTTGGAGTGGCATCAAAATAAGAAAGGGAAAATAGAAACCTTAATACAAAATCTATACAAAACAAATGTGTTCCTCAGACAGCAAAAGCACAAAGGAGTTTATGTTCATGTTTCCACATCATTGAGCTGTTCTATGAGACATTTCAAACATGCAAGATGCTGGGGGAGAAACAGGAAACAAATTACACAACACACATTTCAATAGTCCCAAGCAAACTTCTCTGCTTAATCTAGTACTTCTGGCCACAATCACAGAATTCTGTTATGTCAGCTCAAAAAACCACCTAACACAGACATAACACAGTTCCACCTTTTATCTCTAAAAAGTGAACTTGACTGTAATCAAAACGAAATATCTGAATAAAAGAAAACAGAACATATAGCAGTAAATTAAGACCTCTTAATTTCCCACTCTTTACTTACCTTTGGTATTCAGTCGCATCTCCTCCCACTTCTTCCCTATCCACAAAACAGTATAGTTTTCAAAATTTATTTTCTATTTTCACGGCTTTGCTACGGTTTTTTTAAAATCCATGTAAGAAACAGGAGAGAACAAAAACGCTTTGTGAAGTCATTTCACTTCCCTAGGAGACTAAGAAGCAGGACTGGAAGACTTCGGTTTACAGTTCTCTGACACTTCAGTAAAGAACAGATCCCAAAACCTAACCGCAGGAAGAGCATCTTACCAATAAATCCAGATTTATCTACAGCATTTAAACCAAGATAAACTTTAACACTCTGTTTTGGTCACTACAATCGACAATATTCTAGTTTCGTTGCTGGTTTTGGTTGTGGGGTTGGTTTGGGGTTTCTTTCCCACTTCCCGTAAGACAGTTCTGACTTTCGGCAACCAAACACTTCCAGCGCTGCCTGCCGGGGCTGCCCGGGCACACCGGAGGCACCGGCACCGTGCCCGGGCGGCAGGAGCGGCGGAGGTCACCCGCACCTGTTAGCGCGGAAAGCCGCGAAACTCCTCCCGGGGGGCCGCGGGCAGAGGACGGGCCCCGGCCGGGCACTGTCAGCGCTCTGCGGGGTTTGTTCCAGTCACGGCGCAACAGGAGAGCTCCCACCCGCGGGTTGTGCGGCCCCGGCGCTCCCGCCCGCCCGGCCGCCGCCTTTGTTCGCGCCGAGCGGCTCCGGCAGCCGGGGAGAGCCCTCCGGGGGGCCCGGCCGCGGTTCCGCCGGGACCGACAGCGGCCACGGCCGGAAGGACACGCGACCCCCGGCGGGAGGGGCGCAGTGAGCCCGCGGCTCCACCTCGGCGGGGAGCGGCGGCCCCGCGGCGTCGGAAGGGACGGGCGGGACCGGCTGCCCGCGCCCGGAGCGGGGCGGAGCGGCAACAGGGCCGGCCGCGGCTGGGCACTCCTTCCTCGGGCGGAGGGTGCCGCGGGGGCACCGGGATGCGGTGTGTCTGTCCCTCCCCCCGCCCGTACCTGCTCTGAGGCCGCGGGAGCGCAGCGGGAGGCGGGGCCGACGGGACGGGCGCGACGGCGGCGACGGCGATAACGACACCGAGAGCGGCGGCAGCGCCTCCTCCGCGCCGCCCGCGCAGCGCCGCCGCCCCCGCGCGCCCCCTGCTGCCGGGAGGCCGCGGGCACAGCCCGGGGGCGGCCTGAGCCGAGCGCGAGCGGCGCGGGCTTCCCATTGGCTCGCCCCGGTTGTTTTGGGAAGCGCTACTTCTGATTGGGGGCGGCTGGGAAGCTCTTGGCTGCTGATTGGTTGGCTGCCTGCGGCCCCGCCCCCGCGCTGCTTTCCCTTCAGCGGGGGTTAGCACGCCCCGCCCGGTTTGTGGCCCTGTGCGGGCGGTGTCGTCTGACCGGTCGTGCAGACACCGGTACGACCGGGGGCCGGGGCCGCCACTACCCGGAGCCGCTGCGCCCCTTTAAGGCCCCGGTTGGCTCTCCCGGAAGTCGCCTGACGTAAGCAGCTGGCGGGATTCCTTCCGCCCACTGACGTCACTCCTGGCCGAGAGAACCCTGCGCGTGCGCGTTCCGCCGTGCGCGCGCCCCGCTGCCCTGTGGGCGATGAGGCGGCGGGGCCGCGCTCAGCCGCGGGGAGCGCGAGTGAGCCCCGGGGCTGGGTGTGACCTGGGGTTTCTCATGGCGAAGCGCGCAAAACGACAATGCCTTTGCCCGATAAAAGCCCCCGAGTGAGCACAAGGCCCAAGGAGCGCTGTGCTGTCGTTCCTTTAAGCCGCGGGCGGTCTGAGCAGCGGCAGGTGCAGGCGGGGACACCATCCCTGGGCCGGGCAATAACACCTTCCCTGCGCCAGGCAGGTGGCAAACATCCCCTACCCACGGAACGGCCGGATTGGCTCTAATGAGAGGAATTGGGTTTTCCTCTCTCTGTGGACATAATTGTGTTCTGATAGTATCATGATGAACATTGTCAAGGGTCTGGAGAGGAAGCTATTTGAGGAGTACCTGAAGTCATTTGGCTTGTTCAGCCTGGAGGAGACTGAAATCAGGCATTGTTGTGGTCTTGGAGCTTCTTCATGAGGGCCAGACACTGATCTCTGCTCTAGTGCCCAGTGGCGGCACTCAAGGGAATGGCTTCTCACACAATGGAAGTTGGGTGAGGGGAAGTGTAGGTTGGATATAAGGAAAAGGTTCTCCTCAGAGGGTAATTGGGCTCCCCAGGGAAGTGATCACAGCACCAGGCCTGACAGAGCTCAAGGAATGTTTGGACAGGGCTCTCAGGATTTTCTGATTCTGTTTCCTTTTATTCAGCAACATTAGTGATGGCAATGTCAGTACTGCAGTTCACCAGTATTGTACAGATGCCCCCACAAATCCTGTGGTAACTGATGTGACTGTGTGGTAGGACTGCATAAAGAAATCTTTAGAAGTTCTAACCAGTATAGTATGAAGATTAAACTGCTACTAATCAAGACAGAAAGGAATGCAGCCAATTAGTAGTTTATCAGGTGAAGTTATGCTGATGGAAAGTTTGTTGACCTTGTGAGGCCTAAAACATTAATTATTAATAAATTAATGTATTAAACATTGTTCCAGTCTAATTACCCTAGAGGAACTGTGTCTAAATTGTTGAAGCTTTGCCTTGAGGCTTTCCTCAGCTCCAAAGGGTGAATTTCCTCCTGCTGATCTTAGCCCAGTGATTCTTGAGACTGTGACAATTCAATCACAGCAGTCAAATTTAAATAGTAGTGCTTAAGTGTATAGTATGGCACTCAACAGATCCCTGAGAGTCATGGTGAAATTGGCCCTTTGCTTACTGCAGGATCTAAAGGGACATGAGAGAAACAGAAAAAAAGATCATGCATAGGAGAACAGTTATATCTGTGGATTATAAACCATGAAATAGACCATAGGAATGGTAAGAACGCTTGTCCAATTCCAAATTACAATTGTTTAAACACTAAGCAGCTTAAGGAAGCAAGCAATATGATCATTCTCATCCAGAACAACAAACCACTGCTGAGGCAAAACCGTTTGGCTGGTAGTAACACAATGAAAATATTAATCTTAGCTGTTAATCCTTTTGATTTATAGTTATTACATAAATCATGCTGCTGATTTTTCCAAGACTGCTGTTAGGATTTGCTGCATATTATTCACCAGGAGAGAATGGCCTGTTGGGAATTCCTGACTGCTTTGGGAATATTTCAGATGTAATACAGACTGCAAATGTGAGCTTGAAAATCATATCAGGTAAAGTTAAATTACTAAAATGTCTATATAAATATGCTGCCTTTCAAACTGTTAGAAAACAAAATAAATTTTTGGTTAGAATTAGGAGGTTATTGAACAAGTACCTGACTTTAAAAGTTACCTTACTATAAAAAGTTACATTACTATAAAATCTGGAATAAATTTATGAAACAAAGCAAGCAAAGGGACTTCTCTTGAACTCTAAACAAACTTTTGGAGAAGAGACAAAACCAGTCTGACTTTTTATAATTCAAGAATTATAACTTGTTTTGGAACCCATATTTATTATGTGCTCACTGATCAAGAGGATTACATGGGTGTGAATGATAGTCCCAGATGAGTGGAAGACAAGCACGTTTTTCCAGTGTATTCCTTAATCTCCAGCATAGGAAGTCCTTATCATGCAACACTTTCTGACATGAGGATTACAGTTCACTGGAATTTCTGATGTGAATAATATTTATGTGTGGAGATAATTTGAGGAATGTACTCCCTTCAAAACACTTTTGATTTTGCTGTTTCAATTTTTTTTCAATTTGAATCAAGTTCTTGATCTTTCCCAGGCTCAGAATTACATACTAAATATATGGATGGTGACATTGCTCTATTTCCTCCAATAGTGGTTATGAAATATGTGGTTATGAATAGTGGTTATTCCAGCTCTGAATATGTCCTGGGAGGAAAAAAATCTCCTTGAAAAACTAAATCTGCAAATTTCCATTTTTTTCCTTTAAACATGTCTAAAAAGAGTCAGATGTGATCAGACATGAATTTATGTTATAACTACTACCCAAGGAAATATTCCACAACAAAGAATGTACACAGTCTCTAAATTTCACCAAAACAGAGCTTTATACAAAACAGGAGTATGAAAAGGAGAACCCTTTGACAAAGTCATATTTGGGGGTATTGGCCTGAATTAACCAAAGTGAAATACTTAAACCATATTACAACTTTATGAGAAGAGAAACCTGCAAAATTAAACTGAACTAAATTAGAGTGACTTAACCAAAATACTGCTGTTTAGTCAAGGTAATCATGTGTATATTAAATACAGTCTAGTGTAATCCATTTTCTAAAAGTCAATTTGCAGTGGCTGTTGTTCAAGATGCTGCCACCACTTGACCCAGCTCTTTGCTTAGGATGCCCAGAGGTGAGTGAGCATTTCTCTGGCCAGAACAGGAAGATCTGTGGCACATTCTTATGGCTGGCCAGCATATGGAGGAGGACTCTCACAAAAGGTACTGCCAGTATTAAGGTTTGTGTCTGCTTTTTTGTTGGTAGTGATGGATTCTTAATATCTCTGTGATAAAAAAATAGAGTGCAGCATGCAAGTTATGCTCTTTGTGGTACTTCATTTGTTCTCTCATGTGCATACTGTGCTTTTGAAAACCCTGACACACTGCATCACTGAAACAGCAACATTTTTTTTTTTCTTTTTAAATGCTATTGAAATTATACACTATAATTTCCAGCACTTACCAGTCAAATTACGGGTTTGAGCCATGAAAAGTTTCTGCTTTTACTTTAGCAGAAGCTACATCAGTCTATATGTTTTTCTAAATCCATGCAAGAAAAAATATCCTACAGCAGACAACACTTACCTGTGTATGAATGAAGAGCTTTTGGTTTTTTGTTTTTTTTTTTACTTTTTTGCTTATTCTTTCATAAATATCTATATATTATAACTTGGTTACCTTCAGACTTGAGCTAAACAGTGTATCAGTATCTTCCAACTGCACAAATGGGATGGTGCAAAGCTGTGTTTGTGACTTGCCAGTCTAACAACCATTGAAGTTCAGTTGCTTTTTATGTACAATTCTGGCCCTGGCAGAGACTGATTTCTGCTGTCGCTGGGAGATTGATGGTGGTGGAGGGGGAGCGGCATATTTGACAACAGTCACAGGACAAGTTAAACTGTAACTTTTGTGGTATGAGTAGAGGTTGCCAACAAACCTTTAGTTTCCTTGGGAAACTATTTAGCATTTTAAAAATTAAATTCAGATTTCTTGCATGTTAAAATTTTGTTGGAATTGTTGGAAGGCACTGAAGCACCTGTAGGTTTTTTACAACAGATAATATCTTGGATTGATTTCAATGTTTCAATCGTAATCCGCGGCAAAAATTAACCCCCTTAAAGAGCCACTCCGTGCCGCCTCTCCGGGATTATCTCACTCGATCCAAGGGGAATTTCGCTGCCACGGGCCAGCAGGGGGAGCGAGTCCCTCCCGGGGCGTGTCTGACCCGGCCCCCGACAGGTGAGGAACAACCATTCCTCTGCGCTGGAAGGTGCAACGTTCAAAAGGATGGCTTGAATTAAAAAAAAAAAAAAATTAAAAAAACACATTTAAAAAAGTCAAGCCGTTTCAGTGCATCAGTGCAGTGTTTGAGCACACAGAAAGCAGACATACTGAGCAGGGCTAAGCTGGAATGTGAATGCCAGCCACCATCAGGAGCATTAGCTTCAGGCCTCAGGATAGCCTCAGAGGAGAGTCATGAGTAAAACACATTGCATTGTGACAAAGTCATGGATGACTGCTCTAATGTGAGCAGAAAAAACACAAAGCCATTTTTCAAATGGGTGACTGGTTAGAGATCTTCTGTTAGCCAGAAATAAAACAAAAAGGGTGTGGGGTACTGCCAGTCTCTGAGTTTAAACCTTCTCTAAAGGGTGGTAACAATTATAATGGCAAGGTGGGAGCTGGATCCAGGTTTTTTCCCCAGCTAGCTTTATTCTCTGAGGTATCAGAGTTACTCAAACCTCTCAGTATGTTTGGCAGTAAATCAAACTGCACCATCTCACTTTGGCTGGGGAAGGATAAGAGAAAGAATCGTTTGGCTGTGGGTGGTGTTACAGCATAGACTGTCTCCTGATGGTGACAAACACACTTGGACAGGAAGAGGAGCACGACTGAAACCATTCCTGAAAATGTCTCTACAGCAAATAGCCAAACCATCTCTTCCAGCACACTGTTCTAAAAATGCAGTAGTTAATATTTTAATTGTTACACTCAAGGTGCCTAGCTAAGATAGCCTTCCTAAGCAATATTTATCCAAAGTATGTAAAAATTTGCAAATAAAGCTTTTTGCTGGACTATGAAATTCAAGATTCATTTGCAGAGCCACACACACAGAGATAAATTCAGTTTTCTACTTTACTGAGCCTTGACACTGCATTCTCTGAAGATCTATAACTCTTTTAAGGTGCTTTACTATTTGCCTAAGAGAGTCATACATTTGCAAAATTTCTTACAATTAGAGAAATATATCAGTGTGGACAAAAAGGCTGTATTTCAATAGGAATCAAATCTACATTGCTTCAGTTCTTGATTTAACAGTAACTTACTTATCCTAGCTATTACAGGTAATGAGCAGTCAGAAGTTCAGATAGTTCTGTGAGCAGTTCTCACTTCATGTCCAGTGAGATAAGGACCCTTTCTAGAAGTGCAGGATAAGCACATAATGTTGTTTTTAGTTTGTCAACTCTTCTTTCAGAGACACTTCTCAGTTTGTTAATATTATGTTAGTCTTTCTGTTTCTCTAAAAAAAAAACCTGGAACTTTTCCTACCCTTTAAAAAGCATCTTTTTTTCCTTGTTATTTAGTATAGTTAGGAATGATTAAATGTAGCAATCTATGTCCTATGTTATTTGATTATTTTGTTCTATTCCATTTTTTAAGAAGTGCTGTCTTATTTGTATGTAATAAACAGGCTTTGGAGATTAAGGTGAGGAAAATTACATCTATTTTCTGACCTGTTTGCTAATATAATATTTACTTACTGTTGTAACTAGCTAACCCATTATCATGAGCTTCAGCTGTTTACATCACATCTCAATTTTAACATTTGCTTTTCTGTAACTGTGGCTGCACTAACTAATTTAGCAATATAAGGTGTGTCTGATTACTTCCTTTGGAAGACAGAGACTGCTAGCATGAAACTCAGGAAGTGTTTTATTCAATGCATAATGCTCATTGCAGCTGTACTTTAGAGCTATGTTTTAGTTACCTTCAATATCTTGTTTTTTCACCTGACCTCATCCACATTGATTTGCTTTCTATTTAGAGGTTAACTACAACTCTGCTATAACAGGAAAGATGGAATAGGGGTAAAGTGAATTGATCTCTTTTCTATCACAGGTTATATAGAAGATTTAAATCTGCCCATAAAAAAGATGGGGAGGGGGAAACAATAGTTTGTTGTCTAATTCAGTTAAAGAATGGTGCTTTGCCAAGTAACACAGCAGAACTGAGGAATACCTCTCTCCACAGGGAGTTTCCTGCCAGAATAAACCTTTCTTTGGTTTTTAGCTTTGCCAAGATCTAGAAGATCTTAATCTCTTGGTAATGTCAAAGGAAAATTAGTGTGCCTTTTAGGAGGGTATATTTAGTACAAGCTGTCCAAGAGAGACCAGAGAGGTAGGTGTGTGCTGGTGCTGCTGGTTTTGCATGTTCTCATGCCTGTGTGCAAGCAGACTCATCCACGTGAAGCCCTTTCATAAAGCAAATATTGTGTAGCTGTCAAATGCTCAGCCTCAATGCACATTTCAGGGGTTAACTTTGGAACAGCTTTAGTCTGAACACACAGATTGAATGTCATGGTTGGAGGACACCTTCCTGTCTTATTCCCCAAAGGAGTCCCATGCTCTGAGACAGCTCCATCAAACAAACCAAAGCACAGTGCATGAGGACAATCAGTTTGGCTCAGTTTTGAGCCACAATGAAGTGCTAAATCACACACTTGGTGAGATAGATTGCTCTGAGCATGAGTGATCTCTCTGAAGCAAGTTTTGCAGGAGACTGCTAAGGGTTGTTTATAATCCTCTTGAAGCTGGCAAGCAGATTATCCTTTTTGTAGGTGAGCTAAGTAGGTTAAACATCTTCAAAGCCTCTAAACTGTTTCTCTCGTATCCTGAAAGCTATTAACACATCAGCCCTGAGTCTGCTGCAGTCTTAGGTCAAAGAGGCTAAATGTTACATCTCTCTTCCTTGCTTAACCATATCCATGTGGCTAAAACAGAAATTTCCCAATGATCATATTGGCTCTTATGAATTCTCAACTCTCTCCATGTCCTATGGAGGAAGCTCAGGCCTTCTATGAGAAGGCCACCATGATGCTCAGTTATAGACCAATACCCCAATTCCTGCAAACAGGATAAGCATTTCTTCATCAGCTTATCTTAACTGTCATACTTATTCCAAAAGGTCAAAGAGTCATCCAAATGGCAAAATATCTTCAAGTTGTCTGTGTATAAAAACATACTTAAGGAATTCTTCAGCTTCACCTCTGACACTTTGCAAGCAATTGGAGTTTGAAGTCCCTAACAGTAATATTTTTTTTTTTTGTTTTCTGATGTTGCAGAAAACATTGGAAAAAAAATTAATAATGTCTCCTGAAATGTGGTGAAACAAAAGCCATGCTACAAAACTAACAGTTTTATATATACACTGAATAATTCTGAATTTAAATAAAACTTTAAATAAGGAGTGGCCAGACTTGACTAGGGTCTTTCAAAGAAAATACCTCTGCAGAAGCACAAGGAGAATGAAGTTAGCTGACACATTCAATGTACTTACTTCTGGTTTTATATTGCTGAGCATCAAACTGATAAGAGCTTTCTTTGTTTTTTTTACAATCATTGCCAAAATACAGGATTCAAAATGCATCTTCTTCAGAGGGCAGGGGTGAAAAGAGTCCTCCCACCCTCCTAAAACACTCACACTTCTCCTGATTAAACTTCTTTGCAGAGTTCATCTTTCATTCCTTCCTGGCAATCTTCATTTCAATTTTTGACTCTTCTTGGGCAAGTAAGTGTTTTAAAATACAAAACGGTTAAAGAGTATTTTAATTGTTGTTTGTCAAACTAGAAGGATTAGCATCCTCCTAGTTTTAGGAAACTTTTTTAAGGAAAGTTAAGGAAATCACACAAGTAGAGCAGGAAAACATGAGAATTCTTTGAATGCATCCCTAAAGCGACCTGTACTAGTGAAATGTGTCCTTGCCTGTGACAGAGGGGGTTGGAACAAGATAATCTTTAAGGTTCCTTCCAACCCAAACCATTCCATGACCCTATCAATGCTGCCATAGATACCCTAGGAAAGTATTTTCCATAAAGAATTGTGCATCACATCCCCCTGTCCTGCATTCAAACCAATATGACCCTAAAATGATAAAATCTCAGCCTAAAATTGATTTGCCATATAAGCAACACAATGCTTGGAAATTAGTGGTTCCTCAGAGAATTATTGTGAAGAAATTAATATATCTAAAAATAAAGTTAGTACATTTTCTTCTTCTTTGAAAGAGTCAGTATTCCCTAGTAAGCACACTGCCCAAGACTTTTGGGAAGCAAGTGTGAACTACTGTTTTAGCACTGCCTAATTTAGTAGTGCTGACATAACTGCAGCTGTCAGCTGGATTGGAAGCATCCCAGAATATACAAATTACTCCTACAAACTGGCATTATCAGAAGCGATGAGAGTTCCATGACAGTGGACTGACAGGCTAACTCAGTATCTGTGGCTTATGGAGTTCTGATTCTGAAGGATGGAAGAGAATCCAGAGGCACACACAGTTTACAGCAGCCATTACCCAGAATGGCACTGATGGAGCAGCAAAGACCTTTCACACAGTCTTAGTGCACACAGCTATTACAAGGTAGCACATAGGTATGTGGAGGCAGGTTTTTAAGAACAATTGTAGTTGCAACACAATTGCACTGCCATTGAGATTGAAGTTGCTACAACAGGCAGAGTGCTGCTGTTTCTCATACCTCACTCTAATCAATTTTTAACTTTTTACATGCTTTTGAAATATGTTTTATAAATCCATTTTTGTGTTTCTAACAGTGTAGGCTTTCACAAAATTTAAGGTTTGAGTTTGTGTGCTGTAAGACTCAAAACAAACCTTGGATGGTTGAGGTTTTAACTTGAATGCTGCACTCTCAAATATGGCACCCCACCCACTGGCTGCATAAAAAGAAGGTTTTTGATTGACAGGAGAGTTAACGTTCTTCCAAACCTCAGTCTGGAGCATGTATAATTATACTAAAGCATTGTTAGAAGCTATTTTAAAAGGAAATGTTGCCTGCCTTCTGAGGTTTTTCTATATTCATGTAGTCTAGTCTGGGCATAGCCTTTCTTTAAAACCACAGCATTGTTATTCTTGATCAGTAAGCAGAACTAGCCCACTTTAGCACAGAAAATGACAAGCAGCTGGGCTCTTCAAATTTTCAGCTTGCAACTGACTTTGTAGAGAACTTCAGTTATCCTGAGTCTCACTACTTAAATTTGTAAGATGGGACTTTTGCAGCTGTGATTATTTATTTACTTTAAAATGTATTTTCTTCTGTAAACTGCTGAATCTCAGGCATTAGATAATTTTATACATTTTTGTTACCTTTTAGGTATGTACTGGTTTAACTGAGGTCAGAACCAAACCTGTAACAAATACTTTTTATACTTTATATTTTCTGAAGACTAAACCTTCTCTGACTGTCAGCTAAAACATTGTGGTATTGAACTTACTACCATTCCTTCCTTTTCTCAAAGGTCCAAATTATTGTTTATAACAAATATTTCAATTAACAGCCTGCCTTTTTTTTCTGAGGGGTTAATAAAGTTGTGTTTATTAAATTTGTTTCTATAAAAATATTACACACTCTGAATGGCTGTAGTCACATTTTACTGTAAGTCAATCAGTTTTAAATAAATCCTTCCCTAATTAGGTTGGCCTGTCTCTGCCTCTGGTGCCTACTCCCTTCAGCCTTTTTCCAGACACAGGCCCCTTACAAGATGCTCTTCTGATAACAGAACAGGAAGTTCTTTATCTTTAATGTTGTGTGACTCCAGATTTAATTATATGCTTTAGGCAGGTAGAAAATATGCCTTGCTCAAAGAGAAATTACTTGGGCTGGTATAAGAAATTTCAGGGCCTGTGGCATACAAGTCAGATCAGATGATCTGACCTTCAGCTCCTTGAACAAATGACAAGTGACTTAAGAAGTCAAAGATAAAAAAATGATGGGCAGAGGCCAGAAAAAAAAGTGATGAAAAACAAAATTCAAAGACCAAAAACTTGAAAGCAGCAGCACAGCAGTAAGCAGTGACACTTGTCTCGAGGTCAGCCCTTCTCCAAGGGATTGTGATGCTTGATGTTCTCACATAGGTTTCTAAGTCCGGTATTTTAAGCAAAATTAGGACTGCTGCAGCTCCTCCTCTTCCTTCAACTTGCTGTCATAATGATCATAAAAGGACCCACGTAATTCCAGTCCTTCCAGTTGTGCAGTAATCAGCTAACTATGCAGATTACAGAAAACTGAGGGAGGGGGGATGCGATATATGTGCTATGGTAGAAAATGTTTCTCTCCATATATGAATGAAGGGATCTTTAGTGCTTGTATTATTTGGATGTTAAGATGCATTCCCTCCCCTAGGAACAGGAATTAAGTCATTACTGCTTTACATTGCTGTACATTTGAATTCAACTTTATTGTATGAATATACTAAACATGTTTGCACACATCTATAGACAAACTGTGTTGCTTCAACAAAAATAAGCAAATGAAAAAGCCCAGTTGATGGTAAGAAAAGGGATGTTCAGCAGCATCTCTGCACACAATTATCTGGGAATGTCCCTGCATTTGGAACAGTTATGTGCAGTATTGGCTGTTGGGTTTTTTGATAAAAACTACACAGGTATTTTTTGGTGGCTGTCAGAAAGAACCAATCTAAACAAAAATTCAATCTAGTATTTTACAGAATAAAATTAGGCCTGCTTATATAATTAAGTTGACCCTCCATTCTAAATAAGACTTCAACATAAGTGAAGATTATCTGTCCCAGGCAAATCCTTCCTAGGGATTACATGGTGCATAAACTAATAAGGGTTTATCTTTTCTTCTTTCTGAGAGGGGAGATAACTAGAGGAACTTTAAAACATTAACGTGGCATTAAAGAATTGCAAACAGAATTAGGAAATTAGATGGTTGTGAGCCTCACAGCAGCATCAAATCACCATTATATTTTAGTGTGCAGATCCTGTGTGCAGACACACAAAATTCTGAATACTCCATGTACACAGAACTGTTTTGCTCTGTGATGTAAAAATGTCAAGTACACATAAACTGTTTATTTTAAAAGGTAATCTGAATATGGTCAGCATAAAATTTTGTATGTACCATATTACTTCTATTTTTGAGGTATCATAGCCACAAAAAGAAGCTAGACAAAATTTTTATCATTCAGCATAATTTAGATGAAGATACTTTTGATTAAGTAACTGAGACACAATTAAAATGTGCTGATTTACACCCTAAAAAGGTAAAAATATATTTAGTACCTACCATCTGAAAGACTTTTGTGAAGACTGCAATATGGCTATTTAAATGCTAATCAGTGAAGGCTGTAACCTAGACTTGAAACTAGAAAGCTACCAAAGAAGGAGTCAGAGGAGGAACTACTTTACTTTGTAAAACCAACAGCCACTTTTTGACTGCTGGTTTGAGATCACCCTTGATTGGATGCTATGTATATGTATTGTAGGATAAGTACTCAGAAGAATTTAAATCTGTTTAGTAAGATTTACACCTCTAACAGCTGAAGATAAAAAAACTCATTTTAAAGCTTTCCTGGGCCTGGTTCCTCACTCCCTTTTTCCTTTCTGTCTTGTACATCCTTTGCCAATTAGCAAGGCCTGGTACACACAGTACAGCAAACTGCCTCGTTCTATACAGTAAATAGAAGGAGGCATTTGGTGTTTGGTATATTTGGTCTCTTCATTTCATGATAGCATTTCATATGCAATTAAAACCTTTTCTCCTTTATATGTAGGAACAATAGTTTTCATACTTGTTATTTGAAAAATGCAGTTCTACTTGTTCAGGTTGGTATGAACTTTATTAGTCACAGGATCTGTAGATAAGAGTTTTTCTAGATGGCTCATGATGAAATTCTGTAAATATAGTATCACCATGAGGAACTTGTTTTATATTAAACCAAGGAAGCAATTTTATGTATTTGGATCAGGTCAGAGAATCACAGAATGGGTAAGGTTGGAGGGGACTGCAGTGGGCCATCCAGTCTAACTCCCCTACTCAAGCAGGGTCATCCTGGAGCACATGGCACAGGATTGCATCCTGCTGGTTCTGGAATATCTCCAGTGAGGGAAATTCTACAATCACTCTGGGCAATCTGTTCTGGTGCTCAGTCACCAGATGATCATCCTCCTTGTATTAAAATACAGTTAAAAAGAATGACCAAGTCTGAGACTGCAAAACCCATTGGTGTGCTAGTTTTCAGTCTGTACTATGGAAATTAGGCAACAGTTCTATTTCTTTGAAGATTGATTGAACTCTGTAAGAGTTAAATATCATCTTCACTGAGCACATGTAGAAGGTACTGGCATTTCAATTCAGCAGCTTCCTTCACACTCCACTGTTTCCTTAGCTCCTTGTGGCAATGAGCCTACAAGTCTTTTGCTCATAAGTGTCCTGAATATGTCTTCTTTTGTCCATAACTGATCTTTTTAAAGGAAATACAAAGTCTATAGAATTATAAAAATTTTCTTTATTTTAGGAAAATGTGTTCTTAAGACAGTAATTGATACTCCAAAGAAGCATAAGCTTAACTCTTCATAATTACAGGTTATATAAATAGTTCTAAATTGTTATATTGTATTGTACCCATGGCATTTGTTGCCTTCCAGTGCAATACTGAGTCCCCACTTCTCACTGAAAATCAAGCACCTCCTGGTGCCTAAACAACATTTTATTGAGCATTAGCCTTCCTGTTGTGCGCTGGCACTCTGTGCCTGCTCTCAGCAAATGACTCTTGCATCTTGTGGCTGATTTGAAGTGTCTGATTTATTTCAGATGTAGAAAATCATTATGTTAGTGCTGACAGTTCTCTGGTTCAATTGCTCCTCATCCCAATCACTCTGCAAAAGCAAAGAATAAAAGTAGGGCTCCATCCCACAGAGACCTGGAGATGAGAGATTCAGACCCTACTTGACAAGTGACACATGCTCAGTTCTTCAGCACTACCCAGCACCTTTTTGATCTTACATGTCTTAAGATACAGGTTTTCCTATACTCACTTTTTTCCTACTCCTAAATTCTCTAGCTAATCCTCGTGTTCCCTACCCCTCAGTACTTCCAGGGATTTTTTGACCCTCAGCAATAAATGCAGTAACTTCCCAGTTCCCAAAGCAGTCTGGATGGTGTTTAAAGACAGAGGGCTCTTGTGCAGATTAGCCTGGAACAATCAAGGGCTACATTCTACTCACCTTTCCTTTGATGAAGACATTATTTAGGGATTTTATCTTGATGGGTTCAGTTGCCATAAAACTGCACAGATGCTCCTGAAAGAAAGCTGCAAGACAAGCAGACTAGACCAATAGGGTGTTCACTGTTAACAGGGTGAAGAACAAAACAATAAGAAGTGAACAAATAAACAGGTAATGAAAATATCTTAATTTTATTTTCAAGCAGTTTAAAACATTTAGAGACAATGAAAAAGCCAGTAGACATGGTAAAAGTTACACAGAACTGTGAATTCCTTTTCCTTCTCTCTTAAATGAAATACAGTCTGCAGTCTCTATAAATCCATGTTCTGTCTCTACCCTGGATACTGCATTCAATTCTGCAGCCTCCCCCCAGTCTCAGTAAAAATAGAACTGGAAGAAGATTCAGAAATGGTCAACAAGGACAAAGGCATGGAAAAGGCATTTCATAACAGTGAGTTAAAATGGTAGGAAAGTATGAAAAGGGCACTGCTTCTGTTTGTGACAAAGCTGTCTAGATAATAAAAGCAGGCAAAATCTCAAGTCTCTTTGAATTCAGCACAGATGATTTCCCCAGTGCATTTGCATCTTTTACTTGGTGATATATAGAAAAAATTAGTATCAATTAATTTGTTATTGCAGAACAGGCCAACTGCCTTCCCTGCCTACAGGCCATGGTTTCATAAAAACCTTTAGGCAAAAGGAAGTGATATTGGAGTCTCCTTCCCTGGCAGGGTGGAACTGCTAATTTGAAGATATCTCTATCACATCACAATATCAGAATTGTGTAGGTGACAAGGGACTGCTGCAAATTTTGTAGTCCAACTTTCTCCTCGTGGCAGGTCCATTAAAGCAGGTTGCTTTTAGTCAATTCAAATGAGTTATGTGTATCTCAAAAGATGGAGTTGCCATAGCCTTTCAGGGCAAATTGCTTCAGTATTTGATCCTTAAAAAAATAAATTGTTTCCCATATTGAATTTCTGTAGGTTGTGCTCATTGCTTCTTGAGCACCTTTGGGAAAAATGGGGTTGCATCTCTTCTACACCCTTCCATTACAAAGTGCTTCACAGCACGATGATCTCCATTCACCATCTTCTTAAATCCTGGGCAAATCCAGTTCTCTCATCTTTGTGTATGTCATGATCTGCAGCTGCCTGAGCAGTTTCATAGTCTTGCTTTAGTGTGTCAAGATGAGACACAGAGCTCCAGATGTGGTGTCACAAGTGTCAGTTCCCTCCAAACCTACCAGTGGTATTCAGCCCAGTTGGCAGCGGGGCACATTAGCTCCAGGAGCACACAGCTGATTCACATTCAGCTTGTCCAACACAACCCTCAGCTCCTTTTCTGAAAAGCTGTTTTCTATCCAGTCAGTTCCCAGCCTGTCCCACTTGGGGGGTTATGTCAACCCAGCTTTGCATTTGTCTTTGCTGAGCTTCATAAGGTCCCCAAGAGCTCATTTTTCCAGTCTGACTAGGTCTGTCTGAGTAGCAGCCCTGCCTTGCAGTGTATCAGCCACTCCCCCCAATTTGGTATCACCAACAAATGTGCTGAGAGGTCACTGTATCCCATCACCCTGGTCATTACATCAGCCATTTCAAGAATCCAAGTTGATGTAACCTATTTAAAGAAAGCAAGTCAAATATCCTTCCAGAGATATGCTGGAGACTTCAAATTTTGTTTTAGAAACATGCACACATTGCATTGCCAAGTTTTTTTTCTCAAGATATAAAAATAAGAAGTTGCCCTGGGCTCCACAAGAAGCAGGCCATGAGTCTCTTTTTGGTTGCAAATGCTGAATGTAGAGCTTGACTTAGAGAGTGCAAATCTTCTGGAAGGCAGAGATGACTGTCAGAACCTAAGAGCTAAGCAAGCTGCAAGTTATTTATAGAGTCTTTCCCCAGCATCTCCAGCGTGTGCCTTTGCTCAAAGATAGGCAATGTATTTCCATGCCATAAGAATGGACAGAACTGCATTGGTAAATATGTGATGCTCTGAGAATGTTCTTGCAATCTCACTGCTTGCCTGGGTGGTTGGATGGACGGAATGGACTCTGTGCTAGCAGCTCTTGTACTAAAGGAGCAGAGGGGAGAATGGGGATCAGGAAAAAACAAAACTAGAAGGAAGCGAGAAGAAAACTGTAGGAGTAATTCAGCTCCTCTGCAGACATTATAGCAGTTTCAAGAACATTTCTGTAATAACAACCTTTCCAGAGCACAACTGTCTGTTATGGGCAGTGACAAACTGCATGGTGGTTTTGCAGCATAGACAGAGTGACACTGCTGCCAAAGGACAGGAAAGGACAATGCTACAGACATGATCCCCAAAATTCTCTTGGGACATAATGTGCCACTCAGAGACTTGCTATTACCAGAGACATTACAAGTTATGCTATAGGCTGGTAGAGTCTTACAGTTGGATTTTGTTGTGTATGCTAGAACTGGATTTGAGATAATACATGTACATTGCAAAATACTATAAAATGGCTTAGCAGAATGTTTTCTAATATTCCACATGGAGCTTGTCTCTCCAAACTTAGCTTTATAACTCTTGTACACTTTGGGACAACATCTTTAACAACATGAGCTGAAGAAAACATTGGTAAACAGGAAGCATTGGTTGTGAAAAGGAACTCAGAGAAGATGGAAGGACATGAAAGTGAGGAAACCCAGCCAAACCTCCAAAAATGGGAACAAAGGCACTGAATGTTTCCAAACACTCAGATAATTAAGGCTGTTTGGTTTGGGTTTTCTGTGAAGACAGCAATGATAAAGAAGTTGTGTACTACTTGGACATTCAGTATCTGAAGGAACATACACTTGTAAAGGATATATTCCAGGCAAAACCTGTGTCCCAATCCAATGTTTAAGAAGATGTGGGATAACTCAGAGACATTTGCCAAGTATAGCAACAAGTAAACACAGTCATTTGACTTAACTGCTGGGAAGCAACTCTTCAGTTCTAATTGTTCTGATACCCTCACAGTAAGGCATGTGCTTCTTTCCTTATTTTCCTCCAGGAGACAGTGCCACAGAAGAACCCAATCTGGGACTTAACCTGGGATGCAAATCATCAAATTTCTGTTTTCCAGCTCTGCTACAGCCGTCATAAAGCACCTTAAGTAAATCATCCTGCCTCCATTCCCATCTCTAACAATGGGAAAATAATTTATTTTGCCATTCTTTATTAGTTCATTGATTCAGTGAGGCAGCAGTTGTGCCTGATGGCTTAAATGCCACATGCTATGTGCTATATGCTAAAAAATGCTCTAGGCAATTTTTAGGACTTTGCTTAGACACCTACAGACTCTAGTACTTCAGTATTCATCAACAGCAACTCTACATTGGTTCACAACAAGCTAAATGCAGAGTATTTATAAATTTGACCAAGGTAGGAGCCATGCTATTTCATTTCTCAGAAAAAATAACTGCTCTTACTAAATAAAAAAATTTTAATGGAACTATTATTACTACAAAAATACAAATTTTCAGCTGTTAAGTCAGCAGTAAATCTACTGTTACACTTCTCTTAAGATCACTACCTTCACCTGATCACAGGGTAGTGGATAACTTGCACTTACATTAACTATATTTTAGACCATTCTAGCACTTTCCATGAACATTTTAACATTTTGGGTTATTATACTCTGTCATTTTCCTGCATGTACATAATCCTGCACCCTGAGAAATGATCCTTTTAGAACTCATTTAACAAGTTTCCCTACAAAAGTGTTATGCTGTGAGAATGTTCCTCAGTACAGCTGTGTGTCTCAATTATATTAATCTATTTCTCAGATTTAAAAACAATTAAAGCAATCAAAAAGCTCATGCAGCCTTTTTTGAGAAAGTATATTTGAAAAGCAAATGCTTCTCCCCGCCCCTGCACAGCTCCAGTTGACAGACAGAAAGAATTCATCAGTAAGAGGGAAAATGCCATTTGTCACATAGGATTTAGGCCAGTTTCCAAGTGCTTCAAATAGAAGGAAATAAACAATACAAAAATATATATGACAGGTCTACACTGCTACATAAGTTTTAAATTAAGAAATTTAAAGGGAACCAAATCTAATTTTAAAAATATGACTCAATCATTGTAATCCATAGGAACTTCCAGACTGTTACTGGTATATTTTCTTAGCCATATGCCTGGCAATTAACTGGACAATCTAGCTCTGCCTCAATAAAAGTATTTCCTTCTATCAGATTTCCTCCCCTCTCACCAATTTCACTGGATGTTCTCCTTTGAACTTTTACCATACTCACAGGAATCAGAACTCAGGACTTGCATTCCTTACCTCACTACAATATACAGTTTCTGTCCCTACACATCCTTGTGTACTTTCTGTGTGGTCTGAGCATTTCAGTCTCATTTGATTTTTCAGTGGTTCTAAGGCTACTTTCCTTTCTTCAGAGAAAAACAGATCAGCTGCACTAACCCATTGCATCAGTCAGCGTCCTGAAGAACAAGATGAAATGTAATTCATCTTGCTCCCTTGGATACTGTTTTCATTGTCATATGCAATGGTATGTTGGATGGGACAGTGTTCAAGTGGAAGTTTCATGAGGCAGCTCTCGGACAGCACTGAAGTGTTCTAATAGGTGTGACTTATTGACCGGAAGAGTGGGTAAACAAATGAGGTGTAAGTGACAGTGCCAGACCAGGGTAACAGTAATTAGCGATGTGACTCCATGAGTAATAGCAAAATTGTCCTGACCCAGTTGATGGCAGTAGCAACGAAATCTTTAAAAATGTAAAAAAAATTCCCCAATAGATGGGGGGTTTTCTACCAACACTTACAAGGGTCGTGAGCACCTTTCTGGTTGCCACACAAGCCACTTTGCCCATATTCCACTCCAGCGGTGTTGGGGCACACAGTGGCTGTTGTGCTCCCCATGTTGGCCAGAACAGGCTCAGGGGTTGAAGGAGAGGATGGGCTGGCAGCATTGTCCCAGCACACAGCACCTGTGCCTGCTTGGTACAGATCTGCAGGCATCAGAGAAGCCTCCAGCAACCTTCCCCTCTCTGCAGAACACCAGCAGAGAACCCTGCATGGGAACCCTGCAGAGAACCCTGGTGGGAACCCTGCTTATTTCTGCGGTGTGGGGTTCCCGCAGGCACCCTCTGCCTTGCAAAGTGCTGTGCACAGTCCTGGCTGGGCTGCCACACCCTGCCTGGTGTTCTGCAGGGGTCGCACAAAGGCCCACCAGGTGTTCAGTGGCATATCAACATCCTGCCTCCAATCAATGTTCCACATTTATCCCATGCTACCCTCACTTCAGTGCCAACACAAACATTTCAGAGAGCTTGGATTAATGAGAGCATAACAAAAACAAATCTGATCTGTCTGTGCATGCTTTTTGTTTCTTGGAATCATATCACATGATTTCTTCCTCTCCTGAACAAAAATGAATGTTATAACACAGAAATCAGAGCATTTTAATGCAAAGATAGAATTATTCCTCAGTGTGTGCATGAAAAAACGATTTTATTTCTTTGATGAAAATACCATTCACACCCCCCCCCCACCAAAGTACCAGCTTCTCTCCAATAGTAAGATGACATGACAAATAAAGAATTCTTTGTAAGTTCCATAAATAAAACTAGTTTTATTTCTCTTTCCATATTCTAGCAGTGTAGGCCTCAAGGGGATCCTATGGGGGTAATATCCTGGAATATAATAATGCCAAAAAAGAGAAAAAGTATGAGCACCATAAGGCAAATCACATGCACACAAAATCAATACTCTAAATTTCAGAGCTCCTGATTGTTTGAACAACTGACAGGAACTGCACTGGTTTCAGTGCAATAATAAGAGGTCTGAAGAAATACTTGGAAAGTATGAACACAGGAAAAAAATGGCATAAAAGCAAGTGGTATTATCTGTGTGTTGAGAGAAGCAATGAAACTGATTGTAATAAGACACCTAGTTGTATGTTTTACAAAGTAATACAAGAGTTGGAAAGGCAATGGAAAAATATGCAAATATACAATGTACAAAAAAATCACTCACTTTGAGCGTTTATTTTGTTTGAGGTACAATTAACAAGTTTTTATCAAGCTACAAATACCCGTAACCGGTTTAGGAGTTGGTTGTCCTTTAGTCATCCAAGGAAAGGAGCAATCAGTAGATGAAGTCTGGCTGATGCAGACTCCAGATAGAGCACGTCTTCAGCACTGGTTATAATTAACCACTAGGCTAACTTACAACACAGTTCCTGCTTTCCTCTTCTAGATCTGGATTAAATTACCCAGGAACTGCTGTAATTCAGAAAGAAAATACAGCTGCCAGAGCAGGAAGGTGCGGAGGAGCGGAGAGGCGGCCCCGATCAGAGACCTGCGGGGTGTGACCCCCGTGTCCGCACCGCGCTCCGCTGCCCGAGTGACAGCTCCCAGCTCCCGCCGGCTCTTCCAGCGGCAGCTCCTCCCTTCTGGCCAGATGGACAGCACAGCTCGGACCTGGGCTCGGGGGGACCCGGCTCGGGGCAGAAAGCCGCCTTTTATAGCCGGCCCGCCGGGCTGCGGCTCACACCTACACACTGCGCCGCCGAGCACAGCGCCGCTGCCGGGACCCGCGCCCCCGCCCGTCGCTGCCCATGGCGCCGCTGCCCCCGCTCCTGCTGCTGCTGCTGCTGCCGGCGGCCGGTGAGTAGAGCCGGGCCCCGGCCGGGGCTCGGCACCCACACGGTCCTGCCCGCCAGGGAAGCGGCCGCGGGCTCTGCTGGATGCGCTCCCTTGGCCGGACCCGGATGGGGATGGCAGGTGGGAAGAGGGGTACAGAAAGGAGTGTTAGGACGAACACTCCCGGGAGGCGCCTGTGTTCCAGGGAGAGCAGTCCCTGTGACAGGTGGCCGCCGCTCGGGCACAGCGGGGTGGGACTCGGCCAAGGGAACCCCCGGTCTGGCGCTGCCAGCGGCGGCTGGAGCTGCCCCGACAGCCCGGCCGATGCTCAGACCGCACCTGCACACGGCAGCGGGGCTGGAGGGGCGCGCATTTCTTCTGTAAAGTTCATCGGTAATGTTCAACTCCGCTAACGAAGTTCCGTGTTTGAAATCAGCTTGCACGTGCAATAACAATCTTTCTATAAAGCTTTAGCCCTGCTCTCCTCTGGGTATTGGAGTGAGCTGTCACAGAGCACTTGAGTTACTAAGCAGTTTAGAAGCAGGAATTGCTAGGACTGAGATCGCCTACAAAACCCTAACTGGGTTATTCTGAACAATGAATCAGTCTTCATGAATGAGTTATGATGAGAGAATATAATTAAAGGACCCCTGCCTCACACCTTCACACAGCCAATTAGTCACTTTGCAAATATTTAATTATTTTTTTTGTCTCCTACATCCTATTTATTAATCAGTGTTAAAGACTGTAACAATTCACAGTCCATTTCCTCATAGGTTTTCTGAGGTATGTATCAGTACAGTATCTGATTGTACTAATTTCTCTGAAACTATATTATTGTCCCTCTTTTTCAGATAGGTATGTGGGCTGACACAAAAAAGGATCCTCTAATTTTAGGTTTCCATGGTGACATGGTAGAACCCAATTTAGTTTACAACTACATAAAATTATGTAGAACTCCAACTGCTCAAAGCCTGGTTCTCACTGAGTGCTATGGTAGCTTGGTACTCCAACCCCAGGATATTCAGCAGGTTGGGAGCCTACTATTTGTAAACATCAATAGGCATTGTTTTAAAGTGGTTAAATTAACCTCATGCTGAACCTTTGTGACAGCTGTAAGGATAAAATCCTATCCTCCAGAATAGCAATCAGCTGCCTTAAGTAAAAGATTCTCTTGCAGTTTTTTTTATACATTCCTACATAATTTGCAAATTCGCACACCAAATCTTGCAAATAGCAGGATCTTAAAGAAAAGAACCTCAATTAATTCCTAGAACAGATTCTGGGCACAGAATGGAGCAGGGTCTGGGGGAAGGCAGTCCTGTGATTAAAGCCCATAAGGTAAGGTGCTTGCATAATGCAGCCAACTTAGGGCCCACCAAGCTCCCTGCCCCAATTCTACTTCCTGACCTCAGATTGCCCCTTTGATTCCTTCTGCATTTTGATCATCCTCCAGACTTCACCCTTGCATGGGACAAACCCCAGAAGAACATTAAGGAAAGCAATGAAATCAGTGTTTCTGCCAGCCTGGAGTGCTCATTACGGAGCCTGGCTGCGCTCCGATAGCTCTGAGTCAGGCACCTCAGTCACCTACTCCGTGGGCAGTGAGGAGCACGGGAAATGCAATTTACCTGTTTCCCAACTGGTCCAAAGTATCAAAACAGGCAAATTTAACCTTTCAGAAAATTTATGTGTGACCAGAGTTTGTGGAGATAGCATGTAAGTTGTGTGGGCAATAAAATGAGGTGAAAAAGGCCATTCCTGATGGCTTATGAAACAAGAGGTAAAAAGATAAGCAACAACTAAGGTTTCTATAAGGCATACAGTTATTTTTGCAAGATTTTGGAAATGCATCAGAAAGTCTGCTTATTCCCAAGTTTCAAATTCTGAACTACTGGAGCACTATGCATAGACATCCCTAAAGGAAATTTTACACACATTTACCATTAAAAAAGTTTATGTACCCTCAGTCTTTGAAAGAATGGCTTAAAAATTCTTTTCAAAGCCACAAAACAGCATATACTATCATCATTATCAACATATTGATACTCTGATTGTTTCTGTAGCCCTGTGCATTCTCAGATGGTATTTCATTGCTTTTATTAACTCAGCTCATAAAGCTGTTGCAACAGAGTATCATATTCAGAGTATCTATGCCATGCTGGTTTACAACTGGATGTCCAGATGCTGTAACACAAAGATATTACAGGGACAAAAAGTTTATGTCCTTTCCTTTAAGACACATGACATATTACACTTGAGCTCCTCAGGTCAGAGAGTTCATCAGAGAGTTCATCACTTCTACTTGTCATGGATTTAAATCAAGGGACTGGAAATTGTCCCAAGTTAGCAAACAATTCTCTGATGAAACCAGGAATAGGATTTGGAAATTCTTATTTTCTTCTTAATGACTAGTATCTCTCCTACACCATCCTTCCCCAGTTACCAGGAACTGAGACACAAAAATTCTTCACTTTTATCAGAATCCCCAAGGTCACACAGAGCAAATACAGCTCTGCCATTAACCATGGTTCAGCATAACCAATTGTCACTTGTAATGCTGCAGCCTTATTGCGGGGTTTTCAGCTCAGAATTTACTGAATTTGTACTGACAATGAACATAACACTTTCAATGCTATCATAAAACAAATCTGTTTATAACCAAATGGATGCTTCTGCTACCCAGAACCAAAACTTCCCACTAAACGTACAGGTAATGTTCAGGAACAGGAGCCATGCACAGCAGATCCTGTGCACTGTCTTAGCAAGGAAGTTCAGCGCCAGCTCAGCAGTTTTGAAATGAAACTGCAATTGATTACATAGCAAGGAAGCTTTTCTTAATTCCTCAGGATATGATTGCTTTTAATCAATGGCCAAAGCTGCATGTGCAAGTTTAAACACCCTTGTTTCAACACTTCTGCCCCTAGATCACATGCCCAGAAAGCAGGAGAGACAAGATCTGGGAGAGGTCACCAGTCAGGAAAGTGATGCTGCCTCAGATTCTTCCTAAGGTGTTTTTTTTACCATTCTCACACACAAACCAATTGAATTTCTTACTGAGGTGATTTCATGAGGTGTTTAAATTCCACTGTTTCGTGACATTACAAGTGCCAGAGGTCAGCAGCATCCCACACATCCCAAATTACTCAACTGTGCTGGGACCGGTATTTTTTCTGTCAGATTTTCCATGAACTGATTATAGTTAATCATATAATCTATTATAATATAATCTATTACAAAAGGTTACTCTATTATGCTATTATAATAGATTATGTGCTTATGCAGATTATATAAAAACTGCATAATCATATAGTTATTTTGTAGGAAAGTAACTATCAAAGCCTTCAACAATGAAGTTTATTTTTTTCTGTTGTCTCTCTCCATCACAGGTATTATCAATTATTAAATCTTAATGCCTTTTGGAATCTGTAACTAGTATTGGAGTTTAGGTTTATAAACTGTTCTCCCCATACTAAAATATGTAATTAGTTTAATTAATAAGAAACTCTAATCAGAAGCCTTCTAAAACAAATTTGTTTTGTAGTCATTCAGCTTCTTAAAATTTGCTGTAAATAGCTTGGGGCCTGCACTGCAAGGAGAGGCTGCCCATCACCATTGGGGTCTTCAGTGTGTTAGTTCTCTCAGCATGACATGAACCCCTAAAAACGTCACCCAGAGTCTCAACAGTTTTCTGCTGCTTGGGATCTCTTGCTTTAGTACTGATATGGGATGGTTAAAATATAGTTCCTAAAGTAAATTTTGGAGAAATAACAGTGAGAATCAGTTCAACAACAACAACCCCAAACAAAAGTAAACAGGAAAATAACCAAACCCCACCTTTTTCACTTCTCTGGAAAAAACTCCAAGCACCCATCCACTTCCCTGCCTTACATCCAACACACCATCCCCACCAGTTGTTTGGGTGTTTTGTCTAAAAATGAGGAAAACCAAAACCCTGTCATAAAGGACCTTTTCCTTCCGATGTAAAGCACTACATTCTACAAAATAATATGGGCAAAATTGCACGTTATGTTAAAGAGAAAACACTGCAACCTTGGGGCAGCTAATCTTAGCAACTGGGTGGGCCTGGGCCACAGAACACATGTTGGGCCTCAGCAGCTGGAGGACTGGAAATGCCTGGTCTGCCATGGTACACTGCCTCCATGGCAGGAAAGCACTGCAGCTGTTCTCAGGGTTCAGTATTCTGCTCACTATGGACTGGGGACAAAGGGACCAGGTCATGCAGCGTGGCCCCAAAGTGTCAAAAATCAAACTGGATTATTTTCAAGTACTGTCATTTATTATCAACTCTTTTAAAAACCCAAACAATCCAAACTATTTCATATTTGCATGTTGGATTCAATAACAGTTTTTCTTGCAGTTTCTAAAGGCGCTGTTGGGGAAGGCCGCGTGAGAAGCCGAAGGGGAATTCTGGAGCTGGCCGGAGCCATCCGGTGCACCACGGGGCGCTCGCCCTTCGCCTACCTGCGCTACGGCTGCTACTGCGGCCTGGGGGGAAAGGGATGGCCCATGGACAGAGTGGACTGGTGAGAGAACTGTTTATCTGAACGATTCAGCTGAATGACAAATGAAAGGACTAAAATATAAATTAGGCCTATCTGAGAGAGGGAACTGAGTTTAAACACAGCTCAGATTGCTAAGAAATTCTGAGGCATTCAAATTGTGTTGCTGTAGCTCTACATGATCTTGCCTTTTTAAATTCTCATTGCTTTAGTACAGGATTCACAGTAAAATTGAGTTTCTTTGCTGTTGTGTTTCAGCAAAGAGTTAAGTAACTAAAGTCTTGTTGGAGAAGCTTTAAAGTTCAAACATTGAAGTTGTCTAAAGTAAAAATTAAAAACCAAAGGCAATAAAAAGTCTTTTGATTTTACTATCTTCCATGTTATTAGTATTCAAAACAATACATAAGCATTATGCCAAATTGAACGTGCTGAAAAATAATTCTAAAACCCAAATCTTTCCATTTAGCACTAAATCACAGCATCTGACTATCATCAATGTAATTTATAATTGAACATTAACTGACAAGAAGATGATTTTGGGTTTTGTTCTGGTTTTGTTGTTGTGTGGTTTGGGGTTTTTAAAAAATTTCTATGCATGAAATGGACTTACTGAGCTGTGTTGTTCAACTGTTATGTACCACAGGATCTTTACACAATGATTTGTGGGGAATAGCCAAGTAATTACTTAATAAGCACAGGAAAAACAGTAATTGCAAAGTGAGAGCTCACAGCATTAACTTTTCCTTTTGCAGACACAAGTTCCTCAGGCAACCTAAACACCATCTACCTACTGTAATCGCATGGTTTTAGTCTGTCAGGAGGAAACTGAATGAATGAATGAATGAATGAATGAATGAATGAATGAATGAATGAATGAATGAATGAATGAATGAATGAATACTTTGTGGATACACAAGTTCTTCCAGCAAGTCAAGAAGAAAGGATGTAATTAGTTTGCAGCAAAAACTCACAAGCTGCCTAATTTCAGGTCCTTGTTACCTCCTCTCCTTGCTTTTCTGGGCTTGCAATGATTTCACAGCAGAGACACTACACCACTGTATTTTAATGCCTTTTTTAAGCATTAAAATGCCATTAATTCTTACCTGTACTGTTCAGTTTCACAATGTCAATAGAAAGCCTAAAAATTCTTTGTGCCAATTATGACAAGAACAATTTTGAAACAATAATTTTGAGCAACTTTCCAAATGTTCTGATGATAATGAGCTAACAGTTCATTTTGTGGAAGGGGCTATGAGAGAAGCATACTCACATATAACTGAGAATGGTATGAAGATTCCATTAGCTCAATGTATATCAGACATTCTTCTCATCACTTATTACATGAAAAAGTAGTAATTTTTCCCAGGTGATCTATTAAACCATTACCCTGGTTTGGTTCCTGAGCAGGTAATGCTTGTACACTCACTGATGTTGAGTGGTTTATTATTCCACAGCTGTAGTAACCCACTGATAAACCCCACCAGACTGTGTAATCATAAATCACCATCTCTGTTCCTCTCAGGTGCTGCTTTCACCACGACTGCTGCTATGGGAGGGCAGAACAAGCAGGGTGTCAGCCAAAGACTGAAAGCTACCACTGGGAATGCAAAGACAATTCTGCTGTGTGTGGTGAGTGAGCATTTGGGAGTTTTTTGGTGTTGGTTATTTGTTTGGTTTTGTTGTTTCTTAATTCTACTAATTATCTCTTTAGAAAGGTATTTTCTTAATTAACTATAAAACTCTTAGTTTACCATCCTTCCTTTTGTAACTTTTTTTGGCAGGATATCCTGTGCCTCCAGAAAGCACAGCTAAACCAATCAACTGAATGCAGTTTATTTTTCTTCATCCTCCCTCTGACTGACAAAACTGTGAGCTAGAAGCATCTATTACCTTTCCAGAAAACATAACCACAACATCCTTTTACTCAGCATTTACATTTGCTGAGGAACCCAGGTTATTCTAATCCCTGCAAGTCTCCAGCTGGAGAGCAACTACAAACAGGAGATAGGAAAATTGTAACAGTTTAAAAAGGATGTTTTCCCTACTTAGCAGAAAATATTCCCCACTATTTGTAAGTTTATAATGGACATGGCTTTGGCATATTTATCCCTGATCAGTTGCACTGATGGCTGCAATTTATGAATGAATTCATAATTACAGGTTACAGTTTCAAACAATGAGGTAATAAAATATTTGATAAGTATGTTTATTTCTGAAAGTTAAATTAACAAATATTAATTTGAAAATATTTACATAACACAAGTGTAAAAATTGCAACAGATTGCTGACCACATCCTGATAAATTTTGTTATACTTGCCATGCTGAGGTAAGGGAAGGACAAAGAAATTACAAAGAAAGAAAAACCCCAAAAAATGGTTAACAGGAAAAAGCAGCTTTTCTTTTGCATTATTTGTTCATAACTCCCAAAGTTTTAGCAAATGCTTTTCAATATACTCAAAGACTCATTAAAACTGTAGCTTCTCACAAGCCCCCAATATTTACAGGATTTTTTTCTTGTTGCTGTCACCTTTTTATATTGGTTTTTTGTTTGTGTGGTGTTTGGGATTTTGTTTGCTTGTTTTGTTTTAAAAATCAGATGCTCAGTCAGTTACTTTGCATTAAATTTTATGCTTCTACCTAGAATGCAAATGAGCTTAAAAACTGGTTATTATTTGCACTACAGAAATGCAAAAACCCTTACATAAACTTCTTTAAAACAAGTCTGAGTTTCTGACTACCATGGTTTAAAGGCAACACTTGGCCATTTACAGAGAACACAAAACCCTCTCATTTCATACTCAATTTAGAATTTGCCCTGACCTGAAAACAAATGAAAGTTGGGACGTTACTTCCTTTCCTCCTTCATATTCAATCTTTACTTTGCCCAAGCGTCTACCTCATTCAGAATCTCTACTTGCTCATATCTTCCCCTGCCCCAGATGGACAAAACATCTTCTCTCACACTAACTAATCTCATTACAGTCCACCCTTATTTGGCTGTAAAGATTTTGCTCCTGACAATATTCAAAATATTGGCCCAGGTATCAGGCATGGTGTCAGGAAACCAAGTCCATGGCACAGCATGGAGAAGATAAAAGTCTGGAGCAATATCAGGAGAAGAACAGAAGAAGCAATTAGTTCTCAGTTAACATGTTTTCATTTTTTATCCTATCATGTTGTTCATGCTACCTGTGCTATTGAGTAGTTAGCTGCAGCATAAACACATTTACATTAAGAACAGTTCCCTTTCATGGCAGAATTTGAGTTCATTCACAAAACTGAACACTTGTTCTGCTCCTGGACAAATCTCAAGCAGTGATTTGGCTAAGCTTTTCAAATGGTAAACACTCAGACAAAATGTAATCAAGGATTCTTCAGTTTACAGACAGTTACAGAGAAAAAAACCACACACTTCTGGGCTGGCACACTGAACCCAAAATACATTGCTGTAGAAGAAAATGTTCATGCCAGGAAGAAACACTCATGCCAAGAAATCTGTTAAATTACAACACTACAATTATAAAACAAACATGACAAGAGATGGATTAATCACACAAACACAGTTTTGCTAACTTCTTACTGAACCCCTTAATAAAAAAGGTGGGCAGTTTAGGCTGGACATGGAACACCTTTGCATGCCATGTGTATATCCCATGTGTTAGTTTTAATGCTATATCCTAGAGTAGATTATAAAGGGTATGTGAATGGAATCTTCCCAAAATCCACTTTCACTAGAGCAAGAGGAAAGGCAGGGAGGATCCCATACCACTTTCTAAAGAAAGATCAATTATCAGAGTTCCTTTATTAAAAAACTGTAAGAAGAGTATTTAAGACTTTATCTGGCTGTTGTATTTTCACCTGCCAAGATCAGTGATTACTGACTGATGCACAGCTTCTCAGTCTTACCAAAGCTCAGTACAGCTCCTATTGCACTTGAAATGGAAGGCATTTGTACTGCAAATATGGAACATGAGGGAGCAATTCTTGGTATTCCATTGGGGATTTTTATTTTCTTCAGACTAATATCAAACTCACTGTGTTTTCTTTCAGACTCACTAGAAGATAAATGTCAAAAAATGGCATGTGAATGTGACCGTGAAGCTGCCAAATGTTTTTCTAAAGCTCCCTACCACAGAAAATACCTTTTGTGGCCAGACTTTTTGTGTGGTGAGATTCAGCCTTTGTGTAGGTATCAGATACATGACTACTGAATATATTTAAATCTAAAATGACTTTTTTTTTGGCCACAGTCATGACAAGAAATGATTTTCCCCTTTCTTGATACTCCTTCATTCCATCTCAGCCTCTCCACCTCAAAATGGGCAAAGTAAACATTCTTCCTGTTATTTACTTTCTCCCATGCACTTATTATTGACTAAATAGAAATCTGAGTTTATCAGCTTAAGGAGTAACTGACAATGTTAATTTTTGTTTAATTCAGATTCACAGATTTTTCAGATTGATATCATTCACTGCAAACTTTTTATCCCCCCTCCACTGGCTATAAGATACAAATCAAACTTCTCCACTAACAAATCTTAACATTTGTTAACTTTGAACTGACTGGAAAAAGTTCATGAAGTGACAGTGTCTGCACAAAGAGCCCTCTTATCTACATTAAACACTTACCACAAAGCCTAATTGAAGTTTTGAATTTCATTCACCTGCAGTAATGCTACCTACATTGAAGAATCATATGATTTGGGTTTTTTTCCTAGCATTTACTTTTTAAATTGAGTTTTCTAAGCAGCTGATTATTTGATAAGGCTCAAACTCCTTACTCTATGTACACCCTGAATTTCCTGCAAGCACAGGGAGGAATTCTACCCTTAGAACTTTAGAGCCAGATTTAAAAATGCAAATGCAAACCATCACCAAAACAGAAACATGAAAAAAATGCAGAAGTTGTTGGGACCAAGTAGCTTTCTCACAAGTGTTTGATCCTGCACAGCAAGAGTTTATGAAGCTCAGAAGTATGTACACCTCATCAGGGTGTAAAGTTTTAGGTTTTAGCTGGGGTCACTTAGATATTTTTAACCCTTTGGGAAGGGAAATCAGTACCCTGAACTGATGAATAATACACTGTTTTGTACCTGCTGGTTTGAAGATTTATAGATCCAGGAATGTTTTATGTCTACTTTCACCCACCTCAACTTACTCAAAAGATGCAGGGCTAAAGAACAAGTTTGCACAAATCAAAGCTAATGACATGTACTTCAATATTAAAAGAAATAAATAAAATCAAAAACCAAACAAAAATCAAAACCCAAATTCTCTATAGGAATAGTGAAGATTTCAAGAGAGATCTTTAATAATGAAAAATATTCATAGGCAAATTTAGTTCACATTACTGGCACAAACAAAATAAAACAAGAAACCAGTGCAGAATGCAATGGGACAAAGTTCTTGGAAAAAAAATCTTACCTTTTGATTCTGTCAAAGAAACATACATTAACAAATGTCAATCCTGCTTACACAAATAACTTTCCAGTCAGTATTTGCTCACAGACATAGATACACACATTATATTGCCATAAGTAATTACAGTGCCAGGTCACTTTTCCAAAATAATCCTTTTTAACAGATATTTAAGAATTAGCAACAGAATTCAAGAAGAGAGAATGAAAGGAGCTTTGATGAAGTCTAACTGAGCTGAATAAAAAATTTCCATGGTAATTATCACACTTTTCAAGACACAGGAAAATTCAAGTAGCCTTTGCCTTCAACTGCAGGAATTTTGGAACAAAATCTACTGTGAGACTGTATAGGGCAGTCACAATGCTACAAGTAAAGGAGACTGAGATAAATGAAGTTCTTTCAACATCAAGCCTATCCAGGAAGGGCATTCCTTTGGCAAACTGAAGTTGAGGAACACACTGCTGGTATGAAATGCTAAGTTTAAAAAGAAAAAGAAAGAAATCCCTGTAGCAATGCAGAAGACACTGACTTTAAGGCAGGCTTGAAAATACACAGAATAAAGAAATTTATCTGTTACAAATAGGGTGAGATGACTGTATGAGTTTTACGTGGCTATACAGGAATGTGCTTTTTTTTTCCCCACAGAAAATTCATTTTTCCTTCATCCTCCAGTTTGGAATCAGCTGGTTTAAGAGTAACTTATCTTAAAGCTTTTTCACATGTTTAAAATAACATAAACCATGATTTTCACTGCCACATACATAAAGAAAAGCAAAGTTTATTCAAAATGTCCATTTTAGAAGCTAAACAGCTCAAGAGTTCCAATGCCAATCACTGCACTTGTGTCTCCAGACGCCTTATCTCTGTAACCACAAGATCAATGTTTATAACTGGGTTAAAATACAAGGCCCAGTAAAACAAACAATTGCAGACAAACTGAGGAATAAAAGGCCAAAAAATGGCAACAAAAAGTCCCTGGGTTGAGACTTTCCAGAAATGTCTCCACATTCTGTGAGGAATAGTCCTGTGAAAAAGGAAAGGGAAAGACTTAGAGGAACTTTCTGGTTTTTTACCCGGCTCTAAGAAAACCTACGTGGTCTGGGCATGCTCTGCCCTCTATCGACTGGCAAAGGGAAAACCCAGTGCACACCAAAACAAAAATTTCTCCTGTACCATTTCCAAAGATCACACCAACTATGAATGTTAATATGCTTGAATTAAGACTGAGGTAGGAACAGAAAACAGAAATTCTGATAAATTATCAGAACTAGTATCAGAATAACTGAACTTATTTATGATTCTGAGGATTCATCCCATAATAACTACACTCTATCATGACTAAATTCTGATGTATTTAGTTCTCAGCTGACAGCTAATACCAGGCACCAAAAGAGGCAGTTCTCAAGGTAAGGTTTAATTTCTCCCAGTGGTTAAGAACATGCTTGTTGCTGTTTCCATATTTGATACATCTGATAAGTAAAACTACCTCTAAGAAACCCTTGGAAGCATGCACAGAAATAAAGATATTCAAGAGCAAGCAGTAGCATATATGGGAATGCAGATTCAGATGTTATTAACCTCAGAGTTTGGGTTAGACACTCATTTCAGTGGGCAACTGTGAAATTTTAAGACTGTTACTTTCTCTTTCTAAGGCCTTGTACCTCCCGCCCTCTGCCACAAGCTTTGTAAGACTTACTGCAATTCTCTTCTTGACCACAGCCTCCAAAAGGAGAATAATTCCAGAACAGAGAGCAACATGGCATTTACAATTATAAATCTTGAGGTCCAGTAATGCACATCTAGCCAATCCCAAGCAAATTCAGCTATCAGCTGGTATGGCAAAAATAAATACTTTACAGTGAATTCTCTCCATTGCCTCCAAGAAGGATCTTTAAGGTCCTGTAAATTAGGATAAAAAGACTGTTAATCAATTTTTTATTAAACTTAACTTAATACTGGCTTATTTCCACTAGTCTTTTGTTGAAAAGCTGGGGGTTTTATACACTGAAAGCAGTAATTTATTATACTTGCTGGTAGGTAATACTGTAATGCAATAACTTCCATTAGATTAGAACATCAATTTCTGTAGTCATGTGAGGTTCAGAAGAATCAGTTTCACACATTTAAAATCTTAAAAGCCTAAAATCAATCCTATTAAAGATAATGGTTGCAACACAGGTGATTGCATACAATAAAATCAAAGAACTACTTACTCTGTAGATCTGTTGTTTTTAAAGTCATAGTGTAGAGATGAAATGATGAATAATTACATTATTTGTTTTTATGTTGCTAGTCTTAAAATGCTTGTAACTAAAGCAAGTAGCATATTTAATGTTTTGAATACTTACAAGTAGTTTTGTGACAGTATCTTCATACTTGTCTTCTTGCATAGGACAAATTGTGTGGATGAAAGGTAGGAAAGCTTCTGTGTAATCAAACAGATATAGGTATAACATACTGAGTCTTGGAGAACTCTTCAGTGCATACAGAAGAAAGAGTGATTTTCCTGGGTTTACGGCCTAAAAGGAATCAAATTATTAAGTTTCAATCAGTAAAAAATAATATGAAAGGGACATGCCACTTCTTAGAATTTTCTGACAATCAGTTTTCAAAGGTTTTTTTTTCCCCAGTACAATAGGTCACTAAACTGAGCAGTTTTTACACAGATAATTCCACTACTTTAACACTCCTCCTGGTTTTAAGAGACTCTTCTTGGTTTTAAGAGAATCTTCTTTTAAAGGTATTACTTTAAAAATAATTAATATACATGACATAACACACTTTTTATAAAATTTACCTTATATTCCCAAAGGTTCTGTGGTGGTTTAACACCTAAAGTTTTCACACATTCCAGTTCTGCTATAATAGCTCTCCTGTGGTTACTGTTCTCTATACTAAAAGGCTCTTTGGTGAAATCCTCTTCAGTCAGTGTTAGGAGGAGTCTACAAAAGCAGAAGAATTAAGAAGGTAAACAGTGCCTATTCACCAAAAAAGATGTCTAACAAATACACAACTGCATACTCAAATAATAAGGTACTAATACAAGGTAGCACCTTTTGGGTTAAAGAATCAGAGAATACTTTGGGTTGGCAAACTTTGGGACTTTAAAAGATCATCATTACATTGCCTATCAAGTGTTCTATGCCAACTGCATCTCAGAGCCTGGGTTTTAAATTTCCTTCTTTTCCAGTTTCCTCTTGCCTGCTTTCAGCATGGCTCTTGGGTGGAATACATATGCATACAGCACATGCATATTTCCACAGGAAAGGAAAGGTGCAAGGGGTGGATAATACATCAGAATTTTATTCTTGGTATCACTTCAGTCTGCATTGTCAGCATTTTAAAAAGTTCTTAGCAAGTTACCTGAACATTTTCTAAGTACTTACTACTAAATGTTTTCAACAGCAACTGTTAAAACTTCTTCTAAAATTTCTTCTGATACATCAAGAGAATGTTCCCACAATCTATGTAACACAGTACAGTCATTTCACAATAAGCCACCCCTAATGAATCTGTCACAGTCCAATCACATAATAGCTGTCCGTGACCACAAGGCCTCTCACCTTCCATTCACTTTCTCCAGTAAAAATCCTTCTTTGTAATGTGAAGCCCATGGGCCCAGCTGCTCCAGCCACAGTATCACTTCCTCAGCAGTCCACTTAGCAACAGGCTTGTGGACAAGCAGATCATCTTCAAATTCTCTGCTACTCCAGTGATAGCCAAGTAGAACTACCTACAAAGATAAATAAACAAAGATCCTTTACTTGCAAAGCAAATGCATGAATGATATAAACAAACACACAATAAGAGGCTCTACACATAGAGTCTTCCATTTCATGGAGACTGGAACATTCAGGTTTTAAGAAAGTATTTTGAAGTTTTACCCACTAACTTCCATTTGCTGTACACACTGCAGTTGTAGCTCCTGACAGACAGGAGTCTCTTCTGTGCTGACAATGTTTTTACCGTGCATGTAATTTAAGAATATTTGATTGCATGCTTAAGACAGCAAATAGGGAAAACCAATGAGATGAAACTTACTGCTACACAAGTTAAAGCTGTCAGAACGCCTGAGAAAAACCCTCCTCGAGGATTAATTATTCCTGTGTTGGGAACTGTAGGCATCTGGTCGTTCCCATGCTTTTGGAAAGTTGCTAAGCTGCGTGCTACATCACTGTTCTGTTGAATATCTTCTTTTCTTTGTTCAATGGCATCAGAAAACAGCTTTTCAATAACATCCCTGATAGGAAAAATATTTGTCATTATACTGTAACCATTGAGGCTTAATATTCAGAAAACAGAGTAATTTTTTGATTTTTGTTTTCCAGCCTTTATTAACAACTTAAAAGCAAGAAAAAATTAGTTATTAAAGCTTAGTTAACTTAGAATTTTATCAATCACTGCCAAAAAACCATTTTCCTTAGCTTCTAAAGATAAAAAATATAACTCCCAAGTTATTTCTTATATAAAATTAGAATTCTGTGTGCCACTGGCAAGCCTGCCTCAATTATTAAAAAATGCTAAACAAAAGACAACATAAAAGCCTACAATCAATCCTACCATCTATTTATTTAAACATAATTAACCCCAGATAAAGTATTATTAACAAAACAACTTGTGAGTAATTCAAGACAGCAAGTAGATGATTTTAGTTTTGTTCTGCAATATGATCTCACTTCTTCCAATAAACAATTCCTATTACAGAAATGACTACACAATTATCCAAGATCAATCTAACTCAGAATTATTAGAAAACAACCAGCTATATTAGAAGACTGAGGATCCCACCTCTCCATCTCCCAAAAAATGTAGAAGGGGAAAGCCCTCCCAGAAAGAAACCTGTCCCTGAAAACAAAACCAACAAACCCCACCCCTTAACTCCACGTGCTTGAACAGTTCATTACAAGTGCCCAACCTAAAAGTCTTTAGGATTTAAATTTCTTTGTGACAGTTCAGATTACCAATTATCTATATCTGCAGCGAACTCAGGAAACCAGACAGCTAATTTCTGTGGTTTCATTTATGAAAAAAAGACATTCACAGAATAGTTCACTCACCTGAGGAGGATGTTGACTTTGGGGAATCCTTCCCATTTTTCTCTGCATTCCGGGCATTCATTCTTCTTGGACGACACCCACCACAAGGCCAAGCAATGCCTGCAGAAGCTGTGCCCACAGTTCAGGGTGGTGGGATTGATCAGAATGTCGTAGCAGCAGTGGCACAGGAACTCACTGACTGATATCTGCCGGCCCAGGCCAGGAGCAGCACACGGTTCAACTTCTGCCCTCTCTGTTTCCCTTTGTAAAGTCCCACCTTCTTCCATTTTCCTTTATGCCTTACACAAACAGAAAGCGCTCTTAGATCTTCAAACCAGATGAGGCACTACCTCTGCAAAGCAACATGAAAACAGCTATTATAGAAGTTTAGAATTGTGAGCAATGTGATTTATCATTGCACCACTTTTGACACTCGGATGGTTTTAAATTTTTTTAAGTAACTCAGCCCTCCCCAAAATGAAACATGATCTACCTTTTCAACAAAATATTTATTGCCAACTACAATCAAAAGCAGATTCTAAATGTAAATAGCTGGGCTCAATCTCCCTATGCTTTCTTCTCTGATGTTATAAAATACATGAAAGTGAAACAAAATAATTCACTATGATTCACATGACTTTTGACAGTAGCTTTCATCAAAGTTTTAGTAAAAGAAACCAGTCAAAGAAAATATAATTTAAAAGTATAATCAGCAGATACAAAAATAAAATACCAGTATAATGTAATGATCTAATTCACTTCATCCCACTTCTTTCAGAGCATATGGAATAAAACATTACTAACAGAGGTCAATGCTAGACATTGCTGGGCAATGTTAAAAAAAAAAAAAGTTTGATCCACTAAGTCATATGCTTCAGAATCATAAGGGATTAATCTGCACACCTTGTCAGCCAAGGTCTAAACTCCACATTAACTTTACTCGTAGTTACTTTGTTAACATTATAGAAAATGCACAGATAAGAGTTTAAGGAGGTTGCAAGTTTACAAAAAATGTATTTGCTTGATGTTTCTACTCCATTCTCTTAGTCAGCAGTATATTTCTTAAGAAAAACACTGACCCAGACCATTCACTCATCACTCACGATATGTTAGAAGATACCAAGAACTAGCCAATTTTCTCCTCAGACACTACCGAACCAAAACATCATTACACTCTCCACCCCGTGGCTCCTGCTTACCACTAAATTACCAACTTGTCACCCAGATCAAGCACGAAGAGGTAAACACGCAAGCAGGCTAAAAAACAGAAATTACGAAAAAGGCACAAGCTCAAAACCAAAAACCGATAGTGAAATCAGAAAATCAGAATCCTTAGACTTCCAAACCTGTATTTCCATGGCAAAGCACAGGCTGTTTGCTTTCTAAAACCTGAAACAGTACTTGTAAGAGGAGAAATAAAGACAAGATTTTGCCCCTAAAAACACTCTTTCAATTTTCCTAAGAGAGGCAAGAGAATTTCCGTGGAAAATACAGGAAAAATATTTCACCGCTCAGTCTGCGCCCAGTAAGAGGCAGCAGCACAGAGGATTCCCAGCTCCTCTCCTGTCTCTTCCCAGCTCCAGTTTCCTGCTCCCCGTGCTGCTTCCTCAGGCACAACACTGCGGGTCCGGGTCCGGGTCCGGGCCCGCGGCGTTTCCCGGTCGGACCGGCGGGGGCGGCCCCAGCCCGAAGCCCGGCACACGCTCGAGCCCCGCGGCGCTCCAGCTGCAGCCCCGGGCCGAGGAGGGGCCGGGCCGGGCCGGGCCGGGCCCGCGGCGTTTCCCGGCGGGGGCGGCCCCAGCCCGATGCCCGGCACACGCTCGGGCCCCGCGGCGCTCCAGCTGCAGCCCCGGGCCGCGCAGGGGCCGGGCCTGCCCCGCCGCTTCCGCCCCGCGAGCACGGCCGCGGTGGCGGCGGCGGCGGCGGCGCTCCTCCCTCAGCACGGCCGCCGGCCAACACCGCCGCCGCTCGCCTTTTATTGCAAGCGTTATCACCGGACATGGGCACTGCTACACTCCCATCTCTGGGAATACACACACTTCTGTATTCGTGAGAACTGAGGTACGCTTGCTTACTGTACACTGAGCATCCAGGCAGCATTCCTTCGCAGAAATTATTCAAGGTTGATTTTACAGTAGAGATTAGAGGTGTAATCTTAGAAGTAAACGAGACTTTCAGGTGCTAGTTTTACTGCAGTGCTAACGCATCGTGCACAGAGACTATTCTTACCACATAAGAGTCAATCCACACATGAACAATCACCTCTATCAGTCTCTGTTCCCTTACTGAAATTCTTTTGACTAGTCCAAAAAAATTTGATTCGCTCTACAACACCCTGCCAGGAGGCTGTAGCCAGGTGGGGATGGGCCTCTTCTCCCAGGGAACGAGTGCCAGGACTGAGCTTTACTCTGCACCAGGGCAGGCTTAGGTTGGGCATTAGGAAAGGGTATCAGATATTGGAATGGGCTGCACAGGGAGGCGGCGGAATCATCATCCCTTGGAGGAGTTTAAGGACTGGACAAAGGACTGAGTGCCACGGTCTAAATAATATGGTGGTGTTTGGTCACAGATGGGACTCAATGATCCAGAGGTTTTTTCCAACCTAATTGATTCCGTGAATTTTTAAAGTATACCTCTGAGATGTATTTTTTCAACTGTTCAAAACAGTGACATTTTCTTCTAAGATCTTGTTTCAGTTTGATACAAACTACAAGTCCAGCTCAAATGACATTTCAGTTAATTAATCCAGCTTATTCCAAGAAAGAAAATAGTCTCTCATTGTTTTCTCTTTCATATTATCCAGTTTTTCCAGAAAACCAATCAACAGATCTTTAAACTACTCTAGCATGAAAGAATTCCACCTCTTCTAGATCTGAGGAAGTGCATCTAGATCTACCCTAGTATGCAAGGTGAAAATGCAGCCCAAAATACTTGTTCTAGAATAAAGTTTTTTACTACTTTTTTGTGTCTTTTCACTTAGTTTCACATTCAATGTTCAGTAAAGTAAAAGAGCATACAAGTGTTTGATAGTCTGTGCAGCAGACTCAAATGATGTGAAAACATGGCTTTTCTGTTCCAGTTTATAAAACTTTTGACATATAAAAGGCCATGGAATCTTGAACTAAATGCTTGTATTACCCTTTCCCAGTTTTTAGGTGCTCCTTCTGCTTACATAACAATGCATACATGTTGAAGTAAAAAATGTCTAATCTGTAAGACATAGTACTTCAATTCCTGTTGAAGTACTTAATTACAGTACCCTACTGTTTGACATGCAGTTTATTTTGTGGGTGAGGGAAGTCCCAGATTTGTCAGCAGCACGTGGGAAAATGTCAGGCTTCTAAACCAGCCATCAACCACTTTAAAGTGCCATGAGCACTTTAACTGGAAAGTGCAGAAATGCATCTTAAAAACCTAGCAGTAACATAAAAATTTTAGGCTTCAGCCAGTTTACTGCAAAAATCTCTGCCATTTTAACTAACATCTTACTGGGAGCCATTTAATCATACTAGATGATTTGCTGGGAATGTCTGTTGAACAAATTGCTTATACTGAAAAGGCAAAGCTTAATATTGAAGAATCTTTAAAAGCTCTCTCCACTACATCCTTCCATAATTATTTGTCTTTTTCTGCATGCAGAAATTACCCTGCACAATTTGTGGAGAATTTTTCATTTGTTTTCATTATGCTGGAATTCTGGAAAAGATGCTTTATGAGCCGTGTGAACTCCAGCCCTGCAGCACAACCTCTGAACTCTTCTGCGGCCGGTGCCCACAGCTCCTGCCCTGTGTCCCTGTGCAGCACCTGCTCTCCGGGGCAGCTCTTCCTGCGGGCCCTTCCTGCTGCTCTTCCAGAGCGAGCTGTCAAAGTGCCGCTTCTAACAGGAAAACGCTCCAGTAATACGGCACAGCCTCCAGTTTTCCTGGAATGATCATCATTAAGGCACCATCGTTAGCAGTTCTCCATCATCCTCCCGGTCTCTCCTAGGCAAAGTCCCATGCCTTTTTCCTTGCTGCTGCTAGTTTTGTATTTCTGGCTTTTTGATGGCGAGGCGCGCATCCATGACATTTCACCAGAGAACCGCGGCTGGTGTAAGACTTCGTTCCCCCCGTCAGCCCTGCTGCAGCCACTCCGGTCCCGCGGCCCGCTCGGAGCACAAGGCAAGCTGCTGAAGGCACCGTTCGAAGCCGGCGGCGCCGAGCCCGCGGGCGGACAGGGCGGTGCGGCCCCGAAGGCTCCGCCCCGGTAGGAAATGGCGGCGGCCCGGGCTCACGTGCGCGCTCACGTGCGGCGCGCGGGGCGGCCCCGGAAGCGCTCGGCGGCGGCGGCGGGCGGTGCCGGGCGGTGCCGGGCCGAGCTCCGGCGGGCGGGGGCGCGGGATGGAGGTGATCAGGAGCAGTGAGTGACAACCCGGCCCTGCGTCCCCGCTCTGTGCCGCTGGCGCTATGCTGTTCCGGTGTCCTGGTGTCCCTGCCCTGGGCTGGCGGCCGCTCCGGCCTCAGCCTCTCCTTCATGGCGAAGGGGTCCCCATTGCCCCGCTGACCCATGAGGCGCAGCCCTGGGCGGGGAGGCGCGGCCCCTGAGGCTGAGGGGGCGGCAGGCTGGCCCTGAGGGGCGCCGGGCTGCCGGAGGATGTTTGTAGTCTCAAGTGTGTTTTAACCCTTTACCCGCAGATTTTAAGGATAATCTAAACAAAGTGTATGAAGCCATTGAAGAGTCGGACTTCCTGGCCATCGATGGAGAGTTTTCAGGTACAGTTGTACCCGTTTTGTCATTGTGAAATGTTGGCAGTCTCTGAGAGAGGTGGTTTTACCTCGGTGCCTCAGTTTGTTGTTGTGATGTGTCTCAGGGTTGGCTTGAAAAAGCTAAAGGTGAGCTACCACAAAGTGATTAAACCACCTGTTACATGTGCAATAGCAAGGGTTTGGTCAGATACATGTCATACTAGTGCTCCCACAGTAATCTTTCAACATGACAACTGATAATTGTTGCAGCTCAAGGTAAAAAAAAAAAAACAGAAGGTGTTATATGTGCCATGAAATCACTGGGATAAGTGAGGGAGATCCTGCAAGTGTTTGGGCAGGGAAAGGCAGCGCTAAGAAGGTGTGTGCTTGTGAAACCCTGAGGGTATGTGCAGCTGAGAGATGCTTTAGTAGGTACTTCACTTTTGGGATGTAGAGTTCAGTTCACTGATGAGACCAGGTTTTGTTACATATGGTGTTCGTGGAAGTACAGTTGTTGCTTAAAGTGACTAAGTTATTCAATAAATCTCTGGGCAGCACTCTTCCCATTTTTAGTTTGACTTTGATCCTGAATTTGTTGTGAAGCCCATTTACATTAGGGTACTGGTATGTCTTGGCCTGCGACTGACATGTTGAATGGGAGCCAGAATATAGAGCTTTTGCAGAAGAGTTTTACTTCTAGAACGCCCCTATTAAAATGAGTGGCTTACTGCAGTAGTATTTTTCAAATCAAATAATTGTAATACATACTTTAAGTGAAAGCAATTGCCAGTTTTTGCATTTCTTTGCTGTGGTTAATTTGAAAAGCTTACCCAAAGCAAAATATGTTCTGCTTTTTTAGGGATCAGTGATGGGCCTTCAGTTAGTGCATTGACAAATGGTTTTGACACTCCAGAAGAAAGGTATCAGAAACTTAAAAAGGTAAAGTGTTTACATGGACTAAAATGAAAACTGAAGCTGCTGGTGGTGCAGCATCTTGTTTGTGTGACCAACAGGAGGAAAGAGAGATGGAACTTCCCTCAGTTCCTGTCTCTGTGGAATGGAACTGCATACTACTAAAGTCGTCTTGGGCCAATAGTAAGATGATTAAATGGGGATGAAAAGTAGCAGAAAAACTCTGATTTACTTTCAAATTACCAGCAAAGTAAACATTGGTTAAGAAGATTCACTTTATTTTGAAATGGAGAGAAATCATGTGAGGATGCACTCTGGTAATGTTTAAATGTGTACATGTTTTATTCTTATGCAAAATTTTTCTTTCATTTTACAGCATTCCATGGATTTTTTGCTCTTTCAGTTTGGCCTTTGCACTTTTAAATATGATGACTCAGAAGAAAAGTATGTTATTCTCTTATTTCTTGTTTTCTTAATTGAGGATTTTCTAAATACTGACAAGCTGTATTGACATGTAACTCATCTTTTCTACAGGTATATAATGAAGTCATTTAATTTCTATATTTTTCCAAAACCCTTTAACAGAAATTCACCAGATGTCAAGTTTGTCTGTCAGGTTAGTAGAAAAACAGTTTAATTTTATTTGGTTAAGGTATACCTGAAACAAACTTCAGCTGAAAAGGTAGAAAAGGTAGAAAAAGCTTAAAGCTTAAAAGGTAGAAAAATATAAGTTTCTGGGTTTGGGTTTTTTTCTTGTAAAATAAATAAGCATCAGTTAACAGCAATCCCAAAAAAGGAGCTTTAAGGGAATATCCTTGACTTTAGTTTTTAAATCTTGTTATGTGTAATTTCTGGAATTTGAGATAGTGTTCCAAACTTGGCAAGATGATTCTATTTTTTTCCCTCTTCTCATTGAACTTCCAGTTTCCTTGCTTTTTTAATCCTTTATTCTCATCTGCTTATCTTGCTTTCACTGCTTCCTAGGCAATTGCCAACATTTTTCTGGTCTCAGATTTGTTCTCCTGAACCACATTTTGCTTTCTTTCAATTTCTCTCTCCACATAATTCATTCTTTCATCCTTATCCTTTACCATATTAATGGTTCTTGTACCTTATGGAAGTTGAAAATCAATACGAAAAGTAGCAGAGCCTAAACTCTGTGGCTTCTTTGGGGTCACAAACTCGGTTGTTCTTGGCTTTGGACTTTGTATAATTTCTTAAAAAGTGTGAGAATAACTTAACTGATGCCTCAGCTACTTTTGCCAATTGTAAAGCCTTTTTCTCTTGTTGCAGAGTTCAAGTATAGATTTTTTAGCAAACCAAGGATTTGATTTTAATAAAGTTTTTCGCAACGGTGAGTTGTTTTAGTTTGTTTTCAATTTCTTTCAATGCCTGCAAAATTTGTGATGCTACCTTTCATTGTTTTCTGCAAAAGAAAAAAGGCTGCCACCCATGATACTGTCTTAACACACAATGAAGCTCTTGAATTATTCTTACCCACTCTACTGTTGTGCCAATGGTAACTCCCTTTCTAAGAATCGCTGAAAGGGAAGGGTTTGCTTTCACTCTGCAGGGTGAGGCAAATGCTTGAATCCCTGTGCATCCCTAATGAGTCTCCAGTTATGATGAGCTTTTCCTTTTTTTGTTAGGAATTCCATATTTAAATCAGGAAGAAGAGAGACAGCTAAGGGAACAGTATGATGAAAAGCGTTCTCAAGCCAATGGTGCAGGATCTCTGTCATACATTTCTCCTAATTCCACAAAGTGCCCTGTAACAATTCCTGAAGATCAGAAAAAATTTGTAGAGAAAGTAGTGTAAGTAACATTGTTTATATCCTGTGATGTTGTTAAAACTAAAATGTGAACAGTAGTGATCCTTTCACATGTTGAAGCCATTTCTATTATTTCACTGTTTGTAAAATGCTGCTCTTTTTGTTATGAAGCATTTTCTTGTCTTTTGGAGAAAGCTGTAAACTTGCAAAAAATAAAATAGTACATACAGAAGCAAATGATCTGTTTCTTCCAGGGAACAGATAGAAGACTTATTAAAGAATGAAGAAAGTGAAAGTTTGGAACTGGAGCCATGTACAGGGTCAGTTTCTGAAATTGCATTGCTTCTAAAATTTTTTTAAATTTGGTCATATAGAATTAGGGGAGTGACAGGGAAGAATATGTTTACTTGGGTTAACTGTAGCAAAATCTACATTGATTAATTTTTGAATGTTGAGAATATGTGGTAATGTATACACATGTAATTTATTTTGAGCTGTAACTTCTGCAGCTGCATGAAGTGGCAAAATGTTTTAAGTATAGTCAAGAAATGTCTTGTATGTGTGAGCTGCCTTTTGTTACTGGTGAAGTGATCCAGTTGCTTTTTATAAAGAAACTTTTAAAATCTCTTGAGCTATTGGTTGTTCACAGTTGGCAGTGTGCGACTGTTTTAAGTAGGTTTCCTTCCCAAAATTCTATTTAGCTTTGGAAACTGGATATTTGGAGAGTATGATTATTTAAAAAAAAATTAAAAATAATTTAGGAATAGTAGAACATGGTGAAGCTGGGGATAAGGTACCATCATTGTGTCTGTATTGAGTGATCATGACTACACAATACTCTCTGATGAGAAGATACGTGGGTAAATTTAAAACATGGTGTAAATGCTTTTACAGTTTGGCAGCTGAACATCAGAATTCACTAAATCTCTTCCTAGCCTATAGTTCTGGTAGCAGTTACTCTTGCTGTAAAAATCTTTCTACAAGTGAACACTTAGAGTCGGCTTAAACTGCAAATCATTCCTAGGAGACGCTCTGTAAAAGGATTATTAGTAACATGATTGTCTTTTGGTTTTAGATTTCAAAGGAAATTAATTTATCAGACCTTGAGCTGGAAGTAAGTTACTGGTAATACTGCCTTACTGTATATTTTTAGTACTTTTGATAAGAAATCTGGGTAAGATATATCTACTTAACCTTGGTGTGATTGATTTAGACTTTATTTTTCCCTTTAAAAGAAGACTTCTGTAATGTTCTGAAGATGAATTACATTAAACTTATTTGTGATGATTAATTTAGATATTAAACCTTAATATTTGTTTTATCCTATGTAAAATCTCTGAACAGAACAGTGCAGCCTAGAATTATGTAACAAATGCAGCATGCTAGGTTTTAGTGAGCAGAAAGTGCATATGCTTATACAGATTGTGGGCTTTGACTGAAAAAATAGTAGTTCTGTGGTAGGTGTGGTTATAGTTTTCTGTTGGATGTCAAGCATAAGCACTTCTGATAACTTTGTGTATTGCCTAAATCTATCTCTTAAGGCTTTAGGAGAAACTCCAAGGCTTTAGAGGAAGATTTTCACTGTTCTGACAGCAGTAGTAAGATGTAGAAAATATGCAAGTCTTTTTTTGTATGTTTAGTTAAATCAGTGTTGCAGCGCTGAATCTGGCACTCTGTTACTTACAATGGAAGCAGATAAAACAAAGCTTCTCTCTAGAAAATGGGATCTCAAGAAGTGAGCTCAAGAACTAATCTGAAAAAAATCAGTTGTGTTTCAACAATTTTTCGGTGTCATTTTTTAACATGGCTATACCTTCCTGTAGCATGCAGTTTTATGTTTGTGTGATACTTATCCTTGCATCTTCCCTGAGTGGATGGAAGAACGTGTTCTAGTGTTTTTTTAACATTCAGCAGTGTTGCTTTATGAGAGCACAGCTGTGTACACTGAGTGTGTGTATTGGAGAGAGAAAGCCAAGCTGTGAAGGGAGCATGGAGCTAACAAAGCAGAAGAATGAAGTTACTGATTGCCCTTTTGTCCTGACCTCTTCACAGGTCGTTTTCTCTATTAAGTATTCTCTTGTGCACCAGTGTTTTGGTGCATCCAGGGTTTGTGGCATGAGGCAGCTCATAAATGAGATGGAGATCAAAACTGTGTGAGGAGTCAGGGTGGGGACACAGCAGTGTTTGGGGTGTGCTCTCCAGTACTGATTTTGGGAGTAGCCAGAGGACAAGGAAGCTTGCTGGTTCTGGAGTGGTTGCACAGTTGTGGTTAGTTTATTATAATGAGATTATGAGAGGAATTGCTACTGGTTAAGCAGGAAGAGGCAATATTCCCTTACTTTTGCTATCAGTTGGATGCTCTGTGTATGGTGTTATTTTGGAAATTAAATGTGATTGTAGTAGTGGGATGCAACCCTGTAGCAGAGGTGATGACATTTGAGTTAATAATTCCTACTAAAATCTACTGGTAGCAGAAAGTTCAGGGTTGTTAATAAGTCCTCAAATAAGTGATGTATTAAAGAGATGCCATCTTCAAAGAAGCTGTCTTGGGGTTGCAAGTAAATGAGAGCATTCTTGTTTTGGATTTCTTGAAAGGAAAGTTTCTAGATTGTGATGAAATGTCTATATGATATTTACTTAATACCACCAAAATAAGAAATTACAGGTTCCACAGTAGCATGGGAAATTGTGTAAATGCCAGTTACAGTTAGGTAATGTAAGGAGGCCAGTTAAACTAGCCTATTGCTTCAAATTTTGCACAATTAAAATTAAAAAGAAACATGTAATAGTTCTTTTATGCCTAAGACTTATAGAAATAATTAAACATGAAATTGTTAAATTACTGTTGTGGTTTCAATATGCTAAATGCCAAGTGAATAACTATTAATATTTACTTTTCATTTGTTTTGATGTAGGTATCCAAAAGGTATCCACGTGGAAACTCTGGAGTCAGATAAGGTAGCTAGGCCTGTTACTGCCTCTAACATTTGTTCTATTGAAAAGAAACTGTATTTCTCAGTTTCACCATGTCTCCTGATTTTTAGATCTAACTTGAGCTTTTTTATGCAAACTCAAAGCATTTTAAATTGAGCACAGTGAACTAGTTTCTATCTGACCAGCATATAGAGTGTGGGCATGTATTTGTGTGGCTTAATATTACTTTTTAAATGGGTACTAAAAGGTGTTTTAAAATACAGTGGGTCTGATGTTCAGTATTAGTGAAAAGCAGGTTGTGATCTCAGAGGAAAATGAGCAGCATCACGTGCTGTGTCCTCACTTCCCAGCATAGATCCCTGCTTCAAAAGGTATTTAAAACAAACTATTTACAAGGAAATACTGATAATCTTTTTTGAGAAGTAAAAAGTGGGTTTAGGAAAAATTAGGTTTGGTGGATGAAGCAAATACAGCTTTCTAAAATAGGCTTCTGGGAGTAGGTGATAATGTGGTGCCCACAATAGAAACAGCTGTGTTGCCAAGTAACTGCTGCTGAGGTATGACAGTTTTCTTTACAATGTAAATTTACAGAAACTTGCAGCAGCCTTAAATCTGAACTTCTCAGAGTAATTCCTCAAACTATACATTTTTTGTTTTAGAAGGAGAGATATATTGTTATTACTAAGGTAGATGAAGAGGAACGAAAAAGAAGAGAGCAGCAGAAACAAGCAAAAGAACAGGTAAATAAATTCAATTTCATTAGTTTGTGTGAGAGAGGAAGGGTGAGAATCTCTGACTTCACTCAGCAATGCAAAAGTGCAGGAAATTGAACAGGCTCGCTGAATTTGAAACAAATTTACCAGATTTCATTAGTTTGAGCAAAAAGAGGAAGGCACTCTAAAAATCTTTTAAAAATCAGAATTAGTGGAATACTGAACGCATATTCTGGAGTAGTGACTACCTCCTTATATGACTCCCCGCTCTCACAGAAGTGTGTCCCAGTAAGAGGAAACATCAGTTTCTTGCAGAAATTCTTGAGCAAGTTGTTACATGGTTTGGATTCACAGTCGCCCCTTCTCTTACAAAGCTTGCTTGCTCTTGGTTGGCTGAGTTGGTGTCCTGTACAGTGAATGTGTCATTTCTTGATAGACCCACACCGTACGCTACTGCTGTGGTAACAAACTGACCAGGAGGTCACACTTGGTGTATTCAGACACTCTCACTGTTTATTAGACTTTTATTTTGCTTACTGAGTGATGAAAATTTCAGGAGGTCATAAGACTTGAATTGTGGGAGTTCCCAATCAAACTCCTGTGATTTGTGCTTTCATATATCAAGATAAAATCAGTTTGGGTGGAGCAAATAATACTTCTGTGCAGAAATCCTTTTAAGAGGAAAAGATATTTCTAAAGAGACATTAACTAATATGACATCTCTTTATCCAGAAGGCAGGTCGGGAGCAGTTTACTACTAGGGTTTTTAGTGGGGGTATTACTTGCTCAAACTAGCAGCATTCAGAGCTGAACTACAGAACAGTGAATGTTTTTATTGAATTTTAGTTCTGGTTGAATAAAGACAGATAACATAAGGCAGAAATTGCTTCCCTAGACCTGAGGAAGAAAAATCTGTTACAGAACAGTTTGTGCTGTAGTCAGAACCCCCCAAATTAATCATAGTTTTATACAACTATGATGTTGTATAATGTGAGTTGCACATTTAATGTTTCTCCTTGGTTTTGTTCATATAAATAATGAAGAATGTTTCTTCCTCAATTTATGGTAGCATAAAAGTATGGGCTGATTTAATAGGAGTGACAATCAGGATTCAACCTATTGCATATGGAACAATGTATGTAAAAAGTACAGCTGAAAATATGTGGGTTAATTTTAATACCTTGTGAGCTGTTTGCAGTGTCACAGCTGCTGAGCACTATTGGGGATCATGTGCTGACAGTGAATTGACTACAGCTGCTACTGCTCGCATTGGGGAGAAGTTTCCCCTCTTTGCAGCAGCCTGTATTTTGCTGTATTTTGCTTTGTGGCTAAAACACCAGTGATAATACCATCAGTGTGTTTTGTCTGCTGCTGATCAGCACTTGCACAGTGCCAAGGCTTTCCCTCCCACCCTCCCCCAAAAGCAAGGAGGCTGGAGGGGATGGGCTCTCATTATCCTTACCCACAAATCTTATTGTCTGCCTTTGAATTCCCGGGGAATGGAGTGAGCAAAGGGCAGAGTGGCTGCTTGGGGCAACCCAGGACAGCAGCTTGTGACTCATCCTACTTGACAGTGAACTAGAGCTACATAGAAAATGGAAATTCTGTGAGCAGCATCCTGCTTTAACCTCTTCTGTCTTCCAAATATTGACATTTCTTTCATGGTCTGTTCTTGGCTATGTCTGAGAAACAGTTTGAGGCAAACTGGGGGCAACTGGCAGTTTGCAGGTACAGTTGTGGCAGTATTTGTATTTGTGTCTCACTAATGTCAGAATCTTTCTTACAGGAAGAGTTGAATGATGCTGTAGGATTTTCCAGAGTGGTTCATGCCATTGCAAATTCTGTAAGTTAATGTGATTTTTAACCTACCTGTGTTGGTAAGAAAAAATAAATAATTCAAAGAAAGGATTCTTTTGTTGTTACATTTTGGAGGAGAAGATGAAATACAAGTTAAAGTGACGTTTTAAGTTTATGATGTTTCATGTTTTTCAGTGGTTGAGTGTAGTAGGTTAAGTAAGCTCAAACTAAAGAATGACATCAAGAATCTTAGTATCTGTAAGAGTCAAGAATAGCAATTTCTCAGGGCTCTGAGTAAAAAAGCTTTGGTGGGTTTTTCTTTCTCTGTTCTGAAAAGATTTTGGTGTTTTTTTTCCTTTTTTTTCTTGGCAGTTAAAGGCTGTCAAAGAAGGACTCTTATCATGTCAAATGAATCAAAGTTAACATTTTTAAAAACTGCTTGAGCTTTTTCAAAGAGCTTGCTTGTACAGCATCTAGCATGAAAGGTTCTGCACTGTGAGAAGCCAGACCATGCCCTTGATAACCACTGTTATAACCATAAGGTGTTGTTATATATATTATATATGTGTTGTTGTATAAGTAAATTAAAAGGTGATGGACAGAGAAATGCCTGGACTTCAATCCTAAATAGATTACATTTGGAAACCAAGTAGCTGTTCTAGTGCATCTTCTCAACATATGAAGCTGCTGTGAAAGCCTGTGATAAATGGTGGGAGTAGAGGAAAAAGGAGTGGCTGCTCCAAGAGAATGAAGGAGTGTGTGGGGCAGGCAGAGAGCAAATGGAGAGGTTTGATGTGTTCTTGTTCCCTTGTGCCCTTGGCTGGCATCTGGGATAGGGTTTTCACACATGTCCTTTGCCATGGCCAGGACTGGAAATGTACCAGACATTTAATGTTATTTTCACAGGGCAAACTTGTTATTGGGCACAACATGCTGCTGGATGTTATGCACACCATACATCAGTTCTATTGCCCCCTACCTGATGTAAGTAATCTTTTGAGTGTTCTGATGATTAAATAAATGCCATAATGTATTTGTCTTTTCATATTATCTCCACACTTTCTTCTGAATGGAAGAATTGGTCAGCCTGTGAACAAGTGTCGAAAAGTATTTTAAAAAAATCTGTTTGGTACTTCTGGGCTACTGCCTTATTGTCATAAACATTTATGTAGGAAGTTTAGTTGGATTGTTCTCCTTTGCATTTTTAAAAGGTTGAAGTCAGATAGTAGAATTGTGATTTTTGCTTATGTCAGGTATGTGTAACTGGCTGACGTGTTACAAGACACTGGTGTGGAGCTTCAGCACAATTACATGGCATTTTCCCCTTTGTAGTTTACAAAATGGGAATGTGTGGTTTTAAATAATGTAGCACACTTTCTAAAATGATAAGCAGTCTTGTAGCAGGATGATGTTCACTGGGATGAAGAGTTATAATGTCAGAATGGTTAGAGGGAGCACACTGACTGCAGTAGGGCTTGTCTAGCAGTTCATGACTGGACTATTCAGTTAAACTAAGCAGTGTATTGGCACCAAAACCGAAGCCAAAAGTTTCATTGGAACGATGGCTCACATGGTGTTTGGGGAAAGACTTGATCCTAAGATGGGAAAAAGAAGTTTGGGACCAGTTTGGATGTTGTTGGAACGTAAGCAATTGTCACTAGTTCCTGTATTTTTGAACCTTGGCAGATCTAAACCTGTAGGCAGTCCCTGCATACCTGGAGTGACTGCTTGTATTCCATTGAAATACGAAATGCTGGGAACACTTAAGAGCTGTTAACTGGGCTGGATCAGACGTAGTCTAGGGTATAAAATAGGATAAGGTGTTGGCAGTGAGAGAACATTTTGTTACTAATGACACAAATCAGAAATACATAGTCTGTAGTTGTGTGTAATTGCAGGTGGTGTCTGTGTTAGTGCTGACAAATACATCTCTTACAGTGAGAATTCAGTTACTGTAGCTCACTTTTAGAGGCTGTTTGGATAATTGTAGCTACTGCTCTCTGTCCTCCTGAGACTGTAAACAGTTCACTGACTTGGATTTTATCTTCTGGTTTAATGTTAAATTAGGACCTAAGTGAGTTCAAGGAAGTAACATCTTGTGTCTTTCCCCGGTAAGTTCTTAGTTCAAACTTTCATCCATTTCAGTATAGTTGTAGCAAGCTGATGTTTTTTGTCCTAGCCCTGTACCCTAGCTGTTACTGGAAAAGAAATTGGGACCAAGTTAGATAAATACAATTTTCAAGTAATTTTGAGCAGCTTTTTTTTTCAGAAAAGCAGTGTTGTTGGTTCACTTCTTGGCAATAGATGCACCCTTGCTGTTCCCCTGGGTTTGGCATGATGTTTGGTGTTTTGAACGTACACTTCATTTGGAACACGATTTATTTGCTACTAGTTATTTGCATCTCTTGCTGTTCCTTGGTTGCTGTCCTTTTTCATGCTGAACAAAGTCAAGGAATGTTTTGGCTGTTCCAAATCCAACAGTAATTTTCAGTGAGGTGTATCTGCTGTTTCCCAGCTAATACACTAAAACATGTTTTGAGGATTTGGCAAAATGGGCATTCTTCTGTTTCAACCTATTTAGGTCTTATTTTGTTTCTAGGTTACTGGATACTAAACTGATGGCAAGTACACAGCCTTTTAAGGTAAGTAAACATTATAGAATGATTTGAAGATACAAAATTGCATTAATACATGTATATTGAAACAAATTATGCCTCTTTGTAGAGAAGGATGTTGAATAATATTTTCTGTGATGCTCCTTTTTTTGTAGATGAATGATTTTTCTTTACCTGTTATCTAAACTTACAGAATTTATAGAATGCAGATTTTTACTTTCCTACCTAGTGACTTTTGTCACTTTTGTTTGAAGTTTTATGGTAACTTGGCAGCTTTGGATTCTAAAATATGTAGAGTTTTTGCTAGGTAAAATGTGATTAGTAGATTATTTTCTTCTTGTTAAGTAGAATGTCCCCTCAGGAGATAAAAAAGTGCTGTTCATGAACAAATAGGATCTGGAAGCTGCTTGTATATTCAAAGCCTTAGAGTACTGTGAATGCTGACTTAGATTTGTCTGGAAAAATGCTTTATCATCCTGAGGTTCTCTTGTGGCCTTTGCTCAGTGGGTAGCCAGCAGGAGGAAAAAAAATTACAGGTTTCTCTTAAAATCTCTTACAGCATGAGTTTTATTCCTCTAAAGAAGTATTGAGATAAGTGTTCATGAGCTCTTGTTTTCCCATGTGCCCTTGAATTAATTAAAAAACATGCTGAGGAAGCAGCATCTCTCTTTGTGCTTAGCTCTGTGACTCCAGAGCATTGCATAAAGAAATGCTGTTGAATACACTTGTGGGTATTGTCAGGTTTGTGTTGCACACTGCTGTGGTAAGAATAGAGGCTTTGGCATTCTGAAAAGTATGAAACCTCCACAAGTTTTATGTTTGGTACAGCTATGTTGATGTTTGTGGTTCTACAGCAGATACCTGGGTTTTTAGCCTGTTGCTATGAAGCCCTGCTTTTAGGATGCCAAATGAATACATCATTTGAGCTTGTTCATTGTACTTGATTCTTGATAACTTTTCAGTCTGCAGACTTGATGAGTGTAAACAGCTAAGCTTGATTGAGAACCAAAGGAAATCTGGTCCTCATAGATCTCAGACAACTTTAAGAAAGATTGTGTGTCATGTTTTGCTTTCTCTGGCTGTTGATTCTGCATGTTTTCATTGTACTGATTGACAACATACATTTGATTAAGAACTTCAGTAAGGATTTAATCTGTAATACAGCTCTTTATTTTATGCATGTAATTCATCAGTAGATTCACTGATGATACTGAACTAAGTTGGTGTGTAGGAGCAACTTTCTGATTGTCAGACTTCTTTCACTGTCTCTGTATTACTTTAAATCACCAGTATTTACATTGTAAAACTATTCAAGAAGGTCCAGTCTGCAAGCACATTTCAATACTGACCTTGAATGCCTTCAACCATTATGATCAGTATTTAGAACATATGCCCTGCTGTTTGTGCTGCCTTTTCCCTTGCCACCTGTATCCTGCATGAAACCAGATTCAAATAGAAATATTACTTTGGCATAATCCCTCAGTAATTCTGAGCAACATTAATAAATGCTTATGATGCAAGTGAGGCAAGGTAGCTGAAATATTGGTCTTGACACACCTCTGGTGCATTAGTTTGAAATAGGGCTATGTGTAAATCCTTAGAGAACACCAGGTGGCAGCAGTAAATACTCATCTGATCCTGTTTGATTTCAGTTTCCAGGGAAAATGTGCCTGGCATTGGCAATTAATGATGGCTTTTCTTGCAGGAGCTCATTAATAATACATCACTTGCAGAACTGGAAAAACGTTTAAAAGAGGTTCCATTCAGCCCTCCTAAAGTTGGTAAGGATATATCAAAATGCTCTTATTTCTGAAATGTTTTGATTATTTTTGTTCTTGGTTTAAAGTATAAATTCCCTGCTAATACTTAGTGTTTTGATGAAGGGACTTTAAATGAGGGCACTGTACATACAGTGCAATTATATTTAGAAGTATACCTGGAATTTAATAGGAGTAGAAGAGAATGGATGAGTTCAGTGAACAGCAGTTTCGTCATCTTCTAATGATGGATTTGTTTTCTTTTAGATTGATTTTTGGAAATTAATATTTTTGGAATTAATGATTTTGACATTTTTAAAAACTTGATTGAGAACCAAAGGAAATCTGGTCCTCATAGATCTCAGACAACTTTAAGAAAGATTGTGTGTCATGTTTTGCTTTCTCTGGCTGTTGATTCTGCATGTTTCCATTGTACTGATTTACAACATATATTTGATTAAGAACTTCAGTAAGGATTTAATCTGTAATACAGCTCTTTATTTTATGCATATAATTCATCAGTAGATTCACTGATGATACTGAACTAAGTTGGTGTGTAGGAGCAACTTTCTTATTGTCAGACTTCTTTCACTGTCTCTGTATTACTTTAAATCACCAGTATTTACATTGTAAAACTATTCAAGAAGGTCCAGTCTGCAAGCACATTTCAATACTCACCTTGAATGCCTTCAACCATTATGATCAGTATTTAGAACATATGCCCTGCTGTTTGTGCTGCCCTTTCCCTTGGCACCTGTATCCTGCATGAAACCAGATTCAAATAGAAATATTACTTTGGCATAATCCCTCAGTAATTCTGAGCAGCATTAATAAATGCTTATGATGCAAGTGAGGCAAGGTAGCTGAAATATTGGTCTTGACACACCTCTGGTGCATTAGTTTGAAATAGGGCTATGTGTAAATCCTTAGAGAACACCAGGTGGCAGCAGTAAATACTCATCTGATCCTGTTTGATTTCAGTTTCCAGGGAAAATGTGCCTGGCATTGGCAATTAATGATGGCTTTTCTTGCAGGAGCTCATTAATAATACATCACTTGCAGAACTGGAAAAACGTTTAAAAGAGGTTCCATTCAGCCCTCCTAAAGTTGGTAAGGATATATCAAAATGCTCTTATTTCTGAAATGTTTTGATTATTTTTGTTCTTGGTTTAAAATATAAATTCCCTGCTGATACTTAGTGTTTTGATGAAGGGACTTTAAATGAGGGCACTGTACATACAGTGCAATTATATTTAGAAGTATACCTGGAATTTAATAGGAGTAGAAAAGAATGGATGAGTTCAGTGAACAGCAGTTTCATCATCTTCTAATGATGGATTTGTTTTCTTTTAGGTTGATTTTTGGAAATTAATATTTTTGGAATTAATTTGATTTTTGACATTTTTAAAAACTGAGATCAAAGCCGGAGCACACCAGGAGGCATTTGGACAAACAAAACTAAGAAAACTTATACAGCAGTGACCAGTTGTGTATTTTCTAGAAATTACTAAAGTTCTTTTAGTGCAAAAAAGGGGGTTTTGCTTTGAGGTGAACAGAAGGATATTTAATCAAAGGGCAAGCTTAGCTCAAGGTTCTGGAATTTTTCTTAAGCTGCTAATTTAGAAAAGGGAGAGCAATACTGTAGAATGGAGTATATTGAAAGGGAAAGTTTCAATGCTTGATCAAAATCAAGGTGAGCAGTACTTTTTTATATTGCTGAATGTGCAGAGCATAAACACCAAGTGCATTTGTCAATAAAGACATCTTTAAATCACTCAGTTTAGTCTTCATTTAAATATCTTGAAAAATCTGACCTATCTGGTTAATAGTGAAGCTTTTAATTAGACTGTTCTCTTAAATGCAAGTCAGGAAGCAAGAGACTCTTTGTGGGGAATTCTGCTGTCACTGTCTTACAATTAATGCTCCATTTGGGCTGAGCAGGTCTGGGGATTAAGGGCTTTTTAATGGGAAGGACTTTCCATCTTATGAACCTGTTCTTAGTTTAAAATGCCAAACAGAACTGCCTTTTAAGAACTTAAGGAAATTCAAAGATTCTGAAAGTTGTATAAATTTCCCCAAATGATGTTATGCTCTAACAAAATAAGCCTGTGGGAAAGCATACAGGATTGTCTTTATGTTCTCTGATAGTTATTTATAAATGTCTTTTTCCCCTCAGAAAGTGCAGAAGGATTTCCAAGTTACGATACAGCATCTGAACAACTCCATGAAGCAGGATATGATGCTTACATTACTGGACTGTGCTTCATTTCCATGGCTAATTTCCTAGGTACATGTGAAATCTTTTCCAAACCTTCTTCCTGGTGCTCTCTGTAGCTGCTTATTACATACTGAATTTATTCTTCATTCATCAGGTTCATTCCTCAGTCCTCCGAAAAACCATGTGTCTGCTAAATCAGAACTCATTGAACCCTTTTTTAACAAGTAAGTAGTTGTATAAAAACCTGCTAAAACAAGGAAGTACAACACCAGCTTCAGCAGATCTACCTCTAGCTGTGGAATCAATAGCTAACTGCATTTTTCTTTAAACTGAAGTTTTTTTGGTTTTCTGATTTATGCTGGTAATGCTGGAGAGGCTATGAAGTAAATACCTTTTCTTTTGAGGAGGATGGTTTACTTTCTGCTGACCTGTGCAAGGATGCTTAGAAGAGTACCTGGACTGCTTTAATGGCCTTGCCATTATTTCTGGAGTAAGCTTTGGAAGTGGTGGAGCTGAAGAAAAACTGGTCAGGTGTTCTTTATATTGTAGGACCCTCAGAAACTGGTGATAGTGTAAAACTGAGTGTGCTCATCAGGCTGGAAAAATTAAAATATCCTTACAGTAATGTCAGTCCAAATAACACAAAACATTGGTATTAATATTGTCAGATAACCCATTTTTAAGATGGCATAAGAAATATATATGTATGACTTATGGGATGATGCTATAAGCAGTATTTTGTTTTTGAATTGGATCTTCTTGCAAACTCCTTGAACAAATTGAAGTAAAACTTAGGGAATCTAGAAACCCTTGTGCACAGAGTCAATCCTTTACATAATCTGCAGATTTTACCTTGGGAAACTTCTAAAGATGCTGCAATCTGTCACATAAAGAAAAAGGAGTTGAAATTAAAAAGATTCTAGTGCTTACTCTGTGTAAATTCAGGAGAAATTCCATCCTTTCAGACCTGTAATACAAGAGTTGGCAAAATTAATTATTTTAGCTTCAGATGGCGCACACAAATGAGAAACAATGGTCAGTGACTTTCACCTTTCATTGTTCTGAAAATCCTATCACTATAGTGACAGCAGTTCTGTGGTTCTCTGACACTGAGACATGTGAGGCAGTAACTCCATATATTTTAGCAGATGCTAGAAATATTCCCTAAATGAAACAGGGACCCACAGTGATTGCTTGGTTTGACTGTGAAGGTGAAGATAGAATTGATCAGCACAATTTGATTTTCAGATGGGATTTGTCACTAGATTGTTTTCTGGAACACCAACACACATGCCAAGTAGTAGGTGCCAATTGAGCAGGATAATTTTTCAGTAATAAATCAAAATTCTTCCTAGAAATGCATATTTGCCACAAGTACAAACAGCAACTTCTAGAGCTGTCACAATAGTACATTCAATTTAAGCTTTTCAAATTAATTGTGTACTTGAAATGTGACATTCCTCTAGGAGTGACATTTCAAAGTTGTGAGAGTGAGTGAGAGGAAGCCTGCTGTGTCTGTTCTGGCTTCAGGGTTAACTGCCTGACTGCACAGAAAGGAAGAGTTAACAAACTGTAGGGAGAGCAGCTGCCTTTTTTTCTTTCTTTTTTAAGCAAGAAATGAAAATTACTGTTTGCAAGAAAGGAATGTTTGTCCATTCTGCCATTATTGGGAACTTGTAGCTTCTTGCTTTAGAAAAGCTATATATTATTTTTAAGTCATGGAAACTTGCAAGACTTGCCATGTCTTACCTTCACATAATTTTAGAAGCTTTGCCATATTCTAACTAACATCTGCCATGTCACCTAAGTCAGAGCCTAGAGGTGAAACTCTCTCACCTTTTCCTTGCAGCAAGCAGACCAAGGCTTGTATTTTTCAAGCTAGTTTTCTTTCTCCAATAATGTAAAACTAACAAACCAGAATAAGACAACTGTTTTTCTTCTTCAATAAAGAATGTTTAAGTACGTGTCAGAAGTCAGAGCTGTGGGGTGTTTCAATGAACAAGTCTTTTGCTCTGTTCAGTCAGTCCTTGCAGGTCTCTGTGTGCAGCACTTGGTGTATTTAGCACCTGTAGTAGCACCCAGGGCTCTGCAGTTCAGAGTTCCCTGATGTCCCTTGGTGAGTGTGCTGCTCCTGGGGCTTTTTGGCAGGTGTGCTCTGTGCTGCCAGCCAGCTCCTGCTGCACCTACTTGGCTCTAGTTTGTGGTCTAGACTCCTTCCCCAGCTGAGCATCCTCTTCCTGCTGGGGAGAAAAAAACCAAAAACAATCTTCCTCCTTCCTCCAGAAGTTCTACCTGATGCTGTGGCAGCAGTCAGAACAAGGAAAGCTTTTCCTTTGTGCTGTAGTCATATTCTTCAAGCAAAACACAAACTGCAACATGCAAACAGTAAGCTGAACAAATGAAAGTTACACCTTGTGTCACAAGTTTTTCCTGAAAGAAGCTGAGCAGAGGAGTTTAGTGTAAGGCAGCTATTTAGAAGCAGTGTTCTCAGTTTGAACTACTATCCAGAGTCTTGAAAATGTTTTTTAAAACAGACCATGATTTTTTGGGTTGCGTATAAAGTCTTAATTTCAAGATATCTGTATATTAGATGTTAATACTTAACTACAGTTTAGTGATTAAACTTTCACGTCATTGCTAGGACTTTGGAAATGTTACCTGTTTGAATGGGCTTGTCACTAATGTGATTTAAATTAGTAAATTTAAAATTTAAAAATCAAGCGTTGATCTTTATGAACTTAGCTTTCAAACGAAGGTAATTCTCTTTCCAAGAGTAATTTTGATGTCTTTCATTATGTCAGCAAAATTATGGAACTTCCTGCTGGCTGTTCAAGAATGATGGCCAGGATATATGTTAATGTTCATATAGATTAATAATGAACATAGGTAAAATCTTTCGTTTTAGAGCTTTTGTGAGAGTGGAACTGATTAAAAACAGACTTTCCCTTAGGGTTGTTTGGCTCTTTTAGGCATAATGCAGTAAGTTATATGATAAACAACCCAGTAAAGCGGGAATTCCAGAGATGCATTTCTGTAATCTTTATGCTTTATTGTATATACAACATCTTTGAAAAATCCTGTTTGTCTGCTGTGAGTAATCCCCAGTGAACATTTATGAGTTGAGATGATGGGAGTCTTTATTGCAGTATCTAAACTCTTGTGTGTATAATTTGGATACTGTTATTGTCTCATATACTTTTGAGTTGGTTTGAAATTTTTTGACTGGTTTAGGGCAATGGCTCTTCCATATCTTCCCCCCCACCCACAAGCCTCACAAGCTTTTAATGACAGTGTTCTTTTGTATCTTCTTGGGTTGTTTGAATGCTGTTTATTCTTTTGATGTAGCTGGAGGCAAGGGGTGGAAGAGGTGTAGAGAAATGAGAACACCATGTTTTGTTGAGCTGAATATCATCATGGTCTGTAAAATAGAAATTAGCTTAGAAATGTTTTTTATACAATGGATATCAGAAACCAAAATCCATGCAAATTACTTGGGTTTGTGCTCTATTTGTAGGAAGTTTCTCCTGGGAAGCTATGTTTTCTGGCATGTACTGGGAATCCCTCAGCTTTTCTATATTAATTTACTTTTCTTTTCAAAATTACTGCAAAAGGAGATAGGTGTGCTTTTGTGTGGTTTGACCAATAACTTCCCACTCTCACTGTAGGAGTAAACAGCTGCTGTTCTTGTGCTTGCAGCCACGTGTGGCTGAAGTAGTCACTGACCTGGACTGGTAAACTGAGCTGGGTTAAAAAAAATATCTTTTCTTCTTTCAGCTAGACCAGTTTCTCTGCACAGTTCACCACACAGCTGTGAAAAAATTTCATCCTAGCTCAGTACAGAGGAACAAAGTTGACTCCTTGAGATTATTTATGCGCTGCTGTGACTGGCACAATGATGGCCTTCCTCTCCTCATTCTGTTTGACTTGCCAGAGAAACAACTGTTTTCCAAGTAGCTTCCTCAAAATACCTCAGAGTTCTTATTGAGAAATGGATCTCTGTCCTCTGACTGTAATCTGGCTGTAGTCCCTAAACAGTGTAGGAAATAACATTTTTGTAGCTTGGTCTGCTTACCCTTTAAAGAAATATAGCTATGACACTGATTTTCACGACACTAACAACTTCATGAATCAAACTAATTCAATATAGAGCTCATGCTGTCATACAGAAAAGTCTTATTAATTTAAATGTTCTGCAGATAGATGAGGAATCCTAGAACCATAGTTATGGATACTTAATTATGGATTATGTTGGAGCTCGGTGTTCATAATCCATGTGGTGTGTTAGTGCTGCAAGCTGCAGTTACTTCTGTTACACACCTGAAGTGCACTGAATACTAAAATCAGTATTTAGACTACAGGGAGAGTATGTGTGTGTACTGTTTAGTGACATAATTGTTTGGCCAAACAAATAAATGTAGAATTTGTCTCAGAATAAAAACCTGATCCTAATTAATTTCAGGTAAATGTGTTTTTTTGGCATAAGTGTGTTCTTGCAGTTGGCCACTGTATTGTTTTCCTCAATATGATAAAACCTGGGGGAGGGAAGCTTAACTAGTCTTCTCCCCTGAAGGTTTTGTTGTGTTTTTAGTAGACTTGATCTTTATTTTTGTGAAAACCTACTAAACTTACTGTTTGAGTTCTTTAAAAAGTAGCAGATTCCAAGAACTTGGTAAAAGTTTGTTCAGATAATAACTCAGCTTAAAAAAAACTCTTTTTTTTTTTCTTAATAAAACCTCCCACTTTTGCTGAGACTCAGAGGATAAAGTAGGTGGGACAGTGTGTGGCACAACTGGTGCCAGTTCTCACTCTTAGATAAGAGATTGGGCTTAGAGGGTCTGTTTTGTTTTAACATACCTTAGGATAAGTTTGGGATGGTTATTCTGCTTCTTTAGAAGAAACATGTAAAAAAAACTATAAAAAGGAAAAGGTCTTCAGGCAGAAATTTGCTAATGGTTCTTTTCCATTTTGCTTCTAGGCTCTTTCTTATGAGAGTAATGGACATACCATATCTCAATTTGGAAGGACCAGACTGTAAGTAGCTTCTCTCATTGTAAAAGTGGTACCATTGTGACACACTTCCTGGAGAAGGAAGTGTAAAGATGAATTATGTATATTTAAAGCAAGGATATCAGCATATCTATGTCAGCTGTGTTTAGGTTATTAGCTACTTATGAAATCATTTAAATGTGGCTGCTTCCTTGTTTTCCTTCAACAAAATACTAAACCCAGAAATTCTTCAACTTTCACCAGAGAATCTGCATTATAAAGGGGGCTGAAGGGAACAAATGAAGTTAATGTAACTAAATGAGAGAGTTTGAAATTAACAGCTTTATGGTTATTTTGGGGTACTATTCTTATGTACCATGTCACATAAAAAATGGGATCTTCACACTGTCCCCTCACCCCAGCAGTAAATACAAAATGCAAACTAGTGAGTAGCAAATGGTTCTGAAAATCTTGTGACCACTTTGTTTCTCAATTGCTGTGCAGTAGTACCTCTCCTTAACTTCAGCCTGAACATCAGGATTCTTTTGCCACATGGGATTATGATAATGGAAAAATATGACTTAAAACATTTTTACCTTTCTGGTTTTTTCAGTTTATAGACCTGGAGCTGTAATTAGTTGATAATATATTAAAATTAAACTAGATTCTACTAATGTAAATGTCCTTACTGTTACGGGATGTTTTATTATGAGGGGGGAAACTTTGGATGAGAGTTCCCACTGATGCCTTGACTTAATAAAATGTGAAGCCCTGGAAGTCAGTCTGGTCCTTGATTAGATAAAAGCTTAATTTTATATTGAAGAGTCAGAAACATAGTGTCTTGAAAATGATACCCATTTGGAAGCAGTACTGATGTGGACACATTTTCCACTCCTTGCATTGGAAAGCTCAGACTGGAGTGTGACTCTATTAGATGCCAGTGTAATAGTAACAGAATGCAGTTCTAGAGAGATGGAAGTAACTGTTGGAAAGTACATGCTGTAAGGGCATAAATTTAATTTTAAATTCAGTTAGGTGGTCAGATCACTGAGCTTTGGCTCTGCTGGAATGGTAATCTAATTACATTGCATCTTCCTTCCCCAACTGTTTGATACTGAGTGGAAGAATGGGTAAATACTTTGGGTCATTGAGAGAGTGCCAAAGCTACTAATTTGTAAAGATGCTACTTCCACTTGCTGGCCAACTTACAGGATTGTTTTGATACTTTGCCAAGAAGGGTTGCCAAAAAAGAGTCTGCCTCTGAAAGTCTGTCTCTTTTATCTGAAAGCCACTCCTGTAGAACAGACTGATGCAAATATTCTAGGAGAACCTGAGCCAAGGAGGCTCTCTAAAGCCTCAAAACAGAAAGCATTGCAGGGGTGGCACATTGGGCTGGCTGGTTTAGCCACTTCAGTTGCTGTTCTGAGATGTAAACCCCACTGGGGGTTCAGGAGGCAGCCTGGTGGTTGTTTGTGGGGGACTGTTCTGCAGAGAAGCCAAGCCACCTAAAGAGTACAGCCAGTTTCTGTGGGAGGTGCACTTGGGGTCTGTATTTTTAAAAAAAGAGATGAGGCACAGCTGACTTGGTGGCTGTTACAATTTGTATGTTTCTGTTTGTCAGGTAGCAAGTTTGTGCAATTTTTCCTGAAATAATGGATTTCAGTAATGTGTTAAGTTAAATAGTATTGAATATGTGAATGTGACTTTTATAATCTTTTGTTAAAATGTGTGTTAAAAACTCATTTAAAAGAATGAAGTTGCTGCACAAAATTACTGCAAAAAAAAAGAAAAGAAAAATAATCATATATGTTTTTCATCTGAGAAATGTTAGAGATTTTAAGACCAGATTCACTGTGAATTTAAGTATAAACAGATACAGGAGGGTTAGGAATATTTTATTTTCTCTAATCAATATAAAGGGGCTGTAATATCTGAAAGTGGAATTGTTCATGCTATGATTTTCTACTACTGGAATACAAATAATTTAACTATGAGTTACTCCTGTTCAGTAAGATGTACAGCAATGAATTGGTCAGTTGCTTGTGGGGTTTTGCCATTTCACTTGTATAATGCAAAAGAATTGAATTTTAGTCCTTAAAAAAGTTATGTCCTTTTTGTTTAAGTAGCAGATTTAGGGAACAGGATTTCACCTGTGCTCATGAAGGGACTGCTTTCCTTAACTATTTGTGTCTCTGTCCAACCTGAGTGCACTCTCAGTGCTCATGTACACCTGTAATTTATCATTAGGGAGTTTCTGATCAACTCAAAATAATCCACTTGTTTAGGTGAAACAGATTAAAGCACTTAGCAATAAAGAGTGGCTGATGGTCTGATTTTGAACAACTGCTCTATGAATGAGATGCACCTTGGAAAGCTCTCCTGTTTTAATGCTGAAAGCTAAGGAGATCAGAAACTAGAAAAGTTCTGTCCTTGAACTTGGTTTGGTGCAAGGGATGAGGAGGACTACACTGTGGACATTTCCCACTGCAGGAAATGCTGTTTCAATTTCTTAAGCAGATGAGCTAGTAGGATTTAGTGTATCTTTCATGCCTAAGTGCAGGCACATTCTCACTGTATCTGATGCAGTTTTATAAATCTTGGCTGGTTATCGTATTTAAAAAGTAAAGGGAAGAAAAAAGCTACAGGACCACATTAGATGACTGTTTTAGGATATTCTGAAGATACTAGCAGTGACTCTTATTTTAACAAAAACATTTTTGTTTTGTAGTGCAGCCCAAACGAGATCATGTTCTTCATGTTACTTTTCCCAAAGAGTGGAAGACTAGTGACCTATACCAGCTTTTTAGTGCCTTTGGTGAGTGATATAGTCTGTCTTGTTGTTGTTGTTGGTTTTTCTGTTATTTTTTTGTTGTTGTTTTTTGGTTGTTATTATTAATAAGGTAAACTTCTGGTTTGTTTTGTTATTTTTAGTCTGTCAGTGCAGACTTCTTCCTAGTGTAGGTAATAATGAATCTCTTGTTGTAATTTTTGAATTTGATGTCCTGTCGACTTTGTAATGATGTGTTGAAAATGGCTATTCTTATTAACTGCTTTTTAGAAATCTTTATTTTGGTGTTTGTTGAATATTGTGGATCTTTTATCCTTTCATCTACAGCCTCTTCTGATAGGAAGTAAGAATTTATATAGGTGGAAAAACAGAATGGGGATTGGTGTGGGACAGGTGGAGGCTTTAGGAACAAGGTTCAACCTGCAGCTGGTGTAAAGCCAAACTCCAGCCTGTGAGTCTAGGCAAGCAGTTAAGCTTGAAAATAACCACGTTGATTTCCAGATTGTGAACCATCCAAGTGAGAAGAAACAGCAAAAAGGGTAGTTAATAACTGGACCAGTAGTCCTGTTGTTGCTCTACTAAGGAGAAGTATGAAATGTAGGTACCTAGACAGCTGAGCTAATAGATGATGTGGAAGAAGAGACCTTGTGTCTTGAGGCTTTGTACTTTGTCTGTGCAGGGTCTCTGGAGCTGCATCCAGCTCCCTCAGTTCCTTGTGAGCATTCGACCTTCGCTGCAGCAGGGGTCAGTGGAGTGGCTAGGATTTAATAGCCCCGACTGGGGGATGTAGGAGAGAGAATGTAGAAATGGCAGGATTCTCGCGGAGCTGCTGTTCGGGGTGAGGAGTGCGCTTTGGGCTGGGCTCCCGGCAGTTGGTGCCCCTCAGCCCTCGGCTCCCGGCGTTTGTGCCCCTCAGCTCCCGGCGGTTGATGCCCCTCAGCCCTCGGCTCCCGGCGGCTGGTGCCCCTCGGCTCCCGGGGTTTGTGCCCTCATTGCCGCCGCTTCCCTGCGTGGGAGGGGCACGGCCGCCAGGGGGCGCGCTCACACACCGCTCCAGGCTCGCCTTGGGACTTGCCAATTCCCGCATTTCTGCAGATTTTAGAGCTGAATGTTTTCATATTTCCATTTACAAACTCCAGGTTTGTAATTAATCTATATTTTTTAAAGTCTTTTTGCCGTGGTATCTCAAAAAAACCCTTCAGATTATTCCTTCCAAAATTCTGGAACACAGAAGTACCCATGGTTTTCCAGTTGTAGGTGGATAGGGGCAGAGTGGTACAGCGTGAGGTTGAGTGATTTGCAAAAAGCTACAAAAAAAAAAAAAAGGCAGTAGCAGACATGAATTATCCTAAGGTATTACATCAGTTAAAGCAAAGTGTCTTGAAATCAAGCAGTATTAGTCAAATTTTACAGAAAAATTATTTTAGAATGAATTCAAGCAGAGTTATAATCTTCCATGGAGCTTCTAACAAAATATGGTGAAACAGCTGAAAGGGCTGCAGTGTCACACTTGGAACTGGTTTGCATTTGCTACTCTAGAAGGGGTGTTCATGATTCTGAAATCCTTCAGGACTGCCTGCATACCAAGTGGACACCTGTTCATGCAAGATGTTTTTGTAGTCTCAGGGGTGAATGTAGTTTCACTGTACAAGTACTTGCAGCACTATGCAGTCTCTTAGAAGACTTTAGATTCTTAAATTTGCTTTGTTTATTTGGTCATGCTGATGTGAAATAGGAAGTCATTAAAACAGGATTTGCTGGAATACAGCTTTGGTGTATAGCTTTAAGTTCTACTTAAATTAATGTCTTTGGGCTTTTGATTAAAACTCATACTATCGAAATATTGTAAAAACTACTGCTTAATTACCAGTAGAAATCATGTAGGAGATGTACAAGAACAGAGTATAAAAAGGAAAATGTTTCAATGGTGTAATCCATCACTATGATTTTATTCTGTGGACTTAATCCTGTTTGCATGTTTGGGCTAATATGTGGAGAATTTTCAAATTTCTTTATAGAAGAAAAACATTTTACTTGCACCTTCATTTCATAGTCCACCAGTGCCACCACCAGTGGTGTTCTTCAAAGTATTGAAGACTTGAGGTATTTTAGAAGTGCAGAGAGAGAAATTTCCTGGTTTCTTTCTCTAGAGCTGTAATGTAATGTAATTTCCATTACATTGCTGTCCATGGCTTATCTGCACTGGCCTTGCAGTGAGCTGGCACAGGACTCTGGTGATTGCTAAATATTGTACTGCAGCTGCATTTCTTTCCAGATCTTTATTTGCATTTCACCATACTTCTGAAATGCACAATATTTACTGAGCGTTTAGCAGTATTGCTGAATTATTTAATTTATTAATCTTATCTCTCCTAAATTCTTACTTCTTAATAATGATGAAATGTGGCAGTCTGAAGAGAGCATTTCTTAAGCACGGAAAGTTGCATAAGAGCATTTGTTGCGGTTTGCTTCAGATTGGAACTCAGTGCCTGCTATTTAATGTTTGACTTTCTTCAAATTCTGTATTTAAAATGTATAAATCTGAGTATAAAATCAAGATGTGTTGGCAGGTGTTGAAACCCTTTATTAGCTAAAAATACAAAGTTAGAAGTCATATGGAATGCATCAGCCTTTCTGCAACAATAAATAAGGATCTGATACTGAAATTATGTGCCACCAATAGGTTGGATTTTTTATTAATATATTTTTATTTGGCACTTAGTGAAAATATGGATGCTGAAGTCCATCTGAATAATAGCTGAATTCCGTTTAGGAAATTTTTTTGTCTATCACTGATCCTATTTTATACTGAGGGCACAATTGCAAAGTATTCAGGAGAATTTTTCTTTCTGATCTATCTTTCAGTCTGCTCAGGTAGCCTGAAATTAATATACTGTATATATAGGAAAAGGACACAATCTGGACAGCATTTCTGTGTTCCAGAGTTACAACAGAATATGGTCTCAGATGTCTGAAATGATTGTTTTGAAAATTTTTTAATTAGTAAAACAAAATTGGAGAACTTCATACATAAATAATTTTATAGCAAAGACTTATCAATGCATGTAGAGCAGTATGAATTTGTACAGTAATTTCTGTCCTTTAAAGGAAACTGCATGTTGGGATCCTTCCACATTGCACTGCAGTTCTGAGCTGCAGTCACAGCTCAGGCCTTGCTTGTGTTGTGAGATGTTAATGTCCTGCCAAAAGGATGTTCTCCCTACACCAAAGAGCCTTATCCATAGGCAGCAAAGTTCTGTGTTCTTCAAAGGCAAATTATTAGAAATTGAATTTATGTGCCCTAAAATATGTTTAATGAAATTCTAACTTCACGGTGTAGGCTCATCTTAATAGCAACCTTAGCCCTTCAGTACACGGAGATGTCAGAAACCATACTGAATTAATTATGGTTTTGGCAATGATCAAAATGATTATAACTTAAACTCCTAAATAGCTGGCTACTCAAATGTATAGCATGCAAATGAAATATATCTCGGCTTTTATTTTTTTATAATTAGAAAATCTGTTTATAATCTGGCTGGATTTCAGAAGAGATTTCTATAACCTTGTAACCCGTAGACTAAATTAGATTTCAATAGATTAAACAACTGAGAATAAATGTATTTTAAGCCATTTTGCATTGTTGTTTTTAACCTTGTAATGTCTGAAGTTTAAATGGTGGTGTAACATTATATATAACTTGATTTTCTAGTCTACGTGAAAAAAATGGCAGCAGTTTTCAATATCTGAATTGTACTAACAGTAAAGCACTTAGATAAGGACAGGAGAGGTAAGCACAGGAGATGTAAATGGATTTCAGACTATAATGAGACCTTGTGTCTGGAATGGGAATCCTTTCCTCTGCTTTTGCTTGATTATGAGCTCTTTTAGTGCTAATGTGACAATTTAAGCCATTCACATAGAAAATGCACTAACTGCTTGATGAATAGGGGGACTTATTTCCAGTCAGTGTTCCATTGTAACAGCTTCCAAATGAGGTCCATGATTTTGTGCATTTGTCCTCATATTGACTCAAATTAAGTTTTTAGTTCACATCCAGGAAATTATGTATAGTGGGATTCAAACAAATCAGAGTTTGGAAATCTAGTATCTCAACAGTGGAGTTCTGCATTGGTGTGATCAATCCTCTACTTACCCCTTTCGACTGGAATTTATCATCACTCAAAGAGCTGTTATTTATTTGAGTAAAGGGCTGAAATTCCCAGAAAATCATTTCAGTTTATTTCATAGACTCGTGTAGAAGCCACGAAGGGAAGGATGTGAGGGTCTGGGGTGTGCAGGATGCTCATGCTGCCCTGACTTTTTGAGCAGTTCCAGGCCCTTCTGCACCTGGGTATGAACTACACACCTGTACAGTGGAGAGAGGCCTTCTCAAGTGCAGTTACTCTTAGCTGGCTTTTTTACGTCATGTCATACCAGACAAAAATCTGTGACTGAGTCTAAAATGAAAATAGTCATAAAAGTTTCTTTTGCTTTTCTAGGTAACATTCAGGTTTCGTGGATTGACGATACATCAGCATTTGTCTCCCTGAGCCAGCCAAACCAAGTACAAATAGGTGAGTGTTGGGTTTACCTCAGCCTTAAGGCTTTAACTGGCTCCTGCAAAATGCTCTGAGCCAGCAGGGTCTGTGATTCTAATGCAAAACCACTGACTTGCTTGGAGGAACTGGACTTCCATAGCAGCAGCAGCCCATGTGTGGCAGCAAAGACAAGCCCAAATTGGACTTACTTGAGAGTTTTGTGTTTCATTCCATGATCCTCCAGTACCTAAACCCCTAGGTGGAATAGTGCTGGTTTCTTCACTTGGTGCTGTATTTATTGAGGCTATTTACTGTTAACTTTTCTCAGAGTATAACTATCAAAGACTTTTGTGGTTTTCACCTCCAAGTACCCTTTGGACTGATGCACATTTAGTTTGGTTTACATTTACAAGGAAAAATGCAGTGAGAAGCCTTTTGGTGCTATTGTAGAGCACATGCAAAATAAGAGTGTCCAAAGAGCCTGAACTGCTAATGTGCCTACAGTCTGTGTATGAACAATGTGCAGTCTCTCCAGACATAAGTTTTCAAATTTTCATTCAAACATTTGAAAATATTGCTGGTAGTTATGTGGGAAAACATACTTGGTGTGTTGGGTTTTAGGTTGGGTTTTGTTTGTGATTTGGAGATTTTATGTTGTTTTGGGGGTGGCTTTGGGGTGGAGTTTTTTTAAAGATTTTTGATTGACTGTAGTTGAATCCAGAAGCTCTTAGTGGTTTCTTTAGTTGTTTTGGGCATTTATTTGAGTTGTGACCCATAACCTTACTTCAGAGAACAATGGCTGGAAGTAGGCCATTATAGATGATCATTTGGGATATGTTCTGGTAGTGTCACCCCCATTTACTGAAATGCTTGCATCAAATGCTGTGGGGCCACTGAGAGCCACAGTATATGTAACACTTCTGATTAACTGGCTAAAATTTTGTTGCACTTAAGAGCTATTCAGACAGAATTCCCACAATTAAAAAAAGAAATAAAACAGATTAGAAAACCCCACTGAGTTTTCATCATCTATCCTTATGAAGCTCAACTAAAGAAGCTTTCAGGGCCTGGATATACAATCAGTGAATCTCTGTAATTCCTTATGAACATCCTGGGAGTGTTTTTCATACTTCCTCATACATTCATAGCTCTGCTGAGGATATTGAGGGCTCACCAGCAGCCTCCTTGTAGCAATTGCTCCATAGCAGCAAGAGCCATTGTTTCTTCATCCATATATAGATACAAGAATGAAATAATTTCTCATGAGAAGTTCCAGATAAAGAATTATGTCAATTAAAGCCTTCCTAGATGCTGCTGCAGTAAATTCCCCACTGCTGTCACCTCAGTTACTTATCCATTGTCTAAATGCTTGGCATATACATTATCACCACTACTTTTTGTAGTTGTTGTTATGTTGGTTTTGGGTTTTTGTTCTGTTTTGGTTATAGCAAGTACATATTTTGGAAATAACTGGATTTATTGAAATTGAATCTTTCTGGCACTGCTCTGTCTTTTTGACAAGCAGGAGGCTTGTTCTGTGGCCTACATACTGGGAAATGTTATTTGTTTGAAAGCTCAGGTGATTATAGTCTTTCATAGATTTTCATGAAATCAGGTTAGTAGAAATTCATGTACTGAAAGCAATGAGTCAACCAAGCGGATAAATTAAAGCAACCTCAATTACCAAAAATTGTGTGATTTTTACTGTAAAATTGCTTAAAATTCTTGGTATTTAATTGGTTTGGGACCTGTTTGGGGTTTTTTTTTTCTGGAATAAATGCATTTTAAAATCAGTTCTGTTATTCTATTCCCTCATCTTAAATTCTTTAAAGAATTATTTTGGTAATAAAAGTCACTGTTTGTACTTGTGATTTAGTGAGAAATGCTTAAGTGAAGAACCTAGGAAAAACTATAATGTGGCCTGGTTTTTAACCTGTTCATATAAATGTCTGCATCTTCTGGACTTTGTAAAAAGCCTTGGAGGACCGTGAAACAATATGAATACAAGGCAAGATGTTGCTATGGGTGTACTTCTGTGCTTATCTCTTAAAGAGGTTTCTGACTTTGAGCTGATATTTAGAGTCTGTAGAGGCACCTTCTATCTTAAGCTGGTACAGGAGAGGAGAACAAAGGGATGGGCAGCACCATGTACAAATTGGTGTTGTCAGGTTGGGTACAGCCTGCAGATAGTTGCTCTTATCAAATATACTTGAGATCCTCTGGTCAGCTAATTAGTCACATGTGTTAACATTTTAATGCCTTGCAGCAGAAATTGTCCAGGTATGCTTGAAAGACTGAAAACTGTATATAGGTTAACAAAAGGGGCCATCATTGTTACATTGAAAATTTCATTCATATTTAACAAAATATAGTTGAATTCTGCTTACACCTTGATAATGGCCATGGCTATGTGATTATGTCCATGTTTCTTTAGGACTTATGGCTTCTCTGAGAGGAGTAAGTTTGTACATTTGCTGTGGAAGAACTCAGCCCTGAATGTTGTGTAGGGGACAAATGAATTCCATTTAGGTTGATTTAAAAGATGCCCTCTGATTTGGGATGCTGAGTCTTCTGCTTTCTGTTGATAAAATAGGCACACAGCACTGCTGCTTCCACTCCTGGGTTTTACTTTGAAATACTGGACTATACATGTGCACTTTTGTCATCATGGCAAACTTCTGGATTGTTACCTGTGGCATGAATAGCCCTAGTAGTCAGTAAATAAGGCTGTGGAACCATATGGTGAGTATTGACAGTAAAACAAAATACTGCCTTAGCTACTCATAGTTGCACACGGTTGCTGTGGCTGAGGCAGTGCTCCCATGTTTAAGGAGAACATGGTCGGATAAGGTTAATGCCACATCCATACAGAGGTCACTTAAAGGCTTCACAGGTGAAATTTTACTGAAGTATTTCATAAGTTTAAGTGTTTAGTATTGCAGCCTTAATCTGTATAGCTCTGTGTGTTTATTGTATTTATATATTGTGGCTTTTCTTTTACCTACATGGTTCACCAACATATTTGTCTTTTTATTAAGAGGCTTAATTTTGTCAGTGGCCATCTGTCAGGATGTTGCTCTGCATAAAAGCAAGGACTTGACAAAAAGGTATCTTTGTAAACATTCTCTTGGACCACTCAATGACAGTCAGCCTGTTTGATGTCTTCCCTAGTAATGAGGGAAGGTGCTATCCTCTAGAAATGCTTTACTGTTATTCTGCTATGAGACAGAAACTTTGGGCTGCAGTCAATGTGAAATGCAGCCACATGGTGTTGGTTACTAGGTCAGGTTTGTCACAGAAAGATTTGTCTCATCTCTTAAAATTTAAATAAATAAATAAATAGCCTCCCGGAGTTCTCTTTAGTTTTTTAGAATTCACAGAGCATTCTAACAGTGCATTTCTTCTGTTGGGAGTGCAGAACTAACTGTATTTGCTTTGTTTGGCAATATGGACAGCATCCATCAAAAAACATCAAAGGAAATGTATTAAACTCCTACAAGGAGCTGCTCTTCAATTCAAGACCATGCAAGATTGTTTTATCTCTGTGGCTCCTTAGACTTCTCCATATGGCTTCATTTCCATTTTTCAATGATGAAGCAAAATACTCAGCATGTAACATTTTATATTAAATATATATATGCTATATATGTATATACATATATTTGTGTGTGTATGTGCCATATGATTGGATTGCTGTAAAATACATGCCTTATTTCAAGAAAGTAGAGTTGACTTTGTACAAAAATACTGACTCTTGTACAGATTTATTTTAGAATTACATTTAGGCCTCAAATGATTTGTTTTTCTTCCTTGAGAAAGGGCTGAGTTTATCAAGGAATTAAATGGCAGACCCATAACTTTGGCTCATATCTTGTAGCAAAACAAATAGTGTTATTGTGTTTTAACAAATGAGTATGTATCAGATGATCCATGGTAACTTTGTGCTTGATTTTAGCAAGTAAAAACATGCTTGAGTTTAACTAAACAAATTTTCCCCCAAGGAATGTTGGCTGGCATGCAGTAAAATCCAGTGAGCCTTATTAATTCATTCATGATGCCTGCCCCATAACTTCATGGGCAATAAATATTGTCCTAATTCTTACAAACAGATCCTGTAACTTTGCAGTTCAAAACAAATACAAGGGAGATGAAAGGAGGTATGTCTGACACTTGTTGGTTAGTGCAACTATCTCATGGGGCTGTTAATCGTAACTACTGCTGTCTGTACTTGGGATTAAAATTAAATAGTCAACACTCTTGCCTGGTCTTATGTATGTTGCAACAGCAGTGTTTATATACCATGGCAGGTATTATAGATATCTCATTTCACTGTTACTCAGCAAATATACAGAATAGATGATCCGTCCTGAAAGAGGAGAAAAAACCACATCCACCCATCTTCCTCACCTTTTCTGAAATTTAGTGTTGGAGCTTGCCATCTCTTGTGCTTGCACCAGAGGTAGCACAGAATACCTGTATTTATAACAACTCAGCTAGAATCCTAAAGTGGGATATGCATCTGAAATGGCTCTAAAAAATTGGAAGTACATTATAAAATCAGGATTTTTGTCTCTACTACAATTGCAGTATTTTAAAATGTGCAGGAAAACAATCTGAGGTTGGAGGGGGGGGGTCGTTTTGTTTGCATTTAAACTGGTTTGCTGGTTGGTTTACAATACTTTCTTTCAGAGAGCTAGGCTGAAAGCAGCCGAAGACACCAGTTGACAGTTTAATTTGCTGATTCATCTGTTACAGGGATGGCATCAGGCCAGAGCTTGGCTCGCAGACTAAAGGCTGAGAGCTGTGAAGATGCTGGGGCTCGAAGGAATGTTGTTAAATTGTTACTGAGTGGAGGCAGTGAAACTTTTTTTCTTTAGTTTTAAAGTGCTTCTAATTTTGCACTGACAGAAATCTTTCCACCTTGAACTTGAAGTGTTTTTTGGTTAAAGGGAGATCAGAAATTAGAAAGATACAAGGATGGAACAGCTGGCTGTTAGTTAAGTGCTTCTTCCATGGATATCTTGTGCAACCAAAAATGCAGCTCAAATAAGCTTATGTTTCACAGCAATCAAACAGAGTTTTGGCAAAGGCTTTGCAAATGTCGTCTTTTCCTGGCAGACTTGCAAAATAAACCTGCTGGGTTAAGTAATGAGACTAAAAGGGAAAAAATCCAGGAAATCTTTTCTTGCCAACAAGCAATCTGGAAGAGGGTTACGACTGAAGAATTGATCGTTTCTAATTTAAAAGAAATGTCTTAAGTAGATTTAACTCTTTTTGCACAAAGTCTGACTTTGAGAAGAGCTTTGAGCATGTAGTTCAGACATTGTGACTTCTGGAGAATATGGCATTTTGGGTTTGTCTTGTTTTGTTTTTTTAATTGCTAACAATGGAACTAGAAATTGTTTTATGAACAGAACAAATAGCTTGCAGCCTTCTGCTTTTCCAAATAAGCTATTTCAGTAGAGGGCACGCTGTCATTTAAGTGTTTTGTATATAATATCATTCTCCTCCTCCATAGCTGTAAACACCAGCCGGTATGCTGAAAGTTATAGGATCCAGACATATGCAGAATATGTGGAGAAAAAACATGAAGAAAAACAGGCCAAGAGAAAATGTACAGAAGATAGTTGGAAGGAGATGGAGAGGAAGAGGTTAAAAACCCAATGCACACCTTACGTTTCCCAGAGTCGGTACTACTGTGTTAACAGGTGAGATGTCTGTGCTGCCAGCTCGTGTTCTTGCTGCATTTCTATCCAAAATCTGGCTGTTTTCAGGTAGTTCTTAACTAATCCAGGACATGTTTTTTGTATGTGTTTCTTTCCATATAAATCAGCAGTAGTACATCAGCTGTCACAAGATGATAGGTGAAGGAACAGAGGGAATTTCATCACAAATGTGATCAGACAGACTTTTAAATGCTGGGATCTTGAGGGCAGGTCACATCACAGCTTCTGAACTTGATATAGCAGCATAATTTCTTATAACCAAAATTTCAAAATTATTTTCTTTAGTTGTATGACACTTGTGAATGGCTTGTGTCATGTGGACACTTAGTTGTCATCATATATCCTTTTAAAGACCATGTTGGTTTTGGGCTGACTTTCTGTGGTGATAATAGTGCCACAAAGAATGGTATAAATTCTCTTCTAGAGCAGTCCTGATGAAGCTGTCCTTACGCTTCAGAAATAGGGTGACAAATGATGATACTTGCATGGCTTTAAGCTTTTAGTATAAAGCTTGAAAAGGGCTTTAGTTCATTATTTAAGGACAAAATTAAGTCAGGACGTGATGCTTTTGGTTCTGGTACAGTATGTTCCCTGTGTTGCTTTGTGTACTTCTTGTTCCATATTTATCTGCTGATATTAATGACACGTTTTGGATATGATGGTAACAGGCAGTTCTTTCTCAGTCATCTATGTAGCTGAGCATGTGAAGAGATTTTTAGTGTTAATATAATTGTATGAATAACTTATCAAGTTATTGCCATTCTTCCCCCTCCCTTCTCCTGCACTGTCCCACCAGTTCTATGAATTCTGCATGAGAATAAGTTTGAATGGAGTGTGTAAGTTACACTTCTCTAAGCAGATATTTTGGTTTGTTGTTGGGGGATTTTGTCTCCTTCTCCTCCCTACCCTGTGGTTACACAAACCAAATTTGGTGGTCATAAAACCATTGCTGAGGTATTTCTGCTTTATCTTTCTTGGAATGCTACGTTATGTTCTAGTTCTCATTATATCATTCAGTAAATGTTAATCTGTCGAGGAACAAATTCACTAAAATTGTTCTGTTCTTTTCATGACTTTATAATTTTGCAGGTGTGTATTTTGGCAAGCTGTCAGATGTTCATGGCTTTTGTCATGCTGGGAATTATAAATGTGTTATAGACATGTTTGATTCAAAAAAACATATGGAGGAATGATGATACAATCCATATCAAATGAAGTTAGTTCAATGGAACTGTTGTACTCAGGGATCCTGGGGAGTCCATGCTGTGAGGAGATGAGGAGCTCTAAGGATTCTCCTGGCACCAGCCTGCACGTGGCTAAGGCTGAGCTCTGTAACTAAGGTGGTGAACTATTAAACAGTCTGGAAATACTTACTACACCTTGAGATGCTGCAAAGAAACACTGAGTTCTAGTTTTGTTTCTGCCAGAGGAAGTGCCTCCTCTCCATGAGTGCTAGAGTTTGGGTACCTCTCAGGTTGCAGGCAGATGGTAATGATGGCACCTCGTGAAGAACAGGAAATGCAGAAAGCTGATTTGCTGTTGTCTTGCAAAGAAGTTTAAGATCCACCACAAATTTGTCATTTGGAAAATTGCTGAATCAAAATTTTCAGTAATTTCTTTCCCTAAAATTTTGACATACCCCAATGAGTTGTTTGTCTAAGCACTTACTCTCCTTGAAAATTTTTAATACCTTTTCTTCACCTAGTGTTGTAAAATTCTACAAGAAGTAGCTTTTTATTTTCACATGTTCAACAACTTGATAGCCTTGGATAGCAGCCTTTATTTTGTTGACAGATCTCTTATAATTGATGTTACATAATTTTTTTTCTCTTATTATTCCATTAGTAAAGTGATTTGGTTCTGTTCCTGAATTCCCTCTCATGCAGGTCTTTTGACATGTTTTTCTTAATTTGATTTTTATTTTTTACTAGTTATATTTAATTCTTTTGTCAGTTTATATTTTGTAAATGCTTCCTCTGAAGTATAACCTGTTTAGATAGAATGTGGAACTGCAAACAATGATCTTTGATTTCACTCAAAATGAACTCTTTATTTTCCAGAAGAAGGTATATAAAAATATTTCTATCTAAAGGTATATAAAATATTTCTAATTTATCTATTATATACAATAATTATAATATAAAATATATTATTAATGTTTATATAGACAATTGGGACAAATATGTATGTGTGCATGTATATTTGTCCAGATTAGTTGAAGTCATATCTAGTTGAGCACTCAGCACTGTGATGTATCCAGCAGCTGATCCCTTATAATAGCTTCATGTTACTGCATCCTTTATTTATTTATTATTTAATGAGCTTGCTGCATCAGCTTCTGCCAAGGAGCACAGCTGCAGGATAGCAGTTTGTCTCCACGATGACAATGTGTCCTGGTTACTTTTTCATTCAGTAAGGAGGTGGTTGAGTATTTCTTATAGGGAACTTTTGTCTTAAATTGACAGATTGATAAATATGTAACAAAGGTTCTTTAATTCTTGTCTTGTTGATAAAACAGTAGTTCTATATTGTAGAGGAACTTCTCTTCTGAAAATAAAGTTTAATAGTATTAATAGCTGTCACAAGGTAAAATAATTTATAATTAATATGTATCCCTTGCATATAACTTAATACTACCCTTAAAAAAAAAAAATTGGTTTCAATGGAAATATGCCTAATTATTAATGTAAGATGGAGAAGTAGATGAAAAACTGCTGCATTTGACAAAACTTGAAGTAGTAAATAAGATCCCCTTGTCCAGATCTGTTGCTATTCAGAACACACATAGGAAACAGATGGAACTGGCTATGTTGTGCTTAGCAAATGACTGCCTGCCAGCTCTGCCATGACTGTTACATGCATGGCTTTAAGAGCTTTTCCTTAGCAAAACAGTGTTAAACCATAGCAGGAAAAGTCAAATAGGGTATGCTCTATGGAAAACTAGGTGCCCTGCTCTATTTGTATTTACTTATTCTCCTGATCATCATTTGGAAAGAGTAAAGAAGAGTAAGGGCAATGCCAAAAGAGTCATATGAAGTACAAGGAAAGGATACAATATTCTGCCTAAAACTGTGATTGCTGCATTTTCTGTCAAGTCAGGGTGCTGTTTGTAGCTCCACTTCTTTGAATGTCTTCATTTTTCCAAAGATATCTAATTTTTGAAATGTACAAGTGTTTCTAGTTGGTTTATTGATGATGATTCTTTTGGTTTATTACAGAAATGGTTGTTTACAGTGGTTTATTACCCATTAAAGACTAGGATTTGCAAAAGCTGAGGTATTAAGGGTATAGATAACAAATATTGCAAGTAAATTATTATAGTGTTCCTGCATGTATTGTCATTTTAGGTGAATTCACCTGCTCTTCAGCTGAAGTGACTGATTTTTATGATGGATCAGTATCTACTCCCACCCCTCAATGTTGTTTCAAGTGTCAAGAGTGTTCAAGTGTCATTACCATAGTACTAATTGGATTGCTGCTATTTAGTACATCTTGAAATATATTCTCTAGAAAATAAATGGAGTTATTGCCTGGATAGCTGTTGTGCAGGTGTGTTTTGGTACCTGAGTGTTACATGGTTAGAGGATGGGGTAAATCTGTGTCTCTGAATGGTCATAAGGATCATAAAAGAAGTCTGTTTGCATTTGGCAATGACTGAAAGCTGTTATTTTGTTCCAGTCTTTAACTTTGTTCAGTTGTTTCTCAGCTGAATGAAGAAGTTGAAGCAGATATGTGGACACGTTCAAAATAACTGTTATAAGTAGAAAACTGAACTTTGAGTAGTGCTCTAACTTGTGTATGTAACCATAGTCATTTACTGCTAGGTGCATAAATAATGTTGCTGTAATCTTAAATCTTATTTAAGAAAAAGAACAAAACATTAAAAAATTAACCCTTTCCCCTTCAGAAGCCATGCAATCAATGAATGAATTACAAATAAAATTATTTGGGAGAAAGGAAGACAATGGTTCTTCATTATAAAATATGTTTATTTTGTATTTTGTGCTGCCACTATTTGGTGGTGGGCTTTTTTTTCCCCATAAGGTATCTGCAGGAGGACCATGAGGCCCAAAATTAATTTTTGTCTTGTTCTTTGGTACCCAGCTAAACGTGCACTGAAGGTCAAGAATTTGTTTCTCTTTATTTGCAATAACTTCACAGAGTCTTATGTTGGAAAAAATTAAATTCAGCCATAGGACCATTCAAGAAGGGATCTTCTTCCTACAGTGAGTGCATGTTCCCTTCTTAGAGCCAAGTACTGAAGAAATCCTGGGATCACGATTTATGCTTCCTGAGTTTTTTCTTCCTAATGTATTTTTCAGAATGGCTTTCACCAAAGTAGAATTCTTATAAGCTTTTCTAAACTGTATTTTAAAAAAAATAGTAGTTTTTCATTTCCTAATGCTACTTCTTCCCTAGATTTTTTTCTTTCCAACCCTAGTTTTTGCCTGTTTTGCAATCTTGAAGTGTGTACATAGGATTAACAGTTCTATCCAGCTTTTTATTGGTGGTGGTTATGGTATGACTCAAAATGATGATTTGTAAGAAATCATGCAAGAAGGCATTCTGTGTGTGAATGTTTGGAGGAAAAACCAGCTATTCATCAAAGTAAATGGTGTTTGTGCTCCTAAAGTGGATGTAAGAGCATGAGATGTAATCATATGTTTCATCTTTGTTTATTGCCTTTGGACATCCCAGACAGACACTGTTTTAAGTTGCAAAATGTTCAGCTGAAGAAATTCCATTTCAAAGCCAAAAGTATACTGCAAAATTTAACAGTTCTTCCTTTAGCTGAAACCTTATTGAAACACTGTAATTCACTGCTGTTGATTAACAAGAAAAAAAAAAAACTTGTAAAGTTTTATAACGTAGTATTAATATTTATTTAATTCATAGACTAGAACATGGCTTAGATGCATACAGCCATGTTGTGTAGTTCTAATTAAAAAATAAAAGTTCATAAATCTAAAACTACCCTTATTTTAAAATTAGTTCTTCTAAAAGCATTATATTAGACATTTAAGTAGCTGGTGTTTACATATCTAGAAGTTCATAATGGGAACTGTTTTTTAATTAGCCCCTTTGCTACCTCATTCTGTTTTATACTCATGCTAATTTGATTTTAATATTGTCAGTTGTCTTTTAAGGAAATTTAACAATAGCATTGCAGTGGAACAAAAGCCTACATGAGGCTATTTCAGTGTGTGCTGAATGGAGTGGAGCTCCGAGTGCATCTTTATACTCTGTTAGTCAGACTTCATTCAAATGCTGCTAATGAAATGAGTGTGCAGGATTTTTTGCTCTTTATTTTACTGGTCCCATGAATAACAGGACTCTGCACTTGAAAGCCAGATTTAAATTTTATATGTGGAGCTTGATGTTTTCCTCTACCTTTGTATATAAATGCTTTTAAAACTACCTGTAGTTCCAGGAAAGAGATGAAGTTAGCATGTGGACTCCTTCAATTTCAAGATGTGGTTTTGAGGCTTCAGTTGTGCGTGATTTGGTATCTACTGACAGTGCTTTAAAGAGCTTGCATAACTATGAGAATAAAATGTAAAACTGTGCCGGGGTAGAGAACTGATTTAATTACATTTCAGATGAGTGATCTCATCAGAATAGCAGCTAAGTCTGAGACATCAGTAGTACAGAAATGAATACAGAATCTACAGAAGATCAGATTAGATAGCACATTTGAGGAATTTTAGTTAGGCCAAATCTTTCAGATAATGTGATTTCATGGTAGACCACTTAGGACAGTTTATTCTTCTACCTTCATGTACAGCAATGGGTTCCTATGTCTTCTTGACTTTTTCACAATCATCTTTCTCTATGTTCAGTTTTACAGGTACCAGTACAGTGGGAAAGAGAAGCATGAGTCCTTTTGAGGGAGAAAGTGTTTCTGATGATATGGAAGAGGGAGAAGGCCAGGATCCAGAAAATGATCAGACAGACTCCTGTGCAGAGTCCCTTCCAGATGGCAAGAAGAGAGCCAAAAAGTTGAAAAAGATCAAGACAGAACAAGTTCCAGCAGGTAAGTGCTGGAACCATGTTAATGCACATGGTTTTCTGTTCTGTTTGGAAATGTTCTAGGCCTGAACAGAACTGAAATTCTTTTCTTGAAAGTCATTGCTTCTAGCAGTAACTTACTCCATTACATTCAAAGTTCTTCTTGAAACTGAAGACTGCATCACACAAAAATTGTAAAAAAACTCAACAAACAAACTCAAAACAACATCAAAAAGCAAAGAACTCAGGCCAAACCAAAAAACTCACAACCAACCAAAACCCAATCTGACACCAACCAAAGGAATCAGAATGTAGTATATTTATTACTTTTGCTTGCTGTCTTCCTTAAAATAAAGCTTTTTGAATATTAGGTATTTTTTTTTATGTGACTTTGTAGATAAGATTACTCAATGCGTTTTGCATTGTAAGCAAAATTGAAGGCACTCTGTTCTGATGTATGCATTAATTCATTTGGTGTTCTGTGTGATGTTTGTAACCATAATTTTTGTTGGGCTTTATTTGGCTGAAGACCCTTCACCTAGGGTTAATGTGAAGGTGAGTGTTTTCAGATTTTAATACCTGTATATTTTTTTAGCCAAAATACTTTGAACTGAACATCTGACTAAATGCAGGCAGGGTACAATCAGATGATGATGTTTCACCTTGTGATTTTTGCTGGTTTGTGAGTTACTGCAGCTTGTGCAAAAAAAGTAAATAACTATCCTTAGATCACATGAATTTAAACATGAAAATATTTTAATTTTATTGATCTATTTCTTTTTGATTCTATTTCAATGTTTGTTAGTAATTGCTTGCAGAAATTGGACTGTAATAAAAATTAAATCATGTTTTAATTTGGTCCAGATGACTATACCGTATTAGTAATCTGGAGCACTGCATGCACTGAAGTATATTCAAATATTTGTAATTAAAACTTCTTTTCAATAACTGCAGTAGCAGCTTTTATCCAGAAAGTAGTATTGTATACCAGACATCCTTTCTCCTGACTTGGTAGAGTAAAATCTTTCTTAGCTGATTCAAAAGCTGTGCTTGGAAATTGGTTTCTTCTTTTTGTTCAGTAGGGCAGTTGCAGCCTGTAAGCATATGCAAAATAACAAGAGTGTCTGTAATTCTGAGTATAAAATTCAGGCTCTTATTTGGCATTACGGGAATATATGTTATCGGTATTAATGATTCATCTTTATTCTCCAGTTAATTTGGGATGGAAATATTCTTCCTCATCTTAACAGCCTAAATAAAAATAATGACAAGTACACTTGGGAAAATAGTATTTAACTTTATCATCCCAGTAATTGCAAAACCAAAATTACCTAATTACTAGGGTTAAAAATACATTATTTACCATTTATGTAAGAAACTTGAAATGATCCTTTATATTTTTCCCTTTTTTTTTAAAGTACCTATTAATAAACTGTCTCTTGGTTCCTCTTTGTAAATATTGGCTTGCCAGTAACGTATCTAGAGCCTCCCTCTATAGAAAAATATGTCTTAATATCCTCTGAAAGAACAACAACAAAAAATCTTGATGTAATTTTTATTCCATGATTCTGTCTTCTAGGAAGCCTCACAACTAGTTCCACTGGAATTTTTGAGGTCCCTGAAACATGGTAGGAAACAACTGCCTTAAAAAGTGGAATTGATTGAAAGCAGTTGAGAGAATACACCTCTTGGAAGCCATACTTTATTTAAATAAAGTGGTGTTAACAAAGCAGTATGTGTCCTGAAAATCAGTTTAATTATTTTAAACTGTTTCTTGAACAATCACTGTCAATTTTACTCGTGTGTACATCACCTAGTATATGACTTGTTGTTGATCCTGTGAAATCCTTGCTGTTGTAACTGATGTTAGGATTAAGAAGCAAGATTCAATGTCCTTTGGTCACCTCCTTTGGCATGCTGGCTGTCAACTGTACAAGAACTGGCACTCTGTGATTTTGTGCTAGGCTGTTTCCTTTGCTTGGGGAGTTACCACAGCTCTCCTAATATTTAACTGTTTTTTCAGGCAGCTTCAGTATGCTGTCAGCATTCTGGAAACAGGTAGAACTGCAGTTTTACTTATTGCTTTCTACCTGTTACTTTATCTGGGAACATTTTTTGAATTTCTGTTCTCTACCCCACATCCAGTGCAGGTGGTATTCATCTAAATACCGGCCTTACACATACCTACCCTTTCAAAAAACTGTAACTTAAAAGTTTCTCATACATTAATTTCCTGGTGGGAGGTAGTTTTTCTTTGTTTTCACATCTGTTGTTCCCACTTTTAAATCCTGATTCTGTAAAAAATGTTTTTTGGAAAATGTGATAAACCTGCTAACTGCACCAGCCCTTTATTTGTTTAAAAAAGGATCTGCATTGGTAGATTTCAGAAAATGTTTGATATTTAAATTTTTGTATCGTGGAAATAAAACCAAAATATGTATTTCCATAACCTGAAAATTAAAGACATTTTCTTAGGAACTGGTTTGAGTGAGACCTTTTTTTTATTTTATTTCTTCCTAATATAACAATTTTTTGTCATCCTGTGAGTAGCAGACCCTTTTGTTCCGTGGACTATTTTCAAGATATTTGTGAAATGTAACCAAGAAAAGCAAGCCTATTGTCATAAGATTTAAATTGCTATGTGTTTCCCTTGGAGGGGTGAAAACAAAAGAATTCTACAAATCAGCGAATTCAGAACCAGTCCTGTGGAAGAGTGGAATATTAAGAAGGCTTCATTGTATTATATTTACACTAGAGTGGGAACCACTGTCTGTTAAACATGGAATAACCTGTTTGAAGGTATGTCCAAATTTGTGGGTTTTTAAATGATTGTGAACTTGCATTGAAAAGGGAAAAAATAATTTCAGGATGTTAAATGTGAAGTGTTGCATTTCTAACCTTAGAATACTCCCAGAAGTACTATAATTAAATTGTTTAATAGCAGCTCTATCATCACATTCTCACACTAAAATGTGGGAAAGAAAACTTGCTATTAGTGATGCAAGGGAAAATTATTAACTGAACTCTTCTGCTCTCCAGAATCCAGAGACTTTTCTTCCCCAAGAGTCACGACCTTGGAACTAAATACTTAAATTACTTTCGTCTTGAGTATCCAAAGCAATTGTAAATTTAGTTCTCAGAATATGTGCAACACCTAGTAACAGTCGAATGGAGTCTTCATCTCTCCTTGAGGTGAGATTTCAGGTAAATCACATGGTGTTCTATCCAGATGTTGGAGTGAGTTGTTAACTATATATCCTAAAGAACTGGCTTAGCATGATTTGGGACTGAGCTTGAGTCATGATGACAAAAGGGTACAGAAGCATTTTAAAGGGATTGTCAGAAGTACAGGTTAAGGGGCAAGGAATTAGCTGCTCAAGAGACAGTGAGGGCCACAGTGTCACAGAGAATCCACCTGGGGTCTGTACCCTGAGGCCATTAGGATCTTCTTTACTCTTGAACAGCAATGCTTACATACGTGCAGGGAAAATATAAGTCTTAATTACATTACAATCCAGTCCCTTAAAACTTGTTTCTTCAGAGTAGGCTACACTGCAAAGCTTAACAGCTATACCCGCTATTTCTATGCACCTCCTCTCAGGGGTCATTTTGAGAAGCTGGATGTTACTGATTTCCATCAGTAATTAATACCGCTTAAGAAAACAGGGTTCTTGCATGCCCTTTTCGTTTTGTGTGTTTGATTTTACCAGTTGACACCTGGGTAAGCTACTGAACGGTGCTGGATGGGGCTGTAATATTTCTGACACCAAATGTGGCTGGATGAGTGTCAGAGGTCAGGGCTGGTGGTGTCCTGAGCAGGGGCTGACGCCGCTCATCCTGAACCAGACCCTGCTGTTGTGTCGGGGCTTGGTCCGCTTCCCTGTGCCTTAAATGAAATCATTAATTCTAGGAGGGAAAGAATGTAGCTTAAATTAGATCCACATTTATTTCATAATGTATGTTTAAAATACGTGCATAGAATTTGTTTTGGGAAAGCAAAGCTGTCATCACTAGTTGTGATGGCTCTGGGGCTTCCTGGTCACTGGGTGTTTGTGCTGTTACTGACTCCAGCGGTCAGTGAATCACAGAATATCCTGAGGATCGTCGAGTCCAACTCCTGGCCCTGCACCGGCCAGCCCCGAGCTCCGCCGTGTGCCTGAGAGCGCTATCCCGCCGCTGTCCCGGCGCCTCTCGCCCTCGGGTGCTCCGCTCCCCTCAGGGCTGGGTGGGCGCTGGGGCCGCGGCCGCCGCCTCTCCCATCCCCTCCTCGCCGGCCGTGTGGGGCTGGGGGCTGCAGCCGCCCTCAGGAGTTGTGCTCCTGCCTTCCCTCTGTCTGGAGCCGGCATGACCTTGCCCTCGGTAGTGCTGAGGTGGAACATTGTCCTCAGCAGCCGTGCGGCGGTGGGTTCCCCGCGTTCCCGCTTGGGGCAGGGGCAGGAACTGGCCGGTCCTCACCGCTGGCTCTGAGGGGACGGAGCTGGGGGGACGCTGAGGAGGGTGTAGGAAGTAACAAGCCACAATGTATAGAAGTGCTGGAAGTGTGCGTTAAAGGAATTAAAGAATTGCCTTGAGAAAATGAGGGAATTTTTAAAGAAGTGTTTAAAAAAAGACACTTGGAAATGTAGGCCTGAACGTGGGAGTATCTGCCGAAATGGTGTGGAGAAACGTGAGGGAGGAGTGGTTCATCAGCCGGTGAGGTAGGTGAGCTGAAACCCTGCCACTGCACAGCAACGAGAATTGGCTTATTTGCCTGGAACTTTGACTTGACAGTGATAATTTATCTGTGGCGATGTAGTACTTCATTGCTCACCTCAGAATGCACACTAAAACTGTATTTGATATAATAATTTTCAAATTCATCATTTATGGGCAGGAAGTGTTAACGAGTCAAAATGCCCAGGATTTCAGTACAGGATGTAGGAAGTTGCTGGTAAATAGAAATAGAGATAATTGTGTCATGTAGACTAAGGGAAGAGTATAAGTGTCCCTAAAGCATGGATTTGAGTGGGGACAGGTAAGAGACGGAATGAGTTTTATATGAAATTAAGATTGCTGTGAGTGCAATGGCCTGTTCTTGGTCTCAGATTTGAGCTTATGGTTTGGAGCAAAAAGTTAAAAGCTTCAGATGATTTAGATGGAGATCTAAATTTTATTCTGGAACCAGTGGTAAAACCAAGAGAGAGATAGAAAGCTAAAACTTCTGGTGATTGTGGGAAAAAGTAGATGTTGTAATTCTTTCTTTCTTTAAATTTTGAGTTCTGTCATGGTGCCCAGAAAATGTCTGGTACCCTGGATGTGTTCACTGTCTTTAAATCATAGTAAATGTAATGCAGACAAAAATGTCCTCTGCAATTCAGTGTCGGCGCATAAAGACTCCTGACAATCAAAAGTTCTTGGCTTCCCATGTGTTTAGACTACTGCCAGCTGAGCAGATGTGTACATTGAAGAAGATTCCTCAAGTTACTCCACAGTACATTTAGGAAATGAATAAACATTTGCTTGTTTGTATTGTACTGTTACAGCTTTAAACTTACACTGGACTAACACTACATGTGTGCTTTACAGATACACTGCTACGTGTTCATTGGATGAGGAGCAATAGATGGTGGGTTAGACTGAGTTTTATAGGTCAGTGTATTCATATTTAGGATGTTCTTTTTGCTGCAATAGGTATGCAGGAAGCTCATTTTAAATTTTTTTTTTCCATCAGAGTAATTATTGGCAGCTATGTGCTTCCATGAGTGCTATAGCAGATCGCAGGTCGGTCCCAGCTGAAGGCAAGCTCGTCTGGAACACATCTATTCAGAAATGCAGTATAGAAAACATTCAGCCAAACTGGGAAAAGTTAGATTTCCCTGCACTTGTATTAATTTCTTAAAAGAGCTGATAGTTGTAGTTGTACATGAGCAGTCTACAGCCTGCAAGTTTTGCAAACGATGTTGTGGTTTGTTACCAGAGTGACCCTGTATGATGGGGCAGGTGGTGGTGTGCAGCTGAACATGAATGTCTGGAGGTTGTGGCTCAGCTGAGCCACTTGAGCCCTAATCTGTGACCTGTTTTCAACCCATCAAATGACTGAAAATACAGTTGTATTAAAGCTGATTGCTTAAAAAAACCTTTTGAAGTTACCAATTCCTTTTATCAGCCTCAAAAAGCTTTGCACTGTTACTGAGGTAAGAATGGCTATTTTATTTGATTCTAAATATTTATTATAACTTTGAATATTTCTTTCAGATGGGATTTTAAACTTAGAATGTTTAAAGATGACTGAAGATGTTTAGTTCATGTATATACTCAGGAGTGGTTTTTTTTTAATTTGTTGTTCTGTTTTTTATTAGATATTAGGTGACTTAATTGTAGGATGCTTTTTACTTCAAAAATAAGTCTCTTCTTGCTTCAAAAATATGCTCCAAGCACCTGCATGTGTCTACAATTTAAAATTTTTGCATTAGGGGAAGTTGCTTGCCTCATTTGCAATGAATAACTGATGCATGTTTGCTAACATTACCACAGCAATTTAAAATTGACCCTCCATTCTGTTTAGAAAAGGTCTATGCTTCAGCCTTTCCTTCCAATTCTCTCATATCTGGATTTAATTTCAGTTATCCAGATTTTTGATGTGCTGTTGAGAAGCTGCCAGTTACCATCAGAAACTTGCTACAACGGTGTAGAACTGCTGAAAGTGGAAATAATAGTTCAGTTGTTTGCTCCTGTGCTGAGCATGGTGTCTCCAGTGAATAATGCAGTGTTGCAAAGGGATGATTTGCCAGAGAATTTCCCCTCAGTATTACTGGGCTCCCTCCCCATAGACTGATAACCCTTTCTGCTGGGTTGTGCCACACTCCTCTGGGGTTTTACAGTAATTGTTACTGGAACAGACTAAAAGGTGGTCATATTAAATGATGACTCTGTGAAGAAGTTAATGGCAACTGGCAAATTTTAGGAGGTAAATGAGGTGTTGCCTGAAATGTTTAATATTCCATTCTCATAGAACACATCACTGTATTTTTAGTACTTCAGTCAAGTTCCTTAATTGAAGTAAATTCTTCTGTCTTGTAGAGGGTGGAGCTCTAAGGTGTTCTAAAGTGCTTATAACATCTTAATAATAATTTCTAAGAGATATTTGCAATTATGTGCCAGAGAATTTTTGAGACTCACACCTTTGGTTTTAATCATGTCCATGAACGGGAGTTTAAAATCTAATTGTACATTTAATTCATGTCTAATATGAAATTTAGGATGAGGATGTGTCTAAAGTAATGTGGAGATTTAGTGGCAGAATCACTTGCTTAATACCTTTTGGTCTTTTTATGCCTCCATTTTGCTTTTTGAAAAAAGAACTAGAAGAATTAGACTAAATATAAACTAAATATGAAAACATTTTAGACTGATGGTTTTAGCAAATGCCTCTTTTCCTTACAACTATTCTGAAAGATATTTTGAAACCCTTATGATGACAGTAGCAATAAGTCAATTCCATATGAGTACTAGTTCATACTAAAATCTAAATTAATGTAGTTTATCCTGAAAAAAATATAGCAGCAGCTATACAAATTCTTACAAAACTGTTGGATTTCTAAGAAGGCTAAAGAATAGAATGATGCTCAATTTAATATATTTCCATACTATTTGAACTCAAATATTAGCAGGTGGAGCTGTTTTTTGCCTTGGAAGTAATCTGTAAAAGACATGCATCTGAAATTGCCACTCCAACATATAAAATAGGTCTAATAAACAACAGTAAAAAGTAGCCTTTTCTGAGGAAAGTGCACTATTTTTCATGGCAAAAAAAAAGGCATCAGTGTTCTGAGAGGATTCCCAGTGTAGCCTGGCAATTTTCGAAGGCTTGCTGAATGTACAGACTCATATTTGAAGGGACCTTGTCTGGGGTTTTTTTTTGTGTATATGATGCCTAATCTTAGGGCATGTGTGTTATGAGCAGGAGCTAGAAGCTTTTGTGCATGGGTCCCAGGATCTTAAAAAGCACAGACTTTCTTATTCTGGCTTGCCAAAACAGGCACTCAGGCCCGTCTATTTTGGTGAAACAGATTTTCTGTCAGTAGATGCTTCTCAATCTAATGGAGATGTTTTCTCAGTTCATAGAAGGAATTTGGAAAGTTCTGTATTCTGCTTCTACATGAGTTCAGATGAGACAAGAATTGTGTTAAATTCTGAATTCCAGTTTCTTAAGTAAAGGTACTTCCCTGCCTTCCATCCCAAGCATATCTTAACAGTTGAAGGTGATGCACAAAAAATTTAAAGTGGCTATCACATTCTCATCTATTTCTCTATACAAAATGCTTACCTATGTAAAATAAACCACTTTTGTATTTCTTGAATACATTTCTGAAAACAAGCACACACATAAACACAGCATTTGAAAATGCTGTAAAAAAGACTTTGAAAACTGTTGAATGTTTGCATTCCATACAATTTTGCTTACAGTGTATATTTTACCTTTTGGGAATAAATTATTGGCATAAAAATTCTGCTGTGAATTTATAATGGAGTACAATTTCAAATGTAGTCACACAGTTTAAGGTAGATTTGTGAACTGTAATCAGTATTTATTGCTCCACTACTCATTTTGACAAATAGGTTTCATGTTGTTTCTCTCTGCAAGAACTGAAATTATCACGGTGTTTAAAATTGCAGTCTCTTTACCTCTCACAGGCTGTTGTATGACTCAGGCAACCTGTGTAATCTCAGTGTGTTCATGGGTAGAACACTACATTTCCATGTGCAGAATATTGATGAGAAGGGGAAGATAAAATGAATAATCTGGCATGATGACTGTTAACAAGGATTGTTTTCAGCCATGCTGCCACCAGTGCAAAGGGATTCCTGCAAGCAGGAAGGCTGGGGGCACTGGCAAACAGCTGATCGAACAGTCTGAGAGCTGTACATTGTCAAACATGATAAAACTGCAGAAAGCTTTTCCTTGGGGGTTAAAGAGCTAACCCAAACCCCCAAAAATCCTACAGCTCCTGAAAAAAAAATGAACAAAGGTTATCAGTAAACATGAGAAGTTAATTAGTTGTTGAACTCTTTCCTGTGTCTTCACATTTAAGGTTTCTTAAACAGAATTGAAAAGTCTTGTGCAGGTAAGATTTTGTGCAGGGATGCCCTTTGACAAATATGACACTAGAGTGAAAAAAGGTAAAATTGTTTTCCTGTCTTCTTGAATAGTGTGCAACTCTATAAACACTGCCTGGATGTGTTGAGCACTCAGCTGGACCACAGGATGTAGATGTTTCACACTGGGGAAGGTTTTATGTGTCAATTAATTCATGGTCACTGACATTGCTGTTTAACATGCATTAATAGTGTAACAAGCTCTAAGGTTACTACTACTTGTTTGCACAGCTTTTTTATTAAATGCCAATACTATGGAATTTATATCACAAATCTTTACAAAAACCTACTTTGTTTTATGTTAGCAAACAATACACAAACTTTTAGTGAAATAGACACAGGAAAATGAACAAATGGTTTGTATTATCCAAAATCCTTTACTTGATTCTTTTTACATCCTTAGGAAGAACCCTGGCACCTCATTTAATAATTTAATTTTAGCCTGTAAAGGTGAGAAATGTTTTCTTATCAAGCATTCCTGGTAGGTTTGCTATCTGTATTTTTTTGAAGACAATTGGAAGATGCTGTATATACTTTTAAGTTTTTCAGCTTTCTGCTTAGTTTTTCCGTTTATAGATAATTACCGAGTCTGTGAGCAGATTTAGCTGAGAAAGACATCACTGTAAGAAGACATGTTTGTCTGAGCGGTCTTTGAAGAGAATATTCAATTTCTGTTCCATCCTGGTCTTGGGAAATCTTGGTTGTATTGCAAGGCATATTCTAAAAATAGGATACAAAAATGTGTTGTCTAGCTCTAGATGGGAGTATGTGATGAGTGCAGATGTGTATATGATGTACAGGAAGAATAGGGCCAAGCATTGGCATCTCAACACTGTGGGAAACAGAAGAGAGCAAGAGATCTTTCTGGCCCATAAATCTGACTGGAGTTATATTTGCTAACAGTCCAACTGCAGAAACTTCTGGGAAAAAACAGCAGGAAGCTGACACTTGTCTGGTGTTCAGAGTAATGTAAGTGCCAGCTAACTTGTTTTCAGGCAACTTAGGGGTTGGTCCTTTTTCCTTAATGCTGAAATGTATTTGCATCTCACATAGGTTTAGAGTTCAGTCTGGCAAAAAGGTCAGATGAGTTTTAAGTTTCCTCTAAGGAGAAGTGAATTCCTTGTCATGTTTAATGTAGTCTAACCTAGAAAAACAGCAAATAAAAATTTTTATTGTAATGAGATGTAAATACAAGTACTTGTAGTAGACCAGAAAAGTTTTCAGGACTTGTCTCTTTTATTATTGCTCTTGCTTTGTGTATTTTATCTATTGCTGCTCTTGCTTTGTGTATTCTGAACTTACCAGACATCAGTGTTTACTTTATAGATTAGGAGAGCCCTACTAAGATCTATCCACATTCAAACGAAGAAAAAACCCATCACACTGAATTTTGAAAGCTTTTAGTGTAAGCAGCACAGAGTTATTATTGTAGATAACAAACTGGGAGTGCTGCCATGTTCCAGACTTTTTCTGTGGAGTAGAAATCAATGTGAATGATCCTGAGAGAAAATCTGAACTGTGACAGTGATCCCTCTGGCTGGGTGGATCCATTTTAGCATGCTCTGGCTGGGTTTTAGGTAACTGAAATTACTACTGGAAACTGGAATGGAAAAAATGGGTAATATAAATAAGTTAAAGCATCCATAATGATAGCTACACAGTATCTGCTTAATAAAAAAACCAAGGCAGGGACTTAACAGCCTTTATAAAATTTGGAATATCCAAACAGAAGAACAAATGGAGAATTGACATATTTAGTTGAAAATCATGGGTGCTTTACTTATGTTTCATTAGAAGAAGGTAATGGCTTAGTGATTAAATAATATTATGCCACATTCAAAAGCACAGTCTCCCACTCCCCCTTCATTTCCTGAAGTTTGAGCCCTGTTTAAATCACTGTGGAACTGCTTGGCACTTAGTCATACTCAGACATGCCAGTTCATGTGCTTCTGTGATCCAGCTCACTCTCACGTGGCTGCAACTGTCTCGCACCTTTCATGCTCTTTTTTTTCCTTTTAGCACTGACTTGACTGGGTGCTACAAATGCAAGGCTTGGAGTTTGAGCAGCTGCATGAGTTCCCTTGTACAACACCCAATTCTTATCCATACGTGCTACTGAAGATTACATTCTACAGAATCCAGAACTTGGAAGCAAAAAAGATTCAGAAATCATTTGTCTGAAATGAAAACAATTCTTCATAGAGTGATTTGTCTCTATTCCACCCTGGGATGTTTATCACAAGTTTAACACTGAAATTCATGGTTGGTGGGAATCTGCAAACATTTTGATCTTTGTTTTTATATGTACTTGCTTGAGATTTTATAGCAAGTATGAATAATGAATTTTTCTTCTCTTTTAGTTTATTTGTATTTCCTTCCAGTCTTCTGTTGAGGATTATACCGCAGCATACAACTTAAACAGAACAGTTCACAAATGTATTTTCAAATTTAGTGTAGAATAAGATTCAATTTAAGGCAGCTCTTGCTCTCACAGTGCTTCTTATTCTTGTGACATAATCTTATTCTCAAAAGACAGAAATCCTTCATTTTTGGAACTGTATGTAAGTAGCTGTGGCTGGGATACTCAACACTGAGTCAGCCTGCAGAGATTTAAAGTGTTTTGTAAATGTGAATTTAATACTGTATTCAGCTAAAGTTTTTAGTTGAGCATGGTTCTTCAGGGAACCTGTGAAGATTTACAGCATTCTAAGTGGAAACAGTACAGTATTTCCTGTCTTTGCTAGCTCTACATAGAGTAATTGCTCTGTCAATTTTACTGGCATTTCTTTCAGTTTACTATAAAATCATATCACAATGAATTTCACATTTTTCCAACAAAATCAAACCAGAAAAATTAATATTTCAATATATCCCAGGGCTAGAACGGCTCCAGCACTTAACCTGATGGTCATTGTAGAGCTGTTTTAATGCTACAAACTTACCAGAGGATGTTCTACTGAACTTATGTTTCATTAGTGTAATATAAGTGTGTTCTGTTGTCTGGTTTTGTTCTGTTATTCTTCCCTTTAATAGCCACCTAAAAGGAACAGCCACTGAATTGCTAAAAATGAGGATGAATGACACATTGTAAGGAAAGAGGCTCTATGCCAAATTCCACACATTTACACTGCCAACATTTATCCACAATGTTGGCAAAGTGGAGAAACACTTCTGAGCTGCTCTGTTATTTGTGAGACAGATAATTTCTTTCCCTGGTAGGATGGCGCTGGATAATCTGATTTTTGTCACCATCAGCTTAGCCACCAGTTTTTAGGGTGCCATTGGGCAGCACGCTTTAACCCTTCTGTGTCTCTGGTTTCTCCATCTGTAAAATGGGAGGGATAGTTACATATCTGATGTTTCTCTGACATTGAATTCAGTTAAGCTCCATAAGTATATTTTATTCTCATGTGAGGAATTATTGCATATTAAAAGAATCATTGCTTAAATGAATGTAGTACTTATTTACTCAGAATTATGTGAATTTTTTCCATGAAAGCAGTGTATGGTGAATTAACTTGTTTTACATCTATTATAAAGTGTTTGACAAAATCAGGTAAGACAGTTTTCTTCAATTTTATTTCACCGATATGATCACACCCACTGAAAGATATTCTGCCTCATTTGTTCTTTCTGAAATCTTTCCAGAATCCATCTGCAGAAAATATGTGAAATACCATGTTTTTGTGTCTTGGTCCTTTCCCCTTCCCTCTGCCTCCACAGTGTTTTAACTAAATTGTGTTATTGAACTAAACTCTGTTATTCTGTATTCTAATTCGAGGCATAGGGACAGTGTTGCTTTATAGCGCCTTAGTTTGTGCAGTGATCTCACTCCCTGCCCCCCAGCACCACCTTGTCCTGAAAAGACCTGCAGTGCAGCTTTTCCTGGGATTGTAAACTCCCAGCTCAGAGCATGGAGTCAGAAATGTGTGTTCATTCAGTCAGGACATTTGTTTGAACAATGTGTACTAAGACTTTGTGAATTTGGAAGTTAATTACTGTGTAAGAGATCTCTTAGAGAAGTTTGTTCTGAGCAGTTGCCTTAGGCAAAAAAGACAAACTCTTCCTTTTTGAGATGTCTTCACAGCAGTAGGCACTGAAAGTGTGCCCGAGGTCCTGCAGATAAATATTCACTGTAAACCTGACCTGGGCAGTTACTCTGCTTCACAGAAACTGGGTTTTTATGCAGCTGAATGCTACACAGGAATTATGCTGTACTGGGAGGAGGCAGGGGAAATGATGTAAAAGAACAATTAGAATAGCTGTTCTTTGAAATCAGTCTAGGTTTTCTTGGATAATATTTGTGTATTTGTGTAGAAATGGAGGTCCATGGGACAACACAGCCTTTTCACCTTGGTATTTGTAGGAAAAGGCACAAAGTTTTTTTTAAATTTCCTTGAATAAATACACAAAAATACTTTCCAGTGACGTTTAGTATCTGCTACAGTTCTCTTTAAATGTTTCCTGGTGTAGTTTAAGCATCATGTAAGCACAAAGAGGAGGGTTTGTCCTGTTGCCTGTGGTCAGTGTTGTGAGACACACTAATTTCAGTTCATGTTCAGTGCATTCCCTCTTCCCTGACAGATAGACCAGGACTCTAAGGCTCAGGCCACTTATTTGTAATGCTCTGATTGCATTACAAATGGGAGTAAATTTAATTTGGATTTTTGTTTGTTTGTTTCAATAATCTAATTATCATTTTTGCTTTTGAGTTTGTGTGGAAGATGGAGCATAGCAAAAAAGAAAAGCATGCTTCAATTTTTTTTCTTTTTAACTTCCACGTATGCTCTCTTTGTGTCCTTATAGTTTTATTTCTTGAATGAAAATTTTAACATTAACTTCACGTTCAATTTTTTTTTTTTTAAGTTTCAACCAAGTCTTTCTTTAAATTTATTCCAGTACACTGTTTTCTCTTGTGCTGTGTTTGGACTTATTAGGGCATCTAAGCAAAAACTAAATGTTGTTTTTATTAAAGTTCATGTACATTCTGCCAACTATGCACATTGCTGGTGAGCCAGATATCTCCAGGAGAGGGCTTATGAAGGTGGCTTGAAAGTGTCTGGGATTTAAAAACCATGCAGAGTAGACACTCATAAAATACCTTATTTATGCAGACAGAGTTCTTTGAGTATAGAGAAAAAGTCTCTGGGACTCACAAAGAAAGGTAGCTAACTATAAAAAGTCTTTTTAATTTGCTTAGGATATAGCTCTCCATGTAATATATGCAGTGCCTGCAAAGTGCAGTATCCAGCTCTGTAATAGAAGCACCTCACACTTGAATTTGAACTTCATTTGGTCCAAAATAATTTAGCCAAGTTGAACCATACATAAGTCATTTATACTTTTTTTAAAATTTGCAGTGTAAGGTTTGAAAATATTTTGCTGTGATTTCAATGTCGAATGTGTGTAGTAAGAGAAGGACTTTTGTGCAAATTAACTTTAGCATTTACAGCTTCCTGACCTTCAACTGACTCTTTTCCAAGTTGCATTCTTAGATTGCTGCAACAGAAAATCACCTTTTTAAACAGAAATAATATAATTAACACTTCTGGTTAAAAGCTTGTGTAGTCCTAGTGGACACAGTGCTCTCAATTTAAAAGGTGATTGTTAGTTTTCACATTATTTCCCTTGCCCTGAAGTAGCAGTGTGTGGACATGCACGTAGCTTTAGTACCACAAGAACTTCCAGAGAAATCTTTCGTGTCCTAGGGGCTCTTGGGCCCTCATGTGACAATGGGACACAAGGCATTGTGGAAAATGAGTGTGCATGAGGAGTCACTTCACCACCTTATGAAGCCTTGGAGGTAAAGAAAGGGAGAAAGGAAAAACAAGTGTGATCAAGTAATGGAATTGCAGTACTGAAACACCATGTAACAGGCTTACTTCAGTTTGAGGTTCTTTCTCCTTAAATATACAGAGTAGATTTGTTAATATAAAGTAAAACTACAAATACCTTTTTATTTTTTTTTTTAAAGCAACCTTTGATTACTTGCTTTAGTGTAGATCACATAAATGGGATCAGGACTTTTTCCATGATGAGGGAATATGAAGATGCTACAAACTGAATTGTAGGAATTATCTCCTCTAAAGGAATAGCTACATCTTAAATGAGCAATTACCATTACACTAAAAGCAATCACACTAATGTGCAAACCATGCTAACATTTGAATTATTTGGATTTTATGAGGGATTGATCATATGCAACAGAGTTGGACTTGGTGATTGATAATTCACTGCTTTTATATGACAAGTCCCTTTGAAAAAAGGTACATATCAAAATATGACTGTGGTTAAAACATCTGAGTGATTTTAGATAGCAAGCTTTCCCTTTGGTAGAAGATAGCAGGCAGGAAAAGTGTATTTAAACCACCTATTTAAAATAATTTTGAAGTAGATAGCAAATTTTCCTTTACAGTGTGGTGCTTAGGAGTTCAAGAAGTATTTGCACAATGCTCTCAGGAGCATGGTGGGATTGCTGGGCTGTCCTGTGCAGGGCCAGCATTTGGACTCAATGATCCTTGTGGGTTCCTTCCAACACAGGATATTCTATGATGAAAATACATAAAAATTAAGTGGGAAATAATAAAATATCATTTTTATTTGCAGAAGAGCCAAGTGATGTAAAAAGCTACATTTTATTTCAGGATGACTTAATTAGGACATTAAGGCCAGGGTTTCCAAAGATTCATAGGTTTGACCTTCCTGAAAACTTTTGCTTCTTTCCCAAAAACACACTGTAATTTCTTTGACCTCAATTTAAAAATTCTGTCGTGCAGAATTCATTAGGGACTTTGGATAGAGTAAGTACATACTGTGTGGTATTAAATGCATTTTAATTAAAAGACCAATTTTATAAAAAAGACACTCAAACCAAATGTATTCAGGGCTGGGAATTTTACTTTTGCACAGGCCTATGCAAACCAATAGATGTTTGAAATGATTGAATCAATAAATAGCAGTATTTAATGGGATTTTGGTAACCAAATCAACTTCAGACAAGTTGGAGTTCAAGCCTTGTGCAAACAGGTGCAATTGAAGTGACTTGAATGGATCTGATTATTGACATTTCTTGGGAGGCTAAAAGAGACTGAGATAAAGCTTTTTGAAAGGCTGCACATAAGGGGCAGTTGCCAGTGTGCTTCCCCACAGAATTTTAAGATGCTTTACCTCCTGGGGAAATTTTTTATTTGAAATGTTATAAATTTGCCATTGTTGCACTTCCAATGTTGTCATATTTGCAGCATGGAATCTCCTAACTTACTGCACATTAGCTTGAGCTATTTTGCACAAATACAGTTAGAAATTATTAAATGGGGTTCAGTTAAACAATTTTCCTCTGAAAAGCTCAAGTGGAATTTTATTTCAATAAACAAAACCATTAGGAAGCCATCTGTTTAAAAAAGATCTAGGACTTGGAATCTAACATTTGTGTCTGCATTATCTGGTTGTTGACTCTTGTATTCATTGTTGACTCTTGTATTCATGATTATGTGAAACCCACACACAGGATATAAAAATATGGGGGTTTGTATAGTAACTCTAATAAATGTTTGTGATTATTCGTTTGCTGCTATAAATTTTCAGAACATCAATCAGTTGGTCTCCTAACTTGCATTTCCCTAAAGAACTGTAATGTTCACAGTCTCCATCACATTCCTAACCTAAAATTATTTTTCATAAGTTAAATGGAGAAATAATGTCATACACATGGCAAACTGTTAAAAACCTCATGTTTTGTTACTTTTTACTTAGCAGTTTCCCATTTGGTACTTTACTTTGGATGGTATATAAAGCCAATAAGCAGGTGGAAATTGGGTCATAGGAATCTTTCTGGTGCCAAAAACCAACTTAATGGAAATTGTTAAACATAGCTGTATTTTGTGAAGGAGCTTTACTGTTCTCATCTGAATTTGGCATGATGTTCTGCATTATGTATGTTTGAAACAATTGTAAATTAATGCTGAATCCAGTGGCTCTCATCAGCCCCTGTCAACAGCAATCACATTTCATACAGATATATGTTCACTGGAAATAGGAAGTCTTTTATTTGAAAGGTTACAGCTTTACATTTTCATTTTTATGTTATTTAAATTTCAATATTCTTTATTTAGACAAGAGGTGAAGCTGTAAAATTTTTCTACTGAAAGCTGTTTATTAGCTTAATGCTTACTTTAAAAATTATTAAATAAAACCAGGTTTTTGAGTAGGACTGACAGTTGAGTGGGTAATATTTAATGCTGTACAGAAGTCTTAAATCTCCTGCTATTTTCATACTTGACTAATTATCCTTATAGATCAGTTTTTTGAATGTCAGTACACAGCAACTGCTGTTGTGCTGTTGCTGTGTGCTTTTGGTATACATACATGGTAATTCACTGAATAATCTCAGAGGTTGACTTTGACATCCTGGAGTGAAGGGCTATTTTCTACATGGGTCGAAAAAGGTTCCAAAAGATATCTGAACTTCATATTTCACTCAGCTTTGCTTTTCCATGTTCTTCTCCCTTGAGATTCAAGCCTCCAATTCAAATGTTTCCTCTAGCAGCTATCAGAAAATAAATTAGAATGTATTCTGTAATATTTAGAGTACTAGTTACAGGTCTTAACTATTTGAATTATATAATTATTTATTTGTAATTTAATGGGTTTTACATTCAATTACATAATCCCTTTTTCTTTCAAAAAATATTTTTCTCATATGAAGATTTTATAGGTTATATCCTATCCTACACTGAAATAAGTGTGTTCCCTTATATAGCTGAAATAATAAATCAGGTTTATATCTGCAAGAAAAAAAAAAATTGAAATGCCATAGAGGAAATATTTCTGGAGAAGTATTGTACTAAGCAAGATTTTGCAGGATTTGCTGTACAGTTAAAAGACCAGTTTACTTCTGAATGTTTGGACAGATGAAAAATTTTTTTTTGAGGACATGCAGATCTTTTATTAAACTTGAAATGCTTTTCAAAAGAAAATACAAACATTTCATAATCTCTGCATCAGAATTTATGGCAATGCAAATTCATAATGCATGTTAATGCTTCCTTCATTAGCTTTGATGTCTAATTTTGCAAAGCATTAAATTTTCTATGAGCTAAGTGACATAAATTTTTCCATACTTTAATTTTATTTTGATTAATAAACCCAAAACAAGCTAGAATGCTCAGAAGTGACTTACACCAAACTCTGTCAGATTTATTGATATCAAATGTTTCAGGGTTTGTTTGTCAGAGTTAGGACTGAGTTAAATCTTTATCTGGAATTTTAACATGTGAGTCACAGTGAGATCTTCAATAACAAATGTTTTGACTTGGGTGTCCCAGGTGGAAAAAAACCCCAGCCACTTAGAACTCACTGCAGAATAGTTCTATAGTTCTCTCTTGACCTCACTTCTTTATTAATGCTTTATTGTTTCCTGTATGGAGAGAAAAAACCCAACCAACATTCGCACAGCTTCTTTTATGGTCATGATTCACCACCATGGCAATCGAGCAAACCTTGGAAGAACACTGTGTGGGGCTTTGCCAGGGCTTTGAAGTGCAGGCAGCCAGAGCTGTTTGGACATGGTTTGACTTGAATGTTGTGCTGATGTGTGATTTCCAAAGTTCTTGCTTGTGGTTCTCCACCCCCCAAAAAAAAGAAGACAATCACAATGCATCCTCATACTTTTTTCCTCTGAACAAATAAGAAATACATAATAATGAAGAGGCATTTAAAACACTAAAAATGCAGACTGCTATCTTACAAATAACTTATGAGTAAAGAAGCCAAGGACAGACTTAGTTACCTGTAATGTCAAGGAAATGACTCTGAATGTTGTCCTGACCCTATATTTGGTATATCTACAAATGGCATGAAATTCCAGCTTAGTAGCTTGGGTGTGATTTTACAATAGGGAAGAATATAGATTTCATTGGGAACAAGTATGTGTCTCAGGTAGGCAATCTTCTTCTGGCATTTGGCTAAAACCACAGGAAGAATAGACAAGTAACACACAAATTTTGTAAAAATTATTTAATGAAGAGCATCTCTGTAGGGAAGAGTCATTTGTATGTATGAATGCATGGAAGGTTTCCTAAAATAATCACAATTATATTAACTTTTATTGAAAGTGAAAATTTGATAACTGGCCTGCAAATTTCAACTGATGCAGTAGTGATAAGAAACAGGCTTGTCACAGACTTCCTATGTCCAGTCAGCTGCAAATGGACAGGATTGCTTTGTTTCCATTCTTTCTCTTGAAGCCCATATACCTTTAAGCTTTGTTTGATGTAAGTGGAAAGCAGATTTCTCTCTGGTTCGTTTTCCAGTCAGATTATTTGTCTTCTATTGCTTGGTAAATGTGAGACTTTGCTGGCAGCTTGCACTTGTGCCCCAGCCCCAAGGATGAGTGCTGATAACTGTGCTCCTACATTGTCTGAAAGATTAAGCACAATTTTTCCTTTTGCCCCCCCTTTTTGCACTCAGGGTTTGTAGAAAGATGTGATAGTTGAGACAAGCACAGGTGTAAAATTTTCATAAAATCAATGATTCTTTGTATTAGCTGGCATCTATCATACAGCTGAGAAAACACTGGCTATACTGTGTATACTTCCCTCCCTCAGTTCTAATGTTGTTTTGGGCATAGTCTGTGCACTCTGTGCCATCCACTTCTGCACAGAATTTTGCTAAATTATGTTGCAAGCATGTCTGTGTCACGGTTCTGAAGCCAGTTTCCTTCTCGTTTGGCTTGGCCTCAGTTAGCAAAGCACACCTCACTGTTCCTTCTCCATGCACAAGTTTTCTTTCTTTCTGTGATTCATAGCATTTCTCAAATGATTTAGCTTTCAAGGGTTGTAGGTGTTGATCTTCCTTTCAAATTTAGAGAAAATCTGCGGCTTAAGACCCTGGCTTGCAGGAAGAGTTTGGGTGAATTTGTGGTTGTCTGGCTCAGACACCCCATTGTCCTTTTATGTTCCCTCTTAAGTGGGAGCTGCTAGGGTGGGACATGTTCCACAGCCCCATGTCTGAGACATGGATGACTCAGCCCTGACAGCATATGGCTGATTTCACATCCTCTGAGATATTTAATGATACAGCAATTTCATAACCACAACCACGATTCCTGCTTTGCACACACATAGATTTCCCATGTCGGCACAGATGCTTTTTCAAAGGCAGTTTCTTAACATTTCTGAGTATTTTACCTGCAAGCTGTACTGGTGGCATTCTCTATTTCATAAAATACTTATTCACCTCACTGCTTCTTATGAGCAGAGTATGTAAGAGGTGTTAGAGTGGAGTAAAATATGAAAAGTGAGCATTATCACACCACATAACTTCCAAGTAGAAAGGTGATTTTCAAAGCCAGCAGCTGGTTTATATAAATCTTAATATATAACCAATATTTCTTTGAGCAAAAGAATCTCAGACTGATTATGAATCAGAAACATGAGAAAAACTAATAGACACATAGAAGGCTAGAAGCTTGGAAGGAAAATTTCGGCTTCAGAAATTGTGGCTTCAAAAGCCACATCTTTTTTTTCCCCTGCTGTTGTTTCAAATAGCATGATCTGTTATTTTTGACTTGCACAGAGTAAACGTTCAGACAGGAATGGTCATTTTGATCCTGGCTTCCTATTCCTACCTCGCTGTTATACCAATTCAGGGAAGTGAACTGGCAGAAAATAATTCCCTTGTTTGTAAGGATAGCATCTTGCTTGCTTCACTCCTTGAGCTTACTTAAAAGGATGAGCAGAGTCTTTCTGACCAGCATCGTGTCAGGAAATGCTGTTTTGGGGGGAGAGAATGAGAATGTGTGACCAGAGACAAGGGAAGCCCCTAATGCTAGTGCCTAAGGAATTGCATTGCATTAGCTCCATGACCCCCACTTTCTCTGGCATGTTGAGCATTTTCAAATTAAATTGCTGTACTTAAGTTTTCCCAGATTATTGGACATATGAACTTATTAGCTAAAACCCATTGTGGTAAAAACCCTTTAGAAATTGAAAGAGCACTGAGAAGGAAGAATTACTAAGAGGCAATTTGAAGTGTTCTAATTTTATATCAGTGTACATTATATCTGCTTGTATCTTGTATTGTTAAATATATTTCTTGCATATGAAGAATATAATTGAAAGAAATTTTAAACTTCAGATTCTGCAGAATTCATGTTTTGGCACTCAGTCCAAATGTCTACATATTCTAAATGAGTACTCCTAGAAGTTATGCTGCTCTACCCAATATCCACTTGTGACAGTCTGGGATGTAGTTTGGGTAACCATAAATACCATAGCAATCCTTGAAACAAACACACACACACACAAAATCCAAAGAAACAACTTAGAAAATCAACATGGTAAACATCTTCAATTTTTTTTCTTTTAAGTAAGATGTGTGTTCTATACTGTCCTTATTAAAAAATAAAAAAGGTCTGGCAACTTTATTCTTTGAAATACTGGAATGACCCAAAGGCTTGGAGTTGAGATTTGATGTTGGCAGGAAAGTGACCTGTCTGTTGAGCATGTGCTTTTTGTTATTTCTGTGAAAAATCTACATGTTTAACCAAGTTTTAACCCTTTTGGGCATAACTCCTAGTATGATCTCTTCTTGCTAGAATTAAACAATGACATCTTTGATAATTTTATTCCAGATTATTTTCATGATCTCTCTCCAAATGAAGCATGTGCATTCGAGCTCCACTGAGCTGTTGGATACACTCTGTCCCCTCACAGGTCTCAGTGTGACTGGACTGCAGATACTCTGGCAAAATGAAATGAGAAATCTTTAACTGCTGTAGAAGGTAATTCTGCTGAACCCAACTGGCTCAGGAAGGCAATTCCATTTACTGGAGCTTGAGGATGATACAAAGTTAGTAAAAGGGGTGACATCTTAAGACTTATCACAACTGTTTCTGAAGTGTTTGACCACAGCTGAAGAACCCAGGTAGATGAATGTCTTGGTTCCAGAGTTCAATTCATCTGTCAGCTCTGCAGCTCAGCTGTCCCATTCCAGGGCTGAAGAACCAAAGGAATGTTGGCTTTGGGGTCATTGCAGGTCATGGGTCTGTGTGTTAAAATTTAACAAATAGCAGCTTTTTTCACTTGCTCAGCACTGGACTGTAGAATTCCTCCCCAGTTTTTATCCTGAGGAATTAGCATAAAAGGTTATGAACCTAAATTTTGGATGTGGCTAGCATGAAAAAAAGTAGTGTGTGAAAGGTTGCCCTTATTTGATATTACCAGCAGTTAATGGTTACAAAGTGTTTGCAGTTACTCAACCTTTTCACCTGCTGCTAAGAGAGTTAAGAGACACGACAGTTAAATCTGGTTTTAATGGTTTAAAGGATGTGTTCTGTCCAAGGAATTCTGCAAAACTACTGAATTGCAAAAGTTCTGAACTCACTTTGTCAGTTAGAGATTTTTCTTTACAGAATCAGCTTTATGTATGAACCACCTTTCAGGAGTTACTGCATGTATAAATGAATTGTTTGTAATGATTTAGCATTAATTCTGCTCTCTGTAATTCCTGTCACTCCTTGTAGTAGTTATTAAATAAGTATGGAGAGTAATGATTTTAATTTTACAGAACTGGTAAGTAATTTTGGATTTATTTAAGAATCCAGATGCTTGAAAAAAGCATTTTTAAAAAGAAATAATTCACTGGGAACATCAGTTTAATGTCTTTCTCAGGCATTTATCATCTCTTAATCTCTTAAGATTTCTGTTGACTAATTTTTTATGATTAGTCTGTTTAAATATTGGGTTCCTGACTGCACTATGACTAAGCAGTGTAGATGCTTACATCTTAAGCTGAGAGCAGAAAGAATTCATCACTCATACAAAACTGTGCAGTGAAATAAATCTCCAGCAACAGAATTCCAATCATCTCATAAGCACAGATAAGTGCATATGTAAAGCTACAAGTGGAGCTCGCAAAGGGGAATCAAGAAATCACCTCTCATTTTGTGCTGTCTCCAGTGTCTATCAAAAATTAATGCAAATGATTGTTAGGAATATTGAGTACAAAATCTTTGTTTAACTTACAGTTTGCACACAAATGAACATGTATGCCAAGTGCCACAAAGGAGAGAATAAGGCCCCAAAAATCAATTCCTTTTAACTCCAGGTACTTGTGATTTTATGCTTTCATTTTTGTTGACATAAACATAATATTTAGAATTAGATAATCTACATGTAAACAATTATTTTATGTAATTATCTTTTTCTCCTGAGCCAATTCAATCTTTACAAAGCTTGTGCAGGGATTCTAGAATGCTCCTCAATATTAGGTTTGTCTGCCAAGAACACTCTCCAGTTGTGCTAAAAAGCTTCTCAGTTCCTGTCAGTCTTTGGAAAATCCTATTTTTCTTGTAACTTAAAACATTTTAGATAACTTGTTTTTTGATAAGTCAGTGCCATAATTAAACTCCAGTGAGTTTGTGCAACCCTTTGAATCTTATCTATTAAATCCACCCTTTTAAAAAACATCTTTTCACTAATACTGCATTTCTTGAAAACAGCAATATTATTTATAATTTAAAAATATGAAATTAATCTTACATAATGTTACTTCAGAAGAAGTTAACAATTTGTCCTTTATATTAGTTGATCTGTATGGACAATCTATTAGAAAATTATAACTAAAGAGACAGAAAATTAAGGGGTTGTTTTGCATTTGCATTTCTTTTTAAACATTTCAGTTACTGAGTTATTATTCCATGGTCTTCTTACTCCCCAATTTAAGTATTCAAATAGTTTGATATACAAAAAACCTGCTTAGTTTCTTATTGGAATGTATGTTAATGGTAGTTTATGGTAGTGAGGAGGACAGTTGTATTTTAAATACGAAGAAAATATAAAGCAGAAGGTCTCCATTTAGTGAAAAAAGAAATACGTAGACAATCCCATGCATTGCTGCCAAAAGCATGACTTATAAATGAATAAAAATAGTGTAAGTGTTGAATTCCATTCCTTATGTTTTCCCTTGGAGGATGGGATGTTTTCTTTTTTGCATGAGTGGCAATGAAAGTGCATGAATTAAAGACAAACAAGGAAACCAAAAAAAAAACCCACAAAAAACCCCCAAAACAAAACAAACAAACTAACAAAAAAACCACCCCAAAAAGAACACCAGAAACAATTGCAGTTATTTCATAGAGCAACTTCTGGCTCATGGAGACCGCAGTCTGAGCTTTGATTGGAAAGGTTAGATTTTAACCAGCTGAATTTCATTGAAAACTTGGAGAATGAGAGAAATGGCAGTTACAATGTAATTTATCTTGATAACCAGAGAGAGAGAGAGACCACATTCCCATAGTGCAAATATTTGTTTGACCAGGTTTTCTCGTTCTTTTTTTGCCTACTTTGAGTCCTTGACAGCTTTTCTGGGTGGCTTTCTAATGTGGCTTTTCCTAGAGATCTATCGAAGAACATGAGAGAAGCACAAAGATTTTATTTCTCATGTTTTATTCCATCTCCTCATTACCTGTACCCGCTGTATTATAAATGCACAGCGAGATAATCCAAATAAAGGCACAGCACATAACAGAGGTGCATAAAGAGTTTCAGAAAGCAGAGCTTCTAACTGAGGGGCAGTATTTTGTACCTGTGATTTGGGACTATGGAAAAGGAATTAGAAGTCATGTTTAAAACTTTGAAATTATTCAGGATTTTGTGGAGTGTTTAATTCAGATGTTCTTATTTCAAATTGTTCAAATCTAAAAAGCTAGTTAAAGGACTTTGCAAAGGTATGTAATTTTGATATCTGCTTGTATCTTGTATTGTTAAATATATTTCTTGCATATGAAGAATATAATTGAAAGAAATTTTAAACTTCAGATTCTGCAGAATTCATGTTTTGGCACTCAGTCCAAATGTCTACATATTCTAAATGAGTACTCCTAGAAGTTATGCTGCTCTACCCAATATCCACTTGTGATAGTCTGGGATGTAGTTTGGGTAACTATGAATACCATAGCAATCCTTGAAACAAACAAACACACACACAAAATCCAGAGGAACAACTTAGAAAATCAACATGGTAAACGTCTTCAATTTTTTTTCTTTTAAGTAAGATGTGTGTTCTATACTGTCCTTATTAAAAAATAAAAAAGGTCTGGCAACTTTATTCTTTGAAATACTGGAATGACCCAAAGGCTTGGAATTGAGATTTGATGTTGGCAGGAAAGTGACCTGTCTGTTGAGCATGTGCTTTTTGTTATTTCTGTGAAAAATCTACATGTTTAACCAAGTTTTAACCCTTTTGGGCATAACTCCTAGTATGATCTCTGCTTGCTAGAATTAAACAGTGACATCTTTGATAATTTTATTCCAGATTATTTTCATGATCTCTCTCCAAATGAAGCATGTGCATTCGAGCTCCACTGAGCTGTTGGATACTCTGTCCCCTCACAGGTCTCAGTGTGACTGGACTGCAGATACTCTGGCAAAATGAAATGAGAAATCTTTAACTGCTGTAGAAGGTAATTCTGCTGAACCCAACTGGCTCAGGAAGGCAATTCCATTTACTGGAGCTTGAGGATGATACAAAGTTAGGAAAAAGGGGTGACATCTTAAGACTTTTCACAACTGTTTCTGAAGTGTTTGACCACAGCTGAAGAACCCAGGTAGATGAATGCCTTGGTTCCAGAGTTCAATTCATCTGTCAGCTCTGCAGCTCAGCTGTCCCATTCCAGGGCTGAAGAACCAAAGGAATGTTGGCTTTGTGGTCATTGCAGGTCATGGGTCTGTGTGTTAAAATTTAACAAATAGCAGCTTTTTTCACTTGCTCAGCACTGGACTGTAGAATTCCTCCCCAATTTTTATCCCGAGGAATTAGCATAAAAGGTTATGAACCTAAATTTTGGATGTGGCTAGCATGAAAAAAGTAGTGTGTGAAAGGTTGCCCTTATTTGATATTACCAGCAGTTAATGGTTACAAAGTGTTTGCAGTTACTCAACCTTTTCACCTGCTGCTGAGAGTTAAGAGACACGACAGTTAAATCTGATTTTAATGGTTTAAAGGATGTGTTCTGTCCAAGGAATTCTGCAAAACTACTGAATTGCAAAAGTTCTGAACTCACTTTGTCAGTTAGAGATTTTTCTTTACAGAATCAACTTTATGTATGAACCACCTTTCAGGAGTTACTGCATGTATAAATGAATTGTTTGTAATGATTTAGCATTAATTCTGCTCTCTGTAATTCCTGTCACTCCTTGTAGTAGTTATTAAATAAGTATGGAGAGTAATGATTTTAATTTTACAGAACTTGTAAGTAATTTTGGATTTATTTAAGAATCCAGATGCTTGAAAAAAAGCATTTTTAAAAAGAAATAATTCACTGGGAACATCAGTTTAATGTCTTTCTCAGGCATTTATCATCTCTTAATCTCTTAAGATTTCTGTTGACTAATTTTTTATGATTAGTCTGTTTAAATATCGGGTTCCTGACTGCACTATGACTAAGCAGTGTAGATGCTTACATCTTAAGCTGAGAGCAGAAAGAATTCATCACTCATACAAAACTGTGCAGTGAAATAAATCTCCAGCAACAGAATTCCAATCATCTCATAAGCACACATAAGTGCATATGTAAAGCTACAAGTGGAGCTCGCAAAGGGGAATCAAGAAATCACCTCTCATTTTGTGCTGTCTCCAGTGTCTATCAAAAATTAATGCAAATGATTGATAGAAATATTGAGTACAAAATCTTCGTTTAACTTACAGTTTGCACACAAATGAACGTGTATGCCAAGTGCCACAAAAGAGAGAATAAGGCCCCAAAAACCAATTCCTTTTAACTCCAGGTACTTGTGATTTTATGCTTTCATTTTTGTTGACATAAACATAATATTTAGAATTAGATAATCTACATGTAAACAATTATTTTATGTAATTATCTTTTTCTCCTGAGCCAATTCAATCTTTACAAAGCTTGTGCAGGGATTTTAGAATGCTCCTCAATATTAGGTTTGTCTGCCAAGAACACTCTCCAGTTGTGCTAAAAAGCTTCTCAGTTCCTGTCAGTCTTTGGAAAATCCTATTTTTCTTGTAACTTAAAACATTTTAGATAACTTGTTTTTTGATAAGTCAGTGCCATAATTAAACTCCAGTGAGTTTGTGCAACCCTTTGAATCTTATCTATCAAATCCACCCTTTTAAAAAATATCTTTTCACTAATACTGCATTTCCTGAAAACAGCAGAATTATTTATAATTTAAAAATATGAAATTAATCTTACATAATGTTACTTCAGAAGAAGTTAACAATTTGTACTTTATATCAGTTGATCTGTATGGACAATCTATTAGAAAATTATAACTAAAGAGACAGAAAATTAAGGGGTTGTTTTGCATTTGCATTTCTTTTTAAACATTCCAGTTACTGAGTTATTATTCCATGGTCTTCTTACTCCCCAATTTAAGTATTCAAATAGTTTGATATACAAAAAACCTGCTTAGTTTCTTATTGGAATGTATGTTAATGGTAGTTTATGGTAGTGAGGAGGACAGTTGTATTTTACATATGAAGAAAACATAAAGCAGAAGGTCTCCATTTAGTGAAAAAAGAAATACATAGACAATCCCATGCATTGCTGCCAAAAGCATGACTTATAAATGAATAAAAATAGTGTAAGTGTTGAATTCCATTCCTTATGTTTTCCCTTGGAGAATGGGATGTTTTCTTTTTTGCATGAGTGGCAATGAAAGTGCATGAATTAAAAACAAACAAGGAAACAAAAAAAAACCCACAAAACCCCCCCAAAACAAAACAAACAAACTAACAAAAAACCACCCCAAAAAGAACACCAGAAACAATTGCAGTTATTTCATAGAACAACTTCTGGCTCATGGAGACCGCAGTCTGAGCTTTGATTGGAAAGGTTAGATTTTAACCAGCTGAATTTCATTGAAAACTTGGAGAATGAGAGAAATGGCAGTTACAATGTAATTTATCTTGATAACCAGAGAGAGAGAGAGACCACATTCCCATAGTGCAAATATTTGTTTGACCAGGTTTTCTCGTTCTTTTTTTGCCTACTTTGAGTCCTTGACAGCTTTTCTGGGTGGCTTTCTAATGTGGCTTTTCCTAGAGATCTATTGAAGAACATGAGAGAAGCACAAAGATTTTATTTCTCATGTTTTATTCCATCTCCTCATTACCTGTACCCGCTGTATTATAAATGCACAGCGAGATAATCCAAATAAAGGCCTATTATATAGACCCAAATAACAGAGGTGCATAAAGAGTTTCAGAAAGCAGAGCTTCTAACTGAGGGGCAGTATTTTGTACCTGTGATTTGGGACTATGGAAAAGGAATTAGAAGTCATGTTTAAAACTTCTGAAATTATTCAGGATTTTGTGGAGTGTTTAATTCAGATGTTCTTATTTCAAATTGTTCAAATCTAAAAGCTAGTTAAAGGACTTTGCAAAGGTATGTAATTTTGTCAGTGATCAATTGTATAGAAGAATGTGTCTTCAATGTCAAAATAGATTAAAATTCATAACAGTTATATTTTAGTTTCATAAGCCTTTCTGATAGCAAACAACAACAAAAAAGAGTGAATATGTGTGGTTTGGAATTAATTTTTAAGATATGAAAATGCATCTTTGAACAGCTGTGGTATGTCAGGGACTTGAGTGGATAAAGGAGAAATAAGCTAACAGCAACTGAATATTTGTGGGGATTTTCAGTATTATATAAATAACATGTGCCATCTTTGAAGCAATGTTACAGGGCACATCAGAGATACTCAGGACAGATTTGTGCAGCCATTGGTGTTTTTCACAGGGGAGTTCTGTTGCACACTGCTGTAGTCCATGGCCGTGAGTGTGTCCCTGAGTCCCCTCCGTGTGCCATCTCCTCTCCAGGAGCAGCCCTCCCAGGACAGTGCAAGGGACACCTGTGTCCCCCAGGTCAGAACTGCTGCTGGCACACATTCTGGGGTACGTGGCTGGGTCATTTCTGACTGTACCCACCCTAAAGTACCAGAATGTGTACACAGTAGCTGTTAAATCCAGTGTACTCCCAAGAGACAAGATCCTGTTATAAATTCTCACTAGTATAGAAAAAATGCTGTGCTAGGACCACAGTGCTTTTCGTCAAGCTTCTCAGGCCAACAATCAGATTATACAAATTTGTATAACCAAGAAGCTAGGCAGGAAAGGTAGTCAGTGCCACAAATTATGTTCTCATCAGATTCAGGTTTGCTATCCCACTTAACTGTTCCAAACTCTACATTGACAAATTCCATTTTAGCAATTTGGAATTTGTCCTCTTTAGTTCTGAAGCCAGATGAGAGGGAGATGTCTGTGTATTTCCAGTTATCACAGCAATCTTTTTCTGAAATCTTCATCATTCTTTCATAATTTCCTTTTTACTGAATCTGTTCTTTTAGGAAATTTTATTAATTTGTTTTGAGCGAGTGGGAGGGAATTTTTTAAAAATTCCTACTAATATAATTGTATCAAATGTAACATACTATCATCATCATCATTAAATATTAGAATGGAGTAGAGAGGCATTGACAATAACATATTGAAAAACTATGATTAAAATTATATGAGTCCTACTAATTATTTACAGTCAGCTTGATGTCACAGATTGTCAATACAGAAATTGTAGCAGGATACATGTAGTACTTACCATCTTATATTAGATATTATGATGAACCAAAAAGAGGAAGAAAAAAAAATGTTCTTTTGTTGAGGATTTTTTTGTTGTAGGTTTTGAGGGTTTTTTTTAATGAAAAGGTAGAACTTTCCTTTTAAAAGGATGAAAAGTACAATATAACTATAAAATAGCAGACTTGTTGAGGCAAACACATTGAAGTCATTCAGAAAAATAACTGCATGACATCATGGGAGAAAGATAGAACCAAAAAAGGATAAGTTTTGCAGGCCAAATAGCTTCTATTCATTCCCAAAGAATTTGTCCTACTCACACAAGAATTGGGAGAAAGAAAAAAAAGAAATAAAACCTTCATCCTTGGAAGCTCACAAAACACAAATATGTTGTCCCAGATAGAAAAGGTCAAAAAAGTTTAAAAAAAAATGAAACAAAGCTATGACTCTAATCAGGAATGCTTACTGAGAAATACAGACTTCCTGATTAAAAAACCAGTTCAAGTTACTCCCAGTAGTCCGAAGAACTCCTGGAGCAATTGTGAATCACTATAAGCTTTTATTGTCTTACATTTTCATCAAATTAGTATTTGCATATTAAAGGATGATTTTTGGCACATTTTTCTATCTCGATCACTCAGAGCAGCAGGAAGCATTTTACACCTTTGTGATTCCCAGGTACTTGCTTGGCACTAGGAAATGTCAGAAACCTGAGCTGCTCATCTGTGCCCTGTAGTTTATCCTGTGCTTAGGCAAATAATTGTGTTGTCTATACCAACCCACATAGCTCAGGAGGAAGTGAAGCATTTGGGTTCAGGAGGCTTCCAGGACTGAAGCACTACAAAATCTCAGGTTTTATGCCCCTTGACATATACTTTGAAATAAATGCTGTGCTAAATAATACCATGAGGTAACTCTTGCTCTTCTGGCACAGGCCTGTTTATCTGCCCTGTTTCTTTACCTGTCCTATTATTATTTTGTGGCTTTCTGTACTTCAAGGGCATCTGTCTCTGAACAGGTGCTTGTTCCCTGCCTCTTTGTTGCCTCTACCTTGTCTAATGATGGCCAGTTGCCATTACTGCTCCTTCCCTCCTGTTTGAAATTTTCACATCATGTAGTTCAATCCATTATCTTAATAGAAATCTTATTTGTTCTTGAATGTGTGCAATATGCTAAAAAAATTAGTATATTATCATATTAACATATAAAAGTCCTTGAAATTGGTGTTTCTGAGGATGTTAAGCTCATGCACTGTTAGTCACAGCATTCTCCTTTAATTAAACAGAGTGAAGGAGCTGCTGCTGTTGAGAGCAAAATAGAACAGAAAGAAAAGTGTCAGAAGTTTACAAAAGCAGGGAGGTAATATCAAGAGGGAAGTGGCTGTGTTGTCTGAAAGCTGAAGAGGAACTTGTTTAAATGCATACAGCTGGACAAGGTTAGGATAGCTGGATACCTTTTAGTGTGCATAAATAATGTGTGTATACATAAGTGTGCATACATAAGTAATCACAATTATTTTCTTGAATCGTGCTGGAGCTACCTTCAGAAGGTGGTGCATCTTAAAATAGTGTTGTTGTCATGTAGGCATGTAATTTTCAGAAATAGCACCTAAAGCTTCAGAGGATATATTGGTGCTTAAAAGCAGATTTGCTGGCTTCCTGGCATACAGACTTTGATAAGATTTGTAGATAAAATAATGACATAGAATATTTGAGACACTCAGCTTTGTGATTTAAAGCCAAACAACAGTAGCCCTAAAGTGCCAAAGCACTAGAAAGGAAGTGCCATTCTTAGAGGAACTTAGAATTCTTAGATAGTGAAAATTGCTCTTTAAGACTATGCAGAGTTTGAAGGCAGCAGTCCAAAACAGAATCAGAATGTGGCTGTAAAGATGAACTGTGCCACTTGAATGTTTTACACTATTAATATGAGATTTCTAAACTTCTAGGCACAAGCTTTGTAGTGTGAAAACATGGTATGTCTGTTACCAATCATTTTGGTTGCATTTATTCATATGCATGTGTGGATTTAAAATCACAGTTGTACTGTGGCATGTATTTATCTTAAGTATTTCCTACGTATTCTCTTAATGAAAAAGTTTAAATGTAAGGTTAAGGAACATTTCTCACTTGTGAAGAATGTGAGTCAGCAATTTTTTTGATAAGTCAAGGTGCATTCTTTATGTGACTTTTGGAGGGAACATTACCCTACACACATTCAGATGAAAGCTGCATTTAGCTGCAAATTTGAAGAGTAAGTGTTAGTTTAAAATAATTTTTTGCTATCGTTATACTTACAAAAAATTTCTTAGTAGCAATGTTGTTGATGTGAAAGCCTTTAATGCTGCATGATGTGCTACACCATACAAACTGGCCACTGCCTGTAGGCTTACATTTGGTTTGCAGCTGTCTGTAGTTGTGTGGGATTGCTTCTAGTGAATCACCAATTAAAAAAAAAAACCCACCAAAAACCAATATTAATTTCAGAGCAACGAGTTGTGTGTATTCAAACATGCATTTCTGATGGAACAGTTCCCAGGTAATTTCTGTGAGCTGGTTGTTCTCATCCTTGCTCAACTCAGAGATTAAGTTTGTATCTCTTCTGTAACAATGTTCTCACTCCACCTTTTTAAATATTGTCTGTTTAGTCTCAGCTAGTTACTCTGGAGTTCCTGAAGTCAGTTCCTAGGGAATGGCCCTTTATAAGTTTTTTTCCTGTAAAGAAGCAGTCACTTCTGGAAGGCAGCTTTTCTGCTTTCCATCTTTCCCCAGTCTGTACAGACAGTGCAGATTTAGATGAACAATTTTATTGGCATATCTACAAAAAATCAGTTCCCCCAAATCATGATAGTAATGGTCCTGCTTCTTCTGCCTTGTTTTCTTACAATGATAGAAAGTACTGAGGAAGTCTTCCAATTAGTATTTTATGCTGGCAGAGTCCTCTTTAGAAAGCCTGTGTGAAATATGCATACGTGGTAGGAACTAAAAAACAAAAGACCTTTTCTTTTGCATTGTCCAGAAAGAATTTCTCATCATTGTTTCAGTCTAAATTCACTCTAAAATGTAATTGAACGAGCCTGCAGATTTACTTAGTAAATTGGCATCTAAATCCATTCAGCAAAGTGTTTACTTGTAATAGTCTAGAAATCTTTATAAATGTAATAGTTAATTCCTTACAATTCAGGCCCAACAAAAATGTGTGCCAATATTACTTTGTCATAATTGAAGCCTATGCATCTTTCTAAACAGATGAAATGCATTTTTCATATTTATCAGGAAATCTAGGGAGAAAAACACAGCTGAAACTTTAGCAAGAATAAGGGAGTTTTAGGTGGGAGTCATGACAACTTTTTTTTTTTCACGTAGGTACAAAGAAACACCACCCACAAAGGTAATCAACGTCTATTTTAAGGAATAGCTTTCAAAAGCTTATGGTTCAGATTATTTCAGTTGCCAGCACTGATTCCCCAAATGAGAAAATGATACATGGAGAATAAATAGAAGAACATTCAGTGTTTCATTTTTTGGCATTATTAGTACATTTTAGATGGCATGTAAAAGTCAGAGCACAGCATTGGAATTTGGATCAAATTATCTGTTTTATTTCTTCCAACAGAGAGAAATTTTAAAAAATCCTGTGTGAGCTGGTTTGGGTTCAACATTTTGCAATCAGTACAGTTAAGTAAGTAACTGAACTAACCTATAGAATGTGTCAAATCTTTCCTTATGAACTAATGTATTTGAGTACATAAAAAGCACTTCTTACTGTTATATCCCAAATGGTGCATGTAGTGATACATAAAATAAACATCCACAGAGAAAGACCACTTTAGTTTTTATAGTTTGTAGAGTGATGTTAAAAAGAAATCCAAAACTCCCTGCAAATTAATTGTCCCATAAGACAATGACAAGTATGCACTCTGCCTCACAAAAAGATGATTTAATGTCTTCATGGCTCTAAAAGAGCTTGGTGTGGCCTTCAATCTCAAAGACAATTTCACCTGTTGCAGAGCTTGATTGAATTATCAAAATAGGTCATAAATAAAAAGTTCAAGGTGTTATTTCTTTTATTTCTTAAAGCCATGTGCAGCTCTAAATGTTTTGCTTCTGTACATTGGAATAGAAAGAAGAGTTTTCACATGACAATATTATTGCAAAGGATTTTAGGCATGAGCTGATTGCGGATCCTAAAACTATTTTGAAGGTTAGCAATATTAGAAACATGTTTTAATAATAATGTCATTAATAATATATTTGTTAAAAAAATAGTAATAGGATAACATGAAATTGAATTTTGTGAGGGATGATCAAAAAGGAAGGAGACAGCAGAACACAAAGATGCTACAGCATTATCCTGTTGGTGTTGTAAAGGGTAGTCAGGCATGTTAAAGACAGTATAAGGTAAGAGGAAAAATGAAGAAAGAAACCCATTTTAAATGCACTTGATCAAATTAGATGTCTTTTACTATCACAGACTACAAAGAACAGCTGATTTTTCCTGTAACTTAACTGCAAATACTACTTTTATTCAAGAATCCAACTCATTTCTCTTTCCCTAAGTATAAAAATAAAAAAATGTAGAATAAACTAGGAAAAATAATTTGCTGTCATCTGGAAGATAAGCAGGAAGTGAGTAACAGGATGGATTTGTGAACAACACAACAAGTTAATAAAGTTGGATTTCTCTCTACAACAGGGTAGCAGCTCTTGTGAATGAGGGATAGGCAGTTGTATATTTTCATTTTAATAACCCTTTTGAAAAATCTCTCAAATAACATTCTCATAAACCATCTAGGGAAATGCAATCTAGGTCATACATTGGCAACATTAAGGGCTGTATGCCAGATTTAATTTCCCTCTCCAAATTCTATGATTAAGAACCTAGTACAAGTTGTGAGACGTCACATCTCACACAAGATGCTTTGTGCTGCTGATGTCACCTCTGTAAAGACGGTGGCTTCTCACATCTATCCCTGGGAGTGTGCAGTGAGCCCTGCTGGCAGGGCAGGCACGAGAACAGACACACAAATGGAGGGGGAGAGCACCGTAACAAACAACAGCTCCCAGAAGCTGAGCTCTGCCTGCTAGCCAGCTTTATTAGCTCTCCTGATGGCAACTGGAAAGGCTGCTGAAAACCCCGTATTTATGTGGCCTCCTTTGAACAGGTGCAATATAACTGTGCCTCTGACTTCTGGCCTATCTTGCAGCAAGTCAAAATACATACATACAGTTTTGTGTTACTCTTGCCGTACATTTAGTAGTGATTGAAAAGTACTCATTTTATCAAGTTTACTTATGGTTATATAACTATATATATATATAGAGAGAGAGAGAGAGAGAGAGAATATATATACTATATATAACTGTATATATATAATTATACTCATTTTATTCTTGTTTCTTGGTCCATAGCAAGTGGAACTGCTCAGCAGTGAAAATGTGAAGAGATGTATTTGGAATCAATGCTGTCAGCTTGAGAAATACCAGGTAATAATGAATCAGCACCAACAGCTAACTGTTCATTCTCTGCTAAACTGTCCAAAGCTTGGCTTAGAAGTACAAGAATTAATTAGCTGATATCAGGATTAGAAGCAATGATCAGAAATGGACCACTTGGGCATGTTCATGTCTCTGAAGCCAGTGGATAATGCTGTTATCAGTAAGAGGGAGCAGGACTGATGCAAGCTAGGAAAGTAAGAGTGATCTGGCTCTGCTTCTGAGTTTTGTTTTGGAGGTAGATTAGTAGCAAAGTTTTCTGTCTGGTGAATGAGTCTGATCTGTTACTCCTCAACTAAACAGGCCAACACAGAATTAAAACAAAGCAACTCTCTTGCAAATGAAGCAGAGTTGGGTGCCAGCTGTGCCCAGCTCTTGCTCCAGAGTGAACCTGTCAGCCTGCACGTGCAGAGAGTTGTTATCACTGTATGTGGGGAAGAGCATTGGGGAACTGTTTTGGAAGCCAGGGCTTTCTGACACTTTTATTAGCTGATCCAGACATTTCTTGATCCAATAAAGATGTGATCCTGTGCAATCTGCTCTAGGTGGACCTGCTTCAGCAGGGGGATTGGACTGCACAATCTCCAGGCATCCCTTCCAATCCCAGCTATTCAATGCTTCTGTGTGACAAATGGCTGAGAGGGCCATTGTCCTGCCTAGCACAACCAGCCACAGAGCAAAGAATGACCCAGCTAAGAAAAGGCAACATTTCATTAACTCATCAGGTGTAAAAGCATGAGGAATGTAGAAAAGCTGTGCAAAGTACAATAAAGCTTTACCAGAAGATCCCAGAGGACCATAGTAGAGGTGAAGAGAATATAGTCAGCTTTACAAAATCTTGGTTAACCAACATTTGGCTGAACAAGATAAAATGTACCAATAGAAGTATACTGGTATGATCTTGTTTATTGACATGTATACAAATACCTTGACCAGCATGGGTAATAGCAATAATTTAAATTTATTAAAAATCCTAGCAAGAAATTGCTATAAGACACTGCAACTAATAAGTCACATTTTAAAATAATGTTGACAAAACAGCAGAAGTCAGCAAGGCTGCTTTTTTGCAGGATATTAAAGGATAGCTATTAAAACTTTTGCCCTGTACATGAGTATTTTGAATGATGCAAATTACAGTTCTGTGCTTCCCTTCAAAGGTCTGTAGGCAATAAGATTTCTCTTTCCAAATGTTTCTTTTTTTTTAAAGAATGTGTGTACATGACTAAATCAAGCTTGCTTTTCTACCTAATTTTTTAGAGAAGAACCATCTTTCTATTGGTGTACTATAGGAATGAGGCTCTCTCCCCCTTCACAGAAGATGGCACAATTCAGAAGAAGTTGTTTCAGAACATACTCAGTTTAATTACAGGATCAGTGAATACAGCAACATTTTCTTGGCAACAGGTAGAAAAGCTGGCAGTTACTCATTTTCTCTGGAGCAGTTTCTTGGCATTACATCTCTGCATTAGAAACTTGGATTTCATTTCTCACTTTGTTTTTCTATTCCCCTGCTTCATTTCCTCTTTATCAGTTTTCTCCTAGTGGTACATAAAAATAACATGCTGCATTCTTTGTTATGAAGAAAAAATTAACTCATTTGCTTTTAAATCATAAGCAGTAATGTAATGTGGTAGGAATCCTATGCATATGTATATGCATTATCTGATAATAAATAAGGTAGATAAATGAAGATCATGAAGAAGAGATAAATGTTGAAGTTAAACTGATGCAATTGCCATTGCTGAACTTATATATTAAAATATATTACATGCATAAGAAAAAATCAGGTTTATAATGTAAATTTACTGGTATATCAAGCAAGAGAAAACCCTTAGGGTAGAAAGAGAACAGCCACCAGCAGTCCTTGTGACTTATGATAGAGTTTAATTGCTGTAGCCTTTACTGCCCCACTGCCCCATGAAGTCCATATCTATTGATCACTGCATATATTAAGTTGAATTCAATACTTGGAAGTAGATATCATATATTAAGAGCAGTATTTTTCAGAGAAAATCTATTGTTCTCCTTCCTTTGTCCCTTTGAGAGATTAAACAAAACCAATAACAGAAGTAACTGCTGACTGAAAAGAAAGATGGTGCAAACCCTGTGTATCTTTACTTTCCTATATTTTAATATAATGATATGAAGAATTAATGAACAATCTGCACTGGATCAATGATGGAGCTCTCTGGGCAAAGATGAGCTGCAAAGAATGACACACTTAATAGTAACTGATAGAAGTTTTAGGAAATCATTTCTATATCTGTCTAGCATTCAGAACAATCTTGCTTTTTGCTATATACTTACCTTTATTTTGTTTTTATTGTTGCTTTTAATGCTATCTCAAAATAGTTTTATTAATAATTTTCTCTTCATAAATAGAAAGTGGTTTTGCTCAGATACATCATTAATTTTGTGCTTGTACAGCATACGGAAGATAGAAACAGATTCTTCTTTAGGATCATGCCATGCCTGTACTCTGGCCTTATAATTTTAGCTCCTTTTTGTAACTCCACACAAGCTCATTTCATCCAAAGGAAAAAAAACCAGCACTGGAAATGTTTCTTTTCTGTTGTCCTTTCTGATTACTTAATGCCATTGTAGAGCAGCAATTGAATGTGGCTCCTGTTACTGATCTGCATCATGTACATTGTCACGTCTCAAAACAGACTGGTTCTGAAGTTTCTAGGACTGAAAGGAGTACCAAGATAAGGTAATTTTTTCAATTTTTTTTTTCTTAGGAAGTAATTTTGCCCCAATGCCAAAGTAAAATGTTTATACTCATTTTTTGAAGTCTGCAAATCAGAAAGTAGGGCAGTACTTTATTAGGTTAAGATGTTATGCTGTGTTTTGTTGAAAGCATAGCTTTAGAGTTGGGGTTTTTTAGTATGAATTGTGAAACAATTTCTGCAGATTTGTACCCTTCCATAAAAAAAAAACCCAAAATATTTTCAGAGGTAGTGAGGAACAGGACAAAAAGAGTTAATAATCAAACAGAACAGCTTCTGGAGAATTTTAAGGTTCTTCTCTAAACATTAAGCACAGTGATAGCCTAAAATTTTAATTTAAACTTTTGCATGATGCTATGAAGTGTTTATAAGACTTTGCAGTGTTTTTCACTAAGTCTGGAAAAAATTCAGTAACTTTTTTAGCAGAAGTGTTGCTTATGTCTCTGTAACCCTTACTTAAGTGGCTTGAACTTATCACTAATAAATAATGGTTTTTAAGACAGGGATAGCATAGATCTTTACCCATAGATGCTCGGTTTCCTGCCTGATTTCTGTATACTGTATTATTCAGGAAAACAGTTACTAGAACTAGAGACTGTCTCTTTTTCTGCAGAGACACCTTCATTCTGGAGCAAGATTCTGTTTATCTGTTTACAGACATAGCAAAGATTAAATTCAATGCTCAGTACCCTGTGTCTTCAAATAGTTTATTGAATCAGGCTGGTATTACTTAGAGTCATTTCCTGAACCTGGTTGCTAAATTATGCAAGTCCTTGGAAGCAAAACTCACGTTCAGCTACTTGCTTGTTCACGTATGTCACTGAATTATGCCTCAAAAAAAGGCTATACTGAATCTTTATTATAATTTTATGCATTTAAAAAATCTGTAAATATCTACATACAGTATCTGAATTTGATTTCAAAGGATTTGTCTGGAAAACATAAACTAGAATGTTATTCCACTGGTTTGAGTTCTTTTTCAGAACTCATTTGAGTGCTTAAAGAACTTCCTATTTAGTGCTTCTTTAGTAGTACTCTTCTCAAATTTCAGTACTCTTCTCAAATATTCTTTCTTTGGAAAGAATATTAAAGATGGATTTGCTCTTTTAATCTCGCTTCTTCATTTCCTCTTCACTGCATTCTTACAGTACAGTTTCTAGAATGATAAATACGAGAGTAACGCCTGCTGATTTTGACTCACTTTGGATGATAAATATGAGAGTAACCACTAATGATTTTGACTCATTTCTGATTTCCTTTCGGGGCTTTCTCCCTTTATTTTCAGGCTTAATCACTGTATTGTAAAAATATTTGCTGTCTTCACAGAAGTTCCCAAAGGATTTTTGACTATGACTTGGGTGTGTCCCATTATTCATACATATATATTGATCTACCTACACATGTTGTTAATTAACTGCCAGTTAAGTACAAATCGTCTTATTTTTTTCCAAATATAACAAATATAACAAATTTTCCTATCATGCTGTGCCACACTTAAAATAGTGTTTGAGGAATTTCCCCAATCTTTATTTAGATACGCTCATCCTGGTAAAAGATAAAAAAATATATTTTTGGTAGCTAAACATAATAGGTTTTTAATTGTTCTAGACTTTTAATTTTACTAGACTTAGTATCTGAATGTAGTGCAAGAATATAAATATTTTCCTGAGATGCCCAGGATTGTCAGGTTTCCAGATTGAAAGTACTTAGAAGTCCAGACTTATTTCAGCAATTTTCTGTACTCTGAATCTAGAGTGAATGTTCTGTTTCCACTTTCAAATGTTAAGAAATAGTTTCTTTTTCTGTTAAAAGTCATGATCTTATTTATTTCTAACAGAATACTTACTAAATCACATAGTATTTACTATGACTTCTCAATAGTGTATGTGCTTCTGCAAAAGTTGCAGAAGTCATTTATTTCCAGAGTAGAGACTTACTATTGGTCTGGTTATCTTACATTTTTCTGATCATTAATGTGAGAAAAAAAGCTTTTTTGAACAGAAATTGTGTTCATGTATAGTTTACTTTTGACCCATTCTAGTGTAGAAAGCAAGCAAATTTGTTTCCAATTTTTCATATAGCTAATTTTCAGTTCAATTTATATTTTTCATAATCCTTTTCATATGTTGTTATCTTTTAACTGGGTTGTATTATTGCCATTTACAATATCAACCCAAATAAGAGTAAGGAATAGAGGACACAAAGGAAAAGTAAGAATAAACAACTTACAGTCTTAATAATTCTTAATTAGCTGCTACTTTGGATTCTTTAACCATGGTGATAATGAATGTGGAAAGCTCTGGAAGCCTTGGTAAGCTAGCTTGATCATCTGAAGAATGCCAGTACTTATTAGGGAAAGTTCATGATTCATACGCCAGGATTAAGCCAGGAGAATCTTGTGACCTAAGCAGCCTGGCTCTCCAGTGGTAAAAATGGGATTTTCTTATCTCACAAAAAATTATAATTGTGACAGACAGCAGGCGTGGGAGCAGACAGGACACGTTTGGCTGAGGAGTGAACAGCACGCGGGCTGTAGGAATCGCTGGTTTGGCACGTTGCTGGTACCATGAGAGAAATACAAACTTAAACTGCAGCACACAAAGTGTTTCACAGGCATGAATCAGAACATTCCTGAGAAATGGTAGTGAGGAGAATTGTAACGTGAAATGTGTGGGGGTTTCATGTTCAACATCTGAGTTATCCTTAAGAAATTTTTAGTAATTTTCCTGATTTCTCTTCCATGGGATCTAAGCACTTAAACCCAAACATATGAACATTTATCACAGTGTGGTAGGTGGACAATTCTGGATGTAAGATTTGGAGGCATGACATGAAGTCTAATCCTTCTAACAGTAAATATTGACTTGACAGAGTCAGTCAGCTTCAATACTTCAATTTCCACAACTGAGTTAATAATTAAACTTTTGATATGTATGTTTAGAACCTTGGAAAAAAAAGGCCTTTGAAATATGAACAATAAGGGATGCACAGCATAAATGAGCATTGCAAACCAACTCACTGAGACAGTCACATAAACACACTCTCCTTTTGCAGAGCTCATTGACATAAACAATCTTGGTTATATTTAGAAGACTTGCCACCTCTATTCTTCTCTCCTTTTTTTAGTGCTCTCACTGCATTTGACGAATTAAAGGGGAAAATGGAAGTACAAAAGCTGTAACCTAAATCATCACTTTTTAACTGGAATTTGCAGTCACAAGCATGAGAAAAGTAAAACACATATTGCTTTCATTTCTTTTTAAAAATTGATTAATATCAGCAGGCAAAAATGTCATCATTGTATGTAACCGATGATCCTCTTGGCATCTTTTAAAACCATGCTGGCAAATTCCTTAGAATTCTCAATGCTGTGATTTCTGGCAGGCATTTGAGGGTTTCAGTGGTAGCTTTTGTGGGAACTGCAGGGGTGGGGTCACAGCAAACTTCTTCATGTGCAGTTGTGTATGGTACAAAGCAGTTACAAGGAATGATGATGTAAGGGACATACACAGACAGGCCACTCACTTTAATATTACATCAGGGGGTTGGTTTGCGTTCTGTGGAGGAAATACATTTAGAGCTTCATGAAAAGAGATGATTTGTAGGAAAGATTTCCCATTGTTACTCTCCTGTGCTTAGTCACAACACCTCACATTTCTGTGTATTCACACTTTCCTTTGCCATCCTGTTGAGTTGTGGTTGAAAAAAAAAAGTCATACAACAAAAACTATAATCCATAGCAGTACATACAGCAAGTTCCAGTGCTACTATAATTTATATCTCTGGTACTATTAGCTAGAGATGTTTTATTTACTAGCATCTATTCATAAAATCAGTGTAAGTGCCAGAAGGTATCTGCCACAGACAAAAGTGGGTCCTAGAAGTTTTGGGAAGATTATATAGTCTTTCAAAAATCTATACAGTTTGTATTGGGAAAAGTATTTAATTTATATTTTATTCTCATTCCAAAGTTATTATGAATATCTAAATATACAGAATATACATAATCCTGATACTTGCACAGACATGAATCACCTCACTTTTCAACACAGCTTTAAATAACAGAATAGAATATTTTACCCATAAGAAAAGAATAAGCAAAACAAGGATTATGACAAAATTTAGATTTTTAAAATTTTCCCATAAGCATTGTAAAACAATAGCAAAATATACTTTTATTTATTTTCTGTTGAGTAAAAAGAATAAAAATTCCTCAGTTCTACATGACATTGTATTCAGGCAGTCCTGGTCCTCTGTGGAATTCCATCACTGAATTATGTTCAATGAAGATTACAGGGCTCCTTGCAAAAGCCCAGTTTGCACAGGGAAGAATAGCAGATTAATATATCATAAAAACCCCCTACTTCTACAATGTTATACAGGTTTAGGATTTAGATTTTGAGCCAAAGCCACTGCTACACTTATTGTCTGCTTCTTAATGGGTATTGCCACTCTCCATAACTCAAAATTATAAAGGATTTTTTCATAATAGGAAATGGGCTGAACAACTCAATTTTACAAATACCTGGAAAATAGAGATTATGGTAGAAACAATGCTGCATTTTGCTGAGTTTTACCTTGTAGTATTTATTTTGACAGCCTTTAAAAATTTGATGTAAGTAGCTGAAACTCAGTCTTTATCAACATTTTAGGAATGCAGTGTATAGACTCTGTAAATTCCACCAGTGCCCTTAAATTCCACAGAGGGGTTCCTACAGAGTGCTCTGCAGCAGGCTTGTATCAGAAAACAGCTATTTGTTAAATCTTTTCTAAGGATATGTTACTTGGGCATTTTTGTTAGCAGTAGCTGATTTGAACAATCTCATTGTAATGTGTCTAAATTAGGAGAAAAGCCATTTTTTCCCAACTATAAGTCATTTTAGATATCAAACCAATCCAGGTTTTCAAAGCTCTGACATTAGGCTGAAATGCATTTTTCAAATGGAGCAGATTTCATTATTAAATCAAACCTTCCCACAAACAGAACAAATAGCATGAACATTAATAACACATCCATAAGTCTTTCATTAAAAGCTGACATAGATATAATAATGACAATTAAAATCATGTGGTTATTTAAAAATACTTTTATTTTCAGAGTATAAATATTTTTGCAGTGAAATTATAGTCAATTCTCTCAGAAAATTGTTTTAAAGCTGATTTTCTTGTAAAAGCGAGAGAGATTTCTGCATTATTTATATACTCTTCCACATGATGAATGGTGTCAGTGCTGTCTTTTTTATTAGCATGTCTTTCCTACAGTATTTATGACATTAGAGGTTTAATAGTATTGGCTGCAGCCAAGTCAAGTGCAGAGAGCACCATGAAGGCTTCTCCTATGTATTTTACCTAAACTATTGCATTTTAGGACAGATTCTTAGGCTAGCAACTGAGTTTGCCTTTTCCAGTTAATCCTTAAAAGATTTTCTATTGCAATTTGTCCATGCTGGTAAAGACTTGAGGAATTCTGCTGGAATTGTGTATGTGTACTTTGTTTTGGTGAATAAGTGGTTATCACAATTAATTCAAGCTAGTGAACATTTTGCCAGAAAACTTCAATCCAAGAACTGAAAGATCTTACAGTGAACTACAACCACATTGTTTTCTGTCACTAACCACTAGTGATTCATGTAGGTCATTGTTTGAAAATGTGATTTTTACATTATTCATTCTAGTCAAGCAGTTGCTTATGGATAAACCTTATGCTACAGGTAAAAATCCATTCTACAACAGGGAGTAAGGGTTACATAAATAATGGGTGCATATGAAGAGTGTAAATACTGAGTGAAAATGTACATTTGTATAAATGAAACATATTGGTTGTGCAAAGTGTGAAATAACACCTACAAGCAATACTTTTGAATTTTAGTTTTTTTTCCTAGATCATTTCTGGATTATGCTACTCATTTGACAGTGTTCTGCAGCTCAAAGCAAGTACCTGAGATGTGTCTCTGGGATTACATCAGACAGCTCTTTATTTGGGTCCAGCTACTGGAATAATGCAAAAATAATTTTCCAGTTATCATGCAACATCCTTTTTTATATGAAACTCACGCAATCTACTCCTTGCCTGAGGTCACAGCCTGGCCCAGGCAGTGTTTGGTGTAAAGAGATTTACAGATACACAGCCATGGGACACTGCTCTCACACACACAATTTCTCATTGCAGTGGCAACTCCCACTGCAGCAAAGGAACCTGTTTAAATGTGGAATTAAGCACAGGATTTATGGTTAATTTGTTGTGTCCTCTCCTCCTAAACCAATAAGAGTATTCCAGAGGAATGAGTACAAAGAAATTGCCAGTAGTAATATCTAAAAAGTAATCATCTTTATTTATTCAGTGTGTTAATCCAGCTATCAGAGTCTGTGTTCAGAGAGAACCTCCTCTGGGACAGGCACCAGCCATTTTTATCAACCAGCATTTCCAGTCTCCAATGTTTAATCACTCTGCATTTAATAGGAGAGGGACCCTTCCTGTTCAGTACAGTTGTAAAAATTGGGATTTTAGCTTTATGAATATAGCAAAAACCTTTCACTTTGGTAAATAATTAGCCATGAAAAGGTTAGCATGGATAATTCCTTCACTTTTGTACCAGTTTCACATACTTCAGACTTACTAATTCTCCAGATTCTGCAAGAATCACAGCCAAAATCTCTTGAGTTTCAGGTTATTGCCTGTCACCAGTACTATTTGCTGTGTTGAAATGAAACCAAAATCAGCTTAAGCACACTGAATATGTTAAAGGGGATTTGGTCTGGGTTTCCAGTTGATTTAAAAGCAAAACAACCTTTCCAAATCAAGACTCTTTTCATAGATTGAGATTTGGTTTTTAATTCACACTGGTCTCTGGGACACTTGTAATTTATAAAAGTGATTTTTAGGATGAAATATAGAAATAGGGACTCAGAATAAAATGTTCTCTCAAAAGAACATTTTGCTGTATTTCATTAGAAGTAAAATGGTCTCACAAATCTAGTTATTTAAAGGCATGCTAAACTTAATGTTGTGCAGATCAGTTTCTGATTTCAAAGCCTTGTAGAGCTGTCAGGTAATGGAGACACCTGTTTCTGATGGGGTTTTTTTATGACTCATACCACAGGGATTTTTACAACACAATGTTTAGTGCATACTTTTATACTGTAGAAAGTTTTACCAATATGATAATAATGACATAAATCTTACTGCCAGTATTTTTATGGAGACAATTACTGACTGTTTTGTCATTTAGATTTTATCTTTGACCATGTTACTTCCCGTGAGTTAAATGTCTAGTTGCTTTATTTTTTTATGTGATATTAGCCTTGTCTAGTTCAATTTAGAATGTGTTTATAGGTGGAAATTAATTCTGCATGATAAATGCATTATGTTTTCTATATGGATGCTCAATTTTATTTTGTCATTTGGAGTACCTGTAGGTTGCAGGAATAGATTTGTGCAGTTTATAAAGTGGTGTCATATATAGAATAGGAAGCCACAATGAGACAATATTAGAATACTCCTTTTTTTCAGGATTTCTTCTGATCTTGTATGTAAGAAAAATAATGTGCTGAAAATAATGTGCTGACTTTTCATTTTTTTAATCCCCTAAGGAACATAGTGACTTTAAGGATAATTAATACCTCCTTACTTTGGGTGTCAGAAATCTAGGGACCATGATGAACAAGAGGACTATTTATCAGTGAAGAGTAATGGTACTGTCAAAGAGTTATTCATCCCCTCACATGATAAGCCTCTAAGGTAGGTAGGACTCAAAGAGGAATTTGCTGAGTTTTGAGAGATTCTACTCTGAATCTGGATTTACCTACAAAACCAGACATCATCTTTAGGGGAGTTAAGCTGTTAAGTCACTCTACAATCATTAAAACATGGGTTTTATAGAAAAGAGGTACTTCCTTTGCATCTCCTAAAGCAAACCATAAGTGTATATATATATATATATATATATATACAGCTATATATAACTAAATAGGTACTGGTTAGGTCTTGCTCCTTAAATGATCATTTGTTGACATGAGGCAGAATCAGGTACAATGCATTACCTGCATTCTGAAATGTTTGCTCATTATTTTAATCACTTACATTTAGACTTGGCTAACAATCTATATGGCTGTAAATCTAAAAATTAAGTAGAAATAGATATTTCATTTATAGGACTACTATAATGTACTTCTTATATTATCAAAAATCACTTAATAAAGATTTATTAAATTTTTAAAATTTGTTCCTTCACTAAGAACTAAGCTAGTCATGCTCTGTAGGAATGCCTTCTGATACTCTCCTCAGTTTATACTCCTCTGTAAAGAACTTACCAGTCAGCTCTGTGGTATTTTTTTTCCATAGAGGAGGACTATAGTCCTCCAGTTCCATTCATGGTTACATTCCATTTGCTGCTTTACTAGGATGTCCTGGTTTAGGGCACACAGGATTAACAAAGCGTTCCAAGTATTGTAACAGGAAAGTAACACATTCACAAAAAATCTCATTAAAGTCCTTATCTTCAAGTTACAAAAGACTGCACTTTTTAATGATTGAAAACCACACACTGAAGCAGCACATACTTAGAGAATGATTCTGACAGTACTTGGGTTGCATGGATTTGGGAAGATCCTCTCTTTGCTACCTCATTCTTGTGTCTTGGAGCTCTTTTACAGCAGTAATAAATACTGAACTATTACTCAGGAAATATAATTTGTGTTTAGCAATGCCTAACTAACACATCTCTTAGTAAAACAATTTCAGTATGGAAACATACAGTTTTAAATGTAGAAGATCAAATTGTATTTGGGGTTGTACATGGTGAGTAAGGCTACAAGTACAACTAAATAGCAGCATTGCATCAAAGGTGCTATTTAGTTCTTGCAATTTATATATTGCAAGATTTATGTCTGTTTCATAATAATCTGTGAGAATTCTTAATTCATACTATATTATTTTTAAAACTCAGAAGGAACTCTATGTAATTCTAACCACAACTGGAATACATTATGTAAGAGCAGACTAGGTGCATTATCTGAGCAGAGATAAACATCACAGCTTGTTGGGATGAATTCCTGTGCAGTACTCCTGGTGCACCACCTCAGAGCCATTACTTCAGAACAGCTTCTCCACCTCCAAATTCCCTACAACACATTCTGAAATGAGAAGTTTCTGAATCAGGGCCTGCTTCCAATATGCATCCTCCAAAAACAAACAAATAAACAAAAGAAAACCCTGCTGGCCTATTGTTTTAAATGAAGGTGTCCTTGAAGTACCTTTGTAGATTACTTTTGCAATGATGTGTGAGACCCAACCTAATCTAATAGAACTCAATTTAAAAAGTAAAAAAAATCTGCTTTAGGCAGGAAAATGAGTCTAAGTGCTAGATAAGCGGTCTTTTATGATATATGAGCTTTATTCTACCCCAAACATTGAATCTGTCAGACCCAATATAAGACAAATGTTATCAAACAATATTCTCTTCCATTTTATCTTCATTTTTTTAGCTCCTTACAGCACAGACTAAGCAAAATATTCTTAAACCTCAGAAGACAAATGCTATCTGTCTGTTTTCTGTGCTTGCCATATGTGATCTTTTCATCTTAGGAAATACCCTCAGCTAAGTTGGTGTGAAGTTGAAAGAGTTGATTCTTTAAGCAATGTGATGCTCCTGTAGGCAGCCAGCCAGCTCATCTGGGACATTTTTCCTTGTTCCTGAATTCTCACAGGTGACTATTTATGATACAGGCCTGCATAAATTCCCATAATGATCCATTAGTATCCTGCTTCCTTCATGCCACAGTCGAGGTGCAGTAGTTTCATAACATGTGTTACCTGCTGATTATCACAATCCAGACTTTGGCAAAACAGATATCTGCTGATTGTCACACAAAGGTCTGCTGCTGTTAAATACCACAACCTTTGGAGGGATTTCATTGCACTGCAAGAAGCTTTTAAGTTCACAAAAGACTTAAAATGAAATGTAAACCTTATAGACAATCTTCTCAGACTGCTCACATTCTGAATCTTAGAACTGCTCTTAGTACCAGTTGTTTAATAGTAGAACTGTCTCCAGTACCAAAAGACCTCGAAGTTTAGTGCCCTGTTTTTATAAAGGCCATATCCCACCCCTCAATTTACATGTGTCACTGTCTGGTCTGTTGTCTAAGTTTTAATATTCTAGACTGGAGAATCAGAGGAAGCCAGAATAAGCAACTAAATATGGGAACTTAATAAATAACTGAGTGAAAAATAATTCATTAAATTATTGAACTTATTTAGTTAATGGAAAATATCTAACATGCCAATAGCAATACTTCTGTGCTATTAGCCTCAGAGTAGTTCAACTTCAAAAATAGTAAGCCCTAGTTGACTAATATTAATATGGTGAATAAATATGCTACCAAGAAAATTTAGTATTTTCAAGGAAGTCAAGCATCTGCACATAAATAATTTCTGCCTTTTAGCAGAATGTGATTTAGTGTCTAATTATACAGAGGGGGAAAAGCCTTTGCTCTTTCTCCTTCAAAATAGACAGGAGTTTTTTACTTTCACCAAATATCTGCATGTGTGACACTCATGAGCATTCAGTTGCTGTAAAACTTTTTATTCTTTTCCACAAACATCCTGCACATGCATGTCCCATGCCTGTGCCCTCAGTAAGGGAGGAAGGAAGCCCGAAAGACTGTCAGTATATTCAGTCTGAGCTCCCAGTGGGAAGCCAAGGCAAAGGACACAATTCTTATACAATGGGCAAAGGTACCCACATTCCACAGTGCCAAGCAACCATCAAATCCAGAAGTTCCTAGTCCTTACCCTTGCCCTACTTTAGGCATCTGGGAATCATTGAAGCCCTGCAAATAACTGAAAATATTACCTGACTGGTCACTGATCACATCTTGCTAACATGTACATTTGATCTTATCCTAATTTTCTTGTCCCTTTTACCCCATATTGTGAGACAGGATATTAAAGTAAGTTCTTATGCCTTTGACAAAGTGTAACAACATTTGCCAGACAAAATGTCAGAATTTTCTCCTAGATGTGTTATTATTATTTCTCTGGAGCCATAAAAACTGGCATACCACAAATGTCAATGGTGCCTTAAAGTCTGTCTTAGTGGGGGAAAGGGACTATAGAATAGTATGGTTACTTTTGTAAAGGAAAAAAACCCAAAAATTTTCTAAAATCATTGTTCAAAAAAAAATTATACAAAAAAGTCATTACAGTGTAGGATTAGGTGTCTTCCTGCAATCTAGGAAGACCTTTTTGCTTTTGTCTTTATCATCTGTGATTAATATACCACATCCAGGTTTTGCCAGTAAACTCTGATCCTACATCACTGTGTTATCTCTTTGTTTCTCCTTGTTGATATTATACTGCATTGCCTTACAGAAAGGAAACTAAAAGTGCCATTTGGGATGTATGGCAGGATTTTTAATATTTGTTTTGGTAGGGCTTAGTTCAAATACACATTTGGTGACAATATCAAGAGTCAAACACTATCAATTTGTTGTAAGGCACGTGTGCCTACATCAGAAAAATAATCAGGCAAGAATTTAATTAGGCAAGTGCTAAATTAAAGGATACTTAAATATACTGTGTTTAGTTTTCAATAATTACAGCAGACAAAAACAATGAGACAAGATCTCAACATCTACAGTTAATGTGAAAAGACACCAAGCAGAAGAGACTATGTCACTAAACCAAATTCTGCCTGTTGTGCCATGACTTTAACAGAGTTCCTTGTGAGTGTAGAGTTCAGTCTGCTACATCTGTACCACCTGAAAATACAGACCCACAGAGCAGTGGTGTAAATTCACAAAGGAGGCGGACACATTGAGGAATTTACTACAAACAGAAAGAAAAATTGTCTATAGTGATGAAAGCTCCAGTCACTAAGAATAGAAACCCTTTTTTCAGCAGAACTGTTTTTGGCATTGCCCAGTCATTTTTCTTTCAGCAGCACATCAGAACTTTCTACCATGTTTATCTCTTGCTCAAATGAACCAATAAACTCCTGATACAACTCTTAATACCCCTTATCAAATTGTCACGCATGGCAGTGTTTGTTAACTTGCAACAAGAACATGTTTATCTTTTTGCTACAGTCAAAGCAAGCAGCAGAAAGTTGATGTAAGGAGCAGCTGGCAAGTGGCTTGAAGTCTAGAAACTTTGCTTTGCACTTCTATTTTTTAGTTCCCATGGCTTTTCTCAAATTTTTCTATGTTCCTGATGCTAAAGATTGGCAGTAGTAATTTACAGCCTAAAAAATATTCCAAAATCAGGTACAGAACCTTGAATTTATTATTTTCTCCTTGTTGATATTATACTGCATTGCCTTACAGAAAGGAAACTAAAAGTGCCATTTGGGATGTATGGCAGGATTTTTAATATTTGTTTTGGTAGGGCTTAGTTCAAATACAGATTTGGTGACAATATCAAGAGTCAAACACTATCAATTTGTTGTAAGGCACGTGTGCCTACATCAGAAAAATAATCAGGCAAGAATTTAATTAGGCAAGTGCTAAATTAAAGGATACTTAAATATACTGTGTTTAGTTTTCAATAATTACAGCAGACAAAAACATTGAGACAAGATCTCAACATCTACAGTTAATGTGAAAAGACACCAAGCAGAAGAGACTATGTCACTAAACCAAATTCTGCCTGTTGTGCCATGACTTTAACAGAGTTCCTTGTGAGTGTAGAGTTCAGTCTGCTACATCTGTACCACCTGAAAATACAGACCCACAGAGCAGTGGTGTAAATTCACAAAGGAGGCGGACACATTGAGGAATTTACTACAAACAGAAAGAAAAATTGTCTATAGTGATGAAAGCTCCAGTCACTAAGAATAGAAACCCTTTTTTCAGCAGAACTGTTTTTGGCATTGACCAGTCATTTTTCATTTTTCAGCAGCACATCAGAACTTTCTACCATGTTTATCTCTTGCTCAAATGAACCAATAAACTCCTGATACAACTCTTAATACCCCTTATCAAATTGTCACGCATGGCAGTGTTTGTTAACTTGCAACAAGAACATGTTTATCTTTTTGCTACAGTCAAAGCAAGCAGCAGAAAGTTGATGTAAGGAGCAGCTGGCAAGTGGCTTGAAGTCTAGAAACTTTGCTTTACACTTCTATTTTTTAGTTCCCATGGCTTTTCTCAAATTTTTCTATGTTCCTGATGCTAAAGATTGGCAGTAGTAATTTACAGCCTAAAAAATATTCCAAAATCAGGTACAGAACCTTGAATTTATTATTTGTTCTTTCCAACTTTTTAACACCTGAGTGTTAAATGCAAACATCAGGACTGGGAGATGCACAATCATCATACAGAACAGAAACAAAATCCCTGCCTCCCAAATATATCTAAAACTCCATGTTTCTTCTGTAATACTGCAATAGTCTGGTGCCTTAGCATAAAATACTTAATTATTTTCAAGTGTTCTGTAGGCAGAATAGGGAAATATATTTTTAGGTTCTCCATAAAAAGATGAAAATTTATAATAATGTCAATACCACCCAATATCATGCTTCATTAGAAATGTTTTGGGGTTTTTTTGTGCAATGAAATAAAACTTGCCATTACAGGAATTGTAAAATACTCTGTGGATTTGCTGTTCAAGGATATATATCATATATAATACTCTGCTGGTATTAACTCCTAGAGAAATCAGGTAAAACTGTGTCATTAAAGCATGACTGTTTTGTTTGCCAACCAGAGTTGTAGGCAGATTTTCAGTTCCATTACTAACAGTGATAAAGGAAATTCTCCTTAGGAGTTGGTCGAGATGAAACTCAAGGTTTCACCATCTCTTGCTATCTTGTGGGTGACATCTGAGAAAAAGTCAGTGAAACAATAAAACAGCAGTGACAGAAGTGCCGTGTGCTGTGCCTGCTGAGCAGCCGCAGCTGCAGCACAAAGGACAGAGGCACAGGGGGGACAGGGAGGTGCCCCGGGGCCGGGGCTGCCAGGCACGGGCCCCTGCCCCGGGTCTGGGCTGGTGTGGCAGCCTGGCAAAGGTGGCCTTTGGGACACTGCCTCACACTGAGGTGTGCTGTGACAGCCTGGCAAAGGTGGCCCTTGGGACACTGCCTCACACTGCAGTGTGCTGTGACAGCCTGGTAAGGTGGCCTTTGGGACACTGCCTCACACTGCAGTGTGCTGTGACAGCCTGGTATGGTGGCCTTTGGGACACTGCCTCACACTGCAGTGTGCTGTGACAGCCTGGTAAGGTGGCCTTTGGGACACTGCCTCACACTGAGGTGTGCTGTGACAGCCTGGCAAAGGTGGCCCTTGGGACACTGCCTCACACTGCAGTGTGCTGTGACAGCCTGGTAAGGTGGCCTTTGGGACACTGCCTCACACTGAGGTGTGCTGTGACAGCCTGGCAAAGGTGGCCCTTGGGACACTGCCTCACACTGCAGTGTGCTGTGACAGCCTGGTAAGGTGGCCTTTGGGACACTGCCTCGCACTGCAGTGTGCTGTGACAGCCTGGTAAGGTGGCCTTTGGGACACTGCCTCACACTGAGGTGTGCTGTGACAGCCTGGCAAAGGTGGCCTTTGGGACACTGCCTCACACGTCCGGGTCCTGCTTTACACGAAAATCCAGAGCCTTGAGCAGCCTAATTGGCGTCACTTTTCCACTCACAGCCCCCTCCGGGATGTTTGCAAGGGCTGTTATCAGGAAATTGCAGCTGTGGCTCTGTCTTTACTTACCTCTGGTTTTGGGTGGGTTTTTTGACTTCTTGGAACTTTCTGTTTATGAACTAGATAATCTGGAATGGAGGAGGTAGGAATGGAGCTGGTACAGAAAGATACAGTGTTTAAGGCCAGAGCTGACTATTCCAGATCAAAACACATTCTGGAATTGGGTGGCAGCTGCATTGCTCCCTCTGACAGGTGAAGTGCTGGCACATGCTGGCACACTGGCTGGCACATGCCACCCGACCTCACTTGGGTTCCACTCAGGGCATTTGGCACCTCCCTGTCACTGGCCAGAGGGCACAACAGGGTCTAGACCTTAAATCCAGAACTCCTGCTGAAACATTCATCTCCTGATGCTCAGACTGGAACAGAACTCTGGAGAAGTTTTAATTTCAGATATGTCCGAAGAAGGGATTTGTTTCCTTTTTTGTTTTACACATATCCAGAGTCTTAAAAGAATAAAATGGTGACATTCTGGTACAAGTTAGAATAAATCCATAAAATAAGATTTTATATGAATTATCAAAATACTAAAGTTAGGCTATTTGATTATGAGCCCAGATTATATCACAAAGTCCACGTTTGATTCAAACTACAGTCTGGGGATCTTGTGGGCTCCCTCAGTTCTCCATATTGCCAACTGCACTCATGGGATAATTTTGTTATGGATTAGTTCAGCACTCCAAAAATGACTAGCACAGATTCCCTGGATTCAATGACTAGCACAGATTCCCTGGATTCATATAGGAATATCTTATTGCTTCCTCTGAATCAAAATTAACCTGCTGCAATCTTGTTTGGTATTTATGCTGTTCTCACAGCTGAGATCTCCAAAAGCCTCAGACAGTAGTCATAGCAAGGCTGTAGATTTTGTTTTTAAAGACATATACAAAATACAATCTGTCATTGGAACAGTAAGGAAAATTTTGAAGCAGCTTTTCCTTAAAAAAAACCAACCCAAGCCCCAGTAGTCAACAAAATTAATTTTGGTTAAGAATTCCAGTTTTTCAGTAAATTATTGGGTAATCTCACCTGTTAAGATTAACTACTGAATAAATTAATAATCTCCAAACATTTCAGCTTCTATTTTAATTTCTTAAATATAAAATAGGTCATATATTGATGAAAGTCTGATTATGAAATATGCGTTTTCTTTTAATGATTTTTATTCAATCTCGTTGATTCCTGGTATTGCTAAAGTGTATGTACACAGTTTTCTTCCAGCTATAGCTGAAATTATGTCAGCCATGGACTTCGTAGCTGGCATTTGCACTTGTTGATAATACAATGATAAAGATCTGCTTTAGTCAGAATCTTGGCACTATTTAAATATGGGAATAAAATTATATACATTCAAAAGTTAAGGAAAAATAAAACCATTTAAACATCTTTAATCAGCCATAAATGGCAACAAATTAACAAAGTCTGAAACAGTTTAATATAATTGAGAAATGTAGTAGTGACCACTTATTCATGGAGCTTATTTTTGTATGCACTTCTGTTTTCATAACTAAGCAGTCAATGAAAGGCTCCATTGCAGGCTGTGATGAATCCTTCCTTCCCCTTTACTTCTGACCACATTCTTCTGCTTTATTCTTTATTTTATGTATTATTCTACATTCTATATTTATTCTGTTCTTTATTCTATAGACTTATTTAAAGTATGTGAGTAGTAGTTTCTGTCTTGCAGTTGCTACTCCCTTTGCTGCAGTTCTTTCCTTTCCCACCTCTTTCTCTTGCCCACTGTGGAATTAGGTGCCTTTATCTGAGCTTTCCTGAGCAGCCTCCTTGTGCCGCAGCCCAGAGCTGCTGCCCATGCTCAGAGCCTGGCTCTGGAGTCACCTCCCCACAGGTGACAGCACAGGGACCCCTCAGAATGGGCTGCAGCAGAACTGACGCTCTCTTAATTTGGTTTAAAACTGGATCTAACACACTGGAAGTGAAATAACATAGCAAATAAATAAATAAACACTATTACAATGGATCAGCCAAGTTCTGTATTCTGAATCATGTTTTAAATAATCTACAGTTGAGGCAGTGTTCAAAACTTGAGATAAAAATGGGCTTATTCAATACATAAATGAGATTAATGTCTGTTATTCAGTCTATTTTATAATTGCATGTCCTTTCTTCTATTTGTGTTTCTCTATTATGAGACTGTTGGTTATCAAGAATTTTATATATAATAAAAAACTAAAATGCTGTTAATGCTCTTCCATTTTGTAAAAGAATCAAAATATTCTCGTATTACTCATTTCTTGGCACATACCAAATACTTAGTATCTTTTCCACTGTGGAAATTCTACTCAAAAAATTACCTACTTGCTACTGTTCTAACTTCTGGAGCAATTTGATTGTTCCTGTTAATGTCTCTTGGCCCTATAATTTAAAGAAACTAAAATCTCTAAGAAGAGGCTATTAGAAATCTTTGCTTTGTAATATTTAAGAAAACAAACAGAGAAAGAATATTATCTTTTACAAAATGTTTGACCCTGAAACCTACTCACAGCCTATTCCCAATGTGCTGTTAGCGGCAGTGGAGAGCTTTACAGATGAATTTTGCAGTCCTTCCTCTGAGGCTATATTTGTGACATACTGTTTCATACCAAATGATTTAAATACTTAAATTATTTGAAGCAAGTATTTGAATTCAGAAATTTAAGTACACATCTCAAACCTGATGCTTGACTCTCATTTTCTAATGCTTATTCTTCAGTGATAAAAATGTGTAAAACAAAATGACAGTTTTATGTTATTTGCTGTTGCGTGCTTTTTTAAGAAAACATTTTCTATTAGATGCAGAGGCTTTACCTAGGAGTGTCATTGGAAATAAAAAAAATGCTGAACATACACCTTGGCATGTTTAGAATAAAACCATGAAAAAAAAACTCTAATGAGTTTTTGACTAATGACTAATATTAATAGTTCAATTAGTTTCATACCTTGTAAGTAACTGTAATTATAAGGGCTGGATAAGCCTCAAGCCAGTCTGTGTTATACCTTCCATTTATGTCAGAAGGTGCTAGGGATCATCTTGTGATCAGTAGTCCAAACAGCAGTACTGAAATACTGATATGAAAATTTCAAACTAATGTAATGACTGTTTTCTATTCTCTGTCTATACATTAATTTGAAATGCTGTTGCATCTTGCAGTGTTTTATGTTGAAGGACATATTCCAGCATGAATATAAAATTGTTCAACACTGTTCATTTCATCCTTCTAGAAAGGAAATTTCTTGTTAGTGTGGTATTTCTCTGGGCAGCAAAAGTTCTGAGCCTCAGTCATATCAGCAAGCCTGCTTTGTGACCTGGAGGACGTGACTTGACCTGTAAGATTTTGCTGCGTGAAAAATGAGACACATTCCTACAGCAGAATGAAGAAGAGCATCTCCCTGGAGATTAAACTTTAATATAAGTGGTATGGTGAATCCATCCAGTTAAGATTCTTTCCTATGTCACCAATTATTTTGAAGGGTATTTAAAGATATGAGCAGACCCTGTCAGAGGGACCATGCCACACCACCTATAATTTCTGTTAAACAAGTCAGTGAAGTCAAGAGTACATTGAACACAAAGCAGTGACAGTACTGTGTGTGCCCCACACTCAGCTACTGAAATAAATGTTACCAGCACTGCACATGTCAAACTGATGATGCATTGCTCTGCAAGACCAAGACAACAACAAACCACGTTTACATGTGTATGTTCTGCCTTCTCCTTCCAGAACTGAAACACTGCAGGCTCCAGGGGAACCTACCACCCAGCAGGAATAAACTGTGCCTGGGACACCCCCGGGCATCCCTCCCTTCCTGGGAGGAGCCATCAGACAGGGCAGCACTCCCAATGGACTGGGCCTTCCTCACAAGCCTCAGCAAGAGGTACAGCCAAGCAAAGACCTTCTGAGCTGAGTAAGCATAGAATACCTGACAACCCACAATGTCTTCTTCAGGTATAATCATAATTTTATTTTGAGACTGTATAAAAACATGATTTTAGTATTTTGGTGCATTTAAATAAATGTACTGGACAGATCTGTGCATTTGATAAATGACCTGATGTGTGTTTCCAAAAGCAGTAAATATTCTAAGTGAAGCTCACTTACAGCAGTCATTTGAGTTAGCTTGCAAAACATCTGTCATATTTTCAGATACATAAATGCTAAATTCTTACATAAAAAACAAGTTAGTTGTACCAAAAAAATGAAGCTATCACTCTTAAGCCAAAACAGACCCTGCTTCATAATCCCATGCAGTTATCAGCATGTCCCTTGGATTTATGACTTATGACATTTATTTACCAACAGGTGGTTGCATATCCTGCCATTTATATTTTAAGCAACAGTAAACACAACTAAAAATAATATAAGACAAGCAAAATAAAACTCAGTGGTGTTTTTAAAGTGTTTTTAGAGAAAAGCTGTATTTATAAGCTAGGTCTTCAAGTAGTTCTCACCAGGCCCAGCAATACAGAAGAACACTGCAAGAGCAATAAGGATTTTTAGGGGCATTATGATAGTGTAATGGAAACACATCTGCCCCCAAAAGTCCCTCATTTTCCCTGCGGTTAAAAGCCATGCAGGAAGTGGTGAATGCTGTGGAACATCAAGAATGAAACTATAAAGAAAAGATTTTTAAGTTAGAACAACTTTCCAACAATACCTCAGGATTTCATAATTTTCTGTTAGTCCACTGGACAGTAAAACTGTAGTTTTTCAAGGATCCTCTAATTCATTAGCTCTGGATGTAGAAAATGGTTCTGTCCACGCAATATGGTGAATTTTGAGGCAGTTATCTTAGAAATACTATTTTTGGGAAAAAAAATACATTTTGCATGAAGACAAGACAGGACAAGTTTTCTTCATTTCGCTCTCCAAAAAAAAAAAAACAAAAACCAAACCCCAAAAAACCCACCAAAACAAAACCCCAGGATAATCATCATTAACTGTTGACCTGCATTTCTCATTTTCAAGGATACTTTGTGACAGAGTGAACATTAGTTTATAGAAGAAAATTATACATAATAGAATTATAGAACATCTTTCATTTTAAAGAATTTTAAGATATTTTCCAATGAACTGTCCGGGCAGTTTTCCATACATACAGAAGGACCAGTCAGAGTGAAAATACAAAGTGGAACCCCAATTTAGTAGGCTGAATAATCTATATTTATAAATATCATTAGTAAAACAGGTAGCACATTTGAACTTTAAGTTATGCCCATTCAATTGGCATGCCCAATGGAAAGTTACTATTTTAAAACAATCCACACTGAATAGCACTTAACAGGCATATTCTTCACAGATTCTTGTAGTACAAAGCATAAAATGTAACAACAATATTGTTGGAAAAAAGCAATGCTCAGTTCTTTATATTATTTAATACTATGTTTTGTGTAATACATTTGCCCTTTGTTTATGTTAAAATATGAAAAATTAACTAAATTCTTTCCTCAGGTTCCAGAAATTTAACATGATCTCACTTGTATTTTTTATGGATGTAAATCCAGTGAATTCAGTGGAGATATTTCTGACTTAGAGCAGCATCCTGGCACCTACTGACAGAGGTGTGTGTGCTTTGTGTGTTTGTGTGATTTGAAAAAGGCCTTTGATTACAAAAAAATGCTTTAATACAAACAGCAGCAGCATCAAAGCAGAAAGCCAGATTTTGCTGACCATGAAACAGAAATTTTTAACAGCAGCAATGTGTAACATTTAGAAATGCCCTTTCAGTACAATTACTGCATTCATTTATTTTTCCTGATGCATGTGGGCCAGTCCTGAAACATCCTGAAATTATTTTTCTCACCTTGTCCTACAACATTGCCTTGCCAATACATGCCTTGTTGTAGATGACAAAACACATTTTATATTTTTTGGGGGGGACATGGTGTGTTCTGTTTAAATTCTTGTCCTGACCTATAAATGAAAATCTCTACTTAAAAAATTAGTGTCTAGATACTATTTTATCTTGGTTCATATAGAAAGACCATGATTGCAGTAAAAGATTTGGACTGTCTGACTGAAGCTGAGATACTTCAAATAGCAAAAATACTACTTTACACTGTTGAATTGTAGTCTCCCCCATTAACAGCTACATTAAATTTAACAGTATTAACTGAAAATATCAAAATAGTTTTGTTTGAAAGTTTTTCATTTATATCAACAATGTAAGTATTCAGCATACTAGGAAATCAGATAGGACTCAAATTTTTAAGACTTCTTTTGAGCTGAGCTAGGAGCAGGTATACTCCAAACAGGGAAAAAAAACCCAACAAAACTCTGGAGCCTATCTGTAGAGAATTATGATTCCAGTATTTTAAAAAATGTTGGTAATTAAAGAGCCTTATATCCAACAGGGAGTGAGAGATCAGGGGTAACCTGGAACCAACTGCTAACATGTTGGTTCCTGTCAGCTACCTCACAAAGCCAGTTAACTCACTAATGCATGGGACTTTATTTCTGTTGAAATTATCTTTATTTACTCTGTAGGTGTTGTAAGAAAGGTCCTGAAAAAAATTCCCAAGCTGAATAAGGCCTATCCATTCACACTTGAATACAGAATTATTGCCTTTCCCCCAGATCTTGGAAACAGGAACTATTTGGGCATTTTGACAACAGGCAAACCCCCCTGATTCTTTGTTTCTTTTTTCCATGTTTATACCTTTACCAAATTCCCTACATGTTTGCACTGTTGGACTGAGAATAGCATATGGCATTGCAGCAAGAGATTAGTGTAGTTACTAACTGATGTGCACTGTGAATTGGGCAAATGATGCTTTAAATTCATTGATTTCACCAGAAGCTCAACCACAGGGTCTGAGCCACTTTTCTACCCTGTCTTCCACTACAGGTGCAGCTTCCAGGTGACAGCAGTGGTTTCCCCAGATCTCTTAAACCCATTTACAAAAATCCATTTCTTTGTTTTGTTTTTTCTTCATAGGCTTCTAAATACAATTTCCAAGGCAGGTAAAATTATCTTTTGAGTAATGTCCTTAAAAAATATGCCTGAACAGACAGGTTTGTGTTTGCATAGCCCTCTCCTGTGGCATGAGCTCCAGGTTCTCCCCAGGGAAGCAGGGCTGGTGTGTAACACTGCAACAGGGAGCAAAGAACAAGGCACGGTTTAAAATTCAGATCTCGGGGGTCTGTGCTCTTGCCCTGGATAAACTGTGGATAACTTCCTAGGAAAGGACAACTGATTCTGCAGCCTTTGGTAAGGCAAAATTTTAATTGTTCCAGGTCAAGAGTTTCCAAACTTGGGGTCATTACCTCTCTGTCTCTTTTTCTGTGGCTTGTTCAGAGGGGAGTCACAAAACTTTTCTGTTGCAACACGGGATCAGGAGGTGTCAAAGGTTGAGGCCTTGCTGCAGAAAATGCAGGCCCCAGAGCAAGCTCCAAACCATGCCACAGGATTCCAGGGGAGATCCTGATCTTTTCACTGCTTTCAATAAAATTTCAAAAGTAAACAGATTAGGCCATTTGGTAATCCTCTGCTGATGCAGTGTGTTTGTGAGCTGGTTTTTTAAAGGTTTGCTTAAAAATGCAGAAAAGTAATTCTAAAAAAGTAGTTTTAAATTTATTCTAAATAGAAAGACAGCTAGTAGAACTGTCAATTTTGTAAATTATAAATGCAAAAAATAATTGTGGTTGATATTTCTAATTTTTTTTCAATAATTAATGACATTTTTATCTGAAGAAAATTCAATTTTTATTACAAACATATCATCTACTTTTTATCTTCTGTAAATTTCTTTTTTCATATCAAATAGCAAGATAGACTGACCCCAGGTATTTAATTATTAATACTGTGGAAACACAGTGCACTTCAGGAGTCTTAGCTCTGAGGCCAGCACCCCAAGCTGCACGCAAACCTGCTGGGAAAACCACTGTGAGGGAAAGAGATCAAATTTTTATAACACAGATGTTTAGGAAATCTATCAATGTTTTGTCTAATCATCATTAATTTAAGTAATGCATACAAAATGAACATAGATTTAAAGTTTATAATATATGCATGATATCTATAGCGGCAGAAAATTGTCTGTTCTACTGCACACCAGAGACAAACTGGAGCTTTTTCTGTAAGCTTATTGATGGGAAAAAATGTGAATAAAAATATTGTATGAGGAAGGCCTACAGAAGCATAACTGTGTTCTTTAACGCTGCTCATTAATCATTTAAATAGTGGATTAATTCTATAGCTAGGTTATTGGTGCTAGAAGCAATGCAAGTGAATTTTATGTATCCTCACTAAAGAGCCAGATAGCAGATAGAATCTATTTTAAAAAATAATCTAAAAATAGCTGATTAACAAAGTGTGATCTTTACATCTTACTGGAAGTAGCTGCACAAAATTACGTTTTAATTTAAGAGCTTTTAAGTAACAGTTGGTAAGAAGCAAGTGTGGTATTTCAGCAGAGCAGAGCTGATCTTTGCTGATGTTTGGATGTGTTTCTCTTTTCCCTTAAAGCAAGATCCTCACATTGATCCACTTTTTCATCTCTGATTCTCTGCTCTTACATTCTCAGAATGCTAGAGAAGAGACCACAGGAATTAAACCAATCCAAATCTGACAGCTAGGAAGACTGTACAAGTCTGGACTGCATTCACAAACTGAGCACTAATATACTCTAGTATAAGTCAAAAATAAAAAATTTCTACAGTTACATTTTTAACTTAATTGGCTTATGAAAATTTAACCTTTCATAAATGCTGCTTCTGAACAGTATTATTTTCATGGAAAATAGTAGCTAAAAAGCACATTAGCACCACAGTTCTGACCTAAGCTCCTCCAAATCAGATTTCAGTCTTAAACAAGTGAGGAAATTGTTGCACTGAGGTTTGGACACATCCTATTCCACTTTTGTTGCAATTACATTGCTATAAAATGTAAAATGTGAGAATTCTATAGGAAAACTTGATAACTCATCCTGATATTCATTTGCATAAATGTACAGATCCTGCACATAGTCATCAATAAACCACATGCCAACAACTTTGCTTTAAGAGTGTGTCACTGTCTCACTTCAGCTGAATTTCCAGGCCTTTTTGAAATACTCAAATTGATTCAGTGTGTATAGGTCCTTAAAAATTAACCTGACTGCAGTGACAATGTGATCACAATGTGAATGTCTGGATGTTTATGTGTAGCTCAAGCAGGTGATTAGCTGGCATTAAATGTCAAAACTATGACACATTTACACCAGCTGAGCTCCTGCATGTATTTTGTGTGAATATGCTGCATATATGAAACTGTATAAATTACATTGTGTATCATGTGTTCATTCAGTGCTAAATATCTGTCTGCAGTTTATTGGGAACCATGAGAAAGTTTAGTACCTCTACCAGTGTTTTCAACATTTTCTAGAATCCCATGAGGAAAGTACAGCTATGTAACTTTTAAGTAAAAATAATACTTCAATTCTTTACGATATTGATACCAAAATGTAAATAGTAACATGAACTCAAACAGCTCTACCAAGCTAAGGTTTACACTGCCTTACTCACAGTAATATATTTCACAACTTTTTACAGTACAAAATTCAGCAGTCTTTAAATTGAATCATAGATAAAGTCTGTACACATGTGGACACACACAAACACACAGAAAGAAACAACTGAATACTTTGTGAGCAAAAAAAAAAATATGAGGCGGAGATTGACAATACAAATGCTACCAGCGTTTAAAAGATTTTTTCAAGGTTTAAACTGTCTCTCTTTTCTAGGGACCATGTTTTCTCCCAATTCACCTGTATTGCACCCTTTGAAAGGTGACTTTTTCTTCAGCTTTTGCTGTCTTTTTAAGAGAAAAACACCACACCACCAATAGTTAGAAAACTTCTATGTTTAACTTTCAGAATTATTTTATTTTCTATCCACTTTTTTATTGCTGAAGACAACATTAAAGCTAGAACATGATTATTTATTTGAAGTGTATAATAGCCCTTTACTAAGTGCAGCAGTAGTTTACTACTAAGTTTACTGTCCAATGTAAGAGGCATAACGTGCTGTTTCTTTTGCAGAACAAAGTGACCACCAAAAGCGGGACTTTGTGGGCCAGTTGGATAAAACATAAGCTCATCTCGCCCCCAAAACCCCGACTCTGGAACCACAGCCTTCCAAGATTCAATTTGTAAGTAAAGTATCTTTGTAAGATATGCCCAATCAACTGAGTCATTGCTTATAGAGTGGGCAATTTTCAGACTAATCAAAAGGGAACGTTATAGCACAGTCACAATACATCCTCCTTCTGTTTCTGGACAGCAGGAACTGCTAACAGATACTAATTGATTTTATTAGTGTTTTATGAATTATTTATCAAGCAGGTAAGAAGTACCTTTTCTAAGTGTCTATAAAATGACACAGAATAACAGTTATTAGACCCAGCACTCAAAATATCTATTAAGACTTCTTCTCAAAGTGTGTAACAAGTTATTATTAATCTGTTTCACTGTATTTCAGATTAAAGTTGACACATTATAGAGAAATAGCTGTCATTATACTAATCTTGTTGTTTGTACAATAAACTAGATATTATTTTCACTTTACTTGAAAACAGGTCTCTTCCTACTAACAATGATAGTCTCAAGTATTCAGCTCTACATCATCATCTTACTGCCCTCAATATTGTTTCGCAAGATAATTCAAAGATGAAAGGAAAAGTAGAAATTCACAGACAAAAGAAACATATATTCTAAATCTTCACTTTATGATTCCAACAGAGCTTCTATATAAAATCCATGTTTAAAAGCATTATAGTTTACACTTGGATAGCTGAAGTAGGTTAATGCCGTCAGTTACTTTAAAAGAAACTAATTACTGTCCTTGAAAAGCCACTATTACATTCATTCTACTTTTGATAAACAAAACGCGGAGCTGAAGAATGCTGTCTTAGCTGGACTACTTTATAAACACCTTTATAAATACATCCTGAACGGAAAACGCAGAGAAGTTGATGGAAAATCTGGCTAAGTAGAAATGTTTAAATAATTCCTCTTTCTACAGACTATACATTTTAAATGACTTATATACGGCTGTGATGATTTAGGAGGTTTTTCTGGTTTTCACACGACCTGATCAGACGGTGCGTATCGAGCCCCTCCGCACGCGCATTTTGAGTTATTTGTGCCTGGCCAAAGTCGCCGCAGCAGCCACGCGGAGGCAGCGGGACGGGAGCGGTGGCCGGACACCGTGGGGAGCGCACACCGTGGGGAGCGCACACCGTGGGGAGCGCACACCTGTAGCTGCCGAGGGTGCCGGCACGGCGGCGAGCCGCCCCTTCCCCGCGGGGCGCGGCGGGCCCGGCGCCCCGCCCGGCGCGCACCCTCCGCGGCCTGCGGCAGGTGGGCGCGGGGCCGCGCCGGGAGCTGCCCGGGGCCGCGCGCCCGCCGATGCGCGGCCCCGCGGCGCCGCCGCCGCCGCTCCCGGGGCGCCCTTCCGCGGCCGCGCTGCCGCGCCCGCGCGCCCCGGTGCCCGCCCGCCGCGGAGCCGCCCCATCCCCGCACAGGGCGCGGCCCCGGCTGCCCGCGGAAGGGGGCGCGGGGCGGCGGCCGCACCTGCGGCCTCGGCGGGGACGTCGCGGGGCCGCGCTGCTCCCCGCGGGCGGGCGGGCGGCGCGGAGCGGGGGCGCGGAGGGAGAGAGCAACTCACCGCTTGTCAGTGCCCGCGGCGGTGCCCCGGAGAGCCGGGAACGGGAATGGATCAGCGCCCGCAGCGAGCGGGGATCCCGCGCACAGGGAGCCGCTCGCCGGGCAGGTCCCTGTTCTTGAAAGGAGACAGCCCTCCGGTCCTCGCTCCGAGCCGGCTCCTTCCGTTGGCAAAATCCTGACTCATTACATAAAAAGATCACCCTGCCAGGCGCCCTGAAACATTTCTTCATCACGGTCACGCCACAAGCTAAACAAGAGGCCACATCAAGGGGAGGGGGAGAGGGGGGAAGCGGAGAGGAAAAAAAAATCCTGAGGGTTTTTTTCTTTCATTAAGATCCTCTTCCTTGAAAAAAGGGGGGGAAAAAAGTGCAGGGGAAAAAAAAAACCAACCAAAAAAAACAAAGAGCAGCAGCCGGGAAAAAAAAAACTAGAGAAGATTCACTCATTGTTGCCACAAAGACACCTCTCCCCTTCCCACTCCTTCTCCATGCTCATTCCTCCAACAGTGCTACAAAGACGTGCAGTCTGCGCCGGGAGTTGTGAGCCCGAGCCGTGAGCTCCTCAACTCCGCGGGGGCCGTGCCAGGAGACCCGGGGAGCACAGTCCTCTGCGAGGAGGTGTGGTGAGTCCAAGACCGTCCGAAAATTATTTTTTTTCCTAGAAACTACCACCAAATATAGTAACAGGGAAGGGGTATTCCTAGAAATTCGGGAGACGTCAGAAAGGGAAGATTTGTGAAATTCAGCTTCACTTCCTGCAGAGGGCTCCTAGCACAGGGATAAAAAAAAGGCAATAAAGTGTTTTCATGCTTCTCTGATCAGATAATGGTTAAAAAAAAGAACGGTAAAACACTTAACTCACATTTCTCTGATACAATCTAATAGTTTTATATGGGAAGAATGCTAATCAATAACCTCCTTTCCTCATTTTCTAATAATGTTTATTAGATGTCTACCTCCTGTATTTATTTTCTCCACATCCTCATATCAGACCTATGCACGCAGCAAATAAAAGGAATATGCATAAGAGTGGAAAATGGGCCAAATGATAACCCTCCCACATATCACAGAAACCCTGAGTGTTTGTGTGTTATTTTAAACAGGCTTTGCCGTTTGCATCTTTCATGCTACACTGATGTGAATAATTCATGTCCCCACTGTAGATGTGTGCAATATTGTTACTCGCATGAATCGGAATTTGTAGGTTGGCTTTTATTTAAGGGCTTTAACACCGACTACTGCTGAGCACTGTCAGTCCCCATGGACCTAATGGTATCTTAGGCTCTTAATTAATTCAGCTCAGCAATTGACAGGATCAGGCCCTTACTGACAAACACAGACCCGCACGCTGTCAGGAGCCACATTATTCCTCGTGTGTCTCCTAAATTTCTGTTTGCTTTGTGCTAGTGTCTAACACCCAATCCTGACTCATATCTTCTTTAAAAACACTATTTCATATGTTTCATAGGAAGCAGAATTGAATGTTTGCAAAGCAGAGACAAATGAAGATGTTATTATAATCTTAATTATATAAAGATGTCAGTGCATTTGTAATAAAGCATTATTTATCCAGGAATAGCAAAGGTTGCTATAAAAACCCCAAAGACAGCTTTTGGGGGAAGATAATAGATTTCAATGTGTGCAACTCTTGCAGGTTAATTGGATTTCCTTAATGAAATTCCCCTCAGCCACATGAAATCCTTGAGTTTGTTCTTTGAATTTCATTATGACTTGCAGAGTCTTCTCTGCCCCCAAATCAAATGCAATAAAAACACTAGAGTTGGCTTCACTTCAGTGTTTTATGAACACTCACATTTAATCAAAACTTGGTTACAGACACCTTGTCTTTCTGCAGCTTTGAAGGGGAATTAGCTGAGTTTACCTGACACTCCTGAGTGTGCTTTTACTCCTAAATGTGTTTTAAATGTTATTGCAGTGCTCAGTAAACAATTGCATCAAAATACAGACCAGGTTTCACCAACATGCACCCACAGTGTTTCGTTAGCAATAATGCCTGGTTAGAAGTAGATTTACTTTTAAGTAATCTCCTGGAATTCAAAACAGCTCTAGTTAATTGCAAAAAGGCCTTTTAAATCTGGCTGGCTTACTTAACGGCACACTGCTCCACTCTGCCTGTCACTCTCATTTCCTGAGTGAAAAAGTGAATGGCAGCTTCAAGCTCAGGATCTTTTAATCATTAAAAGAAATGGATGTGCTGTCCTCTGTTGGTCATACTGGTTGTCACAAGTAAAATTGAATTTAAAAGGCAGGCAAGAAGCTGTTACAGTGACAAAAGAAAAAAGAATATGAAACTAAATTAAATTTTCTTCACCTTCTGCATTCACCAATAACACTCCACAGTGTAAGGGATTTTTTTAAAATTATGCAATGATAGAAACTGGATTATGGAGAGGACTCATTTCACATGACTGTAGTACAAATTGTGCCCTGGCATTCCCTGGTCGCTGGCTGCTGGTTCACCCTCTGTGCCCGGTGTGTGGGTGCCACAGTGAGCTGCAGGTGCCCTCAGGAGCCAGGGCTGCAGGGGGTGCGGTGCTGGCGAGCACGTGGCCACAGAGGAGGTTTGGGGTTTAAATTTCACATCCCCCGGTCTGGTCTGGGGACAGGGCCGTGTGTGCCAGTCTGAGCTCAGTGTGTGACCCGTGTGCTGCTCAGTGTGTGTGACCCGTGTGCCCCTCAGTGCTCACTGTGTGACCCGTGTGCTGCTCAGTGTGTGACCTGTGTGCCCCTCAGTGCTGTGTGTGACCCGTGTGCCCCTCAGTGCTCAGTGCTCAGTGTGTGACCCGTGTGCCCCTCGGTGCCCCTCAGTGCTCAGTGTGTGACCCGTGTGCCCCTCAGTGCTCACTGTGTGACCCGTGTGCCCCTCAGTGCTCAGTGTGTGACCCGTGTGCTGTGGTGCCCTGGCAGCGATGGCAGCCCGGCCTTTGCTGGGCCGTGCGATGCAATTCCCGCTCGGCCTCTGCGGGGTCCCTGGGAGCCCAGCTGGGCAGAAATGCCCTCTCTGAGCATGGCTGCTCAGCCTTGCTGGCTGCTCCCTTCAACAGTAATATGAAGCATCTGGAGAGAATTGGGGGAATTGTAGCAAGGAAGATTAGAGGTGTAGAAAACCTGGCCTAAAAATTTTTAATTTCTATTTGCCTTCAACTTTCTTCTTTTTAGACAATACAGTGCCTAAATTTTTAAATTTGGGCATTTTATTGTCTAAAAAGAAGAACGTTGAGGGCAAATAGAGCAACACTGAAAAAAGGTTGAACATCAAGTAAATGAATCCATTGTGGCAGTAGACCCGTGTGATAAGGTTAATTATTTCTACCTCTTAATTGCTGCTGGAGTTACTATTTCTGGGCTGCACAAGTTTCTCCTAGGCTTTGAGTGCACAGATAGTTTTCTAATTACAAAATTAATTTCAAGTAAATAACCACAAGACATGTCTTAAAATGTTACTTAGCAACATTGTTATCATGCTAATAGTTCAGCAATGTTACTCAACAAAATGTAAGTTCTGTCTGCAAACTGTGGAAAAACAGGCTCTGTGTTACCTGATTTCTGTGTCATCTAACACAGACTCACAGGCCTGAAACCATCGTTAAGAGGGTCAGACACAGCCACAGCTCTTGTGCATACCTGGCTTTGTCCTATATTATTTCCAAAAAATAAGCACAAATTAATGAAAGCTTTACTCATCAGTGGCAAGGTGGCTCATCTCCACCCTCCCTGAGAGGCTTATCCTTGAGACGGTAGTAAACAGAAAGCAGTATTTATCAGATATGTGTTTAGTCCTTGAGTTTGATTTTTTCATTTAGTTTTTACAACCCTCCTATGAAAGTAGTTTCAGGGACATGGATGTACCTCACTGTCCTTTGTATCCCTCTAAGTAAAAATATCTAAGAATGTTTACAAAATCCAGTGTAAATAGTTAAGGACATTTATTTCTGTTCATACAACAAATATACAGTTTATATTCCTGACAACAATGACGCAGAATCTGAGAGGAAGATTTGTCAGATGGAGAACAAAATTGATTGTGGGGACACAGTGATCAGTAAAATTTCAAATGGTAAGTAAATATCAAACATGAATCAATAAAGATTTCCTTCAATTAGTAATTCTTTTCCTATTTACACTGTTAGGATGCATTTAAGTGCTGTCAACCCTTAACCGTGTGTTAAGGTTTGCTGCCTGGTCCTGTCAGTGTCACTGAGTTGGCCCTCCTGGCCACTTGTGGTGCTGCTGGATCAGCTGTGTCCGAAGCGCCCAGTGTTTGTCTCACCTGGAGAAGGGGAGCACTGCTGGGCTCCTGTGAGCGTAACCACCACACCCTTTCCTTACCCACTTTCAGTGTCATAGGGAGTTTTCTCTATTAGAAAATAGAAAATGTAAAGTACAAACTAATCACATTGCAAATAATCCTTCTAAATGGTTAGTGATAGAGATGAAGAAACCTCATAGTTTACCAATCAGAGGAAGAACCAAATTAATAAATACTTAATTACATGGTGGCAGGGTGGGGGTGAACCAATGAAAGGGACCTGGGGATTACAGGATGATCTTGATAGCTCCAGCCTCTGGAGAAGGCTCTCTTCAAACAAGAGTTTGAAGGAGCTCTAGAATCTCTTCAAACAAGACCCTGCAGAGGCTCCACGTGTTCCTCCCAGGAATGACTGCATGATAAGGTAGGCACCAGCACTTGCCTCAATAGTGCTGTGTAGAAAAAGCGTTTGACATGACTTCCACTTCAGCTCAGCAGTCATCTTGGCCTTTCACATTTCAAACTATTTTTTGTTTCTTCAGGCTGAGCTGAGGGCCTCTTGAAAGCAGGATTACGATCCAAGAAAAACTGGTCTGTTCCTGCAGGTGAGAGAAGGGAAGTCATGCAGGCGCTGAAGCATGGGCAGGAATGACCGCGGTGGAGGCAGATCTAGCACGACATCCTCCAGATCCCTTTTGCTTGGCCTGGAGGAGCCGCTGCCGCCGGTGCGAGACCCGTGGCTGGCTACCTGCGCTCGGGGGGAGCAAGGACCCGCCCGGGGCGTGCCGCTACTGTTGCCGGTTGCGCTCCGGCGGCCGCGGCTCTGCGGAGCCGCCATGCCCGGTGCCGGGCGAGTCGGGCGCTCCCTGGAGGGTCCCGGCGTTCGGGGCTCCGCCTTCCCCTAAAAATGAGGGGAGAGCTCCCGCCTGCGCGGACCCGCCAAGGCACGGACGGGGTTCGAACCCGTGATCTTCGGTTTACGAGACCGACGCCTTACCACTTGGCCACCGCGCCTGCGTTAAGGGTCCTTCCTGACGCCTTTCTATCGCTGGCGCCACTCCCACCCGCCTGCCCACGGCCCGCCCTCGCGCGTGCCTGGGCCGCCACCTGCCGGGGGTGCGCGGCCCTGAGGCGCCAAGGGGGCGGCGGCGGCCGAGGGGGCGGAACGGGAGGGAGCGGAACGGGAGGGAGGGACCGACCCGGACTGCCCCCGCTCCCGGTCTCGTTCTGGCTCTCGCTCTTGAAGCTGCCAGGAGTCTCTCCTCCGGCTGTGGAGGCGTTCTGAGGGCAGCGGCCTTTTGCAGCGTCCGCCCCGGGGCTGTGAGTGTGCGGTGCCCGGAGGCGGCACTCGAGGACTCGCATCGGCCAGCACGGCTTTAGAGAGGGAGAAAAAAGCGGGAATAAAGTTTTTCTCCTCCAAGAAGAGAAGCAGGAATGCAAAACGTTGGGATAACTAAATGGTAAATACTGAATTAAACGCACTTGCTGCCTGGTAGCTGTTCCCTCAAAAATCTCAGTGTTGTGAATTGCAGAAAGAGACTAGATATTTTCTAGAGGGGATCTCCTAGATTTTTACAATTGTGATGTGAAAACAAAGGTTTTAGTTTTCATTTAATACCTTGTAGAGGTCTGTTTAAATTCTCCATGAAACTGTTGCTTGATATCCAAGTTTTATATTCCTTTTGGTGTGGTTTTGGTTCCCTTGTGGAAGAAGCATGTGGGCATATTGAAGAGGTGCCATTGTAAAGGTTTAAATCAGAGTCCTGATTTGGTAGTGCAGGTGTGTTACAAGGTTGATACAGAACTAAAATAACTTGGCTTGGAAGAGACCTTCAAAGGTCCACTGCTTGAACCATCCTGCAGTGAGGAGGGAAATACTTATGTATCCTTTTGGGATACAGTTCTTTGAACTCTCATCATGGAAAGTCATGCTTGATGCCTTGAATGGATGAAAATATTTTAGTTCTTTGAAATTTATGATTTGTTAGTTTGTCTGTGATAACTCTCTGCCTGCCTGTATTTAAACAGAGTGGTTTGAATTAGCTTGCCCTGCAGTGAAAAGTGTTCAATTTAATTTAACTTACTGGATAGTCAGCCCTTGTAAAGCTGCCCTGAAAGTGACCTGGTTTTCCAGTCCCTATGGGCATAACTGATGGCCTGGCAATCCGAATGCTTCCTGGAATTGCTAGTCTTGTTCATCACACGCTCTCATGTGGACTATGGAAAGCTAGGAAATGAGAACAGCACTGTTGTATTCTGATTTTGTCTTGTCAGTGTAATCACTGCAGCGTTTCAAAGTGTGATGGTGTGTAGGAGTGGAAGCTGCCTCCCTCAACTCTCACACCTGTAATGTTTATGAACAGGTGACCCCAGAGAGCCACTTACCTCCCCTGGCTGCAGGAGATACTCTTAGAATTACCAAGCTGGCAGCAGAAAGGAGTTCAGTTTTAACCATTCACGTTTGACTGATGATGTACCATTTCTGGCCTACTTGCTTATTACAAAATATGGTCTTTTATGTGCCACACTTGCCAGTTGTAACTTGTCATCACAGTTCCTGTGCAGATCACATCTGTGTTTATTAATGGTTTTTTATCATTATGAGCTGAGAGGTAATTTTGTGGTGAATGGAAGGGCTGTTTGAATTGTTGGTGGAATTCATGTGGGTTTTATGTCTTCAAATACACTACATTATAATAAATATGTTTGCTTGGTGTTGGGAATAGTATTTAATGGTAAATCAACTTCTGTTGATCAAGTTCTTCCTTAACTGTATGAGGAGATGGAAACTTCAATTTGAATTCATATAGATCTTCTAACTCGATTAAGAGGAAATGCTTATTAAGGTTTAAAAAATTTGTCTACTGTCTGAGCCTAACTTCCTTAGTGTGTCTGGAGAAACTGTTTCTATCTAAACAAAGTGTTATTCAATGGTGAGCTGATTTGTCACAATAGTTTTTATAATTAAAAAAGTTAACTTGATTTAAAAAAACTGTAATTGCCCTTTCAGGGTTTGGATGTTGTTGTTTGGAAGTGTCTTTTATGCTGGCCCTTACCCTTGTTAGAGCTGGGTGTTAAAGCTCTTCCTCCACGCTGAATCCTCCTTGTGCATTAAGGGCTGTTCTCTTCTGACACGAGCTTCTTTTAAATACAACGTGGCTATTCAAAAGGGAAGTCTTAGAGGACTCTATTGCTGATTTGGTGTCTGTTTCCATGTGCAAAACAAGGCCTTTCAACACATTCCCTGACTCTTCTGAGATACATACAGGGGAACAATCCTATTATTTATGTGTATGTGGTGCAATTATGTTTTAGAAAGACTTGCTATGGGATGCTGAGGAGCTGTTGCAGCTACTTGAGCTTTGACTTTGTCTTAGCTGTATGAAAGAATGTTTCTGTTCACTATTTTACTTTCTAATCCACAGCACTTGTCTTGGAAGGGGTTCAAGAATGATGCAGTAGATGGCACAATCTACTTTTGTCCTTTTTCTGCACAGAAGACTGGAGACTGACAGGTAATTTTTTTACATGAAGGGAAATATTTATCTTAAGAGTTTCTCATTTCGTTTATGGATAAACACTTGAAGAAAAAAACCCCAGGCTCTGGCTGTTGGTTCTCAGCAGCTCTAATTTGTTACTTTGATTTTGCATTAAGAATATCTTGGTAAAGTTGCACTATACTTTGAGGTGTGGGGAAATCCATGTGACTTCTTTTCCATCAAAGAAACGTCTCCTACTTGAGACACTCTAAATACTCGAAGAAATGTGTCCCTCTAGCAATATCTGTACAATAAACAACAAGCCAATAGGCAGAGCAAATGGCATTGAATGTGGTACAGAGTAAAGACAAATGTGCTGATGGCCATCTGTAGAGCATGTTTGAATAAACTGAGTTTTCATTGAAAATCAAGGTTTAGCCTGTGGAAGAAGGTCACTCAGCATAATCTCAAGTTTTATCAAGCCTTGTTTTGCTTTTACATCAAATAGTAATATGAACACAGCTTGTGAGAGAAGGTTATGTGTTTATATTTTGTCACTGTAAAACAATCAAGCCCCCAGACTGTCAGCTGGCACCAAACAAATGCTTTATCTCTGTTATACTCTAGCTGTAATTTCTTTAATACACAAATACATGGTCAAAAAGTGCTGCACTTGTTTTGCAATATTTGTGTTTGGTGTGTGATATCAAAGGTAAGTTTGTGGTACATACAGCCTACAAACTTTTATAATGGTTAAAGTTCACAGAGAAAAGGTATTATATGAAATTTACAATGTTTATCAGTAATTTTTAATTTTTTCAGTTTTACTCACTCAATTACTACTTACTACTTTATGGAGTTTTTAACATTTGGCCAAATATCAAAATTTCTGATGTCATCAGTGAAGAACAGACTTTAATGAGGAAAGGGTGGGTGATTAGTACAGGACTGCCTTCACAAGGGAAAGTATAGCACTAAATATTTAAATGAAAACAGCTTCATCTTTAAAAGAAGCTTGTGCAAACAGCTCGTAGCTCATTCTCCTGAAAAAATGCATTCAGGTGTTCCAGAAGCTGAGCAGAATGCAAATCAAAAATACAAAATCTCACAACCCAACACGTCTTGAAAACTTTGGAAGAATTTGGGAAAGTCATGTATTAAAGTGCATTCCAAGAGGTTTGTAGTGAGAGAACAAGGGGGAACGGATTCAAACTGAGGGTGCTGAGATACTGGAGTTGGTCCCAGAGCAGCTGTGGCTGCCCCATCCCTGGCAGTGTCCAAGGCCAGGCTGGACAGGGCTTGGAGCAGCCTGGGATACTGGAAGGTGTCCCAGCCCAGGGCAGGGAACGAGATGAACTTCAAGGTCCATTGCAACCCAGGCCGTTCTATGAGTAAATGATGCTATATTAAAAATTGCTAAAAAATAAAGGAAATCCAAACCTAAACTTAAAGGGTTCAGGAAGTCTCTGTTCTTACAGATTTTGGTTCTGATTTTAAGGACAAGCCATAATTCTTTTGGGTTTTGTCTAAGTGCAGATTCATTCTTCCTCCTTTTTGTGAGAAAGGTACTTAGAACATAGGCCAAATATATCAGACCCATAAAAGTCAGAATGATATTTTTCATTTTAAGTAGTAACCATGGACAAATGAACACAGTTTTCCTTTTTTATTTGAGACACTTAGCAAAAATGCTGAAATATCAAACATTTCCTCAGTAGCTACAATATTGCCACTATGTACAAAATATTTGATAAATGTAGTACACATATAAAAATACAGTATGCATTACATATATACAGTACAATGTGCAAAACATATGGCATTCAAACATATGGAATTGATTTTAGGGGTGCAAACAGCAAATACAAAGGCATCATGGTTCTAGAAAGGCAATACATAAACTGACGCCCTGATTGCCATAATTTGCATTTAGTAAAGTAGTGCTTAAATGAAGAGGGCCCCAGAGACAGGTGTTTATCTTCTTCTTTTCACAAAATGAGATGCTAAGACATAATTATGACTATGAAAATAAGAAGAGAAACACCTACTTGGGTTAGCGTTATTTCTACTGCAAGCAGTACTGTGAAGAAAATCCTATCTGGAAAAAAAGCCTGTGCTATTAGTTACTACAAATTTCTCAAACAACAAAAACAAATCTGTACTGTTAAACATCAAAAACAGCTTTGAAAATATCTACATCCTTAATTTTAAAAAAGTACGGATAACACTTTTGGGGACTTAATTTCCTATGTTTTAAAATACAAAGTGCCTCCTTTGGCAATATAAATGGCAATGCTTTGGTTCCTATTTAAATTTTTATATTATTATAATTTATTTTAGGCTGTCTTTTGAACATCTGAGCTGTATAATTTTATAAAAATAGTGTGATTATATAGTTATTAACCATTCCCTGCTTTCTTTTTGAGAATTTGCTCTCATAGCTAGAATGGCTTTTTTTGGCTAGATTTCTACAAATACATTTATGCACTTTTAACTTAAAAACACTTTCTATTCAGTATTGGACACTACAGAATGATGTAGGTGTCTCTTTTTTGCACTTTATTCCTAGCAAACTGGTATAAAAGGAATATTTGAGATTATTTCAGGTTTTAATGGATGCTCTTTATTGGCCGTGTATATACTATATGTAACTCAATTCCACGGATCTCACTTGAAATACCTCCTGGGGTATGGTCTAGAAGTCACTGAAAGGTGATTTCACAGACCACAATAGAAAGAGTTTCAACAGAACATTTACTAGAGATAAGTGGAAGATTTTTTTCCAGTTTTAGTAGAGTTTGCTTTAAGTTTATAATACACTTAAGATGCCATCCAAATAATAATTGTTTACATCGGTGAACTTTCCTGTGTTTTGATTACATAATGCCCTTCCAGTTCAATGTATCCTGTAATTGCAGTTTCTCTGCCTTGAAAATAGTTCAGCAGCTTGTACTTGTATTCTGATTACAGTGCCTACACTTTTGAGGCACCTGAATGTTTGAGATTATGTAACAGAAAAAGTTTAATATTGACACTTCTGTTTGGATCACCATCTTCTCTGAACATGACTCTTGTTGGTGAATTTAGAAATACCTGGGAAATAAATGTCAGTATTAAGCAGTGATCATTGCTAAAAGCTGTGGCCTCAGCTTTTTAAAGTTCTGATTCTGCAGGTCTGCAAGCCCACATTGCTGGATTACACTTTAAATTTCTGTAGAGAACAACTGCCATAAATTAATTTTATTGTCAGAGAGAGTATGACAATGCTTTTTAAACTATTTCTAATGTTAAACAAAATTTTGCCTGTAAACTTCCTTGCTATAACTGATGCTGAAGGGCACTCAAAGTGTGCAGCAAATTCCATTTCTCTCCTGAACACAGGATGTGACTCCTCCTGAGTAACCCCAGCCTAAGTAAAACATTGTCTGAGCTCTCTCTGTCTAGATGTGTAAAAAACCAACTTTTGATTTTCATACTGATTAAAAGGTATTCTTAATTACTTTGAAGGACCCACTAACACCACATTTGATAGGATGCATTCTGTTAGTATACTGCAGCCATTAAATGGCAAATTTAGTGCCAGTGCATTCCTTTGCAACTGTTCTCTTAATGAGAAAGATTCAATTCTGTGCAGTCAAACTGCACAGTCATGATTAAATTTCTAAGATGTATTTGTGCTACAAAAATTTTCATGTAAAACATGCACACACAAAAGTCTAAGCAAAACCTATTTCTGCCATAAACAGGCATATACAACTATGGCAAACATATCACATTTCAGAACAAAGTCTAAAGCAAACCATTTTATATAAGGTTTAATACACAATTCTGAAATGTACAGAAAAGTAATCACACATTCCCTACACTAGAATATTTGTACTTCAGAAACTAAAATGATCCCTTAATTTTTATTTTTTTTCAAATAGGCGTTCAGAGCAGAAAGCTATACCGTACTGATAACAAGACATCTCAACTGTTTGGGTTTATTTCTGCACAAAGATTCCTATGGATTAAGTAACATTCTACACTGCCAATAAGGGTAATTTTGTAGCAAGATGACTTTGCCAGTTTCAAGCTGTATTTACATGCACATCAAAAATGACAGTACAGTTGCTCTAGGTTAATTTGTCCTCTAAAAATTAATTTACTTGCCTCTCATTTAATCAGGAGGCAGGGTCAAAAAGGGATAATTCTAACCACACATATATTGTATGATGTCTGGTGTATCACACATAATAAACTGACAGTACTGCAGAACACTAAATTTCATTCAGAGCTGTTCCTATCAGACCAAGAGTCCTTAATTCTTATTCTCGTAACAGCCGAGGGCACTTTGTATCTCAGAGTATCAGCTCCCAAGACTGGATGATGAACAGGAATGCAGAAAGTTGAATGGGAAGTGTTCACTGTTATTGAAAAGTCCTATACCATCAAAGCTTAAGGCAGACAGTCCACATGTAATATTGTACTCAAGTATTGTAGGCACAGCAAGAAGGAATAAGGAATTATGTCTTTCAACTGTGTGTAGTGAAAATGTCCAAAGATTGTTTTCTTCTAGTTAGTTTCATATTACAGTAATTCTTGGCCAGTAAAACCAGTGAAGATACATAATGATTTAAAGTGCTGTAATTGATATGATGCAAACATATGGTATCAGTTCAAACCCTGAATCAATGATGTAATCCATTATTTTATTTGAAGCCAATGGAACTCTGTCATATCAGTAAACCAGACTGCATTATATCTGGAGATGCAAATTTTCAGTTAATTCTGTAACATTTTCTGACAAAAGTATTTGTTTGATGTTAACATGATTGTGTTGTGTTTTAATTTTTGAAAAATGTGGTGAAGGTTGCTAAGTGGAAAACAGCTACTTACTGTTTTCAGCATTTCTTTGATACATATCATTATTCTAAGAAATAGGCAAAAGCTTTGGGGAATTTTTTCATTAAATCCTACAGAACTATTTTTGAAACTTGTTGGTGAGGAAAGAACCATGCTATGACATCACAGTTTTCAGACTAGAAAACATACAATATTTCTGCATTTCAGGAAATGGGGAGTGTTTCCTTTTATCTTAATTTAAGAATTCCCTGATAGGAAATTCCAATTTTGTGTTTGATTATTAGCCTCCATCATCTATGGAAACATTTAACAGCTATTACCTGAGAGACAACCATAGAATGTCCAAGTATATTAGTTCTACTTGATTTTTTTTTTGTTTTTCTATCTGTTTTCAAAATAGACTCTGAAAACAACAACTAAGGGCTTTAAAACAACAAAAAAATTCATGTGCTGTGCTGTGAGGTAAGAGCCTAATTTTTGCTATTCTCTGTTTCAGATATGCAATATGCCTTCTCATCACAAACAGTACATTCTGATCTGGTGTTTAGGATTTGCACTGAGCAGCTTCTCTGTTGCTTTCCCTGATGTTATGTAGTGGCAGACAAAGCTGTTCAACAGACAAAGTGTTCATTGAGAAATTGTGGTTTTCCTGTCAGCACTGTCCCCTGCAACTTGATCTCATCCTACAAACATCTTTTATTGAGGGCATTGGGACTATTCTTGCATAGATGCTTGCAGGATTGTAGTATACAACGCTATTAATTAAACTTTTCTACTTCCTCAAACTTTTCTAGTATGCTGAGATACTGGATTCAATGATCTAACAAATATCCTCAAACACAAAGCAAAACAGGATATTTACTTCCATTATAATAATCTCTTGTTTGAAGACCACTGTGTTCCCCTCTGTTCACAAAAATAAGCTATATAAAGTTAAAAGAGTATACAAATAACTGTCTGATATACACATTAAAACCTAGCTATTAAATCCAGAGCATTGCGATAGAAAATTCAGTGTTCTCAATATTACCTGGCATCAGCTACAGTGGATTTCTTGCAGTTACCCTTAATATCCCTTTGGATGCAGTTAAATTCCTCCCTCATGATTAAAGATTGGGGGGAAGTGTTTTAAAATCCACAAAAGCAAAATATAAAAACATTTTGAACAAATTAAGAGACTAGATATATGAAATTTCACTGAACCAGCCAGTGCTTCTATTTGCCTTTGCCCTCACAATTAGTTCTGAACCTGGCTCAGGCTTTCCACAGGAACAATGAAGTGCAGTGATACCTCCCCTCCCCCAGCCATTTGCTCACTGGGTCAGTACAGAGAACTGACATCTCACTCTCAGTTTAGTCATGCTGTGTTGCTCATTTAAGCATTACAAAGTCAGAGACGCAACTTCTTTCTTAAATATTTGTGATACATTTACCTTGGGGTACTTTTAATCACGAAGTACAATCATCCTTTCTTGACTTGTGAAATACAGCTTTCAGAGGGCCCTGATCTGCATTACTGACAGGTGCATAAAGTGATTCACTGTTGTAAACTTGAAAATCAATAAGGAATTAGCTTCAAGCATTTGTTCTTCCAAACATTACTGCCTTAGTTTATGTTAACTGCAATCAGAATGGTATAATAATGGACCTCTGATGTAGAGAGACTTGCAGGTCATGTTCTCATTTGCTATAGCTTAATCCCAGTGCAACTGTAGATCTTGTGGATCTAGAAAGTCAGTGGAAAACACGCTTGGGGCAGCAGAACTGAGAGGGGTGAGTCCAGATGAGGAGCTGGGCATTGTAATGTCCAGCCATTCCATATTGTCCAAATTTGTATCGGGAAGGTCAAGAGACAGACAAGAATTATTAGTAGTAAACTGTGGGTCAGATGTTTCCATGGGTGAATGAGAGTGATCTAAAATGCTGGAGTGATTAAGCAGATCATTCTGGAGGTCTTCAATTAAAGAAAATGACTCTCTGTCCTCATTACTGCTTGTCAGTGGAGGAATTTCATTACCTGATGGTAAAGTTCCATCCAAGAGGGCTTCAAGTTGGTTTTCCAAACTTATAGACAAGCTGGCTGTTGGTTCTAAGGACACAGGAGGAGGGGCCATTTGGATCTGCGGAGGTGGACGGGATATCACCGTGTTCACTGGCATTGTAGTGATGTTGGCTGTTACTGGTCTCATTTTAGATATGGGAGATGGTTCTTCTTTTATTGGAAGGGAAATCTCTGTAATAAAAAAACCCACTGTTGAATTCAAACAGATAATGACATAATATCCTCATCCTTAGAACTTCCAGCCCACTTTGGGATGCATCCACCATGAATTAAGTGCAATAACAGTCCCTGTGCTGCTCACTCATATTCACATCCATCAGACTCTGCATGAACAGAGTATTTTAAACAAGGCCCAGAGTTCTGCTTTCAGTGATAGCTCAGCAAATTAGCATGAGTATTGGTGAAAAAAGGACCGTATCCTAGGTGTTACCTTAACCTCCTTCATGTTTATAGTTCTTCTCATTAACTGGAATAATTATGGAACCAATTTTCAGTTTCATCCCTGTTTAGTACTGCCCACATTGGTTAATTAAGAGTCCATGAGGTGAAATGATGTGATTAAGAAGCATTTATTCCCAATTCTAGAATCTAAAACTACACTTCTGTCAAGAAGTTCCATACAAGACAGTGGCAGTAACAATAAGGGGAAATAAAGCAAAAGTTCCAATTTATTCTTAAACATGAATGAAGCCCAAAAACAAGACAGACAAATATGCAAATAAATCCTCTAGCACAAGTGATGTTCCTAGCTGAAAATATACCTGACAATATATTTTGTGCTGGTTTTCCAATCAAAACCCCACATCCTTCCCACTCTCCTGAAGTACATTAGTAAATGAAACATTTTTCAGTCCAGAGCTTACTTACATTAAGTGCAACAGCCCTGAATGCTTTACTTTGTTTTTTTCATAAAAATGATAATTAATTTAGCTTGAGTTGTTGAGTACTCAAGTTACTTATCTCAGTCTACTCACATTTTCTGCAGGTGACCTTGCAATTTGTTTTGAAAAAGAAAAAATACTCTGATGTTTAGAATATGGCTGAAGTCTTCCAGTATCCTAGAATCAGTCCCTGTGCCCTGGCATTCTCTCCTGTCAAGATCCTTACATGACAGTAGTTACAAACCATTCCCTAAATTGAATCACTTGGCACCACAATATCTCCCATACGGTAATGTAATGGCTTCTTAGGCCACTAAGCCTAATTATGGCTGAAAGCCTCCTTCTTTTACTGCTGAGCTGCTCTGTTTATTATTTTAGTTATATCAGTGCCTTTCTGATAGCTCCCTTATTTTAACTGACAAAGTTGTTATTCATTAATGTCTCCATGTAGTTCATGCACACTTTTCCCAGTAATGTATCTTTGATGTTTATAGTTGACAACACATGGGTCTATTTAATGAAATTTTACTATCAACATGCTTGAACTCTTACCTTATTCTATTCTTTGTATAATTTCAAGAAACATATTATGGACTTGCTGAACCTTTCAGATTTTGATAAAGTATGTCTGTGCTAACCTAAGGTGTTATTTTAATAATTTGAATGTTGTAGAGATTATTGTAAAGGTCTGCCTGAGCTAATTTGCAAGCATGAAGTTCCACAGCAGGTTGACTGTATGTGTTTTGGTAAATGTTTTCTTTAATAAGGAACCAAGCACACTTTCAAAAATTTAGTTGCATTCAAGCTAGACAGATTCTAACTCCAGTTCCTAAAAGAATTCTCATTTGATTGTAGCAGTGAGTTTTTATTACCAGGTTTTAAATCTTTACATCACACAATTGTCAATGAGCTTACCTCCACTCTTGATGAGAATATCAAAAAGATCATCCATCTGCTGACTGTGTGCACTGGAAATCTGTAGTGCAGGAGAACAGGGTTATTCTCTTTCATGTGGGATTTTTTCCTACACTCATTGTTCCTAGTTTCTATCAACAATATGTAAGAATTAACCTATAATAAAGACTAAAGTCCTTAATAGGAAATTGTCTATCTAGAAAACAGATACTTTGGAGAGACATTTGCCATCTCTGTAGTTGGTTTCACTACAAAGGAATAGGGAAAAAGCATGACAAAGACTTCATGAAGGCAACCTAGGAGACAAGAGAGAGGGAGACAAGGCAAGCTAAGGATCAGGAGAGTTACTAACCCCATTTTGTACCAGGATAATAACAACTGCAGCACTTCGAGCTTGCAAACCCTTCTCTACTGTCTCTCAGAGATAGCCTGTAAATGTCAGTCATGTAAGATGCATTTTATTAGGTGTCTTTGGGGTTTCTTCCCAATTTGCAGATTTATGTTCTTTTATTTTTTAAGGGGGAGGGGTAAGCTTTCAGGAACTGCTCATCTTTGTTTTAAACAGCCATCCCCTAAATAACTGAACCTTAAGCAAAAGGTAAGAAAACCCCCCACAAACCCACTCATTCAAAAAGTCTAGAAAAAGTGGAGGCTTTCATGAAGGTCTGAAGAAGTGTTTTAAACCATTGCTTGTACTCCAGGGACGGGAAGTGATTTGTCATCAGGAGATCCAGTGGGGAGCCCCTGGCTCACTGGTAGTGACAGAGTGACCTAAGACAACCTGTGTGCCATCCCTGTGGGGATGTCCCACATGTGCCAAGGACACAGGAAAGGCATTAGGCACCTACAGCTGTGCTTCAGATCTGCCACCACAAAATCCAACCAACACAAGGGGCTACAAGGTTTTATCTTTTGGGATTGTTCTGAAATGCACAAAATTAGGAATTCTCATTATTACAAATACTGGCAAAGCACTGCACAGGATTATTCACCAAGATCACTCAATACAGACTCTTTTCAAGCAAGCACCTATGCTCATGTTTGCCTGTGTGTATAAACACATGCACACACATTCTCCTCAAGTTTACTCACTTTGGAAAATACAAACATATTTCCTCTCTTAAGGAGGTTTGGGTATCACACATTCTCAAAACAAGTCATCTGAAGGCTAGTTACTGTTAGTGCCAGCAGCAGCATTATCCCAATTAGATGTATCACCAACTGGGAACTGCAAGACTTATTTACATATACGCTGCTTTAATAAAAGAATAATGAAACAGGAGTTCATTAGAAACTATTAATTAGAAAATGTAGTTAAACACAGTTATGAAACTAGTGACAGGGTATGTTAGAAAATCTTGACACCGAACAAAAAAAATCAAAGCCTAAAACAAGCAGTGGTTTTGGTAATTGTAGAGAAAAGCTTTTTTAAGAGACTAAAGAAAACAAGTACCTCACGCTGTGATGGCTGAATGCTGCGGGTCTGTTTTATGGCCTCTTCGTAACGAGGAGGATCTTTTGTCTTGGACACTGTGTTGTTGAAGAGGGGCTGCTGAACAATGTAAGGCTGGGCTTGAGATGGAGACCCGGGCTGCATGAAATAACAAAATAATGACTAAATAATGTGATTTAGTGAATTGAGGATGTATCAAGCTCTACAGATTATTCTATTTTGTCACATCAGTCCATGTATTAGTGTAATCAGAGGGGCAAAACAAGTTTATTTCTCCCTCCTCTAACACATATGCACATATCAGCATTATTTTAATCTACAAAACATCCTTCCTTGAGTGAACTGCCATATGTAAACAGTCACATGTTATATAAGAATAATAATGTAAACATGAACGTTATGGAAGATTGTTAGGATATCCTTACCTTGTTGGGAGCAGCAGGTCCATTCTGCACAGAAGGGACCTGATTACCACCAGGGTGAATGTTAGAGTTTGATGTTTTATTAATAAAAGATTGTGAAGGTGTTGAAACTGGTGCAGTCTGATAGGAAAATACTGCATTTGATGTGGCAGGTGGAAAAACCTGAAAAGGATTGACAGATCAGTCTCAGATTGTGGGTTTTTGTTTTTAAAAAAAGGTAACATTGGATATATTACATTAATGAAATAGAAGACCTTTTTTTCTAAAACACTTGATTGCTTAAATTCCCTATTAAGTGAATGTTATTTATACTGATTTTTCCTTTAAGTGAAATAATTTTTAAATTCAGCATAGTCAGTTTCTGAAAGCAACTTTGTGCTCTGACATATTTTCATTCATCACTCATTACTAAAAACATTTTCCTGCAATTTTCTAGGAAGCATGAGGAAAGTGTATGGAACAGTTCAATAGCATATCCATGATTTCCCCATCTAGTGGACAGTCAATAACATGAGCTTATTTCTGGCCTGATACAAATTGTACATATATCCACATTTGCCCTCTCCTGCCAGTTTTAAGACAGAAAGGTTTGTCTGTCATATAATTCTAATTTTTTTTTGAAAGTAACTACAGATATCTGTGAGGATTGAGGGAGAGGCAAAAGATAAAACAGATGAACATGGGTATCAACTAGAAGTTTGGTTACTGGTATATGAAACTTTTTATTTCTTCAACTGGTAGTCCACATACTCATTGCAAATGATTCCCAGCAGAATCCTGTTTCTCATACTTTTGAGTTAAAGGGAGATTAAGAGAAACTATGAATGCATCAACATGTAAGGCTGTTGTAAATTCAGTATCACTCCCAAATACCTTTATAACAAAGGTGACAAATCTTAGGTCATGGATGGAGAGAGGTAGATCTAATGCTGAATGCATGAGCAAGTACATGCCTCAGGATGACTGGAAAATTTCTCTATAGGACCTCTTACATTAACAAGGTAAGATTAGCCCCTCACCAAATCCCAGAGAAGTTGCATTAAATCTGCATTTTGGATGTATGTCAGTTTTAACTTCTGGAGGATAACCTCCATGTCCATGAAACTTCATAGATTGAACAAGCAGTCTGAAAAGTATTGATGCTCCTTTAGCTGTGTCCCCCTTTATTACCCAGCTCTCTGGAGAATGGCAATGCACAATTGTACATCCTCTAAGTTAAGTTCTTATCTGCAACAAGAGCCCAAGCAGAGGTAGATAAGGTTACACTGCTCAGGAACAATCCCCAAATCACAGCAGAACATGGGGTTCATGATGCACTTTTGTAAACTGAAATAAGAACTTCAAAGGCTGAGATGTAACAGTTACATAATACACTGTAAAAATGACCCTCTTCATCTTGGAATTTGAGTTGTTTCTGAATTATCTGTCCCTAGGGGCAGGCTGAAAAACCTTGCTGTCCGCTGATAAGGATGCAATAAAGGTCCAAAAGTAATCTCCACATTCCTAATAATAGAGGTCAGTCTAGAAGAGGCTCAGAGGAGGAGAAAACCTTTTCTTTTGTGGTAACTGGTGCTGATGGGTTAGTATCAGGTCCCATATGAACATGACTGGAATGGCAGTCACAACTGTACATCCAGTGCTGAGAACATGTATTGGAATAGGACATTACAGAACTGATTGTTTTTGGTAGAGAGGAAGAGAAGGATCTCTCTGAATCATCCCCTGCACTCCTTAGGAAGAGGTATGGTAGGGTTTGGACGCACTGGAATTACCATCCTCAGGATCTGAGTCCATAGCTTTCTTCATAAGGAGGGATGAAATCAACAAGGAAAGTCAGAAAACCAGAATTAACTTCTATAAAAGAATAAATCTTTGAAGTCCTAAGTAAAAGCTTTCTCTTAAGAACTGCCTATGAGAATCTCCCATTTAGAGCCAGTGACAAGTAAGAGAAACTGACTGGAATATACCTGGCACACACCACTTGTGCCAAGTGTGAGGAAGGATGTAGGAGGAGTCATGCCCTAAGTGTACCATTAAGATAAAAAGTCTTTAGACAATGTATTTATCTACAGCTGAAAAATAAACTCCTGCACAGACTAAAATTTTGGAAATAGAAGGAGTTACAAGCCCATTGTATCACACAGAAAAACATGGTACAGATGTTAGGTGACTTGATCCTTTGTATATAACACAGATGACACATATAAGATTCTCAAAGCACTGCCTAGAACTAGATTATACAACTATTTATCTTAATGTTTATTGCTGTCCACAAACCTTTCTGATTTGCTGGCTCTGACCAAGTGCGTGCTGCGTGATGGTATTTTGTTTTGATTGTGGAGCATGCATCTGAGGTGCTGTTTGCACCAGGCCAGAGGAAGAAATAGGAGCAGGTATTTGTGATGGGGTCTGTATTCCAGCTTGTGATTGAGCCTAAAGGATGAAGATAAAATATTTGAATTATTTGTATCTCACACTAAGTTACATAATGTAAAAATCTATTGCACACCTTATGCAGAATAGCAGTAACATGTATTCTGGGAGGGATGAGTGGGAACTGTACAGGAAACCAAACTGTTACTGTGTTTGGTACTGGGGAGTTCCCAGCTAAAACGTGATGTTTATTTTGCCAACAGAGTTTAAGACAAAGACAAACTGGAGAGAGCCCAGCAGAAATGCTAAAAATAACAGGGCACAGAGAGAGCAGATATCAGTAAGAAAGGACTGTAAGAACTGGCTTGAGTCATCAGAAGACAAAACTGATAATCCAAGAAAAAGGTCTTTTAAGACCATGGTAATTTTTAATGGCAAATGAAAGGCAAGATGTGTGTCCAACCTCATTAAAAACAATTTTAAGTGATAGTGGAAAACTTTCTGGAGTATAGATGAAGTAAAATACCAGGACAAGCTCCTTAAAGTTGTTACAGAATTCTAGCAGGATTTTAGAACAATTCAGGTGGAGATCTGGGTTTATAGCTCCTAGGAACAGTTCTTGCACTGCAGACTGGGGCCCATCCTCACCAGAATTTTCCACCCCTCATAAAGGTCGCTGGATGTGCTGCTGCACAGGCTTGCAGCAAGCCTAGGCCCACAGCATGCACAACAGCCAGGGACTCACTGCAGCTGGAAGAATACTTTGCTGCTATGATGGGTGGCAGGGGATGTTCAAACAATGCCACTGGGAAGTGCATTACTGCTTAATTCTACCATACTTAGTTCAGACCAACAGGTTACATTGATTCAGCTTGGTCAGATTACTCCTATACCTCTGTATATTTATAGCGTGTCTTGGTTTATGCTGTATTTATTCACTACCCATAATCAGCCTAGAAATAATATTTGTACAACCATGGTTTCTTTTTCTAAGTCCACAGGAGAGTTCTACAATCTGGCATTCACATTTTTATATATATTGAAGCACCACCACATAGTAGGTAGTTCACATATGTTTTGCAAACAGGGCTATCTCAAAGTACTGAGACTGTAGCTCTCTGTTACAATTTGCAGTTAACAAAATGATGGTATGTGCTACTTTAAATCAAATGGTGCATGGAGGCAGTACATGGTAAGGCAATTGCTTTTCAGGAAAGTGTATCTAGGAACAAAAGTTGCAAAGAAACAAGTATTAGAAGCAGGTATTACAAGATCAGCTCAAGCTTTTGTACTGTTTCCCTTAAGCAGAAACAGGCTAATCCTGAGTTTTAAGTTAACCTTACAATTTACCTATTTACACTAAGTTATGAAATACTGCCATGCAGGTTACATGATAAAAAACAGAAACACCCTTACCTGCAACTTGATATTTCCAACTGGTAACTGCACTGCAGTAGCAGCATTCGGTCCCTGGATAGACAGTGGGAGCAGCAGCTGGGCAGTTCCTTGGGTAGTTAATAAAGCTTGAGGCTGGGCAACAACTGCAGTTTGTGGCTGCCTCTGTGGACTAACATAAAACTGAGAAATGGCATTCTGAGGTTCAGCTTTGGCCACAGGTATCTCCTGCTTGATAACAACCGCCTTTTTGGCAACTGGATTCTGGCCAGTGGTGTACACGGGCTGTCCTAAGGAATGGCTGGCCACAGGGACAGATTGACTGGTACTCGAGCAGTCAGCAGGGGCAGTTTCATCTTTGACAGCAGCACTGAACTGCTTCTGTTCCAAAGCAGCTGAGTTACCAAAAGTCTGAGACTGTTGCTGTTGTCCCCTTTTTTCAACCTCAAGTTGCATTTTCAATACTTCCACAAGTTTTTGCTCTTGTTCCAGTTTTCTTTTGAGCTCTTCAATTTGTTTTTCTTTTTCTTGAAGCTTGCGGTCCTTTTCTGCTACATCAAACTCCATGGTTGAGATGCTGCCACTGCTGCGATTCTGATTATCCTCATTTGTACTTGCCCTCAGGGGTGAAGTACTCAGGAACTGGGATGGTGACATCATGGTCATTTCTGGGAAAGTGTCTGCCATACTCGTGTCATCTGTGCTTAGACTGGACTGTTCAGAGGGAGAGGGAGATATAGGCAGGGGAGAGCTGATGTTTTCAGTATTTACTGCTTTGCTGCCAGGTGCAGTAGATGTTTTTTCTGGAGGGAAGCTGGATATTGTAGTAGCCACTGGTTTATTTACTGCTGCAACAGGAAATGCCACAGTCACTTCCCCAGTGTTACCTGTGGCCCCACTAGAAGTGGTCACTGTCACAGAGGTACTTGTAGCAACCCCATTGTTGTTAAGATCTTGATAGGTTTTCAGACGCTCAATAAGGTCTGTTTTTGTTCCAGACACTGGTAATCCCCTCAGTTTCAACTCCATTTTAAGCTCTGCTACCTAAAGTAAAATAAAACAAAACACAATAATAAAAAAAGGAAAATATTAAAACTTACTGGTATGCATTATTACATCTTAATAATGAAAATTATTTTCATTCCCATATTTGCTAGTTATTAAACCTCTGGATTCTGACAGCATGCATTATCTATGAACACATTGCCATGACCTCCTACTTACTTCAGTGTTTAAGTGGCCAAAATCTTAGCAGTGTTCAGTTGTACAGTGAATAGTAGCAAACTGATGATGTTTTTTCATAAATATTCAACACGGAAAAATGCACCTACAGCTCCAGTTGTGAGCTAAAAACCTCTGTAGCAAACCAGCAGACAATGGCAGCAGTGCAGATAAAAGCAGTGAGCAGCAGCACCCTGAGCCCCTTTGTTCCACCATCAGGACAGACAGATCTGTTTCTGAGAAACTTTATCAGGTCAGCTGATGATTCAATGGGCCCATCAAACACAAAAGGCTCTCTTGCTAATTAGCAACAAGTCACCCTGTGTGCCATCTGTGTTTCCTTTACAAAAACAGCATAAGCAGCCAAAATTACTTTCTGACAGAAAAATGTTCTCAGTTTTGTCTAATGAGCTTACAGACAAAGTAAAGTGCAAATACGTTGAATGTAAATTGATTCTATGCTTCAAAATATCAGTAAAAGAAACGCAGTCCCAAAGAATGATTTCTGTTTATCATAAACATGCACTACAGCTAACTGCAGAGCTGGGGCTCCCTGCTGTTAGAGCCACCTCAAATAGAACAAAAGGCAGTGACCTCAGTAGTATTTCAGTACTCAGCCAGCCTAGAATTTGAGTTGAAGGTATTTTTGATTTGCAAATGATGAAAAGTTCACAGCAATACATTTTACATCTCTAAAACCCACAGCAATTTTGTGTTAAATAATTCCCTAGCCAGTGACTATCAGCTGTTTCCCCCAGTCCGGTACCCTCTGCACTTGAGAATGTGTTCTAATTCTTCTCTTTTTCAACAATTCATTTCTGAACTCTGGACTGATTTAGCTGACTCAGTGGTAAAACCACCACCAGCAGGTCTGCAAGGAAAGCTTATATTAGTGTTACCACATCAGCAGAAATACCAATAAATTGTGCCAAGAAATAGATTAAGTGAACAGCTTTAACCACTGCAAAGCACACTTCCAGGTATTAACTTAAATATCTTCACAAGTTTTTAGTTAAAAATTTAAAGACTGGAAAACTGATTTCAAATGCTGTTGTTTGAATTGCATTTTATAGACTTATATTAAAAAACTGGCTTTAACTTAGGACAATATATTACCATCTTGAGAATCCAGTCTTCTGAAATTTCTTCTTTTTATCCCTTCAAATCTAAAAGCATCCTCCCTCCCATCCCTCACAAACCTTGGTAAGGGCAGAGAGAAAGGAATTAATTGCCCACTAGATGTCCCTACGCTGCTGCTGAAGTTTGGCGCATTCCTACAGCTGCTGAATCCTAAACCTCCACAAGCTGCTTCAGATTTGTCTTTATTCCTTCTCATGTATTTCAGAAGGAAAATCCTATGCAATGACCTCATAGTGCAACCTGAACAGTCTATATAGTTAGTTATAACTTGAAGAAATTTTGGAATTTAGCATTCATTTTCAGATGTGTTCAACTCTGGTAAGAAGATCCTTTCTGTTCTCTCTTTACAATCTTATTTCTGTTTCTATTTATAGCTGAGTATGTTTTTATTAGGGCATCTTCTAATTTATATTGCTTAACTAAACCTCTTCACTGATACACTGAAATTGTCATGAAGAAGTTACTGCTCCTGTGTTTAAATCTGCCTGGGCTGAAAAACTTCACATGAAGTGAACCTCACAGCTTACCCAAGGTGTCACAGTGAGGGACCACTACAATGTGTCTGAAATTCCTCCTCTTCTAATTCTCTGGGAAAGAAATGTCAGTTCTGGAACATATGCATATGAGGAATCAAATATTTCAGTCCAGGAGAGTCGTGTATGAAAAGTCTGACGATCTTATTCTAACCAATTAGGAGGAAAGGACAGTTTTCATTGGTACAAATTACCACGCATATTCTCGACAGTAACAGTTCACAAGTTATGAATTACAGGAATGCACAGGAATGGACAAATCCCTCTTATCTTTTACCTTCAAGTCATCCAAGCTTGAAGGTAGAGGACCTGGTTTCCTGCTAGGAACATTACTGTTCTGTCTTGGTGAGCTGGCAGCTGATGTTGGTGTACTGTTGTTCAGAGTATTCAGTGGTGAATTCCCATTGTTGCTCTGTTTGTCATTCAGTGGCCTTCAAGTAATAGGAAAAAGAGGGACAAGAATGTCAATGCTAAATATATTATGTTTTCAATCAAGAGGCTGTCATTCTAAATCTCATGTCTGTGAAGATAATGAACAAATTAACTTTTTTTATAAATCCATGCTTAACCTAGCACATTACTGTTAATTATTTTCAGTAAAACAAAACAGACAGGAAAACAGAGAGAGTAGTATATTGCTATTTTGGTTTGGTTTTGCAGTTAAGCATACCAATTTATTTTTCATAGTTTTGATTATTGTCATGGTATCTCTGCAGAACACTATGGACTGCAAACTCTGTTTATGAAAATTAATCACCAGCCAGGACAATTAGTTTTTTGTCTGGCATCAATAACCACCTTCCAATACTGAACTCTGTGATGCAACCCTTCCACAAATGTCCAATGTTCACACACAGTATGGATTGACATAAAGCAGTTCACTTTGAAGATGATGCATTTTTATCAGCTGTACTCAGGAATCTCATATAAGGATCCTGAAGTAATTGTAAAAAATTAAAAATGCCACCATTTACACTAGGTATCATAAGTCAGCTCTTTTATTTCGTTCAGCTGATTTATGAAGAAATGTTTCTGAAATGTCAGTAAATGGAACATAAGAAGCGTGGGCAAGCAGGCAGAAACATCGCCAGTCCAAATGTTAGGATACATGGTAATTATAAATACAACCACAGATGGTAGCTTTAACTTTTCTAGCCTCACTTGCTGAAGAAAAAGAACTCAGTGAAAACTCATTTAAAAAAAATAGCTGAAAGTCAATTTGAATTTAGGGTTGTGTGACTGTGGCATGCTACACTTTAAGCACTTCTAGGAAAAGATTGGTCTTAGATGATGAGAATGAAACTCTGCAGATAGTCAACTTCTTGTTTTGTTATGGGATGCTGGCAACACTTTAAACATTTTTTTTTTGACTGCTTCTACCTATAAATCAGTGAGTGTACTTCTCACTGTTAAAAGTGCTAAAGATCAGTACTAATGAGGAACTCATATAAGCCTTAGAGATGAGGCTATAAACAATAGAGATCTTATAAAAAACGACTGTTATGTCCTATTTGTAAACTGCAAGAATGTGGTTTGTGAATTTGATGTAAAAAAAAATAAACCCACAGGAATAGTGCATACCTTTGTTAAAGACATGGTCTGCAAGCTTCTCTCCTACCCAGCTCACATTTGAGTGAAAATGGTGTAAAAACTTTCTTGATTTTGCACAAATGCTTTTGAGCTTCAAATATGCATTTGGTCAGAAAAAATGTGTCTGACAGGTTAGATGTTCTGTTTCCACATCACATAAAAATAACTAGGACTACCTCTAGGCTTCTCAGACCCCAGGGTTATTTTAACAAGAGAACAACCTCACCACCTTGTTAAATAAAGCAAATAATACCCACAGTGATGCAAAATACCATTTAAAGTTTTCTTGGGTTCCAATTGTCTCTTTAATGTTTGCAAACCATGTTTACTTCTAAAGCCCTAAGCCTATAACTGATGTATATGTTTTTTCTTAAAAGGACACAAACAATGCTTCACATACTTCAGCAGTGCAGGTAGAATTGTCTGGTAGTTGTAGTGTTGTTGCTGTTGGCTCAGGATCTGCAGCTGCAAAAACAGTTGCTGCTGTTGTAGCAGACGAGCATAGTTGGAGTCCATCTGTGGCTCATTTTTCTCACCTTTCTGATCAGGTGGAATATACTGATGATACTTCAATTTTTTCACCCTTGGCTTAGGTTCTTTACATTTCTTGCTCCGATGTTTATCATTTGGGTTCTTTGGGTGGCTTTGCTGTTTATGGATGGAAAAGATTGAAACAAAACCACAACAGATGTCACTTAAAGCAATTATGCATGGCTCAGAGATGCAGCGTACCAGAGCACTTTTACTGTAGAGAGCTGCTGAAAACAAGTGTCCTTGAAAACATCCCCAAATGAACCATCCTTGGAAAGTTAACATACTCCAGCTGGCTTATCCCCTGCACACGTAGGGGGTCATCAAATCACAGTTTGTGAATGGCTTTTCCAAAGGTGGCACAGCTAAGGGATTCTACTAGTCATGACCTGTCACTGCAGAGAGGCATTCATCTTAAGCAGCTAAGTTCAAAGCCACTTGGCAGGTTGTGGAAGTAAAAGTCAGTATTCTAAATTCCATCTGTAAACATCTGAGGTACTTAGAGGTCTAGACTGAAAGCATGGACAGACACTCTAAAATTACAGGCAGCAATATCTTCATTAGCAATGCTCAAGTGATTAAAGCTCTCTTCCTTTACAAGCTCTTTGAAATTATTTTGAGGAAAAATTGAAGGCAGTTACCTATTCATACAGAAGGTATCAAAGCAGAAATGCTGTGTTGATCTATGCCTGTTCACTACACAGATAGCCTCTTTTGGGGCACATCTGAATTAAGGTCCTGCATTAAGTAAGCTGGTACATATCCAGTAATTTCAAAGGATATAGCCAAATTTATATTGAAAATGACTGCCAGAGGTCATCCTGGTACATTTAACTGAGTTAATTTCACGTAGGTAAGTAGAAGTCTACGTACATATATTTATTAACACAGCTGAAGACAGTGAAGTTATTGAAATTAATCATAATGGACATCTAAAAGAAATCCCTCTCTAACTGTATTTGAAAGGGTTTTCAATGCTGCTGGCTAAGTCAGTGCAGAAAAGAGAATTGAGTATGTTCTTGTGATCTCCAACAAGGATACAGTAACTTCTCCCTCACAATGCATTCTGCTTATACATTAAACCAACTAAGAAAATACTTGTGGAAAAGGAGCAATGCTGTTCACCACTTTGGTAACAGGTAGACTATGAATGCAGTGACTCTCTTTCTATTCAGCTATCCTCCATATAAAACTAGATTAGAAGGCAGATAGAAAGTAGAAACTCCGTGTTGCAATTACTTCTTAAAAACTTCCATAGCAATGTAATGCACAATTCTGCCGCAAAACATTTGTCAGCTGTCCTGTAAGGACCTCTTGGAATAATGAGCTGGTCTCTGGGCTACTGGCTGACCTTAGCACACAAAAACTTTGAGTCACCAGCCCAGAATGCTCCCCTGAACAGCAGCAGAAGTTGTTCTTAGCTACAGGTACTGTAAGGTGACTTGTGCAGTTTCCCATTAAACACAGCCCTGTGTGTTTAGGACACACATGAAGAATGTTGTCCTCAGGGGCCACACTTGCAGGTACCCACCTTCACTAAGGTTGGCCCAGGCTTTGCTGCTGATACAGTGGTTGTGGTCAGGGTGGTTGCAGCAGTGGAACGAGTCACGTGCTGTTCGATTGCAGAGGGAGTTTTGAGGAATTCAGGAACTGGAGAGGTTAAAGGTGGATACTAGTATTAAAAAAATATAAGGAAAAAGAGAAACATTAAAAACATCGACCACCTGAGTAACTGGAAAAAACGTGAAAAAGTTAAGACAATTGACCATCACATCAAATTCACAAAATACTTTTTTGGAGGAATGGTGAAAACAGAACTCCTGTACATGTGTACAAGTATTCTATAAGGGCACATTTTGGCACACTTCAAACACAGCAAATAAAATAAAATGGTTTCTTACTTTGACTTCTTAGTTAAAACACTGCTTTATTACTGTAAAATTGAGGCCTTCAGTATTTTTTGTCAGTGAAGTCAGATTTCTGTGTATACAAGGAGAATCTTACCACCCAAACAGGTACTGTCAGAAAGGCATTGCTTTCATAAAGGTCAAACTTCAACAGGCAAACAAACTCCTTCCAGAATGATTGCTCAGGAATGATCACTTTCAGAATTTTCACAGGACAGAAGGAGGTGCATTTCTTCTGTATCTTATGCCAGCAGAAGTGTAAACCCAAACTTTGCTCATCTTAAATGTGTCATACCAATTTTTATTGTGCTGAAATTGGTTTGTTATTTTAGGTCTTAAAGAAAACCTTATTATTTCCTTCTGTGGTGAAGTCCAATGTTCACACACAGTATGGATTGACATAAAGCAGTTCACTTTGAAGATGATGCATTTTTATCAGCTGTACTCAGGAATCTCATATAAGGATCCTGAAGTAATTGTAAAAAATTAAAAATGCCACCATTTACACTAGGTATCATAAGTCAGCTCTTTTATTTCGTTCAGCTGATTTATGAAGAAATGTTTCTGAAATGTCAGTAAATGGAACATAAGAAGCGTGGGCAAGCAGGCAGAAACATCGCCAGTCCAAATGTTAGGATACATGGTAATTATAAATACAACCACAGATGGTAGCTTTAACTTTTCTAGCCTCACTTGCTGAAGAAAAAGAACTCAGTGAAAACTCATTTAAAAAAAATAGCTGAAAGTCAATTTGAATTTAGGGTTGTGTGACTGTGGCATGCTACACTTTAAGCACTTCTAGGAAAAGATTGGTCTTAGATGATGAGAATGAAACTCTGCAGATAGTCAACTTCTTGTTTTGTTATGGGATGCTGGCAACTCTTTAAACATTTTTTTTGACTGCTTCTGCCTATAAATCAGTGAGTGTACTTCTCACTGTTAAAAGTGCTAAAGATCAGTACTAATGAGGAACTCATATAAGCCTTAGAGATGAGGCTATAAACAATAGAGATCTTATAAAAAACGACTGTTATGTCCTATTTGTAAACTGCAAGAATGTGGTTTGTGAATTTGATGTAAAAAAAAATAAACCCACAGGAATAGTGCATACCTTTGTTAAAGACATGGTCTGCAAGCTTCTCTCCTACCCAGCTCACATTTGAGTGAAAATGGTGTAAAAACTTTCTTGATTTTGCACAAATGCTTTTGAGCTTCAAATATGCATTTGGTCAGAAAAAATGTGTCTGACAGGTTAGATGTTCTGTTTCCACATCACATAAAAATAACTAGGACCACCTCCAGGCTTCTCAGACCCCAGGGTTATTTTAACAAGAGAACAACCTCACCACCTTGTTAAATAAGGCAAATAATACCCACAGTGATGCAAAATACCATTTAAAGTTTTCTTGGGTTCCAACTGTCTCTTTAATGTTTGCAAACCATGTTTACTTCTAAAGCCCTAAGCCTATAACTGATGTATATGTTTTTTCTTAAAAGGACACAAACAATGCTTCACATACTTCAGCAGTGCAGGTAGAATTGTCTGGTAGTTGTAGTGTTGTTGCTGTTGGCTCAGGATCTGCAGCTGCAAAAACAGTTGCTGCTGTTGTAGCAGACGAGCATAGTTGGAGTCCATCTGTGGCTCATTTTTCTCACCTTTCTGATCAGGTGGAATATACTGATGATACTTCAATTTTTTCACCCTTGGCTTAGGTTCTTTACATTTCTTGCTCCGATGTTTATCATTTGGGTTCTTTGGGTGGCTTTGCTGTTTATGGATGGAAAAGATTGAAACAAAACCACAACAGATGTCACTTAAAGCAATTATGCATGGCTCAGAGATGCAGCGTACCAGAGCACTTTTACTGTAGAGAGCTGCTGAAAACAAGTGTCCTTGAAAACATCCCCAAATGAACCATCCTTGGAAAGTTAACATACTCCAGCTGGCTTATCCCCTGCACACGTAGGGGTCATCAAATCACAGTTTGTGAATGGTTTTTCAAAGGTGGCACAGCTAAGGGATTCTACTAGTCATGACCTGTCACTGCAAAGAGGCATTCATCTTAAGCAGCTAAGTTCAAAGCCACTTGGCAGGTTGTGGAAGTAAAAGTCAGTATTCTAAATTCCATCTGTAAACATCTGAGGTACTTAGAGGTCTAGACTGAAAGCATGGACAGACACTCTAAAATTACAGGCAGCAATATCTTCATTAGCAATGCTCAAGTGATTAAAGCTCTCTTCCTTTACAAGCTCTTTGAAATTATTTTGAGGAAAAAATTGAAGGCAGTTACCTATTCATACAGAAGGTATCAAAGCAGAAATGCTGTGTTGATCTATGCCTGTTCACTACACAGATAGCCTCTTTTGGGGCACATCTGAATTAAGGTCCTGCATTAAGTAAGCTGGTACATATCCAGTAATTTCAAAGGATATAGCCAAATTTATATTGAAAATGACTGCCAGAGGTCATCCTGGTACATTTAACTGAGTTAATTTCACGTAGGTTAAGTAGAAGTCTACGTACATACATTCATTAACACAGCTGAAGACAGTGAAGTTACTGAAATGAATCATAATGGACATCTAAAAGAAATCCCTCTCTAACTGTATTTGAAAGGGTTTTCAATGCTGCTGGCTAAGTCAGTGCAGAAAAGAGAATTGAGTATGTTCTTGTGATCTCCAACAAGGATACAGTAACTTCTCCCTCACAATGCATTCTGCTTATACATTAAACCAACTAAGAAAATACTTGTGGAAAAGGAGCAACGCTGTTCACCACTTTGGTAACAGGTAGACAATGAATGCAGTGACTCTCTTTCTATTCAGCTATCCTCCATATAAAACTAGATTAGAAGGCAGATAGAAAGTAGAAACTCTGTGTTGCAATTACTTCTTAAAAACTTCCATAGCAATGTAATGCACAATTCTGCCACAAAACATTTGTCAGCTGTCCTGTAAGGACTCTTGGAATAATGAGCTGGTCTCTGGGCTACTGGCTGACCTTAGCACACAAAAACTTTGATTCACCAGCCCAGAATGCTCCCCTGAACAGCAGCAGCAGTTGTTCTTAGCTAGAGGTACTGTAAGGTGACTTGTGCAGTTTCCCATTAAACACAGCCCTGTGTGTTTAGGACACACATGAAGAATGTTGTCCTCAGGGGCCACACTTGCAGGTACCCACCTTCACTAAGGTTGGCCCAGGCTTTGCTGCTGATACAGTGGTTGTGGTCAGGGTGGTTGCAGCAGTGGAACGAGTCACGTGCTGTTCGATTGCAGAGGGAGTTTTGAGGAATTCAGGAACTGGAGAGGTTAAAGGTGGATACTAGTATTAAAAAAATATAAGGAAAAAGAGAAACATTAAAAACATCGACCACCTGAGTAACTGGAAAAAACGTGAAAAAGTTAAGACAATTGACCATCACATCAAATTCACAAAATACTTTTTTGGAGGAATGGTGAAAACAGAACTCCTGTACATGTGTACAAGTATTCTATAAGGGCACATTTTGGCACACTTCAAACACAGCAAATAAAATAAAATGGTTTCTTACTTTGACTTCTTAGTTAAAACACTGCTTTATTACTGTAAAATTGAGGCCTTCAGTATTTTTTGTCAGTGAAGTCAGATTTCTGTGTATACAAGGAGAATCTTACCACCCAAACAGGTACCTGTCAGAAAGGCATTGCTTTCATAAAGGTCAAACTTCAACAGGCAAACAAACTCCTTGCTCAGAATGATCACGCAGCAGGACAGAAGGTGCATTTCTTCTGTATCTTATGCCAGCAGAAGTGTAAACCCAAACTTTGCTCATCTTAAATGTGTCATACCAATTTTTATTGTGCTGAAATTGGTTTGTTATTTTAGGTCTTAAAGAAACCTTATTATTTCCTTCTGTGGTGAATATCCCCTCTGATGGAATACAGACTCTACATAAATAGATCTCAGTCCTTGTGTTCCTAAATATACAAAGAAATCTTTACTCTTTTCTAGAAACAGATTTTTTGTTCTCTGATTATCTTCCTGTTACAGTTAACTGTGTTAACAGTTTTCATTAGTCTTTCTTGGATGTAAGTAACTGAAAATGTACAGGATATTCCACGTAGAGTCTCACTGCATCCTTACAGTGGCATTAGCACTTCTCCTGGAATCACCTCTTGTGACAGGCTTGCAGAGGATGTCCACAGGAGCTCCCTGACTCCACTGCTGAACACTGCACCCCAGCTCTCTTCCTCCTCAGTTTTCTCTTGAGTCAGGAGTCCCCAGGTTTCCACATTTCTTTGTCATGGGAAAGAGGGGCATTGTGTATTTTTCTTTCCAAGAACTATTCATTCTATTGGAATTGCATTTCTCTCCTAAGAGCCAAATCAACCAGTTCTTTTTGCATAATAACAATCCAACTGTGCTGACTACGCCTTCCTACTTTTGTTAGGTGACCCATTCTTACGTCAAGGTTGTTAACGGTAACATGAAACCAGAACGTCCCAGATCAACTCCCACAGAGCACTGGTACCAGCTTCCTTTCAGCCCAGGACTTCCCTCTTTCTGTCTCATTTCTGGTAATCTCCATCCTCATTCTCCTAGTGTTTAATATCATCCAGTAATAAATCCAGCCAGATGACATCAGTTGCACTTCCACTGTTTAAGAAAGCAATTAGATCACCTAGTACAATGCTCTTTTTATAAAAGCCCCTTCATTAAATTCCTATCAGTAAACATCCTTTTTCTTCCAAATTAATTCCAAGACTCACATTATAATTAAATCCAACAGGTACTTCTTTCTGTACCTTTCCTGTATTTTTCTATGAGATTGTACCACAAAGGACTTAACTTGGTACACATTTTGCAACTCTATGTCCTGGTTCTTTTGTATTTCTGGGATAGCAGTTCCCAAGGTGCCGGTCTGCATGAACAAAGCTCTCCGACTTTTTGCTCACAATTTGTAAGAAATTTCCATTTTATCTTCGTGTTTCATTTGGACATCTCGCTGTGTTCCCAACCCTCGGCTGCCAAGAGGCAACTACAGCTGCCTTCCCATACCCCAGGAAACTGAATAGTGGGCTTTGATCCCTCTGTCTTGCAGCCAGAGGAACAGCTCCTGATGCTTGCTTTACTAAACAGCAGATTTACCATGCCCTCCTTGCCTGGGATCCTGTCAGTTTATGGTGGCAGGCTAAAGACACAAATGTCTCTATTTTTATATCCAAGTTTCAAAGTGTTTGCTCTGGAAAGCATCTGATATCTACACAGTGTCTGTTATTTGCTGGACTTGCAACAAAAAAAAAAGCACCACCAAAATCCCAAATTACCTCTTTTCACATTGTGTGAAAATCATGGTGTTAAACATTTTCCTCTTGCCAGAGAGTAAGTTATTTTTCCTTACACTAGTCATTATCCTAACCTACACACAAAGCTTTTTACAGACTTCCCAATTTTACCTGCAAGTGTTAGATGAGGCAATGAACCATGCACATAATTTATTTTTTAAATTCAAAAACTTAGATTTAACTTCTTCACTTGATTACTTCATAAACTAGTCGTTATTTAATTTGAACAGATCCCTATTTCCAAATATGATTTCTGTACCTTTTCTGCTAGATGCAAACAAGAATCTAGCAGGTCAACAAGCTACAGAGAATATATTAGGGAAGCACTCATTCAGTGCCATCAAGCAAAATTCTTCAGCTGTTTTGAAGATAACTATTTAATATCTTCTAAATTGTAAATACCCCAATTTGATCTGTTTAGAGTATGACTAAAATGCCTAATCCTTACCAGATGCAAGTACACTGGGTTAAAGCAAGTTTTAGGTCATCAGTCAACAAGAGCTGAAGGTTCTGAAAATTATGTGACATCCTCTGATGTCTGGAAATGTGCGGAGGAGGAAGCCTTGAAAAGAACTCTGGCTGCACTCTGCTTTATTCAAAACTTTCTTTGTATTTCTTTTATTTACTTTGTTGTAATAAAATTTAAAATTTATCAGAGGAAATTAAAAGAATAAAGGAGCCATTCCCAGACACGTCTCCTGTAGAGACCTGCTGTGCTGTTATTCTTTAATTCAACAGGAACAACAAGGTGAGCATGTTTTATTCTGCAGAAGAACAACTCATTTTAGATGTGTACACCAAAGTGGCTGTAATGTAATATGAAATCCATAAGCAAAGGCTTTAAGTTTTTTCTGAAGCACTTTTTCAATCAAGTTCAAGTGCCTTACTTTTTGTTTCTGCAATCACACATCTCTCTTATGCTTCCTGCTTGAAAAGCTTTTGGCATGTATTGCTTTGAGTATTTTTATTTAACTCTCCATTAGGAACCTAATTCCTTACTCAGGAATCTAATTTCATGTGGTTTCCTTTCAATTTATTCAACACAAATTATGTTCTCTCAATGTGAAACCCAACTCATATCTTAATCTGTATGTTAGGGAACAATGAAATAAAATGGATGTGCTGTATTTTGTGTCCAGCATTGTTTCTGCATATAAACTCTACAATACTTTTTCCATCTCCTGTGGTAATAAGAAAACCAAGGAGAGTAACACCAGATCCTGAACCACTCAGCTGCCCAGTGTCCATGGTCATAAAGACAATATAGTCTTTGGAGCATTAACAAGAACTATCTCTTTTTTTCTTATTTGACAGTTCACTTTTACATTACTTTCTGCAGTAAGGAGTAAATCCACAGCTCTTTAAATCCTCACACATTTAAATGCTCTGCTATAAAGATAACATTTTATCTGCCATGACACAGTTACTTTCCTTTCTTTATAAGTACCTTGAGGAAATACTAAAAACCTCAGAAAAATCAAAATAACTGGTATTTTGATTTCTTAAATAGTAAATCCCTTAGGCAGTATTTTAAAATTATAGGAAAGAATATTTAAATTATGTGGGAAACCTTTTTTGTGGACTTTTCTGAAGGTAATGGAACTGACATCAACTGTTGTTGTTTCAGCTAAGTTTAATTCTAAATGAGTTCAAGACCTTGCCCAGAAGGAAGACAGGCATTAAGTAATGAATAACAGCTGGAGTAAACCATGGCCATGACCTTTTAAACAACTTCTGGGAAAGCTGCAGATCTTGTATGGGTCATAATCAATTTCAGGGAATTTATGGCTTCACTGCAGCCTATGGGAATTTCACCACAGCCACCAGCTAAGCCAGGGTTCTACTCTATACACTCCCAAGCAGAAAAGAGAGTCCCAGATAGCCCTTTGCAGCAGCAGATGTATTAATTCCGTTTGAAACCATGCCCCATTTCTACAGTGCCAGACCAAAAACCATACTGTGAAGATCTTAACATTTAAAAACTGTACCTGTGCCGATGTAGCAGCATTTGGGGTTACTGGTGAGGGTGAGTCACTTGGTTTTGGCTCACCAGGGGAAGCTGCTGAACCCTGGGATTCTTGGCTGGCTGGTTGATCTGGTGATAAAGCATCACTGCTGTCTTCATCAAATGAAAAATCATCCAAAGCTTGAGGGTAATTCTCTTGTCCAACTGCTAAAATGTTTACATAGAAAGAAACAATGTTTTTTTTAATTGTACAAATTCAATTTAGACATTCATAGCAGAATCAGCTAATTGCTGGAAAATGATCACTTTTCAGCAGTCTGAACATATGGTACCTAAATATTTATTGTGTTTTTAATATGAGAGCCATATTAAATCATATTCAAGGAATCAATAAAACCAAGTGTGGAGCAGAGGTGGTTTTAGTAAGAGATTAAAAGGTACGTTCAACAGATGTGGAGTGCACGCAGACACCTACAACAGGCTGAGGAATGGCTACAGATGTTTGATTACTTTGTAATGATTTTTATTTTAAAAAATGTATTTTCAAAGTTTCATGTAAAAATGGGATTACTTTATTTAAATAATAACTAAGTTTAGGTCTCAGAAGCTGAAAGAGTAAGTAGTAATAAACTTAGCATATGTTATCTTCTAGTGAACTTTACCCTCAATAGTTAAATTATTTATTTTCCACAATGCCACATAGATCACAAACAGAAGCTGTGGGACTTCTACTTGCCTATAATGGCTTCTTTAACACTGGAGTCTACAGGAAGAATATTTTTTTCTACCAGTTCCATAGGGCCAGGTCTCTGAGCAATCTTCTCATTCAGATCATCTGCCAAGCGAGCTCTCTTCAGTTTCATCTGAGTGGCCTGCAGTGAAGGCTCTGCAAAGGTCTCTAAAAGGATATATTGATTCAAACATTCTGTTCCACTTGTTCCCCAATTTCATGACAAACAAAATTGTCTTGTCTTTGCAATAACCATTCCACTTGTATCAAAAGCAGCCAGGTGTAACAGCTAACAGGGTAACAGTCACATTTATGAAAGGTTCTTTAGGGCCAGGGGAGAGCACAAGGCTGTCAGGTCATTTGAGTAGAAACTGAAGCAATAGAAACACTCCATGTACAGACCTCATGCTATAATTACCATTATAGATCAAGAACAATATGCAAGAGCAAACAAATAAATACACTGCTGGGAATACCTTCACTGCCATAGATGTATCTGTAATTATACAGATTTAGAATACAGACACTGTAGAAGTAGAGAAATAGAGAGATAAACCTTTAGGACTAATTCCCACCAAGTGTCATTCAGGGAAACAAGTGAGAGCAGAAGCAGGGCCCTGCTGTGAGCAGTGTGAGCAGAGCTCCAGATGCACACTGTGAGCACGTACCCTCCAGGATGTGCATTCTGACCAGCTCTGAGCGGTCCGGCCGGCTCCGGATCTTGTGCTTCAAGAAATTTTCAGTCTTAAAAGAAATGAGGAAACACCATTAGCTACTGTTCACTTAAAAACTCAAAGCAGTTTGACAAATCAGCCACATCCAATCAATGAATAGTTGCAGGTTCATTCAGATGGGGGGTAGCACTATCAGAACACAGGCAGTAGAGGGGTTCCTCCTGCTTTGTTCTGTTTTCCTAGCAGTTTAGCAGGGCTGATGGGTTTCCACCTTCCCCAAACAAGATGGGAATGTTTCTGGATGTGATCCCACACCACCACATAATCACAATAGTATAGATTTGCCATAGAAAAAAACTGCACAAGCATAATTTCCCCAAGTATCCAATCCTTAACTGGAGGTTAACCCCCATGTGTTTTAACCCCCCATAAGTTTAATCACCACTGATCTGTGAAGGCTCAGAGCAGTTCCTCTCAGATTTGATATTTTATTATAATGAATTCTCCCAAAATAAAAGCACACATTATTACTGTAATGGTAAGAATTTTTCCATGTACTCAGAGAATTTAGTATCACAAAAAACTGACTCTCCATTTCCAGATGTTAATCACAAGTTTACACAAAGTGGTTTACCCTGGCTCGCTCCAGGCTCTTTATCTGCTCATGGAATGCAGCTGGACTTTTCAAAGCTGTGAAAGAAGAGTAAGAGTTAAACGGACAGGAAGTAATTTTCTAAAGAAATATGCTAACCAGAATGTGTGTACGAGTGTTAACACCACCTCAGAGTTGTGTTTGCAGGATTACATTTGATTCGTGCTAGTTGTATCCACCTATATTTAGCAGAGATGAACAATACTCCTTTATAGAATACCTGGAATATTTAACAGATGATTACCGTGTAATGGTTAACCTTTTTGCTATCTACAAAGGTGTTTGTTTAGTTATCAAACTGTCCCACAGTGGAAATTTTGTGAGGTAAGGTTTAGAATGCCAAAATGCCAATTTAATTTAATTTATTCCACTGAATTTTCTGGCTGTCCATACCTCATACTTGCTGTTATTAGAGAGAACTGGACCTTCCCTTAAGAACTATGTGTTGATTTAAAAATGATATAGAAAAATGTAGAGGCCTTAAATGTTCGTCTTAGAAAACAGAATGATGTCTAGCTACTAAATAACCAAAAAGAGTAAAAAAAAACACTGTTCACCTAGCAATAACATAAATTGTAGAGTGCTCCATCTCAGTGCTGTCCACTTTGAGATCCTCCATGTTTCCTGTGCACCTCTCATTTGTTTGGCAACCTTTGTGATTCTACTCTTTAAAAACTGCTGGTTTTATTAATAATGCCAACTCATTTAAGTAATTCAGTTTATTTAGTAGATCAGTCTTAATTATTTAAGTAGAGAAAATAAAAGCAGAATCAGATTAGGTCTACAAATCCTTGCATTTTTGTCACAATGGCTATTTTAACTGCAACATAATGTAAGCCCAGTGAATTCACTACATGCTCACTTAGGTGATCAAAAGGATCCCACAGGTCTTTTCAAATGTAAAGTTATTTTTAATGATCTCACAGAAATGCTTATCTTCATCATTTTATATATCCAATTCATAATTAACACTACAGAAATACAAATTACTAGGTCTTACGTGGCATGATGCCCTGGTCCACCAGCTGTTCTCGTGTCCGTCTCTGTTGCAGCCTGAGCTGAAGTACTGACAAAAGAAAACATTGATTCCTGTGTGAGCACAGTCTCCTCATCAAGGGCAAAACCCCCATTCCAGTGATACCAAGTACTGCAAGCTTAGAAATCCTTCTGTAACCCCCCAAGAACCATCCTAGGAACAGCTGCTGTGAACACTTCCCAGGGATAACTTCCATCCCCACTTTCACTGGAGTTTGCTCTCAATCTCATCTGACGCCAGGACTGTATTTCCATGTGCATCCACTTTTCCCACCAGTCAGGCCTCATGAGGAGTGTTGAGCTTACATCAAGGAAACAGTGAGGTAGAAAGAGTTTGAACCTGAAACTGGAGCCCATAATGATTACAGAGCCTTACTGCGTGTCCTAAGGCAATCTTACATGACTTCACTGGGCTGAAATAGAAATGAACTGTGCAGAGCATTTTAGAAGAAAAGCTCTGTGTGTCTTGCTGATTGTTTCTTCTTAAGGTTTTTTCTTAATATAAAGACTGATTGTACATTTAAATAAACCTTGCTGAAACACAACAAACTGAAGAGAAGCAGAATTTTATCTGCCTTATTTAAAAACAACAAAAAAGTGTTACAATCAGGAACACACCTTATTCTCTCTCTGAACATCAGAAAATGTTGGTTTTTTTTGACTGAGATACGTGTTATCATAATTATTTAAAGGACATAATAAATCCAGTACTGTGAAATGTGGGAAAACAGCTTATAAAGCTTCAGAGGTAACTTCTTACATTTCATGACATTTAATAAAATGTTTCTCATGCATTTCTGTGTGATACTACACCAGAAACCACAAAACCTGGGGGAAGAGGTAGACATAAAAGTTTTATACTTTTAAAGATTATGGCTTGCTGGGGGGAACAAGGAACAAGGAAAAAAAAGTTGTATCTTTCTTCTGCTCCCCCCTTCCCCCTTGTTTCTGTATCAATTTATCATAGTGCTTCATTATCTCTTTGAGACATACAGCTACTACCCCAAAGTGAAATTTCATCTTCTGAACAAGAGACAGGTAAGAGACAAAGTATATTAAAGATGTGATATTTACATGCTGAAATTCTGACTTGAGAGCTTATTACGGGTGTATGATTATGGTATGCTGTTCCTATTGTATTTCACAAGGAAGCAAAACAAGCTAATGCATTGTCCAAAACATCAAAATGAATGTAATTTCTAAAAAATTAAGCTAAGGACAAAGTTCATTGTTTCCAGAATTTAAAAGGAACCAGCTTATTTCCTATTCTGCAGCACAGGAAGGATATTCCTCTGGCTAAAGCATTAAGACCGGGAATAGCAAGTCCTGAAAACAAGGACATTATTTTCTTGTATCACACAAACACTGAGAGTTCAAATACAAACATTGCAGGGCTGTGGCACAGCAGATCTGTTCAGACTTTACAATTTTCTTTTACAATTTTTTTTCACTAAGCTTTCTCATAAAGCCCATTTTGTAGGTGGAGCTGGTTCAGCTGTAACTACCTAAGCATTGCTAGGGATGTGCTTTCAATATTAGTAATCACAAGTGGGAAAGAACATTATTATTGAATATATTATACTGAACATTATTTCTAAATATAAATGATGGGAAGCCCTGCTGTGTAGTTTAGCAATGTATTTATGATTTGTGGCTTCAATTATGGTCAGATATTTGGCTTAAGCTTTACAGAAAGACTAAAAACTGAGCCATATCCTAAACAACATACAGTGTAAAAAGAGAATATGCAGTGGGACTAGAGCAAAAGGGAGAGGAGAACAGTAAGAACATACCTGCACATAAACCTTATGTGCTCACGTGTGAAGCTTTAGCATTTTTTAAGAAAAACATGTAACAAACCTTTTTGTCTCTCATAGCATTACTTGTCTGCCCATCATCTGTTCATCTACACTGGGCATTACAAAGCAGTAAGGGAAGAGTTTGAAGTTGTCCCATCTGTATCTGGACAAGTCATAAACAGTGAGAAAATTAGAGCTATAGAAGATATAGAACACGTAGTTATTCACTTACTAGATAAATATCATGAACTTATGTATTACATAATAAGGAAAGGACAGCCTGTAGCATGACTAATAGGAAAGCACTGCAGGGGAATGCTAAAGAAGAGATGACTCATAGTTAGAAAGATGGTATAAGATAATAACTGAAGATTTTGACTTGACCAGAGCAAGGAGGTTAAACAGAAACCAAGCTGGATGAAAACCAGATGTTTGCTTTTGCAATCAACTCCAAAACTAATGTTGAAAAAGTGTTTCATAGCTACACTTTTAAAAAAGATAAATATTGAGCAGTCAAATGCATTATCAAATAGAAAGCAATCTTGAATAAAACCCTAAATATATTATTTTTAAAGTTGGAAAGCTAAAAAGGTTTTGCTTTTTCAATGTAAATCCATCAGAAAAAAAGCCAATACTGATACCTCTATAAAAGAAATACAAGGATCTAGAGGATCTAAAATACTTTCAGCCCCTACAGTGACACAAAGTAAAAAGCAGAGCTGTTTATAAGGAAGAAATAGAAACACCTGTCTGTGAGTTGCAAAACTTCACAGAGTCAGAGCACCCCAGGGTTACAGGTCAGGGTGTCAGAGCAGGAGGGCACACCACAGGCAGGAGTGCCCCTGCCTGCCTCTGCAGGTACAGACAGATGTGTCTATACTGGAGGGGAGCCTGCTGTGGGTATGAGGGAAGGGAACGGGAGTGAGGTCTGGGAAAAGCTCAGGAGGAAATGGGGACTCACAAGAACAGCCAGCCCAACAGGAGCATGGGAGTCATGGAAACTGAATCACACGTTTTCAATAAGGAAAATATAATGAAATTATCTTCAGAGACAAGGATGAGCCATATGAGAATTCCACTTATGGCAAAGAATTGCTCATTTATTTCTGTGAGAAACTATCTAGAGCAGAACGCAGGTTGGTTTAAATCTAAGGTAATTAACTCTAATACAGACTTTACTTATCATTTATATGGAAATCCATAGAGCAAGAGATTTCTAGAACAGTCAGTAACACATGAAGTGATAAATCTAGTAAAGCTGGACTGAGATAAGATGACACAGCCTAAAAAAACAAACAAACAAACAAACAAAAACACCAAAAAACACACAAAACCCCCAAACAAACCAACAAAAACCACTGAAGCATTACCCAAATAAAACATATGTGTGTGTATATATATACACACACATACATATATATTATATATGCATATATATTTTTTACTCTTGTTCTAGTGTGGGTCAGGGTTTGGATGTTTTTCCCTTTTGTTTTTCCCTCTCCCCTTTATTTTAAAGAATCATTTACAGACAAACCATCATGGAATGTGGAGAAGGGAGAACTCGAAAGACAGGAGGTGGAGGTACTACAAAGCAAAGTTGCCCTTGGAATGGTATTTACTCAAACATTGTGTTTTACAGATGGTTCTTATCAGAGTAAATCCATTCAGCTTGCTGCCAGATAGTTTACCTTTCACTTTTGCACTTTTAAAATCAGGAAGTTACCTATATAACATCTAAAATCATAAGTGATCTCCAAAATGAAGGCACAACATTAACAAATATTTACATATGTTGAAAAACTATTAATGCTGTTAATACTGTTTCCTCCTATTTAAAGTACATATGCAAAAGAAGGGCAATGTTAACACCACTGAGCAAATGTAGTTGTTAAAAGACAGTACAAATATTTTGCACTTCACATTATCTGGCAGGAATCCTCCTTCACACCACTGCAACTCTAAAAATTGTCTGTGAACTGCTTCTGAATAAAAGCCATGCACACAGAGGTCAGACCAATTCCTGCTTTGACCGAGGGAGAAGGGAGGATATTCTTTTTTGTTTTCAACTAAGCATACAATTTTAACACTTGAACATCAGGTGGATAGATTCCAAAACTTCCATGTGTTTTCTTAAGTCAATAAAATGATCATTAAAGCTTGAATAGCTTATTTAATACTTACTGACAGAACTAAAAAGCATAATCCCTCCTCACAGTAAGAACATCTGGTTATCTGACTCTCAGAGTCAGCAGAAGTCTTGTGACTGCACTGGAGGGAGAGTGTTTAGCCAGCACAAAAGCTGAGTGCCAGAGGCTGGTGCTCCACTCTGCAGCTCCTTCCAGTGTCAGCACACCAGGGAATCAACACTTCTGACCAGGGAATGGAGATGGTGCTGCAGAAAGGGGAGCTCATCCATTAACCGATGCACTTGGTTATGTGCAAGTGTCTTTCTGTAAAGTATCAACTTTTATAAAGCCAATGAATGCCCTGTTCTCACACAGGAGTCCTGCTCAGGTTCACACACAGTGTGCCCCGAAGGGGCAGAGACTGAGGATAACCAGAACCAGCAGCTCCTGCATCTCCTGCTGAAGCACTCAGGGGGTGAGAGCAGGAGAAGTGCCACCAGCAGGCACTTGAGGAGACACAGCACGTTCTGTACACCTTGGAAAGACAGCAAACAGAGCGCTCTGGGCATGTTTTACTGGCTGTGAGTGGCAGGAGGAGTGAAATAAAGTGTATTATTCAATCACCCACAACAAACAGCTTTTATCAGAGCTAAGCGAGTGATTCCTGTTCGAATCTGTAACATGTATCCTACAGAAGAGCAGTCTCAAAGTAGTACTACATAATCACAAGCACTGGAATGTAAAGAGGCCAAAAATAAATCAATAGTTGTCCTGCAGGAACAATGCTATCTACACTGATTGACAAGCTTTCACCACTGCTTCTTGTCTTGAAAAAAACCAGAACACATATCGTGCACAGTTCCAGCAGTTCCAGCACTAATAATTCCACATCAAACATAGTTCATTACATAGCCTATTAATTTAAGATCAAATTTTAATCTTTTTATAGAAGGTACTATGAAACAGCAAATAGTTGTTGCTATTTTCCAATTAAACAGCTGAAACAAACATTTCACCATGGACACAGGGTCCACTAGACACCACACAGTCCTTTCAAATGGCAGCAAGAACAACACATCGAGATTTTTTTAATATTCTGCATGTAATCATCTCATTATTCTCTTGAAGTTGAAATCCAACAGATATTACCTATTTAAACACTTAAAACTGCAAGTGGAAATGAGAAAATGTTATGTCCAACATTCCTCCATAACCCCTTGGAAATTTCCAAGAGCAGCAGAAACTCCAGCGCAGGCTGCTAGGCTGGCTGCCATGGAAACAGACAGGGCTGGAAACGCGGCCGTTCCCTTTCAATGCAAAGCTGGTACCCTGAAAGCCTCCATTTCCTTCTGCCAGCTGCCAACAGCTTTTCTGCAGCCGCTGCCCCCCGGAGGCTGGGGCACAGCTGGCAGAGGCTCCCCTGGAGGCTGCAGTGGCACCGGCACTGCGGGGGGACACAGAAGCGTCCCCTGGGCTGAAGCAGCTGGACCCGTAAGGCAAGGGTGTCACCAGCGTGTGGCAGCGCACAGAGCAGAGAATTCCACGGCAGTGATCCCAGCATCACCTCTGCCCTGGAATTGTGACCCAGCCTCACAGGGCAGCAGCTCCAGAGCTGCAGAACCTGAGCACCGAGCGCTCTCTGGGCATCCTGCACTGCTGCCCTGCACCCCAAACCCCCTCTGCCCACATCCCAAAGCACTGAGCGCTCTCTGGGCATCCTGTACTGCTGCCCTGCACCCCAAACCCCCTCTGCCCACATCCCAAAGCACCGAGCGCTCTCTGGGCATCCTGCACTGCTGCCCTGCACCCCAAACCCCCTGCCCACATCCCAAACATCCCAAAGCACTGCTGCCCTGCACCCCAAACCCTCTCTGCTCACATCCCAAAGCACCGAGCGCTCTCTGGGCATCCTGCACTGCTGCCCCCACACCCCATCTGTTCACATCCTAAAGTCTGGACTTTCTACACACCCTAACTTAACTAGGTTAATCTTCCAGAGATAGGTTTTGCTTTCTCCTGAGTTGAGATTGTTTCTCCCACAACTCTATGATGAGGTATTGTACTCTATCTATTAAAAAATGGTTAATTTTTCCCACTAATATTTGTTCTGCAAATAAAAAAAAAAAAAATAGTAGAAAGTATATTTTGTGTAGTAAGAAAAAGAAAGAGCAGGTGATACACAAGGTACATAAATCAGGAAGGTTATGGAACATGGTAGTTTGCACATGGTATTACATATTCCACCAGTCCAAAGTCAGAAATTTGTTAATATAATGTTCACTTCATTTATACAGCATGTCAAAGAAGGAGAGGTGAGAAAACCATGAAAATAGCTACTTTTAATTTTTGGACATGATTCTAAGTTGTATGGAATTTTAAGATAAAATGCATTTTAAATTGTGGTACTCATTCCCCATCAGCCTGAAGATGGTAATAACATCATATTAAATTCTCCTTGTTTTAAAACCAAAATAATTTATCACCGATTCATCTTGTAAAAAGTATCAGACATCATCTAACCATGGGTGAATGCCTTCAAAACTTCCATGTATGTCAGGATGTAATTTTAAAAAGGAACTACTTTACTTAGTTTAACTTGCTTTTGTTAAAAAAAACCCTTACTGGCTTGTTATATAATTTTAATGTTCTTTTTTCCATTATTGTATAATGATTTTTCTGCTAAGACTATATCCAAAATAATTAAGAAAAGTTGAAGCAGCTCTTTTGCATATTCATTTTAAACAATTATTCAGTCATACTTCCATTTCAGTTTAGAAATGTACTGTATAAATGTAAAGTACGTGAGAGGAGACTGCTGAGGGCTATTTCAGATCATCTCTCCAGAGTTCTGGAGGGAAGCCCTGCAGGACACCCAGATCTCTCAAATGACACCACTGTGATTTAAAGCTTTTGTCTGCAGCCAGTGCTGATGCTCAGATGAGTGCTTCCAGCAGTAACAGCATCCACTGAAAGCAGAAAATGAAAACCCAGCCGGCAAAGAGAGCTGCATGTAAACTCAACATTTCAAACAAACATATGAACTATAACAGTATTATTAGCTGAGAGGCTTAAATGACTGGGATATAGGACAATCTGTATTGTATCCTACTGCTATGGAACATGTTGCTTAGAAACCAGCCAGAACATACACAAGCCTTCAAACAAATTACTGGGATGTCTGCTGGGATGAAATATATATATATATATATATATGCATGGATATGTAAAAAGCAAAATCTATACTTTTTATTATTCTGTTTACATCTTTAAAATGAGAAAAATCATCATCTTGGGTGTGAAGTCTTAACAAACTAAAGCTTATATTTCCATTTTCTGTAAAATTGCACAACTTCAGTATATTAACAATAACAATAACATTTTCTAAATCTGCAAGTATTACTCTGCTTAGTGCAGACCTCTGATTTTTTAAAAAATAATCTGCATTCCCTCAAATACTACTATTAGCCAAAAAGTGTACTGTGACATGAAACTTGAGTTTCAATTCTACATCTATTACAGCTTCTTTTGTGATAATTTGGAGTGTACTACATAGAATGATGACAGATGATTTCCAGCCAAGCCCCCTCCATTGTCCATGGTATTCCTAGGCACAGCAAACAAAATGCACACCCAAGCAGACTCTCCACCTCAGGAGAGTACACATGAATTCAAACCGGAGCAAGGTGGATTGCACTGAGCTGCCTGCTTGCAAACGGGGGTGTGAGCAATGGTTCTGAGTCAACTCTGCTGCAGACAGCTCCAGACTCTGCAGATGCTCTGTGGGTGAGTCCAGCTGATCACAGGGATGGGCAAGTTGCTGCATTAGGGAGGACCCTGCACTGGAGGCTGAGGCTCCCACGTGTTGTGCTGGATGTGACAGGAAAGAAGAATCCCCGAGCAGAGCAGCAAAGCAGACAGTGGTTTCAGAGTGTGCTTTCATAACTCAACATGATCTATCCCAGGATTACCAACGAAAAGCCAATGGTCTGTGCCTCCCTCCACCCCCCGCTGCTTCTGCTGCTTTCACACTGGCACAGGTGCCTCCCGTCAGCTCTGTGCTCTGGCCTGGCAGCACCAGGAAAGAAATGCCCCTCAGCAATAGCCACTCACTTCGGGCTCTGTGACTCCTAATGGCAACAGGAGAAAGAGGCTGGCAGTGTGTGACTCCTAATGCCAACAGGAGAAAGAGGCTGGCAGTGTGTGACTCCCAATGCCAACAGGAGAAAGAGGCTGGCAGTAAGCAGGGCAGGGCTGGATGGGAATACCCCTGGCTCTTGGCAGCAGAAGTCCTAATCCTTTTATAAAAACTTCAAGAAATCTTATAGCTGCTATAGCAAGTTTTTTAAAAGCTCTTGGTTAGCCACCATCATCTTCTAATTGTATACAGATTACATACAAAATCAAATTAGTACATCGTAGTCTCGGTTTATTGGAGTAATTAAGCATGTGTTTATTGTAATGGTATTACAATATATTTATTATTAATTTAAGTGCTACACTGAAGAAGAAAATTCTGTGGAGTAAGTGCTGATTTACTTTTACGACATGCTATTATCCATGACATTAAAGAGACTGTTTATGGTGAGTTTAGCACAGCCCTGCAGGATCAGTACACAGAATTTACAGTGCTTCCTTTATTAACAAAGGGAATAACACTTTTTTGCCAGTATTTTTCTCATTATCTGTGTCTCAAGAAACATACCTGATGGACTACCACTGATAAGGGGTCATAAAAACACCCCTAAACACCAGATAACACAACTTAAGAGCTTTTTTCTTTATAAAACCAACCAACCCAAATAAACCAAGAGCAGAATCTTTATCATGCCAGGGCAGGAGAGCAGAAGAGGTCAAGAGTATCATCAATACTCAACATACCCAGCAATAGCAGGAAGTCTGTTGAATAAACAATTCTCATGCAGCATGGATTTGATTGCAAGGGATGAGGGGAAGAAATCCTTCCTGACTACACCTGGTAATCTGTTACTCAGGCAGCATGAAGACAATTCCAGTGCACACCTGAGAAATCCACTCATTGCACCTGTATCCTGTTTCCAGCACTCGCCAGTCTCCAGTTCCTCACAAACCAGTACATTTAAAATGCACAACAAATCCCAGAAAGAAATTGTGTTTCAAGATCGAAATAAAATTTCCTTCCTGGCTAGTTTTTTTTAAATTAGAGTAGCCTGCAGGCAAGTGGTAACTCTGAAACTCAGATGAAAAATATGGTGCAAACAGTGTGGGATTCAGCCTCCTTTTACATCCCACCTAAGCACCAGACTGATCTGCTTCACCAGTTTAATACTGTGTCTGCAGGAGTTCTGTATGGTCATACATCTTTATACTGAAACAATTCAGGGTATAAAACAAGATTTCCTCAGCTCTCTCCAGTGCTGTTGGAAACCTTTCAATCTGCAGTCCAGATATACTCCCAGGTCCTAATACATGCACTGTTTGATGGCACTGAATATTCCTTAGTAACTGTATGCACATTTAAGGCTTTTCACTTGAATTTTCCAATGTTTTGGTTTCGGTTGCTTACTTGACAGTGCTACAAGATGCTGCAGGAGGTACAGTCAATGGTACAGGAATTTCTGAAAAAGCTGTTTAGTTAGCACTGTGACCTCAGAGACAGAAAATATCTTTGTTCTTTGCTCAAACAAAAAGTAATTTTGATCAGACAGATAAAAGTAAGAGTTTTTTTCACAAAAAAGGCAATATGCAACAATAGTATCTGAGCTGTTTACAACAAGAAAGTAGGATAATTAAGAGGATTTCCTCCCATGCTACAGGATGCTATAATGTGTATCAATAGCCTAAGAAAAAAGTTCAGCTTTGCAATTTAAACTGCTGATGTCCTTAATATTAATTTGCTGAAGACAGTGTTATTGTTTTTGCTTCCATCAAAAATCCCTTTTCTTATAAAGAAATACTAAGTAAAACAAAATTGCATCTTGCAGTTCTCTTAAGGTACTCATTGCAGAGAAAAGCACTGCACATCTCAGGATTTTTACATTTACCAAACCTGTGCAAAGTAGCTTATGAAAGAAAGGCACCTTTTGAATTACTGGATCTCTACATAATTACATTTTTAATTTTTCCGAGTTTTATAGTTCATATATTGTATTTTTAAGTATTTTTGTGTCCTAAGGAAAAAACGTTTGAGAATTCACGTGGCAAGACCAGCCACATCATTTTAAGGAGGAAGAAAGGAGGAGAAAAGAGGAGGGCAAAAAAAAGAGACAGAATGGCACAAGCTAATTTAGAAGATACTGTTCTGTAAAATAAGTTGTCCTACAATTTATGTTTTTAAAAAAGTAAAATCTGTTACCTGTAATATTATTTAAATAGGATTAAACTAACAACTGCAACTAAATTTTTAAAAATCTATAAAATGTCTGAACTACATATTTCATAACATAATAAACTGGAAACATGAAACTCTGTTTTAGTCCCTCTAGATGTAAATCAAGAAGATTTGGAGTGTTTTCAATAATTCATTCTATATACCACAAGAAAGAAAATTATTGTTTTTCTAAGCTTTAGAAGGAGGAAAGGCTGGAAGAGGAGATCCTGTAGTCAATCAAACTCTCAAGAAGAGGTTCATTATTTTAATCATTACATTGCCAAACTTGGGAGAGATAAAAGAATAAGATATATTCACTGGGGAAAGTGAAAATGGAGAACAGGTACTAAAACACAGAAAAGGAAGCAAAGATAGTGATTATGGAAAACATATCTTCTTGTCTGCAGTGAATAATTTAAACTCTAAAATATTAATGAATTTAGACTGGCAGAGTATCCCATAATTGCAAGTTTTTTGCTACTCTGACAGGCCATCATTACTGTAATGTACATTCTTTCATGCACTTTCTCCATAACTGACATGCTTGAAGAGGCCTGCAGATAGTCACTACTGTGGTTACTCATCAGCCCACCTACACTACCCACCCTGCTGGCTTTGCCATGTTTTTCTGCCCTTGATTTCTTGGTAACTTACCCCAGACAGGTTTTTTTCTTTCCTACATCACTGCCCACCCCTCTGACCCTCCCGGCTCCCTTCTCTGTCGCTGCTGTCCCCAGAGCCTCAGCAGCAGCAGCAGCAGCAGGGCTTTAACTGGGCTGCTCTGAGTTGGGAGACAAAACCACCCCAAGCCAGAGGCACTGCTGGCCCTTTCTTTCATCACTGTCTCCCAGTCAGGACTTTCCTGCAACAAGGGAGGCAGAACTGTTCTGCTCTCAGCCACTGCCACAGGCAGCAACACTCAACCTCTCAGTGCTTTCCAACCTCCCAGTGCCTTCCCAACCTCCCAGTGCCTTCCTGATCACCAACACACCTTCAGTATCAGTACCCTGCACAAAGATCAGGGCTTTCTCTAGCTCAAACTTAAAGCTAAGTAATGGGGGTTTTAAACTAACCTGTCAGGTACTGAATTTAATACTGAATATGGGCTATCTTTTTGCCAATTTAAACACTATTAAGGTCCAAATTTAAAAAACAAATGAACAAAATCACCAAACGAACCCAGCATTTAAATTCTGAGAAAGGCAGGATCTCATTTAGAACTCTTGCTACCACACCAAGGGAGAAATCTCTGAATCACCAGACAATCCAGAGATATCTGGAGGAAAACCCAAAGCAGAGTGCTCTAAAAGGAAAGCAGGAATTTTGTCTACTACAAATACAGTTTGTGTCCTATTGATTAAGCAGCTGGAGTTGAGCCCAGAGCTGCCAGAGCCTGGTGTGTTACTCCCACCGTGTCGGACGGCTCTGGGCAGGGCCGGCAGCCGCCCTCCAGAGGTCTCTGCCTTCTCCTCCTTCAGCCAGGCCAGCGGGAGGAATCCTGCCCGCAGGAGTAAGACAATTCCCCTGTCTCAGCAGCATTAGTGCCTCAGTCTTACAGAGATGACTTTAAATGAATCTCGTATAGTTCTATTTGTCAGCTTTGAATCATGTCCCAAATATTCTCAGACTACTGCTATTTTAGAAACTAATGCCCGTGCATTTTATCAATTTAATGCCCAGTTGAAATCCAATCATTTAAAAAGACATAATGTGGTTTGAAAAGCACACTTCTCAAAACCAGAATCAAATTTAATTTAAAGTATGAGGGGAGAACAGAATTCCAAAGAAAGAAAAGAGCTGAGAAAAGCACTGTTGAAAATGAGGTAACAATATGTCTAATACTAAAGGTGTGTGGGGTTTTATTTTGACATGCCATATTTAATGATGTTTATTTCATTATATTTATTTCAATAGAGACATTTTGTAGCACTTTGTGCAATATTTACAGGACAATTTCAGAGTCCTTCATTAATTCAGCACTAAATAATACCCTGAAAAGACTACTTGATTGCTCATTTTTCTTCATACTACAATTCCTATCCAGCTATCATCATCGTTATTTTACTAGTCTCAGGTAAAATATAAATTCAGCTTTTAGAAGGTTTTTTTTTCAGAGGGAAAACAATACCTCATTTAATGTACAAAAACTCTTTCCAACCTACAGCATTACATCAGACATGGTGGTGAACTGAACGTGCCCAGGACTTTTGCATTCTCTGTCCCCCAAGCAGCAAGTGACTGACCTTCCTTGAGACTTTTCTGGCTGTTCACCTCAAGGCATTCCTTCTCCTTCAGTGGCTTAAGATCTCCTGCAGGTAAGATCTCGGAAAAGCCCTGCTGCTGCTGTTTCTTGGAGCTATCGATCATGGTGGGAATCCTTTAGAATGGCAACATCCAGCACCGAAAAATCGCAGGCCGCGGTGGGCAGCGGCGCAGCGCGCTCCGCACGGGGCCCGCCGGGGGCTCCTACGGCAGCAGCGGCCCGGGCACCACCGCCGCGCCGCCCATGGCGCTGCTCCGCCTCGGCTCGCCTCGGTTCGGTTCAGTCCGGCCCGGCTCGGCTCAGCCCACCCTGGTTCGGCTCAGCTCAGCACACCCCGGCTCGGCTCAGTCCGGCCAGGCTCGGCTCGGCTCAGTCCGGCCAGGCTCGGCTCGGCTCAGTCCGGGCCGGCTCGGCTCGGTTGGCTGTGGCCGCTCCGAGCCCGCAGCCCGCTCTCAGCGCGGGCACCGAGCATGTGAAGCCCAAGTCCCAAAGCCCGCCTCTCCTCCCAGGCAGACACTCCTCCTGTGCCTGTAGTTACGCTCGCTTCCTCTGCACATTGGTGTTCAATGTGCAGCTCGGTGGTCAATCATCTGACAAAGAATGAGTCAAGCAGTTAAAAATAAATCCAGCAGTTGCTGGAGAGCATTCGCTGATACCTAAGACAAACTACTGCTGAGGTATCTCTCTCTTTCCCCCCTTCCTTTTCCCTACCCCCACACCTCGGAACAATGCTGCGGGCCACAGAAATATTTCATCTTTGCTTGACCCGCACATTCATTACTCATTAAGTTTCACCCGTAAACAAAGCTGCACAGTGGCATTTGAAAAAGTTCTAGTTATGTTAAGGAACCTTCCCACCCATCAACCCCAGGACTGGTTCCAGAGGTATGTACCTAGCAGAGGTAACTGGGAAAAACAGTGATTATTTCCATGCCTTTCCCTGCAGTATGAGAGCCTCTGTTCCTTGTTGTAAAAATCTAAGCCCCAAGTATTTGATTATTTTCCTTTTTGCATTAGTTACACATCTCATTATTCCCAACAGTTTCAGGAGTATTTCCTCCCACAGCTTCTGATCTGCCATTCTCTGCAGCATATCCCATTTATCTTACATGAGTCATCAACTTCAGTGTCAACCTGGAAGATTTCAGGGAAATGGATCCCCTCTAATTACCTGGCATTGGCCATAAGGGAACAGCAGACGAGTCTGCATTTAATTTCCTGTACTTAGAGAAAAGAAACTATACATAATGTTAGAGAGTCTCTACACGTCAACTAGGAACTCTGGCAGGTGTATTTTCCCTTCCCTTTGGCCTAAGAATGCTATCATTGCACACATTTTCCACGCCTCTACTTTGTATTTTAAATCCTTCAACCTGAAATTATAAAGGATATCTCCATTCAGATAAAATGTTTCAATTCCATAGAATCAGATTTGAAAATACCTATATACATTGAGATACAGATTTTTTAGAAGTGGAAACTAGAAAAAAAAGCCCTATGTTTTCCTCTTTGGATCTTTCTACAAGGCAGCCATGAGCACTGCCTGTTCACCTGGACAGTGCACTGCCAGGCCAAGTGACACCACGGGGTGTGAAGCTGCCTGGCCCAGCAGCATTTGGAAGCCTCTCCCTGTTTGCCTGCTGCTGGGAGAAGGGAGACCTAGATCTGCTCAGAACTGCACCCTCCAAGGAGGAGTGAGCTCACCAGGCTTTAGCAAGCTCTTGACATGTAAGGAGCTGACAATACAGGCAAAAAACTCTTTGCAGCATGAATGATTTGAGGCCACTCTCCCAGCCTAAAAATCAGTTGTGTGCACATCAATTGTATAAAAATTATCAGCTTAAATTATGTTCTGCTTAAATACAAGTTACAGACTATTCCAATACATTTGCTTTTGCAGTGATTTTTACTGAACACAAGGAAAAAATACTGTGGAAAAGGTCCTTCATAAATCAAATTAACTTCCTCACTGCCTGCAGCTGAACACTTACTGTGCATAAGAAACAAAACTACTGTTGAGAAACTCCACACATTCATAAAATAAAAACAGACAAGCAGAATACAAATACATACTGCTAAACTTAAACACACATTAAACTCTGACACAGTCAAAAAACAGAATATTACACACTTACTGATATAACAGATTATAACTCCACATGTTTCTTGTACCAAGAGAGAAGTTAATCATTTGGATTGATGAATTATATTCTAACAGTGTAACAATATATAACAGCACAAATTGTTTTATGAAAGGGGTACAGTGCATTTCATACACTCTGATTTCCCAATGATTCAGAAAACAGTATTTTGAAATTTAAAAATTCCATGCCCTAATGAGGAAGTGTGTAACTAAAGGTGCCAGAGGAAGATATTTTTCTTCAAACACCATATTTCTGAAGGAAGTTCTATCCATTCCTATCCCTTTATAGTGCTTTAAATAAACACAGCAACAGCAGCTGGGTGGGAGCAGTTCAAGCCTTCAGGAGCATTTCTCTTGTTCAGAAAGATGAGCTTAGCCAGGAGTTGGTGCTGTCCACTCCTCCCCCCCCTTTCCAAGGGTAGCCACCCCACAGCAGATCAATGTGCTTATGCTTCAGCTACTTGAACTTATACCTCATATTTTGCTTCAATTTCACCTCTTAGTTCAATACAAACTTAAGACAGAGATGAAAATTTTAGAAGACCTTTAAGAAGTCTGATCAAAATCTCAACAGTAATATGCAAAATCTTTAGCATGAAAAGCAGGAATTACAGAATTTATGAAAAATAAGAATGAGGAAATCCTTGTACAGACTAGGAGAGATGAAAGGTGAAAATTATGCAGTGTATTTTTCATGTAACCAAATACTGCCATTCCCAATAAATGCTATACAATATGGAATAGTTGGGTGAGGGCAGACATAACAAATGAAGACAAAGGAAAGATACATTTGAAGAAGGAAATAGTTCTGCTCCAGATTCAGTTATATTGTGAATATGGAGAATATCTGGATATTCTGCTCAGGGATAAGTTTCTCTTAAATCCCTGCATGAAGAATAACATTTATCTTCCACATAATGAAAAAATATTCCTCTTCCAACAACCTTTTGTTTTCCCAGCAGTCTTGAATATACCTTAATCCAAGCTCAATTGATAACTTGGTTTTACTGGTTATTTGAATGTGCAACAATATAGTTCTTATATTTTTAGTGATAAGGCTTCAAAGACAAACTAATCATCATCTCAACATAAATGTTGGAAAAGTCTAAAACTCTGGGACAGCTTCACAGGCACCTGGAGACATCTCACAATTCCCAGCTGCACAGCACTGCAACATGGGAAAAGTGCATGTTCCTGTGATGGACTGTGTCAGCGTCCCGAAGAGCTGTACCAGAAGGAGCAGAAACACTGTTAGCACGTTCCAGTCCCAAATTCCCCTGCTCACTGCCGGTACCCAGGTGTTCAAAGGTGTCCTGAGCAGGTCCCATGTGAACCCAGGCAGTGCTGCCTGCTACCCCCAGTGCCCACCCACCTGCCAGTTAAGGACTCCTTCTTCCCTGCCAAATGAAATAAATTTGGAACTCCTCTAGAACGTTCACATATGTTCTTACCTGTGACTGCTAAAGCACCACAGTGACTCCTCAGATTTACTCACACACTTTCAAATCTGATGGTAATTTTTTAAGTCCTTATGAAACAGCAGAATTTCTGTCATGAACCACTACCAGCACACTGATACATTGAACCCCACACTGCCTGTGTTTGGGCAGTATCTGCATTGAAGATTGTTTTAACAGATAAAAACTGCTTTGTATTTTACTTACTTTTGTTGTTGGTTTTAAAGGACCCTAATTCCACATTTCTCTGAAAAGAAATTGTGACTTTACAGGTGGGAACTTAACACCTTCCCATTCAAATCACCCATTTTGGCCTACCACAAAAAATGCTCTAGTGTAAGTATTACTGAAACAATGGCAACTTGTTTGTTCTTTGATTACTCTTTATTTTAGCAGTAATACAGGTAATAGAACAACCCATGAATTACACAATATAAATCAGGGACAGAAAAGGCTTGGGATCTTACAATTCCACTCGGAATTTGAAATGATTTTGTGTTCAGTGTCTAAAAGTGAGCTGGAATTTGGATTGTCATTTGAAATTGATGGCATTGTTAAAAACAAGCAGAAAACTTTTTCAAATTGCAAATTTTTCATCTCTTTCTGCTGCTGACTATTTAAATGGAGAATGTTTTGTAATAGAGAGAACTACTCATTTCCAAACTAAACATTGGACATAAAACCTCTGCAATTTGAGCATGTACCTGTTTCAAATGAGCTGTTTTTAACATTCCAAATAGCAAAATGAAACTGAGAATCACAGAGAAACCTATAATGACCTAGAAACAAAACTTGTGGCTGAGAGACTGGTTTCTATCAAACAACAAAATCAAAGTATCTCTTTCAGCTAAAAGAAAATCTTGAGTCCGGCATGTGGTATCTTTCAGTTACAGGTTTGAACTCTGGTACAAACTGCATCAGTGTATCCAAACCAGAAGCTGAAGTAAAAGACACACAACAAGCTCTGGTTTCAGTGAAAATGAAATGTTAGAATTTGCATTATTTTCAGAGGGCAGAAGTACCTCTCATTTGAATTTCAATTACAGTTGAATATACTGCATAAGAGTGGGTGAAATGAAGAAAAAAGGACTCAGAATGGAACATTTCTGTCAGTTTCATAAGCCAGAACCTCATTTAAGAGCAATGTATTGCACAAGTTTTTCACAAACATTTGCTTTACATCTAAGGTCATCAGCACTTGTTCCTTCCATTCTTCTGCAGCACAGACTCAAAGTGTTCTGCCAACCTGCAGCCTACAGCAGAAGTGTTATTTAAAAGGTGGAAGTGTCTAGTAGATATTAACTAAAATTCCAAAGTACAGGAGGAAGCAATGCAGCCCCAGGTACCTCCCCAGTGCCTGCCTGTCTGCCCCTCACAACAAATCCTTCTCTGGGTGAAGCATCAGAGATGTGCTGAGTGACATCACTGACTGGGAGCTGCTCCACAGCCTCATTACACACCAAGTAGCTAAGCAACAATTGCTTTAACAGTGCATTCCAACTCTTCACATCATATGGAACTCATTCCTTTGCAATCCCATCAAAAAGAAAAACAAAACCAAACCAAATGCCCTTGGGTGTTTAAACTCTTTCACTACCATAATAACATTTTCAAGTGGGAAAAAAGCCTAATTACTCAAACATCTATTTCACCTTGGCTTTACATCCACCTTGATGAATATCTTGATGCTTTATATTGTGTTAGGATAATGTAGTTCTCGATCATGGTGTAATGATTTCTTCACATAGGAAAATAGTGCTCTGACTACACAAACTAAAGCATCAGTTTACATAACCCCTAATATAACTTATTCTACTACTTCTATAAACATTAAGAACATTACTTCAAATTATTAATTAAGGGGAATTGTTTTGGGGGAGCTCTGTTCTGCCTATATTCTCCACCACTGTGGCAACAAAGACCCAAACAACACAAATAATGGTCAGCATCTACCTCAGTCACCCTTCCCAGAAAAACACCAAACACTTAGAGTGATGTCAAATTTATAAGTCTGCATGTTCTTCTACTCCCACTAAAACCCACACAAATTCCTTTTAAGGGAGGACATATGTTGGCAGTGTTCACTGCTTAAATGAAAACCACCTTCCATTTGGTCTTACCCATATCCACATCTAAATTAATAAATATTTTTAAAATGTGTATATAGAGTACATAAAAATGTGCATTTTTGTATATGTTTAATTATACAGATCTACATTTAACTGCATATATATATCCTGTAGAGGACAATATTTAGTCATCCACTGTGCTGCCTCTGATTTGCAGAAGTTGCCTATAAGAGGTGCTGCACAGCAATTACCAGTTCTGTTTGCTCCCTGTTACCTTCTTGTAGTGGCTCTGTCACAAACTGACACTTCAACGACATCTGCAGTTAGGACTTAGCTCTAACAAATTGAAACATTTATACAATGGAATTTAAAATTAACTCAACATTCTTTTCTAGCTATGCATTTAGTTATGCACAAGGAATTTCAAGAAAAAAGGTCAGAATAAGACAGTTTGATCAAGTGATCTCTTAAAGGAAAACATGCTTTCTGTATCTCCTGTAATCACTCAAATGCCAGGCCCTCAGACAGGATTTCACATATACCAGATGCCTTGAATTGAGTCAGTCACAGGTCACGTCTCCTGTGTTAATCTCTTCACAATAACCAGATAATTAAAAAAAATAATATCTATAAATCAAACTAAAATGATGGAATGTTTGTTTAGAAGTTTACCAAATGGAATGACCCTGCTGGAATTCTTTCATGTAGCCTGTGAAAATGTCAGAATATATTCCATTTAAGAGGTCACAGTCCCTAGGGATCTCTGAGTTTTGGCTTGTGTGTCTTTTCACATGCTTTAATATTTGAAAATTGTTCCTTGTAGACACTGACTGATGGCCTGGGAATGCTAGGATTGTGGGAACTGGCAGTACCAGTGACAAAGACAGACTTACTGGGAAATCAGTACCTACTTGGTTTGCGCTCTCCTCTCGGAACAGATAGGATGACATTCACATATTTACAGGGACACCAAGGGACTTCTGCTTTTTCTACTGACATGTTAAAAAACCAAACAAAACCCCAAAAACAAACTCCCACAAAAACCAGAGCCCTACCAAAAAAACCAAAACATAGAGACAAACATATATTAATTACAATATGCTGCGTGTTCTTAGCAAAGATTATTTAATAGAATATTTGCATTGGGTGTTCCATGGGCTATTAAAACCTTCATGGAAAGACAAACCCCAGAATCACTGAGGCTGGCAGCAGCCTCTTGAGATCCCCTGGCCCAAGTCCTGCTGGAGCAGGGTCAGCTGGAACAGGCTTGCCCAGGACAGTGCCCAGTCTGATTTTTAGTATTTCCATGGGTGGAGATTGCACAGCCTCTCTGGACCACCACTGTACAAACACACATTATTTATTACTACACTATAAATGCACACACACATTTCTACTGTAAGCTTACAGAAATTGTGCACTTCTTTATCTAGATTGGCCTTTCAGGATACACTTCCTTTGAGGTCTGGTTTGTGGGGGGATTTTTATGTTTGGTTTGTTGATGTTATTGTTGGTGGTGCTGCTGTTAATCAGAATATCTGCATGCTGTTTTCCAGATCTCACTGCTTTCAGCTTAGTGATTATGAAACTGCTGAATTTAAGATGATTTTTCAATTATATTCCCTGCCAAGCTATTACTTTAATCAGAACTAAGTTTTCCATTTGTTATTCTCTAGTCTTTCCACTAGCCATCTTTTCTACACTGTGTCTCTCCCAGCTCTCTCAAGAAAAATTCTAAGTACAGTGACCTACCTATATATCATTACAAGGGGTAAAAACACCTAATCACTGGTCTTAGAGGAATGGAGAAAAACCTGTCATACACAGATGCAAGAAGAATGTCCCAAATCTTACTTGATTCTCTAATATCAAAATTGCAGTTCAAATCTATTAATTACACAGAGGATTGAGAATTTGTTCAGAAGCCGTAAAACTATGCCAAGAATGCACGTTACCAGTGCTACACACTGAAGGAGTGCAAGATAAGAGATAACAGGCAAACTAATACACCACAACTCTTAGATGCCAGAAAAAATCCCTTGTATCATCAAATTTATTTAAGTAATACCATTAGGTTAATTGGGATGTGGATTTCATTCAGTTATTTTAAGAACTGTGTCTCCCAGCTGACTTGACGGGTCCCTTAGGAGGACTCCATATACACCATTTGGAGTATTTGTTTATGTTCGGGTTTGTGTTGGGTTTTGTGTGTGTTCCACCTTCCCCTGAATTCCCCACAATACCCTACAAGCTCTGCAGCCCCACAGGAAGCTGCAATTCTCATCTGACCTTTGGTGCCTCAGGGTCTCTGCTCCTGAGTGTCCCTGTCCTTACACAGCCAGGGACACTGCTTTCTCTGAACTGAGATTTTACCAGTCTTCCTTTTACTTTAAGATGTTCACTGTCCCAAGGCTTTTTTCCTACAAAATATCCAAGACTCTTGGTTCTTCTCTCAATTAGCCCAATTCTGCTGGAGAACAGTTGCACAACCCCAAAGGGAAGCAGAAGCAATCCCTCCCTGTGCTGGCTGTGAGTTTGGAGGAGCAGACACCTCACAGATCCCACTGTCTGGATCAGAACTGCTTCTCCACACCACACAAAGGGCAGGGAATGGGCACACTCTTCTTCTGACAGGATTTATGGCCAAAATGCAGAGCCAAAGGGCACTCAGTGGCCCAGTGCCAAAGGGCACTCAGTGCCAGCCACTTACCCACTCATTTTACAGGAATATAAATTCCCACCTGTGGATGACAATGGCACAAGAGCAACTTACATGTCTCTTTTACAGAAATGTGTCTCTTTTTCAGAAACTAGTAGCCACTGTCACAAGCAGAGTTTGGCACAATGAGATAGTCAAGGAAGCCACTGCAGAGCCAAGAGAGGCTGCTGTAATACACAAGGAGCTTTCTATTTCATGTGTACCTGGAAATAATGATTGCATGGCTCCTCACACCCAGCCCTTCACAGCTCCCTCTTCCAGGCAAAGTGGCATGCTCATCAGCTCTGGAAAAGTATTAATTCAGCATGCAAAAAGCTCTGGTCATGCACTGCTTCCTTTTTTGATGGTATCTACATGTGCAATCCCTTCCCATCATTTGGCTCTGAAACAGCAGGTTGGAAAGCTGCAGGCAGCATCATCCCCATCCACCCTCCTGCTGTCAGCAGCAGACAGCCTATCCTTCCCTCCCTTGCCACCTCCTGGCTCTCAGACAGGAGCTCATGGAACTGTGGTACAGTGTGTGGGCAGCACATTGTTCTGACTGGTACTTGGGCCGTGCCACGCTGCTGCTCCTCTTGTCAGCTTCCTCCACCACAGCCCAACTCCACACCCAGGCATCAGTCTTCTCCTCCTGCTGCCAATCCATGGCAGCCTCATCCATGTCACTTTTCCCCCAAGCTCTCCTTCCTAAGGACACAGCATCGTGCCTAAAAAGCACATCCTGGACCCAACCTGGCCTCCTTCAGGCAGGGATGCAAACACAGAGCCTTTTCCCAGACTCCATGTATGTGAGCAGGCCTACAGCTCGTGAGAGGGACTGTACACCCATGGTTGTCATGAGACTGCCAGGATCACAGACACATCTCTGTCATCACTCAGGAGGTGACAAGTGTGAAGAGCAGAACCAATGAAATTGGAACTTTTGCTGCTTTTTAGTGAGTGGAGCAAGAGCAGCCCCCAGAGAACAGGCATGGAAAACCACTGCAATACCCAGGGCACACATGGTTACTGAATGTACTGCCTAATTATCCAGAAAGATGCAGACTAATGAGAATCTGAAATTAGTTTCATTAGTACTGCCCACAGCCATGAACTTGAAAACAGCTCAAATGAAATAGGAGAACCTTAAAATTATGACAGTCCAGGAAACTGACATATAACATCCACCTCCCAAAATGATCCATTTGTCTTTGTTCAGGGAGTAAATACCTGCATGTAATAAGTGACTAGAAAATCTTAAGCTGCTAATGCACTCCAACTGTTTTGTTATTGATCCTCTGCTGGAAGTTAAAACCTCTTTGACAGAGTTGGCACAGCATATAAATGTTCCTTTGTAAACTCAAGGGACAATAATTCCACTGCAGCTTAAGCTAACCATGAGAATTTGCAGCAAACCCACCGAGCTCTGCCCACCTGAGCTCTTACTCCTGCTTTGCTCTGTGACTGGGATCTCTGGGGCAGAGGGCAGGGGACAGAGGAAAATGTGAAAAAGGAGAAGGGAGAAACAGCTCCAGGGACTGCTGGCTCACCCAGGCATGCTGTGATTACCTCCATGGTAAACAAAACCAAACCAGAGCAGAAGCCTCCTACCCTTGCAGTGACATTGGAAAAGCTGGAAACACAGTTTCTGTACTAACTTGTGCAAGTCAGCTTAACAACACTGCAGAACAACACTAGAACAGTTCAGCCTCCTACTGGACTACTGCCAAAAGACTCATGCAAGTAAACAAAAGGTTTAAAGGATCACTACCAGAGCTCACAGTAAGCATAATGCTTCCTGCATGAAAATATCCTACCAAAAAATACCCTTAAACATTTCAGAACTTTTTGAAGTGCCACTGTATTTCTGTGAACTGCAATCTCTTATACTTATAGACTTTATAAAGTAGTGACATGCTAAAATACTCTTGCAAATACCCATTCTTTTGGTAAAAAGTAAAAATATTAAATTATTAAATGTACTTTAATTGTGAATCCATCAAGTTCAAAGTTCAAATTTGCTTCTGACTTTCATCATTTCTACAAAAAATTGCTTCTAGCCAAATTAAATAAAATTACTAAATCTGAACTTATAGATGAGCAATAGTTTGGCTGCTCTGGAGGTTTGACAGGACACAGATACCTACCTCATCCATTCCAGCTTTACAGGAAACTAAGAAAAACACCCTTTTCCAGAAGTATTCTAATATTGAATTAAAATTTGTAGGATAGAATGCAAAAAATAAATTATGTATTATTTATGCAGAAAAAAAAAAATTATTGAAAATTATCCCTTTTTGTCTGATAATAATACAACTCAAAAATATTTCATCAATACTTGTAGTGTACACCAGCTGCAGTTTTTAAACTAAAACTTAATGATCTCCTCAACTCCATTCCAGGTTCCAGAGCGCTTGCTGCTGCTCCAAGAGCTGCCCCGGCGGGTGCAGCCCCGGGACCGCGCTCCCAGCAGCATCCCTCAGCACCAGGGACGCGGTAAGGGCGGGCGAGGAGGGTCCCTCGCAGTCCCCGCCCGGTCCCCCCGGGTCACCCGTCACTCACCATTCCTGCGCTCGGTGAGGGGCGGCAGGCAGGGGCTGGGCTGCAGCGACAGCCCCCGCAGCTCGTGCGCCACGGCCTCGCTGTGCGGGCTGGGCGCCAGCCGCGCCGGGGGCCCGGGCTCGTCCTCGGCGTCCGCCGGCCCCGCGGGCTCCATCCTGGGCTCGCCTCGGCGCTCTGCGGAAACAACGCGGCTCTGGTCACTCTGTGCTCCGGCAGCACCGACTAACGCCTCGCACACTGCTCTGCCTTCGCATCTGGGCTGTGGGCAGTTCCTTCGCACGCACAATTCGGCTTTAGAATTATGGACATTACCTGCTGATCTCCCACAAATATTACGGGGTTGGCAAAAATACAGTCAGGAAATGGATTCAGAGGCAATTTAACACAAAGCAGGACAGTTCCTCCGCTCACACTGACAGAAACATCACCCCGTGTTCACCCTCACCATGGATGTCCAGGAGCTCCTGTGCCCCACCCTGTGTCCCCGCCCGCGGATCAGCACAACATCCCTTTTCCCCAATAGCTTCTATTAAAGAATGCTGAATTCATATATTGTGCTAACATACAAATGGCTTTTAATAATTTCAAGCTCTGCACAACTCTCCTTCAGATCCCAAATCAACGTCAGTATTTATAGAGGACTTCACACCACCAAAGGAGTACATCAGAACTAGTTAATCCTCAGTCTCTCCAGCAAGGAAAACTTTTGGCCATGAATATTTTAAAATTAATTTACTGCACACTAGCTACTTATTGAATAGTAGAAGAAAAGTCCTAATTTACTATATCCTTCCTTTCTATCATTAGTGTAGTACTTAATCTACAGTAAGGAGAGACAGAAGCATGAATTACTGGTACAGGCTTTTTATACCTCACAGAACTATCAAGTCATTAAAATTTCAATCAATCAATATGGACGTCAATGAAGTCCTGTCCCTGAACTCTTGGAAACTTGAATGATATGAAATATTAACGACTCAGATTCACAAAAATGAAGAAATGTCTTATTATTGTGGGATTTTTTGTTAATTTTAAAATTATTTTTCTTAAGAAAGACAACTGCTTGCTATACTCAACCTTAAACTTCAAATATTCTGAATACAAACACCACATGTGTTGGGGTGTGTATTCAGAATTTTGAAAATGCAATATATGTTTCAATGATCAATACCAAAATATTTCAAGTGTTCACATGATATTTAAAAAACCAAGATGACAAACCAAAGAATGGCCTACACTACAAAAGAGTAGAGAATCATGTTCTGAAAGTGTGAATTGAAAAATAGGAAATATAAGCAAGTAATGCTTGATATACACCTAAACAGAACAATTATCATGGTTAAGTGCATATTTTTCATTATTTTCCCTAGTTACCAACTGGAGCTTTCACATTAAATGAAGACACATTAACTTACTGTTATGCAAGATTTTTCTTCTTTGTTCTTAGCTTCTAGAAGCATAATTTACTCAGCTCTCACTCGATTTCCTGACATTACACTCTCCTCAAACTCCCACTCACTCATACAAATTAAGTACATTATTAACCAAGCAGGTCTCTTCAGAGCAGAATTTAACTGAAAATTCAGCTGCTTATCTGTTCATATTCACAGCATTTTATCCACGATTTACTAGTTATGAGTTGCCTTGGAGTCACTTTTCAAAGAGATTAAGCCACGTGAGCTGTATTCATGCTTTTAAACCAGCTGAAATCAATAGAAACACTTTCTTGTACTAAGGCTTAGCATTTGTTATACTGCAGGTTAGCTTTTACTAATTTTTTCCCCCATGACAGGTAAGTAAACATCATGCTTTGAATGAAACTAGCTTGACTTTCACTACATCTACAATGCACTGTGGAACTGGTAACATGTCCATCCCCTCATTTTTGTTTCAGGAATGTACAGAAATGTGGGGTTTATTGTCCAGATCCAACTGAGAACACAGCATGCAAAAAATTAAATGATGTTGATTGCAGCACAGCAGCACAACTCAAAACAAGTTTGACTGCCCACACAGAATGTGCTTGATCTGTGGTTTGAACATTAATAGATCAGGTTGGAAGGGACCTTCTGGAGGTCAAGCTAGTCCATCTCTCCATCTCATGGCATTACCAGCTCTCAGGAACTTGCCTTGTCAGCTTCTGAAAATCTCCAAAGCAGGTGATTTCACCACCTCTGGGTAACCTCAGCATGAATGCTCTGCCCACCTGCTTCACACAGAATTTCTTCTCCTGCTGATCATGACTCTCAGGACCCTATTTTCACTGTGGTTTCATACAGTACATGAACATCATCATTAGGAAACCTCTAAATCCAAAGCTGTCCAGTGCAGAACTCTAATCCTAATTTTAAACTTTCCAATTCACAGTAAGGTCACAGATACTGCACTTCCCTTTTCCTAAATCTTTTAGATAGGCTGCTAAAAATCCAGGTATGTTCTAAATGATCCTTTAACTCTAGAACAATCCTATTGCTATGTTGCTACATAATCTTTGAACAAAAGACACTCCAGAATTCCCAGAAAGTCTAAATTCCTCAAATTCTTTACTTATATCTCAAATCACATTTTGCTCTCATTTCTTTTCATTATTACTTATGAACTGCTGCTGTATCAGACTACAGAAATATTTCTGAGCTAAGAAACAAATTCTCTTAACCTTCCCCAAAAAGGAAAACACACATCTCCACCCAACATTTCCAGGGTTTTTTGTAGGGGAAAAAAATCAGTGACCTACATAATGAACATCTGGCATAGATGCACTAGGATTCTTACAGCACCTTACTGAATAACAAACAAAACTTCTAAAAATATTATAAAGATGGCAAATTGAAGACTTAAAATAATAAAATATAAATAATTAATTTGATTCTTATCTCTTGGCTTATTAGAATCTAATAAAGAATTCATTCAGCTGTTCAGCTTTCTGAAGACAACTCCTGAACTTGGCATCCATGAAATTAATAGTTTGCCTTTGGCATAAGGTTTTCCTTATTGATTGAAAAAATCTAATTTAGGAACTTAAAAATAACTTTTGTAAATATCTTTCCAAACAAATGAAATGAAAAGAAATAAATAAGGACAAAACCCATCTGTAAACATCTCTGTAAATGTATTTTTACACTGCTGCATATATGATAATAAACCATTACCATTTTCTAGCACACTCATTTTAGCAGATGAATACAACTGCTTTAGCATCAGGTGCAGGCTACAACCAGCAGCACATAAAACTCAACTAAATATATGCAGAATATCTCCCATCTATTTTCAGTCTTCAAAAGCCATTTAATTCTGATGTTTCTAATATAACCAATTGTTTGTACATCAACAATCCAAATAGGAAAATGAGTAGTAGAAAACACCTTGTTTAAAATCAAACCCTGTACAACACTTTATCCAGCAACCATCTGCAAAACTGAGAAACCTCTGATTCAGAATGTAAAGCCCATGATACTCTCACTTTTTATATTAAAGAGAACAATTTGCCTCCCCTTTCTCATTTGTTTGAAGCCTCCTCAATCCTGAAGAATTATTTCAGATTTTCCATCTGCATTTACAGATGGTAACCATTATCTGTATAACCCCTGAATTGAAGCAGACCTACACACAAGGTATATTAATAACATAACTGAAACTCAACAGTTAAAACAGGAAAATACAATGTACAGGAAAATGCAATTTTAAAAATCCATTCTACTAAAGTTTCAATATTCTGCTTAACATAATCCAAGAAAACACCTTTTATACCAGGCTGATATGACAAAAAACAGTTGTCACTCAAAGGGTTTCCCCTTCCTTCCTTGCAACTAAGACCCCTGAAATTAAAGTTGTGTGAGCCATCACTCTGCTCCATTTCTGCTTATGGAACTGTTGGAAAGCATAATAACAACTTATTTCCAGAAACTGAAAATCACATCACTCAATTGTTCCAATAGTCATAAATGATTACAGGTAGCTGGTTTGGGTTTGTTGTTTTTTTTTTTTAACATAGAAACAGCAAAATGTTTAATAGCAGAGTGAAAATTAGAAAAAAATATTTTCCTACTTAGCCTTTAGAATACATTATCAAAATAGAATCTGCACCAGCACTGCTAGGAGGCTTTGGTTCACATTTCCCTGACAAGTACATAGGAACAGTGTTCCAGCACTGGCAAACCAGAACTCCTGTACAATGTATGAGCCTTATGTAAGTGTTCTCACAGATTGTAGGTGGTTGCTATCTTCTTAACTGCTGAAGACAAACGCTCCTTTTATTTTTAAACATTTTATCTTCAAAAGACAAAATGTATTTCCTTGGAAAAATCTTATCATCTTATACTTCCCTGCTACTTGAGACACCAGAACTGGTATTTTATTTGGCACAAGCCCTGAAATCTGGATGACACTTCAGTAGTAAACCAGCTTTTATTTTAGCAATCTGCTGGAAAATAACAGTTCAAGAATGACAATGCATTCAAGCTTTGGCCAAGTCAACTGGCTGACATTAACACTGCTCACTCACTCACACCTGCAAGGAACCTGTACCCAGTACAGTATTGAATTAACAGTCATCAGATATTAGCAATATCAGCTCCAGGATTTACAGAATGATGGTGTGAACATGAGCACTCAGTTTGTCCATTTATAAAACTCAGCAAAATTTAAAATTCTAGCAGTTTGTAATACACCAGAATCTTTAGCGGGGAGAATACTAGAAATGTAAAATATAGGGTTTGTTTTTTCTTACCTTTTTCTTCAATGTATCAGAAAACACTAAAAAAGATCCTCAAAAAGTGGGAGATCCAGCAGGTTAACTAACAGCTGCCAAGGCAGCCACTGCATCAAGCTTTTTAGTCTCCCTGTCAGTGCCTGGAAAGACTTGGTCATCTGTGCAGTGGGAACAGAGATTTCTGACACTGAGGCCCATAAGCACTTTGGGGGCTGTTATAGTTTTAAATATTCCTTCTATTTGACCAGTGGGCACTAACGACCTCAGAGAATGTGAGAAGTCACAATCCGAGGCTGACTTGGCAATTTCCCTGCCTTTCCCACGAAGAAGGGCAAGGACTGTGCTTTCAGGATGCAGCAGACCCTACCCATGCCTACAGCAAACTTCCTTCCTAGGCCACAAGATAGTCCAGTCCAGTGGTCAGAGCCTTGGAATGCTCAGTGTCTCCTTTCTTCCAAGGATCAGCACACGTCAGACCTGAACATAAACAAAGCAGTCGGGAACATTCAGAGTGCGGGAATTGGAAGCTCCGGAGTCACTTCCCGGAGAGGAGCCCTGGGCATGGAACTCCACTCCAAGGAGAGGCAGAGACACAGGCTTTTAAAGGATGGCTCCTCTCGGCATGCTACCTATCAGCAAGGGCTAAAGAGAAATACACAAACAAATCATGGCTTGGCTGCAGTCTCCATCTCCATCAGCTGCGGAGCAGCACCAAAGAGGGGCTGTGCCACAAAGGGTGATGCTCCTCGGGCACAGAGGCTGCTGGAGTCAGAAACACAGCAAGGGCTGTGGGGACACGAGCCCCAGATGGGACAGCACAGCCGCACCTCTGCTGGGCTGACACCTTCCTACAGACACCACCTTACTGCAGCATGCCAATTCTGACATGGAAACTGACATTTAATTACCATATTGAAAGAGAAACTGCAATCTCACAGCTAAACACAATGTTGATAAACCTAATTAATTAATTTTTGTGGTCAAACGCAGGGCAATAAGGATTTAAATCATACAGCTATTTTTATGAAGGTAATTATACAAAAGCAGAAATAGATGAGAATATCAGCAGCTGACTAACCATGAGTAATCACCCCGGATTATGCATTATGAAAAACTCACTATTACTATTCATTTCTTTAAAAAACAGTGTGCAGAAGTATCTGACAAAACTGAGGTCCTGTCACGCTTCTCACTGTTCCAGTACCTGGAATAATGTGTTTCTTCCAGGAGCACAGAGTCCTCCTGGACTGGTTGATACTGCAGAAAAATACCCACTTTTATTAAATAACTGAGATTAAGTTTTTGTAACTGTCTGCTCTAGCTAAATTAATACCACTGAACAAACATCAAAAGACCTCCAGAAACTCATTTAGCACTTCTGCATATTTTGATGACAATGCTACATTGAGATTCTCTTTACTAATTCTTCAGAGGAAGTCTTTAAATCTTAAATCTTTGGACTGATCCAAAAATGAAAAATGAATAAGCTACAGTGGCAAATGCACATCATCCATGAGGTAATGTATAGAGAATTACTTGTACCTGGACAGAGGCTGGGGATGAGTCAGGAGAATCCTTGATGATACATTCCTTCCCTCCACTGCTACCTCCAGGCAGGAAAAAAAAATAAATCACAGTAATTGGTAATGGGAGCTGAGCCCTGCAAAGTGCAAATGAATTACCCTGCAGTGTGGGGCTGTGAGGAATAAAGGCAGCCTCCCACAGCTCCATTAAAGTGTGGGGAAACTAAAGCCTACCCTGTCGCTGTGCAGGGCCATAGAGATGATTTATCTATTCTTTTCACACATTACTGCCTTCTCAAACTAACCTGTTCAAACAAGAGTTCCTGAAATCTGGGCTACACATAAACCTTCACTGGAAAGAATCTACCTCACAGCAATGTTGTGAAGCTTAGTGTTTAAATACCTTAAGGTTTCATACAAATGTTTTAAGTAATTGTAAATATTACAACTATCTTCTCTATTCACCTTTCAAGGGCTTTAAAATTATATTAATAGAACTTTTCCAAAATGCTAAACTTTTTGCAAGTATTTTAAATATAGCAAACAAAGGTTCAATATGCACCACAGTCATCACTGAAACAGAAACCATACCACACAGACAGAAGTGATATTTAAATTGTTTACTGATTATATTAAACTGTTCAACTATGTCATCTTCTTTAAGAAACAGTTGAGAAACTCCACAGTGTGCACTGAAACAAATAAATTGGTCAGAGGGACCAAAGAAAAGTCTAATATTAGCTGCCTCTTAAAGGTACCAGACAGTCAACAACCTCCATTTTTAGGAGAAGTCTGAACTGCTCTGCAATTCCACCCTACACGAGAGATGCTCATCTCTGGAGAGCTGCTGAAGACTGGCATGGAAGCAAACATCCATTAACCCACCCTGATAAGCCAGGACAGCCTTCAATCCACCTTCCACTGACACAATGCTTCATAAACAGAACATATGCTGTGTTAACTTGCAGTGTTTGCAGCAGAGTTCCTAAAGATTTATGCTGAAAACTCTGAATCATGAGAAGACAATGATTTATTTCATGTACAACTAAATCCATCTTCCCTAAGAGCTGCTGCCTGAGCACTCAGCAGCAACCAGAATTCTGGCCACAATACCTGAAGCGTAGAAAACACTGACCCATAACTTGTTGTAAGTGAAGGACTTCAGGCACAGTCCTCAACTTTTTACTTTTAATCACCATATGAGCAGACATAATTTGATTTAATCTCATCTTTTCTGTGGATATTCTTAATAAACAATGCTCCTCTTAAGGCAACGTTAAGTGGTTCAGCTGGTTCCACTTGATTAAATAAATACAAATCTGTCATAGCACATATCCTCACTAGTTCTATTAAAATAAAGAGCTTCATAAAAATACTTAAAACTAGATAGGCAAAACATGTAGCATCTTGTTTACATGTTACTGTATAAGGAAATATGTTGCATGCAAATGATCAGAAAAATTTAAATATGACATTCCTAATTTTCAGTCTGTGGAGATGATGTTGATTGTCAATATTCTAAATTTGCTTTAATACTCTAATTAAAAAAGCTGACATCAACACTGGCAACAAATACATTTAGGCTGAGTTTACAAAACAACACAAGGTCAGTTTCACACCTAAATTTAGCAAGGCAAAGAAACAAAGAAACCAACCAAACAACAGCTATCCACATTAGTGTGGTGTGCAAACAAATGATGCTCCCAGTTTCTTACCCTCATAAATATCTACATATTTAAATAATATTTTTTTCCAATGAAATATTGTGACATATGACTTCCAAAGCAGCTTACTTGAATTCCAATTAGCAAAAATCCCAAAGCTATTAATTTCAGTTTTAATATGAAGTGCTTTGCAGGACTGTTTGAGTAATTGTGACATCAACTCAGATTAACCTACTCCAAAGCAAGTTCAGTTCTTCTGTCTATGACAGAACTTTGTGAAAGCAATAAGTAAGGTCCCATGTGCTCCATGATTTTCTGTGGCCAGCAAAACAAGGTGTAGCCAGAAGAATCTATTTATGTAATTAAAGTTGCCAACATAAGAAAAAATCAAACCCCGAGTGCTTGGTTTTGTATAATAAAGGCACTTGGTAGCTCAGACAATACTTGGTAACTTTTATCAATTAAACGGATCATAATCTTTCCCCACGTGTTCAGAGACCTTTGATAGCCAAAATAGAGGTCCATCTTAAAAATGTTGGTAAAGCTCTTAAGGCATTTCAGGAAAGGTTAGATGACTCCATGATTTCATTTCTTGCTTGGATACTGCGAGATGTTCCCATTGATGACTAAGCTGCAGGTGCTGCTCTGTTTATCTTACTGCCTGCAGACCAAGCCCTTGAATTGAACAAAGCAAGGAAAGCACAAGGATTCAAAGCAAAGAGGAAGGAACTGCAGGATGGCCTCCTGTTGGAACATGCTGCTTTCTACCTCCTATCAGAAACAGGATTGAACATTGCACTATCATTTCTAGTAGATGAGATTTCTTGAAAAATCTATGCTTTGCTTCTTTTTATATCTACACACTTTACATACAAAGATTAGCAAAGTTTTATTATTGAAATTTGGTTATTAATTATTGTAATGATTTTATTATTGTAATATTTGGGGTTACATTTGTCTTAAAAAACACAATCAACTTCTATTGGACAGAATTTAACATACTATTTACATTCAGCAAGAAACTAAGTGCTAATTAGACATTAATTCAAAATAATGTAAGTGTAATTAGAGATTATGAGCAACTTCAATTTAGGGGATCTTGCAAAAATCAGAATCATTATGTCTGAGCTGAAATTCTGTGACATATGCAGAAGGTCCTCAATTAAGCAGTCTGTACATACAGCTTTAGGAAAGCTAAGAAAATCTCTCACACAAACCTTTTGCTGCATATTGACTGGTGCAACACAGCTACTCTGAGGTATTAACAATGCAAACAATAACTTGAATTAGCTCCCATGGAAACCAGTCAACTTGTTGCTCCCAGCTTCTGAAAATGAAACTTTTAACATTTAATCTGCTAATGGACAAAAGGAAAACTTAGAAGGTGACACATTAATGCTTAATTAAAAAATTATATAAATCAACTTGCAGTACATCTCAAGCAGCAGCTATTAACTGTACATTCTTTATCTGATTAACAGCAAGTGCTTAAGAGTTCACCTACAATATTCTTTCCTGTTTCTTACTTCTAATCCCATATTGTGTTACATGGCCTCATTTTTATACAGCAGTGACAAAAGGTCACAATCTGAATGCAATTATATCACTTCTACTAGATTTACACCTTACAGCATCTTCCTAAGAATTCAAGTCAGGGTTTTTTTAATAGAAACAAAAAGGATGCAGATTGAAAGAATGCTGAATTCTGTAGTTTTGCAGACTTCCAGGAAGAAAAATCCCACAACAAACCACAAAATCCCAGCCCTGACACTCCTAAACACTGGAAATTAAGCACAAAGATATACCACACACGTAGTATTCTGACTAACAGCATAACAAGTAATTTGATAAAGACAAAATTACACTCTTCACTTAATAGAAGCCAATTTTTTACTTTTCAAATCAAACACATTTCTTCTAACAAGGAACAGGGTAAGACCACAGGAAGGATTATAACTTATTGCTTCTTTATAAATGCAGATCCAAGATCATAACTGATGAAGCCTAATCTCCAGATCAACACCCATATTCTAAAATAATCAGAAAAAGTATGTTATTAGTATGGTGCCTGAAAACTCTGATGTTCCAAACAGTTTAATGCTATAATCCACAGTCCATGCCCTCAGTACTTTTAAGAACCAATTTCTCACGATCTCCAAAGCTAAAATGAACTTGAATTCCATTTTCCCTACTGAAATTAGCTAAAGACTAATAGGGTAGAAACTCTGGGTCAGGAGAGTTTATGTTGCCTAAGGCCATTTTCAAAGAAGTCTTATCTTTTAAACTATTGTGTTCCAATACTTAATTCCATACAAAGCTGCTTGTTTAAAAATAAGTAAGAAATAGATGGTAACATAAAATTGTTTACAGTAGATTACAAATTTCTGCACTTAGCAGCTGTCACACATTTACTTTCTGTAGTTCTTTTAGTTTAAGCAGCACTCAAAATATTTTTAAAAGACACTACAAAGCTTTATTAGAAACTGTGTTGGACAATACAAATATTCGTTAAATATAATCTGGTATCAGATATAAATACTGTAGCCAAGGAGTTGTTTTCTAGTGTCAGACAATAGTTATTTTTCCCCAGATCACTTCAATACCCATTTTCCTGATTTCTATTCCTGTATTCTCTATTTTTCCTATCCTCCATCTATCACTAAATCACCTCATCTCAGTTTTACCCATCAAAAATGCTCTGTATACCATCCTTCCTTGATAACCTTTTCTTGACCATGCTCCTCAGGCAGCCAGCACAAGGCTTGGCTTAGGCTTTCCAAAGTCTCCCACCTATGCCAAGAACCCACAGGCAGCTGGGAGACACCATGGAATTCTCTTCTGCACCACCTTCAGGCCCCAGCTGCCCCAGGTATTTGAGGAACAGTTGGTGTAGAACTGTGTCCAAGGGTCTCCTGTGTGTGGTTTGCTCTGCAGCAAAGGGAAGCGGTCCCAGGGTTTTACCCATCCCCAGGTCACACTGGGGGCTGGGCTGGCTCCACATTCCCACCTGTGCTCCTGCCCACAGCCTTCCCAGGACAGCAAAGATGAACTATGGGCCAGAGCAGATTCTCACCACCTGCATTTCACCCTTTCCAAGAGATTCCACTTTTCTCTTTTACCAATTCTGCACAACAAGTTTTTAAAATCAGGCTTCTGATGCAGGACCTGGTAAAAGAGTCATCAAATGGTTTAACTGGCAGAGCAGAGGAAGGGTGGAACATCTGGCAGAGGAGGGAGGATCTGATTCCAGAAGAAATCACAAATTACACTCAGTTATTCAGAGAAGCAAAGAAAGTTTTAGTTAAAACTAGTTAAAACTATCTAAAGATATAGAGAGAATTATTTAGGGCTTGATTCACACTGGAAGACTTATAATTCCCATAACCACAGGGACAGTTCATATTTTGCAAAAACTGACAGTATTTGCTCAGTACTTTGTATATGAGTGCTGCTGTATTATTTGACATTAACATAAAGAAGCATTACTGTAATCAACTCATACAAATTCAGAAATAATAAAGACTGCAAAATAAAGCAGTAACTTCTCTTTAATTAAGTATTTACTAGAAAGACTGTAAGAGAGCTCTACCCTCATAAACTGGGTATAAAAAACCTTCTGCAGTCCAGACACTGCAAATGAAATTAGTGTTGAAAACATTAAGTGGAAAATGGGGAGGTTTCCAGTTGTTTCTATAAATTCCTAACTCATACAGGTTACAAATCTTTAACAAAAACCTTATAAATATACTAAGTATACTTATAAAGAGTATAACTGTACAAAGAGTACAAATTACATACTGAAAAACATTAGCAAAACATTAAGGCTTTTCTATTCGGGTACCTGTCTTAGTTGTACTTTCCATGGAAAAATATGTTTAAAATTTTATTTTTAAAGATGAAATCCTAAAAAAAATAGTGTACCGATATATAATAAAAAAGCACACTCAAAAATAGTTCAGAGAGATTTATTAGTCCATTCAAAAACTCCTGAAATAACTTAATACACTAACAATTTGAACTCATTTTAATGAATTTCTCTGCTGAATTTTTATGAGCTACCTCTTTTACATTTAAAGAATGACTAAGACTCTAATTTTAATGTCTCTAGAATTTGTAAACAAGTTTTCAGCAACTGTTCCCTAGCCTTCCAGCAGGCTTCTAATATTAAGACACAAAATGTGGAAACACGAACACAACTGCATGTCCTTATCAGGTAGGTAACTAGGACTACCTATGTCATATATTCATTAGAAGGATAGAAAACCAGTGGGTGTCCTTTTTGTCTTTATTTTTTGTTTTGTTAATTTGTGTTTCACTAGTTGGTGTAAAGATCAAAACTGAGTGTAACTAGGACTTCTCTCTCACTTTGTTGCTTTTGGCACCAGGCCCAAGTAAAAGCCCCTTCTCCAACATTTAATTAATGCTTAAGCCAAGTACCAAATATGAAATCTTAAAATACTCTCTACTGAGTCAACAATCAGAGAGATCCAGTTTATTGCCCAAGTGCAAAACTGTTACATTAACATCTGGATTTAATAACAGTAATCTGAACACTTCAATAAATTCTGTAATGTGCATTTGCTTTGGAGTTTCAGGATATGGAAGATTTTTGTGGTAGACATCAGTCTTTGCCACAGAAGGAAAGTTTGAAAAAAGTTGTATTCTGTAACTAACACTGGGCAATTCTGGCTCTGGAACTTCAGGTGCTAAAAATGTTTCAAAACAATGCTAGGAATACAGCACAGCATGGAAAAGAAGCATTTCTTCATCTGAAGAAGCAAATATCAAACATTCACAGCTGTCAAGTGCAAACTGTTAATTTCAGTGGTTCATTTTTTTTTGGACATGCAGCTAAAAAAGCAGCAGATTTACTCACAGTAAGAACCAAAGGTTGTAGATTTACTAAAGGAGGACACAAAGTGAACTGGTTTGCCAAGTCCAATCAAACTTGCTCTTCATGGAGCCTGCACACAACCCTAAACACACCTTGCCTTCAGGTTAGGGGAAGCTCCCCTAGCTTTAAGTGTTTCTAGTTGGGATTTTTTGCCTAACACAGCTCTGGGGTTTGTTGGAACACATCAATGCTACAGATACATACCCCCTCCTGTGTATATCCAGTTCTGTACATCTTGTTCTTCCAGTCTCTGCAGCAGCTCTTAGCCATGACAGTCGTGTGCAGTGTCTGCTTTTTCTGTAGAGGTGGAACCAATGCTCTGGTTCATCTAGGAGGCCTCAGTGGAAACTATCAAGAGGCTTTAAGTTATCCTGATAATCAGGCAACCTGTACCACCCTCTTTCTCCCACGCTGAAGATGACGAGGAAAGGGCAGGATCAGAATTTTCACCATTTAGGGACCAGCTAAAGTCCAGAAGCACACAGTTCCAGAACTGAGAATGTGTTAGTCAATATAACCCACGTTCCTTGTTTTATTAAGCTGCTTGACTTCCCTTCCTAACACCTCCTGAAACAGCACTATCAGCAAACCCCTTGGTGGTGACTCCTTTTGAGAGACAATTTCCTCATCTATAACTGGATTGATTTAACCCAACCACACAGGGTCTGGAGTCCCTCTGGAGGTGCTGTGCTGGTACAAGCTTGAGTCACTGCAGAAAAACTGTTAAAAGTAAACAAAATGTTCTACAGACCAAAGTTTTAATATCAAAACTATTCACATGTGGAAAACAGCTAACATCTATGAAGGCTTGCAAGCATGACAGTCCTTTAAAAAGAGAAAATATTGTTTAATCAGTATATGAGTAGCTAAGTCGTAATCTTAAGTGGTGATTAAAATTCATATCAAAGGCCAAAGCATAAAATCACAATAACTTGCTCTTAAGTTTATGTAGTACAAATCATACGTATAACCAAATTTCTGTTTGTATAGGAACAGATCTCCTGGAAAACCTTCCATTTTAACAGGATTACAAAACCTTAACCACAACTTAAAGGGATACAATGCTTACTAAAAAAATAGCACAGTAGCTTTATTGAAAAAAACTTCTTTAAAAAGTTTAATTTTTTAAAGATCCAGCACTTACCTTGTATCTCTAGCACCCTTGTAGAGTGTCTGTTTCAGCACATTCCTGGTTGGTTGGAAAGCAAAAGGAAAAACAAAAATCAAAAAGATGTCTCAAGGATTCATTATTTTAAAATTACATATTTTGTTCTACCTGAGAAATTAAAGACTTAAGAATAATAGTTCAGCTTCCTCAGTTTCTGCAGTTTTCAGATGTAAAAGTGTGTTATTAGGTTAAAATCCTGAGAGTAAAGTGATTTTAATATACTCTATGTGCATCTTTTAGCACCTTTCATATTCCTGCTCAAATTCTAAGATGATGTTTGTCTTTCCAATTACCTCTGGCAAGAACAGCAGTACCAGAGCTGCATCATCTGCTCCTTTCAGCTCAATACACAAACTCAGCCTTGTTCTGTCAAGTCTTCACACCTGGCAGTACCAATTATACAACAGAAATGCATTTTAGTTTTCTATAGATTCCAATACAATGGAATGTTTACAAAAAAAGGAAACTGTTCCTATCCACATTTTGTCTTTTCACTATGTCACCAACTCAAATGGACTTGTTCCAACATCAACATTTCATTTATTGGAATATTTTAGAATGTGTGTGCACATACATACATATACAGACACATGTGATTAAGTCAACAGAAACCTACTACTCACTGTATTTAGAAAAGTTTAAAAATCAGTCATTTTAAAGTCTGGCATTTATCAAATGCTGTTTCATACAGTAACACTACTGGAGTTTTCCAGTTTTGGCTTTGAACCGACAGGTATCAGACTTAGAATGTCCCTGACATTGCTCAGCCACACAATTTTACTTTTGATCCCAGAGGTGAATCCTAACAGACTACTTTTAATTCTTTTAAAGGCTGGAGCTGATGTTATGGTTTCTGTACAAGTCAGTGACAGAGGTTAAAAGCTGCACATGTAAAAAACCAAAGCAAAACACACAAGAGGAAGAGGTTACAAGACGGAAATGCCAAAAAGGCCCACAAAAATAAATGGCCTGTGATAAAATATATTCCCTCTTCCTTCCAATAATCATTTCATCAGTAATCAAACTCTGTTTAAAAAACCCCAAACCTCCACTAAGCATATTCCCTATCCAATATTACATAAATCCATTGTGTCATCAATTATCTAATTTCATTGCTAGGCTAATAAGTAAAAGTTCCATTTTGAAGTATTTTATGCATATAAACCACTAAATTTGTCTGAATATCTGTGTATTAACCATCACTACTAAAGCTGTTTGATACCACTGTGTAATTCAACAGAATCTGACAAACAGAAGGTAAATATAAAGGTGATTTCCATGTTATTGTATGACTGCTTCTAAAAACTCATTTGCATCATTTAATTCAGTTTTCTACACTTCTCCAAATACTGCCAAATCCTGAAATATATTCTGCACTCCCAACAATGTACTAAGGATGTTCAGCTTCCAGGTGTTTTTGTTTGCTTAATAACTGGTGTCGTTACCAGACAGCAATCTTGTCAAGTTTTAAATGCAAGTTAGGTCACAAAGTCACATCTGCCCTAAGCAATTAAGAGGACAGAAAACTTTAGGAAGGAACAAGATAAAACGTCACACATTAAGAGAATAGTTTTATTAAATGCCTTTGTTGAAAGCTTTAAAACCTCAATTAATTCAAAACCTGGGCATTTTTTTCTCATAAAGGAAAAGATGCAGCATGAGGAAGAAATGTGAACACCTTCCCATAAACAAGAACTGCAGAACATGCTGTACTCACAGGACAGTGAAATCTTGGCTTTTTTTCTTAAAAGGTGAGTGATGTTTAAGCTTTAAGTATTTTAGACATATTGATATAGCCGACTTTATGGAGGTGTTTTTGAAACACTCATAAAAAGATAATTTTCCTGATATTTACTTTATAGCTAAACAAACAGGAGTTATTCAGTTTAAATCCTGCAGTCTTTATTTCTGCCAATTGCCTGCAGCAGGCAGAAATCCTGCTATCTCTTGACTGCACTGAGACTGACTAACAGCAGTTTTCTGCAGTGCACACTTGCACACCAATACAAAACCCACATGAATGGAACAAAGGCAAATGCATTTGCTGGCAGAAAGGCACGGCACGGCAGCACAGCTCTGCACCTGGCTGCCCGCGTCCCCAAGAATGTCACTGCCGCAAGTGCCAGCCCAGGGACCTGCACCCGGCATGAGGATCGGTGCATGCAGGTGCTGTGGATACATACACTTGTTAACAACGCTGATTCTGGAATCATCAGGCTTGGAAGAGACCTTTTATATCGTCCAGTCCAACCATCAAACCAGCACTGCCACTGAAACCTCTAAAGCACATCACCCAGCGCCACATCGTCTTTTAAACTCCGTACGGATGGTGACTCCGTCACCTTCTCGGGCAACCTATTCCACTAAATGGATTGACCGAGTGCCATCTAAGTCCACGCATGCCGCAGAAAACGAGCCGAACTCGTTAACAGCCCCTGGTCTAAGGGTCGCGGCTCTTCTCACAGCCCAGTGACCTCCGCTGCAGCTCCACGATCGGGGACACGGAGGGCTCCGGTGTCCCCCGGGCGAGGCGCTCCCACCTCAACGCCCGCAGGGCCCGGGCCAGGCCCGCAGCGCCGCCCTGCAGCCCGCAGCCCCGCACTCCGCCGGGAGCGAGTGTTCCTCACAGGCAAATAACACCACAGGGCACAGCCACCAGCGGCCGGGCCGGGGCGAGCCGCGTCCCAGGGCGCGGTGCGGACACCGGCACCTCCACCTGCTCGGGGCCCAGAGCGGCCCGGAGGGGCTGGGGGGCCGCCCCCCCGTGTGCCCGGCTGCGGCCTCGCGGGGACCCTGCCCGCCCCCGGCAGAGAGGGGCGGCCGCCGCTCTCGGCACTCCCGCCCCCCGCAACCTCCTTCGGAAGGCTCTGCGGGCGGGGCGGCGCGCAGCCCACCCCGGGGCCGGGCGGCGATGGCTGCCGGCGGTGCCGCTCTCGCCCAGCGGCCTGGCCCGGCCCGGCCTGCCCCGTTCCAGCGCGCGGCAGCGCGGCCGCCCCGTGAGGCGCGGACCGGTGAGGCGGCGCCCGGCCGCACGCCCCGCGCCCCCGCCCGCGCTGCCCCGCTCACCCCGGCCCGCCGCGGCCATGTTCCTCTCGCGAGCTCTGCGCCCGGGACCGCCCTCCCCGGGCGCGCGCCCCGGCGGTTGGCCCGCGGGCGGGGGCGGGGGAGCCGCGCGCTCTGGCGCCGCGCACGTGCGGAAGGCGGGGCCGCACATCCGGGCACTCGCGCCCTCCGAGAGCCAGGCTGGGGCGAGCAGGTCCCGGGTGTCTCCGGTGCGGGGTTACTGAACCGTTGAGGTTGGAAAAGAGCTCTGAGATCATCGAGTCTAACCTATGACCGAGCACCACCGTGTCAACCTGACCATGGCACTAAGGGCCGCGTCCAGCCTGTCCTTAAACACCTCCAGGGACGGTGACTCCACCACCTCCCTAGGCAGCCCATTCCAATGTCTGATCACCCTTTTTGGAAAAAAATTCCGCGTGCGTCCCACCTAAGCCTCCACTGGCGTAGTTTAAGACTGTGTACTCCCGTCCCGTCGCTGGCTGCCTGGGAGAAGAGTTAGACCCCTACAACCTCCTTTCAGGTACTTGTAGAGCAGTAAGGCCCCCCCTGAGCCTACTTTTCTCCAGGCTGAGCCCCCTCATCAGCTCCTCATAGGAGTTGTGCTTCAGACCCTTCCCAAACTTCGTTGCCTTTCTCTGGACACACTCCAGCACCTCAAGGGCCTTCCTGAACTGAAGGGTCTAGAACTGGATGCAGCACTCGAGGTGGGCCCTCACCAGTGCCAAGTACAGGAGAATCATTTCCCGGTCCTGCTGCCCACACTACTCCTGGTGCAGGTATTTTTGAAAGTTCTCTGGGATCACTCCCCAGGCCCAGGCAAATCGCCCCGTCCTCACAGCGGTGCCTTGGCCGCGGCGGCCCCGCCGCTTCCTGGGGGCACCGGGCCCCGGCGGGAGGGCCGGACCGACCCAACCCCGGGGCTGTGTCCTGATCCGGACCTACCCGACCGCAGGGCTTTGTCCCGGGCCGGACCGTCCCAGCTCCGGGGCTTTGTCCTGGGCCGGACCGACCCAGCTCCGGGGCTTTGTCCCGGGCCGGACCGTCCCGACCGCGGGGCTTTGTCCCGGGCCGGACCGACCCGACCCTGGGCTTTGTCCTGGGCCGGACCGACCCACCCTGAGGCTTTGTCCCGGGCCGGACCGACCCGACCCCGGGGCTTTGTCCGGGGCGGGCAGAGGCTGAGGGTGCCAGTGTCTCTTCTCGAGGTGCTGCAGTCACACACATTTGAAATTTGAAGCCGATGGATTGGGTATGGCTTCAAATGTTGGCTGTGCAAACATTCACAAACAAGATGGGACTCATTCCTCGTGTATTTCACCTTCAGGCTTAGCTGTCAGTGTCTGAGGTGGCTGAACTTGATTCAACAATCAAACCAATCACGAGGAAAAAAAAAATTCTTCAAAGAAGTTTTGGAAACCTGATGATTTACACTTGAGAACGTGCAATAAAGAGCACAGGCATTTGTTCTGTGATCAGAATATGATCATGCATGCATGCAGTAATTTATTGCACATATTGTGCAACACTATGCTCACAGCAAATATCTAACAAATTGACTTTTACTAATACCGAGCCAGTCCTGTTCTGTAAGTACAAACTGCATCAGGCCCAGTATTATGCAATCCTGCTTTTGAGTTGTATTTTTTTTTAGGTCCTAAATTAAGTACTAAGCTGCCACTTGGTGCAATGGTCTAATACAGCTTTTTTATTATTTGCAATTTGCTGATGTCTAGGAGCTTGCTAAGAAACTGTATTGAGCTTGCGCTATGTGATGACCAAGCAAAACATGGTTCCCTGCTCCAAAAGAGTTTTTCAGTGTTCAGCAGTGATATCACAGGAACAAAAAAAGAATCTGTTATAATTCCTTATGATTTTAAGACAACACTCCAATACACTTCACTACTAATGGATACTTTGACATTGAAACAATTTCTTGTTCAAATTGTTTTAGATGGAATGGAAGGTTATTTTTTTGTTAAGCTTTGTAAAACAGGGTAAATTTCTCTTATATTTTACTAGATTACAGTTAGCTAATCAGATTTTATCCAACTCCAGAAGCAAACTAAAAACAACAATGTTCAAGAGCATTGTGCAAGAGGTAGACATCTCTTTAATGTTGCAATGCAGCCTAGATCATTCTAGTTGTTCCAATAGCTGCATTAATGGGCATTGCCCACTCATTGATTAGAAAGGTATAAACATGGATCATATTGCAGAACACATGGAATATTCCTTGCTAAAGAATACTATAGAACTTGAAAAACCTGGAAAAAAGATGCCTGAGACAATGGTGTGCTAAAGGGTTTGAAGTTAACCACAGATGGTGCTCATTTCTTGAAGGTATTTGTGCTTTATGAAACCACATGGTGATAGGAGTCAATGAAAAAGACACATTTAAAGTGGCAGTTAACTACTTATAAACAGTTTCTTCCATAAAATCACTCCATGGAAATTGCCCAGCTGCACACAATTGTTCTTAACTTTTGAGCACCACCTTTCCTGTCTTGGGCATGGACATGTCCAACACTTCCTTCTTCTTACAGAATAGTTCAACAAGAGTCCTTGGCATATGCCTCCAAGAATAACAATGGGTTCTGTATTCCCCTTTTTTATAACAGGATAGGGATAAGAAGCACTGGTACAGTGGCAGAGCAATGCAATGCTCTGCAGTGAAAGGATGGACCCCCTTCTCCCTCCCGCTTTCAAACCAATGTTCTGCTGTTAGAAACTGCAGAACATGAAAAGCAGATAAATGACACAATATCAGTATTTTAATATTCCAATTGATGCACAAATAAAAACATTTGTTGTGATTTATAGTGACTATGTATTTAATCATGCAATTGTAAGCTGCATATTTTAGGGAAGGATTGTTTGTTTAATGAAACAATGCAAATATCTTTTGGGAATTATTCAGAAATAACCTATGCTTTTCAATTCTAGTACAGGCTTTATATCAAGAATTTGATTATTCTAGAGATGTAAACACTGTGGTTAGATTTGTTAATAAAGACTTCATTATTTAAAACATACAATAATATATTCTGTAGTAGTGTCAACTACGTATTCCATGGGGGTATTAAATTTCTAGATGAAATTCATTGAGTAAAGACCACCATTTGGCACCTAACTTGCAGGATTACAGAATAGTAGTGCAGCTGGCTTGCAGTTGAGTAGGCTACTTTGAAAGTAGGGCAAGAACTACTACAGCTACTCCTGGAGTCATATAATTTGTAATTATTATGTTTCAATATATTCTTTAATGGCCTGAGATCAAAAGATTGACAAAACATGTTATGCGAGGAAGAAATAACCACTTTCTCCACAAAGCTTTCTCCGAAGAGCTGTAAGTGAGGGGGAAGTGGATGAGTTGTTGATACAGCGTTATTTGCATTTGTATAAGTTTTTAACACTCCAGTTACAAAATGGCAGCACAGTTAACAAGGGGTGGTTTTCTCACAGGGGAACAACAACTCCTTGAGTTCAACAGAAATCAAAGGACAGGAATGTCTTTGTGAAGTATCCTGTTGTGGCTACTCTTCAAGGGGACGTGCTGGGCTAGATGGACTTTCAGTGTAAACCACAGAACCAGTTCTTCTTTGACAAGGAAATGGAAAAAGGCAGCATTTATCAACATCATAGCTAAAAACAAAAGCAAAAAATATGAAAACCTCTTACCAGCTTACAAGTTAAATTAGTCGGTTAAATAAGCATTATAAATCATTATGATATTGAAACAGCCATGTTACAGAAACATTAGGTTGACTTTATCTCTCTTAAAATATTTTTTGGTATTCCCTAGAGAAACTTGCCAACATCTGAACCCAGTGATTCTACAGAAGGAACTCGATGTCTGAGAGCAGCTTTCCTGCAGTTTTGGTTTCTATTGCCAACCATAGTCATGCTGACCTTGCTGAATGGAGCTCACTGCAGGTCATCAGTGGCTTCTCATAAAAGAAAACAGCATTGCACTTCAGCTTACATCTGAGAAAATAATATAGCTGATCACCACTGGCTGTTATTACATTAGGTTTTAACACTGCCAAACAGTGGTTATTCATACTAATGGTAAAATCAGTCTTGCACTGAAGCTTTAATAGTCTGTCACGAGAGATACATATTTATTAATGGCATTTAAGTTCTATTTTTTCATTTTTGTTTGGTCTTTCCATTAGTTTCTTTCCTCTAATTCTCCTAATAACTTCTTTGTTGCTGTTGTTATTTTCTCCTGTGGGGTACCTGTATCCCCTCTATCAGTCCATTTTTCCTGCACCCAACCTTTCTGCCTGTTTTTCCTCTTGTGTAGATGTAACCTCACCTTTGAATATGTATATATTCCATCTCTGCAGCCTCCTCATGCCTCTTTTCTCCTCATTTGCCTTTTCCTTTAAGCAACAGGACACATGCCAGAGACTGCTGATCTTTCCTGGCTCAAGCCATATCCTGCAGTTTTGCAGAAATTGGAGGCTTGCAGGGAGGAGATTGAGTTGGCAACAGGAGTCTGCCTACCTACCCCTAGGCTGCAGGTTTTGTTACCTGCTCCCTGTCCTTTTACTTAACACCTGGTAGAGACAAAAAGAGATGAAAGGAAAAAAAAAACAACCCAAACCCATGCTCTGTATCTCTTTCCTACAGGTATACCAAAAAGACTGAGGAATGCACTGTCAGCTGGAGCAGGTGGAACAAATTTGGCTTTGGACATATCCTTGTGTAGATGTAAATATATATCCCCAGCTACTCCTGGGCAATAGGTGAATATAAATGCCCAGGACATTAAAGCTATTCTGTTTATATTTGAATTTATGTGAAACAAAAATCCACTTCAATAAGCAATATTTGTTGCCAAAACAGTGATGGCTTAATCAGTGGCAGAGCAGTGAAGCTACTTCAAGTTTGGGGTTTATAACTAGGGGTGTGACCAGGTAGAATTGGTGCTTTGGTGAGTGCTGAGGCATCTGGAAGGATACAAAAAGTCATAGACCAACGTGTGTGGGTTTGGGCTGTGGCTGTGAGAAGCATTTGTTGGCTGTGGGGCTCTAAAGGCTGCTACAGTTAGCCAAGGAGACTTGGGAAATCCCTTTGGGAAATGTTTTATCCCTTTGGGAAATGTTTTTCTGGAAAACTGAGGGTATGTGCTCTAGAGAGCTGAGCATGCTCCACAGGATCACCTATGTTATTCAGCTTTATGATTTGTTCATTTCATGAATATTGAAAATGGAGCTGATGGTCATTTTGCACTTTAAAATGATTGCTCATTTTGTGTAACTGAGCTAACAGTGTAGAGTGGTTAAACTGCAGACATGTGGGATTTAAGTGTGAGGAATTAATTCCCCACAGTTGCTGAAAGATCCTGAACTCTTTGTCACTTACTTCCCTTGGTCTTCAAGAATGAGGATTTCTGAAATTTCTGGTGTGAATAATTTGTGGAGAGGGTGTTTGCAGTGGGCATGTTTGGTATTAGTTTTGGAACACTGGCAGCCAGCCCTTTACTTCTAATTAAATGAGAGAGAATTTCTAACAGAGAGAGCTCCTTGATTTAATTTTAATTTTTGTCAGAATGCCCAGAGCATTGAATGGGTGTTTGATCATTGGAACAACATCCTTAGCACAGATTAAATGAACAAATACAATTAATTTACTACCACCACAGGAAAAATTCTGAGATTTTGTTTATACAGATTGAGACTGATAATGAATATACAACCCCAAATGTATGATACTCTTGCCTTTTCCATGATGCAAGTTCAGTTTCTCATGTGAAGCTCAGGGACAGGAGACAGAAAACAATTCCTTTGGTACATGTGGGATGGAGGCTTTTCTAACTCCTTTTTGGGGACTGCTAGTCCCAGGTAGTAACTGAAACCTTTTCCCAAAGATTGCGGCTAGATTAGTGCTCATCTTTGTTTTAAAGCATTTTGAAATATAGTTAAAATGCAAGCTTGGCAAAAGAACAGTGTAAAATGGAAAACCAGCAAAATGTGAGGAGACTGCTGTTCATTTTGTAAAGCAAAGCTTGTGACTTAAGAATGCTGCTTAGCAACAGATGGGGAGAATCTGAAGGTGATCACATTATCTTACAGTCCCTGAAAATTAATTATGCATGTTTTAAGTCCCATCCTTTCCATGGCCCCGTTGTGCTTGTTCCTTGGGTGAGGACTGTGAGATGGCTCAGCCATGTAACCCAGTTTTGCCATCCCCCATTCTCACGCTGGCACAGTGGGGATGCAGAGCTCTGGCTCAGGCTGCTCCAGTTCTCTGCAGCACTGAGCTGGTGCTGGACCCAATTCCTACTGATCCCTAGGGAGGGGGAGCCAGAGTGTCTGGGAAGGAAGGGAGGGAGGAGTCTCAGACTGAGGAGTTTCTGTGGATGGCTGTCACTAAGCACACACATCTGTCTGTGTTTGCACCATTCACCACCAGCCATTGGTGCATTTCCTCCTCTGCAACTTCTCACACCTTGTTCTCCAATGGTTTGACTTTATATGTCTTTTTCATTCTTTCAAAGAGCATGGGATGGCTTTTCTTTTCTAAGTTTGATTTCCTTAGGAAATTCCCCAGGTTGAAAAATTTATTTTATGGCATTGCTAATGAAATTGGCAGATTGTGGCATTTGGGATGCTGTAAAGTACCCATTTGATTCATGTGCCACTGCCATCATTCAGCATGCAGTATAAATACAATATTATAAATTGCCAAGGGGTGTTTGATTTATTTATCTGCAGATGCCTTCCTTGTGAACCAAGGCTTATGTTGACCAAGTCATTAATCAACTTGGTAGGCTTAAAGTATAAACATCTCATACCCAACTGAAAGATTCATTTGCATAAATAGTTAAGGAAGCAGTGATTTGCATTCATATTTAACAGGTATTTCCCACCAGGGATGGTTTTACTTTTCCATGGGGGAACTTCAACTTTTCAAATGCAGTTTTGACACAACGTAGCATGGGAATTACCTAGAACAGTTACATTTTTTGTTGTTGTTGTTTTGTTTGGTTTTTTTTTTTTTTTCAATTAGCTGAATAGCAAGGCACTTTCAAGGAAGGGTACTGGTTTTCTCTACAGAGAGTGCTGAGAAAACTTCAGGGTAAATTATTAAAAATATTGACTAGGGATAAGACAGCAGACTAGAAGAAGTTTTGTTTTGTAAAAACTGTCACCATATATTGATTATTTTTATTGCTTAATAAAACCACATTTAAAGACTTGATCATATGCCTATATCCTTTAGTTGGCATCTACACACAACCTGGGAAAAAACTACCACCATATAGCTGCTAATTTGAGCTTCCAAATTGAAGGTTTCAGTGTTCAGTTAAGATGCAATTAGTTGAAAATGAGGCATTATGTACCAAAATCCCTGTGTCAGCTTTGAAACTTAAGCTTATGATGAAGTAAGACATTCCCAAATTGAAGTTATGGCTGCATTCTCTCTTCCTCTCTATGCCAAACCTGTGTTCGTAATCCTTTCTACTTACTCATTATTTCTTAACACAAAGTAGCAAATTAGGTCCTTATGAGACTTTTGGATAAATAAAACCAGATCATAACTGATTTGGCCCTCAGCCTATTTTGATATCTGCCAGTTTAAGCAGTGTGACCCTAAAAATAAGGGTCAAGCTAATTACAGTTGCTCAGAAATCCAGATTTTCCAGGTCTGAACTGGGTCCTGCCTGCCAGCTTGAATTTCTTGGTATTCTTGAGTATTTAAAACCCACTCTTAGAAAAAGGATTTGAATTGAAAAACTCCAACAGCAAACAGTAACTTCTTGGTTCTTGACTCCATGCTACCACTTAATCCCCAGCTTTCCTGTCTCACAGGGTAGTTAGACCCAACCCAGAAGGTAAGATTCAGCTTCTAGACAGGTTTTTTGGTGAGCTCATGCCATGGAATGGGTGTCATATTTGGTCCCAAAGCTATACTGGAGGTGGCAGAATGTTTTTGCATGTGACTGGAGGTGGCAGAATGAATCGGTGCATCAGTGCCAGGAATCAAGGGAAACTTCAGCGTAAGCTGCTCAGAGTATCACTACACTCCTACAGAAATAAAGATTTCATCTGAAACTGGTAATAAACAACATCATATGAGAGCTAAAAAAGCATATGGAAATAAGATTTTAAGGTTTTAAGGTTCAACTGACCTATGAGTCAGTGGTGAGTTTCAATTTCACACTTCATCATGGACTTGCTTTATCAGTTGGGCATAACCCTTTGCCTTTAGTTTTTTTGGCTCCCTATTTGTGAGATAAAATGAATACCACACCAAGTGCATGACAGAAATAAGTTCTTTATTTTATAACCTAGCAAAGAGACACAATACTCTTCTCATAGTGCCTGGTTGGTATTTGACTAAAGCTTGTATTCTTTCAAGCACAGTAAGTCAAGTTAAATGAGATCCACTTATGTCCATAGTCATTAAAAGGACAATTGCTGTATTAATATTATTAATCATCAAGTCCATGAGCAAGCCTATTCTGTTACTGGACAGTCATTTCACTGCACTCTGACCTCTGTTTGTTACTTTGTACCTCATCTCTCTGCCTGTGCACTCACTGAGACACAGAGACCCGTGGATGCTGCTGGTGCATTAGAACAAAGGAAAATACAAGAGAAAATTATTTTTAAAAAATATTATCAAACCTTAATAACCCATTACAGCTAAAAAGTTAATGAAAAATTTGAAAAAGGATTTTCTGTATCTGTTTAAGTCTTTTAAAATTCTTTTCTGAGATAAAATTTGTAGTTAAGCTCCTTGTTTTTAACTGTTATCAAGGAAGGTAAAGAAGATCTGTACAATACATTGGTAAAACTCTGGTGGTAGCATTATTACTTTTGGGTTGCTGTTTTTTTCCTTGTTGGTTTTATTTTTTTTTAATGGAAGAAACTTCATCTCCAATCTGGTTAGAATCTTTGATCCAGTTTTTAGAATTTGAACTTTTAACTATTTTTGTGTTCAGTAAAAAACACTGCAAAACCTCATTCATATGCAGAATGCTCCATGCTTGAAATATTGTACTGTTCCTACAATTGCATTTAGATAAAGCTGTTCACCTTCAGATGATGAAACCATTAAAAGACCAACATCCAAAAAACCCAAACAAAGGAGAGGCAAGAGTTCTGACTTGCAGAAAAAAAATACAAGCTGGCTGTTCTGGGAATGATCTTCAGAATTAGCTCATTATTTATTCTTGGTGCACTCCACCAATTAAACAAACAGTTTTAAATATAGAACTGGGGATGGCCTTAGCTGGCTTTTTCAGGGTCATTGCAGATGTGAGGCTCGTGTCACCCCCCTGCAGGCACTCTGTGTGTGCCCCTGCAGGTGCTGAAGCTGGTAATGGCCCCAGGAAAGTCAGACATTCCTGGGGGACACCAGCTGAAATTCCTCTGTTTGGGTTGGGTAATAACACAAGAGTTATTGAAGCCACTAGGAATATGTCAGAGATCCCTAAGGAGCTGGTGGGGCTGACCAAAAAACCCCAAATCTCTACATTTCAATACTGATAGTACTTTGTGGAAAAGAACTCAGATACCTTAGTATGTGATTCAGACCTTCTGTCAAGTAAATATTAAAGTGAAAAAGAAGAACTTGGTTATGACTTCTGTTAGCTGTGATACTGCAGTGATGTGCAGTATAATGCAAATATTTAAGAAAACAGCAACTTACTTTAATAGTTATATGAACTGTAGTGCACCAGATTTATTGTTGCAGTTCAAGGCTTGGCTGAGACATCTTCATTTCCTGAAGGACTGTCTGTATAGACAGTATTTCACGTACCAAGATTTGCACAGGACGTGTCTTGAAGATTTTCGGTATTTTTTCGTATTTAGTATGGGCAGGACTTTTCCTGAAGGATCTCTAGATTCTGCTCTTGTGCTATAGCTGCAGGTGATCTGAACATTTACATCTTGGCCAGCTTTTGTTAGGAGTGTCTGCCCCCCTTGCTGTCACACCGCAAGTGTCGGAAAGGCATTGTGTAGGCTAGAGAGAAAATGGATTGATAAATTTCCAAATGCTTCTGTAACAAATGCAACAAGAGCATTACAGAGACTTCAGAAGTTAGAATCGTGATAGCTTAACACAAATATATGTTGATTTTAAAGACTGTAGTTCTTCCCAACACTCAACATTCAGAGATTTGAGATGATGCAGAAATAAAGCATATTTTGACAATAGGAGGAGTTAGAGAAGGGGATAAAGAAAAATTAGACAAAAGTAGAAGACATGCAGTTAATATTTTTGCTGTTGCAGATCTCCCACACCCTAATGTAAATGCTTAAACATGGAATAAGAGTTTTTTCAGGATCTGGGAATTTGCCAGTTGTAGTACTGCAATATGTAAAAATGGTCATGGGATATAAATGCCACAAGAAAATTTCCAACTTCTGCTATCTATGCATAAGATTCCAAGAATTTTGTGACACATAAAAAAGACTTCAATACTACTTTGCCAGGGTGGGAAAAATGTATAAAATCAACTGATTATGATTTTATTGTGTCTGTTATTTGGACTGCTTTTAATCTATTTCAAAAGAAATGTAAGACAAACCCGAGAATTTAATGTTGCCAACTGCCAACCTGCTGCTCTCTTTTCCCTGAGTGTCAGCTTTCCAAGTGTGACACGCCTCAAGTCTGAGGCCAAAATGAAAGCAAAGTAAAACTTTTTAATGTAATCCCCTTGATAATATGTAATGGACAAGGCTCCAGTGCAGCCAGTCTTGCAAAGAATTCAGTATTATTTGTGCTCAACAGACATCACAAATTGCCACAATATTTAAGCAGCATTCTTGAGGGGAAACAAAAGGACAAGAATACAGACAGTCACGGTTAGGATAAGAGATGTAAAAAAGAAATAAAGCAGAAAATTCCAGAGGAAAAATAGAAGAAAGATAAAAGTTGAATAGAGAATCTGAGAATAAAGTAAATTCACAAGAGTTAACATTTTCA